>CM050526.1:25237218-27637218 GCA_027563665.1 Antrozous pallidus | reverse complement strand
AACAACAAAAAAACCACCCCAAAACAAAAACCCAACCAGAATATATCCTCGGGAATATATCCTCGGGTGACGATGGCAAAAAAAAGAAAAAAAAAGAAAAAAGGATATTGTTGAGCTTCTTGTTAAATCTGGAGCCGTGATGAATGCAGTTTCAATCAACAACTCAACTTTAAGTAGAGCCACGGAGAGCTGCAGACTGGATACTGTCAAATAATTGACATTGGCGCTAAATTCCAGCTGCTCTGGATGCGGTTGCTCATGTGAGATCTGGAGTCTGGAAGCTACAAATGGCAGAGCTAATCGGGAAGAGCGAGCTGCGGAGGGGGGAGGCTCACTCAGAAGTAGACTTCGAAGACTTCACGATACCCTTTCAGAAGAACAGAGAAAGCTCAAGCAGTGGAAGTGGCTTTCAAGACATGGCTGTGGGGGCAGGGGGAGCAGGCCGTCAGGAAGGACAGGCTGAAAACTGATGGACTGGAGATGTCCAAGTGGAATTTCTTCTTTCCACAAACATCCTGGCATGAGTCAGCAGGCCGCCTCACCCAGGAGAGCTAGGTCATAGGGATTTTATGCGGTTTATTTCCTGGAAACTCCTCCATCCCTCCCCTTGAGGGACAGCATTTCATAGTAGAAAATGCTTGCCTTCTGGAATCAGATAGTCTGGATGCCAGTACCCATGGTCTCAGGTAAGTTATTTAGTGTCCCTAAGTCTCAGTTTTCTCATCTGTAGTGAGATAATTATACCTACCTTAAAGATTTGTGAGAATTAAATGAGATACCGTGTACATAAATATTAATTTCCTACACACCTCATCTTCTGTCTTCCTCCTCCCTGTGCGAACAACAATGTAATATGAAAAAGAACAAGTGGGCTCGGGGGCCTGGAGGAACAGAGGTAGGGGAACTAGGAATTAGAATGTCGAGTAAGCAATCCTGAGCTAGAATCCCAGTCCTATTTTATTTATTTATTTATTTTTAAAAATACTTTTACAGAGAGGAAAGGAGAGCGATAAACAGAAACATCGATCAGCTGCCTCCTACATGTGCCCTATTGGGAATGTGCCCACAACCAAGGTACATACATGCCTTTGACCGGAATCAAACCTGGGACCTTTCAGTCCGCAGGCCCATGCTCTATCCACTGAGCCAAACCGGTTTCGGCCCCAGTCATATTTTATAGAAAATTCATGACCCTCACCTGTAAAATGGATATAAGAACTTCTGTCTTGTAGGGTTCAGAAAGTCTAGAAGAGATTACAAGGATTTTAGAAATTAACATATGTGTCTTTTCTACCACACAATATGTGTCCCATAAGTGGTATCTATTATTTTAGCGGTTGTCTGTGACATTGACCTTTTTCTTATTTTTGCTGCTCACCTTGTCTCCAATGCGAATTCCAGCTAACTCCGCTTTAAACACGGTCTTTCTCTTTGCCCCCCATCCCCTCTCTGGAGCACTCCTTGCCTCCTATACACCCACTTTTCCTACCCTGTTTCCCTGAAAGTAAGACATCCCCCCAAAATAAGACCTACTTGCTGTAATACAAGGCATCCCTCGAAAATAAGATCTAGCGCATCTTTGGGAGCAAAAGTTAATAAAAGACACTGTCTTATTTTCGGGGAAAAAGGGTACTCTCTGGCCAGAGAGGGGGAAACAAAGCTTGAAGAATGGAAATCAATCTAAGTAAACAATTTCGAAAAAAAAAAGTTTAAGTTCCAACATTATTGTTATCTGAGTATATGTAAGAGAAAAACCTTTGTTAAACTGGGATGTCTCCAAACCCTAGTAAAGTTTAACTGGAAATTAAAATAAAATCATGTTATATCGCGGTGGTATGGAAAGAAATCACTCCGTTTAAGCATCAATGGGTGACTATGGGCTCCAGCCTTCAGGGATCCAAGGACGAAATGCAAAGCGCAGGGCCAGGGAAGAGGAAGGAAGGATTTTTTTTTTTTTTTAAAGGAAAAGGGGCAGACGCTGAACCGATCCTACAGTTATTTTTTTAGGTCCTGTATTGATAAGCGCCCCCAGGCAGGTTCTCCGAGGAAAGAAGCGACGAGCGCTCCCGCGCACAAGCCGGACTCGCTCTGGGCTGGGCTGCCGCGACCTGCGGGCTCAACACCCGACGCCCCGCTCTCTCCGTCCGCGGAGGGGCCGTAAGCATAACCGGGAAGCTCCGAGCGCCGCCCCCAGCGGCCCGCAGAGACCCCCGGCTGCCCCTCTATTGCCCGGGTCCCCGACTGTCGGTCCCGCCCCCCGCCCCCGCGCCCACGTGACTTCTCCCAAGGCCGCGGGCCCGCCTCCCCGCCACTCAGTTTCATTTCCTGGGCTGCCTCGGGGCGATCGCGCCGCCGCACCCGTCCCTGACCCGCTCGTCCGGTCCCCCCCGAGGAGCGCCATGGCGGACCTGTCCCTGGCCGAAGAGCTGACCTGCTCCATCTGCCTGGAGCTCTTCAAGGTGCCGGTCACCACCCCGTGCGGCCACAACTTCTGCGGGTCGTGCCTGGACGAGACGTGGGCCGTCCAGGGCGCGCCGTTCCAGTGCCCGCAGTGCCGCTCCGAGTACCAGACGCGGCCGCAGCTCCGTAAGAACACGGTGCTGTGCACGGTGGTGGAGCAGTTCGCGCAGGCCGAGCTGGCCCGCGCCAAGCCGCCCGACGACTGGACGCCGCCCTCCCGCGCAGCGGCCCCCGGCCCCAGCGGCGCGGTGGCCTGCGACCATTGCCTGAAGGCGGCCGCCACCAAGACGTGCCTGGTGTGCATGGCCTCCTTCTGCCAAGAGCACCTGCGGCCGCACCTCGACAGCCCCGCTTTCCGGGACCACCCGCTGCAGCCGCCGGTCCCGGACCTGTTGAAACGCAAGTGCCCCCAGCACAACCGGCTCCGCGACTTCTTCTGCCCCGACCACGGCGAGTGCATCTGCCACATCTGCCTGGTGGAGCACAAGACCTGCTCGCCCGTGGGCCTGAGCCAGGCCAGCGCAGACCTGGAGGTAGGACCTGGGGGTGCAGACCTGGGGGCTAGGAGGGGGGCGGCGCGAGGCGCAGAGGGGCAGCCTGGGCCCGCTGGGGCGGGGGGGGGGGTGCAGAGGGTGCCTCCGTGGGCATCTCCGCCTGCGCTGGGTCACTTGAGTGGGGACACACGGGCTTTGCTGAGCCTGAGATCTGGGGCAGGAGACACAGGTGATGCTACTTGCCTTAAGCCTAGTTAGTACTTGTCTGATGGTGTCAATAGAAGGTTTTGAAACCTCAAATATGAACCCCGGAGGTTACCTCTGTTCCCTCATTAAAATCCTGGCAACACCCAGGAGCTGGGTATAATTAGTTCCATTTTTTTTCTTTTTTAATTACTATTTTATTGCTCAAAGTATTACAAATAGTAGTACATATGTTTCCTTTCCCCCTCACCCATTGACCTCCCCTGGGCCTCCCCTACCCCCCAGCACATGCCCTCACCTGCCCCCCACGCCCCCCCCCCCCTGTCTTGAATCCATTGGTTATGCTTACAAGTCCTTCCGTTAATCTTTTACAGCCCCCGCCCCCCACCCTCCCCTGCCTTCCCACTGTGGTTTGAAGTTCCATTTTTCAGTAGAGGAGACGGAGTTCCACGAAAGTTCATTTAGCCCGAGTAACACAGACAGTGGCCAGCCACCAAGTTTAGGGTTCTCCTCAGGTACCAGCCTCATAATCAAGTCTGCAGAGTCCAGGGCCTGGGATTCCCCTGGGGGGGGAGGTAACTGTGAGCCAGAGTCCCTGAAGAGCTGGAGAGCTCCGGGGACTGGGGAGGATCCCTGCGAGTGGGAGGGCTTGGACAGACCTGCAGGAGAGCCAGCGCTCTGGCAACACAGTACCCTCCCGCTCTGGCTGTGTGACTGTGAGACAGGATTTGGCCCCAGGCCGAGTCCTCAGTAGAGTCAGGAGGTGGGATCAGGTTGACTTCTAAGGGGTTTTCTAGGTTTGTGATGATTTTAGTGGCTTCGGGGGGGGGGGGCCAGAACCTCGGCCTGTGTCAGAGGAAGAAAAGGTGTAACCGAACCACCTTTTGTTCTGTCTAAGTTCCCCAGTGCGCCTTCATGTCCTTTCCTTCCCCCAGCACTGTCACGGAGAACAGGGACTGTCTTCGTGTTGTCAAAGCTCAGACCCGAGCCTTGGGGAGATTTGTAGTGGCACCAGGACCTGGGGGCAGGCCTGGCTTTCCTCTGGCCACAGCCCCTCCCCCACCTGGCCTGCCCCTCCCAGTCTGAGCTGGGTTCTCGGAAGTCAGACCTCCAGGCCTTGCGGGGAAGTTGACCTTTGAGGTGCAACCATCGGAGGCCCAGCCACCTGGGTCTTCTCTGTTCGTCACAGGAGCCTGCTCTGCCCGTATCCGCTGTGGTTTAGGGCAAGTCCCTGCAGTTCTCTGTACACCCGGACGGGTAGCACTCCCGGGGCTGGGAGGCTGCAGGGAGAGGAGGTGGGAGTGGCTGTTGACAGACCTGGGTTTGAATGCTGGCTGCATCCTACCTGGGAAACGGTAAAAGGGGATCCTGATAGTACTCCTCTCAGAAGGTTATCGGGAGGATTAAATGAAGCGGCCTATAAACAGTGTTTTACTGTGAATGCTCATTTCTGTCACTCCACCCAGGACCGAGGAGAGCTTGCTGGGCAGAGTGTCAGGTTGCTCTGCCCATATCTGTGCCTCACTTGGGAGGGTGCTTGGGCCTGCCCCTGAAGACTGGGGCAGCCGGGCTCCTCCTGGCCAAGGGCCCTTCCAGAAGTTCTTAGTCATGGAGGCAGAAGGCAAGTAGGGGCAGGAGGGCCCTTCTTAGCCTGCCCTGACCCACCGCTCTCTCAACCTCCAGGGCCCAAGCTGGAGTCCGAACCCAGTTTATTTGTATGCCATACACGTTTTGATTTTTTTAAAAAAATATATTTATATTGATTTTTAGAGAGAGAAATAGAGAGATAGAAACATTAAAGAGAGGAACATCATCGATCGGCTGCCTCTGACAGGCACCGCTTCTGGAGATCAAGCTTGAAATTGGGGCATGTCCCCTGCCAGGCAATCAAACTGGTGACTTCTTGGTTCTTGGGCCAATGCTCAACTGCTGAACCACACAGCTGGGCGAGTTTTGCTTTTTTTTTTTTTTTTTTAAATATTTTCAGAGAGGAAGGGAGAGGGAGAAAGAGATAGAAACATCAATGATGAAAGAGAACCATTGCTTGGCTGCCTCCTGTACACCCCCTACTGGAGATTGAGCCCACAACCCAAGCACAGGCCCGTGACTGGAACTGAACCTGAGACCATTCGATGCGAAGGCTGTGGCCAAACCAGTTAGGGCACGGTTTGCTTTTTTTTTTTTTTTTTAAATATATTTTATTGGTATATACATATATATCTATGTGTACGTATCTATCTATCTATCTATTTTTTAACAGAGAGGAAGGGAGAGGGATAGAGAGTTAGAAACATTGATGAGAGAGAAACATAGATCAGCTGCTTCCTGCACACCCCCTATTGGGGATGTGTCTTCAACCAAGGCACATGCGCTTGACCGGAATCAAACCTCGAGCCCTACGAAGGCCGACACTCCATCCACTGAGCCAAACCTGTTAGGGCACGGTTTGCTTCTTGATTCTTGCAATAGGTCTGTCCCCACCAGCTCCCCTTTCTCCCCATTGTTCTGGCCTCTAACCACTCTCCTTTCCCAGCCCTGCTGCTCTGCTCACTCCTGGTGGCAGAGCCAGCCCTCGCAGGGCAGTGCCGCAGCCTTGTCTCCATCACTCAAAGGATCCTTAGAACATCCTTGAATTAGGCAATGGTTGTGGCTATTAAAGTCCTTGGACTGCTTTCCTTTTGTCTGGAGTGGTGTGGGCCCCTTTCCACCATCTGGGACTGTTAAGTCTGTTTGATTAATGGTGGATAAAATCTTTCAAAATACAGAGTTTGGGAGTTCACTACTAAGAGTGGCTCTGGCTCTTGGAGGCAGAACCGTTGGAGGCCCCTCTCCCCCGCATCTAGAGGTTTCTTCCAGCTCTGAGACCTGCTAGGCGTGGCCTGCGGAGGCCTGGCCTTCAGCCTTTGGCCCAGTTTGTCTTAGCCACTCTGAGAGGCCAGCTCAAAGGGCAGTGTCGCAGAGGTCAAGTCTGAAACATCATTAGTGACTTGGGCTTTCAGGATCGAGTTAGTGTGGCCTTGGACTCTGCTTCTGCTCTTCCATTCAAGGTCAAGATCAAACCTGAATATCTCCAGTGGAATGGGAGAGGCAGGAAAGAGGAAGGGAGGGTCATAGTATGTTGAACCACCTAATTTGGGGAAGTAAAATGTCTCCCCTCCCCTGTAGATATTAGCGTGGCCTTGGACTCTGCTTCCGCTCTTTCATTCAAGGTCAGGGTCAAATCGGAATATCTCTAGTGGGAGGGCAGGAAAGAGGAAGGGAGGGTCACAGTATGTTGAGCCAGCTAATTAGGGGAAGTAAAATGTTTTTTCCCCCCTAGAAATTCTGTGTGCTCAGTTTGGAAGCAGGCCTGTAATTGTAACACTAGGGTCTTGTAATACCAGTGAGTAAGCGATGTAACTCAGTCAAATCACCTAATTGCTCTATGCTTCAGCGGCCTCCTCTGGAGGAGGGGTAACTTCACAGTTTGCCCTTAGCTTCAATGCAAGCAAAGCACTAGGGCAGTGATTGGCAAACTGTGGCTCGAGAGCCACATTCAGCTCGCGAGCCGCAGTTTGCCGTTCTGTTGACTAATGAGTTTGCTGACCACTGCACTAGAGCAGTGCCTGGCTTGCAGCAAACACATCATAAACACTACCTGTGATTATGATGGTGGTGGTGGCTGTTTCCCTCCGCATTTCTATGCCAAACATTTCACCTGAGCAGGGAGATAGGGACTAAGATATTATGAAAATTTATAGAAATAGTAAGAGGCCTTGGATGATATTATCTTCCTTCGTGTGTAATTTATCTTTGTTTCTGCTGGTGGCTAGGGGCCTAGCAATTCTAACTCACCCTAATTCAATTTCAGGGACTGAGCTGGCAATGGGCTGATCTGTTGTTGGTTTATTCTTTAGTCTTAGGGTGTGGCCCTTGAGGTCCCCACCTGTGAGGCTTACCCAGTGAGCTCTGGACTCTGATTTTGTCCCCCTCCCTCCCTGAGCAGACAGAGGCCCTCCCAGCTGTCTCCTGGAATTGGCAGGGGTTTCTGGGAGAACAGCTGCAGATGCCAGGCTTATCTCTGTGTTTTCCTCCTGGATCTTGGCTCTGTAACCCTTCCCTGTCTGCCTTTCTGGTTGCTTGCAGCGGGGAGGGTTGCTTTGAATGGCCTCATCTGACATTACTGAAGCAGCTCTCCCAGTTTGTTCTGTCGCCTCTTCGTGAACTTGACCGCCTTGTGGTCTTCCTTAAGTTTCATCACCTGTAAGATGGGTGCTGGTGAAAAAGCTCATCATCATCCAAGCTGACCTGTAGTTTATACCTCACTAAGTGGGCTGAGGACTTCTGTTGTTTCTGGGTTGTTCCGGTTACTCCCACTATCTCGTTAGTGGCCAAGGAGACTGAGGTGAGAGGCAATTGGGACAGCTGGGAACTGGAACTAGAATTCTGGTCTGCCTGGCTCCAAATCCTGTATTTTCAGCACTATCTCCCCAAAAGGATGAAGGGAGGTAGTAAATATGAAAATGCTTTATTTTTATTTATTTACCAAAAAAAGCCTTAATATGGAGTACAGTTTTTTATGTTTGTTTTTATTTTGGTCATGAATATAATAGTTGATATGATTAAGGCTTATTCTGAAGATACAGAACTTTTAAAAAATATATTTTATTGATTTTTTAAAAATAGGTTTTATTAATTTTTTTATAGAGAGGGAGGGAGAGGGATAGAAAGTCAGAAACATCGATGAGAGAGAAACATTGACCAGCTGCCTCCTGCACAACCCCCACTGGGGATGTGCCCGCAACCAAGGTACATGCCCAATGACTGGAATCGAACCTGGGACCTTTCAGTCCGCAGGCCAATGCTCTATCCACTGAGCCAAACCAGTTTCGGCTATTGATTTTTTATAGAGAGAAAGGGAGAGGGATAGAAAGTCAGAAACATCCATGAGAGAGAAACATGGATCAGCTGCCTCTTGCCACACTCCCTACTGGGGATATGCCCGCAGCCAAGGTACATGCCCTTGACCGGAATCAAACTTGGGACCTTTCAGTCCGCAGGCCGACGCTCTATCCACTGAGCCAAACCGGTTTTGGCTGAAAATGCTTTAAAAAGCTACAAGTGGGCAAGACTTGGGGTGGCGGAAACACCACCTATGGGAAAGCCCAGGGGATGTTTTGGTGTTGGGTGCTGGTGGGGGCTGGGCCCAGGTGTTCTCTCACCCTGATTTGTTTTCTCCACAGGCCAAACTGAAGTATAAACTGACAGTCATGTACGGTCAGATCAACGGGGCAGCGAGAGCGCTGGAGGATGTGAGAGCCAGGCAGAAGGACGTGCGGGTGAGTGACAGTGCTCTCCACCCCCGGCCCTGGCCCCGGACCTCCCTCCGCCTCCGGGAGGACAGGCTCAGCTGTGATCACCAGGAGGCCCATGGTGGGTTCATTCAGTGTCAGAATTAAACGTCAGCCTTGTAAAACATACCGGAAGCTATGTGTCCCGGAGAGAGCCTTCACAGACCCAAACAGGAGACCAGCTACAAGCCCAACGTTGGGGGGATCATGAAAAGTTAGTGTTGAGCCCTGACCAGTGTCCTAAAATGATTAGAGCATCAGGTCACACACTGAAGGGTTGTTGGTTTGATTCCTGGTCAAAGGCACATACGTGGGTTGCTGCCTCGATCCCTGGTCCGGTTGGGGCATGTGCAGGAGGCAACCAATTGATGTGTTTCTCTCACACTGATATTAGGGTGAGGATTAACAACAACAATAATAAAAATAAAAATTAGTATTGAAAACTAGTAATATAGACAGTGATTATGACTTATTTTTGTTAATCCTCAACAGAGGATATTTTTTCCATTGCTTTTCAGAGTGAAAAGGAGGGAGGGCAAGGGAGAAAGAAGAGGAGAGAGAGAAACATAGATTGGTTGTCTCCTGAACATGCCCCAACCGGAGCCAGGGATGGAACCTGTAAGCCAGGGATGTGCCCTTGACTGGAAATCGAACCCGTGACCCTTTGATGCATGGGCTGATGCTCTAACCACTGAACAATGCTGGCCAAGGTGGGATTATGATTTAAGTGGGAGCAAAAAGTGTATGCCCACTGGCGTTGATCTCTTTGTAAGAAGGGAGTGCATTTGTTTTCCAGGACTAGTGTCACAAATTGCTTTTTCTGATCTGTGAAGCACTTTATCTGACCTTCAATTCTGAATGATAGCTTTGCTGGATAGAGTAATCTTGGTTGTAGATCCTTGCTATTCATCACTTTGAATATTTCTTGCCACTCCCGTCTGGCCTGCATTGTTTCTTTGAGAAATCCGCTGACAATCGTATGGGTGCTCCCTTGTAGGTAACTAACTGTTTTTCTCTTGCTGCTTTTATTTTTATTTTAATTTTTAAAAAATATATTTTATTGACTTTTTACAGAGCGAAAGGGAGAGGGATAAAAAGTCAGAAACATCGATGAGAGAGAAACATCGATCTGCTGCCTCCTGCACACCCCCTACTGGGGATGTGCCCGCAGCCAAGGTACATGCCCTTGACCGAAATCGAACCCGGGACCCTTCAGTCCACAGTCCGACGCTCTATCTACTGAGCCAAACCGGTCTCAGCAAAATATATATATATATATTAATTTTTTACAGAGAGGAAGGGAGAGGGATAGAAAGTCAGAAACATTGATCAGCTGCCTCTTGCACACCCCCTACTGAGGATGTGCCCGCAACCAAGGTACATGCCCTTGACCGGAATCGAACCCGGGACCTTTCAGTCCACAGGCTGATGCTCTATCCACTGAGCCAAACCGGTTTCGGCTCTCTTGCTACTTTTAATATTCTCTCTTTGTCTTTTGCTCTTGGCATTTTAATTATGATGTGCCTTGGTATGGTCCTGTTTGGATTCCTATAATTTGGGGTTTGGTGTGCCTCTTGGACTTTTAAGTCAGTTTCTTTCACCAGGGGGGATGTTTTCGGGCACTATTTTTCTCTTTTTCTGGCACCCCTATAATTCGGATGTTGGTATCCTTGAGGTTGTCCCAGAGTCCCCTTACACTGTCTTCAATTTTTTGGATTCTTTTGGCTTCTTGCTTTTCCGGCTAAGTGGATTTTGCCTCTTTGTATTTCAAACCTTTGACTTGGTTCTTGTGGTCCTCTAGATTGCTTTTAGGTCTTTGTATAATATTTTTTATTTCAGTCAGTGTATGCTTAATTTCTAGTTGGTCCTTTTTCATTTCCTTGTAGGTCTTGTTCATTTCTTTGAAGGTCTTGTTCATTTCCTTGTAGGTCTCATTACGTTCATCGGCCTTTTCTAGGAGTCTCTTGAAAAACCTTATAACCGAGGTTTGAACTCTATATGTCCAGTCTTTTTTTTCCCTCCATTTCTTTCACATCTAATTTCTTTCCATGTCTCTGCATGGTGGCTGTTTTCCTGAGTTGGTCGATTAGCTTTGTGTGGTAGATGTCCTCTAAAGGACAGTGGCTCAGCCTCCCCAGTTACCTGAGGTGGATACTCTTGCTGCAGCCCTTTATTGGTTGCACAGTCTTGTTGAAGTTAAGCCTAGATTATTGTTAGCATTAGGAGGGTTTGACCTCCAGGCCAATTGGCTGTGAAGGTCAGCTGTGTTGAGGTTGGATGGGCGGAGTCTCCAGGCTGAGCTAGCAGCATCAGCTCCGCCCTATGTGGCACCTGGATCTCTGTGCTGGGTGGTAATGGCTGCAAGCACCTCTGAGAGAAAGCTGCTGCTGAGCTCTACCCACTGCTGGACAATTCAGCCTCTCCCCAAATGAGTCTGCACCCCCAAAGTCTCACCCAGGGTTGTAAAACAGTGCAGCCCGGTGGTTTCCCGAACGAGAGAGCAAGTCACAGTCCTCTCTGCGTACTTGCGCACCTCTGCTGTTCCCAAGTTTATGGGCACTCTCCACAAGCTCGCCCTCTCCACAAGCTCGCAGACCTTTGCAGCGCCTGAGTTTCGGCGTGCTTCCCTACTGTCCAGTTTCACCCCGTATGAGTGTGGGTTCCCCGGACCTCACCCTGAAGTGGGGAATCAGTGCAGTGGGATACCTTTGTCTTTGCAGCCGCCCGCCCTCTCCGCTCACTCGTGCGTGTGCGCAGGGCTCCCAACCTCTGACTTCGCATGTATCTTCAACGTTGCCCTCCGCCGCTCCTCTGAGTCACAGTATCCTATCTTTACTTTTATTTGTGGAAGTTTCACTCAGCCAGCTTTCCGGTGATTCTGGATGATGTTTGTTCTGTCGTTAAGTTGTAGTTTTGAAATTGATGTGTGGGGCAGCAAGATAGGTGTTTACCTATGCCGCCATCTTGGTTCCTCGGAACCATGACTTTCTGAAGGTGGGTGTGAGGCGTAGGTGAAAGGAAGCACAAGAAAGAACCTGTATGGGTTGTGGGGAGTGGGCAGGCTAAAATGCTGTAACAAAGATAACCCCAAAATTCAGAGGCTTAAGTAAGATAGAAGTTTATTTTGCTCACTGGGATAGTTCAAGGCTGGACACAGCCACCAGACTTGTGGGTGTCTGTACTCCACGTGATCATTCAGGGATTCGTGGTCTTTCCTTCATATTGCACCACAACTCCTTAGGGTGTTTTCCACATCTGTTTGGTGGAAGCTGAGTCAACATTCCATCTCTGTTAGTCTAGCCTGCCAGAAGGGCAACAAGTAAGAACAGTGTTGCGATATCACTTCTGCTCATACCGAATTAGAAGCAGTTTAGTCACATGACCAAGCCTCACTGCAGGGGAGGCTGGGAAATGTAGTCTTTGGCTTTGCAGGCATGTGCCCACCTGAGACTCCAGGGGTGCTCTCTTACTGAGACTGAGCGGGGTGTGGGGGGGCATTCACAGTCACATTGGAGATGGCAGGGTAAGGCGTTGGGTAGTAAAGAAATAACTGAATTTCATTCTCCCTGTATATTGCCCATCTCGCGTACATTTCTGTTTTCATGTTGAGTCTGAGCTAGAGCACTTGCTGCTCCATAGAAATATGTGAGCCTTATCTGTAACGCAGATTAATTTTAACATCGCGAGAAATTAATTTCGATAATATATTTTATTTAACTTAGAACATCCAGAAATGATTATTTCCACACGGAGTCAGTGAAGTGTATTAATGACAGTTTGCAGTCCTGGTTTTGTGCTCAGTCTTTGAAAGCTAGTGTGCATTTCGCACTCACAGCACCTCTTAATTGGGACGAGACCCGTTTCAGGAGCTTTGTAGCCACACCCAGCAAGTGGCTATGCAATTGGGCAGTCAGTTCCTGAGGTGATATCCTCTAGAAATTTTCTAGAGCAGCTTCATACCCTCTCTTTAAAAAAGAGAAATTATCCACGAGCTGCTTCCTAGCTTAAGAAAGAAAAATGTCACCGATGCGGCTGTAGTCCTCAATCTACACCCCTCCCTTTTTACTTCCCCCTTCCTCTCTTCCGGCAGTAACCACTGTCCTGAATTTATTTCCACGGATTTCTTTATACGGCTTTATGTTTGTGTGCCTCCCTTTGGCAGTAAATGCTACCATCCTGTCTGTAGCTAAGCTTTCTGGAGAGAGCATCAGTACTGTGTGTCTTTCTACAAGTTGTTTTTCCCCTCATGAAATTTATCGAATTTGTGGAATGCATCGCCCCAGTTCATTAATTCTTATTGCTGTTTAATCTCCCATCCAGTGTACATGCAGCCTGTATGCTCAGTCTCCTCTTGCGAGGGTTCTGCTAATTCAAACAATGCTGCTTGTGAGTGTTCTCGTGTGCATCTGTGGGGATTTTTCTGGAGTATATTCTTTGAGTCAGTTGTTTGGTTACAGGGTCCGAGCACCTTCACATGCACTAGAAATTGCCAAATTGCTCTCCAAAGTGTTCATGCCCCTTTATGCTCCGCGTCTCACCAATGCTTGGTCCCACGGGCTTAGCCTTGTCAGCCTGATGGATGTCTTCTTGTCTTGGCACCTTAGGAGGCTGCCCAAAAGAA
This sequence comes from Antrozous pallidus, assembly GCA_027563665.1. Lineage (NCBI taxonomy): Eukaryota > Metazoa > Chordata > Mammalia > Chiroptera > Vespertilionidae > Antrozous > Antrozous pallidus. Next base: position 27,624,109 of record CM050526.1, on the reverse strand, counting down.
GACAGAACAGCTTAGACAAGAATACTCGGAAATGAAGGCGCTCATTGATGCCTCCGAGACCAGCTCCACGCGGAAAATCAAGGAGGAGGAGAAGAGGGTCAGCAGCAAGTTCGACAACATTTACCAGATCCTCCTCAAGAAGAAGACGGAGATCCAGACCGTAAAGGCGGAGATTGAAGCTGCCCTGACCCAGGAGGGCGAATTTGAGTTTCTGGAGGTGGGTCTTGATGAGGACATGGTTGAACACTCTTCCTGCCCAGCGTGATGATGTTGATTATAGGGGCAGCGGTGCCTCAAGGAGTGGGGCCTGTGAGAGGTCATTGAAAGCATCCCTGACACACAGGCTGTGTTCGTTTCAGAGGCTGGGTGACAACTCACAACAAGCACGGTGGCTTAGATCTGTGGTCGGCAAACTGCGGCTCGTGAGCCACATGAGGCTCTTTGGTCCCTTGGGTGTGGCTCTTCCACAAAATACCACGGCCTGGGCGAGTCTGTTTTGAATAAGTGGTGTTAGAAGTTTAAGTTTAAAAAATTTGGCTCTCAAAAGAAATTTCAATTGTTGTACTGTTGATATTTGGCTCTGTTGACTAATGAGTTTGCCGACCACTGGCTTAGATCATATGTTGACTGGGTCACACTTCCGGGGGCTCAGGGAGCCGGGCATGGCTTAGGGGGTCTCTCACAGGCTGCGTTCTGAGTGTTGGCGGGCTGCATTCCTTTTGGAACTTCCGTGGTGGTTGGTAAATCCAGTTCCTTACGGTGCAGGACCAAGGTCCCCACTTTCTTGCTGGCTGTGTGCTCTCCGTTCCTCGTGACATGGCCCTCTTCCAACTTGGCAACTTACTTCAAAGCTAATGGAAAATTCTCCCTCTAGGAAGGCCCAGTCCCCCTTTTCAGGCCTTTTACCTGATTAAGTCTGGCCCCTCCAGGAGACTCATATTTTTTATGAACTCAGAATCAATAGATTTGGTTCCCTGCACCAAAAGTTTGCCAGTTCGATTCCTAGTCAGGGTACATACCCGGGTTGCCAGCTCGATCCCCAGTAAGTGGTGGGGGGGGGGGGGGTATGCAGGAGGCAGCTGATCGATCTTTCTCTTTCTCTCCCTTCCACTCTCTAAAATAAAAAACCAAAAACATACTTTAAAAAAATCAACAGATTTGGGATCTTAATTACATCTGAAAAAAATTTTTCACGTTCACTGTCCTGTTTGTTCTCAAGAGAGGGGATTACATAGGACTAGACGCCCAGTGCATGAAATTCGTGCATGGGGGGTGATGTCCCTCAGCCAGGCCTGCACCCTCTCCAATCTGGGACCCCTCCAGGGCAGTCAGACATCCTTCTCACAATCCAGGACTGCTGGCTCCAAACTGCTCGCCTGCCTGCCTCCCTCATTGCCCCTAACCGCTTCTGCCTGCCAGCCTGATCACCCCCTAACCATTACCCTGCCAGCCTAATTGATGTCTAACTGCTCCCCTGCCAGCCTGTTTAACCCCAGCTTTCCTCCTCTGCTGGCCTGGTCACCCCTAACTGCCCTTCCCTGCAGGCTTGATCATCCCCAACTGCCCTCCCTTGCAGGCCTTATCCCTCCCAACTGCCCTCCCCTGCTGGCCTGATGGCCCACAACTGCCCTCCCTTGCAGGCCTGGAACCTCCCACTGTCCTCCCCTGCTGGCCATCTTATGGTGGCCATCTTGTGTCCACATGGGGGCAGCCATCTTGTGTGTTGGAGTGATGGTCAATCTGCATATTACTCTTTTATTAGATAGGACAGAGGTCTGGTGCATGGGTGGGGACTGGCTGGTTTGCCTTGAAAGGTGTCCCGGATCAGGGTGGGGGTTCCCTTGGGGTGTGGGGCAGCCTGGGTGAGGGGCCTATGGTGGTTTGCAGGCCAGCCATGCCCCCCAGCGACCCAAGTGGAGGCCCTGGGATCTGGGATTAATTTACCTTCTACAATTGAAACTTTGTAGCCTAGAGCAGAGCCAAGCTTTCTGCTCGCTCCATGGCGACAGCCATTTCTGTTTGAAACTTTGTAGTGTAGAGTGGAGGCCTAGGTGGTAGGGCTGCAGAAGTTTGGCTTCCTCCATTGCCCCGGCAACCCTAGCCTCTACTCTCTCCAGCTCCATGGCTGCCACCATTTCTGTTGGGATTATGTATCTTCTATAATTGAAACTTTATAGCATTGAGTGGAGGCCTAGGCCGGTAAGGGCAGGTGGAAAGCTTGGCTTCCTCCATTGCTGGGGAAACCCAAGCTTCCCTCCTGCTCTCAGTGGCTGCAGCCATTTTGGTTGGGGTTTATTTACATAATTTGTCCCTGATTGGCTGATGGGCATGGCTGTGGGCATGGTTTGATGGGAGGTATGGTCAATTTGCATATTACTCTTTTATTGAATAGTATGTGTCACCTTGGGAAGGGATGGACTCTTAGGGGCTCTCTTAGAATATTGCCTACTGCATGTACCTCGGTCTCTTCCCTAATCCCTCTTCCACACTGTCCCTAGAAGTGTCCTTTTAAAAAATATATATTTTTATTGATTTCAGAGAGGAAGAGAGAGAGAAACATCAGTGGTGAGAGAATCACTGATCGGCTGCCTTCTGCACACCCCACACTGGGGATTGAATCCGCAGCCAGGCGTGTGTCCTAACTAGGACTCCCAACGGTGACGTCCTTGTTTATAGGTTGACACTCAGCCTCTGCGTCACGCCGGCCAGGCTGGAAGTGACCTTATAAAGCACAGAGCCTTTCACCCTTTCTGACTTCATCTTTCGTAGCCTGGCTCCCCGGTCTTTGATGACCGGGCCCCACCTTTGCCAGCAGCCTCTTGTCTTGCTGCCCACCCCCAGCCCATGCTTCGTGCTGTGGCCACAGCAGAGCACTCACCATTCTTCCTGGCACTGGATCATGTCCCAGTGTCAGCAGCTTCCTCCGTCCTTCCTGGATCCCATTGTTTGCCCTTACTGACAATCCAGAGCATGTCCCCCACCTCTGCTTGTTTTCCTGTCTGTTTAGGCCGTCAGCTCTGTTCAGTGTGGTCCATCCTCTGTGGCCACCTTCCTTGCTGGCATGTCTAGCCCTTGCAGAATGCCTGGCATGCAGTGGGTGTTCTGGTGAGCCCATTGATTGGGAACGTGCTCCGACCCCTCCTAGGCCCAGTTTCCTTGTTCAGGTCCCGGGGAGGGTACAGGAGTGGCTGGAGGGTGTTAGTTTCTTCTCATTCCGGTGTGTTGGAGTAGCTAGCTGCCCCCATCTCTCTGAGAAGGGTTCTGAACCCACATTTGGGCCCCTTGATACCCTGTGACCTGACTCTTGTCTCAAGACCGGAAGACCCTTCCTTTTCATTGGATGTGCCCTAGCTGAGTCCTGCACCTTGAGACCTCCCTGTCCATCCCAGAACCTGTGTTCACAGCTGGTCCTGAGTCCCCCGTGCTGCCTCAGCCACAGCTGGAGGAGTGGAGGGAGCATTTTCCATGGCGGTCAGGGGACCTGGGTTCCAGCTTTGCCCCTGCCACTAATTGGCAGAGTTCCTGGCAGGCCACTTGTCATTTCTAGACTTCAGTTTCCCCATCTATCAAGGGAGCAACCTCTAAGGGTCCTTCCAGTTCCAGATCACTGTCTTAAAAGTGTTACTTTAATGGCCAGCGACCTCAGGCCTGTACCTGGGAAGGCTGATGGGACTTACTTCCTGCGGGGTGGGTGGAGGCGGGCAGCTCCCCCCGGGGTTCTGGAGGCTGAACCCAGGGCCTGGCTTCCTGAAGCCACCTGCACTGACCCCCCTGGCTTGTTCCAGAAAGCGGCAAAACTTCAGGCTGTCTCAACGAAGCCAGTCTACGTCCCCAAGGTGGAGCTGAATCACGAGCTGATAAAGGGCGTCTACCAGAGCACCGTGGACCTCAAAAACGAGCTGAAGCGGTGCCTCAGGAAGTCCGAGGATCCCAACACCTCAGGTAACCATCAGCACCTCCCCCCACGGAGCCCCACTGAGACCCCTGAATCTGGATGGGTCCCCTCAGTATTTTGGGGTACAGGAGAGGGCCTTGATCCCAAGCATTGAGACTTAGTTTCAGGGGGCCTGCCATGAAGACTCCTAGTACTTCCTCATGGAGGGCTTGGAAGAGCCTAATCTGTGGATGGATTAGCCCTCCTGCTACCTCGGTGGTGCCTGATCTGGGGAGTGGGAAGGGGGGAAACCCAGAGGGAAGGAGCTGCAGGCACCGCTGTGTCATCGCCGTGAGCAAGGGCCTCCTTCCGCTGTGCGCTGGAAGACGCTGAAGCTCAGAGAGGGTGCAAAGGTCACGGAGCTGGTGGAAAAAGACTCGACCCCAGCTACATTTTAAGCCAGAGAAAAGAGGGAACACCCCAGACGGGTCCTCCTATGACCTGTCTTCTAGCTCTTGTAAAGGATGGGAGGTGAAAGTGGATGGGATGTAGGGTGGCTGTCTTTGTAAACCTGCTACTGCCTGCCTTTGGCAAAGCTGGCTTCTGGGTTGTTTTGGAGGAGCCCCGTTAATGAACACATTCTTTGTTGACACAGGGGAGCCTGCGGAGCATGCCACGGCACCCACGCCCAAACCCTCACGCCCTGTGAAGAAGGTCCAGAGTACGTAACCCTTTGTCCCTGTGGCAGCGGCGTGGCTGTGGCTGTGGCTGTGGCTGGGGGGGCTGGCTGAGACAGCCACAGGTGTTGCTTCCTTGCAGATGGGCACAGCCCCTCATAAATCACTGCAGGGCCTGTGTGCTGGAAGGGGCTGTGTGTGCCATCTGACCTGTGAGCATTCGCTGTTTGAGCTGCCTGGAACAGGAGCTCTGGAGTGGGGCCCGAGGATGTGCATTTCCTGTGGGCTTCCAGTGATGCTAATGCTGCTGGTCGGGCCAACACTTGGAGAACCTCTGTTTTCGCTAAGTCAGTTTCCATAGGCACATGCTCCAGGTAGTTCTTCAGGACTGTGGTGATACTTGGCCAGCACGTTGTTTTTGCTGACTCTGTTTTTGCTTTTTGCATTTTTCCTTTTATGGAGATGCAATTTACGTCCAGTAAAATGCACAGATCTTAAATACAGTTAAATAAATGTTGGCCATTGAATTCGTGTGTGGTACTATTAGCCACATCAAGATAAAGTATTCCATTATCCCTGAAAATTCCATCATGCTCTTTCAGCGTCAGTCCCTCCCCCACACCAATCACCATGTAGTTATTTGCCTGTTATCTTTGTCAAGTTAAAACATCCTAGCTTTATCGGGGTGGGTCACATTCATGCAAATGAATGTTAGTATGATCTTTTGAAACTGTCATTGTGTTGTGCTTTATAATGTCTTAATTCTGGAATTTTTTTTTTCCAGAAGAAGAAAAGAAACCCAAGAAAGTTCGTAAGTTATGCGTTTCTGCTCTGTTTTTTTCTTCCTTGTTTAAAAAAAATAAACTTTATAAACCAAAACTCAAGGGGTTCAGTCTTTTTTTTTTTCTTCAATTTATTTTATTGATTTTTTTTTTTTTTTTTTTTTACAAAGAGGAAGGGAGAAGGATAGAGAGTTAGAAACATCAATCAGTTGCCTCCTGCATGCCCCCTACTGGGGATGTGCCCACAACCAGAGTACATGCCCTTGACCAGAATCAAACCTGGGACCCTTCAGTCCGCAGGCCGATGCTCTATCCACCGAGCCCTGAGCCAAACCGGTTAGGGCTCTGTTTGTTTCTTGAGACGGGCTGAGTGAGCGCTAAATGCTGACCTGTGTCCTCAGCATTCTGTGATGGGGCCTCGGTTCCAGGATTATATCTGGAATAGCAAGTTGGAGGTGAGGACAAGTGTAAATAAAGAGGTTTACATACTGTTCTCAGATTGGAGGTGAGGACAAGTGAGTGTAGCCCTGTCTGGACTCACTCTGTTGCCCTGGCTGGCCAGGTGTGTGTCTGTACAAGTGACTTTTTATTAAAAAAAAAAAAAATGTTGAAAGTATTACATATGCCCCTTTTCTTCCTCCATAGCCTTCTCCCCCTCCCCCAAGCTTTCACCATTTTTTAAGTTTTTTAAAAAATATATTTTTATTGAATTCAGAGAGAAAGAGAGAGAGAAAAAAACATCAATGATAAAAGAATCATCAGTCGGTTACCTCTTGCACGCCCCCCACTTGGGATGGAGCCTGCAACCCGGGCATGTGCCCTGACGGGGAATTGAACTGCAGTTTATTGGTGGACACTCAGCCATTGGGCCACACTGGCTGGGAAGAAGTGAGTCTTGCAAATCAGCTTAGAAAGGAGTGGAGGCCATCAGGTCACTGTGTCATGTCCCCAACATATGTTCCTCCTTCCTCAGCCCCAGCCGCTGTTATTGCCTCACCCAGCAAGCTTCCCACCTTTGAGTCCTCGGAGCAGTTATCGGATTTCCTACAAACTAGCTTGGAGGGTGAGTTATTGTTATTATGGGCAAGGAGCAGTGGGAGGTCTACTCTGAATTGGTTATGAAAATGGCTCTCTGTTTCCTCACTCAGCTGCAGCCAAACCCACCACCGTGCTGCCAAACTCAGTATCTCTCAAGGCCAAGGTGCTGGAGAACTTCTTAACCAAGTCCAGACCTGAGCTCCTGGCGTGTGAGTAGCACCTTCAGGCAGAGGCTGTTGCCGAAACCTCATTGGTCCCACTGCCAGCTCTTCTCAGGTTTTCCTTTTGACTCCCTGCCATTCCAAAACCTTGCCACATGCCTTAACTTCTCCCTCTCCCGCCCAGCTTCTGCGTCACAGAAAAGAGAGGCGCTCAGAAGGGGCCTCCCTCATCCTATTATTGCCATCTCACTTGATTTCACACCCACTCTATCCTTTTTCTGTTCGTTTCCTCAAGTCGGGTTCCTCGGCCAGGACTCTGGATCTTACCCCTCTTGCTCTCTCTGGAACTTAGTTAGGCCTCAATAATGGATGGATGGATGGATGGATGGATGGATGGATGGATGAATGGATGAGTAGATGGATGGAAGGATAGATGGATAGACAGATGGATAAATGGATGCATGGATGGATGTGTGGCTATATGGATGAACGGATGAATGAATAGGTGGATAGATGGTTACATGGAAGGAGGAGGAACAGACAGATGGATAGATGGATGGGTGGGTGCATGGGTGGATACAATAATAAATGGATGGATGGATGGATGGATGGATGGGGGAATGGATAAAACAAATGAATAATACTACCAATTGAGAAAAGGTTTAAAAGTGAGAGCATCTGGGCTCCTTGTAATTGAGTGCTTGGGTGATGCTCTTGCAGATGCTGTGAAGGTCATCCTGGACTACAACACTGCCTACAGCAAGGTGGCTCTGTCAGAGAACTACACCGTGGCCTCTGTGGCCGAAACACACCAGAGCTACCAGCCACATCCTCAGAGGTTCACATACTGTTCTCAGGTGCTGGGCCTGCACTGCTACAAGAAAGGGATCCACTACTGGGAGGTGGAGCTGCAGAAGAACAACTTCTGCGGGATGGGCATCTGCTATGGCAGCATGGCGCGGGAGGGCCCCGAGAGCCGGCTTGGCCGCAACAGCGCCTCTTGGTGCGTGGAGTGGTTCAACACCAAGATCTCTGCCTGGCACAACAATGTGGAGAAAGTCCTGCCCACCACCAAGGCCACGCGGGTTGGTGTGCTTCTCAACTGTGACCACGGCTTCGTCATTTTCTTTGCTGTTGCTCCCGACAGGATCCACGTGATGTATAAGTACAAGGTGGACTTTACTGAAGCTCTGTACCCGGCCTTCTGGGTGTTCTCTGCAGGTGCCACGCTCACCATCTGCTCCCCCAAGTAGGCAGGCCCTGGACACTCTAGCCGACTGCCGGCGAGTGCCCAGGACTCTAGGGAAAAGGCTGCGGGGTTGACTCTTGGAGATCTTCCCTGACAGTCCCCAGGGGTTGACTGGATGGGATGGGAGTTGATGGGAGGGTGGGGAGATGGAATAAGGGAGGAATTTAGCCAGGGAAAGGCATGGGGGTGATTGTCTTGTGGGCAAGGAAGCATTTCTACATCCTGTTGCCCCTCAAGGCAGGCTTGCCCCCTCCCCTGGTTCTGGTAGATCCCCAGGCTGCTGGGTGGCTGGCCAGGCTTAGGGGTAAAGTCATTAGAGCCCCTTTGCTTTAGGAGATATCTCAGGCCACTGCAGTCCTTTTTCGGGCCCCTTGGGGGATGCCCCTGTGCCGTCTTCTGATCTTGGTGTTTCGATTACTCTCTTTAGGGCTACTCATCTCTACAGAGCAGCGACTTTCAACCTTTGTTTTTCCATCTCGTGGCACATAAGCTAATTGCTAAAACTATGGCACACCAAAAAATATATTTTTGCCAACCTGAAAAAAATATATAATATTGATTAACTCACATTCAACAGTTATTGTTGTGTTGGCTGTTGTCATTTTTTTAATTTGACAGTCTAAGGGAAAAGAGGTCTGTGCTCCTGACTAAATAATCCGGTATTGCAATGTTTTAAAAATTCTTGTGGCACATAAGGCTGCAGTACAGCTGTTGAAAATTGCTGCAGTAGATTGAAGAAAAAAAAAAAATCCAAGTCTTTGAATTACAGTATTATTCACCCTCCCTTCCCGCCAATACCCACATGTGAGGACTGCAGGTGAATGCTCAGATTCCTGGTTATATTTTGTGCTTGAGGGCAGGTCTCCACCCAGACCAGAGTTTCCCCCAAAAGTGGGTCCTCACCTCCCTTCCTGTCCATATCACCCCGTTGAGAATTTTTAAATGTTTACTCCAACAGGAACCTTTTCTGTCTCGGGCCATGATCTGAATCAGCTGATATTGAATTTCTTCTTTTTTTTTTTATCCTCACCCAAAGACATGCTTTGAGAGAGGAAGAGAGAGAGAGAAGTACAGACAGATATATCGATGTTAGAGAGAAACATCTATTGGTTGCCTTCTATATATGCCCTAACCTGGGACCAAACCCACCATCCAGGTTATGTGCCCTGACTAGGAATCGAACTGGTAACCTCTTGGTGCACAGGACCACACTCAACCAGCTGAGCCACTGGGGCTAGGCCTATGTTACAGAATTTCTAATTCTAGGTCAAGGTGACCCAGGTGCCGTGTGAATGGAAACCCCTCCCAGTCCCAAGTATTATGAAAGGCATCTCATGACTGTAGCCACAGAACCTCGCTGGAGGCCTTCTCCCCACAGCCTAGGCTTTGGGGCAGGGAATCCTGACCTGTTTGCCAGAAGTGTGTGGCTTTGGTCTTGTTAGAGTATCTTGCCTTCTTATGGGTACCTCTCCTCAAGATAGCTGCCTCTCCCCAGGATTGTGGGATACAGAGCTGCATAGTTGAGCAGCTAGCTAAGCCCCATCTCTGAAACCTATTATCATAGGAGAGGTTGTATGTAGCTGCCCCAGGGACCATACTAGCTCATCTGGGGTGACTACCTACAGCTGGGATGATCTTCTAGCAGATCCCATGGGGAACAGCAACTTCCTGTTCATCCAGGCCACAGGCTGCTGACCCACCACTGGCTCTTGCATGAGTGGGAGGCCTGTCACTGGCCCTCGCCCCTTTCGCTGTCTTCTTCCTGTGAGCCAATTCTAGATATGGGCATGGACCAAGCTAGGGCTCAGGAAGACTTTAAGGATCAGCGAGGGAACAAACTACAGGATTCTAGCACAAGGGGCTGTTTTCCTGCGGTGTTTCAGTGCAGTGAAAATAACCCCAGTCCATTAAGGGGCAGGAGAGAACCGGATGGGTGGAATTTCCTGAGCTCTCTATATTCTCATGTCAGGATGTGAGTGGGAGAAATTTCACCTCTTGTGGTGGAATGAATCCTGCTCTGGGTTTGCCCGAGAAAGGAGCTTAGGCCAAGCTCTTTGTGGTACGAAAAAGGCAGTCACCATTAGGGTTTGGGGACCCCAGGCCTTTTCATGTGGCTATTTGAGAAGGTAAAGCCTGTCTGGCCTTGAGCTGGCATTCCAGGGCACTAGTCAGGCCCAGAGCACGTGGTGTTCCTGACAGAAGTGTGGATCTGTGTCATCCCCCAACAAGAACGGTCATTTCCTTGGAGGAGAGACCGTCTTTGTAGAGGAGGCTTCCCTGCAGTAGTTGACTTGTGGTTATCAAATGTTTTCTTCCCTTGCTACTGAGAAGAAAGGTTCTCTGATGATTCTTCTCTGCTTTTGGAGATGGCCAGAAGCATCTTCATTGACCTTCTGAAACAGTAGCCTTGTCTGGAGCCACGTGATACTTGGGAATCAGCGGGGCTTAGAGGAGAATGCCCAAGATGAACCCAGGGTCCTACTGTGGCTCTCTACTGCAGACATGAAGGCAACAGAGAGGGCGTTTCCTTGGCCACTGATTGGGAAGGATAGGGAAGTTCACACCCCTCTGTTTATAGGAGAGGCAAGTAGGTAACCCAAGCTCTGTGCAAGGTGCTTTGGAGGTGTAAGTGAGCCACACACCTCAGTGTCTCGAACTCTACATCCCCTTGCCTTGTAGGGCTACTGCCTAACCCTGAAGTCCTAGAGTTGGAGGAACCTTTGCATTCATCTGACTTCTCGCTTTGCAAAGTAAGCCAAATGGGAAGGTATGGGTGATGCTGTCTGCTCTCGCCAGCCCATCTTGGAGGAGATGCTTCCTCGATATCTCCTGCATGCGTCCTGGTACCCCAGGGAAGTGTCAGAAATTTCCAGAGACACAAACATAAAAATACATCCCAGACGTAGGTGTCAGGGACTGTCTTGGTCACTCTGGCGTGATAAAGCAAAGGTCAGGGCCAAGTTTCTATACTATTCAAGACTAGTTGGCTAGTTCCTCCTGTCTTAATGACTCTGAAATCGATAATTGATAGGTTATTGCTTACCTTATGCTGACCCCCGTTGATTTTTGTTAATCACAAGTATCTGAGCTGTTATTTCTTGAGCTTACTTATTTTGGTTTTGATTCTTTATGAGATAATCAGGGTTATAGGCTTGGATCTTTTGAAACTTGCAAGAAATATGAGAACCGCCGAACCGGTTTGGCTCAGTGGACAGAGCCTCGGCCTGCGGACTGAAAGGTCCCAGGTTTGATTCCGGTCAAGGGCATGTACCTTGGCTGCGGGCACATCCCCAGTTGGAAGTGTGCAAGAGGCAGCTGATTGATGTTACTCTCCCATCAATGTTTCTGATTTTCTATCCCTCTCCCTTCCTCTCTGTGAAAAATCAATAAAATATATTAAAAAAAAAAAAAGAAATATGAGAACCAAAGCTCGATCAATCAGTTATGCCTTTGTAATGAAACTGACTTGCTTTAGAAGCTTGGGGATGTAGGAAACCGGTGTTTAGTGTTCTTTCTTGCAGCTCAGTGTGTGTAGTGTTACCCATCACACTGGGGTGAGCGAATGAGGGGCCCCAGGGGCCTCCGGTCACCCAGGCCCCACCCAGCTGCTCCCAGATGTTGAGATGTCAGCGTGTCAGCGGACCTATAGCCCATTTGAGACTGGCCATGTGTGAGAATTCCTGATAGGCGGTCCTTCTGGGCTTTGCTTCAGGATAATTGGAGAATGGGTGCAGGGAGAAGGGGTGGAGTAGGCATGAAAAGGTGAGCCACAAGCTGATAATCAATGAAACAGTGATGGGATAGGATAGTTCATTAAAATATTCTGTCTACTGTTGCATATTTTGAAAATTTTCACAATAAAAAGTACTAATAATTTTCACAATAAAAGCACTAAGAATGAAATAAACGTAGCCCAGGCCCTATCTGGTGATTTTATCCTTGTTTGCAGAGGAATAGGAGTTTGTGGGAGGTGTGGGTTTTAGGTTGTTATATCAAGTCATCCTCTCTTATCTGTGGGTATGTTCCATGACCCCCAGTGGATGCTTGAAACCAAGGATAGTACTGAACCTTATGCATATTGTGCTTTTTCCTATACATACATACTTATGGTAAAGTTTCATTTATCAAATTAGGCACAGTAAGAGATTAGCAAAATAACATAATGAAAGAGACCAGTTATAGCAATACACTGTGATGAAAGTTATGTGAATGTGCGCTCTCTGCAAGTATTTGATAACTAATCTGGTAACTGAGAAGGCTACTCGGTGATGAACGGTGGGGAGCTGTACAGCATGAATATGCTGGACCCAGGAGGGATGGGGTGAGACTTCAACATGCTACTCAGAACTGTGCACAATGTAAAACTTATGAATTGGTTATTTCTGGAATTTGTTGTTTAATATTTTCAGACCACCATTGACCACGGGTCACTGAAGCTGTGGCAAGTGAAACCATGGATAAGGGGAGACTATTAAAGTAAAGAGTTTGACTGGCCTTTATTATCATAAAGAAGTTGACTGGCCTTTGTCCCTGGTTTCCAGAGGGGAGATTCTGAATCCTTGGCATTTCCCCAGTAAGAGGAGTGTCTGTCATTCACGAGCCCCTTGGGTCACACCTGAGTTTATGCTAGGAGTTGAGATGACCCAGGATGGGGCCTGGTCATCAGAAAGGCACATGAGGTTGGGAGGTTGGAGGCCAGCCTGACCTCCATGACGCGCGAGGACCTGGGGATGGATTCAATCAGTTATGCCTTTTTAGGAAACTCCGTAAAAAAACCTGGACACTGAAGCTCTGCTGAGCACAGCGATACACCCCGATTCCACAGCCGTGGGGAAGGTGGAGGGCACAGGAGCTCTGCACTTGGATCCCTCTGAGACGTCACTCTGTGTCTCTTCCTTTGGCTGGTCTTGATTTGTATTGTTGATAAGCAAACTGTAATCATAAGTGTAGCCCTTTTCTGAGTTCCAGTGAATCATTGAACCTGAAGGGGGTTGTGTGCTATACACTGGATGCTTGTGTAGCCCCAAGATCCAAATGTTGAAACCTAACCCCCAATGTGATGGAAATGGAGGTGATTAGGTGCTGAGGGTGGAGCCCTCATGACTGGGATTAGTGCCCTTAATAAAAGAACTCACAAAGCCCTCTTGTCCCTTCTGCCATGTGAGGGCGCAAGAAGACACCAGATACAAAATCTGCCAGCACTTGCATCTTGGATTTCCAGCCTCCAGAACTGTGCGAAATAAATGTTTATTGTTTAAGCCACCCAGTTTATGGTGTTTTGTTATAGCAGCCCAGACCAAGACGACATGGGGACCTTCTGGATTTATGGCCAGAAGTGCGGGTGGCCTGGGGACCGCTGAAGTGTGGCTGGTGTCTGAAGTGAAGACAGTCTTGTTGGGACTGTGACCTTCAGCCTGTGGAGCCTGACTCCGGGGCCATGTGGTTAGCCCCAGAATTGTACCAGGTGGTTCAGAATAGGCGGTGGGAGGGTTGCCACCTTGAATAGGCCCTTCATGACCCACCTGTCAGAATAAAACACTGTCTTCAAAGGAGCTTCCCGTGTTTTCTCTCCAGTGTCAAGTCTCCATGGTTTTGTTCCTTTCCACCCTCACCACAGGCAGTTTTTCTCCCTCACTGTCACTGTACCCACAAAAAACACTTGATATGTCAGTTACAGGCTTGTCCTCCCATTCAGAGATTCCACTTCAATTGTCATGGGATATTCTTCCGTTCCAATAAGAAGCTCAGGACAGTAACCTGTGACTCCTCAGTAGAAGTACAGCAAAGCTGCCAGTGTGCATGTGTGCATGAGGGGTAATCGTTTCTGCTGTTGTTGATCCTTTTTTCCATTGCTTTTCAGAGAGAGTGCAAGGGAGGGAGGGGGAGAAAGAGAAACTAATGTGAGAGAGACACATCGATTGGTTGCCTCCATACCTGCCCTGACGCAGGCCTGGAATTGAACCTGCAACCCAGGAACGTGCCTTTGACTGGGAGTCGAACCCATGACTCTTCGTGCTCGACTCAACATTCTAAGCACTGAACAACACTGGCCAGGCTATGAGGGGCTAATTTTTTTTTTTTTTTAATTTCAGAGAAGAAGGGAAAGTGAGAGACTCATTGATTGGATGCCTCCTGCACACCCCCTACTGGGGATTAAGCCCACAACCTGGATAGGTGCCCTGATCTGGAATCGAACCATGATCTGGTTCATAGGTTGATGCTCAACCACTAAGACACACTGGCTGGGCATATTGTGGAACAATCCTATCTAATAAAAGAGTAATGCAAATTGACCATACCTCTGATCAAGCCATGCCCACAAGCCACACCCACAAGCCAATCAGGAGGAAATAAACCCCAACCAGGATGGCTGTGGCCACTGAGACCAGGAAGGAGGCTTGGGTTTTTCCGGCAAGGGAGGAAGCCAAGCTTTCTGCCTGCCATTGCTGGCCTAGGCCTCCACTCAATGCTACAAAGTTTCAATTATAGAAGATATATCCCACCTGAAATGGTGGCAGCCAAGGAGCTGGAGAGAGCAGAGGCTAGGGTTGCCTGGGTGATGGAAGAAGCCAAGCTTCTGCAGCTGTGGCCAGCCTATGCCTCCACTCCAGGCTACAATGTTTCAATTATAGAAGATAAATGTCCCAACAGAAATGGCTGTCACCATGGAGAGCAGTAGGCTTGGCTCTGCTATCAAGTTTTAATTGTAGAACATAAATTAATCCCAGATCCCAGGGCCTCTGCTTGGGTTGCTAGGGGGCAAGGCTGGCCTTTCACCCAGGCTACCCCATGCCCCAAGGGAACCCCCACCCTGATCCTGGACACCCTTAAGGGCAAACCAGCTGACTCCTACCCATGTACTGGGCCTCTATCTTATCTAATAAAAGACTAATATGCAGATTGACCATCACTCCAACACACAAGATGGCTGCCCGCATGTGGTCAAAGATCCTGCCCCAATATGGACACAAGATGGCCACCACAAGATGACCAGCAAGGGAGGGCAGTTGGGAGGGACAGGCCTGCAAGGGAGGGCAGTTGGGGGTAATCAAGCCTGCAGGGGAGGACAGTTAGGGGTGACCAGGCTGGCAGAAGAGGGAAGTTGGGGGCAAACAGGCTGGCAGGGGACCAGTTAGACATCAATCAGGCTGGCAGGGGAGTGGTTAGGTGGTGATAAGCCTGGCAAGCAGAATCAGGACCAATCAGGAAGGCAGGCAGGCAAGCAGTTGGGAGCCAGCAGTCCTGGATTGTGAGAAGGATGGCGGACTGCCGGTTTAGGCCCAATCCCACTGGGCCTAAATGGGCAGTCGGACATCCCTCAAGGGGTCCCAGATTGGAGAGGGTACAGGCTGGGCTGAGTGACAACCCCTCCAACCCTGTGCACGAATTTCTAGTCTTACTATAAGTAGACTCTTAAAAAGGCAGGTTTGGCTCAGTGGATAGAACGTCATCCTGTGGACTTAGGGGCCCCAGGTTCGATTCTGGTCAAGGACACATGCCTGGCTTATGGGCTCAATCCCCAGTGGGGGTGTGCAGGAGGCAGCTAATTAATGATTCTCATAATTGATGTTCTTATCTCCCTCTCCCTTCCTCTCTGAAATCAATAAAAAAATATATTTTTAAAAAGACAGATTTAAGAGGGACCGGTAGACACAAATGTGAATGATTCTAGGTCCCTTTCAGGTGATTGGCTCTATAGGGTTTTCCCAGGAGGTTTATGTCCTAGCACCTCATCTCTGGATGGAATGAGAGTCTAGGATGTGAGAAGGTGCTTCACTGCTAACTGGCTCTCACACACCATTTCCAAATGTTTCCCTTAGTTTCCAACGATGCGTTCAGGTTTCCATTGCCCCACCCGTTCATCAGTTCAGCTTAATAAAGCATCCATGAAGGCCCCCTTTTGTATGCATCTCACCTGTCTTCCACTAGCGTCCCATTCCAACCTCTTTCTCAGAGGTGTCTCCATGACAGAGATTTCTCACCCTTGTACCCGGGCCCATGGCTTCTCCTCATTGGGCCCTAGCAGCATACTACTGTGCCCACACTCAGGCTGCTCCAGCCTTAACACCAGTTCTTCGAGGTAGGCCTTGCCTAGGCCAGTCCTGGGGCTGGGAGCCCAGGGGACAGATGACCAGGAGTCGAATGCTGTGTCAGTGTTTGCTCACCACCGGGATCCACCCCTTGCTGGCTGGACTGGCCCACTCTAGGACTGGACCGCAGTGTTCCAGAAGCCTCGGTGGCTGGAAGGAGGGTCAGAAGGTCTATTGTAAAATCACCTGGAAAACAGGTTCAACAGCGAAGAGTGGAATCCTGGACTTCTTCTCTGGGCAGATACTGTCCTTGTCTGGGGCCAGAGAGCCGGGGTGAACTCAGGTCATCAATGAAGTAACCCAAGTGCAAACACTTCGGACTGGGCTGCTAAGTGGTTATCAAATATGTGGGCCGGGAGTTGTTCACTGTCTTCCATTGTTTACATTTTAAAGTCCATGGGATCAGTGGTGATGTCTCTGCTTTCGTTTCTGGTGTTAGTAGTTTGTGTCCTCTCTCTTTTTCCCCTTGGCTTGGCTAGGGGCTGATTTTATTTATTTATTTAGAAGAATCAGCTTTTGATTTCATTGATTTTCTCCACTGATTTCCTATTTTCAAATTCACTGATCTCTGCTCTGCTCCTAGTGCTGCTTTTCTTTTGCTCCCTCTGGATTTAATTGCCCTCTTTTTACTAGTTCCTTAAAGTGGGCCCTTAGATTCTTGATTTTATATCTTTCTTCTCTTTTAATATATGCATTCAATGCTATACATTTTCCTCTAAGCACTGTTTTCACTGTATCCCACAATTTTTAAAAATGTTTCTTAACTGATCCCCCCCCCCCCCCCCCCCCTCCAAGAGAGGGGAAGGCAGGAGAGAGAGAAAGACAAACATTTTGCCTCCCACACCCACCACGACCAGGGATCAAACCGGCGAGCTGGGCATTTGCCCTGATCAGGAATCGAAAGGGCAACCTCTACCTTTGGGCACATGGGATGACAGTCAGCCAACTATACCACCCTGGCCAGGGCCACACATTTTGATAGGTTGCATTTTCATTTTATATTTAGTTGAAAATATTTAAAAATGTCTCTGGAGATTTCTCTTGACCCATGTGTTCTTTAGAAGGGTGCTATTTAATCTCCACTTTTTTTTTGGGGGGGGGGGCGTTTCAGTTATCTTTCTGTTACTGATTTCTAGTTTAATTCTACTGTGGTCTAAGAGCAGACATTGTATGATTTCTGTTAAATTTGTTAAGGTGATCCTGGCTGGCTTGCTCAGTGGTTAAAGTGTTGGCCCTTGGACTGAAAGGTCACAGTTCAATTCTCAGTCAAGGGCACATACCTGGGTTATGGGTTTGATCCCCACCCCCGGTAGGGATGAGAGTGGGAGGCAACCAGTTGATGTGTCTCCCACATTGATCTCTCTCTGAAAAAAAAAAGGGGGGGGGAAAATATCCTCTGGTGAGGATTAACAACAATTTGTTAAGGTGTGTTCTATGGCTGGAATGTGGTTTACGATGAATGTTTCACGTGCGTTTGCTGCTGTGGGAAGTAGTCTTAGATGTTTGGTTCTCAGGCTTGCTCTGTCCTTCCTCTGGTGTTTCCTGCCCGTGGGTGAGCCTTCTACTTTCTCTTGCCAGCCAGAGGTGACAGGCTGGGCGAAAGGAACTGCTGTCAGCAGCCTTGGCAGTGTGGTCGGGAGGCTGGGGTCGGCGGAGGTCAGGGGGTGCTCTGGAGCCCTGGGATTAGTCCTCCTTTAACTGACCCCAGGCTTCTGGAGGGCGACTTTCACGGTGTTTCTCAGTTTCCCCTTTCCTCCCCCAAGTGGGACAGGAAGGTGGGGTGGGCTGTCACCAGACATCCCTTTACCGGGGTCCCTCGGGCTCGGACAAAACCCAGCTAGCGAGGCCGCTCACTGGCTCCACCTGCAAGCAGGCCTCATTGAGAACCGAAGGCCCTGGACATTTCGGAAGTTTCTCTCCCTCCTCCCACCGGAAGCTGGAGAGGATTTCCGCCGGAAATAGACTGTGGGAACCTGGTGCAGCTCACGGAGGTAAATCGCACAATAGAGTGGGGGCTCCCATCTGTGGTTCCCACTGGAGTTTCTAAGGCTGAGTGGTTCGCCCGAACCTCAGCAATGCGTCCGGTGTTCCGATGCCCGGTGTCGGCTCTCGTCTCCGCTCTGAGAAGCCCAATTCCCTGCCTCTACCGGACCCTCCAGTCTCGGGAGCGGCAGCTTGCCCGTGGCCTCCTCTCTCACAAACCCAAGGAGAGCTGTTGATTTTTTCAGTCTGTTGCGCTTTTTGCCGATTGGAGGGAGGGAGTGGCATGGGCCCAGCTTCTGTGCTCAGCTGGAGACCGGATCTCCGTGATTTCATGGTCATTCCGTTTCCTCCACTCCTGTGTTGACCCACTGGTTGTTCATTTACTTATTTTATTTTTCGATGACAGTTTATTTTTTAATTTATTTTTATTTTTCAGGGACAGTGTAGAGTCAACATTGTTTTAGTTTAGTTTCAGGTGTGCAGCATGGTGAGACAATTATATAATTTATGAAGCGATCCCCCTGATAATTCTAATACCCACCTGGCACCATACATAGTCATTACACTTCTAGAGGCCTGGTGCACGAAGTTGTGCTTAGGTGGGGTCCCTCAGTCTGGCCTGCGGTTGGGGATGTCTCCCGCCCTGATCAAGGCCTGGGGCTGGCCAGCCACAGGAGGTTGGCTGTGGGAGAACACTGACCACCAGGGGATAGCTCCTGCGTGGAGCATCTGCCTCCTGGTGGTCAGTGCGCATCATAACAACTGGTCAACCAATTAAGTCATTTAGTCATTGGGTTGCTTAGGCTTATATATACACTGAGTAGCCAGATTATTATGATCTCTGAATGCATAATAATCTGTCCACTCAGTATACATATACATATATATATATGTGTGTATATGTATATATAGCCTGGTGCATGAATTTATGCATGGGTGGGGTCCAGCCAGCCTGGCAGGGGAGACATGGGCAGTTGGCTGGCCTGCCTGCTGGTTGAACTCCTAGTCGAGGGGACAATTTGCATATTAGCCTTTTATTATATAAGACTAGGGGCCCAGTGCATGAAATTCGTGCACTGAGAGTGGGTGATCCCTCAACCCAACCTGCCCCCTCACACATACTGGGAGCCCTCTGGCCAAGCCTTTAGGCCTTGGGGAACCAGCCATTGCCCTGCAATGGGGCAGATGGCTGGCTCCATCCCAGCCCCGCCACCCCACCCCTCAGGCCAGGGCCTTAGCCCCAGCCAGCTCACCCCCGGCTATCATGGGCCTTGGCCCCCTCCACTCAGGCCCAGGCCACCTCGGACATGCCCCTCCCAGGCCCCCCCAGGCCCAGCCGCCTTGGCCACGTCCCCACACTCCTGGTTGACTGATGGGCGTGACCGGTGGGCATGGCTTGTGGGTGTAGCGAAGGTACGGTCAAATTTGCATATTACTCTTTTATTAGATAGGATATACACTGAGTGGCCAGATTATTATGCATGCAGAAATCATAATAATCTGACCACTCAGTGTATATAGATTATTGACTACATTCCCTATGCTGTACTTTACACCCCCACTCATTGGTTATTTAGAAGCATTGTTTGTTTTTCACATATTTTTGAGGTAGCCAGATATCTTTCTGTTGTTATTGGTTTTAAATTTGATCTCATCGTGGTCTGAGAATATACTTTGCATGGTTCGAGTTGTTTTAAGTGTATCAAGTTTTGTTTTGTGACTCAGAATGTGATCTAGCTTGGAAAATGTTATACGTGCACTTGAAAAAAAAAGTATATGCTGCTGTTATTGGGTGAAACATTCTATGTCAATTGGTCAAGTTGGTTGATAGAGTTGTTCAAGGCCTTTATATCTTTACTGGCTTATGTCTACTTGGATCAATTCTTGTGAGAACAGTCTTTAAAAATGACCAAAACTTGAACTTTTACCAGTCTTTGTTTTAGGTAATTAGAAGCTTTCTTAATATTAAGTGCATAAATATTTAGGACATTGA
This sequence comes from Antrozous pallidus, assembly GCA_027563665.1. Lineage (NCBI taxonomy): Eukaryota > Metazoa > Chordata > Mammalia > Chiroptera > Vespertilionidae > Antrozous > Antrozous pallidus. The sequence goes on along the minus strand of CM050526.1, from coordinate 27,604,262 downwards.
TATCCTTTTGGCAAATTGACCTCTTTATCATTATGAAGTGACCCTTTTTATCTCTGGAAATATTCTTTGCTCTGAAAACTACTTTGTCTGATATGACTATAGACATAGTAGCTTTCTTTTGATTAGTATTACCATGACACTGCTCTTTTTTCATCCTTTGGCTTTTAATGTGTGTCATTATATATTTTAAATCTATTTTTTGTAGAAAGCATATAGTTGAGTCTTCTTTTCTTATGCAGTCTAATGATCTATTTTTAATTACTGTGTTTAGACCATTTACATTTAATGTCCGGAAGGGTCAGAACAGGCTTCGCAGGATGTGCTGCTTTGGCCTGTGAATTATCTTGAACTGAAGGCAACAGAGACCCTGTAGGCTCATAAGAAACTTTTTCTATTTAAAAATTTAAGTTGGAGGCCTTGCCCATAGTAACTCTGTCTGACCTAGCTATGGGGCAGGGCAAACATCTAATGACTGAACATTTGCCTGTCTAATCTTCCTGTGAGTGACCTTCCTCTCTTTGAGTCCCAAGGCGTCTTACCTCATCCTGACCTGAGATTGACCTATATACCTCATTTTAAGTTTCTGTCTCTGAACCTGTCATGCATGTAGGTCTCTGATTCTCATGTATGTTCCCATATGTACATATAAAATTAAGTTTGGTTATTTTCTCTTTAAAAAAATTTTTAAATATATTTTATTGATTTTTTACAGAGAGGAAGGGAGAAGGATAGAGAGTTAGAAACATTGATGAGAGAGAAACACCGATCAGCTGCCCCCCTGCACACTCCCTACTGAGTGTGTGCCCGCAACCAAGGTACATGCCCTTGATCAGAATCGAACCTGGGACCCTTGAATCCGCAGGCTGACGCTCTATCCACTGAGCCAAACCAGTTAGGGCTGGTTATTTTCTCTTGTTAATCTGTCTCACATCAATTTGATTATTTGATCGGCTGAAAAAAAGGAAAATGTTTTCCTTTTGTGCATAGCTTAGCATGTAGAATAGCAAATAATACTACGCTAACATTTGAAAAAAAACCACTATAGTTCTCTCAGTTCATTTACTGTTGTTCTGTGAAGTTCCTGGTGTTCTACTCTTGAGGATAAGGGGATGTTCATATGAAAAAAAAGCTACTCAGTTTGCAATTTTATACTCATCTCTATGTAAAAAGATTCATGATGTAGGTAATGGCATTTGAACTGCAGTACCCATATCTATGAATAACGTTGGATTGCTTACCACCTGATGCTACTGGGAATACCAGATGTAAAAACCCTTGAAAAGACACAGAGTCATGTCACTTGTTTAGAGAACAGAAACTCAGTTCTTAAAATACCCAACCACATTAGTGTTTCTTTAACATAAGTGACTTCTTTTTTGTTTGTTAATCCTTATCTGATGATATTTTTTCCATTGAATTTTTAGAGAGTGGAGGGGAAAACGAGGGGGAGAGAGAGAAACATCAATGCCAGAGAGACACATTGACTGGTTGCCTCCCACACATGCCCCTACCTGGGGGCTGGGAATCAAGCTCACAATCGAGGTGTGTGCCCTTGGCCAGGAATTGAACCCAAGACGTGCGGTCCGAGGGTCGACGCTCAAACCACTGAGCAAAACCAGCCAAGGCATACATTGCTTCTTAAAAAAAAAAATCTCAGAAACTTACTTCCACCTTATAAAGCTTTCATTGCTTATTTGTAAGAAGTGATGCCTCTTTATATCTAAAGAAAAGGCTAAAAAAAGAAAAAGAAAAGGCTGAATGCAATTCGTGTGGTTTCCTTTTGAAAAGTTTTAAAATATAAATCTAACTTGACTGCTGATAGAGGAAATATCAACTCTCTTTAGTTAGAAATAGATGCCAGCAAAGAAATCGTAAGAACTTCTATGAAATGTAAACAAGCTTCTACTTATATTTCCGCGCTGCGGGTTCCTGCACATTTCTGTTCTGTTCCAGAAGCCCTTTGCTCAAGTACAGAAGCCACACCTGGTAGGAGTGTTTGTTTTGGTTTCCATTCCTTAATGAGTCATAGTGAGCTACTTCTCATTGTGTCTAACTGCTTGGTGTAGCTCACGTCCGGGATCTCCCGCCCATTCCAACAGTGGCACACGGGGCCTTTCTTCTGTCACCTCTCAGAACGTAGCCTATAACCAGAAATGAAATACCTCAGGACCAGCCTGCACACGGTGAGGAAACAGCAGTCTTTACCATGGGCAAAAGGAGAGAACCCTAGAAGTGATCATGCCCGACTCTGGCAACGTGGTCACTGAAAGACGGTGCAGAGCCCTGGCTGGTTTGGCTCAGTGGCTAGAGCATCGACCAGGTTTGAATCAGGTCAAGGGCATGTAGCTTGTTTGCAGGCCCCTGCCCGGCCTGGGCCCTCCCTGGTTGGGGTTCCTGCAGGAGACAACCAATTGATGTGTCTCTCTCACATCGATGTTTCTCTCTGTCTTTCCTCTCTCTCAAAATCAATGGAAAAATATTCTCGGGTGAGGATTAACAAAATCACAAGGAAGGTACAGAGTAGATGCTGGAATTCTGTTCCACAGTTGTCTCTTTTCATTTGTATTTTTGGTCTTTCCCTTTTTATGCGGCAGTTCCTTCCCTCTGTGCTGCCAGCTATGCCCCAGGGTTTTTTTTTTTTTTTTAACAAAGTAACAATATTTAATGAAAAACCCCACTGACTCACTTAGTCTGATGTAGCCCAGGTCTTGCCTCCCCCGGGCATGGGTCGTCTTCTGTTGCTCTACTTAGGACGACTGCTCATCTGCATATCTTGTCTGGTCTCCCCTCGGCCTGTGTTAGTACACGCAGACCCAGGGGAGGATCCCAGGACTGAAAATAGACTCCGTAAGTGGAGGGCAGGGAAAAACGAATGAAAGAGGCTGGCCACTCCAGTCTGGTAATTAAGAGAGTTTATTAAGCGAAACTTCCGTACAAGGCACCTTGGATGGTTAGAAGATGAAGTGGATCCCTGTGTTGCTTGGTAGGTGCCCAAGAATTATATACAGGGCGAAAAGAGGGAATGGTTGCAGGTACTAGCATGTGAATGCTGCCAGACACAGGAAATCACATGCCTGGCCAGATCAAGGCATCAGCCTCTTCCAGGAACTGGGAGGGATGCTGATTTATGTCAGAATGAACATTGATTATGATCAGATAGTCCCTAAGGATGGCTTTGCAGTCAAGCAATCTCTGTTTTGGCCGGGTCCAGCTTGCGGGTCCAGCAGTGGTCACACTATGGAACTGTCTCTCCTTCACAGCTTTTCAAACTATCTGTGGTGAAGAATCGGGTGTTTTGTTGCATTAAAAAAATTTCCAATACATCCTGTATTGACATTTTTATAAAGTTCAATAGAAGAAAATGACATGAAAAAGACATACAAAATACAAACCACATTTTACTACGGTTAGATTCAGTAGTTGTCAAGATAGCTAGAATCATTTCTAGACTCTTATTCTCAATTCTGAACTTCTTTCCTGGCGGGCCAGTTCCTGGGCCACACATGAGACAGAGCCTAGCGGAGACTGAATTGCTGGCCCATTGATGGGCTCCCTGGGACCAATCAGCCACAAGGGAGGAATGGTCACCTGGTCTGAACACGCCCCTTCGGCAGATACTGTGGTTGGGGGCACTTCCCAGAGAATGGGGCATGAGATGTAGGAGCCCAAAGCTTTGCTGTTTGTCTGGCTACCTTATGGAATGCAGCACCTCAGATGGTTGCTCATTTGCTGGAAATTGGAGGCTGAGAGCAACGTCCTGTAGAGCAAGCATGTCAAACACAAAAGCTAACATGGGCCAAGTAAACAAGGCATGTGGCCTGTGAGTTTAACATGCTAACTATGGAGTAAGGGCTCCATAACCCAGAACAGGATTTTCACAGAAAATACAAAATACTCATTAATTGAATGCAAAGATGAACAAGGTAAGCTCTCTGTCCTCAGGAGTTCACAGTGTTTAGAGCTTTTTCGTAGACTAATTTACTTTTCTATCTACTCCCATGAGAAAAATGCTGTTTCTGTTTCCTAGTCCCAAACCCTGCCGAAAAATTTCTTTATAGGCAATGCATTACATGGTCAGCCCATCGAAGATCTCTGAATTCCTCCCACAAGTAATTTGGCTTTACATGTATATGACCAGTTTCCTTGTGCAGGGAGTTGTTTTGAGGGCTGATTTATAAACCCTGGCATTCCCAGTGCCCAGCTCAATAGCATGTCTGACTATATTCAACATTTTTGGTACTGTGGTCAGTGGTTGTGCTGACGATGAAAAAGCAGCAGGGAGGAGGACTTGGGATCAGCAGCCCCTAGTTAGTTGCCAATCTGTAAAGTGGAGTTAGTGATGCCTACCTCCCAGAACTGTACTGAGAGGCAAAAGTAAGTAAAAGCATCTGGCACAACACCCACTGTATGTGTAAAGCTGCTTAAAACGTCAGAACACGGATTTGTCAGGGGTTGCTTAGATAATGAGAGCCTTCCTTAGGAACTTCGGTGGGTAGCACAGCCAAGCATACTAGTGATTGATGTTTAAAATTACTAAGAAAAGGTGCATTACACCTGGCAGCATTTAAAAAATAAAGCAGGAAAGTGAGCAATGGATTTTCAAGTTATTTCAAAAAATTTGTTAAAATGGACTTCTGGGTAAAGATGACAGACTGAATCCCCTTTCTCCAATGCCTAATGAATGAATTAAAAAATATTCTATGCAATGAAATGTGAAATCCAGACTGAAGCTGGTAAACAACCATAACAATTTATAAAAATTCAAATGAAATGCCTATTTTTGCTAGGTATAAGAAGATGTCTCCATCCCCCCTCCCCCCCCCCATACACACACTATACTCATCACATGACCCTGCAATCAGTTGTTGCCAACCACTGTTTAAAAATTAGATGGCAAAAGGCCGTGTCTCTCTTCTAGGAAGGTGAGTTTTTTCCTCGTGCCGCTGCTTTCCTGCGGGCAGCTGCTCCTGGCTTACTGCGGCCCCCCACACTCCTGCCCTGGTCAGCTGTCTTGTTCTCTAAGCATTTCAGTTTGTAACCCCAAGGTGGGCATGAACTACAAGTTTATAAAGAAAATTGAGGCTCAGGCAGAACAAGGAACTTGTCCAATGTTAAACAGTGGCAGAGGTTGGGTTTTTAACCTGGATATTTCAATAAATTCTATACTCTTTCCACTGTACTGACTGAAAATCAGATGAATGCACCTCATTTATTTTATGTTTCTCCTGTGTCATTCATGTGTGTTTACACTCTGTGCCCCTAGGCTACAAGAGCCATACAAAATGAACCACTTTTTCATCCAAAAGTGAACCAGAATTTGCCACATATCATGTTTGTCCAAGGACCCTCTAACGTGAAATTAATTCAAAGCCACTTATTTTCTCATTGTTGTGTCAAAAAACATAAGATCATATATTTATTTATTTATTAAAATTTTTTTATTGATTTTTTACAGAGAGGAGAGAGATAGAGAGTTAGGAATATTGATGAAAGAGAAACACCAATCAGCTGCCTCCTGCACAACCCCTACTGGGGATATGCCCACAACCAAGGTACATGCCCTTGACTGGGAATCGAACCCGAAACCCTTCAGTCCGTAGGCCGATGCTCTATCCCCTGAGCCAAACCAGTCAGGGCAAGATCATATTTTTTGAAAAGTTTTTATTTTAGAGAGAGAGGAAGAGAGAGGGAGAGAAACATCGATGGGTTGCCTTCTGCAATGCCCCCTACTGGCAACATGGGCATCGAACTGGCAACTTCTTGGTGCATGGGACAACGCTCACACAGGCAGGGCAGGAGCAGCATGCTTTTTAAGTGTTGCACTTTTGCTTGTATTAAAAAACAAACATCTTCAACATTTCAAATGCTTTAATTCACATTTCTCTCTGTAGGCAATGACCACAATACAGACCCAAACACAACAAAAGCAATTAGCACAGGGAATTAAGTGGTAGGTACACAGCATGTGGCCAGAGGGGAGAAAGTGCAAGAGGCCAGCGGGCTGCTGACTTGGAGCCTCACAAGCTCCTCGGGACCCATGTTCAGAGGTCCGATTCAGTCAGTCTCCTGCAAGTGATCAGGCCAGGGGCCCAGGCAGCTCTAACGGCACGAAACAGAATTACACTTGAGTGCCCATTTGCCTGCAGGAGATCAAAGTAAAGAGAAAGAGCCCAGAGCTGGAGAAATGAGAGCAAATGTCCTGAGTCATTGTCATCCATGGCACAAAGGCCTTTTCTTACTCCAGGAATTTCCTCCCAATCTCCTCATCTGACCTGGATGCCAGCTTGCCTGGAAACGCTGGAGGAACAAGAAAAGCAACCTAACTACTATGCTTTCTTTTAAAATTTCTAAATTTTTAAAAGAAATCTACCTACACTGTCTACAATTAGGCAGAATTTTTTTTTTAAACATATTTTATTGATTTTTTACAGAGCAGAAGGGAGAGGGATAAAAAGTCAGAAACATCGATGAGAGAGAGACATCGATCAGCTGCCTCTTGCACGCCCCCCCACTGGGGATGTGCCTGCAGTCAAGGTACATGCCCTTGCCAGTATCGAACCCGGGACCCTTCAGTCCGCAGTCCGACGCTCTATCCACTGAGCCAAACCGGTCTCGGCTACAATTAGGCAGAATTAAAAAAAAAACAAAACCTGAATACAAAGTGCTGGTTCTTGTTTCAATATAATTTTCAAGGGAAAACCACCCAAAACTCTCACCCATTCTATTGAGTTTTTCAGCTGAACAATGCAGATTATGTATTCCGGTGCACAAGAATCTGTAAATTGATATAACCTTCAAAGTTTAGTTGGTGCCAATTTAAAATTCCATTATGTAAGTTAAATACAATTTTACTTTATATTACAAATGCAAACTATCTTTGCTTTGACATGCTGGTAGTATTAATTTTTACAGTGCAAAAAGGACTTTACAATTTTTGAGTCACAGTATATTTTACAATTCTAAGTAGGCAAACACATTTCAAAAGCAAATACTATACATGTTTCTGACACACCTTAAAAAATAAAAATACTTTTGACTATAAACTTTTTATAAACATTAGTGACATTAAGGTTCACAGCTAATAGTTGCAGAAAACCTAAAACGCACTTAAGGTCATGTACTCTTCTCATTTGACAACCTGTATTTTAAAACACAAGTCAGTCTGGTTTCTATTAAACGTAACCAAGCATGGAAATGATCACCATTGACTTACATAAGGGATCCATGAGAGCTGCCAGGTATTCAGTATTTAAGCCACTAAGTTGACCAGGAGTTAGGAATGTGTGAGGATAATAAAAGATGAGGGAAGTCAAGACAGACATGGAGCTATGCTTTACTTCACAAATTTCTTCCTGAGAATATAGAAGCTATTAAAAAAAAGAAATCAAGCCCAGCCAGTGTTGCTCAGTGATTGAGCATCAACCTATGAACCAGGTCACAATTCAATTCCGAGTTGGGGCACATGCCCAGTTGTGGGCTTGATCCCAGTGTGGGGTGTGTAGGAGGCAGCCAATCAGTGATTCTCTCTCATCATTGAGGTTTCTATCTTTCGCCCCCGCTGAAAAAACAAAAATCAAGACAATTTCAAATGGAAGAGGAAAATCTTGGGGCAGATTATCTTTTGCAATGTATAGAATCCCCAGTAATGTAAACAATTGCTACCTTAATATATAACTTGCAAACATGAGTCTTATAAATTGTAGATCATTTAAATGAAAATACACATGTCTATATGTGTATTTGAAAGTGAATTTAATAGCATGCAGGGGTGTACAAAAGTACATTTACACTGGTTTATATGTAAAATAATACAATAATTAATAAATAATAATACAAGAATAAAGTTTTACCAACCCACAACTATAAGCTTACTTTACTTTTGCTCAGCCATATTTGTAAAAGGTGATATATGTAACAATGCTGACCATGAATTAAAGAATAAAACTCATTATACTCAAAATGATGTATGAATAAGGTGAGACCAGATCTGCTCACAGAAATCTCTCAGTCCTAGACTTTAACATTTCCTGATGAGATTTGGGAGTTAATGTAAGCAGAATGAAGCATTTTATATAATGTACTAACTATTGTTCCTGGGCCTCACCTTAGGTGACTGAAATTTAAGTTTACAGTAATTCATGGGTGACAGATTCATAACAGGTCCTTAAGGAGAGCTAATGTTGTTTTGGGGACACATTTTAATCTTTCAGAGGTTAAAGTTCTGAAGACCAGTAAGATAGGCCATTTGTTGGAGAACACAGGCTGGAGCCCAGTGGGTCTGCCGAACCCCGGAAGGAGGGAGCAGGTTAGTTATCAACAAAAGAGCACCCCCTAATGGGTAACCATGGGACTAGCCCTTCAGTAAAGTTTTGGCAATTGAGGGTCAGATAAAACAGTGAAACAAAACATTCAGTTATGGAAGAGTAGTTTGTCAGCGCTTTCACTACCCCCTTTTAAATTGTAGAGTATTTCTGAAGGTTGAGAATATCTGTCAGGAGAATTAAATTATGGGTTTTAATTACTTAGTCAATAGGCTACATTTCTGATTGTGACTAGATTTTATATGATCAATAAACTTATTAAATAAAGCTATATACTATAAACACTAAACACAGGTTACCACAATAAAGAAAATAAATAAGTTAAAAAAATACATCTCTCAAAAATAAATACGATAGAAACATTTTTAGCAGATTCTGTCACTGCCCCAAGGGGAAATTCTGTTAAGTACTTTGGCTACAAAAGACAACTGTAAGACCACTCATTATTCGTTATTAAAATGTTTTTGAGAAATTAACATGCCTAGTAAGTTTTCTACATTTTTCTTGGATTACATTGTCTTTTAATCAAAAGATAAGTGAGTGGGTGGACTGTCCAGCTTGGAACCCATAACTTTCGATCCAATGTACGTATCCTGCAGTTGATTTTCACTAATTTGCCTGTGTGGTTCTCTCTTGGCTGCCTTGGGTTCTCACAAGATGGTGAATACCAGCAGCTCAACCTGGTCATTACGGGGTTAACTAAACATTTGGGGGTCTGAAAGTGCTCCTAAATACAAATTATAACAAAAATTTCAAGCATAGTCTTTCCTTTACATTTCTCTTTTTAGGATTTCCTGGAAATAAACACTGTGGACCCACTAGGTGCTGGGCTGTAGGAAATGGTAGGAGGCACATGCTGCCGGAGGGCCCAGCTTAACCATACTGGCCGGAAACCAAACATTCCCTTTCAAAAAAGCAAGTTAATTGAAAATGTGACGGTGCCACCACATTAAAAATTAAAATGGAAGTGATTTTCCCACCCACATCCTGTTGGATGTATACTATGCCCATCAAATGTGTGGCTCAAGAATGAAGAAGGAGGGATACCCTTCAGTGAGCCTCGCTCTCAAGCAGAAAGCCACGAAAAAGCCACGTCACCTTCATGTACAGGTCTGTGACTTTTTAAATGAGGAACCTACGATCAAAATGTTTGCTAGAAACAAAAGCAAAAAACAGCCATTAGTGAACAAGTGGAAGTTTGGCTGTTTTTGGAATGACATTTACAGAAATGTATACTCATACTACTGGTGAAATGAAGACTAAATAGTTGACAGGGAATTTCTATTTTTGGATGAATATGTATTACTTGTTTGTGAGCATTCTATGGTAAGTTTTCATTTCCTCATCCAGCTATTCAGTGTCCTTGATATCCTCTTGATCTGAGTTACTCGAGATGTCGTCATCCGTTTGTTCTCCGGAGAAATACAGCATCAGTGCGTGTGTCTTGTGAGTGACGGTAACAGTGCAGGGCCCCTGGGCCCATGGCTCCCCATCCACCTGCATTGGCATCATGGAGCACTTCAAAATCAGCTGGTGTTAGGGAACAAAGAATTAGAAAAGTTACTCCCCAAAAAGCTCAGAAAGGTCTTCCTTAAAACATCACACATAGTCCTTAAACCTCCTTAGCATTTCATTCTGAGAAAATGAATCTGGATATATTTTTATTCCTTGCTTGTTTAAAGGATTCTTTTCCAATGAACATTTTATTTCTTCAACTGGACTGAAGGCTCTATTTCCTGTTTCTTCCCCATCCCACTCAAGCACCTCATGGAGGCTGAGCAGCAGCATAGGACGAAAGCACTGCTTAAGGAAAGCTACAGATCAAGGGCTTAGAAATGGATGGACCGATTCGCCCGTTAGAGCACGTCCACCTACCCGCACTGTGTGTGCCTGTCCTATTCGAAAAGGGTTTGCCAGTTTCACTTGAATCTGAGCACAGTGGAAAGACCCATATACTCCCACAACTTCCAGTAAACCATCGTCATGCCTAAAATTAGGAAAAGGAAATATGGATTATATGATGCAATAAAATAAAAGCCATGTTAGGACAGTTATTTTTTTTTAACATAGGTGGACCATCCACTTATTAAATATTCGTATTAATGAAGTATACAAGAAAGAAAATCTGAGGAAAAAAAAGTCTATGAAGAACAGACTGCTTAAAAGCAGAAAACAGTGACATAAAATAGCAAATCGCAAATGTACATACCTGGCTAGGGGGTAAGTCTCATCTCCCATCCCTTCCCATAGTCTGCAGCCACCGCCCCAGTATCCAATGTTCAGAACAATAATACCTTCCAAATTAGGCAGTTCTACTCGCTCACCATCCAGTTCTAGCTTTAAAGAAATCCAAGCAGTTAGTTACTACAGGGCACATGATTTGCAGACATATCCACTTAGAATTTACGTCCACTTTCATATACATGAGATGTGTGAGAGAAGACTACTTCCTCACTCATGGTAATCTGGCCGCTCACACCTCTTCAATGTTTACTATAATAAACAAGTAATAACAAATGGACTTTCCCCACAAGGTCATCAATCACATCCTTTTTGTTAAACCCCATTCTTTTATTGTATTGCAATGTGGTTTGAAGTTTCTTCTCTCTAGACCAGCAGTCGCCAACCTTTGGACTCCATGGACCACCAGTTGTCCACAGACCACAGACCACTGGTTGGCGACCGCTGCTCTAGACTATCAGTGAGTGACAACAAGGGGTTCATCACTGTGTCCCAGGCACCTAAGACAGGGCATTCTGTAGGTGGCTTCACTAATATTTTTGCATAAAGGATCAGACAAAAAAAGTGCTACCTCCTGTGCTTCACTCTACCTACGCGGTCACAGCCTAAGACAAAGGAAATATGACAGAGCAGAAGGAAGCGTTTTTAATGGGCAGCCTCGCCATTCCTCTGTGCTGTGGCTGCAAAGGCGGTGAGCTCCTCCCTTTTCAGTTATTTTACTAGTTGTAGCTTTCTCTGTATTAATGTCTTTGTCAGTGCTATTAACCATTACAGATTCTTTTTGGGATCAAATCCTATTTTTACTTGTGTTTTTGTAATTACTTAATTTAGTGGGATAATGTGAATAAAGCAGTAAAGTGTCTGGCACACAATAAATACTCCATATATGTTAGCAAAATATATAAAAAATTCAGCATTTCTGTTAAAACAATGTTCATTATCCTGAGAGCATCTAAACTTTAAAAGCTTACCTCAACTTTTTTATTCAGATCTTTACATTCTTGCACTAAACAATCTTTGGTTCCATAGAATAAATAAACAGCCTATAAGAAATAAACAGAAAATATGATAGTAAAGCAATCTAACAAGTCCTCTAAGCAAGAAAAAGACACAGAACCAAAGCTCCCTGCCCTGAGTGCTGAGTCACGTCTCCTCAGAGTGGATTAGACACTGTGGGGAGAGGGGTACCATGGCTTCCCTGCCCTGAGTGCTGAGTCATGTCTCCTCAGAGTGGATTAGACACTGTGGGGAGAGGGGCACCATGGCTTCCCTGCCCTGAGTGCTGAGTCATGTCTCCTCAGAGTGGATTAGACACTGTGGGGAGAGGGGCACCATGGCTTCCCTGCCCTGAGTGCCGAGACATGTCTCCTCAGAGTGGATTAGTCACTGTGGGGAGAGGGGCACCATGGCTTCCCTGCCCTGAGTGCTGAGTCATGTCTCCTCAGAGTGGATTAGACACTGTGGGGAGAGGGGCACCATGGCATTCCTGCCCTGAGTGCCGAGTCATGTCTCCTCAGAGTGGATTAGACACTGTGGGGAGAGGGGCACCATGGCTTCCCTGCCCTGAGTGCTGAGTCATGTCTCCTCAGAGTGGATTAGACACTGTGGGGAGAGGGGCACCATGGCATTCCTGCCCTGAGTGCCGAGACATGTCTCCTCAGAGTGGATTAGTCAGGGAGAGGGGCACTATTACTTTTGAGTTCAGCCTGTTTTTTCAGGGGCAATATGAGATAGAGGTGGTTTGTGCCTAAATAGTGTTTTCTCCTGGCTTATTAAAAAACAAAAACAAAACACCTAAATTTTCACCCTGCCTGGTGTTCCTCAGTGGTTAGAATGTTGGCCCGTGCATCCAAGTGTCTTGGAGATTTTTTTAAAAAACATTTTTTTGGGGGATAATCCTCACCTGAGGATATTTTTCATTTATATTTAGAGAGAGTGGAAGGGGAGGGGAGGACATCGATGTGAGAGACACGTCAGCTCGTTGCCTCTTGCGTGCTCCCTGACTGGTCTGGAATCAAGGTGACAACCCTGTCATGTGCTGCTGACCAGAATCAAATCCGAGGCCCTTCCATCCACAGGCCACACCAGCTCGGGCAGTGTCTTGGGTTTGATTCCTGGTTGCAGGTTTGACCCCGGCCCTGGTTGGGGCATGTGGAAGGCAAACAGTTAAGGTGTCTCTCTCACACCGGTATTTCTTTCTCACTCTCCCCTGCTCCCTTCTTCCCGTTCATTTTCTCTAAAAAAAAATCAATGGAAAAAATATACTTGGGTGAGTAAGGATTATCAACAACAACAAAGCTACATTTTATGAAGAAATACTACATTAAAATTAAAAAAGTCCACCTTTTCCTAGAATTTCAGATTACTTAAGGAAAGTAATACAGATAAATCTAGGAGCATTTTATAATTGCTTTTGAATATAAAAAGGGTGTAAAGTTGATTGGAAGCACTGAAAATGTTGTTTATTACCAATGATACAAACAGCAGTACTTAGTACCTACATTAATAAAAGGAAACCATTTGTAAACCTGAAATATTTGTAAAACAGAACCAGGAACAAAATTGTTTTGCATTTATTTTTCATATCCTATTGCTCAATCACTAACAGTCATTAAAAAACTCCAAGACTAAACTTCCACCAAAGGAATCACTTGACTAGAAACCAGAGCGATGCTCGTGGCTAAAAGCATGGTACCAAACTGCACCTTCTCTTACCTGCCTTCCCAGTTTTTTTCCAAGCCAGGGGAATCTATTTTTCCATTAACAACTTCACCTAATATGTATCCTGCCTAAAATTTCTTTTCAATATTAGTTGCCATTTAAATAAAATAAGCTATTGTATACTCCACTTAGTTGCCTCTAAGCAAAATATGCTGTAAAACATTCCAACTTTAAAAATAAAAAAATTTTGCCATATAAAATACTTTAATCAAGTACACTTAAGGATATAATTTGACAGCCTTACACAAAACAGAGCAGGCCAGTGTTTCCCTAAGTTAGTTCTGACTGAATCTACTTGAAAGGGTGCTAGATATAAGGAACTATTGATTTTTACTGTACCTTCGGTGTAAGCAGGAAATGTTATTTTATCCAACACACCTTATTAAGAATTCTGCTAGAAAACAGAGATGGTGCCTTCTCGCGATGAGCGTGAAAATTGAGAGCCATGAGAGCGTCAGGTCCAATAGAAAAGTAGTTGTTCATTGTGAATTCCTGTGGGAAAGGGTAAGACTTAGCAAGAGATTTGCTTCAGCCTAAGCCTGGGTCATGTATTCAATATGTAAATCTGTTTCTGTGCTGTTATTGACAATACTTTCTGCATCTCCTGTCCACATAGAGCTATTTATGCCATCCAGTACGTTTAGAAAGAAAACTTCAGTTCAAAGGCTGATATAGATGTGAGTTTCCCTTCCCATTTCTGTCAGATCTCATCATCAGTGACTCTACCTTGCACCTGAGCTTCCCACTCCTGTGTTCCTGTTACATTTGCTTCTCTCAGTCTCAACCCAGGCTCCTAGCAGGCACCCCCTTGGGGCATGTGGAAGGCCCAGCCTGGATTCCTCAGCCTACATCTCCAGCTCTGTCTTATTCCCGAGAATAAGTCCGAATGTCCAACTTCGTGTTCAGTGCACCACAACCTCAAGGTTGAGAGGCTCAAAATCGAACTCATTTTCTTCCTATCCAAAACCTGGTATTTTTCCTATCTCAATGTCATTTCCATGCACCCAGTCATGAAAACTAGAAATCTGGTAGTAAATATGTACTTTTTCTCTTCCCCTAGTACCAGTCGGATGCCAAAGTCCTCATCAATTCTACCTCAAAATAGTCCATTTTCTGGGATTCTTCCCTTGAAAATGTGGCATTTGATTTTGAAAGACACACCAGGCCATACATAGTTGCCAACTATATACCAAGTAGGTGAGAAATCTTACAACGTTCATCTTTCACTTCCCTCAGTCCGTGGTCTGTCTTTGGATTGGCAATAACTCTCTGAACAGCTACTATGGCTCCATTAATTTGTGCCTGTGGCTCTTTGAGCTCTTCTCTGTGTAGCAATCGAATTAAAAACTGCATCTCCTGTGTCAAACCAAGAATATGCTTGTCTAAAGCACAGGCTTTGTGTGATGCTTAGCAACAGCATCCTGTGTCAGGCTCCTGGGCCAGAATGAGAGTTACATTAAACATTGCCAGGTAATCATCAAGATACTGAATCTGAAGGTCAACCAAAGTCGTTCCACCAGCGTAAAATCAGGATTGTTTACACCCCAACGGATCAATGGCTCTGCATTTTTAGCCGAACTGCTATATCTTTTGTATTATCAGAAACCGAGTCCCTGTGTTTTGCAGCATTATCTCCACATTCAAGTCTAACAGCTAAACCAAGAAGCCAGCCAACTGCTTATCAGTCTTGAATCTTGAAAGGACAGCTAACATCGCTGAGATGCTTTTCAAAGAACTTGGGCCAGTCACTGTTTTGGATGTCTCTTAAATTACCTGTCTTCATTCTTGAGGTGTCTGATTTTCTGGTCTTCAAACCAAACAATAAGTTTATAAATTCTGTTTCATCTTTGCAATTGAAGCCAGCAGGTTTGTGGTAGTCGAGAGCCATTAGTTTTGCGGGAACATGGTCCCGGCTTCTCGCTCTGTTCCCCAGGACTTCGGCCAAGAGAGGCGAGGCATGGGCCATGCAAACCGGTGATGCAGCGAGAGCCAGAGCATCTTTAAAAATACAGATCTGCTCTCTGTGATCTGCTCTCTGCTTACCATGATTTGTACCCTCTGATCTCCATTCTTCTGTCTGGAAAGTACCGATCCTTTCTCTGTTGATCTACATTGTATTTATGTTTTAAGGATCAACTCACATGTGGCTTACCCTGTCTGAGCTTCCAGGGCAGAACTAAGCACCTTGCGCTGCTTCTGCCCACAGCACTCTGTACTGTCCAGCCTGGGGGCGCTGTGCCCGACTCCCAAGCACACGGTCTCTTCTGCTCCAAGAAGCCCTTGTCCCTGTGCCCCACCAGTGCCACATCTCATACTGTGGAGGCTCTCCGTCATGTTCGCTGAAAGTACCCCCAACTGAAGCCCTAAAAATATACCTTGGGTTGCCCAGCTGGTGTGGCTCAGTGGTTGAGCATCCACCTATGAACCAGGAGGTCACCGTTCAATTCCCGGTCAGAGCACATGCCCAGTTGGGGGATGGGTGCGGGAGGCAGCTGATGGATGATTCTCTCTCATCACAGATGTTTCTATCTCTCTCTTGCTTCCTTTTTGAAATAAATAAAAAACAAACAAAACAACCCCCCCCCCCATACCTTGGCTTTTCTCAAGTTGTAGTATCCTTTATTTGTTACTTGAACTTTCCATCTGAAAAACAGAGAAGTTAAAAAAATTCATGATTATTTCCAAATTAACTGCCAATTAACAAAATCATAGCAATCAACTCTGGATGCCTGGGAGATGAGGTCCTTCTATTAAAATAGCATGTGAGCCCTAGCTGGTTTGGCTCAGTGAACAGAGTGTTGGACTTTGGACTGGAAGGTCCCAGGTTTGATTCTAGTCAAGGGCATATGCTTGGGTTGCGGGCTTGATTCCTAGCAGAGGGCAGGCAGGAGGCAGCTGAACAATGATTCTCATCAGTGATGCTTCTATCTCTCTCTCTCTCTTCCTCTCTGAAATCAATAACAATATTAAAAAAATAAAATAGCATTTGAAAAAATCAGCACATCTGTTAGTATGCAAATTTTGAGAGTATTCAGCCTACAAAACATCATCATCTATAAGTACAACTAACAAAGTCTTTCACTTTTAAATTACATTTAACTTTATAACTTATACAAGATTTTATTTATAAACCAAATAAAATTCTCAAAGATCAAAATTCTATTTTTTGGGGGAAGTGTAACTTACCTGTCCAGTTTAATTCCATCTGCTTCCATCACATTTCTTAAGATCTGGGCAACTGGGATTTCACCTGTGTAACTTGTGCCCCAGCCCAAAGTATTGGATAGATCGTTGCCTGTTCCCAGAGGCAAGACTGCAACTTGTGGAATGTATTTTTCTTGCCCCTAGAATATGGAAGATAGAGTTTAGATTTTTCTCTTCTATTTGTACAGTAATAACATTTGGTAAAAATTAATGATGAAAGCAATAAAGATACAAATATAACAATTGAATGTTGTTTTGCTAAAGTTTATGCTGCTTAATCATAATATCCCAAATTGGTAATCTTCTCATAGTCATCTGCAAATAAAAAAATATAACCAAAAATCGTGTATAATTATCTTAGTGCTCATGTGAAAGTCAAGTACTCAGCCTAACGCATGATTTCTCACTCAGATCTTAGAGATTGGTACCTTAATCTTCATTTCATCAACTGCATCCAGGACCCAGCCCACAGTCCCATCCCCTCCACAAACAAGTACTCGAGCTGAGTGATAAGGAAGAAGAGTGCAAAGTTGCAGGGCTTTGATAGGGGGAGTTTTAGTTACATCAAAAACCTAAAAATGAAAGAAAAGAAAACAATTATTTTTATCCCATACTGTCCTCCAGTTGTCAGCATGACTTCCCTCTAGTTGGAATAGACGTGGTTAAATAAAAGACTGGCTGCAATGCACTGGTATGTAACAATATGCCAGGCTCCATGTTAGACTTTTCTTTTCCTTTACATCCTTTTTACTTAATGTATAATGTTGAAAGGGAAAAATACACGTTGGGAGGGAAAACATCAGTGCATCTCTGATCGTTGCATATGGATTGTTTAGTTTTTCAGAACAGAAGCTGGTAGCACGAAACCTCAATTTCAATGGTGCAATCCTTTCATCCTTATTTTTTAATTGAGGTACAATTTACATCTAATGAAATTCACCCATTTCAAGTGACCAAGTCAATGACTGTTAGGAAGTTTATTGAGCTGTGCATCAGCACTTTAGAACTTTTTCGCTCTGATAAGATCCCTCAGTGTCCACGTGTAGTCACTTCTGATTTCCTATCTTGGGTGACCAGGAATGTACTGTTTCTACAGATTTGCCTTTTCCGGGTAGATGATAAATCAAATCATACAATATGGGCCCCTTGCATCTGGCTTCTTGGATAATTGGGCTGTTTCTACTTTTTGGCTACAATGCTGCTATAAATATTTGCATAAAAGTCTTCGTGAAACATGTTTTCATTTCCCTGGGTAGACTGAACCCAGGCATGTGCTCTGACTGGGAATCAAACCATGACCTCCTGGGTCATAGGTCAACGCTCACAACACCGAGGCACACCAGCCAGGCTATATATTTAATTTTTTAAGAAACCGCCAAACTGTTATCTAATATGGCTGCACCATTTTATATCTTCACCATGAGTTCCTTTCTCAATGTATTAGAATAGTTTGATACTTTTACAATTATTATTCTTTCCTATAATCAGGTGAATACTGGTTGAAAGAATTAATAACCATTACAATTTAGGGAAAATGAAAAGCTAAAATGAAAAGAATAACACAGAGAGGAAGGTTTTCTCTTTAGATACCTGGACTGGGTTTAGAAGAATCCTGAATTCTCCCAATAGTCCATCTCCCATGTTAGTTCCACTCCGAGAGTTGGCCAGGATTATTAATGGAGTCCATTGCTTCCCAAGCTTAGAGGCTAGCTAAAAAAATTAAGGCGAATGAAAGGGTTAAATATCTCCTCTGTACATTGTATTGTGTTCAAGTCAAATTTCCTTCCATCACCATTTATCCTTTCTATACCTTCCCTCACCTACCCTACTCCCCAATTTTTCATTTCTTGGTAACAACAGTGCTGTAATTTGCTGAGAGAAAAACAACTATCCCAGAACAATAACTACAATATAAAAATCAAAGAACAGGACAGGCCCTTAAAGATTAACTAATTTAACTTCCACTTAACATATAATTCTCTTCTACATTATTCTAACTCCTCTAGTGTATGCTTAGATATACATATAAGAACTCACTAACAGGGCAACCCATTTTACTGCTAAATTATTAGACAGTCTTGACTTAAATAGAGTTAAAAATCTGTCTTTCCATAATTTTTATTTATTGTTCTAATTTCATTTTCTGAAGCAACTCGGAATAATTTCATTTGTTTTTGCCTACAATGCTGTGCTCAAACATCTGAAGCATATTATCTTTCATTAGTCTTGTCTCCTAGACAATGCATTTCAAGTTCTTTTGACTGTGCATAGAATGGACAATGACTTTCTCTGCTGTTTTACCTTGACTGTCCTTTTCTGGATATAGTCGAATATATTTTAGTTTGCAAGTTTTTTTGTGTTTTTTTTTCAAATGAGTACTCAGAAATAGATGAAAGAATCCAGATTTTTACAATGCCCAAAGTCAAATAAAAATAATGTTTTTCTAACCTAACAATTTATATCTTCTCCTCTTCTTGTGGATGGAACACAAATGGAGTTGTTTTGTGGTTTTTCTTAGCGATTCTCACTCCTTGTGATCTCACAGTGAATTCAAATACATAGGGTACATTTACTTATTTTTATTATAATTTTTAAATCCTTACCTGAAGATATATATTTTTTTATTGATTCCAAAGAGAGAGGGAGAGGAGAAAGAAAGAAAAAAAATCAATATGAGAGAAAAACATTGATTAGTTGTCTTCTGTACATACCCAGACTGGGAGTGAAGCTGTAACCTAGGTATGTTCCTTGATTGGGAATCAAACCAGAGACCCTTCAATGTATGGGAGACACTCCAACCAACTGAGCCACACGGGCCAGGGCTGGGGATTGTACATTTAAAAATAGGTATCACAGCCTGGCCAGTATGGCTCAGTGGTTGAGCATCAACCCATGAACTAGGAGGTTGAAGTTCAATTCCTGGTCAGGGCACATGCCTGTGTTACAGGCTCGATCTCCTGGGGGGGGCATGCAGAAGGCAGCAGATCAATGCTTCTCTCTCTATTCCCCTCCCTCTCTATCTAAAAAAGAAATCAATAAAAACATATTTTAAAAAATGTACATTAAATATAATGTTTTTAAATTTTCAAATTCCCCTTTCTTTTATAGTAATATTGACAAAGATGACATTTAAGATATAAAATCCTAACTTGGAAAAGATACAACTTCATTTTAAAATAAAATGGTTTAACCATTTTGGCATATTTATGTAGAAAATCAATGCCAATATTTACAGTTATTCCTTTAGAGCTACATTAATGACTGACACATTTACATCAGTTTTCATACACATACTGTGAAGTGCTGTTAGCAGCTTCAATGTTCAACATTATTTGTGGGACCACATAATGAGCAATGTAAACGCATCTCTAGACACCTATGTAAAGTTCCCAATGGAAAAATTCTCCTAGAACACTGTGTGAGGAAATCTACATTTTCTTTTCACTGACAATCATCACAAATCCCAATCCTAACTGTTCATCAGGATCATCTGAGAACCTTAAAAATACATGGATTTATGATTTAGGATTCCTGGGACCTACTTACTAAATCAGACATGGTCAGGAATCTGTATATTTAAAGAGCTCCCAAGTGATCCAGAAGCAGGCAGTGATTTAGAAACCACTAATAGAACATTTCCTTTCAGAATGAAAGAACCCAAGAGCCCACATTCGTGGCACACCTCTAGGACCTGGGTAGGGATTTATGGCTTACCATAATGATCCTTCTCACGTACACACAGCTGTAATGGTCACACAATGACTTAAACCACTTCTTGGAAATCAATTACATAAGGACAAATGAACTCTGATTACCATTGCATAATCTGTTTTTTTGTCTTTACGCATCTGATTAATAGAAGTTAAGTAACTGGGTGGAATGATGAGGTTTCTGAATTCTCCAAAATCACACTTTTCATTCTTTAAGCTACTTCTCATGCATTCGTCATGGACAGTTTTCTGACACCAAATGCATCTGAGGGATGGAAGAAACAAAGATAATAATAAATAATTTAAAACATAGCATACTGATCTGCAGACCAATCATTTTTGTCCAAAAACCTAAAACAGTAATTTCATCACTATTGAGCATAAAATCTGGCACATAAAAGATTTACAATTGTACCTACATAGTGAAAATAAAGCAAAAGTTTGAACATACTTGGCAGTTTAACAGTGTATTCGAAAAGATGGTTTAGGTCCCCTAAGATCCCTTCAAGGTGTCTGTGAGATTAAAATTAGATAATAATAATATGTTATTTTTGCACTCATTCTCTTAAAAGTGTGCAGTAGAGTTTTCCAGAAACTGTATGATAGGTGCTACGTCAATAAACTGATGCAGAAATAGGAGACTCTGAACTGACTTCTAGGCTGAAGAAATGTCCCACAACTAACATCACTCTTCTCTTTCGATTTTCATTTATTTTATTTTGATAAAAATGCAGTATTTAGCCTGGCCAATGGCTCACTGGTTGAGCACTGACCTATTAACCAGGACGTCACAGTTCTATTTCCATAGGGCACATGCCCAGGTTGTGGGCTTGATCCCCAGTGTGGGGCATGCACAAGGCACCTGATCAATGATTTTCTCTCATTACTGATGTTTCTCTCTCTCTCCATCTCCCTTCCTCTTTAAAATAAAAAGAAACAAAACAAAACAGTATTTGTTATCATGATCAATCTTTTAAAAATGAATATTGACACAAGTTCTCAGTTTTAATTTATAACATGGTAAATATCAGGTCTGATCCACATAAACAAAAGCCGATCTAGACAACTGTTCTGTGTATTACTCATCTGTGCTTTGATTGAAGCAGGTTCGTGAGGCCTACAGTCCTTAGTGCTTGAATGCCCCACTGCCTGGGTCCTTGAAGCATTCCTCAGGGTCCATGTGAAAATATCTTCACTTATATAAACATCATTGAATATTACAACTACAGTAAAATAGTCCATTTCTTGGTGGCTGTTAATACAAAATGAATCTATATGTTTGCATTTGAAATACAGACAGAAGATATGCACATTCAGATCGGCCTTTGAAGCCAGTGCAGAAACCAGCAGGGAATAGTGTTCATCAAAGTCCTGAGCTGCTGTCACTAACCTCCTCAACAGTTAATCCTCTCCCAGATAAGGCAGCTCTGGCTATCCAGATGGCTGCAGGCTGGCTGAAAATAAACATCATAGTTAAATGAATAATTTAAAAAGAGGACAATTACTCTTTCACCCCAGATCAACAATTTAGCATTCTATTTTAAGGTGTGTTTTTTTTTCCTGTTGGATGTTCAAATTTGCCAAGTAATTACTGCTATTTACTGCTGAAAGAAGAGTTACCTGCATGACCTGTTAGAAAAAAACCGTAAAATAACTTGCCCGATAACCTTTGTTGATGCTTGCTTTCAAACTATAAAAGATGGTTTATGCAGCTGAGGTACTGCCCACTTTCTGTTAACTTTAAAATAGTATGTTATCATTGAAAATAATCTAAAAGGATACTCACTGATTTATTTCCCAGTGCTTTCCTCTGGGAAGGAAAGTGGGACTAAAGGATGACAAAATTCACTTTTTACTCTATATTCTTTTGTAAATTGCCCGAGTTTCTAAAAACCAGAATATTTTTGTGTAGTGGTATACATTTTAAAATTAGATACTATCAGCTTATTCTTGAAAGAGATATAAAACAAAACTCATCCAGAGATAGTCACTCTTAACTTTTAGATGTGCTTGCTCTCGATTTTTACAGTGCATAAATGTTTGGTTCCCAGGTTAGGGATATGATGTGTATATATCTGGATAGTACTTTTTACCCCCCACATTGTATCATGAATATGGCCTGTGCCATGAAATATTTCTAAAAAACATAATTTGCAAAGCATGAGTAATATCATATGGATATAACATAATTTATTTAACCCCTTTTCTGTTTTCCCTCCCAAACATATAGTTTATTTTTCTAAGTATAAATAACATGATGAATAAAATGAGGCTTAAATATAAATGAGGCTATTTTTCTGGACTCTTAGAAGTTACTGAGTCACAGGCCATGCATTTTCCTAAGGTTCTTGTTATGTCTGCATATTGCTTATCAATGCACGAAGGTGTCCATCATATCTAACACTTGCTAATACTGCTCATTAGGACTTAAAATTTTTTTTGATAATTTGATAGACAAGAAAAGTACTTTGTTGTTTTCATTTGGATGTCTTTGATCATCAGGTGAAGTTGAATTTTATTTTTTTGCCTTTTGTTAATTGGTTCATGCCCTATATTTTAATAAATGCATGCATTTTTTATGTGTGTAGGATATCAACATTTTCCTGTCATATTGCAAACTAGTTTGTTTTCTTTTAAAGTTACTTTTTAATGTACCTGAGTTTATTTTTTGATAGATCTCTATATTTTTTTGTGGTTTATTCAAATGTTTTTATGCTGTGAAGACCTATACCCCTGCCATCTGATTTTGTGAAAACAACTACACCCATTCATTTATGTATTGTCCATGGCTGGCTTTGTTCTACGTTAGATAAATTCTGACAGACCACATGATCTGCAAAACCTAAAATAACGTAGTTTTGGCTCTTAATAGAAAAAAGTTTGCCTACTTCTGTTCTAAAAGATGCTTTGCTATTTTTCACTGTTTCAGATAATTAATAAAATGCATAAACACATACCAATAGAACACAGAGATATAAAGGGATGTAATGAAGAAAGACCTTATAAATAAAAAAGCACTTTACGTTTTCTTAAATGAGACAGAACAAAAAAGGAACAAAGGTTCATTTAATAACTGTAATGAATACTTAAATTAAAAAATAATTTTCTATTTAGTTTAGAAGAGATGTGAAAAGATTAAAAGGAAGTAGAAGCAGGAAGACAAAAAAAAAACAGGAAAAAAATCTATAGTAAGCACAGTGTGTGGCAAGAAACAGATGCTTACTATGTGAAATAATGACTGAGCATAAATTAAAGGGCCTTTGTCATTTGTCTGTGGAGTTTAACTGAGCTGCAGGCATCACTTGTCCTTACTGCCCTTTGAAATGCTAACTTGTATACAGCCTTCACAGTTCATTTAAAATCACAGATATCTCAAGAATAGGAACCCCCTACAGTGCTTGATAAAATCCTGAGACAGGGACAGGCTGGCTTGTGTTTAAAAGTCCTAAATAGTCCTGGCTGATTTGGTCAGTGGATAGAGCGTCAGCCTGGGGAGTCGGGGTCCCAGGTTTGATTCCAGTTGGGGGCAAATGCCCAGGTTGGGGGAGAGGGGCAATGCAGGAGGCAGCCGATCAATGATTTTCTCTCATCATTGATGTTTCTATCTCCCTCTCCCCTTCTGAAATCAAACAAACAAAAAAGTTCTAAATAGATATTTGTTTCTCTTTCTCAGATCTTTCATTCCCACAGAAGGTCAGAGCTGACTGTAATCCTGAATAAAATTACTGGCTGAAATAGATCACAACATTGCAGAACATGTGCCACTTCAGGGCTTTGTGCTTTTCTCCTGGGAATAAACAACCTTCCTAAATTACACAGAGACCATTTCTACCACGGGTGAAGGGTTCTAGCATGCTTGGACGGACTGCTCAGTTCTAGTAAGAACAAGGTAATGAGGAAAAGGAGAATTATCAGCACAAACATACACTGTGCTCAAGGGGGTGGGAAGGGGACACAAGATTAAGGATAGAGACTCATGTTTAAAAAAGCTACATAAATATACAAGTGGTTTTCCAACTTTAGAGTTACCTGCAGAGCCTATTAAAGCCAAGAATGCTGGTACCAGCCCGTTTCTGATTCAGTGGGTTGCCAGGAAAAATAGAGGTTCCTCATTAAATCTGAATTTCAGATAAGTAATTTTTAGGTGTAAATATGTCCCAAATACAGCAATCATTTTATTTTGTTCGCTAAATCTGGCAACTCTAGAATTTGCATTTCCAACAAGTTTCTAAGTAATGCTACTGGTGGTGGTTGTGGGGACTTTACTTTGAAAACCAGAGAGAAACAGGGTATTATGTTATCATCAAGAGGGAAAAATTTGAGGGCCAGGATTCCTAAAGGAAAGGGCTCAAGGTGAGTCTTTAAGGATGCATAGAAGCTAGCCAAGAGAAGGACACTTAAGCCTGATGTTGCTTATACACAAAAGTTTAGTGCAGGTGGTGGTAGGTAAGGTTAAAAGGGCAGGCAGGCAGGGTCTGGAGAATATGTAGGGCTGTGTTAAGCACTGGGAGTTTACACTGAAAGACCATCAGTGCATGTGATGGGAGCAATTGAAGGGTTTTAAACAGAGCAGATACTCAGTCTGCTCCCTCACAAATCAACATAGTGCTCTGATCCTCCACCCTAATGATCTTTCTGGAAACACTGTTAAGATACTTATGGCAGCCACTTTTATCTAATTCTGTACCAACACAAAGAAGGGAAGGAAATAAAACAATACTAAATTCATGCCCTCTTTCCAATTAATCCCAGCTCTTGAAGACCGAAGCTTACCTACAGGAAGAAGCACATGTGAAGACATTGGTAACCTAGCTCTCATGGATGCCAAAAGGACAAAGAGACCAAATAAAAATGAGTGTTAACAAAACTCTAGTTGTTTAAAATATATTTTTTGGGAGAGTTAATTCTTAAGTCTAAATCTGATGGGTAAAACTAAAAAAATGTGACCTAAAAAATAGGTGTTGCATGATGCCAGTATGGCTCAGTGGTTGAGCTCTGACCTGTGAACCATGAGGTCATGACTCAGTTCCTGGTCAGGGCACAAGCCTGGGTCGCAGGCTCAGTCCCCAGCTGGGGGGTGTACAGGAGGCATCTCTTTTCTTTAAAAAAAAAAATTTCTATTTTATCGATTGTTCACAGAGAGGAAGGAAGAGGGATACAGAGTTGGAAACATCGATGAGAGAGAAACATTGCTCAGCTGCCTCTTGCACACCCCCTACTGGGGATGTGCCCGCAGATAAGGTACATGCCCTTGACCGGAATCACACCTGGGACCTTTTAGTCCGCAGGCCGACGCTCTATCCACCGAGCCAAACCGGTTTCAGCTCTATATCAGTTCTTAGACATGATTAAGGGCCTTCTACTTGTCAGAAATGAAACCCATCACAATGAAGATGTCCATATTTAAGGCTGAGACAAGGCTTCGTAGTAACAGCATTTCTAACTCTGGCCAGGGGGCTAGAATTCTGTTTTGCTACTGACTACAATTCTCTCAACTGTAAAATAAATACATGATCTGCAAAGTACTATTCCCTTTTATGACCAATCTCTAACATGACTTTTACCTAGTTTCAGACAGTATTTAAGAACACAAGCATGTTGTTCAGTGTGGATTTAAAGCCATTAACATATTTTGGGCTTAGTCAAAGTCACTTTTCTAAGATGCTACATGTCCTGAAAGACCACTGACAAAAGGAGTATACCTTTAAATGTTATGTGTCACTGTAGCACCCATACCTACATTCGAAAAAGGTACTTGGAGTGCTGCTTTGGAATGACACTTGTCTTCCTTGTACATTCGCAATACAACGCTGAGGATGAATCCGTTTTCCGACTCTAGGGAAAAGTTAACTTAGACGTACTTCATTTTTTTCCCTTACATAAAGTGTAGATGATAGCAACAAAAGCTAAACTATAACGTACAGTGGCCATGAAGAACACAGCACTTAGAGACCTCTGGATGGACGTTGAGAGCTTACAAAAACGGTCAGGTTCGCTGAGGATGAGGCCTAGCATCATCTCAGCACATGACTATTGCAGAGCTGCCCTCAATGTTTATTAGCGTGCTTTCTCCAAGGGGGCACTTCAGGCCATTTGCAGAGATCAAAGCGGGCCTCTGCACCCACGCCCTAAACCCTGACTCCCACCTGTACCCACAAAGGCCATACCTGTAATCGCAGAGCTTAGGCTGACTGCCGCACTGCTGCGAGCAAACCACACAGCAGCTGCACAGGGGCACGTTGCCCCGAATCCAGTGGTGGGGCATGGCGTCCAGGGCCTTGCCGTCCTGCTTGAGCACGATCTCCTTGCACGGGAAGCGCTTGTCGGCCTTCTTGAGGCAGCCCTCGTCCGCGCGCAGCCCGCAGCAGTCGCAGAAGGCGCCCTGCAGGATGTGCTGCGCGCACACGCAGCAGTAGGTGGGGTGGCCGAACAGGTCCGTGTCGTGCCATCCGTGCTTGCTCTTGCGGAAGATGTCCCTGCGGTGCAGCTGCCGGCGCGACCGCTGAAGGCTGCACCAGAGGGTGATGAACACGGGCAGCAGCACCGAGCACAGCGTCCACAGGACCAGGTGCCCGTCCGCAAACAGGCCCGAGTAGGGCTCCGGCCGCTTCTCTCCTTCCATCTTCTCCAGGGACGATTCCTAAGTAGAGAGACGCGGGCGGTCCACCTCGGGCTCCGGTGCCCGCCCCGCCCGCCTCCCTGATTCCAGGTGGTGTCCGAGGAGGGGGACGCGCACCTTCTTTCCCGCGGCCCAATCCTAGGACAGGAGCCCTAGCTCTCCAGGCCCGCGGACCAGCCCGCCGAGGGGGCGGTGCCCCGCGCGCTCACGCTCCGCCCCGACCTCGCCCGGCGACCCGCGTCTCCCCTCCCCTCGCCGGGCACAGGCGGAGCGCGGAAGATCGTGCGGTCCGCGCTCCGCGGAAAGCCCTGTGCTCCCGGCGCGTTGGCGCACGTGGGCCGCGCGGCGCTGGCCGGCGTCCGTAACCGTTAAGTTACCCCGCGGCCCGCATGCCCCGCCACCCACCCGGCCGCCTAGCCACGCATCCAGCTGCTCCGGGCACGGCTAGGCTCCCCGCAGGGCCGCCAGCCCCACCCCTTCGCCATGCCTTGACCCTGGCCTCCGCCCCTCCCACCCTCGGGCTCTACCTCGCGCGGGGCGGAGGCGCGGCTCCGGGGGCCAGGCCTTGGGCGCGCTCCCGCCCTCGCGCGGCCGCGCGCAGGAGTCCTTTTCCGGGCCTGCCAGGGGCGCTGACGTCAGCGAAGAGGCCGAGACGGTCCCCACGCACTCGGAGGAAGGTGGGCAGGGACCGCGGCGGGGGCTCCGGGCGGGGCGGGGCGCGGCGGAGGTGTGAGGGATGACGCGCAGGCCGAAGGGCCGGAGGGGGCGGGGCCTTGGGGAGAGGGCGGGGTTGAGCAGAGGGGCGTGTCTCAAGGGTCGTGGCTTAGGGAGAACTTTGGGCGGAGTAACAAGAAGCGGGGGCATTAGAGAGGATGGATGGTTGAGCCCCGTTAAGTCTGCAACCATAGAAAATTCTAGTATGAATGATTTACAGTATGAGTCAAGCTTATCTCAGACCTTCAACAACTTCTCCTCACTATCTGGTGGAGGTGGCAGGTTGGCACAGTTTTGAATGTTGGAAGGGTGAAAACTGGCAGTTTTGAAAGTGTCATCCTTCTATCCTATATAATAAAAGGGTAATATCAAATTAACCTTAACGGTGGACCTATCAGAATGACTGCTCGACCAGTCACTATGAGGCACACTGACCATCTCCGAGTCCCTCTCCCCAGCTGACAGGTTCCGATCGCCCACTGGCAAACAGGGAACTGGGGGTGGATGGCTTTGCGGGGGCAGGGCAAGCTGTGGACAGCCAGGGAAGATGGCCCTGATCACAGGCCAGGCCTAGGGACCATACCCATGCACGAATTTTGTGCACCAGGCCTCTAGTATAATAAAAGGCTAATATGCAAATCGACCAAATGGCAGAAAGACTGGTCGCGATGATGTGCACTGACCACTAGGGGGCAGATGCTCAACACAGGAGCTGTCCCTTGGTGGTCAGTGTGCTCCCACAAGGGAAGTGCCACTCAGCCAGAAGCTGGGCTCATGGCTAGTGAGAGCAGTGGCAGCACTAAGGATCCCCAAAACGGATGCCTGCCTGCTGGCTTAGGTCCACTTTCTGCAGCCTAAGCTGGCAGGCAGATGTCCCCTGAGGGGTCCTGCATTGTGAGAGGCACAGGCCAGGCTGAGAGGACCCTCCTAGTACACTAATGTTGTGCATGGGGCCTCTAGTATATTAATAAAATGGGACGATCCAAGTCAAACATTGAGAGAGGTCACCTGAGGTCTTCTTTGTTAAACTCATACTGCAGAAGGCTTCCTGTGTGCCAAGCAAGCCTGACCAAGAGGCTCCAGCTCTCACAGAGTGCCAGGCCTGTTGAAACATGCCTAACAAGAAGCATTTATCAGCCCTGTTTAGAAAGCCCAGCTCCCATCTTGGCACGTGCTAGCACCTGGCTGAGTTTATCACCCCCGTTTTACAGATGAGGAAAACCACGGCACAGAGTGGTTGAGAAACGTGCCCGATGTCACAAAGTCAGTGGGTGGTGGAACTGAGATCACTGTGTTGGAACTTGGCCACCCAAGGTACCTTCCATCTCAATGAAGCCATCCAAGAGAGACTTCCTTTATTTGGTTATTTCTCTCAGACACTTGCCCCAGGTTCTTGTTAACGTGCAGCTTTTGATTCCCTTCTTTGGGGAAGAGGCCTGAGGGTCTGTTTGCATTTCGAACAAGTGCTGCTGGTTTTGCTGGTCGAGTATGTAACAGTCTGGATTGTGGAGGTTGAGGGGAAAGTGCGAAGAAAGGGGAAAAGTGTCAGGTGGCATGGTAAGGCCCTCCCATGCCTCTGGCCTCTTGTGATTGTCAGTTCCCCTCTCTGGGCCTCAGGTTTTCCACTGCTGACGTGGGAGGTTGACTGCGTTCTCGGAAGCCTCCCTTTTGTTCTGACAGCCTGCACTGTGTATGGAAATGTCATCATCTTTTATGAATCCCAGTGGAGGCAGAGCCTTTAAATTAATTTGGACTTGAAAAGATAACAAAAGAGTACACTTGTTAAGAATGAGATTTAAAAAATCCTGTTATAGAACATTTGGAGAATACAGAAAAGTAAAAAGGAAGGAAAAACAATCATTCATCTCTCTCCCCAAGGACAACCAATGTTTGAACATTTTGGCCTATTTTCTTCCATTGTTTTCTATGGAAGCATTGGTTTGCTTCGTTGTATGTGTAATTTTGATCACATAGTAGATATATTCTCTGTCTGGCTATTTTTTAACTTAACATTAGAAAATGACTTTTATACATTGTTATAAATTTGTATTGAAAGGTTGCATAATATTTCATTCTATGATAGTACATAATATATGTTAACCTTACCTCTATTGTTGGCTATTTAAGTTGTTTCTAATATTTTGCTATTATATATAATGCCTCTGTTTGGGGTTTTTCTTTAGGCTCTCACATTTCGCTAATGATACAAAAAGTTTAAAGCTTATGGAAAAGTTTTTAACAAAATAGTCTCTCTTTGCCAAGAGGAAATAATCAGGGAAATTTATGTGTATAAGGACATATTAATAGAGATTGCTGCATCTGGGGAAAACACTCTTATTCCACAAAGAATTACTATTTTCAAAGGCAATCGTAATAATAATTTTTATTATAGCCATGCTCTGTGCAAAGTTTATCATCCTAATTTTACAGATGAAGAAGACTTGCTTGATGTTACACAGCCAGGAGTCATCTGAGTTGGGGCTTTGGACCCAGTCAGTGAGGTGCTCATAACCCAGGTAGGTACTGGAAGATGGCCTTCGATTACCTGCATCAGCATCATCTCGCCAGGTCTTGACCAGTCTCCCGAATTAGAATTGTGATGGAGCCCGGAATCTATCCGCCTTCTTAACAGTTTCCCCATGTAATTCTTTTATGTATTTATTAAAACTTTTTGTTGTTGTTTAAATTGTGAACTATACCACATACACAAAAGATTTTATAAAACATATGCATAGTTAAAAAGTAATAAACACCTGTGGAGCCATCACGAAGGTTAACCTGTTGGACATTGGAGAGAAGGAAGAGGAGGAGACAGGAAGGGGGTGACCTGGGGAGAAATGGGCCGGGAGGTCAGAGAGGGGTGTGTGTGTGTGTGTGTGTGTGTGTGTGTGTGTGCGTGCCCTGGGTGCTGCCTGCTGCAGGGAGCACTGAGGAGCCCTGGCTCTGGGAAGAGAGGGCACAGAGCAGGAAGTGGCCTCCAGAACGTGGCGTGACAGCCAGGCACACTAGTGAGGAGGGGGCCATTCATACAGCTGCTGCCACTCCGTCTGTGAAGACACTGGCTCCAATTCAAAGGGAAACTTGCTCAGAAAAGCACAACAGACACTCACCCACCCGAGCTGCTCCACAGAACCCTGACGGTCAAATGCTCAACTGCACTTGCCTGAGGGATGACGTCATCAGGGTGTGTGTCCCCGGCTCCCTCAGTGGCTCAGCCTTATCTCTGCTTTGCAAGGCCTCTGGGACCGACAGAGGAACAATCTGCTTCACTCAAGACAGGAGAGGACCATGATGCCTGACTTTTCCTGGCAGCCGCGGCTCCCGGAGGATTGCCCTGGGAACATCCTGAAGCTCGTTTGTGAGCCATCAAGGCACCATCAAGTTACCCTAACTTCTCAGTTACTTGGAAAGTAGTGTCCCATTGTAAAGGTGCAATTCGATAAGTTTTGGCAAATATGTACACCTCTCTGATCAGACAGACTTAAAGTCTCCCAAATACTTAACTCCTGTGGGTTTCGATCCTGGGAGTTGAAAACGTAACACTGCCGTGTGTTCCAGTCGGGGCGGAGCCACCGGGGAGATGGCCGGACGGTCACTGGAACCTTCGCACAGTCGGACGGAGCTGGGGAGGGAGCCCGTGACTCGGGCCTGTCTCCGTCTGGGTCCGCATAGCTTTCCGAAGTGTCTTTTTAGGGATCAAAACCACGCAGCCACGTATTAAGAGAAAACGCAGAGCCAGGCTTCTGAATAGCTGCCTCACAAAGTGTTAATCGAGGTTTTCAAAAAGAAGGAAGCATGTTTAATCACCTTGCCACTCACGAGGAATATCATACTTAACATGGGGGTAACAGCAAAATGATGGTTGTTGTGAATAAATAAGTTATTATTTTTTTAAAAAAGAACATCGAGAGCCTCTCCCGTGCCCACCTAATGGCTACCCTTCCTCCCCGGCAGGACCCAGCTGACCTCATTTGTGTGTTCTTCATGCCCTTGCTTTTCTTAATATTGTCCTACCCCCGCAAGTATCCCTAAACAATATGGCTTTGCTTAGAAAAATAAACCCAGACCTGCCCCAGCAGGAAGTAGCTGTGAAGCCTTGCATAATAGGAAGGCTCTTGGAGGAGGTAAGCCAAATGGGGTCTGGGTCAGAGTCTGCATCCAGCTTCCCCGACAAGATCCCACCCGGGGAAAAAACACACAGTGGGCCGGTCCTGGGGCAAGTGGGCAGGTCTGTCGTTGGAACGCCAGCTGAAAACGTGGCTGGAGAGAGGTTGCTTTCTATTTTGCCTTCTCAGCTCACTGGGACCTCCCTCAGGTTCTTATAAAAAGGTTAACATGGCCTGCTCCTCGGGGAGAAATGAGGATCTTCCACTGATCCAGGGGTTAGGGAAGTGGAACCTCACCAGCTCATGGTAGTCAAGATAAACAAAACAGGTATAATCTGCCCCAGGCTCACCCAGGCAGTCTGAGCTCAGCGTGTCTGCACTCCACAGTGCCCCAGCCCATGGCGCCTTGTGCCTGTCTGGACCACCCGCCGTTTATGTGGGAGCACGGTGGTCATCCTGGGGTTTCCCTCCACCACTCTCCTGTGTGCATCCTCTGTTTCCTGGGGCTCCTGGCTTCCCCTTTCCTGGTGAATTCTCTCTCTCTCTTTTTTTTTTTGTGGGGCACATCTGTCAGTAACTTTTATTTATTTATTTATATTATTATTTTTTCAATCTTTAATTTCTTTATTGATTAAGGTATTACATATGTGTCCTCATCCAACTATTAATCCCCCCAACCCTTCCCACGCATGCCCTCACCCCCCTGTTGTCTGTGTCCATTGGTTGGGCTTATATGCATGCATACAAGTCCTTTGGTTGATCTCTTCCCCTTCCCCTCACCCTCCGGTACCTTCTCTCTGAGGTTTGACAGTCTGATCGCTGCTTCTCTGTCTCTGGATCTGTTTTTTTTTGTTTTTTTAAATATATTTTATTGATTTTTTTACAGAGAGGGGTAGAAAGTTAGAAACATCGATGTGAGAGAAACATCGATCAGCTGCCTCCTGCACACCCCTACTGGGGATGTGCCCACAACCAAGGTACATGCCCTTGACCGGAATCGAACTTGGGAGCTTTCTTTTCACAGGCCGGCGCTCTATCCACTGAGCCAAATTGGTTTTGGCTGGATCTGTTTTTGTTCATCAATTTATGTTGTTCATTATATTCCATAAATGAGTGAGATCATGTGGTATTTATCTTTCTCTGACTGGCTTATTTCACTTAGCATAATGCTCTCCAGTTCCATTCATGCTGTTGCAAATGGTAAGAATTCCTTCATTTTTTACCGCAGTATAGTATTCCATTGTGTAGATGTACCATAGTCTTTTAATCCACTCATCTGCTGATGGGCACTCAGGCTGTTTCCAAATCTTAGCTATGGTGAATTGTGCTGCTGTAAGCATAGAAGTGCATATATCCTTTCTGATTGGTGTTTCTAGCTTCTTGGGATATATTCCTAGAAGTGGGATCACAAGGTCAAATGGGAGTTTCGTTTTTAGTTTTTAAAAATATATATTTTATTGATTTTTTTTTTTTACAGAGAGGAAGTGAGAGGGATAGAGAGTTAGAAACATTGATAAGAGAAACATTAATGAGCTGCCTCCTGCACACTCCCTACTGGGGATGTGCCGGCAACCAAGGTACATGCCCTTGGCTGGAATTGAACCTTGAGTCCGCAGGCCGACACTCTGTCCACTGAGCCAAACCAGTCAGGGCCATTTTTAGTTTTTTGAGGAAACGCCATCGTGTTCTTCACAGGGGCTGCACCAGTCTGCATTCCCGCCCGCCGTGCAAAGCGTTCCTTTTTCTCTGCCTTGTCGCCAGCGCTTGTCGTTTGTTGATTTGTTGATGACAGCCATTCTGTCAGTAACTTTCAGAGTGAGGGCACATGGGAGGCATCATTTGGGGCCCTGCCTGTCTATACATTTCTTTATTCCTCCCTCCACACCTGATTGTGTATCTGGTATGGAATTCTAGCTTGGGAATGACTGTACTTCACGACATTGAACACATTGTCTCATTTCTGCTGCTCTTCGTGTCGCTGAAGAGATGTCTGAGGTTATTCTTATCCCTGGTCCCTTGAGTGGACTGGTTTTTGCTTTCTGGAAGCTTGTAGAAACTTCTCTTTTCCCCTAGTGTTCTGACAGTCCACAGAGGGTGCCTGCCTTCCTCTGAGTTGCCAGGTTTGCTGGGTCCTCCCAGTCCAGCAGATCACGTCCTTTGGTTGTACAATGACTTTGTTGACTTCCTCCTCGCTATTGTCTGTTTACCTCTTTTTTGATACTTCCGTTGTTGAAACATTAAACCTAGACAGTCCTCTCTACTTCTCCCTTTTTTAAAAATATAAACTTTTATTTTTAGAGCAGTTTTGGGTTCATACCAAAATGGAGCAAGAACACAGAGTTCCCTTATATTCCCTGTCCCCACACATGCACAGCCTCTCCACTATCATCTTGGGGTACCAGAGGCACAGTTGCCACTGCGGACCCACCGTTATCACCCAAAGTCCATCGTTTAGCACGAGGGCCCGCTCTTGGCGTGTGCGTTCTGTGGGTTTGGACGAATGGACCCACCGTTCCAGTATTATAATACAGCAGAGTGTCACGGCCCTGAACATCCTCTGTGCTCCCGCTCTTCATCCCCACCTCCCTTCTAACCCTGGGCAACCACCGATCTTTTTACTGTCTCACTAGTTTTGTCTTTTCCAGAATATCGTAGAGTTGAAATCTCACATGATGTAGCCTTCTCAGATGGGCTTCTTTCACTGAGTAATATGTGTGTAAGGTCCCACCCACCATGTCTTTTCAGGGTTTGATAGCTCATGTCCTTTTAAGTGCTGAATACTATTCCACTGTCTGGATTTGCCTGTTTATCTGTCCACCTACTGAGGGACACCTTGGTTGCTGCTGAGTTTTGGCAATTATGAATAAACTACTGAGGACATCTGTGTGCAGATTTTTTTGTGTGGACATAAGTTTTCAACTCATTTGGATAAAGGTCCTCTTTAAAATTTTTTTGCTTCTTGTTTTTCTTTTTCAAAAACAGTTCTCTCTTGCTCTCCTTTTTTGCTCTATTTTTCTAAAAAAAAATTCCATAGCTCAAGCCATGAATCTTTTAATTTAGTTTTTAATTTATATTATGGCTTCTAATTTTGAAAAAAACTTCTGTGTTGATTTATTTTCTGAATATTTCTTTTTACAGCATCCTGTTTACATTTCGTGGGAGCGAAAAAAAAAAAAAAGATCTCTCAGAGGATATTGGTGGTTGGTGGTGGTTTGCCCTGTCGGTCCCCATCATCTCTGCCCCAGTTTGCTTTTTCTTTGGTGCCTTTTGTCTTCATTTTCCACCTCCAAGGCTTTCTCAGATGTCTCCCGAGCCTGCAGGTGGCTCTGATACGCCTGAAGGTTTGAGAGCCATTGCTAGACTTTCTCTTATCTCCCTGAAGCTCATCGCCACTGAGCTCCCACAGAGACAAACAACACACATTTCAGTACTTTTCCCCTGAAGAACCAGAGCTGTTCTCTCCCACTTAAAGGCCCAGCACTTTTCCTGAAAGAAATGCGATATGACAGTGGCCTTAGAGGTGGTTTCGCCAACGATTCCGCCCAGGCCCTTCTCCCCGCGTGTGTGTTTTTGTGCCACCTGGCATTCCTACACCTCTGCCAGCGCTCCTGTCACTCCTGTTTAGGTTGGAGAGACGCCTGGCATCGGCCGTCAGGAGCCCGCCCGCCGCCGACCTTGGCTTTCCTTACCTGCTGGGCAGACTTCAGTTGAGGCCAATGTCCTGGCCCCGGACAGAAATGATAGCCCCCTTGGGGAAGCACGCCGCAGGCCGGAAAGGCCCTGGGGAAGGCCAAACCATCTTGCCATTGTGTCGCTGCTGCAAACAGGAAAGCGCGTGTTTGTGCAGAATGCTGAGGGCATGGAAGGGGGGAGAGGGCCGAAGGGCAGGGTGTGGACACCAAGGGGGGAAGTCCACTCATACTCAGAAGGGCCCACATTCTCTTTGCAAATAAAGATGTATTTTTATTTCGGCAACGTGTAAACTTACGTATCAATATGTATGTGATTAATCGTTCGGTTATTACAAAGATATTTACAGACTTTCTGTCATGTGTCTAAGAATGGGGTGGGCATGCACGTGTAAATAAGGGTGATTTCACAGAGAGAAGAAGGAATGATAATAATAGCAACAACAAGAGTGGTTTCCAAGTGGTAGACCCTTACCAAATCTGTCAAACACTTCACGCGTGCTTTCTCTTTTAAGCCTAAAAATCCCATGGGGTAAGTTTTATGAGGATTACTGTTCTTTTCTTTAGAGGTGAGAAAACAGTGATTTGAACAGTTTGCCCAATGCCACGGCTTCAGTGTAACACAGGTAATGAATTTCAGAGCCGGGATACAAGCAAGCACAGGTCTCTTGGTGACTGTAGCCCACAACCCTGACCATTACACCACACGGCCTCCAGGGTGGATGTGTATTCACTCGTGAAGGAAGCTTCCATCAGGACCCTGTGATTGACTCAGATCCCATAGCTCCAGATTTGGACACTAACCATCCCAGCGGAACCCCCCGTGTCAGTTAGCTGTTGTCAGGGTATTGCTGTGTAACAAACCCCACTCCTAGACCCGGTGGCTTAGAATAACAGTCATTTAATCTCAAGGATCTGCAGGCTGGTGGTAGCTCTGCTTCAGGCTGTGGTAGCTGGGGGTCCTGAGCGAGGCTGGGCTGGCTTAAGGGGGTCTCCACATTGTGTAGACTTGGTTCCTTGCTCAGGTACTTTCCATGTGAGTCAATTCTGAGGCTCAGCTCGAAGGGGCAGTAGCTACCTGGGGGAACTCTTTGGGTAGCAATGGCAGCGATATAGGAGGGCAAATACACTTCATACTCCTGTTTGGGTCAGTCTGCTACCCTCCCATTGTCCAAAGCAAGTCACTTGGTGGAGCCCAAGGTCAAGGGGCAGACTGCCAAGTCATGTGGCAGACAGCATGGGTATGCAGTGGTGGTGAATAGATGCTAATGATACTGCCCGCACAGTATGCTTGTAAAGTAATGGGTGTATGTGTGCATATGCAATTTATAGAGTTACTATTATTAAAAACTATAAAGGAATTATATGTACCTAGTAAAAATATAGAGTTTCTATGCTGGTGGGAGAGTCAGACAATTAAAAAAAAGTTAAAAATAACTACGTAAAGGGATGTTAGAATTTATTGTATTGACTCTGGACACATTATAAGTCTCTTGGGACAGATTCAACATCTTTCTCTAGTTAAAAAAAGATGTTCCCTTGTCCTTGAAGTTTCTTTAGCTCCCAGAATTTGAAATCACATTTTATTCTAAAACAGTATTCAGTGCAGCAATGTCAGGAGCTTGCTGTCAGCTCTGTCACTGTTTAGGATAGTTAAAAAAGATGGGGAACCATGCAAGGGAAGAGATTAGTTATGTTAGGGTGCTGTGAATATGGACGGTAGCATTCATTCTTCCTTTACCTTCTCTTAAGTGTCATACGGGCAATGCAGCTCTCCTAGGCCTGAGCATCAAGTTAATTAAAATCATAAGAAAATAGTCTTAGGCACTATAGCACCCTCTCTTTCCACATCCCGTAGATTCTCTGGGATTGCTGGCAACTTTTAGAATAGTTAACCTTAGTGGCCTTGAATTTCCTGATCTTGGCTGTCCCCGGTTCTGCTCTTTTACTCTGCCACCTTGTGGATTTTTGGGAAATTGCATCTTCTGCTGTGAGCCCTACTGACTCACCTAGTAGATCTGGCTGCTGCTTTTCCAGGGAAGGAGGAGGGGGTAGAAGAGAACTCTCCCTACCAGAGGAGGGTAACTTTGCTTTTTTCAGTTTTTTCCATAGTACTTCCCTCCCCCTTTGGAACAATGTCCTCAGGGGCCCGGCTGATGGGCATTTGAATGGCCCTGCCGGTATCACACCTGAAGGGCCTTCTCCACTGGAGACCTTGAACCAGCATCCCGGGGTGGGATACAGGCTCCTGACTGTCTCCAGTACTACCTCTCCAGTTCATGAGAGGTCCCTCCTTTTTCTCAAATTAGGGAAGTAATTGAATCTTACTTAGAGCTTACAGTCCAGTCAAGGAGACAGATTTTAAAAAATCCTACCTAATAAAATGGTAATATGCAGATTGATCATCACTCCAGCACACAAGATGGCTGCCCCCATGTGGTCAAAGATCCTGCCCCCATGTGGACACAAGATGGTCAGCAGGGGAGGGCAGTTAGGAGGGACCAGGCCTGCAAGGGAGGGCAGTTGGGGGTGATCAAGTCTGCAGGGGAGGGAAGTTAGGAGTGACCATGCCAGCAGAGGAGGGAAGTTGGGGTGACTGGGCCTGCAGGGCAGGGATGTTGCGGGGGAGGGGGGTGCCCAGGCCTGCAGGGGAGGACAGTTAGGGGCAAACAGGCTGGCAGGGGAGCAGTTAGGCATCAATCAGGCTGGCAGGGGAGTGGTTAGGGGGTGATCAGGGTGGCAGGCAGAAGCGGTTAGGGGCAATCAGGAAGGCAGGCAGGCAAGCAGTTGGGAGCCAGCAGTCCTGGATTGTGAGAGGGATGCCCGACTGCCCGGGCAGTTGGACATATCTCAAGGGGTCTCAGATTGGAGACGTGCAGGCTGGGCTAAGGGACACTCTCCACTCCCTCATGCACAAATTTTGTGCACCGGGCCCCTAGTATACAAATAAAGACAATATTTACACACTAGAGGCCCAGTGCATGAAATTTGTGCATGGGGGCAGGGGGTGTCCCTCAGCCCAGCCTGCACCCTCTCCAATCAGGGACCCCTCAAGGGCAGTCAGATATCCTTCTCACAATCCAGGATTGCTGGCTCCAAACTGCTCGCCTGCCTGCCTCCCCGATTGCCCTTAACTGCTTCTGGCTGCCAGCCTGATCACCCCCTAACCACTATCCTGCCAGCCTGATTGATGTCTAACTGCTCCCCTGCCAACCTGTTTGCTCCCAAATTCCCTCCTCTGCTGGCCTGGTCACCCCTAACTGCCCTCCCCTGCAGGCTTGATCACCCACAACTGCCCTCCCTTGAAGGCCTCCCAATGGCCCTCCTCTGCTGGCCATCTTGTGGTGGCCATCTTGTGTCCACATGAGGGTAGGATCTTTGACCACATGGGGGCAGCCCTTTTGTGTGTTGGAGTGATGGTCAATCTGCATATTACTCTTTTATTAGATAGGATTGTGGTGAGTGCTATGAGATACTAATGGTGGTGGGGGTAGGGAACTTTAATTAAGTAGGCTGGTAAAGGCAGGCTTGCCTGAGCAAGAGACATTTCGAATTGAAACCTGAAGGATGAGAAGGATCCAGAGGGAGGAAGAGAATGTGCAAAGATCCTGAGGTGGAAAAGAACTTGTTAGGTTGAAAGTAACTAAGTGTGACTAGATTGGCGTGAGCTGGAGGGGAGTTATCTGAATGGGGTTGGGAAAGGCAGCAGGTGCAGGTGATACAGCTTTTTAAAAAAATTTAATTTATTGGAGTGACATTAGTTTGCAAAACCATACAGGTTTCAGGTGTACAACTCAACAAAACATCATCTGCACACAGCATCTTGCGCCCATACCCTGACAACAGCTAACTGACACGGAGGATTCCACTGGGATGGTTCGTGTGTCCAAATCTGGAGCTATGGGATCTGAGTCAATCACAGGGTCCTGATGGACGCTTCCTTCAAGAGTACAGACAGGTCTTGTGGGGCACAGAATGGATTCTGATTTTGTGAGAAAATAAAGGATTATTTCTATCTCTTCAAAATAGCTTTTATTCAAGAACCGTAAATAAATGTAATATACAAAGGAGGTTGACTAGTAAACCTCATTCTGACAAACAAGGCATTTCAAACTTTAGCAAAAAAACCCCCCACAAACGTTGTGCATTTGACTATCTGTGGTTGCTG
Source organism: Antrozous pallidus (assembly GCA_027563665.1). Classification (NCBI taxonomy): domain Eukaryota; kingdom Metazoa; phylum Chordata; class Mammalia; order Chiroptera; family Vespertilionidae; genus Antrozous; species Antrozous pallidus. Next base: position 27,564,769 of record CM050526.1, on the reverse strand, counting down.
TTGCCTTCATTAGGTTTACCCACAACATTGGTACAATACTGCCTCCTTATTGGCAGTTTTGATTTCTGAAATTTGTTACCTATGGCCAATAGCGGTCCCGATATACTAACTGGAAAATTCCAAAATTAACCAATTCATAATTTTTATTCTTATTTTTTAAACATGTAAGATTTATGTTTCTCATTAAACTTTTTATTTTGTTTTTCAATTATAGTTTGCATTTAGCTTTTTGTGTGTGTTAGTTTCAGGAGAACAGCTCACGGACAATCATATAGGTTACAAAGTGAAGAAGTCTTGAGCAGAGAAGTGATGAGGTCCAATTTGTGTTTTGTATTTCTATTTTAAGAAGCTCCTCATTGCTGCTGCACGGAGAATGGACTGAAGTGACGAGGAAGGGAAGCTGGGAGAGCATTGGGAAGCCTGGTGCAGGAAGCTGGGTCAGAGGTAACGGTAGCCTAGACGTGAGTGTCTGCAATAGAGATGGAAGGGTCTAGCCCGGCCGGCGTGGCTCAGTGGCCGAGTGTCCACCTATGAACCAGGAGATCAAGGTTCGATTCCTGGTCAGGGTGGGCTTGATCCCCAGGAGGGGGTGTGCAGGAGGCAGCCAACCAATGATTTTCTCTCATCATTATGTTTCTGTCTCCCTCTCCCTTCCTCTCTGAAATCAATGAAAATATTAAAAAAAAAGAGAGAGATGGAAGAGTCTAGACCCACGCTGGTCAGTGTGTAGCAACGAGCCACTTGTGGCCGCTGAGCATGTGAAATATGTAAGTATAGAATACACACCAGATTATGAAGACGTACAAAAAAAAAAAAAAGAAAAAAGAAAAGATCTCATTTACAATTTGTTGATCTTAATTACATGTTGAAATAAGAATATTTTGGATATTTCGTGTGAAATAAAACATAATAGGAAAAGTTTCATGTGTTATTTTACTTAAAAAATGTGGCTACTAGAAAAATGTGAGCTACACATGTGGCTTACATCTGTGGATCACATTATGTTTTTATTGGACAGCGTCGATATAAACAAAAGTTCTGAATGAAAAAAATACTTCATAGTAAAATTACATCGGGCACTAGAAAATTCTAGTTACGTCTAGGTTGTTTTTTTTCTGGTTTACAAAAGATGATGTTTATTTGATGAGACAATACAGTTAATGTTTGATCCAATCACAAGGAGCAAAAAAAAAAAAAAAATAAATAAACAAGTTGACAATGTACATTAAAAAACCGGATGTTTAATGTGACAAATATGTTTCTAAAATAATGCTCCTAAAATTCCTCAGTTTTTGAAAGCTGTACAAACACAACAACGTTAATAGCCACAGAATACATAAAACCAAACATCTAATTTTGGGCAAATTAACATATGAGGCAACTTCGCTAACAATGCATGATTTTTTCCCCTTGCTTACAAGCTCTTCAGGCTATCTTTATATCAACAGAGTGGGCAGAACATTTAGGTTTCATATCAGTTACAGCATTAGCATAAACTCCGACAATACCGAGAGAGAGTATTGTTTTCTTTTGAGCTGGCAAAGTAACCACTGAAACTTCAGTTCATTGCTGTGAATTGAGAATTTTATCCCCCCAAAAGTCACATACTGTCCAGGCACAGTTTTGTAATACATTTAATAATTCTTTTATGTGATATTGGTAGGCAATTTATTTATTTTTTTAAAAAATGTTTTATTGATTTTTAAAGAGAGAGAGGAAGGAAGAGGGATAGAAACATCGACGAAAGAGAAACATCATCGACTGACTGCCTTCTGCAAGCCCCCCTCTACCCCGCCCTGTCCCCTCCCTCCCCGTTGAGGATTGAGCCCATAACCCCGGTATGTGCCCTAACCAGGAATCAAAACAGTGGCCTCTTGGTTCATGGGTTGATGCTCAACCACTGAGCCACACAAGTTGGGTAGTAGGCAATTTAAGTTTAAAAGGACTTTAGCTAATTGAGATTTTATTGTCTTTGAAAAAATAAGTGGCATGGAATATAGCTACTTACAGTCTTATGACAGGCTACTGCACGAAGCTCTATTTTACATCCGTAATGTGCACACCTGGATATGATTTCACATGTCTGGACCTGACTTCCTTACTTGTGAAAGGGAGATGGAGGATGGTGAGGAGTCCTAGCTGCCATGCAGTTCATCTCCCTCCTCCTAATCGCACCCCACAAGATAGGTACCGTTACTCCTTTTTACTGGAGGGGAGACAGTTCAGAAAAGGTGACTCTCTGAGGGGTATATTGTGAGAAAGGGTGAGGCCAGGACATGAATCTTGATCTTTCTGGCTCCAAAGTCAGCAAAAAAAAAAAAAAAAAAAAAAAAAATGTTTTTCATCCTCCTGGTGCCCCTTGCTAATTTCCCTGCTTGCCTCTGAAATGACTGGGAAAGTCAAATTAGATTGGCGAACGGGCTTTGGAAAAAATGCCACGAGATATGTAGATGTCAGAGATGCTTCATTCTCGGGGAAACAGGCACGTACCCTGAAGCTGCAGGTGAAAACGCAGAACTCCTGGACGAGGAACGTAGACACCTGTGGAAGTGACACGGATGGCGCATGTCGCTTTCTCGAGTTCAAGCTCTGCAAAGTCGTGTTACGGAGGGATAACTTCCTGCCTCAGGATGAGCATTTACAGGCCTTCAGAGGAAGATATTTTCGTGGTCGTATTAAAACCTCGGGGTCAGATGCACTTAGCATCACACGGTCAGCTCTGCCAGTCAAAGCACAAACAAGCCTGGGGCCGGCCGGACACGGCTTCCTTCAAATAGGCTGGCTCACGGGCTGCGACGCATTCTGCAGCAGGCGGAGCGAGGAGCGAGGCAGGATGAAGAAACTGTTTGTGTTTGCGCTCTTTCTCACCTTCCTCACCTCCTCAGGTGAGCATTTACTGCGAACACACAGCCTGTTTCTAGGCGGATGTGATAAACTGAAATAAGTCTAGTTTATGGTTTTCAGGTTGTTGTTTTTTCATTTCAGATAAGATGTGTATTGTTTATATAAGCACCTATTAATGTATAATAATTCGATGTTTTGTTTTTCTAAGAGCAGGCTTTCAGAATTGGTATCCTTAGGGACATTTTGTTTTAAATATTTAGATGTGTTTGAATACTAATTCTCAACAATGCTGATAAACCTTTTAGAGTTCATATGAGATCACAAAACTCGGTAGACTTTTATTTGGTGATGTCTTTAGAGTTGGTGTGTGTTTATGAAAACATAATATGATTTTATTATCACAATATCTTCTTTGAGGAACCATGTGTGGTGACTAAGTTGAACTTGATCTTGTTGTCACGGGGTATTTTCCGGTAACAGCTTTAACCTGGTTTAGTGTATTGAAGACTTAAAAAAAAAAACACACACATTGACTGGAGAACTGGAGAAAATATGTCTTAAAAAACATGTAATTAACACCCACTTATGAAGGAACGGGCCATTGCAATCGGTAAGGATGTCTAAGCTTGCAGGGCCGGCTCTGAGGCAGCCGTATTAGAAACCATTTAGAATTCCTCTCTGAGCCGCCTGGAATGCCACGTCCCCTGGGACAGGCCCTTTGAAAGAACTTTTGTGTTTTGACTGAAATTGAACTTGCTAATCATTTGCCTTGCACTGTGAACTCGTGTGCCCCGAGAGTCCCTAAGGCCCTGTCCTGACTTTTTCAGGGACCTCCCCGATTCTGACAGAAAAGGAGGCCAAACAGCTCCTGAGGTCCAGGCGCCAGGACAGGCCGAGCAAGCCCGGGTTCCCCGACGAGCCCATGCGGGTGAGTGCTGGGCTCAGGCTGTGCGAGGGGAGTGCCATGGTTCCGTTCCTTCCCCGGGAAATCAGAGTGGGTGCTGGTCCCAGCCGGGCGGGTCTGCAGGACCGAGGTTCTGTTAGACCGAGAGCCAGGTGTCAGGTGACCTCACCTTTCACTCTCCCCTCCCCGCCTCCGGAGGGGCCAGCTCCCGTGCCTCCTGCTCACACGGTATTTAAAATGCCAACAGTGGGCCCATGGATTCCGAGTAGCCTGCTGGGTGTCCCCTCTGAACCGGGTGCTAAAGAGCTGTGCCCCCTCGCAGGTGCCGACCCCATCTTCCCCCTCTTCCCTTGGGCTCTGGGTGGGCTGGACCACGACACCCTTGGACAGCCTTTCTGGGCAGCCAGGATCTCTGCTCCAGCTGCCTGAGGGGTTCTGCCTTTACCTTGTGCCTGGGATTTTGGTCTTTGGCCTCAGCTCTGCCCTGTGGGTTTGTGGTGTCCGCCAGCCTGGTCTTTCGAAACCAGGGCCTCTCCCCGGCCCCCGTCTCGTGATGGTGATCGTGGTGGGTGTTTCTAGAACCTGCCATGGTGGCCACAGGCCAGTTCGGGCCTGGCTCGTCCTCCCCTGTGGTGGTGGAAATAATGACACTCCTGTTGTTCGTGTCCCACCCGGGGAGGGAAGAAGTCGCAGTGACAAAGTTAGTGTGTCTGAGAAGCCGTGTCCTGGCCCAGGCTGGTCTCACCCTGTGCCCACGTCAGCTGGGCACTGGGCTCCAGGCTCACCCTCTTTTCACGGGTCTCCATGTGGAGGTCGAGAAGGACCTATAGCGGTGTTTACCTCCATTGGCTGCAGAATCATGTGAATAGTCCTGTTAGTTCATTTAAGAGGTTCTTACTAAGATGCTGTATCACAGCGATGAGGAACCCTAGCTGTCTGGGTTCAAATCTCCCCTTCTGTAACTGTGTAACCTCAGGAAGATTTCCTCACATTTCTATAAATGGGGACAGCAGATACTATCACTTACATTATCGTAATGATAACTAACCACGTGAAACAACTACTTTAGCCCCAGCTGGTTTGGCTCAGTTGATAGAAGGTCGGCCTGTGGACTGAAGGGTCCCAGGTTCAATTTCAGTCACGGGCACATGCCCGGCTTGAGGGTTTGATTCTCAGTAGGGGGCACGAAGGAGGCAGCCCATCAATAATTCTCTCTCGTCATTGGTGTTTTTATCTCTTCCTCTCTGAAATCAATACAAATATATTTTAAAAACTAAAACAATAAAACACTATTTAATGAGCTTAATATAAAGTCATTCATAGTAAGGCCCTTGAAGCAGTACTTGGCACACAGTAACGACCCCGTGAGCATGAAGTGGCAGGGCCTGGGGCCGCCGGGGCTGCACACAGCGGCCTGGGCTTCTGCTCAGAGTTGGTGGCAGACACAGAGGACTCAGCATGCGGCTATTGTACAAAGTGGGTTAGAAACGAAGCAAGGACTTGGTGCTGTTAGGGGTGGACGTGGCTGTTTCCTTTGCTCGAAGAAATCCGAGGTGGCTAGGAATATCCAAGTGCAGGGAGGAAGTCCCTGGGAGGGGGGCAAGGGCAAGGCCAAGCAGGATATGAGTGCGTTGGACTTTGTTTTGTTCAGTGGAGGAGGATGGTGGATTTTTCAGGTGGGGGAGTGCAGATTGGGGGTTAGACAGATGGTTTGGGAAGCAATTAGAAGAGAAGAGGCTCTGGCCGAAACCGGTTTGGCTCAGTGGATAGAGCATCAGCTGCGGACTAAAGGGTCCTGGGTTCGATTCCAGTCAAGGACATGTACTTTGGTTGCGGGCCCATCCCCCGTAGGGGGTGTGCAGGAGGCAGCTGATCGATGTTTCTCTCTCATCGATGTTTCTAGCTTTCTGTCCCTCTCCCTTCCTTTCTGTAAAAAACCAATAAAATATATCTTAAAAAATAAAAAAGAGAAGAGGCTCTGGATTGGAGTCTGAGAACACAATGCTCAGCGGTGGACAGGATAAGAGGAACCTTGAAGGGGCTGCGAAGGGATTCGAGGAGATTTAGGAGGAACCAAGAGAGGGTGGGGTCAAGCACGGGGAAGAGGGTTTGGAGGGGGGCAGGCCTGGGTGTGGGCAGGATGCCTGGCTTGAGGGTCCCTGGGGCTCCACCTGGCAAAGGCAGGAAGGTGTGGTTCCCTGTGAATGAAGGGGCTTTAGCTCCTAACTCCTTGGTCCCTGTGTCGTACGGCAGGAGCCCTGTGGCACTTCTACCTGCCAGCACCCCCCTCTCCTGTCTTCCACTTTTGACCTTGACTCTGGTATCTGGCTACATGGAAGGATGGGTGCTGGCCACAGAGGTCCTCTGAGAGCCAGATTGGAAGGCCTGACTGGCACAGCGGAGCTGACCTTTGTTCTGTACTCGGGGACCTATCAAAGGACTCTGAGCAGAGGGTGATGTGATTAGAGCTGGCTTTTGGGAGCCTTTTAGTGTCTCAGGACACAGCCTCTGAAATACTGGCCTTCGCGTGCCCATTCAGGGAAATGGGATGTGACATTTTTGGATGAGCCATTGCACCTCCTTGCCATGGTGCCCAGGAGACAGACAGGTGGGCCGGGACAAATACACAGAGGTAGTGATCTCTGGGGATGGCGTGTGCCCTTGGGAGCTGAGCCCGGAGACACGTGTGCTCACCACTAACTTGAAATTACCGAGAGATGACTAGTTGAGTTATTTAATTTTGCTTCTTCCCTCCGAGGGACTGTGCAAAACAAAACCCCCTGTGAGAGGAAGAGGCCGCTGATGAGGGTGAACCAACAGTGTTTTGGGGATGGATCAGGAATTAATTCAAAAGGAAGACAAGTGTGAAGATTCACAGTAGTCCCTCCCCCAGAGTATCTGCTAAGCCGTGTTTATCATGTTGACACTAGGCTTAAATATGAGGAGGTGTTGGCTTCTGAGGATGGTAGGGTATGAATAGTTTAAAAGCTTTTAGTGTTCATTTTCCCAAAAGGTTGAAGAACACATACACACCCGATTTATTTTCTTGTTTCCCAAGAGAGTGTTCCTGTAGAGGTATTAAGGTAAAACCTTATGATGGAGGCATGATGATGGTGCCTTGAATTAGGGACTGGTTGGTCATTTCTGAGGCGGGATGAGCGGGCTCAGTGAGGGAGGAATAGGGATCAAGAATGGACTTATGGGTGTCTGTGTGGACACCTTGGGGCTATTTCTAAGCATAAGAAGCCTATGAGAAGAAGCAGGTTGTCTGGAATGATGGTGTGTTTGGAGTGTTTTGCTTGCAAACCTGCCTTTGTGCCTGTTTCTTCCGCTCTTGTTTACCTGGTTTACTCTTATTCCTTTGTAGAGATTCACCCTCAGTAATGCCTTTTTTGAGAGGCCTTCATGATGCCCCTGCCCTCCTACCATGAATCAGAGCATCTCTGCGGCATCTACTCACAGCACAAGATTATTGTTTTCACTTCGAAAAAAATCTGTCTTTCCTTCTAGTCTGCTCTAAACTACTTGAGCAGATGGACGGTTTCTTTTCACTTCTGGGTCCCCAGCACCAAGCACAATATTTGACATTTACTAAATGCTCATCATACTTATTTCCATTCCTTTCTTTGCTTCTCTCCTGGGGAGATGTTTGACAGGACATAACTCTACGGCAGAACCTGGAGACTGTTTCCTAGAAATCTTTTCTGTCGCCTCCCTCAAACTCATTAAATTTCTCATAATCGTCTCCGATTTTTAGGGAAGAAATTATTTGCCAACTGCTGGGGTGAAGCATGGAAATTCTTCAAAAGGATGACATCTCAGCTAAAATTATGTCTTTCGTAAGCACTTGTGTGTCCTGGGAATATGCTTTCCATTTTGGCCTGTCTTCCTTTAAGGAATGTTCTTGTTGGGCAAGTATAAATCATATTAGCTTTATTGTGCGTAGTCTTTGTGAAGTACACTTTCATGTTTATCCCCTTGACACATGTATGCAGTCACTCCATTACCCTTTTCTTCCCCATGACCTCGAAGACCAGATCGGAGTGGCTGAGCTCAGGAAGCTGTGCGCATCACGGAGACGCCTCCTTCAGGGCTGAGCAGGCCTTCAGGGGTCGCAGGGCGGGTGACCTCGGAGCCAGCCTTCTGCCCGGTGATCACCTGCTTCCACTAAGGAGCAGAATAATCCATCCGTGTGCTGCTGGGCCTCCAACTCCATACAAATGCCTGGGGAAGGATTTTGTCTTCTCGGGAACGGTTTGCTCTTTAATAGATTAACTGTCCAATTTATAATTCTCAGCTTAGATCAGGTTCTGGTGGGTATTTTATTATATTTTAAAATATATTTTTGTTGATTTCAGAGAGGGAGCGAGAGATAGAAACATCAGTGATGAGAGAGAATCTTAGATTGGCTGTCTCCTGCATGCCCCCCACTGGGAATTGAGCCCGTAACCCAGGCACGTGCCCTGACTGGGAATCAAACCATGACCTCTTGCTTCATAGCTGCTTGATGCTCAACCACTGAGCAACACTAGCCGGGCAAGTATGTAATTTCATTATCACACCACTCCAGTGCCATAAGAAGGGACCACTTTCAATCTCTGCTTTAATGACACTTAAATTATTTACTTCCATTATTACCCTTGGCATTGAACATGAAACACAGATATTGATTTTTGCTTTGTTTTCAAAAATTTTTTTCCCCTTGAAGAAAGGAATCTAAAAAAACTAAAATTTATTTTCCATCTAGCTCTTCTTTCTTGATCCAGGAACATTTGAGATGATCATTAATGTCGGGTCATTTCTAACTCAGCCAAAACAATTATTGAATTTGTGGTTTTCAGCAGATTTGCAGTTGGGCTTTTCATCTTTGACTAATGATTGCTTGTAGGTCTTTGTGGCATATTTATTTTCCTAACATTTTAAATAAATAGTGAACTGTCATGGAAACCAGTGCTCGTTTCTCTCTCTCTTTCTCTCTCTCTCTGTGTTTTGGTTGTTTTTCTGCAACTATGATTTCAGCTGCTACTCAGGAGTGTGAAATAATAAGTACATTTGGACTGGGCTATTGTAATGAGCAGATTGACCCAGATGTTGGGGGGTCCTTCCAAAGAGGATTTGCTAAGATTATGGAGAAAGAACAGTCAATCAATTCACTCACTCGTATATTTCTCCAGTAAGTTTTATTGAGGTCCCATTATGTGCCACGCACTAAGTATTTTGGCCATTGTTATAAAAAAGGCAGGTGGATGTTGGGAGAGTGGGACCAGGGTTAAATGAGTAAGAAAGCAAACGAGCACATGCTCACAAAAAGCGTGTAGCCCAACTGGCAGGGCTCAGCGGTTGAACACTGACCTGTGAAGCAGGAGGTGACGGTTCGATTCCTGTCAGGGCTCATGCCCAGGTTGTGGCTCGGTCTCTAGCAGGGAGTGTGCTGGCAGCAGCCGACCAATGATTCCCTCTCATCATTGATGTTTCTTTCTCCCTCTCCCTCTCCCGCTCCCTCTCCCTTTCTCTCTGAAATCAATAGAAGTATATCCTATATAATAAAGGAGAAACATGCAAATGTTCGCTCCTGATTGGCTATGCTACCAGCCAATCAGGAGTGGGTGCGGGGCCAAGTGGGCGAGTGCCGGGCCCGGGGGTGGAGATGAAAAGGTGGTGGTGGTGGTGAGTGCCCAGCCTCTGAGCGCTGTGAGGGGAAGTGACAGCAGCAGCATCGGTGGTGGCGACAGGCAGGGAGCACCCGGCCTCCGGGCGCTGTGAGGGGAAGTGGAGGGAGCACCCAGCCCCCAGGGCCGGGTGGTCGCAGGCAGCCGGGGCTGAGCTGAGTAGGGCGATGGCTGGGTGCCCAAGGCCTAAAGCCTCTAGTGAGGCTGGGGGTGAGCCATCAGTTGGACATCCCCTGAGGGCTCCCAGTATGTGAGAGGGGGCAGGTTGGGTTGAGGGACCACCCACCCCCAGTGCATGAATTTCGTGCACTGGATAAAAGGTGTATCAATGCTTATCATTTTGTGACAAGTCCTGTCTGTAGTTTCCTTGAAGGAACAAGCTCACTTTCTTCATTTTTGAGAAGATATCTGCCAAATAAAGCACATAAAACACTGTTAGTTCAGTCTTTGTCACCAACAATCATCCCAGGGCCTTTCCCCATGAAGACATTGTACTTGGCCATGCAGCCTACATTCTTTCTGCTGTGTCATGACTTGGTTCAGTGAAACTGACATTTGAAGAACATTTTACATTTATTTACTAGAGTCTCGGTGCATGAATTTGTGCACAGGTGGGGTCCCTCAGCCTGGCTGGCGATTGAGGTGTATTGGAGTACTGGCTGGCTGGTGGGGAGGGACTATGATAGGCTGGTGGCTGGGGAGAGGGACCACAGGAGGTTGGCTGGCCACCACCCCTCAATTGGGGCTGACGGAGTGGGGGGCCAGCCACTGGGGGGAGAGGCCGTGGAAGATTGGCCAGCAGACCCCTGATCAGGGCTGGGAGGTTGGCTGTGGGAGTGCACTGACCCCCCACCGGGCAGCTCTTGCGTTGAGTGTCTACCCCCTGGCAGTCAGTGCGCATCATAGCAACTGATCACCTGGTTTCTTAGGCTTTTATATATATAGATTTTAAACTGTGAGTGTGTGATGATGAAGGATACAACTTTATTTTCATTTATGTTTTATTGATTTTTTTTAAAGAGAGAGACACATTGATTTGTTGTTCTACTTATTTATACATTCATTGGTTGATTCTTATATGTGCCCTGAGAGGGGATTGAACCCATAACCTTGGCCTATTGGGACATTGCTCTAACCAATTGAGCTACCCAGACAGGGCACAATAATTTCTAGGATCATGGGAGCCACCGCCTTAACTTCTGCTAGGGCACCAGTTTTATCCATCGATGGATAAAACTGGTGCCCTAGCAGTTGCCTCAGAAGGCAACTAAGTCATGTCTTAGTATTGTTCTAAAAATAGTTTTGACCTCACAGACCCCCAAGGGGAGCACATGTTGAAGCCCTCTGTTTCAGTCTTGCATTCAGCAGGCATGTATTGCAAGTTTCCTGTAGACCGGTTCATGGGAGAGATGCTTAATGAACAACCTCAAGACATATTCAGGTCTTTCTCATCTAATAGTAACCAGAATCAACCGAGAGCTTAACAAAGAGACTTGTTGCAAAGCTGTTCCAGGATTAAGGCAAACCAACAAGAGATGATCAAAGATGCAGGGCTAAAAGCCCCTAGTCCTGAAGGGGGAGGGGACAGTTATGGTTCCCAGGCTTAGAGAGTGAAGCTTTGGAGGAGATGGGTCTTCAGGAGAGGGAGACAGCTAACCTTCTGTGACTCCTCAGGGAGGGACCAGGAGCAAACACCCAGCCTCTCTCATCTTCCCCCTACGTCATACCCAACTGGAAGCCCCTGGACAAGGGAGTCTGTGCTTGAGTTCATCCAGGTCAGCCTCTCCCTGCACGGGGCCATGTGAAGGAGGGGTGATACGGGTTTAGAGGGGCAAATGGGGACTACGTATTTGGTACAGAATTTTATAATTTAGTTGAATCCTGGCAACTCAGTGAAATAAGTGCTAGTGTCTCCCCCATTTTGCAGATGGACAAATTGAGTCTGGAGTAAAGCAACACTGGCAGAGTCTGGCTTTGAACCAGACTCTGATCCGCACCTCTTAGCCTCTCACCACATTGCCCAGGAACCAGGTAACATGGGTTCCTTCAGCCCACTGCTTATAAGGAATAGCTGAATAAGTAAAGCTATGTGCTGGGAAGTCTTTGTTCCTTATTTACAAGGCTCCACAGTGCCTTCCTGTTCCTCCCACTTACTAGTCTTCTGTTCAGACATTCCCCAGAGAGGGCAGGACAGGGCAGAATTCAGTCCAAAACTCACAACCTCATCCATCAAGCTCCTGGGGTATCATTGCTGGGTTCCATGAGGAGCCTTCTCATCATCCACTCCCACCTTGGCTAACCCAGAGATGTCCTGCCCAGGACATGGGGTGCATTTCAATAAGTTAAATAAAAACAACCATGATAACCAAAACAATTCAAACTGCATGGGTCCTTGGGGAAGGAAAAAAATTTAGGAAAATTGGACACCTCATCACTCATTTATTTGCACAGTCATTAAACATTTCTTATTTATTTTTCTTTTCTAAAAACATTTTAAAAAATATCTTTTAAATGATTTTTAGAGAGAGGAGAAGAGAGGGAGAGAGAAACATCAATGTGCAGAGCGAAATATTAATCAGCTGCCTCCTGCACGCCCTCTACAGCGGATTGAACCCAAAACCCAGGCAAGTGCCCTGACTAGGAATTGAACCGGCAACCTTTTGGTGCACAGTATGACACCCAACCAACTGAGCCACACCAATGAGGGCAAAACCCATTTTATTTGATGATAGCATAGCAAATTCAGCTTTCTTATAGTTATCCCTTGCCTTAAAAAAAAAGACTATTTTATCACAAATACATGCAGCCATAACTAATATGTTATTAGTTGTGTATGTCTTAAGGTTTATGAAAATGGTGCCACATTATAAATGCCTTACTGGATTTGCTTTCTTTCCCCCCCCCCCCCTCAATGTGCTATTTCAAGGACTCATCTATGTTGTTGTATGTAGCTAAATGGATTTATAGGTATATACAACACCGCTGTACAATATTCCATGGTGAGACCCTACTTTCCTTTATTTATCCCTTCTCCTGTCAGTGGTATTTGGCATGTTTCCAGTGTTTTGCTACTGTAGGCTTATTGCTGCTGTGTACAACCGTCTACCCAGCTCTTGATTTAAGAGTTCCTCTGTCTTCGAAGTGATCAGCGGCATCAGCACAGGCTTGGAACTTATTAGAAATGCAAATTCTGTAGCCCCAGACCCACTGAAATAGAAACTCTGGGGGCGAAGCCCAGCAGTCCGTTTTCACAAGCCCTCCAGGTGATTCTGATGACAGATAACGTTTGAGGGGTAAGAGCAGTGAGATTTCCAAATCTCAGGCAACCATTTGTTTTCCACAGTGGTTGGTCCATGTTCCCCCCATCAGTGTAATGAGTTCCCATGGATACACATCCTCTCAGCACTTAGGTTGTCAGATTTCCTTCTTTTGCCCACGGAGTGGACCTGTGGTCTCGACAGAGGCCTGGGCATGGCGGTTTCTCGTCCCCCTGGGTCTGGGGGCTTCCTGTCTCCGAACCACAGCCATTCTGCGCATCCGCAGCTCGAGGTCACCATGGCTAAAGGCCTGGGTTTGTTTTGACAGGAGTACATGCACCACCTGCTCCGCCTGGAGCACCGCGCGGAGGAGCAGTTCATGGAGCACTGGCTGAACCCTCACTGCAAGCCCCACTGCGACAGGAATCTGGTCCATCCCGTGTAAGGGGCTCGGGATCCGCTTGGGTACGTGCATCCTCTCAGGCCTTCTGTTTGAGGGCCACGGCCGTGCACGGGCTCAGAGGCCTTCCAGAACATGCACCAGGGACACAGCTGTTAGCTGGTCGTGTTGAAAGAGCGAGGCTGGGGCGATAGGTGGCAGCCAGGTTGCGAGGGGCCCTGTGGGACACGCAGGGGACCCTGACCCTTATCAACTCACTAAGAAACCCAAATAGGAGAGGGACGTGACCCTATTTGCTGTCCAGAAAAGGTCATTCCGGAATACAAATCGGACAAGTGTGGCTTGTTGAGGCTTGGGTCTGTCCGGGTGGGGGCATCCTTGGGCTCAGCCGGTGACACCCATCACCATCCGCACCACTGTCACCAGGATCAGCAGCTCCTTTCCTGCCTCCCCATCGCCCTCCAGGCTAGGGATGTGCCTGGCCTGTCTTCCCTCTTCCTGTGGGTTTAGTCTTTGGTACCCCTGAGCAGGCCAGCACATCTGCTTACCCTGCTCCCACCTCCGCCTCCCCTCCCCCATCCTGCGCTGTGCTCCTACATGAGCCTGTTGTTTCTTCCCTCACTGTCGACATCCACTTCCTTCCCCCTTTCCAAATCCTATTGGCGAATCCCTTCCGAGGTTAAGCCTAGTGAATGCCATTCCTCCTCTGTAACTTGTGTGGACGAAGCTGGGCAGTCTGCCATCTCTGGTTAAGAGATCCTACGGTAATTTTGTGCCACTGTGAACGGGCTCGGGGACTCGCCCTTCTGAGAATCGCTCTTTGTAATTGTCAGGGTGCCCTCACCCAGGTTCACTCATTTGATCCTCTTAAGACCCCTGTGTCATTTCAGGGTGCACATTTTAATCCAGTTTTATAGAGGGGCTCACGGAGCCTGATTAAGCTACTGCCTGGTGCTGGGCGGTGGTTGGTATGTTGGCCTTCTGGCCACTCCAGTTCTGTACCCTTTATGTGGACGGGAGTGAGGGGTCCTGTGTGTGTGTGTGTAATTGGAGTCGCTCTGAGGGGTTTTAATAGACAAAGGAGCATCTGCTGGGAATGGCACAGAAGTTCTGCTTTTGAGGGGTCGGGAGGGGCCTCCCTGTCCTGGTTCCTGCAGCCTCTGGAGCCGGCTCCTCCCCTTGCACCAGGGACCCTGGTCCTCCGGCACTGGAGGTCTGAGCTTGGCTTCTTCCAGAAAAATACAATTGGGGATCCGGTAGGAGCTCAGACCCTGGAACCAGGCAGACTTGGGTTCAGCTTTCTATGTTTCCGCTCTGTGGTCTTGGGCAAGTGGCCTAACCTCTCTGAGCTTCCATTTCTGCACCTGTGAAACCGGGGCAATAACGGTATCTATGGAGCCTGGCGCCCAGTCAGTGCCTCCACGATTGGAGGCCCTTATTACTGCTGCGCAGGCCAGATGAGAGGGGTTTTGGGGTTGAGTGAGCCCCAGGGCAGCACCCTCAGAGGGGTAACTGAGACCTCTGCCTTGCTGGAGAGCTGGAGTGGGGGTGGGTGGCTCCTGAAAACAGGATTCCACAGAGGCCTCGCTCCTAACAGCTCCATTTACACGAGAATGAGGATGCTGGAGGCACTGATCAGCTGGGAATTCGGAGTCCCAGAGCATTCAGATCATGGCTCCACTTGGGGAAAATTGCCCCTAGTCTCTCTCAGGCTCCTCATCTGTGAAATGAGGACAGCGAGTGCTCCTCCCTCATGTAGCGGTTCTGGTTCTGAGATGAGAAAGTCAGTGCATGGAAAGCAGGCTGTCTGGCATGTCATAGAACGGGCTCAGGGAGTGACAGCCATTCCCTCCTCCTTCTAAATCCCTCTTGCCCCTCCTCCCCGCCCCTCTCCGCCCTCCATCTTCATGGGCATCACATTCACTGTGTTTTCTCGTTCTTTCCCAGGGAGCCCTTTGATAACATGGACCTGGAAAACGGCGAAACAGGAGGAGGCTCCTTCTTGCATTTGTTTTTTTCAGCTGCGGAAACGGGTGTCTGACCAGACCTTATGACCTGCGGCCATGGCTAAGATTGCCATGGGGATCGATGGCAAATGCATGTGTTGCTTCATTTTACTAACCTGCATCACTCACTGAGACCAACTGCTTAAAGTAGTGACACCCCCCCCCCCCCCTGGAGCTTCCTGCCAGTTGGAAGGGTGGGCAGCATGAGTCTCCCTGGGGCACATGGAGCTGGGCCTCCAGCGCCTGGGGACTTCAGGAGGGCTAGTTCGGCAGAGTGAAGCACCACCTGGGGCTGTGGAGGTGTGTGGTCATCTCATTTTGTCCTTCTCTTCTGCTATAATAAATATCCGTGTTCAACCTGCTTTCTGTGGCGTCTCCTTTCCTCCCCCACCCCTCCCACCCCGCCCATCCATTGTTTATCCTTGCGAATCCAGAATCAGAAAACTCACTGTTCTTGGAATACATGAGTGGATGAAAATACAAACGCCCAGCGATTTTTCACAAGAGCCAACTTTTATTGGTGTGTTAATCTTCACATTGGATATTTTTCCCATTGCTTTTTAGAGAGAGTGGAAGGGAGGGGAAGAAAAAGAGAGAGAAACATCGATGTGAGAGAGAAACATGGATCGGTTGCCTGCTGTACAGGCCCCAACCAGGATCAAACCCTTAAGCTAGGTCAGTGGTCGGCAAACTCATTAGTCAACAGAACCAAATATCAACAGTACAACGACTGAAATTTCTTTTGAGAGCCAAAGTTTTTAAGCTTAAACTATATAGGTAAGTACAGAGTTATTAATTAGGGTACTCCTTCAGTCGCACTGTATGTGCGCGCCCGCACGTGGTATTTTGTGGAAGAGCCACACTCAAGAGGCCAAAAAGTCCCATGTGGCTCGAGAGCCACAGTTTGCCAACCACTGATCTAGATATGTGCCCTGTCCAGGAATAGAACCTGGAAACTTTTTGGTGTATGACAGGACGATGCCCCAACCAACTGAGCCACCCGGCTGGGCAGCTTTTTCCCCCCTCCTACAAAAAACTTTATTGTTCCCATTTGGCCCAATGCATGGGAGAGGGCTCTGGGATGGTTAAAAGGCTGCCTAGTGGTTTCAGGCAGAGGCTCGGACAAAAGCCAGACACCAGGGGAATGCAGAGGGGCCCCTGAAAGGCCTCAGCTCCTAAGGTTCCTGGCCGTGCTGGAGGGTGAACCTTTTGAAGGGATACTCGCCCAGCCCAGCCTGGGGGCTGGCAGCCTGTGGAGGAGGCAAATCAGGTGTCACCCATCTTCTTGATGAGTTTCACCTCCTCACTCGGGAAGTGGTTCTGCAGGAAGTCACAGAGCTGAGGGTCTGTGGGGTAGAACCCGGGACAGGCAGCTCCCAGAGGGCCTGATTCAGGCTCCTCTCCAAGGCCAGGGCGGCTTCCATGGCGCCCTGAGTTTTGCCCACTCGTCCTGGGAGGCTTCAGCACGTCCTGGAGGAGCATGCGGCCACCACGCTCAGCGCCCTTTCGAGAGCCACACCCTCGCCGTGGCAGTAGGAGCCGAGAGAGAGGCAGGCACGAGAGGCCCCAGATGCCGGCGGGCCAGGCGATTGAGGGCAGCCTCCACCTCGGCGGAATAATCCTGACAAGTTTGGGAGCTCATGGCTGTTTGGCAATAAGGAGTTAAGGTAAAAAAACGGTGTCTGGTCTCGGAGGTTGAGAATGGCTGACGTTCCGAAGGTGGTGACTGGAAAAGAGGTGGGAGGGAGGTCAGAGGCTGGAAAAAGACGCGTCCCTGGCTCTGCTCCGTCCAAACATGGCTGAAGCGAGAGACAGATTGAGGGGGTAGGGGGGCACGGCCAGCATATGTTTTTCAGCGTCGTCCATTCTGTAGTATGTGTCAGGACTTGGGTCCATTTATGGTTCAGAAACTCATATCCCATGGTATGGAAACACCACATTGGGTTCATCCATTCATACGTTGATGGACGTTTGGATTCTTGCCACCTGTCTGCTGTTGTGAACAGTGCTGCTATGAACATTCGGGTACACATTTGTGTTTTGAGTCTCTGTTTTTAAGTCACCTGGATATATATCTAGGAGTAGAATTGCAGGTCTCAAGGCAATTCTATGTTTAACTTTTCGAGGAACCACCAAACTGTTTACTACGTGGCTGTACCATTTTACATTCCCAAGAGCATTGTCCAAGGGTTCCAAGTTCTCCTCATCCTTGCCAACACTTGTTATCTTTTTAAATTATAGCCATCCGGCCCTAGATGGTTTGGACAAGTGGATAGAGCATCTGCCTGTGGACTGAAGAGTCCTAGGTTCAATTCTGGTCAGGGCACATACCTAGGTCACATGCTCAGGTTGCAGGCTCGATCCCCAGTAGGGGGCGTGCAGGAGGCAGCTAATCCATGATTCTCATCATTGATGTTTCTATCTCTCCTCCCTTCCTCTCTGAAATCAATAAAAATATATTAAAAAAATAAATTTTAGCTATCCGAGGGGATGTGAAGGGGTATCTCATTGTGGTTTTGACTGCACTTTTCTAACGACTAGTGATATCAACCATCTTTTCACAAGTTTATTGGCCATTTATTTATGTATCTTTGGAGAAATGTCTATTTAAATCCTTTACCCATTTAAAATGTCAATTGTTGCCTTTTTGTTGTTGAAGGGGCTGGTGTTTTTGTAGTGGCCAAGAGCACTTGAAGGTGGAATCTTGGACAGGTAACTGGAACTGTCCAGTCTCCGTTCCCCCTCCTGTAGAATGAGGACAATAATAGAGCTTCCGATAAGGGATGGTTGTGAAGATTAAATGACTGACTGTGTGTACAGTGCTTGAAACTTTGCCTGGCGCAGAGTCAGTTCGTGCTATGCAACTGATATCCCTTATTACACATGAGATGAGACTAACAATAGTAACTAAACAAGAAATCACCAGATCCATAACTGCTGGGAAGAAAACACGACAGTGATGCAAGAGAGTGACTGGAAGGCTATTTTAGGTTGGGTGGACAAGGAAGGCTTTTCGGAGGAGGTGACACTTGAGCTGACACCGGAATGACAGGAAGGAGCCAACTGCGTGAAGATTCACGTACAGGAAGAGCATTCCCGGCGGAGGGAACGGCTAGGGCACAGGTCTTAAGACAGGAACAGCCCTGGCCAGTTCAAGCAACTGCTTGAGGGAAGGACAGGGCCTCTGGGGGTGGTGGTGGGGGCTGGGCTTTCCTGCCTGGGGATCCTGGGTGCAGTGACAGCAGTGGGCTTTGGAGTCAGGAAGCCTGGGTGCCATGCCTCTACATATTAGCTGGGAAATTGGGACAAGCTACTTAGCCCATTTAGAAAAGCCCTGTTTTCTCATGGTAAAAGTTGCCTGGCCGGTGTGCTCCGTGGTTGAACACTGACCTATGAACTAGGAGGTCACAGTTTGATTCCCGGTCAGGGTACAAGCCCAGGTTGTGGGCTCAATCCCCCGTGTGGGGCTGCAGGAAGCAGCTCATCCATGATCCTCTCTCATGGATGTTTCTGACTCTCACCTCCCTCTCCCTTCCTCTCTGCAATCAATTAAAATATATATTAAAAGAAGTGGGGCTGGTTATACTTACCTCATGGGGCTGCTCTGTAGCTCAAATGAGATAGAACACAAAGCGGGGGGCACACGTTTTTGATGTAGTAATCACAGGAGTGTGGCATAGGGAATGTTCAATTACAGTTTAGTCACCTTGTGTTGGCCAAAAAAAAAAAAAGAATGTGGGTGTGTTTGAAAATACCTGTTCATGGGGCGGTAGTAGAGTATGAGCTAGCATTGTGTTTTATGCAGCCCTCTTATCCTCCCTCCCTCCCTTCCCCTTTCCTTGAGCCTTCCTTCCTGATCTAGTCCAGTGGGCTTGTATTAAGCACCCCTAGATGCCAGGCGTGAGGCTCTGAAGGTGAATGGCACTGTCTGTGACATCAATACCACCTCCTTCACCTCCAGTTAGAATGGTTGCTCCCTCTCCTGCTGCAGCCCTTTGTCCCTGGGGGAGAGAGGAGGTATGGAGAAGAAGGTCTAGAACCTGGAGAGATACGTGAAGAACACGCTTGGGCTCTATGCTGGATCCACCACTCAGTCGAAACTTCTCTGTGCCTCAGCTTCCTCCTCTGTGAAATGGACGTACTCACCTCCTAGGGTTGTAATGGGGGATTCAGTATAGGTCATTTTAATATAGGTGAAGTGCTAGCAGAATACCTGGCAGGTAAGTGCTGGGTAAATATGTGCTTATTAAAATCAACACAATCGATGAAAACATTAGCTTCGAGATTTGGGAGAAGCCATTGGCCAGCCAGAGCCTCAGTTTCCAATTCTCCTACATTGGAGCTATTTTAAGGCTGCAGCGGGATAACATGTGCTGCTATGGTGCCTGACCCCAAGGAGTCTCTCCACAAACGCCAGCTCCCTTCCGTCCTCTCAGCTGTGTGTCCTCCTGAGACCCTGCCTGCCTTTTCCCACAACTTCTTAAGACCAAAGAAAAAGGCCTTATCTGTAGGCCAGGGCTGGCACCCTGAGGGTTCAGAAACTCTGCTCTCTGTCGAATTGGAAAAGGGGAGAAGCAATCGGACATGGTGTGTGTGCGCGCGTGCCATGAGCGCACACGTCTTTGCGTGTTTGTATGCGCACGTGCGTGCGTGTTTGTGTGCGCACATGT
Source organism: Antrozous pallidus (assembly GCA_027563665.1). Classification (NCBI taxonomy): domain Eukaryota; kingdom Metazoa; phylum Chordata; class Mammalia; order Chiroptera; family Vespertilionidae; genus Antrozous; species Antrozous pallidus. The sequence continues at coordinate 27,545,019 of CM050526.1, read as the reverse complement.
GTGCGTGCGTTGGGGCAGGTGGTGGAGACCCAGCGGCCGCCACGCCCCCAGCCCACACAGAGTTGCTGCTCCTTGGAGAGAGCCACTTTCTCCCACCCGGTGAGGGCGGGGCGCGGGCGCTGCGAGGACCCGGCCAGCCACTAGGGGTCAGTGTGTCTCCGCCGCAGGCGCCGCCGGCCACTTACCTGATTGGGGCAGGCCCCGCTGACAGTTCCTGACAGTTTGCAACCTCTCCTGCCCAACATTAAAAAAATTTAATTAATGTATCTTTGTCCGTAGCCGAGAAGGGCGCCCAGACAACCGAAATAACAAGCTGCCTCTCTTTGCAGGAAAATGCAGAAGGTGGTTAAACTGTGCCGCCCCTCGCATTCCTGGGCTGCAGGAATAAGAATCCAATTGTGGTTTCGGCTCTGGTTATCTCGGTGCCACCGAGGGTGCCACGGGGGAAATCTGCTGAATTCTTCCTTTTCTATTTTCTGCCTCGGCGGCGAGGAGGAGGGCGTTAATGCCGGCTGGCAGTTACATGAAACTGAGATGGATGGTAATGGGGTGTGTTAACAAACAAGGGCAGGAAATAAAGTGTCATATTTTCTGGAGGGCGAACCGCTCCCCGGAGACGGAGCGGCAGGATTCTACCGAGGAGACAGAAGAGAAAAAAACAACACACACACACAAACCCCAACAACCTCTGCATAATTTTCTCTGTCTCTGTGTCTCTCTCCTTCCCTTTCTAGTGCCTCTTTGGTGAGACATAAATTCAGTCTCATCTCCGGGTTGGCTCACGGGCAAATAACTGGGCCCCTGAAAGGAAGAAAAATAACCCACTTAGATTCCTGCTTAAATGCTTAGTTACTCCTCTGTCTCAGGCTGAGTCTGGAGATAAGATTTTGGGATTTGGTGGTAGACTTCCTAAGATCAGAGTTGCCTGCCTGGACCCAGTCCCTGTCCACCCTCACGCCCACCACCTTGCAGACCGGATGCCCTGACCTGGGCCCTCACTGTGCCTTTGCCCATGCAAGAAACACCTCCTTATTTCCCACACCCTCCACGTCACCGCACAACCCTCTCTGATTCCTTCTGCAAGGACCCAAGACTAGCCAGCCTCACACACCTCCTCCCCTGCTGTCCCTGGGTAGATTATAGCACGGCCTCTCCCAACAATGCTTACTCTCTCTCTCTGTGTTTGGACAATAATAATATCTAACATTTATGTAAAACTTATTATGTGTCAAACACTACCATATATCATATAACCCACTTAATTACCCCCTAAGAGAGCTAATTCCATATAATGCCTGCTCTCTTGGAAGGCCTGGCTCAATGGCCGGCAAACTCATTAGTCAACAGGGCCAAATACCAACAGTACAACCACTGAAATTTCTTTTGAGAGCCAATTTTTTATTTATTTATTTTTAAAATATATTTTATCGATTTTTTTTTTTTTACAGAGAGGAAAGGAGAGGGATAGAGAGTTAGAAACAATGATAGGAGAGAAATATCGATCGGCTGCCTCCTGCATACCCCCTACTGGGTATGTGCCTGCAACCAAGGTACATGCCCTTGACTGGAATCGAACCTGGCACCCTTCAGTACACAGGCTGACACTCTATCCACTGAGCCAAACCGGTTGGGCGAGAGCCAGATTTTTTAAACTTAAACTATATAGGTAGGTACATTGTTATTAATTAGGGTCCTCCTAAGCTGGCCTTTGCTAAAAACTCAAGGGGCCAAAGAGCAACATGTGGCTCGTGAGCCTCAGTTTGCCCACCATGGGCTTGGCTGCTGTCTCACTCTTTGTATGCCTAGCACCTGGTGCAGAGTGCCTGGTACATTGCATGGAGCTGCTTGGTATATATATATGTTTGTGAATGAATGAATGATGATGCCCGGACCTTTCTGCTAGAAACAATAATAGCTAATGTGTCCTGAACACGTTCCCTATCCTAAATGCTTTGTATGCTTCCTCTCATTTAATCCCAACAGCATCTCTGTGAGATTTGAACTAGCATGTTGTCATCATCCTCATTCCCATTTCACAGATTTGGAAGTTGAGTTTCAGATGAGGAAACTGATTTGCTCACAGACCCAGAACCTGGCAACCACAAGGCAGGGATGTACCCTGTGACTGGTGCTTCGGGACCTCTGCCTGCTTGGACGGCCCACTCCCTGGCCCCTGGATCCCTGGAATGCACTTCACACTTGCTCACTTGTGCTCTTATTAACCAGGTGTGCTCCTGGAGGCTGGGCTGTGCTGGCAGCTGCTCTGTAGCCTTCAAGAGAGAAAAGACCAAGTCAGGGCAGGGGCCCGAGTCTTCTGGAAGTGGGTCCTTTGGTTTGGCTGGCTTTGGTTTAGACTAAATGGGTCCCCATGGAGCCTGACTACTTCTGGACTCTGGAGCCAGGCTGCCTGGCTTCAGATTCCATCTCTGCTGCCTACTAACTGGACCCCTTAGCCAACTTCTCTGGCCCTCAGTTTCTTTATCTGTAAGATGGGGATAATAGTAGCACCCGCCTCTTGGAGCCATTGTGGGGATTACACGAGTTAACGACTTACATTGAGTGGTGCTTGATGCCAGTATCTACTCCCTGTTTGAGACACTTGGTTACAGAATCTGCATTCTTAGCTGCCACTTCTGAACGACACGTTTGTCCCACGCAGCTCATCCGATGTCTGTGGGCCTCAGAACTCCCTCTCTTCGTCTACAAAGTAGTCCCTTGTTAAAAACAAACACGACATCCCACCAACCACCTTGCGCCTTTGAGATGACAGGGGAAGACAAGCATTTGGCATTCTGCCTTAGCCATCCACTTCATGTCACTTATTAACAACATATGAATCAACAAGGGATGCCCATATAAGGCCTGGTATTCAATACATTCGGTGTATGGCTGCGTCGGGTGGACATACGCTCACAATTAATGCAGCCAGCCGCTTCTCCGGATGGCTATAAATACTCTAGGAAGAGAAACCCAAGACCAAAGGCCCGGGACAGCTCGCGCCGTCGGCACCAGCTCATGCCCTTCCTGTGCGGGATGCAGCATGACTTGATACTGACTGCTTCCTGAGAGCCGGTGACTCCACTATGGCCACATTTTTGTCAATGTGCCCAGTGGTATCACCAGACACCGCATTTGCTCCGACCAGAATGCCTGCGGGCCATTGAACTTTCTTCAGAAGGTGCACCCAGAGGAGTGTGGGTGGGGTCCTCAGCCTGCTCGGGGGTGACTCTCATAGTTATCACGCAGGCTCCTAATACATATGCAGCACTTGCTGTGTGCTGGGACTCTGTGACAGGCGTGGGGATATTGGTGGGTCCCTGTGTCCCTGGAAGGTGCAGCCTAATGGGGGACAGCTAGTAGCAAGAAGGGCTGAGATGCTGAGCATTGTCAAGCAGAAGGCCAGGGTGCTAAGGAGTTTTGAGGGTCATGGGGCGGGGGGACAGGGAAGGGTACTTTGGTCTGGAGATCAGGGAAGGTTTCCCAGAGGAAGTGCTGTTTAAGCTGAGTGGTGAGGCATGCGCAGGAGGTAGCTGGGCAGACAGAGGCGATAGTCTGTTCCAAGCTCGTGCAAGACCCCGAAGTTGAGGAGAACACAGAAGGAAGCTTTGTAGGGCTGGAGCGAAGAGAGCAGCAGGGCAGGGATGCTGACTCGAGGGGGACAGTCAGGGTCCACTGTGGGATGTGGGAAGGTAGGTCATACAGAGCTCTGGTAGCCATGGCAAGGGGTTGAGGATTTATTACAAGAGCAATAGGGGACAGTTGAAGGAGTTACTCTCCTTTGGGGTGACTCCCTAAGATTTGAGCATTTAAATGCATGACCTGGCCCTTGCCCTTCCACCTTTACAATCTTCGATTCTGTCTTTCTCAGTGTCTGCAGTGTTCTTTGCTGGTTGCAAGTGACTGCTTTCTTTTCATTGATTCTTATTTTTCTTTCTCTTTATGGCACACAATGCTGGGTTACTTGTATAGTTACAGTGCCGTTTCCTGCATATCTCCAGCTCTCAGGCTGTGGGGTTGTCACCTCAGCTAACTCGGCTTTCCCTGACTATTGCAGCCATAATGTAAAATATTTGCTCAGAAATAAACATATTTGAGTCATGTTACACTTGAAACATGGTAATGGCAAAAATATGAAGGCGATAGCATGAGTAATGAAGTTAGGAAAATGATGAACAAGATCACAGAATTTTTTTAGAGGCTGACCTAATTAGGGTAATCAGCTGTCCTTGTTTTCCTGGGATGCAAAACTTTCAGTTTTAGAACCAAGAAAGTCCCAGACAAACTGGGATGAGTTGGTTAGCTTCGCCAGAGTGAAACTAGTTAATTAGCCGGTCTTATCAAAGTTGGGGGGTGGTGTACTCATCAGAGTCTCCAGGGCTGCTGGGTCAGGTGAGGGAGTCAGGGGTCTTTTTTTAAAAATATATTTTTATTGATTTCAGAGAGAAAGGAAGAGAGGAGAGAGAAACATCAATGAGAGAGAACCATTGATCAGCTGTCTCCTGCACGCCCCCTACTGGGGACTGAGCTAAAAACCCAGGCTTGTGCCCTGACCAGGAATCGAACCATAACCTCCTGGTTTATAGGTCGATACTTAACTACTGAGCCATGCTGGCCAGGCCCCCGTGTAGTTTCATCTCCTCCTCACATGGATGAGGAAACTGAAGGAAGAGTGAGCGACTGCTTTGTCCCAGGTTGCACAGACAGGAAGTGGCAGAGCGCAGAGTAGAACCACATCCCCTGGCTGTTGGTCCCAGTTAATTTTCCTCCTCCCAGATCTTCAGCTAGAGCTCTCTGCTCCACTCTGACCTTCCTTCCCTAGCCTCTGTTGGTTTTCAGATGCCTCTATGATAATGTCAAAACAATGAACAATGAAATGCTCCTTATAAAAGTGAGACAGCGTCCTAAGAGCTTTCTGTATATTAACTATTGATCTTCAGCAATCTCATAAAGGAGGGGCTATTATTATCCCTCTTTACCCAGGAGGAAATTGAGGCATGAAGAGGTTAAGCCATTTGCCCAAGGTCATTAGCTAGGAAGTGGGGAGGAAGCCTTCGAAGTCATACTGTTTGGCTCAAGCATTTCAGTGCTTAACCACCGAGCTTCCCTGCCTCCCTGGGCCAGCGAGCTTTCCCAGCGCCGCCTGGTCCAGATGGTGAGCTCCTGGGGGCGGGGGTCCACATTTCCCTGGAAAGGGTTCAGGCGTAGCATCACCAGATCTGACTTTGAATCCTGGCTCCAGCAGTCACTCACCAGTAAAATGCCTGGGACTCATGTAAAATTGGAAGATAATAGTAATAGGTAATATACCCGTTTTTCTTTTCTCTGGTAGGCTGTGATAGAGATCTCACACAGGGGAGTCTGTAACAGGACTTTGGGAATAGCAAGTACAAAACAGTTAGTTTCTGAGAGACAGACGGTGGCATCGTGAGACGCCTGTGAGAGGCATGGTAACGATGGGAAAGCCGCTGTGAACAGCCAGTGGACAGGCTCATTGAAAAGGTCAGGTGAAAAGTTGGGATCGCAGGGACATGCATAGCAAGCCCTGAGTAACATCTGCTGAAGAAACACGTTAATGATGAACGTTGGAATTGAGAGCCATTACAAAATAAAGCATACAGGCCCGGCTTAAGCAGGCTAACAGCAACAACAAAAGTTTCCTACTGCTCTCAGCTCCCCTTCCCAGGTGAGGGGTCACGGTGAGGAGGGCCCGGGAGATGTGCGTGGGACCACAGCAGCACGCCCTGCAGCCCTGCCTTGCCCAGCTGTAGACTCCCGGCTGGTCTGTGACCTCTCATTTCCCTCCTCTCACCTTCAGGACGGAGATGAAATAACACCACCAAGTGCTCAGCACAGAGCCGAGCACCTGGGAATCCCTCAGTCAATATTAGCTATTATTATTAGTGGTGGAAGTACCTATTTTAAAGCAAACCAACAGTTGCTACGCGGAAGACGGTGATTTGTGTTTCTCCATCTCCATGGAGACGCTGGGAAGAGCTGGTGGAGGAGGTCTTGAAAGCTCCCTCTGATTTCAGAGCCCCTGTGGTCTTTTCTGGAGGCGGAGGGGTGCCTGCCGAGACCCTTGGCAGCCTTGTCTTTGATTCCAAACCATCCTCTGGGTTTGCGTCTCTGTTTCAGCCAACCCGTCAGCATCTTCATGTTTTAGTGAAGGGCTAGCAGGGACAGGAATGAGCCTCCCCCCCAGATGCTTGCTCTTTCCCTTCAAAAGCTAAATGCTTGTTGCTAACAGAAGTGTCTTTCAGACGCAGAGGCACAGAACGCCCAGGGCTGGCCAGCTTGGGCTTCATGTTCCTGGGGGCGATGGCTGTCTCCTCCCTCCCTGCCCCCACCCCACCCCACCCCCACCCCCACTCCCACCCAGCATGTTATCTATGGCGATTGGAAAACATTATCAAACAGGCCCCATCTGTTCCTGAAGTCGTGGAAGAATACCTGTGTGATAAATTGACAGGGTCACTGGAAGACCCTCTAATTTTCTGGGAAATGACAAGGCGTCTGTGGCCATGCTGTGTAAAATTTCCTCTTTTATACCCCAGGACACATGCTGTGGACTATTTACTCGGAGTCTGAGGGTATATTTACCACTCAGGCAACATCACAAGCCGTCAAAGAAATCTACTCAGAGTAGGATGTGTTGGGTGTCTCACCTTTCTAAAAATGACACTCACCTCCTCTTTTTTTTTCCTCCCCCCCCCCTTTTTTTTTTAAATAAATCTTTTTAGGTGCTATGTTCCCAGTGCAAATAGCTCAGGAAAGACACTGGTAGGTAGTCAAAGTTTAAGTCAGGGCAGACGTCTTGCATGGAAACAAGACTCAGCCCCGCAGCTTTGCCAAGAAAGGAAGCTGGCTGTGTATTGGATTGCCTCCGAGGGGCCCTCCCAAAGCGGTTCCCTGATGTATCGATCTGCTGAGTCAGCACCGCATGTGTTTGAGGCCTCGGTGTGTCATTCCCAGCAAACCTGGGACAGCCACACGATACAGAGCAGTGGCCTCCAAAGTCAATAGCCGAAGGAATGCTTTGGGGAGAGATTGGAGAACGTGTTTCTCCAAATTTAGAACGCACTCCCATTTCGTGGGTTCTGCCATGGGTATTGAACTTGAACATGAAGTTCTGGCAACAGACAATTTCCTGATTCAGAATGAGACACTCTCTCTGGGAGCCTGAGAAGGTGTCTTGGAAGTCCTCGGTCTTTTACAAAACAGCCTGTTTGAGGATTCAAGTGTGAATCAACTTACACCAGACTGATTCCATTTCCCTTGAAATTCATGTGGCTTTGAAAATCAAGCAGCAGTGTGTGTGTGTGTGTGTGTGTGTGTGTGTGTGTGTGTGTGTGTGTGTTTGGGGGGGTACGGTGAAGGGGGCAGGTCGTGGTGGGTGAGAGTAGGAAAGAACTCTGGGAAAAGTGCATTTGAGGTTTCTTTGACCTGAAGACATTTGAACATTAGTTGCAACTGCCAGCTCCCAACAGTCCATGAAACTTGCAGACTTTGTTTTGGGTTAAATAACAAATCCCCAAAGGAGTTCTTGGAGAAAGAATGGGTATGAGGCCACTTCCCCAGGGACACAAGGACAGCCACCCAGGGCTCTGCTTGTCTGTGTTCATCAAGGCCTTGTCCCCAGGACTGACTCTGTCTGGTCTCAGACTTACTCCTGGGGAGGGGAGCTACTGCTGGCTTGCAGTGATTTGGGGCATGAGGCAGAGTAACATAGCGGTTGACCCCTATCCCAGCCCCTGTAATCTTTCTAAACCCTCTAATCATGTCACTTTTAGGCTTAAAATCTCTCAGCAGCCGCTCTGCAGTGATAGCTTCAAGGACGTAGTGCTCAGCATGGCCTGTCCAATCCTGTATGGCCTCGCACCGCCTCCCTTCCAGTGGCTCCACATGCTGGCTTCTTTAGCCCTGCGCAACCAATTTTGCCACTTGGAAAGCACCATGCCCTCTCTGACTTCTTTGTCCCTGTCATTTGTTCTGCTTGAAATATCTTCTTCTGATCTCCCTTTCCACCCAGGATCCTTTCCAGAGCCCACTTCCAGGCAGCTGGCACGGGCACCCTGAACTTTCCCCGTGGTGGTGCACACCATTCTATGCATCGCAGTGGCCCATGTATGCCAGTGGGAGCATGTTGTATTCACCAGGTTCTGGGGACAGCCAGTGGTCCTGGGGGGCATGTCAGGGTGGGGAGTGAGGACTAGATGACACGCCCAAGGGGCTGTGCACTGGGGAGGGTTCCATATTTTTCCATGTATAAGATGCCCCTCCCCCTCCACTTGTCCAACCCCAAATTTAAAAATCAATAATCTTAAACATGTTGCTGGTTTTCCTTAAAGGCCTTCTTCTCTTTTTTTGGCATCTTAAGGAGTTGTTCTTCTTGCAGTGGGAGGAGGTCCAAATTGTCTCTCTGCAGCTCTGTTTCCATGCTCTTTTGCATAGCTGATTATATTCAGTTTGAATTTTGCAGAGTAAGACAACTGCTTACCGGTATTTATGTTTTTACTTTTTGACATCTTTATGAGCTCAGAATGCTCCAGCGCTGTTGCATCTGAGCACTCTTCACCTCCACTTCCAATTATGGCATCAGCTGACATCAGTAACACTAAGGCTTGAAACTGGAGGAAGCCTGTTTGACTAGGTATGGGCAGGCAGGCATCCACAAGGCTCCCTCCTCAAATGACATCTGTGTATAGGCTGCCCCTCGATTTTCAGTCTAATGATTTTAGAAAAAGATAGTGTCTTATACATAGAAAAATACAGTAAATCACTTGGGCTTTGGGGAAGTAGAGGATTATTATTGGGAAGTGAGCAAGATGATAGAAGGCTATAGAATGTAAGTAGGACATAAACCTTCACATGAACTCCTTGGGTCTATAGTAAAGTCATCAAATTCACAAAATCATCACTGGGTTTGTATTTCTCGTGGAAAAATGGTCAAGGGACCTAAGGCTTTGTTCCAGTTGGCTCATACTGGATGATGCCGTGGACAGGAATGAAGACAGGATTCAAATTGTTTGGAGGAAGTCTGGATTCATGTAGATTATTAAATTGGGGGTTTGAGCTAAGGCAATACTTGTTTGTCTTTCCACTGGACTGTGAGCTCCTTAGAGGAGGGAAGTATGGCTCATTCATCTATGATCCCCAGTGCCTAACTTAATACCTGGCATGTAGCACGCAGAGCTCAGTAAATAGTTGTTGGATGGATGGATGGATTGATGGGTGGATGGATTGGTAGAAGGATGAATGGAAGTATGAATGAATGGATAGATGGAAAGGTAGATGAATAGAAGGATGTATAAATGGAAGGATGGGTAGATGGATGGAAGGAATAAAGGATGGACAAATGGATGGATGACAATTCCTAGATTGCAGCTAAACTAGTCATGATTTTCCTTCCGCCTCAGATGCCTTTCCTCATCCTTCTCTCCTCCCTTCCCAATCTGGCTAACTTGATTATGGAATATTTCTCATTATATATAAATATCCAACCATTATGTTGGACACCAAAAACTAATATAACATATGTCACTTATACCTCAATTAAAAAATAAACATGAGAACACAAGTGAGAAAAAAAGAGCAATTTAGGCAGAAATTAATATTTGCTGTCTTCACCTGCATTTTGAACCAAGAATCGATCCAGAAAAGTGAAAAAGAACTCGGTTCTTAGGCTGGAACATGCCACCTGGGGTAGGAAGATGGGGTTTGAGAATTCATCTGTACCTGCCCCTGGGCTGGCCCTCCATCCACGGCTCCGAAGAAACAAGAATCTAAAAACTTGGAGAGAAAGCGATTTCACAGTCTCCCTAGGAGTCCCCTTTCATGGCCCAATAAGCCCTTACAGTCAGGAAGTCGTTTCTTGGTCTGATCTACGGCTCTTATGCTGCATTAAACCATGCTGATCTTAAAGACTCTGGGTTTCCTGGATGGCACCTCGTTCGGGCTGTCCTGGGGCCCACGAAGGTAAATGAGCTGCCTTTAAAGGCCTGTTTCAGAGCAAATCTGTCTTCCACTGTCTGATGTCTGGAGTGTTCCTGCTGCTGGAGTCTTTGATGATTTCCTTGCTGGCTGGGGCTGCCTGCCCCACAGCGGGGAGGCCGCCCGAATCCACGGGGGCCTGGGGATGGTCTCTGCGGCGAGGCTCAGATGAGGCTCTCTGCGATGTGCTCAATCCTTCACCCTCCTCGGAGGCCAGTGCTGGGAGTGTCCATCATTTTGTTCTTTAATTGCTTTACTAGCCCACTGGCTCCAACTCATTCTTCATGCCCCTTTTTAGGATACCTCAGCTGGAGGGGGGCTCAGTAGAGACCTAGCCTCCAGGTCAGAGACTGAAGGCTCTTTCCCTTATCTAACCACTCTGTCTGCCATCAGCCCTCCTTTCCAGTTTTGAATGAAGCACCTAGACCTGAGAGCCCTTGTGATATTTGTGAATGGAGGTATGACTGAATGAATGAGATAGGGCATTACCGTGTACCAGATCAGACCATGGCATTTTGGCTTTTCAGTTGCTTCCCTATTTAGCAGTGGGTTTTCTGCCTCCCACAAACTGGGATCACAAAGCACAGTTAGTAAGTAGAGAATATGCCAGTCACACAGGAAAGGGGAGCCCCGGCTGGATCTGGGAAAGAGTCTGGCCAAATTTTGGCTTCACCACTTAGCCATGAAACCAGGCAGGACACAGATCTGAGGGGACAGACCCGTCCCCTTGTATTGGTGGCATCGGCTCCAAGGTGCCGTCACCACTCACCTTTGGGGTCCAGTAAACTCTTCTGTCTATTTTTCTCTGAGCCCCCAGCTCTGCCTCAAGCCTAACAGCCCAAACTGAGGAAGGGAGTGTCGAGTTCAAGGTCCCTGTACGAAGAGGTCAGCTCACTTTCGGGGAATTCCTGACAAGGGATAAGCTATAAATATTATTTCTGGTATTTCCCTGTCCTCCCCTGAAAAAGCAGCCCCTGGAGCTTGGAAGCCTGGCTTCCAACACAAAGTGTAATCATGTGAATGACTGGACTGGAGGGGTTGACACTTTTACCAAAGCCATGAATAAGCCCTGAGCTTGATAACTGATCGTCCCAGGAACCAAGTCCTCCTCCATATCATAAAAGGGAAAAGGCCCTTGTCACTTTAATATATATATATTTTAATAATATAAGACCTTCCCTTCCCCAGCACACACCCTGCCCTCTAGACCAGAGCGGTCACTACAGCTCTTGCTCATAAAGACCATGGGCTGAAGTGGGTGGCCCTCACCCACCCTCAGGAAATGAACCTCCACAGGTTCAGTCAGCAGCCCAGGGCTCTCAGACCGAATATCACCCCCAAAATCACCGGGGCACACATAGTGAGCCAGCAAATTAACAAGTCAAGGATACATCTTCCTACTTGCTCTCTAGTGAATGGAGTGAATTAATTTATGATAAATTTGTGATTCTCCTCTGCTTTTTTGCAGCTTAACAAAATGAAATACACTTAGGCAAATCTTGAGTTTCCTCTTTTATGGAGGGTGCTTTCAACTCCTTAGTCTCCCCCCCCCCTGCCCCCCATCTCCTCTCTCTGCCAGGAAAAAGGATGCTGCTGCCTTTAGGATATGATGCCCTTTCTTGAAATTCACATGAACTCCTACAGGCCTTCCTTTGTAAACTGAAGGTCATGATTGGGTTTTCAGGCTTATGGAAAGTTGTCTTCACTGTAGGAACTTTTCTCCATCTGAGTTTTTTTTTTTCTTTTTAAAATATATTTTTATTGATTTCAGAGAGGAAGGGAGAGGGGAAGAGAGAGAGAAACATCAATGATGAGAGAGAATCATTGATCGGCTGCCTCCTGCACGTCCCCTATTGGGGATCGAGCCTGCAACCCGGGCATGTGTCCTTGGTCAGAATCGAACCCAGGACCCTTCAGTCAGCAAGGCCGATGCTCTATCCACTGAGCCAAATAGGTGAGGGCTCCATCTTGGTTTTATCCTGCTTCCTGTACGGGTTGGTGCCTAGGAAAAAAGGCAGCCTTCCCCGACAAAACATGCATCTTCCAGCGACACTCCTCATCGTCTTTTCCTTCGTGCCTCGGTCGGCAAGCCACTCGGTGGAATCTCTGGCCCAGTTGTGCTAGTTTTCCTTAGTTTAAACTTTTTGATTCTGGATCTTCTGCCCGAGTTTTAATCATTCTTCTCTATTTGTTGGAGTTCTGGCTTGAGTCCACTGAGATCCAGGAACGGATCAGGCAACTTGGGAGTGGGGATCTGGGCTGGTGGTGAGAGCTGTTCACTGAGGAAAGTGTGAGGAGTCACAAGTCACACCGAGCTGAGAAAGTTCTCTTGATTGCTCTGAGATCTCACCCTGAGTAGTGAGCTCTGGGACAGGTAGGAGGCTGAACAGAAGCCCTAGCCCAGTGGTCGGCAAACTGCGGCTCGCGAGTCACATGCGGCTCTTTGGTCCCTTGAGTGTGGCTCTTCCATAAAATACCACAGCCTGGGTGAGTCTATTGTGAAGAAGTGGAGTTAGAAGAAGTTTAAGTTAAAAAAATTTGGCTCTCAAAAGAAATTTAAATCGTTGTGCTGTTGATATTTGGCTCTGTTGACTAATGAGTTTGCCGCCACTGCCCTCGCTGATTTGGCTCAGTGGACAGAGCACAGGCCCGAGGACTGAAGGGTTGCAGGTTTTATTCTGGGTAAGGCCACGTACCCCAGCAACAGCTCAATCCCTAGTCCTAGTTGGGGCACATGCAGGAGGCAACCAATCGATGTGTCTCTCTCACATCGATGTTTCTCTTTCTTTCCCTTCTACTCTCTCTAAAAATCAATCCATAGAAAAAATATCCTCAGATGAGGATTTAAAAAAAAAAAGAAAAGAAAGAGAGAGAAGCAAGTGTTCCTCAAAGTCTCCCAGATTGGTCAAAGGAAAGGAATAAAGAGCCGGTTGAGGTTGTGGGTGAGGTGAGCGGGTTTATAGACTGAGGTTGCCCAGGAATTCTTAGTGTATATATACAGTGTACATACTTCATGTTTGATATATTTGTTATACAGTCATTTTCTGATAATTAAACTTCTTAATATAACCTTGTGGTAAGAGTGCTTTTCCCACATTCCAGAGATTACCAGGAGTCTGACTCCCTCCCCCCAAATCTTGTTGTATTGTATATATTTTTAGAAGGAGGTAGAGTAAAAATAAATAGATTAACCAGGAGTGTTAGAAAAGGGGGTTGGGTGGGAAAGAAAAAAATACCGTTCAGAAATAGATCATGAAACTAATTACCTGGATAAACCAATGTGAGACAAATTTATTATTTAAGACAGGGGTCATAAACTGCTATACCTTAGGGGCCAGGCAGGTGACATAAACAGGCGAAGCAGGCTGGTTGGGGACTGTGGTGATACAGAGAGTGCGTGCCCTATCCAAGGAGGGCAGCTGTGACTTGGCTCCCTCTGATCGCTGGCATGTGGGATCGTTGGTGTGACTTAGCATTGCCAAGTCTGCTAAGCTTTTCTGAGAAGCAGGGCTGCCACGTACGCTTGCGTAGGTTGTACCCTGCACAAGAGAGCTCAGCTGATGGGGCAACTGGATACTGAAATACAGTCCAGGCTCCACTCGCCAAGCACTGGGCCAGGACACATACCTTGGGGAGTGGACGAAGGCTGGATTTCATCCCCCCTCACCTCTTTCAGCCTACTTTGGTGTAGTGCATGATCAACCAGGGTGACCTGGGATGAAGAATCCCACTCCCATTGTTGAACTCCTGCTTATCCCTGCCCTTGGCGGCACAGACATAGGTGTGCTTCCTGGGCTCAGCCAATTAGGAGCACCTGAGTGACAATAGCACAGAGATCTCCAGAGAGATGACAGGGATGGTACCAGCTGTGTTTAGGTGTGTTTGAATGGTGATTGATTTAGCACATTTGAAAACACTGGGCCACCAACAACTGGACTCATTGGCATGCTGATGTGGGTCTCCAGCTAGCCACACTGGATTACTCCCTCCAAGTACAGGAGGGGGCTATGAGTGTACTTACCTGCTCTAGTAACCTTCGCGGGAGAGTGGGTTTCTACTTCATGAAGGTCCCTAACCTGTGTTTCACCACAGTGGGCACCATTGCGCAGGGCAGTGAAAGCTCTCTTTCCCAAGAGGTTTGTACTTGGTCCCGGTCCTACTGGAGCCTGATCCTAGAGCGAGCCGGCCCTGTGATCTTGGCCAAGTTTTTATCATGCTGATCCTCTGCTTCCTCATCTAAACAATGGGAATTTGGATGCCGGTACTCCTTCCCTCTCAGAGATGCTGCAAGGACCACTCCAATGAGATGATGGGTGAGAAAGCACCTGGCAAGCAATAATACATAAGGTATTATTAATACAGTGGCCGAGACATGGGAGGTCATGTTGCCGATATTTCAACCAGAGATAGAAGAATCTGGCATGGAGCAGGCCCTGGATTCTTATAGAAATGCTGATAAAAGGACTTTGTAAGCCACTGCCTCCCCAGGCTACCCACTCTATCCACTGCGGCAAACCTGTGCCTTTTCTGTGATAATAAAATATTTGTATTGCACCTTAACTTTATTATATTGGACCCTCACAGCAGTCATATGGGGAATGGATTATTGTTTCCATCTGCTGACGAGAAAACCGAGGCTCAGAAATTGCTGTGTTATGCCATTTGGATATCCTCAGTTTGACTGAATGTTGTTGGTAAATTTGCCCTTCGAGATGGTTGTGTCAATTCATCTTCCCACCAGAGGTGGATCAGTAGCTTCCCATATCCTCACCAACACTCAGTGTAGACAGATGTATTAATTTTTACAGTCTGCTGGGTGACTCATTGTGTTGTCCCCCAATCATTGGTGTTGTTGACCCTATTGCATATGCTAATTGCTCACTTGGGGTTTTCATTATGGAGATCAGGATTCCTATTTTTTGCTTCTCCCCTTATTATTTTAGCCTTTTTTCCTTTTCTTTTCTTTTAAAATATATTTTATTGATTTTTTACAGAGAGGAAGGGAGAGGGATAGAAAGTCAAACATTGATGACAGAGAAACATAGATCAGCTGCCTCTTGCACACCCCCTACTGGGTATGTGCCCACGGCCAAGATACATGCCCTTGACCGGAATTGAATCTGGGACCTTTCTGTCCACAGGCCGATGCTCTATCCACTGAGCCAAACCGGTTTCAGCTAGTCTTTTTTGTTTGTTTGTTTAATTTCTTAGTGATTTGTAAGTGATACATATTCTGAGTACCAGTCCATTTTTAGTCATGTGAGTTCAGCATCTATTATGTGACTTGCTATTTAACTTTTTTCAATTGGTTGTACAGAACTTTATAACTTTGCTTTGGTCAAATGTTTTAATCTTTTTCTTTTTGGATTATTTTTCCCCATCTTACTTTAAGGACATTTCCACATGCCAATATATTAAAGATACTTTCCTCTATTTTTTTTAATAGAAAGGTTTTCTAAATATCTAGTCTTTAATACATCTGGTATTTATTTCTGTTTGTGGAGTGTGTCAGAAATCTCCTTTTCATTTTTCCATAGGGTAGCTAGTTAGTTGGTCCAGGCCCAGTTATCAAACAACCCATCTTCTCCCTGTTGATCTGTAAGGTCACCATGGCATGTAGTGAGTCTCCATTTATTTGTGGGTCTGTTTCTGGGCTTTTCATTCTGTCCTGTTGGTCTGCTTGTTAGTTTCTGCACCAATACCACACTGATTATGACACTGGCCCAGAAAGGGGGCCCAGGAAGTGTTAATTTCCCATCCCTCCTCCTGAGGGTTCCTTGTTGTTACTACCAGGAATGTACACTTGTTGGCTTAGTTTCATTCAGCCCCTGACCTTGTGCCCTAAGCAAGACGACAGAATTGTGGTACTGAGTTCTGGGATCCACTTTGTCACAAGTAGTCTCTGTCCACATGTGACCCCAGCTCCGGACACACAATAGCAGTCAGTAAATATTTGCTGAAACTGGATGAAAATGCCTACACAGACCGGATGCCCCAAGCAGGGCCTGTCTGTGAACTTCTTGCAGAAATAGCACCATGTTTATCCATTCCACATGTGTTTGTGCAGCTCCTACTACGTTCCTGGTAAGCCAGCGCGACATGGCCTCAGCCCTCGTGGAGACAGACATTCATTAAGTTGGCTTGTAACTGCAGACTGCAAAAGTGCTATAAAAAAGAAAACTGGACTCTTAATAGAGAATGATGTTATTGGACGGTCAACAGAGCCCTTTCTTGCCCTAGCCGGCTTGGCTCTGTGGATAGAGTGTCAGCCTATGGACGGAAGGGTCCCAGGTTTGATTCCGGCCAAGGGCACATGCCTGGGTTTCGGGCTCAGTCCCCAGTGGGGGGTGTGCAGGAGGCAGTCCATCAATGATTCCCTTTCACTATTGATGTTTCTATTTCTCTCTCATTCTCCCTTCCTTTCTGAAATATGTATTTTTTTGAAAAAGAGAGCCCATTCTGAGGAAGCAATGTATGACTTTAGAATTAGTAGGGCCACATTAGTTCACAATAAAAGAGTTATGTTCTAGACAGAAGGAAGAGCACGTGCAAAGGTCCTGAGGTGGAAAACGAGATGTGCAATAGTGATGCTTCTCATGCTTTCATTTGCACCTGGGGGTATTATTAAAAGGCAGATTCTGATCAGTAGGTCTGGATTTTCCCACCAGCTTCTAGATGCTGCTGGTGCTGCAGCTCACACTCAGGGTAGCACTGTGTTAGAGGAGCTGAGATTTCTGAAGGTGCAACAGAGCATGGTGAGCAAGGATGAAGGTCAGGAGATGGGAGTAGGACCAGATCATGCAAGATCATGGGGACCACTTTCTAAATGTAAGCAGGAGTCACACAGTCTGATCTGGCCTTTGATAGGATGCTTCTGAAAACTCTTTTAATGCTCTGTAACGTTGCTGAGAATGGCAGTGGGTGAATCTGACACACCCTTGGGAGGTGATGATCCTGGGCTTGTTCCTTGACCCAGAGACCCCTAAGAACGAAAGGGTTACTGGATAGAGGTGTTTAAAGTAGTGACTGGTAAACCACATAGCTGGAATTCACCCTCAGGTCTGCTGCTGTGTTTCCAAAGGAGGCAGTGCGGTGTGCTGGAAGGGGAGCCCAAAGACTCATGGGGAAAGGTCGGCCCCACTACTTGCCACTTGGGTATCTTTCCAACCTTGGGCACGCCCTCAATAGCCTGAGCCTCAGTTTCCGTATGTATAAATAGAGATGCATAAACCTCCCCAGCAGGCAGGGGCTCTTGGGAAGACCGGAGATAATATATGATAAGTGTGACCATTCAGCAAACACGATATGTTTTTCCTGATAGCTAGTCCCCAAATCCTGAATGTAGGAAAAGCTCCCAACATTCCTCCTTCTGCACTAAGTTCAAGGACTTGAGGCAGCCAGGACCTTCTTTATCTTGCAATGTGACTTGCAGAGGGTTCTCTTCTTGTCTTAAATAAGCCAGCAGGATCCTGGGTTAGACTGGCAGAATATGGGTCAAAAAAAAAAAAAAGTAAATATTTTCTTTTTGAAAGAGAATATTCTCCATAGGTTAAAAAAAAATCAGCTGGTTCCCTGCTCAGGTCTGTGCTGACCTTTTCCTCCCTGTCCTCTATCTGTGTGTCTGTCTGTCCCTGTGTCTCTACTCAACAGGATGTCCTCCTTCTCCCCCTCCTCTCCCTGCAAACAACCCGGAGCCGCTCTGTCTGCCACGCTGTGCTCTGTTTAAAGGGACAGACACCCATTTCTCACAGAAGAACCGTTAGGTAAACAATAATATATATATTTTTAAGCACAGAAAGTGGCTTAACATACTCAGTGCAGAGTGAACGTCTCCCACATTCCCCAGCTCATTTCAGGACAAAGGTCTCTGGAGGAAGGACGCTTCCTTTCTTTTCTTTGAAAGAGTAAAAGAGGACAACAGGAAACCTTGGCAGGGAGGGCTGGGAGGCCTGCGGCTGGCAGACAGGAGCCTCATCTTGGCCTAAAGAACCTCAGGCGGCACCCCTGGCCAGAGTAGGCAGGACAGGACGGCTCTCACTTCCATACACCCTGTCCCCAAATGCCCATCCCATTTGCTGAGCACTTCAGCATGGTGGAAACACCCCGTGATGTGACATCATAGCACCCTCTAATGACACCTGGAGGTATGCATGATTACCCCCACTTCCCAGGTCAGAAAACAGAGGCCCAGAGCATGAATTTGCCCAAGGTCAAGGTACATGCCAGGGCTCATAGCCAAGACCCCAGAGTTCAATGCCGGACCTCCCTCTACATTGACTTCCTGGCTCCAATCGTTTGAAGGGACCTGACTTCATCCCATAGCCTTCTGAGAGAGAAAAGGGCTCCTTTTCTAGGTTTTGGGGGCAGGATCCAGAGGAACGAGCTGCTCTAGGTTATTGGTGAGGTCAGGAATAGGGCTGAAGTTTCTATGACCCTGACTCAATTATCCAACATTGCTACTTTCAATCAAGGAAAATTCCAAGAACAAGATGTGGGTGGCACTACCATTTTCTCATGTGGGTGCTCCCCTCCGAGTGAACGCTTCCTCCTGCTGCCCCTGCCTTTCAACACCGTCTCCATCCACGGAGGTCCTTGGCTGCACCCCTATGTTTCCATCTGTCTAGAACAACAAAGGAATAATTACCAGAAAAAGAAAGCCACAGACTGTGCTCTCAAACCAGTAGAAGGGAAATGATTTTGGCCTCTTGAAAATGTAGGGTCTGTCCCCTGAAAGGGATAAAGTCAGCTGGCAGAGATGGTGCAGGGAGGGGAGTGGACTGCCTGGCTGTGGGCAAAGGCAGCCCTGGATTCAGACCAACTTGCTGATGTGGGTCCATGAGCAGCTCATCCCCTAGTTACGATCTTGGTTTCTTCATCTGTTACCCTGGCACTCCAGGGCTGATGCGAGGAAGAAGAGCTTATAGAAGGCTTCTTGTGTCCCATCTTCTCCACAGAAGGGCAGCATTATTATTTTTACAATGAAGAAAGTGAGGCTCGGAGAAGTCCACCAGCTTGCCCGGGGTCAGCCTGGCCCCCAAGTGAATGTGCTTCACCAAACCGCTAAGCTACATGAGGCAGGTGACTAGAATGTACTGGGCACACTGTGTGGGCTCAATCAATCTGACTCATGGCCTTGATTCCTCGTCTCCAGGGGACAAAGAGCACATGAACACATTAAAGATGGAAGCCCTGACTCGGGGAAGTCAAGGGAGGTTTTTGGGACTTCGCCGCCCTATAAATTGAAGCCCTGCGTGAAATCTGGTCTCAAAATGGAGGTACATATTATCATCGTATGAACTATTTACTCCCTAAGAAGCCCAGGGATAATCAAGTTCTTCGCCTGGCCCGGAGGAAGTAGGGACCGAAGCAAGCAGAGGGCATGATCCCGCCAGAAGACCAATGCATTGATAGCGATGCCAACTGGGACTGGAGTGCATCTGTGCTTGCTGCGGGCAGAAGCGGGGCCAAGACTTTCACAGCCATTTGCTTCTTCCAAGGTAAAGTGATATTGCACGAGTGTGATGACTGCTTCCCCTCCAGACCCATTCTTTGCCCTTCTCTTTATGCCTGGAGGCTGGACCCCTACTGGCAGCATTACCTGTGCTTGTTAGAGATGCTAACAGGCCATCAGAGGCTTAGAGAGTGTTGGGGTATTTCCTCCCCCTTCCCCTGTGCTGAAGCTCAGAGTCCCTTGGCACCAATGGCCCCTATGATGGGCTCCTCCTGTGTCTCTAGCTTTTACCTGGGCCTTGGAGCTAGGGGAGGTAACAGCTTCCTTCCATCACTAAGTTCCCTTCAAATCTCCCCGCCCAGTAGGCCCTCTGTTCCCCATGGCCCCTGCATGGATACTGCCAAGTGCTTCTGTCTTATTGCGCAGAGGAGGAGGTGGGGCCCAGATTCACAGATATTGCCAAGGCCACAGGGCTTGTGAGGGCCAGAGGGAGGAGCCAAACTCAAGTCTTCCCAAATTCATCACCCAAACAGGCTGGCAAGTGGGATGGACCCATCTGGACTTGCCTGGGCATCTCATATGCTGCTTCTGAAGCTGACTCCTGGGTTGGGGGTTGGGGAGCACGTGGGGTGGGAGGTCAGCCCGAATGGCCGTGCATCTTTACCACGTGTGACCTGTGCGGAGACTAGATCAGGTCACTCTGCCTGACGCATGGATTCCTGCATGAATGGACCCACCAGTTATATACTTTCTTCCTGCACGAAGCAGCAGGGTTACTGGGAGCAGGGAGAGCGATCAGATGGCCAGGTCCTGCTGCCCAAAGCCAGTGCTGCTATTGCTCACATTCTTAAATGTTTTTTTTAAATTATTTTTTTATTCATTGTTGAAAGTATTACATAGGCCACTCTTTTCCCCCCCATTGACTCCCTCCAGCCCGCCCCCTCCACCTCCCCCACCCCAGGCCTTCAGTACCTTCTTGTCTGTGTTCATGGATTATGCTTATATGTGGTGTTTCACATTTACAAAGAGTTTTCCTCTTGCTCCTCTGTCCCCATCCTCTTCTTCTCTTCCTTGTGGCTAAGCTGGGAGACAGATGGGCCCTATTTCCACAGCCCACTTTCCAGATGGGGATACTGAGGCCCTGAGAGATGCTGAGCTGGCCTGGAGGGCAGCAGGTGATTCAGGGGTGTGTGTGGCTGCTCTGAGGGCTTAGCACCAATGGGGCCAGTGATGTCTGCTCCAAGAGCCACTAGCCCGGATGAGCAATGACTCTGGCACGGAAGACCTAAAGCTTTGACAGGGATAAGAAGATGGGAAAGAGGAAGGAAGGGGAGAATCAGCATTTTTTTTTTTGGGGGGGGGAGCAAATATAATATACAACCAATAATTGATCACCAGATATTAATATACCCATTGTCCAGATGAGAACACAGAGGTTTAGACAGGTTAAGTGCCTTGGGACTGGCATATATTATTTACTGGGAAGTATTTGCTGAACAAATATGTGTTGACTGAATAGATTAAGGAACTTTACCCAGCTGGTCAGTAGTGAAGCTGGAATTGGAACCTAAGTCTGCCTGCCCCCAAAGCCTTGTGTACACATTAGTAACACTGTCTGTGCCAGAAAGAAATAAAAAAGGAGAAAGGATGGAGGACTAAGAAAAGCCAGAGAGAGAGACACGAGGTGCTAGGCTGGGGCTCGAGGGGAGGTGCTCAAGTATTGCAGTCAAGGTCGTGGGTTCCAATCCCCACCGCTGCTTTTTAGCTGTGTGATGTTGGGCAAGTTGCTTAACTTTTCTGTGCCTTATTTCTTCATATATAGCTGGAGGTAATAGTAGTCTCTATGCTGGTGTGGGCATATTTGTGGTGACAGCCACCCTCTGCCTTTCCCCTGCTCTGCATCAGAGTGGGCTGACCCTTGCAGACTGTCTGCCAGGCTCCCGCGATGTCGGGTTTCCCCGCAGGGCTTAGCCAATGGCGGCACTGACACGAGGCTGGGTAGGGCTAGAGAGAAGCCAGAGGGTTTCTGTCCCCCTCTCTGTCTTTGGGCCTGGCCTCCTCAGTCATGGCTTTCGCTCCTCCTGGACAGGGCCACTGTGACCCCAGCTTCTGATGACCCAGAGGCCACACCACCCACCTCTGTCTGCTCCTCCCTCTCTGGGCTGTCTCACTAGCCTTGTCTGGCTTCTCTCCTTTTATGTCCATCACCAAGAAAGCCAGGCCTCTGCACTAAGCACCCCCTATTTGAAGGACACAGAGTGATTTCCCTTTTTTAAATTGGTGCCTCCTGTGGTTTATGTGAGAATTAAACAAGTTGATCAACACCTGAGCGCTCAACTCGTGCTCGCTTCTGTCTGGTCATCACCGACGCCGCAGGCAGTCCAGCCCAACTCCCGGGTTCCCCAGGCGTCCGCTGCTCTGTGGCTTTCTCCGCGTGGGGCTGAGCCTCCACAGCCACAGCAGTGACGCGACTGTGGCAGCTGCAGCCACCTGTCCTCACCTGAGCGCCCATGCTAGAGGGTCCCGGCCTTGGGTCTGGCCCTTAAACAACCCCGCAAGGCAGCAGATGTCATTCCCCAGGTGGTGCTAGCTCCAGGTCAGGGAGTGAAAAGGAGCCGGTGTCCCACCACCACGCTGGGCGGGGGAGGAGCGAATGCAGTCACATTTTCTGTATGTTAGAAGGGAGCTTGGGCCATGTCCCTGGGACCTCCTTCTTTCAGAGTTTCTTTCTAGATGCTGCTCGTACTAGCAGCCAGCTATGTATGTGTATGCGCCTGTGAGTGTATGTTTGGTGTGTGTGTGTGTGTGTGTGTGTGAGTGTGTGTGTCTGTCTGTGTGTTGGGGGGCTGCTCTCCTCCCCTACCAGCTACCTTCCTTGGGTCCTGCTGGCACTGGTGTGACCTTGGCTACCCTGTATAGTGAGGGAAATACTGGATCTTAACCGATGTCTTTATGAGTTAGTGGAGGGTGCCCTTCCCTGAGGTGGGGGTACAGGAGGTGCTGTCCTAGGAAGGAGAAACTAGCAGGGAGCTTCTCTTTTACTGGTTTGGGGCAGAATTGGCGGGGTGATTAATAGCAAATGAAATGCCCCATCGTAGAGACTCTCAAACACACTGTGGTAAGTCCATTCCGCAGTGTGCTAGCAGGCATCAATGGCTGACATCCCTATTTGCTGATGTGGAGAGATACCCACAGCCTGCTAAGATAGCAAGGACTGCAGGTTGGAGGTCTGTACATCAACTATGACCCTATCTGTGCTGAGCTGGACACGTGTCCATGTCTGCGAATAGACAGACAGATGCCCAGGAGCAGTGTAGCAAGAGTTCTCTCTGGCAGAAGAGATTTGAATTTGGTTTCTCAATGTTCCTGCATGATTTGGCTCTTGCAAATACACAGAGAGCATGAACCCTCTTATTCACTGAAAGAAATATACTCAACAATTTTCACTTTTAAAATCTATGAGTGGAAAACAAGGAAAAAGCCACAGACTCGTGCCAGGAAGGTGGGGGTTGGGGGAGGTAAGTTGTCACTAAAGGCAAGGACGAAGTCCTGGGCTTTCTTTCTCTGCAGAAGGGAGAGACATGATCAAGCAGGTGCCCCCCCCTGCCCCCCCCCCCCGCTTCATCCTGCCGTGGGGAGAAGACAGAGAGTGCAGGGCGGGGGTTGTGCTCCTCGGTGGGACAAGACCTTGACTGGGAGGTGGGGGGGGGGGGGCGGATCTGGCACAGGTGGTGGGATTAGCCCAGGACAGGTGGAGGAGCACCGCTTCCATGCAACAGGAAGGGCAGTCAAATGTGCAAAGCTTGTAGGTGGGGTGGCAGGAAGGTGAGGGCGTCCTTTCCTGGTCGCCTCTATTTTTTCTGCTAAGTAGGAGGCGAGGTCATCCCATGAGGGTGAGAAGTCAGCTTCCCAGGCCGGGGCCCTGAGGGACCTTTGGGGATTTGGGAGGTGCCGTGGGGGATAGAAGAAGGGCAGGTGGGGACCAGGTGCCTTTCCTTTGGCACCTGTCCATGCAGCTGAGTGTCTTTCTCTAGTGGAATTCTGGTGTCCAGAGCTGGGGATGGAGACGGCACCTTGTTGGGTTGACTGCAGAGCTGAAAGGCTTTGTGGATGAAGTGTCCCCAAGGGGGGCTGGCAGTGACAGCAGTGGAGTGGGTTACGTGAGGAATCATGACCTACAGGGCGACTAGGGGAGGAGGGGAGTCAGTACGCAGGAAAGGGAGGTCATAAAGAGAACACAGGTGGACATTGCAGGAGTAAATGAAGAGGAGGGTGGCCCCCATGGCCTGGGATGAGATGTTGATGGGGGCCGTCAGGGGCAGGGGTTGGAAGGTTCCTGTTGTGATCATGGGAGAAGGGGGTGGAAATAGAGAGGAGTCAAGGTCACTGGGTTGAGGCCAGGGCGGTGGATGGGGAGGTGGAATGAGGGATGGAGGGGAAAAGGGGGAGCTAGGGGCCCTCAGCGAGTAAGTGTGGGGGAAGGACTGGATGGCAGTGAGATCAAAGCAGTGAGGAGAGATGGGGAGGTGCAGGATGTTGAGGAAGAGACATTTTTGTTCAAGGTGGGAAGGTCAAGAACAAACGAAAAGGGAACTTATAGGAAAAAGAGTAGGTCCTGGGTTCCGGAATGCCAGAGGGGAGCCTGGAGACCATTAAGCACATTTCATAGTGGGGACAGTTGAGGCTGAGAGAGGTGACGAGAGAGGCTCACGGCTAATCAGTAGAGAAACCTGTCACCCTGACACCAGTCTGGTGCTTCTTCACGGTCCGGAGATCTGGAACCACGAGCCTTCAGGCTAAATTGCTCAGCGCTGAGATGTGGATTAGATGTTTTATTTAATTTTATTGATTTTAGAGAGAGGAAGGGAGAGGAGGGAAACACCAATGATGAGAATCCATTGCTCAGCTGCCTCCTGCATGACCCCGGAGACTGAGCCCATAACCCCGGCATGCGCCCTGACCGGGAATCTAGCTGTGACCTCCTGGTTCACAGGTTGATGCTCAGCCACTGAACTACACTGGCCAGGTGGGTTAGATGTGTTAGTGGCCTCACACTCAATAAAAAGGAGGAGAAAGAAGAAGATGAGGATAAGAAGAGGGAAAATATCATTTGTAACCAGAAATACTCTCTCTTTACCTTGACCGCATGAGTGTGGGGAGCTCAAGTTGAGATGAGAGTTTTTCCTCTTCAGGACTAAAGACACTTAAGCAGCCATAATGCTTCCCTCTGTCTGAGGTGCTGTCAGTACTCCACTCAGCATCAAAGCCATTCTTTAATCCTTCTAGGCTCATGCTGTCCAAAAACATAGGCACGAGCCACAGTGAAGTGAGAATGTGCTCAAAGTGCAAAATACATTCCCGATTTCAAATACTTAGTGTGAAAAAAAAGACCAAATGTCATGTTAATAATTTTTGCATCAAAGCATGTTGAAATGATAATATTTTGAATGTACTGGGTTATGCAGCACATATTATTTTTAAAACCCTCACCGGGGGATATATTCCCCCCTCCCCCTTTTTTTAAGAGAGAGAGTGGAGGGGAGGGAAGAGAGAGAGAGAGAGAGAGAGAGAGAGAGAGAGAGAGGAACATCCATGTGAGGGAGTCACAATGACTGGTTGCCTCCTACACACCCCCCTACCGGGGCCAGGCATATAGTGTGCAACCAAGATGTGTGCCCTTCACCTGGAATTGAAGCCCGGACCCTTCGGTCTGATGGCTGACATTCTAACCACTGAGCAAAATCAGCCAGGGCTATACTATATATTATTCAAGTCAATTTCACCTGTTTCTTTTTAGTTTAAAAAGATGTCAAAGAAAATATGTGGCTCTTATCTTTCTGTTGGGCAGTGCCGTTTAGAGTACAAAGCAGCATGGCCTAAGGCCTGTGTCCTGGGCTGGAATCCTGGCTTTGTTACTGGCAAACTGTGTGTTCTCATTTGAGACACTTTGTCTCTCTGGCCTTCGTTCTCCTCTTCTATGAAGTGGGCGCCATGTGACCATGACTCCCGCCCCTCACCATGAACGCCAGGGGAGCAAACTTATGGGAGAGGCTTCGTGACTGGTAAGCGCAGCACAAATGCGTTTTGATCAGCATCAGCTGCAGCAGCAACAGCAACATCTGCATCACCACCACCACCACCACCACCACCACCACCACCTCCATCTCCATCAGCGTTGCCTCTTCTCTCAGCAGAGAGAATGAGGCCACCAGGGCAGGAGCATCGTACCAGATCCAGGGTTGAACACAGCCCACAAGAATTTCAACTTTCAGCTCTTTCCAAACCCTGTGGCTGGATTAGAAGTGACTTACCCTCTGCCAGCTGCCAACAGTGCTTTTGTCTGCTTGGAGGGAGTAGGGTGGGGCAGGTCTCCGAGAAAAATGTGCCGTCCACCTAGTACTTTCCAATCAATACCGCGTTCATGCGTGCTTTCAGAATAGAATAAGACATCCAGCTTTTTATTCCCCACCTCCCCCAGAAAAGCATTTCTGTTGCATCAGACCACCAAAGCATTTCCCCTCTCTTTTTTTGGCCACCAAATATTTTTATGATTTTCCACATAAACAGCTAGGGAAAATGCTAGCAGCCACTCAGGCGGCAGTGGCAGGCACACTGTGTCTCCCAGGGGAGTCAGGGATTAAAAAACAACACAAGACTAATGCCCGGGGAGTGGGAGTAGCAAGGGAGGGATAATTAGCCTGAGATACAAGGATTTCTATGAATTCTTCTTGGGAATGCTGGGATAATTATCGAGCATTTGCCCTGTGGCTTCAGGCAGCGGGTGCTCACTCTGGAAAGATTCAAACATTTGCAGATGAAATTAGCCATTGGTGAGGTTAGGAGGTGGGTGTGGAGCACTCCACCCAGCTGAGGGCTAATCCTGGGGCCAGCTGAGCTGCCTCCTTCTGGCCCCTTCTCTTCCCAGCCGGCCTGACTTTCTGCCCCCTCCCCTGTGAGTGAGAATCACCATACAACTGGGGACCCGCCTCCTGGAGGATACTGTGTGGCCAAGAGCTCGTGGTAACTCTTGATTATTTGCTCTCTCTTTCATTCTTTCTGATTTCCATCCCTGGTCAGCTTTCCCAGAGACTTAGCGGGGCCTCTTGTAGCCAGCCAGCTGCTCTGTGCTGAGAGATTTAAAATCCTTCAATTGATTCTGACTGTGTCCAGAACAATAGGCGTCTGAATCTGATTTATTAATCTTCTGGGGAGTGAGGGAGGCAGGCTTCCTGTCCAGGCTGTTGACTGCGATGACAACGGGCTGGCTTGGACTTGGGTTCGTTATGGGCAGAGGCCTGGGAGTGGCAGGCGGAGGACACTTCGAACCTGTGGGAGGCAGTGAGGACTCTGCTGCAGAACCGAGAGAGAGGTGTTGAAAGAGGGGTAGGAAGGATGAGAGTTGATTTAGGGAAGAACCCCAGATGGGCGACGGCAAGAGATAGAGAGGCGGGTGAGGCTCCTGGTGGACGCTCAGCACCATTTATTCCATTATCCTTGCTTTGTGGGCGAAGCTCTCAGGTTTCTGAAGGATGGAAGCCATATATGCAGGGCTAAGCATTCCTTCACAGAGGACTGGATGAGACAACGTCAAGCGGGTTGATGGTAAAGGCTTAGACTCAGCTCTAGAAAGCTCGGATCAGGAGGACAGAGCTTCATTGCAGCGTGGAAAGCTAGACTGAGTGACAGGATGCGTGGCAGGTGCGTGGCCGCAAAGCCAAAGATCCTGCCCCATGGGGAAGTGGAGAATCCGTTAGTATTTGAGGGTTGCAAATGGAAGGCAGAAGAGAAACCCACGCAGCCCGGTGTTTCTGAGAACTGGCTTTCAAATCAGATTGTCTGCGCCCAAATCCGAATTCTGCCACCTGTTGGCTGTAAAATGTGGGGCGAGTTACCTAATCTCTCTCTTTTTAAAAAAATATATTTTATTGATTTTTTACAGAGCAGAAGGGAGAGGGATAGCAAGTCAGAAACATCGATGAGAGAGAGACATCGATCAGCTGCCTCTTGCATGCCCCCTACTGGGGATGTGCCCGCAGCCACATTACATGCCCTTGCTGGAATCGAACCCGGGACCCTTCAGTCCGCAGTCCAATACTCTATCCACTGAGCCAAAACAGTCTCGGCACCTAATCTCTTGAAGTCTTGGTTTCTTCGTCTCTGAGGTGGGGGTCGCTAAAGGACCTATTCTGTGAGGTTGCCATGAGGATTAAGTGGGAAATATGCATGCAAAGTTCTTAGCACAAAATAAGAGCTCAATAACATTTGACATCATCCTCAGTGTCGCCCTCATCCTTGTTGTTTTTATTTATTGTTGATGGATTCTGCACAGCCCCACAGGGCGGAGCAGGAGCAAATGGTAGAAACTGTAGGGAGGCTGATAGCGGGTCAGCTCAGGAAAGAACAGTCTGTTAGAATTGTAGAGAAAGGGAATAGGAAGGAGGGAGGGAAGGAAGGGAAGGGAAGGAAGGAGGGAAGGGTGGAGGAAGAGAATTTACTTGTGGATGTTAGTGGGCAAATATGCCGTGAACAGTGATGTGCCCAATGAAGTCAGAAGTCTGGGTCAGCCCAGCCCTGCCAGGGGGATCAGAGAGCAAGGCTTCCAGGCCACCGGTTGTTGAGAACAAGACAACCTTATCGCCACCTTCCCCTACCCTCTCCCGGAGTGGTTGGCTCTTACCTCAGGGCTGGCCTGGAAAGCCGGTAAAGAAATACGAGCTTGGCTTCAACAATAAAGATAAATTAAAGCAAAGAAAAAGAAACTGTCTCCTGCCCGAGGATCAAATACATGAGGGGAAAAATGGTACAACATATTGAATAAAATATATTTACGTTTCCCTTTTAAGTAGCTTTTGATTCAGATTCAATGAAAACAATATATTCAGCATAAAAAAGGAGAAAGAAGGCATTCTTTAAAAAAAAAGTTTAAATTGATTGTAATAGAAGAAGGGAGAGGGAAAGAGAGAAACATTGATGTGAGAGCAAAACATCTATCAGCTGTCCCTGACTGGGGAATGAGCCTGCAACCCAGGCATGTTCCCTGACAGGGAATCCAACCAGCAGCCCCATGGTGCTGAGGACAATGCCCAACCAAAGGAGCCACATTGCTCAGGGCAGGAAGGCATTCTTGCAGGACGGACCCTTGAAAATGCTCTCAGTCCAGATCCCTTGGGAAACTGAGCCTGGCACTTCCAGCAAGGGAAGGCCCTGCCGGCTGGGAGCAGCCTGGGAGGGCAGAGGGCACCTTCCTCCCACAGCCTCCTGGATGGCCTTTGCCCCAACCTTGCTTGGAAAAAAACCTGCCTGCCCCTTTACACATCGCTCTTTCCCTCTAGTTTGGAGGCACACTTCTCTTCATCTTCCTTCTCCCTCCTCTCTCCAGGGCTACCTGGTTGATTCTGAATCTATCCCAACCATCCCCTTCTTTTACTTGGGTCATCACTGTCCCATCCTGGCCTTCCCCCTCCCCTCCCCCTCCCCCTCCTCGCCCCCTCAGTGGCCTGGGACTCCAGACACCTGGGCGAGCCTTGACCTCTTCAGCCTCTGGTCTCTTCACTGAGTCTCCCGCCCGCTTACAGCCTTAGGTTTCTTATTTGCAGAATCAGGTGTCTATGTAGATTCAGCCAGATCATGGGTAGGAAGCGTCTAGCCCAGGGCCTAGCACAGTAAATGGAAGGGCTGATTATAGGCTTATTGTTATTGTCAGATAGAGGGGGGAATGGAGCCAAGCCCTCCGTGCAGGCTTGAGGATAAGCCTTGCAAGAGACACCACAAACTGTGAGTGTAAGACAGGGCAGGGGAGGAGAGAGATTGGAGGGGATGGGGGTGGGGGCAGGCAATGTTAACGAAGTTCATGCTAAAGATACTTGGCGGCAGCGAAGCCACAGGCCTGTGGCCGGGCGCCAGGCCCAACCACGGGCCTCATTTCCATATTCGGGTCAGCCTGTGGCATGTTTATAGCCCTCCTCTCCGCAGAGCTGTATCAGGAAGGTCCGGCCCCCCAGGTCCGTGGCAGGGAGGCAGGCGCTGGCTGTGGGAGGTGGGCTGCGTGCCTTTGGCTGGGCCAGAACGGTTCTCATCAGAGTCAATTACCGCGGCCGGCCCCTGACGTGAGGTCAGGAAGCAGGCCCGGGCACCTGGGGGATGTGTGAAATGATGTAGGTGAGATCTGTATGGGGGGCTGTCCACACATAGCTGTGTGGTTATAAATACACCGGGCTTCGCTCTGCACGCAGCTATATATGAGATGTAAACACTCCGCTGGCCTGTGGTGCAGGGACTGTGGCTGGATGGAAGCCTGGGGCCTCCTCGGGTGATCTTAGCAAGTGCTTCCCTCCCTCCCTCCCTCCGCTGCGCAGGGCGGCCTCCCATCCGTACCCTGGTTGTTCACTGGGGCTGTTGGTGAGGAGGCACACGGAGGAGGTGCAGAGCTAAGTATCGGGATTGGAGGGCTTCTTTATTTTTTTTTAAATTTTTATTTAAAAGCACATACATATTTTTATTGATTTCAGAGAGGAAGGGAGATGGAGAGATAGACACATCCATGATGAGAGAGAATCATGGATGGGCTGTCTCCTGCACACCTCCCCACTGGGGATGGAGCTTGCAACCCAACCTGAGCATGTGCCCTGACCCGGAATTGAACATGACCTCCTGGTTCATAGGTCGAGGCTCAACCGCTGAGCCGTGTTGGTGGGCAGGGCTTCTTTATCAATAGCTCTTTCTCTTGCTTGGAGGCATCCTTCTCTTCCTTGTCTTTCTCCCTCATCTCCCCAAAGCTACCTGCTTGAGTAGATTCTAATGCAGCCATGGCCTCCTTTTCACTTAGGCTATCAGCACAACTCCTGGGCTCCCTGTCAGGCTACATGGTGAGGTGCAGGTTCAGGGAGGGCAGACAGGTTTCGAAGTAAGGTGAGAGGCATCCAGTTTGGGACCAGCTGAGTGTCAAAGTATGGTACACATTAACTTGTGAAATGGATGAAAGAAGCTATCGAGGTCAGATTCTGAGCGTGGCTCCTGGCCTGACCCAATCTCCAGTGACTTGGATTAAGCTGGATACTTTATAGCCACAGATGCAAGGATGTGGTGCTGTGTCCAGCAAGGCAGGTGCTGTGAAAAACCCAGAGTTTGTAGGGGAGGGCATTTTGCTTGGGGTGACTTTTAAAAATAAACTTTTAATTGAGGTATACTGTAAATGCAGAAAACTGCAAATGCTGAGCATACAGCCAGAGGCCCTCTCTGCATGCAAGGTTATCCCACCGTTGCAATAGCACTCAGACCAAGAGCAGACGTTGCCAGCACCCTGGAACCTGGCTCTATGACGGAGGGTGGATGTCATCCTGCTCGCTTCCCCTGGCTGAGGGCTGAGAGCCCCTGACCTTCCTTCTCTGTGAATGGTTTTGGCCTCCCAAAGCCTGGCGTGGGTCAAAGACCAGACTCCTGGCCCAAGGATCTGGTTTGGGTCAACAGTCATGAATGGGAATAGGCACCCCTCCCCTGAACCATGTCTGCCCTTCTCTGTCCCCAGCCTTTCCCCAAAACTCGAGAACCCTCCTCTTCGCAATGGCAGGGGACTCTGGCCTCAACCGTGGGACTGAGTGAGAATTCATGGAGTGTTCTGTGGCTGGCAGGCCAGGCATCTTGTAACACCAGACCCCGCCTGAGTGGGAAAAATCAGAGGCCAGAGAAAGTTGCTTTTAATCTCCATGATGTTTGAAGCACAGTCATTACCAACTTTATTTTGATAAAAATCGGAATAATTGCAGTGACTTACTGAGCACTCACTCTCAGCCAGGATAAGTACTGGGGATCCAATCAATGCCTTAAACTGCCTGCCCACCCTCTGAGGTTGCTGCTTGCGTGTTTCCAATGGTGGTGTGTAAGTTTTCTCACACTCTAATCTACCGGCTGTGAAATTATATATCAAAGACAATTCTTGATAATGGATTTAGTCTTCCTTGTGAGATTTCTCTTCTCCAGGAAGGCGGAAAAGAAAAATATCCCTTAAATTCTGGTTCAGTCAGGTAACCTTAGTCCAAGCCAATAGCTACCAGTCTTTTATGCAACTATCCTTCATCTTAGATTATTTGGATACCTGGTGCATTTTCCACGACGCTTTTCCCTTTCTTTGTTTCTCTTCAAGATGGCACTGGGGGAGGTAGAGGGCCTATTGTTGATGTCTTTGCAAGGGAAGTGAGCAGGCTTATCACAGAGATGGGTTCCAGGCCAAATTTGATGGAAGGGATTCCAGAGCAGCGGCTCCACCTCCAAGTCTGCCCTGTAAAATGCTTCTTTTCTTGGAACCAGTATCCAGAAGAGGGCAACACTGAGGTGTGGAGCATGGGTTTCCCAGGAGAAGGTTGGATCTGGGCCTGTAGGCAGGAGAGACCAGTGACTGAAGGGTAAAGTGAGCTGCAGGTGACAGGCATCATCAGCTTCTGGATATGCTTCTCAGACACTCTGTAGGGAGAACCCATGGGACACAAGCTACCCTACCCCTGCCCAGGGGTGCCTGTTGTCAGTGTCCATCTGCACAGACTGATCTTCAGGCAGGTGGAGAGTTGGTGCTTTTCCTTCGGATCTATAGTTGCTAATATATAACTAGATCCTGCTATCCAGAACCCTGCTGAAATGTGTGCCATTCTCTCCTGAAACCAAGGCTTGAGATATAAAGAAAGACAAAGGCCAGCTGGTGCCTCCACAGCCTAAATAGGACCTCATCATTCGTCCCACTTTTGGGAGAGAAGTCACGTTCATCTTTCCACCTTCCCTACCAGGTATAAAACAAGGAGGATGACATGCATTATCCGTTGAGAACCTGGTCCTTAGTTTCTCTCAATACCACTGCGAGAGAGAGAGAGAGAGAGAGAGAGAGAGAGAGAGAGAGAGAGAGAGAGAGAGAATCTCCAAGGTACCAAACAATTTTTCCCTGATGAAAGAAAATAGGAACTGTTATGGTATTTGTGGTACATGAGGGCTGGACAGGCAACCCTGAACTCAGGGAGACCAGCTGCACCTGGGTGGGATTACAGCTGGAGGGCTGCTTTGCCCACTCTGGAAAATGCAGTGGGCTGAGGCTCCTATACTCTGCTGGAGGCTGGGCTCTCTCTTCACCTCTAGCCACTACCAAGGGAGGGCGACAGAGCCTTAGGCTGGGCTTTCTCCTGACGCCTGAGTAGGCAAAGCACAGATCACTTAAGGCTGTGCATGAAACAACCTCAGTGCATGACTGGAGTCTGGCCATGGAATGTCAAGATACACAGGCCCCACTGTTCCAGGGCAGGTCTCTAGGGACTGGGGCTCCAGGGAATGAATGCTGCACATTACCTCCTCCGCAACAACCTGGAAGCACTATGCACAGGCTGGGGTTGTGGAGGGTACAACTGGGAACTGCGATGGAGTTAGCCCATGGGCTACAGAGTGTGACTCCAAAAGACACTGTTCCAAGGTGAAGTCAGAGTAAAGAAATACCAGATAGTGGAACAGTGCATTACTGTGAAGAGGTTGAACAGAGAGGCAACAAGGAGATATCTGGCAAGATGAGCTGTAGGTTTTGGAAGAGTGGGGAGGAGTCAAAGACTTCAGTGTTCCCTGATGTGTTGAAATGAGACATGTACTGAAGTGTGGTGGAATTTTTTTATAAGGAACTGACCTGTTTAGATCATCCATCCATCCATCTATCCAACCATCCATCCATCCATTCATCCACCCACCTATCCATATATCCATCCAACAATCCAACAATCCATTCATCCATCTATCCATCCACCCACCCATCCCCATATCCATCCATCCATCCATCCATCCATCCATCCATCCATCCAAACATCCATATATTCATCCATCCATCAATCTATCATCCATATATCATCTATTCAATCATCCATATATCCATCCATCCACCCACCCACCTATCCATATATCCATCCATCCATATGTCATCCATCCATCCATCCATCCATCCATCCATTCATATATCCATCCATCCAATCATCCATATATCCATCCATCCATCCATCCATCCACCCACCCACCTATCCATATAACCATCCATCCATCCATCCATCCATCCATCCATCCATATATCATCCATCCATTCATCCATCCATCCATCCATCCATCCATCCATCCATCCATCCATCCACTAAAGTACTCATTCATTCAACAGCACTTACAGTGTGCATGGCAATGTGCTGAGAGCACTGTGGGCATAAGTAAAATAAGGCCAGTCCCTCCATGGTCTCTATCCATAAAATACATCCAGTCTAGGGCTCAAGGAATAGCTCAGAATGGCACCACATCTTTCATTAATACCCTACCACATGCTGCCTCTTGTATCCAGCTGGGTAAGAATAAGTCACTTTTCAATACCTACCACAGATGCTGCATTAACTGTTTTGCATACATTTTTCCATTTAATGTTTAAGACAGCTCTATGAGTAAAGCTATATCTGGCAAGTTTAAGGGCTTTGCTGAAATTACTTCTCATGTTAGTGAGGGGTGGAGCTGGGATATAAACTGAGATCTGACTCTGTAGGACATGTCCAGTCTACCCTGTCCTGCTGCCTTGGTACTCAAAGGACCCGGGCAGCGGCTTTTAAACTCCTAGGAGGCATGGATCAGTGTCTGCAAAGCAGAGTCTTTTTATTCCAACCCTGAGAGTCTATAGTCAGATCTGTGGGGTTAAGCAAATCTACCCTCTCATCAACAAAAGAAACTGTACTTTTTATCTGGTTCACATGCTTAATTTTCAAGTAAATGACTTCATATTTTATAAATTTGCTTATCTAGAGTAAGTACCTAACTTAGAGGGTTGCTGTGAGGATTAAGTGAATTAACACATGTGACACACTTGGCCCTGTGCCTCGTATACAGTAAGTGTTCAATAAGTGTGAGCCATGAGCACTGCCCACAATTTTGTTTCCATAAAGGTTTCCATGGCTAGCATACTTGCAAAATGGATGGTGCAGCTCCTTCTTATTAGAGATGAGGAAATCACTTAGAGAAGGAGACCCCACCTCTGGTTGCTCAGTGAGCTCTGTGACCACAGGCCTCAGCAGTCTGCAGTGTCAGGCGTGCTTCTGGCCCGGGAAGCCAGGCTCACTGGGCAGATGGTGGCCTCTGGTGTGGAGTTACTGCCAGGAGCTGCCCCCTTCCTCCAGTCTCTTTGGAACGACACCTGGAACAACAACCAGCTCCCCTTATCCAGGAGCAGGTGTCCACTTTGTGCCTGAGCTGTGGTCCCCATTCCCTTCCATCCTCCACTGGCTGAACTCCTTCAGAGCAAGGATGCTGTCTCAGTGTCTCTGAGTCCTGGCCCCTAGTAGGTCTACAGTAGGTCTTCTTGGGGGATAAGAGGGAGTTGGTCTGGCACTAAAGAAGCAACTATGTGGCTTGTGATGCCGGTATGAGACCAAATTCAAGGGAATGAATCGGTGTGCATCTAACACTCAGGATTCTTCTTCAACAGAGTGAATCAATGTGCTCAACGACTAACAACAGAAGGCAGGGTGGGACTAAAGTGTGGAGACCCCAGAAGAACCCCAAGATCATTCGATTTGAACAGCTTCTCTCACCCTCTCTTTCTCTCAGAATTTGAGATTCTTGAGGTCAGAGAGCATCACACACTTGTCTCTGTGTCTTAGCAGCATAGCATGGGGCCAGGCACACGACGGGCAAGTCCATAGGTATCTGTAGTCTGGAAGACTGCTGATGGGATCAGCAGTCCCCAAGCCAGTGCTGCTGCTTTGGATCCCACCAAACAGGCCTGTTTTCCAAGCTCATCCCTGGCCACTTCATTATCTTCCATGTCTGTCCCTACTCACCAACCCTAACCCCTAATAGAAACGCAGGGAGTCAGGGCTCTGGAGAAGGGGTGGCCTGCCCAGATTTGATCAAGACACAAGTGAGAGGCAATGATTTGTGAAGAAATCCTGGTCTCGTCTAATGGAATTTTCCCAAAATAAATTCATGTAAACAACTTCCCACAAAGAGGCAGTCAGGGGAGCTGGGTGTGTAAACAGCGTGAACAGTCCCAAGTACTATGGGCTCCAGGGGTGCCGTGTCGTCTAGAGGGGGGGCTGTGGGGAGACTCCCTTTAGCAAAACACCTTTGGCTCCAGGCCTTCTGACATCATAATGTCAGCCAATTCATTAACTTAAAAAAATGTCCTTATTTTACTATCATGCGCAAAACATAGTACCACTTTACAGCAAAAAAAGACTGCAAAATGGATTTTGCTTCAACTTTCTCATCCCACTTCAAAGCCAATCAAACTGGGCAGGAGATGATCTTCATGTCTGGAGGAAATGGGGGCAGGAGTGGGATGGGTGGAGGGGATGGCAAGAGAGGGGGGCGGCTGGAGGGAAAGTCCCCGGAGAAATAGACGTCTCTCTGGTGCTCAGCGGAGATGAATAAACTCACACAGTTCCTAGAATTAAGATGAAAATCTGCTCTGAAGACACTCAGAAGGACACTGAAGTCTTCTGGCCTGAACGTCTCTGGCCACGTCCAAATGGAGGATGGCTCTGAGCTGGGCCATGGGCATGGCTGCGCAGACCATGCTTCCGGAGGGAAGTGTGTGCAGGGAATGTGTGCGGGACACACTTTCCCCCAGACATTTTCCCCATCGAGCCTGACTGTTCCAAACCCCGGCTGTTTTGGGGATCTTGGTTTGGAGACTTTCCCTCCCTCCCATTCCTGAGGCCTGGAGAGAGAAGACCTGTATTCAAGTTCAGGCTTGGGCACCGCTGTTAGGCTACCATGAGACTTTTTAGCAAATCACATTGCTTCTCTGAGCCCTCAATTTCCCCATTTACACAGTGGGAACCTGGGCAGCACTCCCAGCCCTGTGAATCTCAGGCAGTTATGAAGTTTAAGGCAGGAAATGGTTGTGATGAATCCTATCTAATAAAAAGGTAATATGCAAATTCACTATCACTCCATCACAAAGATGGTGGCACCCAGTCCTCTCAGCCCCACTGGAGTCCCCCAGTCCCGGGGGATGGGGAGTAGCTGCTGAGAGGGGGCAGCGTGAGTGGCCTGGCGGAATGCTTGCTTCGTCACTGCAGCGACAAGGCAAGTGTTCTGCACCCAGCCGCCGATGGGCCTCTGGCCAGGCCAGGGCACGGAACGCCTGCATGAGAAGGAACTGAGAAGAGTTGAGTGGCCCTCGACTCCTGGGCAAGGTCAACTTCGGGCAGCCAGAGGGTGGGGGGTGGTGGGGTGGAGGATAGTGTGACAGGAGGGGCTGGTGGTGGAGGCGCAGGGGTGAAAGCCGGCTGAGAAAGAGGAAGGAAGCCCTTTATCGGGAGTCCCTGAGAACAAGGAGGCAAGTTGTTTGTATTTCCTAGCCACGAATGGGCCTCTGGGCAGCAGGTGCGGAGCGGCCAGGCCCCACAGAGAGCTACTCGCACACGGATTCATGCGCAGGACTAGTTTGTTGTAATGAATTTGATTCTGATTTTTGCTTTAGCCCCATCTTGGTGCAACTTGATGTTCATGAGAACCTGACTGTTTTTGCAGTAGATGAGAGATAGTGGGAGAACCCAAGATGCTACTGGGAGGCAGGAAAGGGCATATCAGCACCCATCTGCTGTGCTGATATGCCCCATGCAGAGTTCCAGAGGGTCTCAGAACTCTGCCAACTTGCTCTTGTAACCAACTAGAAATCTGCTGGTCATGGTGAAGGTGCTGACTGTGGCTGGCTGGTTCTGGGTCTTAATTTTTCACCCTCTGGAAAGGGTTGTATTTCCCTACTCTTCATAGTGCTCTCCCACTGTGGATAGGGGTCACTTGCTCACCCCATTGATGTTCACTTGACCATCTGACTTGTTTTTGCCAATGAGATACTGAAAGGGTGTTCAGAGGCTTTACATGTGCTTGTGTAACTTGGCCTCTTTTGCCTTGAGAAGTGCATGTCTCAGTAGCTGCTGGTGCCAGAAGACTGTGTGGCCACATGGATAGATCTGCAACCCAGAGTCTGGAGTTCAAGCACAGCTGATCCACAGCCCCAGCCAATGTACAGACCTGAGAGTGACACAAAGAAATGCTTGTTGAAGGTCACTGAGTTTTGGGGAGCTTTGTTACGCAGCATTACCTGACACACTCATACTGGCCATGAGGACAACACAGGCAGTACTCACTTTGTACAGTTCCAAGGCAGCTGAGATTTATAAGCGAGGATCTGGTTCTGCTGTCTGTGAGTTTCAGTTAACACAGGACCACGCAAAGTGAGGATGGCCTATAATAATTTATAATTTATAATACATTTTCCTTTCAAAAAGCATTTGAACCCCTACCGAATGGAACACCAGATGCCTGTGATAACGTAAGCAGGACACAGGATGCTGTGGAACTCGACCAGCGAGAGCTTGGCCTCTGAAGTTAGGCAGTCTCATTTTTAACCTGACTTTGCCACATTTAAACTTTGTGACCTAGGACGAGTTCCCCAGCCACCTGAGTCTTGGGAGCTTCATCTTTGAAATTAGGATAATATTTTTTTTCGGAAAGGGACATGAAACATGGTATTAATGTTTCTAATACAGTATCTGCCATCTGGTGAATGCTCAATAGATATACTGATGATTATTAGCTGTTATTCTGAAGGTGACATTATGTTTGTTGGCTTTCATAAAGCAGTGACTCCATCAAGGCCAAGCATAGTGAGTTATGATACCCCTCAACTTTCATGAGTTCTAGTCTTCCATCAGAAGTCCCATCTCTTACCTATCGCATCCTGCAGGGCAGCCTCATTGCCCATTGAAGGGCCTCTAGGAAACGGGGCTCCTTTTGCTGGAAGGAGATGAGGGCCGAGGCAGAAGCCATTTCTTCAGTATTAGGGCCTGTGGATTGGAGGCCCACAGGGCTGAGATTATGCCTTAGCCATCGAGTAGACACTCCTCTTTTTCCCCTCGGCAGGGAGAATGCATGGCCTTCCAACTACAAAAGCTCCTGGACCTGGATGCTTTGGGCCACAGCTAATGATCATAATGACGATGACAATATCGATATGTCATATTTCAGAGCGATGTAGTTTCCTGTGAAGTGCATCACTCGATTTTGGTTCTTCCAGCTCCGGGGAAGGCCAGACAGGATTTTAGTCCCATGATCACAGAGGCAGCAAGGAAAAAATCTCCATCCACAGACTCAGGTGTGCAAATACTCCACTTATATTTTGACTTTAAGCTCCCATTGTGTTGGAGGGGGGAGTACAGTTTAATTTCTGGTCAATTCTATTTCCCTGTGAACCCCTGCACTGCCCTGCAGAATTTCTCTTGGGTTTTGTCCAAGTTCCACAGGGCAGGTCTCCACTGAGTTGTCCCTTGTTCTCTCTGGCCCTTGGTCAATGAGGTCACCATTGTGTCTGCCATTCCTTATTCTCAATTGCAGGAGGTTTGGCTCTCTCTCAGCTACCTTCTGGTCCTCTCTCAGCTACACAGGGAACAGGCGTTTGCTCCCTTGCCACTCTGGCGATTCTGAGCTCAGCGTGGCTACATTGGTCCTTTTCGAAACACGCCACACAGCCACTCCACTGTGGGTTGGCCACCACCTCCTCCTGGGTTCCATCTAGGAAATGAGGCACAAGTCTTCTCTATTCTCACATCCCACAAACCTAAAGAGAAAGAGCCTGTTATTTCTCTATCCCACCCTCACCGCAACCAAGGGCTTATTCATCATCAGTTTCTCCTCCAATTGTATTAACAAAGGCAGGGTTAAATGTGGAGCCCAAAAAATGTATGCTAGTTCAAAAGTTTATTTCTCAGTCACAAGAGATAAAAGATGAGCATTCCTTCTCCCCAGGCACCTACCATCTGCAACCTCTTCATCCTCAACGTGTGGCTCCCAAACTTGCTGGGTGTGTTGGCATCAGGCTAGGGGACCACACAAGCACATAGAAGACTTGAGCTTGGAAGGTGTTCCTGGGCCAGGTCTGGAAGTGCCATGTGTCCTTGCTTATCACATTCTGTCTGTGAGAGCTCAGTTGCGTGGCTGCAGAGGCGTCTGGCAAATGCAGTATGCCTGTGTGCACGGGACCAAGGTGAACGGCTTTGGTAAACAGGTGACCTGACCTGTCTCTGCCGCATGGTCACTTCTTTTTATGGTGTTGGGGGTCCTTCAATCAATCTTGGGTCAAACAACCCGATTCTGATTCATCATGTAACTTCTGTGTCTATCTATTTTTGAAACTCAAAAGCTTTTTCTTTGCTTCTGCTGTAGCTTTCCTTCCCTGAAGAAACAGATGCTGCAAAGTCCAGTTTTGTAATGGACTAAGGGACCTAGAAACAGGAACTGCCAGAGGAAAACACATCAATAAATATTTCACAATCTTAGGGGAAAGTGACTTGTTGACGACTGCACAGCCAGTTAGTGATGGAACTGGGTTTTGATCCAGAATCCAGAGCCTCAACCTCTTTGTTGGGGGATCCCCAAACATCTGGCAAGCCAAGAATACAAGAGAACCCCAGTTCACCCATACTCTGATGTGTGCTGCCTGGACCAAAGACTTGATGTAGTAGGGATGAAACAGGTGAGCTCAGAGACCAGAGGACTTCCAGGAGCCTGATGTGGGTATCTGCCTCCCAGTGGATTGATGCTGATCTTACCTGCTCTTCATCCTCAATTTCATCTGAGCTTACCTGCTCCTTTCTAAGTAACCCCCTCTTTATCAACACCTCCTTTCTCCCCTGAGCTCCATCTCTGTAATGAGCACTGTTTTGTGAGCTTTTCATAGTGAAGGGCAAAAGGTACAGTCTTTGGTTTAGACAAACTAGAATTTGAATTCTGGTATGGCTGTTCAAGAATAGGGTGGGTAATGGGCCAAATGATTTAACTTTCCTAGGGCTCATCCTCCTCATTTATAAAGTGGGGGAAATAAAACCAACTTCCCAGGTTTTGTGTTGAGAATTAAATGTGGAAGGACCTCTGGGTTCTCACTGTCCTACAGCCAATGTCCAGACCCTTCTCCATGTGTCCCCACCTTCTCCTTTGTCTCCGAGTGTCTCATTTTCCCACAGAGGCTCGGGGCCCCAGCCCCCATGACTTTTCAGGCCACCTCTCTTTATTTCCTTTCCTGACTGGGTTGTCCTTTTTTCCAGCCCTACTGGATTATTCCAATCAGCACTCTAACAGCTGCTTAATTTCTTCAACTTTTTAAGGAAAGAAAAAAAATCTCTTGATTCCTCCCCCTAATCCTGCTTCAGCTACTGAACTTGTCATACTCACCTGCTGCCCCTGCATCCCCCCCCCCCCCCCCCCGGCCAGTTCAATATGACATTCACCCCACTACTCCATGAGGCTGCTCTTGCCAAAGTCACCAATGACTGCCATGATGCCATCCATAATGGCTCCTTCTCTGTCTTCATCTTATCACACAAGTAGCTATAGACCCTGTGGATGAATCCTGCCTTTTTAAAAACAATAGTTTATCCTGTTTCTCCCCCCGCCCCCACCTTGTGTTGTTCCTTTTCAACCACTTTTGTAAGCTCTTGTTGGGGACTCTGGTCCTGAGCACTCTTCTCTCTCTCTACAATCTCTCCCTTAGTGCTTTTGTTCATTCTCATGACTTAATACATCTATATGTTCTTCCTGATGAATAGCTCCTAAATTCTATTTCTTTGGAATTCCAGATTTCCATAGGAAACTGGTGCTTATCATCTCAGAAGAGGACTCCGTTTTGTGAGAGTTTCTCCATCTCAGTTAAATGTTATCTTCATCCTCTTTCTCCCTCACCTTTCATATCAATTCCATCACCAAGTCTTGTTGATTATACTTGCTGGTGTATCTCCAATGTCTCCACACCGGCCCCAGCCACCTCTTACTTATAATCTCTTCCAGAAGTGAGTTTTTGAACATGTAAATAAATAATATCTGGACAATATACTGGCTCCCAAAGCAATTCAGTGGCCTCTCTGTGACTTAGGAGTTGGCTTCTGCCTGCCTTCCCATCATCAGCTCAGGGCCCTTTCTCTCATCTCCCTGCATCGCAGTCGCACTGGCCTTCTTTTTCTACTTCCTGATGGCAGTGTTCTTGGCCACCTCAGGGCCTTGGCACGCTATTCTCAGCTCATCACCTCATTCCTGCACATCCCTTCAGTCTCGGCTTAAATGTCACCACCCCCAATCTAATCCCAGCATCTCCTCTTAGTTCCTTTGTCACCACCCCCAATCTAATCCCAGCATCTCCTCTTAGTTCCTTTATTCTCTCCATTCACACTCTCCATTTTCTCCATCATATTCATCATAGTCGGTGATTATGTAATTACTTTTATTTTGACTTCGTATTAACAGTTTGCCTCTCCAGCAGACTGTGAACTCTGTGGCTCAAGGACCGAGTCCCTTTGGTTCACAGCTGCAGCTCCAATCATGGCACCAGTAGAACCTCAGTCAATAGTTATTGTTGGATAATAGCTTATAGTGAATGAGCCCTTCCTCTGTGTCAGGCAGTCTTCTAAGCACTTTGCTGTATTCTTCTATTTAATCCTCACAATACCCTATGGAATAGGTTCTGTTTACCACTTTATCGATAAAGAAATTGGTAATTTGTCTAAAGCCACCCAGCTAGGAATTATTGCACCTTGGGTGTGAGCTCCAGTCCCTAAGTTCTTCATGCTTTGCTCTGCCACCACCGAAGAATGAATGAACACAGTGGGCACTTGGAAAATGGAGCTGCCTGGGCAGTGGCTTCCACTTGCTTCTTTTAGACTGAAGATGAGAGGATCTTGGGACCTGTGGCTCCTCACCCTACCCCAAAGCACCCCTGTCATACCTACCACCCAGTCTCCTCCAGTTAGTAGGTCAGAGCATGCTGGGGTCTCAGGCAGGTTGGGGTTGGGAGAAGCCCTGGACTTCAAGATACTGGAGAAGATGGGCCAGGTTATTGTTGAGAAGGTTGCCTTGAGTTGAGGATGTTCTTGATGCTAATGCAAAATGGAGGGGGGGTGAAGGGGATGGGGAGGTTGCTTGGCATGTTCTGGATACTGTGGTTCAGTGCTCCCCTATCTGGGACCCTTGGAGAATAGACCATAGTGGGAGGATAAGCAGGTTTTAAAAATGGCAATGAATGAAAAAGTGACATTTGCACATCCTGAATCCCAGCACAGGGAAAGCTGCTGAGAAGTTGCTCAGCAGTTGCAGTAGGTGAGGGTGGAGAAGCTACTGGCTGATCTGCTCTGTCCCACCTTTAAGCCTTTCTTTGCTCAGGCTGTTTCCTATGTTTCGAGTTCCCTGAGCCCACACTCCCTGCAGTATTACAAATAGTACATATGTTTCATCCCCCCCCCCTCCCCGGCTTCTCCTACCTCCCAGCACATGCCCTCACTTGCTCCATTCTCCCCCCCCCCCAGTGTCTTGTATCCATTGGTTATGCTTATATGCATGTACACAAGTCCTTCCGTTGATCTCCCACAGCCCCCGCCTCCCACCCTCCCCTGCCTTCCCACTGTAGTTTGACAGTCTGTTCAATGCTTCTTTGCCACTGTATCTATCCCCGCCCATTTCTTTTCTTTAAAAAAATCTTGCATCTGCATACTAGAAATAAACATATTAAGAACAAAAAAATGTTTGAGTCTTAATTTCAGTGTCCAATAGTTCTGAGTCTCAGTTTCAATATCAAATAGTTCCTTATGTGTACATGTCAGCAATGGTGTCTGGATATTGGACAAATGGTGGCAATGCAGGTTCCACCCTTCTCTGGTTTGGTCCTGGGCCGCCTGCAATGACGCACCACTGCTGACTGCTAGCATGGCAAGGTGTCGTCAGCATCTTCCATCTCTGGACTGTCTTTTCGGTTGGAGCAGACCTGTCAGTTCCTCTTTGTTGCAGGAATCCATATGGTCTTGGAGTTGTTTTCTGAAAATATACAAACATATTCTCGACCAAAAGTTAATAAAGGAATCTTTTCTGTAAATTAGACTTGGGATTCTTTTTATTTTTGTCCAAATGATTTTCCTTTGGCTTATTTTGACACCATGTGTGTTTTTCATGGGTGTCCTGCTGTTAGCATTACAAATGGAAATTAATTTTCTGAAGTAAGAATTTTCTAAATGTAATTTACTTACAGGATATTTTTCCTTACATGATATTACCCCATTATTCCATCCTTTTTTAATTAATGGGGGCTTTTGGAACTTTTATATTATAGTCTTGGTAACTTTAAATTTTAATTTTTGCACA
Organism: Antrozous pallidus; assembly: GCA_027563665.1. Taxonomy (NCBI): domain Eukaryota; kingdom Metazoa; phylum Chordata; class Mammalia; order Chiroptera; family Vespertilionidae; genus Antrozous; species Antrozous pallidus. The sequence continues at coordinate 27,501,410 of CM050526.1, read as the reverse complement.
AAAATATGACTGCTTTAGGTTCTTTGCATGTTAGGCAATTTTACGAAGAGATGAACTATTAATAGAAATTTTAGTTAATATTTTAGAAACAGCTTTTTGTCCAGTACACTTAAATTTTCTTGAGTATTCACTTATTTCAATTAGCCAATTTAAATTAATCTGAAAACTTGATTACTATTTTACTGTCAAATTTAATACTCAAACAATAATGTTAGTTTACCCTGTAAATATTTGTGGCAAGGATTATTTGCATTCTTGAGTAAGCCCTGAACATTCCTGGTGCTAGATTGAATTTAGATATGGGGCTGCTGTTGCTGACCAAGTCTCTGTCTGTAACCTGGGTCTTGATCTGAGCTGTGCAGGAGATGAAGCAGCCTTGGCGGCAGGAGACCTCCCTCAGAAGGGGTGAGAGTTCAGGCCTCTGTAAAGTTAGGGGAGTGAGGGTCTGTGCCCCACCTCTGTTGACCTTTAAGTTCTCTCCTGATGGCCACTCTGCAGCTGTGCCTATCTTAGGTTGTTCCTTTCCTGAGGAGTCTTACCCATTCTGGCTAACCAGCCATCCTCCGGGGCCAAGCAGGGTGATGTGAGGTTCAGTTCTGAGATGAGCTACTAATATAAATTTTAGTTAATATTTTAGGAACAGCTTTTTGTCCAGTATACTTAATTTTTCTTGAGTATTCACTTATTTCAATTAGCCAATTTAATCCGAAAACTTGATTACTATTTTGCTGTCAAATTTAAAGCTCAAACAATAATCTTAGTTTACCCTGTAAATATTAATAGAAAGGATTATTTGCATTCTTGAGTAGGCCCTGAGCATTCCTGTTGCTAGATTGGATCTGTACCCTTTCTTTACCCCAGCCCACCACAGCCTCTTTGGGGAAGGGGTTGGGATTTATTCATCCTGTATCTCCAGGTTCTCACATGCTCTTGGTGCTTAGTAGGTAACTTGAATCCATTCGACTCCTGCAGGTTGACTTGTCTACTTTTTCCTCTGTGTTACCTTCCTAAATAGAACACACCTTTATCACAATACCTTGTCCATTATATTTAAATATTTCTTTAAAAAAAGTTATTTATTGATTTTAGAGAGAGAGAGGAAAAAAAAAGAGAGAGGAGGAAGAGTGAAGAAGAGGGGAAGGGAAGAGGAGAGAGAGAGATGGATTTGTTGTTTATGCATTCATTGGGATTGAACTGGCTAGGGCCTTAACAATTTCTTGATTTTTCTGAGTCCACAGTTAAAATGCAAGCTCCTTGAAGCCAGGAGCCATGCAAAGATCATTTTTGTATCGCCAGTGTTCAGCACTTCTGTTAAACGAATCAATAAATGAATGAGTAAGTCTTCCTTCTCCAGTTTCCATGAAACCCAACTTCTGATGAGGACTTCCCAAGCAGGTCTGACTTTGAGGCAGTGCCCCCTCGAGGTGGGGAGGTGAAAAGGCAAGTGAAAAGCAGGAGGACTTGCAAAGGAGAGGTTTCTCCTGGGAAACCTCAGGCACACATCCCAGCTGGTGTCTGAAGACCAGGTACAGCTTGAGGGGATCAGACACATACAGTTGCTACCTAAATATAAAAAACTGCCTTGAGTGTCCAGTCACTGGGCTATATTTATTTCACTTAAAAAAATCTTTATTGTTGAAAGTATTACATATGTCCCCTTTTTTCTTCCTTTGACCTTCTCCAGCCTACCTTCAGCCTCTGCTCCAGGCCCTCACCGCCCCATTGTCTGTGTCCGTGGGCCATGCATATATGCATACAAGGTCCTTGGTTGATTACCTTGCACCCAACACCCTATTTCATTTTGATGCGTACAAATAGGCATTGTTTTCATTGCACAGATGAATGAAATATCTTGCCTGTCTTGTTTTTTAAGATGAATGGAACCAGCTTTTCTTCGATCAGGGAAGAATTGTAAATAGATCAGGTTATGTTCTCTTCCTGATTGCCGGGCTTCTTATAACCAAGTCATTTTTTAAAGGCAATATTCTTTCTGTGTTGCAAGCCTCCCTATGGACAGAGGTGAGGTTTGGTAGATCCTGTAGCTGACCACCAGGTGGTGCTGTTGGCCCAACATATAGTCTTACAACATTGGATTTTTGGGGAGTGCTGAAGTTTTCTGCAAGGAAAAAGCGTGCACGGTTGTAATAAGTGCCACCAGCCCTTGAGCTCTGCCATTTACCCAAACTGTGTCACCTCAGTTGAGACCCCAAAACTGCCTAAGGAAATTGTCATCCCATTCATTGGAGCTTTAGAGAATCTGAGTAATTGGAATTAAGTTCCCAGAGTTACACATTGAAGAGGCTGGGTTTGAAACCAGGTCTGCATGATCCCAAATCTTCAGATTCTTGGGGTACAAAGGAAGAATGTCCTGACCCCTGTCTTAGCTAGCACAGGCAGAGATGGATTGTCTGGGAAGTGCCTGTGCAGTGTCAGGCCCCAGAGCCCACCAAGGGTTCTTGGGGTTTTGTGGGCATCTCTCCATCACCATAGAACATGGTACCATTTCTGTTTTGTTTTTTTTCCAGAAAAGATGCTATTCATGGCCTTTCCCCATCTCAGGGGATTCTCTTGGTGGAAACAGCGAGCTTACCTTAGAGTCATGTGATCATCCATTGGCACCCTCTGGATAATACCCTGGTTTCTGAATTTATGAGTCAGCTTCCCTTTTTATCCCCCTCATTTTTCAAGGAAATATATCTTGATCTATATGACAGTTGTACTTGCATAAACTGATAAATTCAGTAAGTGAGGGGGCTTCACAGACAAAGGGAGATCTAGTAGATGCCTGTGCCACTTATCAGAATAAGAATATTAGTACCTCATTCATAAAATGACTGCTCAGCTATCAACATCCTGCAAGACTGGTGGTACTCTGGCCTGGGAACAGTCGCATTGGCCATGATGCACACTTTTGTGAATGGTCTTGGATGTGTTAGGGACAGCGAGTTTGTTATTTTTAATTCTCAAAATAGCCTGTGAGGAAAGTATTATTATCTTTATGTCACAGATGAGGAGGGAACACACAACTTCTTGGTTCAGAGCATGGGCTCTGGAGTTGAGTACCTAGACAGAAAATTACCTCTTTCTCCTAGCTGGTGTGGTTCAGCGGTTGAGCGTGGACCTACGAACCAGGAGGCCACGGGTCCATTCCTGGACAGGCCACATGCCAGGTTCTGGGTTCAATCCCAAGTAGGGGGTGCGTAGGAGACTCCCAATCAATGATTCTCTCTCCCTCTCCCTTCCTCTCTGAAATCAATTAAAAATATATTCAAAATAAAAGAGGGAGAGAGAGAGAAAGAGAGAGAACAAAGAAACTTACCTCTTCCACTGACCTACAGGCCCAGCTCAGCCTGACACACCTCTGTACTTTCCGGTGCCCCACCAAGCCTGCTCTTCCTGCAGCCACCAGCCTTGGACCCACAGGGGCCACCTGGGTACTTGGAAGGGGGAGGGCCTGGCAAAGATTAGCTTTGAGCCAACCATTTCAGGGTGCCTTTGGGATCGGGACATTGAGGGCCTGTTTCTCACCCTTCACATTTCCTCTGTTCTCTGGAGCTCCCACAGCTAAGGTTGAGGCCAAGGAAAGGGGAAGCTTAAGGGACACAAGTTTTCTCTCATGAGAAATGAGAACGTTCAAGTAAGTCAGAATGAATGGAGGTGTCCCGTGTCCCAGGTGGAAGCAGCGAGTTCCCATCGTCGGAGGTGAGTGGGGAGAGGCTGCACTCAGGCTCATTTCCCATGTGGCGTGATGGGCACAGAGTAGATAGCACTTTCAAGGGCCCATGGACATGTTTTAATTTTTTTAATTAGAAAAAAGATAACCTTTTAGATTGCATAAAATGTTCTATTATATAATCACATATTTGTCTCTATACCAAATGCAGTGGACAAATATAACTTCTTTACTTTTCAATTACAGTTGACCTCCAATATGATTTTGTATTGGTTTCAGGTATACAGCATAGTGATTAGACAATCAATACTTTATAAAGTGACCATCCCGATATCGCCAGTACCCACCTGGCCCCACACATAGTTATTACAATATTATTGACTCTATCCTGTGTTGTACCTTCCATTCCTCCAACTGTTTTGTAACTACCAGTTTGGACTTCTCATTCCCTTTACCCTTTGCACTCAGTTCCCCAATCCTCCTTCTCTCTGGCAACTGTCAGTCTGTTCTCTGCATCTATGAGTCTGTTTCTATTTTGTTTGTTTATTTATTTGTTCTTTATATTACACATATAAGTGAAATCCTGTGGTGGGAATGTGACTTTTAATACTTGTTTGATAAAGGAAGAGGTTCATAAAAGCAAAATGGCTCCAGCCCATGAAAGTCCTCACATGGCCCTGGCTGGACTCCGCAGGGGGACAGGGTTAGGGAGAAGGGACCCGACCGCCGGAAGCGGCTGTCACCATCCCCAACACCTTCATTCATGCACTGACACTGGCCTCAGTATCTCCTCACCCTGGGATGAGTGTCCTTCAGAGGACAAAGTCCTTTTGCAAGGACCCCTGGGCAGCTTGTCATTGATGGCACCTGACCCCTGCCCATCCATTTCTGGGCATTTGTTGAAGACTCCACCACCATAATAAAACCTAAACCCCCCTGAGAGAGAAGAAAAGGGGCCCAGCATTTCCTGAGAATCACTTCCTTCTGGGCACTTTGCAAAGGTCTTTTATTTCCACAGATGAAGAAAGTGAGGCTCCGAGAGGGTAAGAACCTTCCTAGATTTGCTGGCTAATCAGACGCTGACACAGGTCATGCGGTCTGATTCCCCAGCTGGGTATCTTTCCACTCATGGCACTGCCTCCAAGTTCCTGGATAGTATGTTGCCGAAGGGGAAAAACATACACAGGATGGGAGTAGGTGTAGGGAGGGTGGGGCCAGAGTTGGGGTGTAGCTTCTCATCCTGGGTTTTTAGATGCCAGGGCCCCAGTGTGGTTGGACTGAAAGGAAGCCGACTGGGAGGTCGGCATGCCCAAAGCCTTCATTCATGCAGAAAGGGAGAGGCCCGTGACCCTGGGAGGCAGACACGGGGCTCTCCTGTTGCCTCTGCAGCTGGCCACTCCATGGCCGGGAGAGGTCACTTCTGCACTCTGGTTGTGGTATGGGGAGGGAGGGGAGTTGACATGAGGAGGTGGACATGATCTTTGACATTCCCCAATAGAATTTGCCTGCGCCTTAGCCTTGCTGCCGCCTTGGAATTCCCTTCAAAGGCAGGGAATCTATTATTATTTTTTAAAATATATTTTAAATTTATTTCAGAGAGGAAGGGAGAGGGAGAGAGAGATAGAAACATCAATGATGAAAGAGACTCATTGATCGGCTGCCTCCTGTACGCCCTCTGTTGGGGATTGAGCCCGCAACCTGGGCATGTGCCCTTGACCAGAATCAAACCCGGTACCACCCTTCAGTCTGCAGGCGGAGGCTCTATCTATTGACCAAACTGGCCAGGGCTGGGAATCTATTGTTTTATGTTCTCAGTAGCCTCTTCATAATTTTTGCCTCACTGGGTACCACTTGTATTCCTGTTTCCTTAAGATGACCCTTTAAACTTTTTTAAAAAAGTGACTCCTGTCACAGACAAATAATATTCTTGAAATCATGGACTCAGTTCCTCCCTCCCTCCCTCCCTCCCTCCCTCCCTCCCTCCCTCCCTCCCTCCCTCCCTCCCTTCTTTCCTTCCTTCCTCCAACACATCTTTAGGGGATGCCTATGGGGTGGCAGGCTCTTCTAGATGTCAGGGACACAGAAAGACAAAAGCAGGCAGAGTCTCTACCCTGTGGAGAGAACACTCCGCAGATGGAGAATAAATGCAGTGTCCTTCGGTCTCTGCAGGGGATTGGTTCCAGGACCCCGGCAGATACCAAAATTCATGGATGATCAAGCCCCTCGTATAAAATGTATAGTATTTGCATATAACTATACACATTCTCCCGTATCTTTTACATCATCTCTAGATTACCTACAACACCGAATACAGTGCAAATGCTGTGTCAATAGTTGTCTTGGTATGCTATTTAGGGAAAGCGGCAAGAAAAAGTCTATACATGTTTAGCACAGACACAACCATGGTAGGCATAACTATTAGGACATGTTAGCAATGACATAACATTTTCTTGGGGAATATATGTATTTTTAAAAATATACTTTTTATTGATTTTTTTACAGAGAGGAAGGGATAGGGATAGAGAGTTAGAAGCATCGATGAGAGAGAAACATCGATCAGCTGCCTTCTGCACATACTGGGGATATGCCTGCAACTAAGGCACATGACCCCGACTGAAATTGAACCCGGGACTCTTAAGTCACAGGCTAATGCTCTATTCACTGAGCCAAACCAGTCAGGACCTTAGGGAATATTTTTGATCCGTGGTTGGCTGAATCTGTGAATGTGAGCGCACAGATATGAAGGGCCGATTGTACATACATACATAAGAAAATTGCAGATAATGATAATGAACATTTGGCAGGGTGATATATATTAGATAAAAAAATTTTGATTCCATAGTCAGGAAATGATTCTGCACTGCAATTCAATATACATACATACAACACACACACACACACACACACACACAGCAGAAGCTATCTTGAGAAATATGTTGAGAAATAGTACTTATCTTTGCTGCACATGATGTGCTCTATTTTTTTTTTCTGTTTCGATTTTAATTATACTGATTATGGGCCACTAAAGACTGATCTTTTGATCTGTGAATGGATCACAGTCTGCAGTTTGAAAAACACTGGGACTTTGGGGGCTGGTGGTGAGACACATGTCCCTGTTTGAGAAAGGGCGGCCAGAGAAGGAGCCTTGGAGGAAGTGAAGCTTGAGCTTCTGGAGCTGAGAAGGAGAGAGCTATGTGAAGAGCTAGGGGAAGAGCATTCCTGGCAGAGGGGACAGCCAGTGCAAAGACCTCGAGCTAGAATTGAGTTTGGGATAGATGTTCTTGCACTGTGTGTGTGTGTGTGTGTGTGTGTGTGTGTGTGTGTGTGTTTACATGACCCAGGTATGCTAGTACCGATGAAAATATCAGTCTAGGAGTCTACATAGAAAATTCCTCTGTGACCTGCATCCATTTCTCTCCCATTGCTTCTGCAGCAGATCCCCACAAGCTCAGTAGCTTAAAACAACACTGATTTATGCTCTTACAGCTCCACAGGTCAGAAGCCCAAGAGGGGCTGGCAGGGCTGGGCTCCCTCTGGAGCTGCAAAGGGAGAATCCGTTTCCTTGCCCTTTCCAGCCTCTAGAAGCGGCCCTCACTCCTTGCCTCAGGACCCTAGCTCACTCCAACCTCTGCTTCCATCATCACAGCTCCCTCTTATAAGGACCCCAGTGAGCACCTTGGATTCAGCTGGATAACCCAGGATGACTGCTTATGAACTTTAATCACACCCACAGAGTCCCCTTTGCCATGAGAGGTAGCATAGACACAGTCTCTGTGGATTAGCACATGGGCACCTTTGAGGGCAGGGGGGACATTATTTAGCCCACCACACCATGTAAAGCCATCTGGTGTGGGCGATTGGGGAACTCACCACTGGTAGGAGACTCCTGCTTTGTCCAACCTACTATAAGCCCCGGAAGCCTGACACATGTTTGTGTCCCCTTCCTCATGCCCTTCTGCCACTCTGCTTCTTATTACTCTTCCTTCCCTGCTCTTCTGGAAGCATATCTGCTCACAGGAGCCACTGGAACAAGAGTCTGAGGGTCCAGTGCTCGTTGATTTTCACTAGTCTGAAAAACTCCCATCCTGCCTGGCCTAGCTAGCTCAGTGGTTGAGCCTTGACCTACGAACCAGGAGGCCACAGTTCGAGTCCCAGTCAGGGCAAATGCCTGGGTTGCAGGCTCGGCTCCCGACTGGGGAAGGCAGCTGATCAATGATTCTCTCTCACCATTGATGTTTCTATCTCTCTCTCCCTCTCCCTTCATCTCTGAAATCAATAAAGATATGTTAAAAGAAAAGAAAAGAAAATGCCCATCCTGTTCTGCTCCCATTCTCTCAAGACTTCTTGCACATCGGCTGCATCTGGAGGGACGCTGGAAATCGCAGATCCAATTCTCTCCATCAGTAGAGGAGGAAAAGCATCCCAACCCCTTCACCTCTGTGCCTTCACTTAGTGTTTTCAGTCACAACTCACTTTTATAGGATTCAGAGTACATGATCCCCTTTTCTTAGCTTATCCTCACTCCATTGGAAAAGGGCATCAGCCTTCCCATTTTACAGATGAGAAAATGGAGGCCCGGAAAGTCAGGAAGCAAAAGTGGGCCTGGAATACGAGCATCCTGATTTTTCACCTCAAATCCAGTCATTAGATGATCCAGCTTACTCTTTATTTTGATAGGTGCCAAGTATTTGTAACCCCAGAGGGCTCTAGAAGGGCTGGCTCTAGGGAAGAAGGAGCAATTGTGTTTGGTGTAGTGTCCAAGAGCAGTGGTGCATGTCAGAGTGACAAAATTTAGTTCAACGTGTCAGGGGACAGTCTATGAGTCAGACTCGCCAAACTAGTAGTATTGGCTACCTAAAGAGAAACAGGGATCCCATCCTGGATGCTTCGTAGCAGGGACTAGACTTGGAAACTGTTAACCTTATTTAGGTGATCTTTGCACTAAAGGATTAGCCACAAGCTTTGGAGACCCTAAGAGAGCAGACCCCTACCCTGAACTCCCCAGTGTTTTTCTCATCCATCTTGTGCTTTGGAGAAGGAGAAGGGCGGAGAGTGTGTGTCTGTACAAAATGGGTCTTACAATGAGGAGACTGATGTAAAAGGAAACCTCCAACAGAGGCCCTCCCTCATAGGAGATAACAATCAAATTACATACATTTTAAATGCCATTCTCAGTGTCTTAGTGCTTTTCATAGAAAAACTCAGCTTGGAGTCCTTGGCATCTGTTTCTCCTTTTAGGACAGAAACCAAGAGACTATTTACATATTCGTAGGGCCCTATCGCCAATTAAATCATTTCAGAACCTCAGGCCTCTCTGACCCCACCCCACCCCATTTCCCACCCCTTACCAACCCTCTCCACATTTGGGATTAAATTACTTTGCAGACGGCGCTTGCTGCTCTCTTTGGTGATTTATTTATTCAGTAGGATTATTCTTCATCCCTAGCCTGGGCACTTCAGGTCTTGGCATCCACCTTCCGATCATCCAGCATTGACCCTGTTTGGGGACCCTCCCCAAACTGGGCCATGGGGCCATGGGGCCATGTGGGGAAGGCATTCCTGCAGGCGCCTGGAGGCTGCTCATCCCGTGTCATCCCTCCACATCCTTGCTGGTCCCTCCCCCTCCCCATCTGTGACAGAGCTTCCTCTAGGAGATGAGGGAGCACAGCTGGGTGATGTCACTAGGAATGCAAGGGGGCCTGGGCAGGGGCCAGAAGGCACAGAAATAAGATGTCATTGCGTGCTATTAGATGGTCCATTTCATCATTTGCCTCAGGGACAGTCTGGTCCTATGGGGACCTAGGACTCTGGCTGAAATGTCTGAGAAAACTGCATCTGTTGGAATGCGCCTCACAGGCCTCTCTCCCCACTGCCCACCTGGCTCACTCCTCTGCCCCAGGGGCTTCTGTTCCCAAGATGCAGCTACAGAGGGGCTGGGAGCCAGCCCTCTGAGCCTGCTTCAGCTCCTCACCAACCCTGCTAACCAGCTCTATGTTCTTGGGCATGGCACACAACCTCTCTGAGCCGCCTGTGAGACATCTAAACAATGGGGCACACACTAGGACCTGTCTCGTGGGGTTTGAGGCATAAGTGAATTAGTACCTATAGAGCCCTGGCACCTTTCCTGGCACATCACAGGGATGTAATGGCTGTCAGTCATTAGTAGTAATTGGTAATCTTTGAACTCAAAGGTGGAGTCAATTTTATTCAACAGATCACTAAGTCTTGCCTTTGTGTCCTGACCATGCACCAGGAAGGGGGAGAAAGGCTAGAGGCAGGGGTAACCTTGGACTTTAACCTCATAGGGCCTTCTGGATAAATCAGGTGACTTATCTAGAAAGTGAGGATGATACACATCTCCATGTAGCTGTTGAGTGGAGAAGAGAACATAGGGGAAGCTCAGGCAATAGAGCAAAGACGCCATACATTATTGTTATTATTTTAATTAATATGGTAGTCTACCAGTAATAATAATCATAATGATGATAATGAAACAACACTTAACGTAATGAAACCCATTTCTTGCACTTGAGGAGCTCAGTGTCGAGTGGGAAAGATGGGCCTGTAGACAGAGACAGAAGAGAGCATAGTGGTGGTTTCCAGCGCAGTGGATGCTGGAGTCACCCCAATTCAGTGCCTTCTTCTCACCCAGTAGCCATGTAATCTGGGCAAGCTACTTCATGTCTTCCTGCCCCTGTTTTCTCACGTGTAAAATGTGGATCATGAGAATACCTACCTTGGAGGGGTGGGGTAGGGTACATTAGGGAATGTAAACCCATTGTAACGTTCTGTGCTTATGCCATGGTTAGCACTATTGAAATATTGGCTTCAACTATCTTCGGGAAGCAATTAGTCCTGTGTATGGGGGAGGGGGAGAAATGAGATTCTTCTGAGGAGAGGTAACTTGATGTTTAGGCTTTGAAGGTTAAAAACAAGTTTCCAGGTATGAGTGGGAGGCACTCTAGGAAGGGCTAGGCCAGTGGTCAGAAAACTCATTAGTCAATAGAGCCAAATATCAACAGTACAACGACTGAAATTTCTTTTGAGAGCCTTTTTTTTAAAACTTAAATTTCTTCTAATGCCACTTCTTCAAAATAGACTAGCCCAGGCCATGGTATTTTGTGGAAGAGCCACACTCAAAGGGCCAAAGAGCTGCATGTGGCTCGCGAGCTGTGGTTTGCCGACCACTGGGCTAGGCATTCCAGGCTAAGGGAAGAGTCTGAGCCCAAACGTGGAAAGAGCTGGCTTGTTTAGAACACGAAGAGCCAAGCCAATGACTAAAGTGTAAGGGAGAGTGAAAAAAGGTGGGGCAAGATGAGGAGGATGGAGTCAGATGATGAAGGAACTGGTTCCCCAGGGGAAGGGGTGGAGATCCCTGTTCTTGGAGATGGAAGCAGATCCGTGTTTCACAGAGAGCAATTGGGCTGCAGTGTGAAGTATGGATTGTAGCTGGGGCTCTCCATCCTGGCTGCTCATTCACCTGGGATGTTTTAAAAAAAATACCAATGACAAGGTTCTGTTCCTGACCCAGTAAATAAGATGGGATAGGACCTGAGCAAGATCCAGTTGTTCAGCCCAAGGTGGGGGAATCCCTGGATCATAGGAGGAGCATCTATGTCTTAATACATCCTAACACTTTTCAGAGGTGCAAGGACCTGAACCAGAAAAGCAGGGTGGAGCCAGAGCCAGAGACAGAGATACAGGAAGGCGGTGGTGGTGGCTGGGGACCTACTTGTCTTTCCTCAGAACCATCGGCCTCATCTCTGGGGCTTGGGTTCCCATTCTGATGCACAAGGCAACACCCAGCAGTTGTGGGCACATGCATTTTGACGAGCAATCAGGAACATGAGCTAAGCCAGGGAAGATCCCCCAATTCTCCCCAATTGGTTGTAACTCCATCCTCCTCCTGTGTAGATAGTGCTAATTCACCAGACTCTCACCCTGGGGCAGGCTCTGATGTCCCAGTTCGTTGCCCTGGTAGGGTGGGCTGGGTCTGGGTGGGTGTTGGCTCAGGGGTGGGCTTGCTACCCTTTGAAATCAGAACTGGTTGTTTTTAATAATGTCAAGTTTTAAAATTCATTTTTCATGTTGGTGCTTTGGAAAACATTTCTCAGGCAGGCCAGGGGTGTGTGCTTTTGGGCCCCCAGGGCTGGCCTGCCTAGCCTAGAACACTGGCCTAATCCCCTTTCACTTTCAAGGCCCACAGACACACACCATTCATCTGATGTCATGGCTAGAGCCTCCCTTTCTTTAATGACTCTTGTTATGGCTAAGCCGGGACTGGGCTCTGCCAGGCGGCCATCAATGGATCTGCTTGTTGCTGTTCTCCCACTGTCTCTGAGTTTTGTCCCTTTCCATTTTGTCTCAAGTCCCTTCCTTTAAGCCTTTACAGATAGTTCTGGCAGCAGAGGTGTATGTGTGTGCAAGTGAGCGTGCGCATATGTGTGAGTGTGTGTGTGTATGTGCGTGTGCGCATGTGTTTGATAGCTCAGAAAAAGGGAAATCCAAGTGGAGAAATCTACTGAAGACTGAGGCAGATCAAGAGTGGCATAAGTGCTGGACTGGAAATCAGGAAAGGCAAAGTCTTCTTAAAAAAATAATTTTGTGATGAAAAGCTTCATTCTTGTTTTTAAAAAGAGAGGAAGGAAGAAGAAGAGAAAGAAATAGAAACATCAATGATGAGAGAAAATCATTGATTGGCTGTCTCCTGTATACCCCCCACTAGGGATCAAGCCTGAAACCCATGCATGTGCCCTGACTGGGAATCAAACTGTGACGTCCTTGTTCATAGGTCAATGCTCAACCACTGAGCCACACTGGCTGGGCAGAAAGGCAAAGTCTTATTTCTGGATTGGTCACTCTTTCGTTTGGATCTATTGCCCCTTGTCTTTGGACCTCAGTTTCCCTCACCTATAAACTATGAAGTCATCTGGTCTCCAAGATTCTGGTCTGCTCCACTATCTTATGGCTTCTTGAGGATGACTTTTTAGCCAGTGACTGGATCTAACTCCAGAGGGCTGAGCGCTTTAGAGGATGCTCCTAGAGGTATGGTTTAGGTAGGAAACTGGCTTCTTAGGGTAACACTCCAGAAACATGCAAAAAGAATGAGGGAGAAAAAGCGTTTGTTGATAACTGTTATGTACTGCTTGAGATCTTTGCCTACCTGACACACTGGCTCCTTGCACCATTCCTGGGAGGGAGGTGTTAGAAACTTCTCGGCACAGATGGAGAAATTGAGGCTTGGGGAAGTAAGAAACTTTCTCAAGTGAAAGAAATGGGATATGAGCCAATCCTACCCAACTCTGGAGAGAAGTAGCAGCAGTGGCAATAAAGATGACTGTGCATGTTGAGTATTTACTACATTTCAGGCTCTGTCCTAATTATCTGATTTACTCTGTACTACAACCAAATGAAGCTGGTGCTATCAGGATCATGACTTATAGAAAAGGAATCCGAAGGTCCGAGAAGCTCCTTGCTCAACACAGAGCAGCCAGTCTAGTGGTAGGACTGGGATTCATGTCCCAGGCTTTCTAACGCTATCGCCTATGGGCAAAGGATAATTCCCCTTTGAGATCACAGGAAGAAACTAATTGGAAAGTGTCAGTGTCCCCACATGCTAACTATGGGGTCTGCTTTCAAGGAAAACTGTATCTCTCATAGCCCCTGCTCAAGGAACCGTAAATAGGTAGGTGGCTGATGTATTCTGTATCCCAACTCCCATCCCAACACTTCAGCCCCGTAGGATCAGACCAGAGAGTGAGACTCAATGATACCCAGTCTAGAATCTCTCAGGCCCTAAGAGGTGGCTTAGCCAGATTTCTTCCTTGGAAATGCTGAGCAAATGAGGCAGCTGGCAGAGGAAGCTGAAAGTTTGTGATAAACGGAGAAGGTGAAGCTCAGAGGGCCTTCTAGGAACAGAAGTTACTGGATAGAGAAGAGGCATACAGTATCAAAAGAGAGTGCTGGTTAGCTGAGAGCAAGAGAACAGCACATGCAGGAAAACCTGGGTCCCTGGGGTGACCACGTGCCCACCAGAGGGGAATGGTCAGTGGCCAGCAAAAGGAAGACAAGCCCTCCTTTCCCAGAAGTGACCACTTCAGATCTGAGGGGGCCTGATTCTTGGATTCCAAATAGGAGTTCTCCTTATAGCACCTATACTCCTCCTCTCCCCCTCCCTACACACCTACCTAATATTTAGGAGATTTTTCTGATCCTGCAATCAAAGAAGCTGGACACAAGTCACCCTAGCTGTGGAGTCTGGGCAAAACAGACTAGAGTCCTCATTTTAGTATTATACTTACTTGGGTTTTTGAATTTGCTCTGCTTCACAATATAATGGTAGATTATAACTCTGTCCCATAAAACAAAACAAAACTCTCATATATATGATATGTTCCTGACACATAATAGGTGCTCAATAAATATTATATACATGCTCAATAAGTTATACATAATTCCATACATTCTCATTTTATTCTCATTCTCTCCCAAAGGCAAGAGAGCCATTAACCCCATATTATAGATGAGGAAATTGAGGCTCATGGCATTAAAGTGACTTGCCCAAGGTCCCAGGGCCTGAAGAAAAGATGCAAAATTAATTCTGAGCATTGTTAGTGGCTAACGCACACACACACACAAATGAAGACATGATCTGTTACGTGTTCACATCACCCTGAGCCCCTGTGGAGGCGCTACTTTGGAAGTCTCTTGGACCCTAGATTGGCGGTGGTGATAGAGGGCGCACTTCCCCATGAATATAAGGAGAGGGGAGGCTGTGGTGTGAATGCTGGCCTCCTCCCTCCCTCCTTTCTTCCTGAGGGCAAATTACAGAAGAAAATAACAAAAATTATGGGCCACCTTTTATTGTCTGTGTAAAACAAAATTGCTCTATCAAGTTCCATGAGGGGATAAACAGTGAATTATTCTTGGGACTTAGACCACCTACTTAAGGGAAAAATGTTCACAAGTGAAAAAACATTAATTTTAACAAAGAAACGATCATTGCCAGCATTTTTGGGAAGCAGCACTCCCTGATGATGTCCTTGTACCATTCATCCTGAAATTCAATTTCAAGCCAATGAAGTTCCAATAGGTGGGCCACGTGGGCCCACGGGTGGGTTGCTCATCACAGCCTTACATATTTTGGGTAGAATTCACTTAGTGACTTGGTGCTGAGTCCATGGGAGCACCCACCCAACCCAGCTGTTGGGAGAGTGAGAAGCAAGCCCATCCACAGACCGTTGGTGGCCTCATTCTCTCTCCCCACCAAATGAGCAGATTTTGACTTTTAGGTGCCCCTCCCCTCCCCGTGCCCCCTGCATCGCTGTGAGCACATTGGAGCCAACCGCCCTGGGCCCAGGCCTAGGCCTGGGGCTCCCCCTGCTCCTCCAACCTGCACTCAGTGTCGGAGCCCTGGCTCTGGGCTCCAGGCTCCGTGTCTGCTCTGGCCCTTTGCCTCTGGCTGGCAGCCTGTCCCTCCCTCCCCTTCTGGCTGGTTGGCTGGCACCTGGCCCTGCGCACTGCCTTGATCTCACCGTCACTTGTGGCTTCTGATAAGAGGCGTGCTCCAGCCGATGCAGACCCAGCCAGGGAGTCACCAGCCCTGGATCCAGGACGTGAGCTTCAGAGTCAGGGCAAGCCAGGCTCTAGGGCTAACTTACCAATTTCTAGCTCTGTGACCTTAGGCCACCCGTGCCACATCCATTTCCTTGCCTGTAAAAGGAGGGTGATGGGATCTGTGTCTTGGAGGTGCAGAGAGGGTTAATGCTGGTTTCGTTGTTAATGCAATGTGACATTTTGAGTGTGCGTGTCTAGGGGGCGCTAGGAGTAATACACAAACACCATGTTTCTATGGCACCGTGCAGTCTCAGTGCTTTCTTCCCAAGGCACAACCTCCTCATAATCATTCTGCGCGTTATAATACTTTTTGGTGACAGATGTGGAAACTGAGGCATAGAGGGAGAAATGAGGACAACTAACGTCACACACAGCCAGCTATGGAGAAGGCTGGATTTGAACCCTTCAGGAAAGCAGCACCGGCGGCCCCTTTGATCTCCGGAGCTGCTGTCCAACAATATGCCAACAGGAAGGGAAGACGGGCTGGCGGGCGGGGAGCTGCTCCCTGGGGCCCCCTCCCAGGCCGGCTGGCGGCCACGGGAGGAATCCGAGCGGCTGGCTTGCGCTCATGCTTGAGGAATGTCTTGAGAAGTCGGCCTAAGCCCTCTGTATCTGACTCATCATCTCCCCGTCTCCAGGAGTGTCAGAGAAGAGCTCCCTTAATCCCTCCTGTCCTCGGTCCCAGGCTTTCATTTGTCAAACTAAAAATATTCCCTCCGGGAACCTCCTTTTGCCAGAGGCCGAGGAGATATAAGGGGGATGGTGGTTCGGTGTCACTTCCTGACAGCGCCTCCTTATTGTTCCCCCGTCAGGGAAACAGGGAAGCGGAGATGGGCAGGGGCAGCAGGAGCAAGGGGCCTCTGTCATTCTTGGGCCAGGACCAGCCCATCCACCTTTCTCCTGCGCACTGGCTTCCTGTTGCCCTGTCTCAGGCTCCAGACAATAGCCCATCAGCCTGACACCCAGCCCTGGCCCAGTCCCTCGGGCTGTGGGCTGTGTCGTGATTCATGCCAGGTGAGGACTGCAGCATGCCAAGTTCATTTCCTTTGCAGCCCGAGGGGAGGGTGGGCTGGCACATACTTGTCTGTAAGGTTAGTTTACCGATAAAGGGATGTAGAGCTAAAGGAAAATATACAGTTCTGACTCCTCAGGTAAAGCAGACAGAACGGAACTCTGGCTCTTTTGGAATGCCATCGAGGTTTATCTCCTGTTTCTCTTCCTCCTTTCTTTTCTTCATTTTGTCACTCCTGGCAGCCTCTTGGTCCCCGAGGCTGATCCTGAGTGTCCATGACCTTAACTTGGCTCCAAACATTGGCTCATAGCCATTGAGTTGCCTCCCTGAGCCCCTCCCGCCCCAGGGTGCCCACCTGCTCAGGAGAGATAGAGCATGATGAAACCAGAGGAGAAGGGCCTCTGGATCCAGGCTGGGGTTCAAACTCTGGCAATACTCAGCAGCTAGCCCGAGGAAGGTACCTCGTCTCTGAGCCTCAGTTTCCTCCTCTGTATTAGTGATGAGTCATACCTACTAGACTGGGCTATTGTGAAGATCAATAAGATGGCACTGAGAAAGTGAATCATACAATGTCTGCCACACAGTAGGGACTCAGGTCATTGTCATCATCATCATCACCCAGCAACAAATGCCACTACACCATTGGAATCAGACCTGGTCCTTTATCTTTTATTATTATTTTAAAAAATATGATTTTATTGGCTTCAGAGAGAGGAAGGGAGAAGGGGAGAGAGAGACATAGAAACACTGATGAGAGGAAAAACATCGCTTGGCTATCTCCTGCATGCCCCCTACTGCAACCTGAGCATATGCCTTGACTGGTAGTCCAGCCAGCAACCTCCTGATGCATGGGACAATGCTCAACCAACTGAGCCACACTGGCCCGAAGCCCTGGTTCTAATCTCAGCTCTGGCATTAACTATCTGTTTGGCCCCAGGCAGTCCCCTAACATTTTTGAGTCACATGCGCTCACTTGTGAAATGGTGAGTTTGGGCTTGATTTCCTCTGGGATTCTTCTCAGATCTCTAATTCTGGGGTCCTGAAGGTGCCTTAAAGTAGATGTTCATGGAAATTTTTGTTCTTTAAAGAACAGGAGAATAATGTAACTGCTTGGTGTGGATTGTGCCTTCCCACACAATTTATACACTGAAGCCCTAACTCCCAATCTGATTATCTGGAGATTCTGGAGATAAATGCTTAGGAGGTAATTTAAGCTAACTAAGGTTGTAAGGGTGAGGCCCTAATCTGATAAAGTTGTGGCCTTATAAGAAGAGGGAGAAAGAAATCTCTCTCCCTTTTCTTCTCCCTTCCCCTCCCATGCCCTCCCTTCCCTTCCCCTTCCCCTCTCCACCCTGCCTATCTCTCCCTCTATCTCCTTCTCTTCTCCTTTCTTTCATGTGAGGACAGGAGAAGACAGCCCTCTGCAAACCAGGACGAGAGCTTTTACCAGAAACCAAACCCTGCTGGCACCCTGATTTTGGGCTTTCCAGCCCCCAGGACTGTAAGAAAAGAAATGTCTATTGTTTAAGCCACACAGTGTATAGTATTTTGTTGTGGCGCCAGAGCTAAGACATTGCAGAAGGAGGAGCATCTGGGAGAGGAGCATGAGGCAGAGAACAGAGTCCACAGCAAGCGCTTGATGAAGTTTACTGAGCCCCAGAGGAGTGGTGACCTGCTGCTGGCAGAGGGAGAAGCCACACCCAGCCAACCATCTGACTTCACAGCAACCGGAACATTGTCATTAAAACAAGCAGCCCCACTTTCTATCATAAACAGTGGTTAACCCTGGCTCTGGAGTCAGGTATGTCCAATTTAAACCTGAGCTCTGCTGCATGCCAGCTGTGTGACCATAGAAAAGTAAACTTCTCTCTCTAGTCTCATTCCTTTCCTGTCCAACAAATCACTTCGGCAACGCCTCAACTATGTAGAATAAATGTGGCCACGTATATATGGTGCATGGCCCAGTGCTTTGCATATAGTAGGCACTTGTTACATGTTGGCTGCCTCTAGTAATAAAGTTATATGATCAATAACTAATGAATAACAATAATTTTGCTCACATGATTTGCTTTACCTACTTGAGCTAAAAATAAGGCCATGCTTCCCTTGTTATTAGAATTGAAACTGACCCCAGCCCTGTCTCCCCTACCAGTACACCCTTCTCTCCTTCCTTGTGTCTACCCTGCCCCATAAGCTGCAATTCCCCACTGCTTTGTGTGAGACCGAGCCCTCTGGGAATTCTATTAGATGCAGGCGTGGCCCCTGGAGGCTGGTGGCATCCTGTTTGCTCTGAGCTCACCTCTTTCCCATACGGTGCTGGAGCAACTTGTCCACCTGTGATAGTCTCAGTTCTGGCTCTGGTTGGGGTAACAGTCCCCTTCTCCTCTCCCACCGGAGGTCTCCTTCTTGGAAGGTTCTTCATGTCCTTCCTGCTCAGGTGACCTCACTGCACTGTCTTAATTCTTCAGATGTTTGGGTAACCTTGAGTAACAAAACACCAAAAAGACATCTAGCTCCATCGGGAGCTGCTGGTCACTTATGCAGAGTTGCCCATTCCCTCACCAGAAACTTTTGAGTTCCATAACAGCATGGCCTTTGACAGGCCTCCCAAAGCCTCTTCCCAGGGAGAGGCTCTATATGTCTTTCTGCCTCCAGACTACTCAAGTGGTCTTATTCACAACAGGGAGATCTGCTCTAATGAAAACAGTAATTTTACATTTCATTGCATCTAAGATGCTACAGATTGTAAGAAAAAATCCTTAGTGAATACATCATGAAGAAAGAAAAAAAGAAGCTTCCAATTCTCTATAACATGCCATCCTCTGAAAGACCTGTTGTGATTTCAGAGACATTAAAAATGTGAAATTGGGAGAACTAAGATGGCGGCAAAGGCAAAACACCTATCTTGCTGTCATAATCAGCAATTTTAATACTACAACTTAACGAAGGAACAAACACCTTCCAGAATCACCAGAAAGCTCGCCGAGTGAAAATTCCACAAATAAAAGTGAAGATAAGACACTGTGACTTGGAGGAGCGGCGGTGGACGGCGTTGAAAGATTCGCGCGCAGAGAGAGGTTTGGAGTGCGCACCGCGGAGAGGGCGGGCGGCTGAAAACCGGCCAGTTTTCTCGAACGGGGAGACAGGGGCGTCCCACTGGACAGATTCTCCAGCTCTGGGCGAAGTCCAGAGAACCCACTATCACACGGGGTGAAAACTGGACAGTGGGAGGGCACGCCGAAGCTCGGGGGCTGCCGGGTCTGCCGGCTTGTGGAGAAGGCAGCTTGCGCGCGAACAGCTCGGCTGCCTGATGGCGCAGAGAGCGCACCGCGACTTGTCTCTCATTTGGAAAACCGTCAGACTGCTTTGTTTTACGACCCTGGGTGAGACATTGCGCATGCAAAGTCATTTGGGGAAAGTCTGAATTCCCCGGCAGCCGGTGGAGCTCCACAGCGGCTCTCTCTCAGAGGTGCTGGCAGCCATTGCCCCCGGCACAGAGCCCCTGGGGCCGCATAGGGTGGAGCTAACGCTGTCTGCTTGGCCCGGAGACTCCGCCCACCCAACCTGAGCACAGCTGAGCTTCACAGACAATTGGCCTGGAGGTCAAACCCTCCAAGTGCTAACAACGATTAACTGAGCTTAACTTCAGCAAGACTGTGCAACCCATATCCACCTCAGGTAACTGGGGAGACTGAGCCACTGTCCCTTTGAGGATAGCCACCACATAAAGCAGCCACCATGCAGAGACATGGAAAGAAATCAGGTGTGAAAGAAATGGAGGAGAAAAGACGACAAGACATAGAGTTCAAAACCACGGTTATAAGGCTTTTCAAGAGGCTCCTACAAAAGGCCGATCAAATTAATGAGAATTACCAGGAAATAAACAAGACCAACCAGGAAATAAACAAGACCAACCAGCAAATGAATGAGATTTACAAGGAGATGAATTATACTTACAAAGAAATGAATGAGACCCTCAGGGAAATGTGCAAGACCTCTGAGATTACAAACCAGACCCTCACAGATAAAAAAAAAGGACCAACTAGAAATCAAGCATACACAGGCTGAAATAAAAAATATTACACAAAGTCCTAAAAGCAGTCCAGAGGGCCACAAGAACCAAGTCAAAGATTTGAAATACAAAGAAGCTAAATCCACTCAGCTGGAAAAGCAAGAAACAAAAAGAATTCAGATAATTGAAGATAGCGTAAGGGGCCTCTGGGACAACCTCAAGCATGCCAACATCCGAATTATTGGGGTGCCAGAAAAAGAGAGAGAGCAAGTTAATGAAAACCTACTTGAAGAAATAGTGACTGAAAACTTTCCCCACCTGGTGAAAGAAACTGACTTAAAAGCCCAAGAAGTACACAGAACCCCAAAATATAGGAATCTAAAGAGGACCACACCAAGGCATATCATAATTAAAATGCCAAGAGCAAAAGATAAAGAGAGAATATTAAAAGCAGCAAGAGAAAAACAGTTGGTTACCTACAGGGGAACACCCATGCGATTGTCAGCGGATTTCTCAACACAAACGATGCAGGCCAGACGGGAGTGGCAAGAAATATTCAAAATAATGAAGAGCAAGAATCTACAACCAAGATTACTCTATCCAGCAAAGCTATCATTCAGAATTGAGGATCAGATAAAGTGCTTCGCAGATAAGAAAAAGCTAAAGGAGTTCATCACCACCAAACCAGTATTATATGAAATGCTGAAAGATATTCTTTAAGAAGAGGAAGAAGAAAAAGGTAAAAATATAAATTATGAACAACAAATACACATCTATCAACAAATGAACATAAAAATCAAGTGAACTGATAGGCTGATGAACAAGATAAACTGGTGACTATAACAGAAACATGGACATAGAGAGGGAATGGACTGACAATTCTTGGGGAGAAAAGTGTTGTTGGAAGTACAGCAAGAGATTGGACAAAAATCTTGCAACAATGGGAGAGGACATTGGGGAGGGGGAGATGAGGGCGGAGGGTGGGATAGGTACAGGGTGGAGGGAAGATATAGGGGGATAAAAAAAGGGGAAACAATGTAATTAATAAACTGAACAATAAAAAAAAATTTAAAAAAAAATGTGAAATTGAGTGCATCTCAGAATCAGTGAAATTATTAACAATATTAGGTGATATTTTTTTGAATATTTACCATGTGCTGGGCACTTGTTTTAAGAGTTTTCAATGAATTCATTTACTTCAAAACAGGTCTATGAAGTAGAGTCTATTATAACCTCCATTTATAGATGAGAAATATGAGGCACATGTAGGTTATCTACCTAATAAAAGAGTAACATGCTAATTGACCATAACTTCGTGATGCCCACCAGCCAATCAGGAGTGAGTATGCAAATCAACCAAACAAAGCTGGCGAGTTAATTTGCATACATAGTCATGGAGTGGCTGGGGGCGGGGTGGGAAGCTTGCATCATTGCAATGGCGACAATACAGGCGTTCTGCATCACCACAGTCGCTCCGGGCCTCTGGGCAGTGTGGGAAAGCAGAAATACGGCTCCAGCCAGAGGCAAGGCACTGCTGGCAGCCAGGGGAAGTAAGGCCCATTCTTGCATGAATCTTTGTGCATTGGGCCTCTAGTGTAACATAATGCCACACAGCTAGCGAGTTGTGAGATTTAAGCTCAGGCAATTGAATGCCCTTCATATTAGACTTGAAGCAGTAGCAACTTTAAAATATGATCTCCCTCTGTCCGGCCAGTCTGGCTCAGTGGTTGAGTGTCGGCCTAGGAATCAAGAGGTTGCTGGTTTGATTCCTGGTCAGGCCACATACCTGGGTTGCAGGCTAGATCCCCAGTATGTGGTATGCAGAAGGAACCTATAGATATTCCTGTCTCATCAATGTTTCTATTTCTCTATCCCTCCCCCTTTCTCTCTAAAAATCAATAAAAACATATATTTTTTAAAAGAACCTCTCTCTCTCTCTCTCTCTCTCTCTCTTTCTCTCTCTCTCTCTCTCTCTCTCTCTCTCTCTCTCTCTTACACACACACACACACACACACACACACACACACACACACACGCGCGCGCGACTTAAAGTCCTATCTTACTGGTTTCTCCAAGGACAATTGTAATACTAATTTACATTGAAGAGTAAGAGCAAGAAATTGGGGTTTGAATGATCTGCTAAGTGCTTTTTAGAGAGGATTTTGGTGTTGAAATCAATCCAGGGAGATGAGATGGTCTCCCAGCGTACATACGCTCAGCACCTAGCAGAATACAGGCTGCCAGGAGACCAAGTTGTTGAAAAAAGAAGTGCAGTTGAACTCCTCACTTCCTGGCTCTTCCCAGTGGCCTTTTCTGAGGCTGGGATCCATTCATGCTTCATGATGTGGCTCATTACTGAAAGCCGTCCTCTCGGACCCTGTTGGAAGGCCTTCAGTTGCTAGTAACAGAAAACCCAATTAAAAGCAGCTTCAACAAATAGGGCTCTTTTGTGTTCTCCCTTGATGAGTGCCTGGAGGAAGGCGGTCCAGCTCTGTGTGCATGGTGGCTCAGTGGTGCCAACTGCTACTCAAGTTCTTTCAGTGCTGTCATCTTAACTTGTCGACATGCTGCCTTATGGTTTTAAAAGGGTGTCTACACCTCTAGGCACTTTGTCCATGTGCCAGGAAGAAGCAGGGGGGAGGGCAGAAGGGCTTTGTCTTTTTACCTAGGAAGGAAGCCCTCCCCAGGAGAGTTCTTGCCACTATTTAGCAGGAGTTGGGTCACGGGTCCATATGCTTAGGTCAGTTACTGGCCAAAGATAACGGGATGACTGTGACTGGCTTTGACCTGCAATGATGTACCCCTTGCAAGTGGTGAGAGTATTTTCCCTCTCCAAGATCAAGAAATCTGGGACTGCTATCTGAGCGACAACAAAGTCAGCAAGTATGGATGGGGGATGGGCAGGCAGCCCCCAGTCTGCCACCTACTCCTTTTCCCTTACTCTCCTATAATAGTCTCTCCCCGACCCCACCCCACTCTTCTCTACTTACTTAGGCTCAGGAAAAAAGAGTGCTGGACTTGCATTCCCCTCTGCTGTGTAGCCCACCAGGATGTAAGTACTGTGAAGGGAGGGACCATCTCTGCTGTGCTCCCACGTTATCCCCAGAACTTATCACATGCCTGATGCATTGTAGGCACTTGGTCAATACTGGAGTGAATGGATGAATGAATACTGGCTGGGAGCCTGTGTGCCCTGGGCATTCACTCTCTCAGGAACCAACACAGACAGATCAGGTCTCCTGCTTGTCCCTCCAGTGGTGTGGGAAGGCTGTGTGTGTGTGTGTGTGTGTGCATGCCAGCCAGTGTGTGAGTGTGTGCATGCATGCACACTCACAGCTCCTCCCTGCCTCAGATTGAATTACTTATAAACAGGCCTACGCCAACCTGGAAGAGGCTGTATTTCAGCACAGCAGTTTTCATAATTTCCCCAATTCTTTTGATTTGGCAAAATCCAAAAATAAAACACCCCCACCCCACTCCACCCCATCTTCCGCTCAGCATGTCTCTGGAGCCTGGTGCTTCGCCTGGAGCAATGGAATCCGGATGCTGGGATGTAGCTCCAGAGCCTGTGAGTCTGCCTTTCCTCCCTCCACTCACTCCTGCTCTGGCCTCGGCTTACCTCCTGGCCTCTCCTGGGGGCTGGTGTGCTCCCTGTTCTGCAGGGGCTCTCTCCCCTTCTGCATCCTGGATTTCTTCTTCCAGGATGTCTATTGATGTCATTCTTTTGACAAAGGATGGAGAACATTTCCCCCTCTGTTTTTAAGAATCTCATTGACCCCAATGTCTCCAACCTCTAGACTCTTAAAATGTCTCCAACTTCTAGACTCTTAGTAAGCAATGTGTGGCTGGCTAATTCCATTTAACTTGATTCTTAGACACCAGGATGTGGGAAGTTCCTTATACTGTTATCTCACATGTGTCTAGGATTTGATTCAAATGAATTTGTGAGGTCCTTATCTAACAAATTGGGCATTAGATTAGGTTCTCTTTGAGATTTCTTCCAACACTGACTAGGTAGAATAGTGAATGTTACTATTTTTAATGTAACTGAGGAAACAGGCTCAGAGAGGTTAAGGGAGAGACTTAAGGACACACCGCAAGTCAATTGCAGCACCAGGGCTAGAACTGAATCGCAGTTTGATGGGCTTTTCACCACATTACGCTGCCTTTCATGTTAGTTTCCAATGAATCCCTGCTGGATGTAGGCACAGAACCCAGTCTCTCTCTCCAGGAAGTTCCCAACCCTCTCCCAGCCTTTAAATTGTTGGCCAGGCAGGATATGTTCTCCAGCCAATGCCGTGGTGACAGATGTCGTGTGGATGGACCCTATGACAAACAGCATCTGGAACTTGGAGCTGGCATAGGCAGTGGCCTGGAACTACTCCCTCACCACCCACCCCAGCCATGCCTCCTCTGTGTTAATTAAAGTGATCCCATTCCCAGTGCATGTTTGTTTGTTTGTTTATTTATTTATTTAGGCAAATGCCGGGGCAAATACCAAGTATAGTACTCTACTGCTAAGAAGGAAAGAACAAAAGGCTGGGAGTTGAGAGAAAAGGGTTTGAGGCTTGCCTGGCTACTCATGAGAAGTATTTTCTCACATCCTTTCATCGTCAAGGTTAAATCTCAATGTTCTCTTCTATAACAGGGTGTGTGTGAGCGGAGGGGACTATATGGGCTCCAGGATACTTTCTCTAATATGCTACAGTATGCTTTTGTGATGCCATTTAACATAGAAATGGCACAGATATACATGGAATGAGGAGCAGACAATTATATATGCTGTTTGTTTCTATGTAGTCTGGAAACCTGGGAACCCAGAAGGAGTCTACTAGGTGCATTCTAATATCAATTGTTTAAAACAATAAATGATGCACGTGATCAGCTTTGGTAGAAAGTGTGGATGCTAAGGGAACTATCGTTATGGAATGGTTCCTATGTGCTGGGCACGAAATACATTTTTATCTGATTTAATCCTTATAATAACCTCACATGGTAGAACAGGCTTTCTCTAATTCCTCATTGCATATTCTTTCTGTAACACCACACAGCTATTAATGGCATCTTCCATTTACGAAGCATTTATGGATATGTCCAATACCAATTTAAATATATGATTTCATCGAATCCTTACAATAGTCCTAAGGAAGTTAATAATAGTTCACTATTCTCTGGATGCAGAAATGGAGGCACAGGGTCTCACAGTTAATGAGTGGCAGAGCCTGAATTCTCACCCAGTTGTGCTTGGTGCACCCCCATGCTGGGTTCTTTTGCCTCCACTTTGCCTTACTGGTAGCTAATACCCCTCAGCAGGATGTCCACTATATATCCTTGCACAGAGTTTTTCAAAGTGTGTTCTGAAGGCCAATTACATCAGAACCTCCTGGTGCTCTCATTAAAATTGCAGTCTTAAGTCTCTCTCCAGACCTCCTGAAGCTCTCTCTGGAGGTGGAACCTGGGACTGCATAATATCAAACTCCCGGTCTGTCTTATTCCCATTAAAGTTTGAGAACCACTCAGTTGGGGAGTGAATAAGTCCTACTTTCATTAAACAAAGTTTTCCATGAGCATAGGAGATCCAGGGTGTTGTGAAAGTTTCCAGCATGGAGCTAAGCAGTATTATTACCTTACTGAGACACACATAATAGGGGCACTTTGCAGTGGTTTTCTAGAAATGGGCTTTCATTGTGCTTTAGCATGAGGTAAAGTCTAGTGTTTCAGTTAGCCAAGACTAGATTATGCTGCAGTTACAAGCTGCCTCCAAATATCAGTTGTCTAAATAAATAAAGATTTCTTTCTTTCTCATACTACATGTCCAGTATGAGTCTGTAGGGTGGGAGATGAAGGGTTGTGCTCATCAGTTATTGTCTCTCAGTGTCTGTGAGTGAGGAACTCAGGAGTGACTCAGCTGGGTAATTCTGGCCCAGGTTCTCTCATGAGGTTGCAGTCAGGGTCTGAAGGGGAGATGTAGTCATCTGAAGGCTTGACTGGGGCTGGAGAATACATTTCCAAAATGGCCCACTCACACGAGTGTTGACAGGAAGCCTTAGTTCCTATCATGTGGGCATCTCCACAGGTTGCTTTTGAGTGTCCTCATGACATTGTACTTGGCTTCCCTCAGAGCAAAGGATCTGAAGGGGAATGAGCAAGCAAGATGCTGTGGTATCTTTCATGACCTCGTATTCAAAGTTGTGCACCATGACTTCCACTTCATTCATTAAAATTGAGTGATTAAGTTCAGCCTTCACTCCAGGGGAGGGAAATTAGTTTCCAATTATTGAGGAAAGCCAAAACAATCTGTGGTCATTTAAAAGCAAGCCCAGTTTACCCTCTGGCCACAAATGATTTATATTCTTCTCACATGTAAAATATACTCACTCCTGCCCAAGGTCCCCGAAGTATTTCATCAGAGCATCCGTTTGAATTCCAGGATTTTGTTATCTAAGTCAGGAAATGATAAGGATACTTAGATGTAATTTCTTAAATCCAGCTCCTTAAGAATAAGAAGACCTGTGAATACACACATGCAATATATAGTGATGGGACACATGTAGGATAACCATTATAGACATTTCTGTCCAAAAATGGGGAAAATAGAAGACACAAAGACTTACGACTCCAGGGTGAGTCTGAGATACAGCTGGACAAGTGTTGAATGTTCTTTGATTAAGACTTGGTCTTATTCCTGACTGAGAATCATGCTCCATGGCTCTGTGCCCTGCCCTCTGGGGTCTTGGTTCTTCCTCTGAGTCATCTTTCCTTTTCCATGAAAGGTTGTCTTGTTTGCAAGTGTGTAGTTTTCTCATCCTGTTTCCTGCCAGAATTTTGGGATAGAGATTTAAAGATCATTAAAAAAAATCTTCACCTGAGGATATGCTTTTAAAATTGATTTTAGGGAAAGGAAGGAAGAGAGAAACATCAAGGTGAGAGAGAAACATGGATTGGTTTCCTCCTGCATGCACCCCAACCGGGGATCAAACCTGCAACCCAGGTATGTGCCCTGTCTGGGAATCAAATTTGCAAAGTTTAGGTATATGCGATGACACTCCAATCAACTGAGCCACATAATTTTTACTTTGTACTGTTTTTGTCCCTTTCAGTTTAAGTTGTCTGTGTCCCTACAAATATAATTTTCTTAAAAATGATCTGAGTCTTCTGAAAATATTGGGTTCACTCCATTAGACAAAGACCACATCCAGAAATCTCTTTGAGATAAGCCTATGGGTGCCTGCTGAAATAGCTGAGGGACATTCTTACTTGTCTTAGAAACTATTGCTCAACTGAGAGTATCTGCAAGGCACATATTTAAACTTAGAATGGTTTTTGTCTGATTGAACAGCCCTCTGAGTTGCCACCTTAGAGCTTTTTTGCAGTCTTAACAAAGGGCTTTATTGCCACCTCCTTGGCTTCATCTTCTGTATGTCTGCTTTGCAGGGCTCTGGAATTGATTACTGTATGGAAGACATTTCTTAATTTTATCATTGTTTGCCATCTTGAGAGGTTAAAAAATTTCAAGATTATCAAATCCTGTCTTTTTCATGCTTAATAGTATTTCTTTTAGCCGAGACCGGTTTGGCTCAGTGGATAGAGCGTCGGACTGCGGACTGAGGGGTCCCGGGTTCGATTCCGGCAAGGGCATGTACCTTGGCTGCGGGCACATCCCCAGTGCAGGGCGTGCAAGAGGCAGCTGATTGATGTCTCTCTCTCATCGATGTTTCTGACTTTCTATCCCCCTCCCTTCTGCTCTGTAAAAAATCAATAAAATATTTATTAAAAAAATAGTATTTCTTTTAGCCTATCTGTCTCCTCTCACATTTTGGTATAAGCAGAAGAAGCCTGGTGGCACTTTTAACACATGGCTCAGAAATCCCCTTAGCTAAACCCAGTTCATTAGGTACATTTGCTTTTTACATAACTGCAAGTGTCAGTATTTCTAAACTTTTTATTCCTGTAAAATAGGACCCCCCACTTCCCCGTTCCTCCACTTTCTAGTAATATTTTTCTCATTCTCCTTTGTCCCTCATCTGCAGTCTCCTCAAAGGTCATAATGCCTCTGCAAACAGTACTGATAAAGCTTTTCAAGCATTCAATAACACTTACATTTATTCCATCTCTGCTTACTGCTTGATTCTAAAGCCTCTCCTACAGTGTTAGATATCTATTATGGCAACACCTTATTATTGGTACCAAAATCTATATTAGTTATCCTTTGTTGTATAACTAATTGCTCCAAACTTCACTAGGAATCCAAAAATGGTGTTGCTGTATGGTTCTGGCCCAGAGCCTCTCATGAATGAGGCACAATCTCTTGGGGCTGGAGGAACCACATCCAAGATGGCTTATTCACATGGCTCTTGGTGGGAGGCCTCAGTTCCTCATCACATGGACTTCTCCATAGGTTTCCATCAGGTTGAATGATCAGAGAGTGAGAGAGGGGAGTGAGCACTGAGGAAACTATACTGCCTTGTAGCTTTGGAAGTGACTTTTGCCGCATTCTGATATAGACTAACCTGATACAATGTGGTAGAGGACTACTCAAAGGTGTGAGTATCAGGAAGCAGGCGATCATTAGGAGCCATCTTGATTCTGGTTACCATATGACTATTGAATCATCTCTTTGGCTTTGCAAAATCATCTCTTTGGTGTTGCATTGTGAGGAAGGGAGGGGCACCTATTTTTGTTATGTTTTGTGACAGGAACCCTAGTTTCATATACAAGTTCAGCAGCATTAGTTCTTTTTATTTTCACGCAGACGCTGTCATTTCCTAGGATCTAGGCATGAGACTATGAGGGAGGCTGGCCAGGAGACACATCCAAGAGGCAGATGCTATGCTAGTCAGAACCACCCTTCCTCTGAGCATGAGGATTTGTTTAAGCTCTTCTGCTCTTCTGCCCAACTCCCTGTTCTCTGAGGTTAAGTTATTTCTTTGGAGTTCCCCTAAGCTTCTCATGTGAATAAGTAAACTCTTGATGAGACTCCAGAATATTCTAGAGATGTATCTGAGTTCAGGATAGTGTACTAAGGTAACCTAGGGCAGAAAGAAAAGCAGAAACTGCCCTGGAAATTATCTACACAGACCCATAATCCTCTGCTGGCAGGGGCTCTGAGGTACATCCTGTGGGTACAGCTGTGACATTCACAGTTAGTCAGTAAGAGTCCATTCTGGCAGCAACTAAGAGTTGACTAAGATTCTGGGCTGCCTGCACCGGTATCCAATCCTTAGGTCCTCATGTCTTTGGGATCTCCTCTTCCAGACTTAAAGTTTCTGATTTATTTCCAAGCCCAACCATCTTTTTCTGGAACGATCCTAGGTTACTCTGTGTGAATGAATACACCTGTTAATGACTCTATGAGCCACTTTTGGTGCTTTTTTTTTTTTTAACCTGGACCCAATTTTACTATCTACCATGATGAAATCTGAGTATGCTTTACTAGTTCAGCCTCAGATTGTCCTCTACCAGAGCCTATATAGCACCAACAAGAGAAAAACTATAAGGGCTCTGAAGAAATCCCAACTCAAAATTTACCCACCACTACACAGACAGGTATAAGCAAGTAGAAGGAGTCTACTCACCTCTCCAACGAGGGAGAGATGAGCACTGCACTTCTGAGACATGACAAGGAATTTTGTGAGTAGAGCTGACATGACTTAATTGGTAAGTATTTTGTCTAGACATATGCATCAAGTGTGATCAAGAACCCGCCAACAGTCATCAGAACTACCAGTCACTACCTACTTTAATTGAGTTCCCTAGAAAGTACTGATGGAGTGAGCAGATGTTTGGGCCATCATAACTATTTGGATTTTTAATACTGTAAATAAGAAATGGAAAGACTTGAAGGCATAAGAGGCACACTCATCTCTATTTCTCTCATTTTCTTTTCTCTCCTGAAATCAGGGCTTTCAACTAAAAGGAATCAGGGTTGTTTTTTTTTTTTTTTACCATTTGTGAAATGAGCCAAGATTTGTTCTCTGGGACCAGGGTTTGTGATAACAGGATACCTAAGTGTGGAA
Organism: Antrozous pallidus; assembly: GCA_027563665.1. NCBI lineage: Eukaryota > Metazoa > Chordata > Mammalia > Chiroptera > Vespertilionidae > Antrozous > Antrozous pallidus. The sequence goes on along the minus strand of CM050526.1, from coordinate 27,471,080 downwards.
TGCCTGTCATAACAAACAAGAAGAATATATATGAAGAAGGATTGCCTATCTGATCAAAATACTTTAAATTGAGGGAGACAAATCCCCAGATAAAATGTTATAAATTAAATCAATGAAGCAAAATTTCTTATACCTTAAAACAGAAGTTCTTTTAAGAAAAGAATTATTTTATTCAGGAAAATGTCTAGATAAGTAGTTTGGGATTGAAGATAGATCCCCATAAAAATAATATAGCATGAGTCAACGGGGGAAAATCAGGGAAAAACTTCTGTAGGTCAGTAAAGAACAAAAATATAGAGCAGGTAGGAGAGAACTGAGAAGATAGTAGAAGGTAAAGAGAAGACATTATGGCAGGTAGATAAAGGAGGGGTGAGCCATGCTCATTTGGAGTTGTGTTTCTGCTGTGCTCATAAATGCCTTGTGCTAGTGCTTTCCTCTAGAAAAGGAGGATAAGAACTTGACTTTAAACTTGGGTCAAGGTGATATGGGAGGGAAAAATGCAAACCAGAAGGCCAGATGATCCATAAACTAAATGCCTGAGACATGAGCAAAAGCTCAGAGCCAGCCGCTCAGGAACAGGTAACAGGAAACTGAGGTGCAAAGAGGGAAGCAGAGTCGCTCAGGAGCCTGTGCACCAAAAATGGAGTAGAGAAACAAGGCAAACTTGACATGTAACATGAAGGAGGCAAATACAATTGCAGAGACTTGGACACCTGGTGGGATGGTGCTTGTCTGGCAGGATGTGGCTGGTTTAAAAGTCCTAATAAAGGCAGGGAGGAGTGACCCAATATATACAAGGAGTGTGAAAATGGATTAATTTGGGGATGTACAGAGTAGAAAATTTTGGTGATGAAAAAAGATAAACTATAATGATTTCTGCTAATATTTATTCATGTTTTTTCTATTGGTAGGTATCATCACAGCACTTTGCATGTACTATTTCATTTAATTTTCACTATGATCTTAAAAGGCAAGACTAGCATTACTTTCATATTATGGATGGGCAAAGCAATGATCATAAAGGTCATAAAGGGCTATCCAGATAGAAGATGGAGTGAGACTCCAGACCCAAGAGTCTCAGCTCTTATAGATGTGAAACTAACTTGGACTAACAAAAGATACAGGTGTTCTTTTGTTGCTTTTTTTTTTTTTTAATTCTTATTCTCAAGTATAGACACAGGGCAAAGAAATCATGAGAACTCCAACTTTCCAGTCATCTGCTGGGGTGGAGGTTTTATTATCTTCAAAGTCCAGTGTTTTACAAAAGCCTGTTCACTTGCCCAGAAAATAATATTGTCTCTGAACAGATGAAGGAGACAAGGAAGAGAACTGTCCCTTTGAGTTTTGTTCACTGAGGGATGAATTTACTGTTCCTATGGGGATCATGGGATGCTTGGGAGGGAGGTTTTGTCATCTTGGAGGCTGTGGTAGCAAAGAAAGAGGACACTGGCCACAGTTAAATATGTGCCCCAGTTATTAGGAGCATAAACATATCAGTCAGAGTACTTTTGCTGGCATTTGAGAAAGAGAATGAATTGGCCTTAGTAACTGGAAAGGCCAAGAGTGATTGGTTTTGGGTAGTGCTACCATCAGAAGCTCAAACCAGGCAATCAGGGCTACTTTTCTCTCTCTTGGTTTGTCCCTTGGCTCCATATGGGAAAGGCAGTTGCCTACAATTTCAGATTTATAACTCAGGTGGAAAACTCTTAACTCTTATCTCTCTCAATCTCAAATTTTCCACCCAAGCCAGATCTCTCTATTTGGCCTTGCTGGCTCTTGTGCTCACCTCTAGACTAATCACTATTGCAAGGTAGATCCCAAGCTGTGATAAGACCTAGGCTGGGTCATGGTTTCACTCACTGATGGAGGTTGGGTTAGGAATGATGGGTAAGGAGAAGTTCCACAAAGGAAATAGGGTCCCTGGGCCAACATAGTAATATTCATCCTAACACATTTTGAATGTTCATAGAGAAGTCTGGTCCAGTAGCCTATGACCTCACAAAGGAAGGTAGACTGTTTCTAGAAAAAAAAGCACCACTATAGTCAGTTAATTCTAATGAGGAGAAAAAGAAAGGAGAAAAAAAAAAACTACACTGAAGTCATACAAGTTGCTCTATGGTGAACTTCAACTTCAAAAAACTCATACGGCTTGAAGGACCCTAAAGATGGGCACTAGAGTAGAATGGGTCTGTGGGAATAGTGACAATGAGGCTCAGGCTCAGAGTAAACTCAGATTTGAAGAGGCAGATATTCTGAGGACAATAAGAGGTCTTTGGAGCTCTGTTTAGTGAAGGAAAAATAGTGCAAGTGTAAATCCATTGCTTGGGCAAGAGGAAATAATGTTAGCTAAAAAGACAGAGAAAGTAAAGTAGAAGTTGAAGATATAATGTTTCCATCAAGGATGTCAAACTAGAAAGAGAAGAACAAACACTAAGTAGAGACAGTGCTAGTCCATCCAGTGGTCACTTCCTCCCTCCTTATAGGCAGATGGCTGACTTCCCCCACCCTCTCCCACCACATCTGAGGGATACATTCCATGTAGTCCAAGACAGTTTTTGTTCCATTCTCCCCATCATTGGCTGTTTAAGGACAGGCAATAGACTTACTTCTTATCAATGAGATGTGAGAACTGGTCTGCCAGGATTTATGAAAATTTGTTCTTGCTTCTAAAAAGAGAGATGGAACCACCAGTCCTTCTTTTACTGCTGGACATTGTCAGGTTTGCCTGAGATTGTTGGAAATGTAACACGTCTTGCAACCATTAGAGAATTAAATTGATGACCTGAGGATGGCAGAGGATGGCAGGTATCATTGAAGATGTAATTAAACTATTGAAGTAACCAATCCTGAAATCCCTCTACCCAGCACTTGTAATTTCATGAAATAATTCATTTTGCTTATTGTTTAAGTCAGTTGAACCTGGGGTTTGTGCTCCCTGCAGCCCAAGACCTTTTGACTGGCTCAGAACTCAAGAAAGGTGAGGAGATTAGATAAGAAGTGGGTAAGAAGCTGATTCAAATGGATCCAAGTATCAGACCCAATGACTCACATCCCGAGGTGTAGAAAGAACTTTCCAGTGGGTTTGGGAAGCCACTGTCAGTAACTTTTAAGTAGTTGTGGAGAATAGAAGGTGGTGCCAGAAGCAGGAACTAGGCAGAGATTACCCTGATTTTCATAAAAAGGAAAAAAAACATTGTTACTGGAAACTCCAGACAAGTGAATTTGAGGTAGATCCTTGACAACAGGGAAGCAGAATGGATTAAGAAGCAGATGGTGGGTGAGCATTTAGGAAGGAATGCAGTGGTCAGTTGAACGCAAAATGACTTCATTGAGTACAAGTTATTCCAAACTAACCTCATTTCCTCTTTTGATAAGGTTACTATGTTTGCGAATCAGGTGTATGCCATAAACATTGCAGGTCTTGATTTCAGTTTAGGGTTAACAGTTCCTCTCATGGTTTCCTTGTGGCTAAGATGGTGAAATGTGGGTTGGATGCGAGCAGTGGTTTTATGTATTTGCAGCTGGCTCAACAGCTGAATTCAAAGAGTGTTGAATATTGGATGGATGTCACAGCCCATGTGCTAAACTCAGGGTGGTGGAGAGAGAAGTCACACATTGGCCTGAGCTTGGCTGGGAGTGAAAGTCTGACACTCTGGGTGAGACAGCCCTGGGATGGGCAAGACAAGTGCCAGCAAACCTTAAGCTTGTTGCTCAGAGGCCCTGAGTAAAGCTGGGAGGAGCAAGTGGATACAGGAAGGGGGAAGACATGTGAAGGGTCATTGGGAAGACCTAAAGAGGGGGAAGCAGACAAAGAGGCAGATCTCAGGAGGGAGGAACAAGAAGGCAGAAGCAGTTGAGGAGATAGAGGGAGAGTCAGGCAATACCATGGGTGGGTGTCTAGAGAACCCTGCTCTGCGTTCCATTTCCTCACTTCTTAGAGGGGCCGTTTCCAACCCATGACAATGGGTGTCAACCTTCAGAGCGTGTTTTTGCTGAGTTCTTAGGGCCCCATCCTTGATCATGTCTGATTTATCACTAGATGAAAACTCAGGAGGCATACTGATCAAAGGTGTAAATGTCACAAATCTGGGAGGGAGAGTTAATACTAGAGGTGACAGAATGAGGACCCAGAGTGATCCTGACAGGTTGGAATGCTGGGTCAAAAACAATAAGATACAATTTAGCAGGCTTAAATGTAAGTCTGGCATTTACGTGCAAAAAAAAAAATGGTGAAAACAGAATGGGATAGATTACTTTGGCAGGAAATCATGTGAAAAATATCTGTGGCTTTTAAATGACCACCAGCTCAGAGTAAGCCAACAGTGTGATGTGATTGCTAACAATCCAACACAACGTGAAGTAGAAGAATGAATAGAAATCCAGTACTCTTGGGGAGGAGTGGTCTCATTATATACTTGGTCAGGTGACATCTAGGATATCATGTTCAGTTTTGGGCACCAGATTTTGAGGAGAGCATTGACAAAGTGTATGCAGAGATGGGCTGTTTAAGATGGAGCAAGTCCCAGAAATTGTTTGATGTGAGGAGAGGTTGCAAGATCAGGAAGTTGGGCTCGTCTCTGAGGTAGGACTAACCCAAATGGTAGAAGGTATGGGGCAGCTAACGTACATACATAAAAAGAAAGCCTTTCTGATCATTATAATCAACAGAAAGAATGTCAGCTATTTTATTTCACATACGAGTTTTAAAAACATGAGCTTGTTTGTGAGGTGAGCCATTGCTTCCATGTCAGTGATACCGTAATTATTTGAAATGATCATAAAATTATATACTGATATGTCTATCCCCAGTGCCTAGAAAATTTCCTGGTAAATATTCATTGAATAAGTGGGATGTGAGAGAAACTGAATGTCTTTCCTGAGGTTACTTGGATGGATTTCCAACTCCTCTGTCCTGGTTTGGTGTGAGAGGAAAGTCCTTTTCTGCAGAAGGTGAATTTACAGAAATTGAGGCCCTTGATCATCTTAAGTAAAGTCAGATAAGGGCTCTTTCTGAACTGACCCCCAGGATGGACCCAGGAAGTGTTTGCTTGTTTTCCTCTTCCTTTCCGTATAAATTAGGACCGACCTAAAGGTCCTTACCCCTTTTTATTGTGCTGGGGATGAGGTGATTGGGCCGAGGGTCATAAAATCATCAACGTTCAGCTTATCCTTATGCTCAGTTCTTGTTTCCTCTCCAAGACAAGTACAAAGCAGGCTTCCGGTTAATGGGGGTCTTGGGGACCCCCCCTTCCTTCCGGTTGGTGCAGGTTTTGCTGCCTGTCTCCTGCCCCCCTGCTCGGGGGTGTCCACCGTCTCCACTAGGTGGAGAAAAAGAGCGGTTACCAAAATGTATGAAGCCCCAAATCAAAAACACAGCCCAAAGACTACAATCCAATTCCAAATGGAACTCGAAAACTTGAGAAGTAATTGAAGGGAACCACATTAAATACTAGAATGTTTAATGGGGCCCATGTGTTTTGCACAGAGAAAGAGCGCGCGAGAAATGGAACAGAGGAAACCAGGGAGACAACATGTCTGTGCGACTTGTTCTAATTAGAGGCGCAGCGTTGCTGAGCATCATTCGTTATAATCTGGTTAAATCTTCAGCCTGGCCCAGGCACCTCGGCCGGCCCAGGGGTGTCAAACAAAGGGCTCCGTCGTAATAAACGGGGTCTCTCCCTTGGAGGTTCACGCCAGTCACTCGCGAGGGTCAGGGTTGTACATCACTCTCCTGCCAGCTCTTCTTTATGAGTCCAGCGCTGAGCTCCAGCTAGCAGATGTCTGCACATTTCAGGGAGGAGGAAGGAGGGGCATAGATGGAGGGAGGGAGACTCCCCCCTACCCCCCTCCATTGTCTCCAACTTGTCTGTCGCCTAATTCAGTATCTCTGTCTGCAGCTCTAGCGGGATGGGAAGAGTTCAAAAGAGGAAATAAAAACAATCCATAGATCAGAGCTTGGGAGAGATCTGCGTGGCACCCAGATATCACTGGCACCCAGAAATCACTGGCACCCCTCCTGTTCCCCTTTGAAATCTGGATGGCCCGTGATGATTGAGTGGGTTGCGCTGGCGCTCATACCCCAATACCATTGGGGGCTATTTTTAAAAAAGAAGAAGGTAGCCAGAGGTCTGAAGGGGTGTGGGTGGGAAGGGGTCAGTTTCAGGTTTTCCCTAGATACTTGGGAGCTCAAGATGATGTGGGGGTAATGGGAAGGACCCAAGATGAGATTGACACCTCACCCCAAACAAACTCGATTTGGGTTTTGGACACTGAAGGCCAGTCCATTTGTCATGGGTGCCTCAGCCAGGCCTCTGGCCAAGTTCTCTAACTCGGGAGGGTGTCCTTAGTTTTGTGTTCTTTTCTTGTACCCCAATGCTCAGCCAACCAGCTGGCTTGCTGGAGCCTGGGCAGGGCCTCTGTGGTCTATAGAGCATCTTTAAGAGCACGGTGTCCCCCTGGAGATAAAGGCAGAGGGTAGCCAGGCCAATGATGCTTTCCTCTGGCCAAACACAATTTTGAGCTAGGCACTCAGCTTGTTAATTAAAATCCAAGTTTTGAATTTCTTCCCCTGCTTGACCCGCCTGCCAGGTGTCTTTGTGCAAAACAGGAACCACACAACCTTAAGCTCTAGCTGGGGCATGGACACATCACTAGCCCAGCACCTTATCCCTCTGTGATGGTGGGTTTGAGCCCCAGTTAATTCTGGAAACAAACATTCCTGGGTGTTAGGTCCTAGGTTGGTCATCAGCTGGGCCTGTTTCATTCTGGTGAGAATGAGCTGCATTTCCTGGCTTCATCTCCAGCCTCAGGTGATCCACATGCCACTGGATGCTATTGGCCAAGGTGGTGACCAAGGGAGAGAGTGGGTGAGTCTAGGTAACCTGCCCCATGACTAATAAACAACAAAGGCACAATAACTCCTAAAGTAAAATAAATACTTCACTCCATGTTTCTATCTCTCTATTGGACTAGGTACCTGTGCTCTGTGTGGTATATTCATCAGTTTACTTGTCTAACTAGATGCCTCCTCTCACTAAATTGTTAATTCTGTTCACTTTTATATCCAGGTGCCCTATACAGTGCCAGACTCAATAAATCCTTGCCTCTTTGCATGCAAAGCAAAGTACATTCTGCTGTTTTGGTTCTGATTTAGCTGAGTAATTGTAACTTAATTCATTGATCATTTTATTGAGCCATCTGCTGTTGGTACTCTGTGATGTGCTAGGGATATAAAGATTATTAAAATCAGTGCCTGACTTTAAAGCATTCACACTCAGGAGTCAAGTGAGATGAGGGCTGTGTGGGGGAACAGATAAGGAGACTGCTCTTTGGCAATGTGGTAAATCCAAGAATTCTTATGCGCTAGTCACAGTGGGGTCCCAAACGAGTGGCCTCTCCAGGTTGAGACAATTCTAACAGCAGCCCTGGAAGGTCTGACCCAGTGTTTGAGCATGGAGAGGCAGCCTGCTTGGAAAATTGTCCTGAATATCATATGCAACAATCAGACCAGTGCTGCAAACCCAAATGCTCTGCTAAGATAGGACTTGTGTGCTTTCTCGAAAGACTCTCAGAGGTCCCTCTCTGTTAAGCAAATCCAAAAAGCCACCCTGCTTCTTGAAAGGCAACACCAGGACATAGACCACTGGGCACTAGTTTAGTTAGAAAGCCTGATTCATAGATGTCTTTGGTCAGGACAGGTGAGTGTTTTCCTGCTGAGAGCATCAACGTAAAGACCTGACTGTCCCATCTTGCACATCTCTAAGGCCTCCAGATGACCCTGTCTTGGGCTTCTCTCAATGAATGAACATGAGAATAAGGAATGAGCAAGCAGTATACGCTCCTGTAAGACTGCACACTGAGCTGCAGAGGGGCCAAAAAACAGAGGTTTTCTCTTCTGCAAAGTGAAGGGGTTTAAAGAGATGAGGTGGGTCAACCAGGGAAGATTTCCTGGAGGAAGTGAGTGCTGATCTGTGTCTTTAAAAAATATGTATTTTTATTGATTTCAGAGAAGAAGGGAGAGGGAGAGAGAGATAGAAACATTAATGATGAGAGAGAATCATTGATCAGGTGCCTGCTGCATGCACCCAACTGGGGACCGAGCCCACAACTTGGTCATGTGCCCTGACCAGGAATTGAACTGTGACCTCCTTGGGCTCATAATATGTCCCCCTCAAAGGGTTGATAGGAAATAATGCATGCAAGATGTGTCCTATGCAATAAATGCTCAATAAATGTTAGTAAATATTTTTCTGTTTATAGATCTTCAAAAATTCTCTGAATTAAATACTAGAGAGATTATTTTGGAAGTAAAGATTAGTTTAAAAAGCAGAGTCCTGTGATTCTTGTCACACTTAGAAGTTATGCGCCAATGTGTGTAGTAATTCTACAAACATTGATTAAGCACCTACTCAGGCCTTATCTACACTAATAAAAGAGAGAGATGCAAATCACAATGCCCACCAGCCAATCAGGAGTGAGTATGCAAATCAACCCAACAAATATGGTGGGTTAATTTGCATACAAGGCACTGAGCAGCTGGGGCAGTCCCCACCACCCAAGCTGCTGGGGGCTTCTGAGCACCGTGGGAAGATGAATGGGCAGCTCCAGCCTGAGCAAAAGCAGTGCTGGCAGCCAGGGGAAGGAAGGCCCATTCTTATATGAATCTTTGTGCATCGGCTTCTAGCATTAAATAATGGAGATGCAGAGAAGGGAAAAACCCCAAGACATGTGGTCCTTGCTCTTAAAGAACACAAAGTTTCAAAGGGAAGGCAAATGAGCAGAGATTCAGTATCATAGTGGTAGCTGCTATGATAGAGATCCATGTAGCAAGGGTGGGAACACCAAAATGGGTGGCCAACGAGAGGGAGTGGGCAGAGGGGGCTTCCCCATGCAGGAGCTGCTGAGCTGCATGCTGAGGAAGGAGGAGGAGGAGGAGTTGTTTTATGCCCAGACTCATCCATAGGGTTGGAAGCACCCACTTCTCATGCCCATCTTTCAGCTATTCTGGCTGGGAGGCAGTGCACAGTAGCATAAAGAGCCAAGAGAACTGCATTCCACTCCAGCTTTGAGAGTGACTTGCTGTGGGGCTTTGAGTAAACCACCCCTATCTCTGAGACTGAGTAGCATAAGTAGCAGGAGCCTCTCAAGTTGGACTCATTCGTTTGATCCAATAAATATTTATTAAGTGCTCACCATGTGCCAGACATGGTAAGGTACCAAGGAATCAGTAGTGAGCTGGCCCCATTTCTGCTCCAGCCTTGTTCATTCATTCTGAGCTCAGGGTGCCCTGGGCATGCCATAATAAATAAGTCATGTGAGCTCTGCCCTCACTGAGCTTCCAGTGCGGGGAGAGGGCAGACAGCTACCAGTCAGGTAATTACAGTTACCCCAGCAGAGAGTTATGTGAGGGAAGTACAGCATGCAAAGAAAACGTACAACATAGCCTGGTATATCGGTGCAGCTCAGTGGTTGAGGATCAACCTATGAACCAGGAGGGAGGGTTTGATTCCTGATTGGGGCATATGCCAGGTTGTGGGCTCGATCCCCAGAGGCAGCCGATCAATGAGTTTCTCTCATTATTGATGTTTCTCTCCCTCCCTCTCTCCCTCCCTCTCTCTGTCTTCCTCCCCCTTCTCTCTGAAAAAAAAAAATATTAAAAAAAGAAAATGTATAACATAGACAATTAGCATCATCTAAGATTCAAGAGAGGCTGCCCTGAAATATGCCTTCTAAACTGAGAGCTTCAGGTCGAGAAGGAAGGAAGAATGTTGTGGGCAGAAGGAAGCGTGTGTACAGTGGCTGTGTAAGAACACGGAACATTTAAGGAATGGAAGGAAGCTCAGCCTATCTTGATATAAAAGGGAAGGTTGCCAGAGTTGAAGTTGGTACCCAGCAGCGTGACCTCAGATCCCTTCATAAGTCAGGTTAAGGAGTGGGGGCTTTATCCTCAAGAAGTCATGAGAGAGAGAGAGAGAGAGAGAGAGAGAGAGAGAGAGAGAGAGAGAGAGAGAGAGAGAGAGAGAGAACACACATACAGGAGAGGCGCTCTTCCTATGGCTGCCCCTTGAACTCTGTGGTCACTCCTAGCTAGGGGAACATTATGAAAAAATAAAGAGGCTGATATTTCATCATCACTGCAGGATGCAATTAAGGACAACACAGACCTAATGAGTCAGAAAACAAATGTGGTGAATCAGAGGGACATGCGGAAAACAACATGTTTTGGGACCATCGGGTTAATGTTCTCATGGTGGTTCCTACAGAGGACTGGTTGGTGTATTGAACACTTGATCTTTAAGTGGCCTTTGGGGACTCCTCACCATGGCCCAGGTCCCCCTTACCAGTCTCTGGAACCATGGTGGACTAATCATGCCAGGTTCATAATGAATTAATTCAGGCTAGAGGGATACCCTCTAAGCCTGGGGGCTTACCCTCACCAAATGTCAAGTAGAGGGAAGTGGCAGGGGACAAAGTGCAGGGAGGAGTGGGAGGTGTGGGTGGAAAGGATTTCATCTCTGCAAAGGCCAGGTGGCTGACTGGGCTGAAGCATGAGAAAGGCTTGCCAATCACCCACAACACCACCTGCTCCCTGCCCCAGATCTGGTCCACTCCTCACTGTAAGGTTCCCAGGGGTGGACCTTCTGGATATGTTAGCTATAGAAGAGGGATAGCATTCTACAACCTAAGAGGAGGTCCCTAGCTAAGCCAGTGCCAGGAATAAGTTTATCTATTAATCTCTTATCCCCACTCTTATTTTGCAAAACATAAGGCTATGATATATTGAGATGAAAGTGCATAGGTTTTAACTGAGGCAGCAAGTTAGGAAAGATTTACAGCCTGAGGCTGAGCCATGGGAAACTTGAGTAATGCTGAAAGGCACTAAGGAAAGGTTAATTCATTCAAGAAATGTATCAAGGACAATGGCAAATGGCATTCTCCAAAAATGGCCACAGCAGTGTTTCCAGGCCCACATATTCTTCCAGAACATTGCATTTCCCATCAAAAGGCAGAGTATGTTTCCTACCCATGAGCCTTTGCCAGTGCTTAATTAATAGACTACTGAGGCAGGGATGCCACATGCTGTGTCTTAAAGGCAAAATGGCCTCTCCTGGATACTCCATATTAGAATCCAGTCACCTTGTTGTAAGAATCACAGACCCAATGGGGAAGCTATGTGGGGGTGGTATGACTGACAGCTGCTCAGCCATGAGTGAGCAAGGCCTGTGGACCCAGGAGTGAGCCAGCTTTGGAGCTTCCCCAGTAAACACTGAGTGGAGCAGAGACGAGCTACCCCTGTTGAGTCCTGATTGATTGCAGGCTCAAAAGCAAAATAATTTCATTATTGGTTTGAGACACTAAGTTTTGGGGTTATTTACAGTAACTGGAAAAAGCATAGCTACAAAACACTGGAGAATAACTGCTAAAATTTGTATAGCACTTTAGAGTTTATAAAAGGCACTCACCTCACCATCTCAGGAAGGCCTCCGAAGGGCCCTGTGAACTGGGGGCTGTGTCAGTTTTACAGAAGGGGAGTTGAGGCTTATAGGGACTGACTGGAAAGCTCAGAGGCAGTTGGCTAGTAATTAGCAAAAGAGCCAAGTAGAGCCTACTTTCTAAACTTCTCCTAGTTCACCTGACCAAGGCCCAGTCAGACGGCTGTGCAGGCTGACTATCTAGAAACAGCAGACAAGGGCCTTCATAAAAGCATCTTCCAGATGGTGGAGGTGAGTTATGCCCAGAAATGACCATCACACTACAGGGTATAAGCTGATAGGCTCCCAAGAGATGAATGAATGAATGAATGAATTAATTCATATAATAGTTATTGAGCTCATGTCATGTACCAGACATAATTCCTCATCCTCCTGGATTTTCATTCCAGTAATTTTGGTAAAACGAGGTCATATGGGTGGATCCTTGTCCAACACGACTGATCCTATCTAATAAAATAGTAATATGCAAATTGACCATACCTCCGGTACACCCACAAGCCACACCCACAGCCATGCCCACCAGCCAATCAGGAGCAGATTATGCAAATAAAACCCAACCAAGATGGCTGCCACCACTGAGAGCAGGAGGAAGGCTTGGGTTTCCCTGGCAATGGAGGAAGCCAAGCTTTCTGCCTGTTGTTGCCAGGCTAAGCCTCCACTCTAGGCTACAAAATTTCAAACAGAAATGGCTGCCGCCATGGAGTGAGCAGAAGGCTTGGCTCCACTCCAGGCTACAAAGTTTCAGATCCCAGGACCTCTGCTTGGGTCGCTATGGGGCGTGGCTGGCCTGCAAACCTCCACAGGCCCCTCGCTCAGGCCACTCTTCGCCCCAAGGTAACCCCCACCCTGATCTGGAACACTCTTCAGGGCAAACCAGCTGGCCCCCTCCCATGCACCAGGCCTCTACCCTATCTAATAAAAGAGTAATTTGCAGATTTACCATCACTCCAACACACAAGAGGGCTGCCCCATGTGGACACAAGATGGCCACCACAAGATGGCCAGCAGGGGAGGGCAGTTGGGAGGTTCCAGGCCTGCAAGGGAGGGCAGTTGGGGGTGACCAGGTTGGCAGAGGAGGGAAGCTGGGGGAAAACAGGCTGGCAGGGGAGCAGTTAGACATCAATTAGGCTGGCAGGGTAGTGGTTAGCAGGTGATCAGGCTGGCAGGCAGAAGTGGTTAGGGGCAATCAGGGAGGCAGACAGGTGAGCAGTTTGGAGCCAGCAGTCCTAGATTGTGAGATCCAGGATCGGGCCTAAACGGGCAGTCGGACATCCCTTGAGGGGGTCCTAGATTGGTGAGGGTGCAGGCTGGGCTAAGGGACATCCCCCGCCCCCCGTACTCCAACTTCATGCACTGGGCCTCTAGTATCCTTATAAAAAGAGGAGATTAGGATACAGACACACATAGAAGGAAGCCTATGTGAAGATACAGGGGAAATATGGCTGTCTATAAGCTAAGGAAAGAAACCTCTGAGGAAACTCATCCTGCTGTTTTCTTGGTCTCAGACTTCCAGCCTTCAGAACTGTGAGGAAACAGATTTCCTCATCAATTGCTGAGGCAGTTTGTAGTGGGTCTAGACTACTTCTTCTAGGACGATGGTGGGGGTGGCATTTGAACTGGTTTTACTTTTATTTTAAATAAATTTTTATTGTTCAGATTATTACAATTGTTCCTCTTTTTCCCTCCATAGCTCCCCTCCATCTGGTTTCCACCCCACCCTCTATTCTTACCCCCTCCCCCGCCAGTACTCTCCTTATCTATAGGTGTACGATTGTTTTCCAGTCTCTTCCTGCACCCCCACACCCTTTCCCCCCCCGAGAATTGTCAGCCCATTCCCTTTCTATGCCCCTGATTCTATTATATTCACCAGTTTATTTGTTCATCAGATTTTTATTTTATTTTATTTATTTTTATTTTTTTTCTTTTTAAAATATATTTTATTGATTTTTTACAGAGCGGAAGGGAGAGGGATAGAAAGTCAGAAACATCAATGAGAGAGAAACATCGATCAGCTGCCTCTTGCACGCCCCCCACTGGGGATGTGCCCGCAGCCAAGGTACATGCCCTTGACTGGAATCGAACCCGGGACCCTTCAGTCCGCAGTCCGACGCTCTATCCACTGAGCCAAACTAGTTTCGGCTGTTCATCAGATTTTTAATTCACTTGATTTTTAGATTCACTTGTTGATAGATATGTATTTGTTGTTCATAATTTTTATCTTTACCTTTTTCTTCTTCTCACTCTTCTTAAAGAATACCTTTCAACATTTCATATAATACTGGTTTGGTGTTGATGAACTCCTTTAGCTTTTTCTTATCTGTAAAGCTCTTTATCTGCCCTTCAATTCTGAATGATAGCTTTGCTGGGTAGAGTAATCTTGGTTGTAGGTTCTTGCTATTCATCACTTTGAATATTTTTTGCCACTCCCATTTGGCTTGCATCGTTTCTCTTGAGAAATCAGCTGACAATCATATGGGTGCTCTCTTATAGGTAACTAACTGTTTTTCTCTTGCTGCTTTTAATATTCTCTCTTTGTCTTTTGCTCTTGGCATTTTAATTATGATGTGTCTTGGTGTGGTCCTCTTTGGATTCCTTTTGTTTGGGATTCTGTGCACTTCCTGGACTTGTAAGTCTATTTCTTTCATCAGGTGGGGGAACTTTTTGGTCATTATTTCTTCAAATATGTTTTCAGTATCTTGCTGTTTTTTTCTGGCACCTCCATATTTCTGATATTGGTATGCTTGAAGTTGTCCCAGAGGCTTCTTACACTATCCTCAAATTTTTGCATTCTTTTTCTTTTAGCTCTTCTGGTTGAATGTTTTTGGCTGCTTGGTATTTCAAATCTTTGGCTTGATTCTTGTGTTTCTCTAGTCTGCTGTTGGGTCTCTGTAAAATATTTTTTTAATTTCAGTCAGTGCATGTTTAATTTCTAGTTGGTCCTTTTTCATATCCTCGAGGGTCTTGCTGAATTTATCAGCCTTTTTTAGGAACCTCTTGAAAAACCTTTATAACGGTGGTTTTTGAACTCTAATCCAGTCATTTTCCCCTCCATTTCTTTCATTTGCTATCTGTTTCTCTCTGCATATTCACTGTTTCCATGAGTTGGTAGGGTAGCTTTGTGTGCTAGGTGTCTTGGCCTCCCCTGTTACCTGAGGTGGACACTCTTGGTACACCCATTTATGGACTGTGTGTACAGCCTTGTTGCAGTTAAGTTTTGATTGTTGTTGGTATCACTGGGAGGAATTGACCTTCAGGCCAATTGGCTATGAGGATCAGCTGTGTCTATGCTGGAAGACAGCCTTATGTGACAAGACTCGCAAATTTGTCAAAGCCTCTGTGTTCAGCTTGGATGGGGCAGAGTTTCTGGGTGGGGCGGAGTTTCAGGATGGAGCCAACAGCCTTGGCTTCCAGTCAGCCCTGCCCCACGAGGTCACTGGGTCTTAGTTTCCACAGGCAATCGCTGCAGTCACCTCTGAGAGAAAGGCGCCCTCGAGTTTCGCCCACTGCCAAACAGTCCATTCTCTCCCCCAATGAATCAGTCCTCCCTCTCTGTGTGCACTTGTGTGTGTGCCTCTGGAACTCTGCCTTTGGCTATTCCCCTAAGATTCTGCATCACAATCCAGATTCCCCCCATAAGGGCCTGGGTCTCCTGGGTCCTGCCCAGAATTGGGGTTCAGTGCAGTCAGAACTGGGTTCAGTGCATTCTGAAGCTTTTGTCTCCTTCCCGCTAGAGCAGTTTATAGGATTAAGGGCATCACAAGCCATCGTGTTATATATCCCTGTTGTATAACCCTGTTAAGGTAGAGGTGAGGGTACTTACTAGTGAGGCCAGACTGTCCCAAATCTACTCCTAGGTTCTGCAGATCACCTTGGCTCAGTCCAGCACTATTTAGGGGACTGGCACTTGAAAGGCCCTATTCCCCATCTATACAAATATTAATAAGTGGATACCCATTGTTCCAGGACAAGGGCATAATAAGACCTGGAGTTTCTTTGCATGCAGATCTGATTGCTGGGAGAAGAGAGATCCATTTCCTAAGAAGCCCATGGCCTTCTGAGAGGGAAAACAGCGATGCCATCCTTATTCCGCTAGTGCAAAGTAAAGTGCTCCCAACCAAATTCCAATGGACAAAGAGATGGCCAGCTCCCTGCAAATAAGACTATTTTAGGAAATAGGGAGTCTTTCCTGGGGCCCTGAATTACCACATGGTTTTGGGATTCCCAGGGAGGTCTGTTCCAGCAAAACTTGTGGTTGGCACTCCTGAAGGCACCTCTGGCCCTGCATTCCCAACACAGTAGTTGGCTCTGTGGGCTGGAGGGGGAGTATGACCTGCAAAAAATTATCTTGGAGGTCACCCTGGACATGACAGTGGTGTGGGCTGGGACCTGGATCACCATGGACATCCTGCTAACCATGGACCCAACCTCAACAATCCCGCTATCATACCAAGGAAAATAACAGCGACAGTGCACTGGCCAAATTTCAGGGCTCTGCTTGCTCATGTAGATGGAGACTGGGCCCTCTGGGCTGAGTGATTCCCAGGACACTCGGACAAATGGGGGCTGGGGTTCCCAGAAAGAGAACCAAGATCCCTGTTGTTAAAACGTGGGGTGCTTGAGCTATTGATTGAAAAACAACACAAAATAAAACAAATGAATACGAGCTGTATTCTGTATTCTTGGCCCCCGAAATGATCATGTGGACCAAGATATTAGTCAGACACAGATCAGGGCTGGGAGGAATTGTTGGATCTCCCAGTCCCTGAAAATCACTGTCCTCCCCTACCCATCACCCTCTGTGTCCCTTATTATTTGCAGAAAACATTGGAGTGGACTCCTGGTGTTTCTCACAGGAGTGGGAGTTTCTGGAGCAGGGTGATGTCTGGCTCATGTGGACCAGCCTCAGAGCCCGTGCAGGCAGTAGGGGTTGGGGCATGGTGTCCAAGTGGCGTTGATTAGCACCCCCTGTCACCCATTATGTTGCTTTATCTTCAAATGGCTGCTCTCCTGCCACCAAAAGCTGAGCCCCAGGATCACTTTACAGAGTGGTTCTCAGAATCTCCCAGACAGGGACAGCCTTTCCGGGACACTCTCTCCCCCTGTCCAGATGGCAGGGGCTCTGGGACAGAAAGCCAGGTGGTGCGGTCTCTGCTCTGTGTGTGTGTATGTGTGTGTGTGTGTGTGTGTGTGTGTGTGTGTGTGTGTGTGTACTTCAGTGTTTGCTTAAATTCTTCTTCTTCTTTTTTTTTTTTTTGCCACTGCCTGATTCCTTTATTGGCAAATCCCTCTGTCCCCTAGAACCAGGTGAGGCTTCTGCTTGTGGGAGGTGGGAGCTGAGGGGAGGGAAGCTGTGTGCTTGCTCCCTTGGCTGGGTTAGGATACTGGCTTTGGGTTAGGACACTTGGCAGGGTTAGGACAGTAGGAATCAACTTCCCATTTCCCGGAGCTCAGGGCTTATTCAAAGAAACCCAGGCCCTGCCAGGATGTAGGTCAAGAAGGAAGGAAAGAAACGGTCAGGGTGTGGGATGGCCCCCAAGGTGATCTGGTCCTGTGACTGACCATTCTTGCTGTGGGCGGGCATTTATTGTCTCACAGTTTTCCATTATTTTGATATGCTTTCCTGAGTGGAATTTTGTGATTTTTAACTAGCACGGCATCAAAAGAGTGGCAAAGCTCACCTACTTTTGATAAATCCTGTGTCATCTCTTACAGTAATCATTTTCTCCCTCTGGACTTACACTGTGATGGTGGGGCTTCCCTGGCCCCTCAGCCCCTTCCCCCACCTCTTTACTCAGCTGTCTCCCCTGCCTCTGTCTAGTCTGGATGGAGCTGGGAGGAGTATCTTTCTGGCAGGGACGACAACACATCTTAGCCCGTACTGGCTACCCTACATTTTATGTGCATCGCCTCATCACATTCTCCAAGCAGCTTACATGAGATGTAGGATTTTGCAGAGGAGACTGAGGGCAGTTAAGTAACATGTCCAAGGTCATGCAGGGTAGACTACATAGATCTATGAGGTGCAGGAGCCTAGATTCACACTGGTGACTGCAACTCCAGTGTCATGTCCCTAACCCCTCAACTCCACAGCCTGGTCAGACATCAGACATGGCAGGAAGTGCCCATGGTGGGGGCCATCAGGGGTGTGGTGTTGTGGGAGAGATGCAGAAGGTACAGTGCTGGGGTCTTTGTGTCTAACTGAAGAGACTGAACCCACATCTCTGCAAAGGGAACCTGATTTATCCTGTAGCCTTTACACTGGGTCTGACCCAGGCCCTGCTCACCAGTACAGATGCCCTGGTTGTCCAAGTGTACACAGGGGGAGGCAAGAGAGAATCACCACTGCCCCCTCCACCCCTGCCTAATCCCAGCACCTGGAGCAGCTTGGGCATCCCTCTGCCTACACAGACCCTTAACGTTAAGTACCCCCTCCCCCCCAACTCTTCCCACCTTCCTTCTCTCCTGTGGTCTTCTCCCCATCCCCCATGCCAGCTTCCTGGTTGAGACTATGGATGGGAAACCGAGATGGAGGTTGGATGATTAGAAACCTCACAATTGCATCTCCCTCCTCTTCTTTGGAAATCGATGTGTTTTCATTGGAGCCAAGCGGGGCGATCAATCACATCTTGTGTGTGTGTTCTCAAATGCAGGGTAGGTGACCTGAGCAGATGCACAACCTTTCCTCTTGGCCCTGCTCAGATCTGTTCCCTGCTCCCACCTGTTTGTGGGCAAGGTTGCAGCAAGAAGAAGGTCAACGTGCAAAGCCACCTTGGAGAGCAGCCGCTGGGAGTGGTGACCCTGGCCTCCTTCACTAGCTGGGCCTCTCAGGAGCTCTAAGTGGCTAGTGGAGCATAACCATTTACTCTGCACATCTCGGGGCAGTTCAGAGGGCGGGACCTGGCTTCTGTTGGGTGATGGCACCGCTGAGATCCAGAGAGGGGAATGACTTTGCCAAGGCCACTCCAGGCCCCAGGGTGCCTGGCTCAGCACTGGGCTCTGCACACCTCGCTGCCAGCTGGGCCCTGCCCGAGGAGGCAGGCCCCTTAACCTCCAGGCCAGCCTGCCAGGCTCCATGGAGGAGCCAGGAGCTGGGCGCTCTGGAGATGTGCCAGATACAAGGGGAGTCCCTGCCTTGCAGAGGAGACTGAGGGCAGGCTCCCAGGCTGACGGGATCTGCGTGGGAGAAGCAGCCACAAATCACTTACCAAGTGCCTGGGTGACTGGGAAATAATTCATCTAGGCCACATCAGCTCAGTGCCCATTTGGGTCAGTGCTGTAGCCAAATCTGAAATTAGGCCAAGGATTTACCTGATTTCACAGCTGCGGCAACCTGCTTTCAGTACATTTCATGTTCTGGTGACACATTGTGGGAAGTCGCGGGACAAGTGGGGCCTTGGCGCTGGCTCCTTGGGCAAGTGGCTGCCCTTTGCAAGCCTTGCTTTCCTCTTCTGGAAAATGAGGGTCCACGTGCTCCATTAGGGGTAATCTATGCAAAGTGCTTAGCAACAGGCCTGTGTCAAGGGTACATATCTTGGTTGCAGGCAGGCCCCTCCCTGGCCCAGGCCCTGGGCGGGGTTCGTGCAGGAGGCAACCAATTGGTGTGTTTCTCTCACATCGATGTTTCTCTCTGTCTTGCCCTCTCTCTTCCACTCTCCCTAAAAATCAATGGAAAAAGATCCTCGGTGAGGGTTAACAAAACAAACAAACAGAAGAAGAAGAAGAAGAGGAAGAGGAATAAGAAGAAGGAGAAGGAGGAGAAGGAAAAAAGAAATAGAAGACAGGTGCAGTAGAGTGATACAGTGCATGGAGCTCCCCTTGCTGCCCCTCCCTTTCCAGCCCCACTTTTTCTGTCCTGCACCCTTCCCCATCCTCAGCCTCCCACCCCATTCACCTTGCCCTGTCTTGCCAGGCTGGTGGAATGCAGAGGCCTGTGGGACTGATCCTGCCTGGGGAGGGGACACACGAAAACCTAAAAGACCTTCTATCCCAGAGACTAAATGACTGGTCCTTGGTCTCACCGGGGACAGGGCTTTCTGCACCCTTTCTTCCTATCCCGGATCCAGGAAAAGCTCTAGCTAGATCAACAGGTCCTAACTAGAGGTGATTTTACTGTCCCCCTCCCCCAACTCCCTGAGGACATTCAGCAATGTGTGAAGACATTTTTGATTGTCACAATAGGAGGGGTGCTACTGGCATCTGATGAGTAGAGACCGGGGTGCTGCTAAATATCCTACAATGCACAGGACAGACTCCCTGCAAGAGAGGATTACCTGGGCCTAAATGTCAGAGGTGCTGAGGGTGAGAGACGCTGAGACAGAGGATAAGAGGATGCTTACCCACAGGCACAGAAACTCTGCCAGAAGCCAGTACCAGGTGCCATTGGGGGTGAGGGGAAGAGGACTGAGCACAAAGTGTCATTTCTACTGGGAGAGGGGCTGGTGGTGGCCAGGAGAGGTGGCGATGATGAGAGGAGAGGCAGGAGCTGAATTTTGAGTGTTACAGGCTCCCCTGAGGAGAAGGCTGGGGACATGGTGTGGGGAGGGTCCCCCTTCTAGCTTGGGCCAATGCAATCAGTTCCTGGGGAAGTGCTCCCCATTCTTGGCAACAATTGGCTCTAAACAGCCAGGGCACCGGTCAGGATGCAAAAGCCGTGCTTGCCTGGGTGACTGGCTTTGCCGGGATGGCATCTCTTTGACATGGAGATCTGTGGATGCAGGGAGTTAATCGATCATTGTTATCATTGTTCGGTGCGGGTGTGACTCTGCTCCTGTGCTTTGTTGTTTTTAAGAGTCCACTAGAGGGCATATCAATGCTGAGGTCTTCTGGCAGGTTGGACAAATGACATTTTGTGTGAGCTTAGCCAGCTAAGGCTGTTGGCCCTGGGTGGTGACGGGAGTGAGAGGGGGTGGGTGACAGAAAATGGGGTTATTGATTCCCGCCCCTCCCTACAACCCCTGCCCCTGCCAAGCGAAGACAGGAAGGTGATTTGTGAATTCATGGAGACGGCAAGCCGCGATTCTCCCAGTGATGACAGACATCATTCGTTCAGGGAAGTTAAGCTGGGAAGAAGGACCTGGAAGGCAGGAGCAGAGGCCAGGAAAGGAATCTGACAATGGTGTGACCCTCTGGGAAGGGAGCTCCACCCTCCCCGCCCCCACGCCCCAGGAGCTAACTGGTCACCAGGGTCTGGCCTGGCGTGGTCAGGAAGCCTTCACCCCCTGGACCGACAGAGTCGACTGTGGCTGCGCAGCCCCTGAAGGTATCCAAAAGCTCTCAGCACAGGAGCCAAGAGCGCTTCTGAAAAACCCTCATTTTGCACGGCTGACCAACCCAGCGCCAGCCTTCTTTTGTGTGCATACCAGCCCAGAGCCTGGGCAGAAAAGCCCAGAGCACAGGGTAACAGACCCAAAGCAGGCCAGGGTCAAGGTCAAAATGGTGTCTTTTTGTTGTCCTCCTTGGATGGCAGGAAGGCTAAGGGGATGTCATCAGGTCCGCTGAATGGTGTGGGGAGCTGGAGGATGGGAGGTGGTGGAAAGAGGGAGGGCAGTGGTCTGCCCTCAGGGGAGGGCATTGGGGTTTTCTGGGGCTCAGACAGGAGAATAAACATCTCTTCAGGCAATAGCTCTGGACCAGTGTTCAGCAAACTGTGACTCGTGAGCCACATGCGGCTCTTTGGCCCCTTGAGAGTGGCTCTTCCACAAAATACCACCACTTGGGCGAGTCTATTTTGAGGAAGCGATGTTAGAAGAAGTTTAAGTTTAAAAAATTTGGCTCTCAAAAGAAATTTCAATCGTGGTACTATTGATATTTGGCTCTGTTGACTAATGAGTTTGCCAACCACTGCTCTGGGCTAAGTCAGGAACCAAACTTGCTGTTTTTAGTTTATGTGATAATCAAGTAGGGAATATAAGGGAGAATTTGCCCTTGGATTTATATTCAGGACTAGCAGGTTCATTCATTTTTCCCTCTAATACTGCCCAGAGAGATGTAAACAGTAGACCATATATTTGTACATGAAGAAACCCGAGGCAAGGCCCAGCTCAGCTACCAGCTTGCTCTGTAACTTTGGGCAAGTCACCGGACCACTCTGAGCTTTGGTTTCTCAGTGCATCTCAAAGGATTATTGTGCAGAAATAGTGCATGGAAGTGCCCAGCCCAGGACATAGTTCAAAATAAATGCCCAGTAAATGTTCATTTCCTCCTATTAGCAGTCTTGAGTCTATACAGAAGTCACTTGGTCACCAGGCTCAAGGAAAAAAGTAAAACCAGATACCAGTCAGGTTGCCTAACAAGAGCACTAGTACCAGTACTAGTCTAAGTGGTGGTAGATGCTTATCAAAATCCACTATTTTACACATTTCGTTCACTCTCTGAAGCTCAGAGAGGTTCAGCAACTTTTCCAGAGTCATACAGCAGCGATTTTAAGGGTGTGTGTGCATGTGTGTCTAAGGATCTCTCAGACCTGCTCAAAATGACAAAAAGCAACTACTGCCCTGGGCTGTTCTGAAACACACTGAAGCCCGAGGCAAACGGACAAATCAGTAATCCTGATCCTGTGTCTATCTGAAATTTTGATATTCTGTTCATCATGGGTTCTTTGCATTCATTTTGATTTTTAAAAATGTCGAATTCAATCTTATTCCTCTGCCCCCAGTTCTGTACACTGCCTTTTCACTCCAATACTTTTGGGTGATATGACCTGGGTATTATGACTCAAATATGCAGTACAGCCCTGGCTGGTGTGTTCAGTGGTTAGAGCTTTGGGCCAGGCACCAAAGGATCCTGGGTTCAATTCCTGGTCAAGGGCATGTACTTGAGTTGCAGGTCCCATCCCTGGCTCAGTCAGGGTTTGTATGGGAGGCAATCACTTGATGTGTCTGCCTCATATCTCTCTTTCTCCCCCTGCCTCCCAGTCTCCCTTTTACTTTCTCTAAAAATCAATGAAAGAAATATTCTTGGGTGAGGATCAACAGCAACAAAAAATGTAGTGCAGAGGTAGAGGCCACTGTTTACTAGAAGAAAAGTTCCTCGGTCAATATGGAAAAAGGTCTGCTGTGTGGGCCCAGGGCCTGTGAGCTAAGGTGAACAACAGTGAAATCTGTTGGCAGGCCTAGACAGTCAGTCACCCTTTTCCATGACCAGGCAATTGCATGAAGTGACCTCATAATAAGTAAATATTACATGTTTATTAACATAGGATGCTGCAATCCATAAGTCACAACACTCATCAGGAAAAAAAGTGCAGAAAGCAGAGAAAAGTATGTAATATTGGTGTGAATAGGTGTCTGTTAAAATTAAAAATATATACACACTTTGACCCAGATAGTCCCCTTCCTGGTGTCCATCCTAGAGAAGTGCTGGCCATATACACCAAAGTGCATTTCAATCATATTCATTGCAGCTGCAAAATACTATATGTATCCATCAATAGGGAGATGATAAGATAAACCATGGAACTTCCATTCCATAAAGAACTGTGTAGCAATGAAAAGGCATGAAGTTGGCCATACATGTGTTGAAAAACGTCAAAAGTGAGAAATGAAGAGTCAAAAAGAAAAAAGTCAAAAAAGAAAAGTATCTTCACTTCCTGCCTCCCCCCGCAACAACAAAAAACCCGGGGCAGAACAATACCTGCTATTTGGTCTGTGCTTTAAGATCCAAAATAGATCAAAGACCAAGGTGGGGGTATAGCTCAGTGGTAGAGCATTTTACTGCAAAAATAGACCAAAGACCCACAGCAAAACTATGTTCCTTTATATGTATGTAAATGCATGGAACAGCCTGTGTGGTTACTCTGGGTAAAAAAACCTGAGCAGTGGAAAGGGGTAGCTGGAGATTTTCCCTTTGACTCTTTGGTTTGATTTTATCTATATATCTATATCTATATCTATATCTTTATCTATATCTATATCTGTATCTGTATCTATATATCTATATCTATCTATCTATCTATCTATCTATCCATCCATCCACACATACACATACATACTAGAGGCCCATTGTGCGAGGATTCATGCAAGAATAGGCCTTCCTTCCCCTGGCTTTGCTCCTGGCCACCTGGGAGCCTGCAAGTCCTCACTCCCAGCAGAGCACCACTCCTGTAGCTCCCTCGGCTCACCTGCCCTCCCGTCATAGCAGGCGTCCCACCCTGCCTGGCTGTTCTGCACTTGCATATGCAAATTAACCCACTATCTTTGTTGGGTTAATTTGCATGGTCACTATTGATTGGCTGATGGGTGTCGCAGAGGTATAGTTAGCTTGCGTATTTCTCTTTTATTAGTGTAGACTACAGGCCCAGTGCATGAAATTTGTGCACTGATAGGGTCCCTAGTGCCTGCTGGCTGCTGGCCCTGTACTCCCTCCCTTCCCCTGGCTGCCTGGCACCACCTCTAGCTGGGGCCTCCCTCTCTTCCCCTGGCTGGTCCTGCCCCTTGGTCAAACTCACAGACAATATTTATTTATTTATTTATTTATTTATTTATTTATATTTATATTTATATTTATTAAGAGGGTAAATTAACCTAAAAAATTTTTTTAAATAAAGACTTTATTTTTATAACAGTTTCAGGTTTACAATAAAACTGAGAAGGCACAGAAATTTCCCATTTACTCTCTGCTCTCCTCCCGCCACATGCATAGCCTCCCCCAGTATCAACAGTGCCCACCATGATGATGGTGGTGCATTTGTTAGGATGATGAACCTATATGGACACATCATCATCACTTAACATCCACACTTCACCTGAGGGTTCACTCCTGTGGTTGAACATTTTTATAGGTTTGGACAAATGTATAATGATACATTTTCATCATGATATCATACAGAGTATTTTCATTGCCCTAAAAATCCTCTGTGCTTTATCTAGTCATCTCTTCCTGACCACACCCAACCACTGGTGACCTGATCTTTTTATGATCTCCATAGTTCTGCCTTTCCTAACACTTGGAATCCTAGGGTATGGCGCCTTCTGAGATGGGCTTCTTTCACTTAGCACTGTGCATGTAAGGTTCCTCCATGTCTTTTCATGGTTTGATCGCTCAGTTCTTTTTAGTGTGTAATAATTCTTTGTTTTGATGTACCACAGTTTACTCACCCATTGCTTACATCTGTTTTTAAAGGAAGAAATAGCATAATCTGTTTTGGCAGTCCCCTTTGGACATGACAGAGCAGACAGGAAAAAAGGCTACACACCTTCTGTTGTAAGAAAACTCTTGCCATCTGTGGTCAGTCTGTGGTCAGCCTGTGAGAGTCTCCAAGGGAGGCCATAGAGTCTCTGTCCCTGCCTCCGGGAGCAGTAAGTTTGTTCTCACAGTAGGAAGAGGATTGACATCTGAGATTTGTAGACTGAAAATGACTTTGATGAGCTGCCTCTAAGTCTGTCACTGACTTCACCCACTCTAAAATCCCTGATCTTTCCACTACACCCACATCAAACATTACCATCCTCTGTGTACTGTGTAGCTCTTTCAAAATTTTAAGCAAGAAAGCTCAGTTGTGGTAACAAATAAAGCCCCAAATTCAGTGCTTAAATCAAGATTTATCTCACACATTCCCCTTACATCCCAATGTGAGTTGTGCAAAACTCCACATCCCATTAGTCAGAACTGGTCATGTGGCTCCAACTGAACTGCAAGGGAATCTAGGAAAGGTGGGAGAGCACATGGCTATTTAGTGAGAATTTAACATCTCTGTCACAGGGGCAGAAAATGAAAAGTATGAATCAGGCAGTTAAGGAAGTATTATCTGCTTGAAAACAGCCAATTTAAAAAGCTGTTCAGTAGCTCATGCGTTATGCGTTGAGGACAGGGATTCTCTCGTTAATTTTTACCTGCATTTCAGTCCTGTTGATGAAAACAATGACTTCTTTGCAGAGAGTCTTTACTTAATGTTAGTCAAATTGAGCTACTACCCTTACTCAAAACCTTTTTTGCAATTTCTCTCTGAAAATTTCCTTTTCATCCAGTTTACAAATTACACAAGGAGATCAATTTTTTTTCTTGTCCTTTGTCCCTCCAAGTTAGATTTTTGAGAAGACTTTAAAGTAAGACAAACTGGCAATACGGGTCAGGACAAAGTGACCAAAGGCACAAATAAATAATATGGAAGAATCTCTGCACATCACTGTACATATACAGAGATTCACAAGATAATAAGAAAACACTCACTTAATTTCAGATTGTTTCTTTAAAGTTTCATCTGTTTTGTTTGTTTTTGTTCATTTTAACCCACAGAACCATTACTCAGCTTGAGTGATCATCTTATTCTCTACCAGACTTGACCTGTGACCATTTTAAAAAAAGAAATTAATTTCATTATTGAAAGAGGATGCTGGTGTGTTTAAAAAGTATCTATTCCATACTATGCAAGCAGCCCCCAAAGAAGTATGGGGACTTGATTATTTGGTATGTCCTTGAAATTTGGCCTCCTTAGAATTTAAGTTTGAAAGATGATCCTACTCTTTGGAGATCTTAAGGACCCATAGACTTGCTTAAAAATGTTTCTAGTCCCCCTTAATTTTTGATGACATCTTGAACAACCTTGGATTTAACCCACCCTTTTTCCTAACCTGATAACATGGATTTTTAGAAGCTGGAAAGGCAGTTGAAGAAGGTCTTCAGATACAAGAGGAGATCATTACAAAAAAATGACTTAGAGATTCCACTGTGTCAAAGATGGGAAGCCTTGCCCTAAAACCTGGGCCCTGATGCATGCATGTGCTATCTTTCTTTAGAAATGTCTTTCATATGGAAACAGCCCATCAAATCCTCCTGCCTCCCTCTCATTCAGGCCCTCCTTCCCTTACAGGTTCATGGCTATGACTGCTCCTCCTTGCTGTCCCTATCTCCATCCTCAGATACCTATTCCAGATTAATCATCCTAAAACTCCTACCTGATCATGCCACTCTTGGAGGAAAAACCCTTAGAAGTTCTCTATTGTGTAACAATTGGAGTTCAAATGCCTCAGCTTAGCTTTCAAAGCTGCCAAATGGTCCCACCTTACCTGGTCAATTTTATTTTATTCTGCTTTGACACATACATTCTCTTCTCCTCCACATCCTACAAACATGTCATCCTTGTTTCGTTGTGTTTATGTTACTCCTGAAGCCTGGAACACAGCCACAGGTCCTTGTTAGAGAAATACTTGTTTTTGCACAATGAATGGATTTCTGGTTTGTCATTGAATGTCTCTGTGCCTGTTGGTAAGCAAATTCTGTTTCCATAGTTCTGGATGTTCCAGCTTCAGACGTTTGTTTTGATTTGTGAGTGGTCTCTGATTGCCTGTGGGCCCAATCCTTAGTTTTATATGTATTTTTGCCTCTTAGTTGCTGCCAATAAACCAACACATAAATCCATCAGAGAAGTTCCTTTAATATAATAAAAGTATCATCTTTGATAGAAAGTGTACTTTTGCATTTTTAAAATTTGTTGTAGACTTTAGATGATTGCCAACTGAGTTTTCTTAAAATCAGGCCTACTTGTGTGTGTCAAAACAATTCCTTGGACTTCAAGAGTGATATATACCAAAGCCATCTTTAGGGTTTTATGTCACCACATCCTCAGGATTTCTTTCTTCTTCTCATTTAACTCCTATTGTATAGGTATAAGTTTCAGTCAATTCGTATACACCTGAATATATACATATATATCTGTTTTGTTCTGATGAGAAAGGTTATGTGACTAAATGTTTTGGCCTGACAATTAGTCTTTGGACAAAGACATCTTGGCTAGTAATAAAAAGGTCACCTTGTTCTCCTAAACCATTACACTAGATGTGGAGAAGGAGAGCAGTCTGGTCGGACAGGATGTCCTAACTGGATGTGCAGATGATTCTCAGAAACAGTTCAGGGAAGGTTAGTGCTACTCATGCATCTGGCTTGATTTCCTTGGAACAAGTTAGTCTTCTGGTTCACTTCTCATGATAGCAGGGGCTGCGAGATACCTATGTCTTGTGACTCAGCATAAAATGAAACTCTGTTGAAAAGGCACATCTTATTGATTCCAATGGAAAGGGAGAATGTGGGAAATTGAATTTTCCCAAAATGATTGCATCTCCCATCTCCCATGCTTGTCTTGTAATGTGACTGACACTTCTCTGATCAAGAGGCACTGTTTATGTACCTTCCCCTTGAGTCTAGGAGGGTGGTGCCTAAGGCAGAAATAATGGTATGTGGCTTCCAAGGCTTGATACTTTATATATATGTACTAGAGGCCCAGTGCACAAAATTCATGCACTGGGAGGTGGTGGTCCTTCAGCCTGGCCTGCCCCTCTTACAGTCTGGGAGTCCTCAGGGGATGTCTTATTGACGGCTTAGCCACATTTTGGCCTCCCTATGGGAGGCAACTGGGCTGATCAGGGGAAGGTGCTGCCCCCATCATTCCACTGCTACTGCTGGGGAAGCCACTGGGGCCCATGGCTGCCTGAGCCCTGAGCCTCACAGTCACTGTGGCTTTGTTCAGTTGGATGTCCAGAAGACTTCTGCCCTAATTAGCATATTACCCTTTTATTAGTATAGATATATGTAATTGATTTCAGAGAATATGGGAGGAGAGATAGAAACATTGATGATGAGAGAGAATCATTGATTAGCTGCCTCCTCCATGTGATGTGGGATTGAGCCCACATCTCAGGCATGTGCCCTGACTGGGAATGGAACCATAACCTCCTGGTTCACAGGTCAATGCTCAACTACTGAGGAACATCTGCTAGGCAAGAGTTGGTTCTTTTGGAAGGTTCACTCTTGTAACCCAGCCATCATGATGTGAGGAAGCCCAAGCAGCCAATGTAGAGACTGCATGTAGATGTTTCTGCTGAGGTTCCAGCCTATAGACTACCTTAACTATCAGACATCTGAGTGAGTGAGCTTTAGGATGATTCCAGCCCCTAGCCATTAAGTCAGCTCCAGCATAATTTTTCCCAGCTGAGGCCCTAGACATCATGGAATAGAATCAGGCACTCTGCTGTGCCCATTTAAAATTTCTGGCTAAGCCGAGACCGGTTTGGCTCAGTGGATGGAGCGTCGGACTGCAGACTGAAGGGTCCCAGGTTCGATTCCAGTTAAGGGCATGTGCCTTGGCTGCGGGCACATCCCCAGTAGGGGGCGTGCAGGAGGCAGCTGATCGATGTTTCTCATCGATGTTTCTGACTTTCTATCCCTCTCCCTTCCGCTCTGTAAAAAATCAATAAAATATATTTAAAAAAATAAAATTTCTGGCTAAGAGAACCCATGGGTATAATAAAATGACTGAATTTTTTTATACCACTAAAGTTACTTATGTAGCAATTGTAACTGGAACAGAGAGCTACTGCTTTGAGTGCACAGAAAGGATTTGTGGAGAAAGAGCTCACTAGGGAATGAGAGTAGCTGTTACAATGACATCTGGATTCTTCAAACACC
Source organism: Antrozous pallidus (assembly GCA_027563665.1). Classification (NCBI taxonomy): domain Eukaryota; kingdom Metazoa; phylum Chordata; class Mammalia; order Chiroptera; family Vespertilionidae; genus Antrozous; species Antrozous pallidus. The sequence continues at coordinate 27,442,191 of CM050526.1, read as the reverse complement.
CCAAATTCTCCAGGTCCTACCTTTATGATCTGAAAACCTACAGATCAAATGAAAATAGAGGAGAACTAGGGAATTCATGAGACTTCTATGACCCTAACTTTTCTAGGGGAATTGGTTGAGGCTACAAGTTTACTTAAAATATATTTTTTTATTGATTTCAGAGAGGAAGGGGGAGGGAGAGAGAGACAGAAACATCAGTGATGAGAGCGAATCATTGATCAGCTGCCTCCTGCACTCTTCTCCTCTCACCCCTCCACTGGGGATCAAGCCCTGCCCAGAAATAGAACCATGACCTCCTGGTTCATAGGTCAATGTTCAATCGCTGAACCATACTGGCTGGTCCAGGCTGCAGTTTCAGAGGCCTCCCTTATGAGCAAGAGCCAGGGAGAGTGTTCTGGCTCCATGACCTCTGTGTATTTCAGGCTGGAGACCTCGTGCATACTAGCTGTATCTGTTCATTTAGGGTACAAAAAGGCTCACAGGGCTCTCCTTTATTGCTAGCATAGCCAGGGGAATAAGACCTTGCTAAATATATAAAACTTGGCTTGACACAGGATTGTCTCTGGAAAATTCTAAGTAGCTAAGATAGTGAAAGAAAAGAAATAGCCTCAAGTCACTCATGTGGTGCTGACTTGACATGTCACGGTCTATGCCTCTTCTAGGCTGGGCACTTCCCTGTATCGGAAGGACTGAGGGTTCTGCAGGATTCAATGGGTTATGGATGCAGCAAAAGCCAATGTACTTTGTCTCCATTGTCCTCCTCTCCACTCCCCTCCTCAACCACCTCTGAATGCCTCACTTACAGTGAATTTGGGTGAGTGTCATGAGATTAAATTCCACCAAATAAGTCATCACTGCTCTTAGCAGGTTGAGGACAAAGTAGTCTTCAAGAGCCAGCTCAGGTACAATGCCTCCCAGGTAACCCTTCCTGAGTCCTCCTCGCCCCGCCCCCTCCCTGCCACCTTTCCTACTCTGTCTGTGTAGCCTGTTGACTTAACTATCTCGCCCAGTGGACTGTGAGAACCTTAGGGTGCTTTCTTTAATCTTTAGATCTACAATGCAATCTCAGTTCTGAGCACACCCTACTCAAGAACCATTTGCTGAGAAAAGAAAGGGGGGGGGGGGACATAGTCAACATTTATTTGGTGTATATCTTTCAGAATTTTTCTCCCTATGCATCTTCCTTCCTTTTTTTGCATAAATGCAATCATAGTGAATATACAATGTTGCATCCTGCTTTTTTTTGTATTATGACTTCAGATGCATTTCCCCTGTTATAATATAATGTCAACCTCAGTGCAACTAATAATAACAATACCAACTTCATTGATTACATATCCTGCTGTGAGACAGACATGGCGTCAGGCACTCCCTACATAGTCCCTCATCTCTTCCTTCCAGTTTGCAAGGTGGTTGTCATCAGCTCCATTTTTCAGGTTAAGAAACTGAGGCTCAGGGAGCTTAAGCAGCTTGTTAACAATAACTGGACTGATGGAGATTATATCGGTCCCTCTGATTTCAGTATTCATATTCTTGCTATTTTACCATACCTCTTCCCATCATTTAAGTGACTTCACAGTACTGACTCATTGTATGGATGGGCTATAATTTACTTAACCATTTCCTTACTTTTTGGCCATTTAGGATATTTACTAATTTTATATATTATAAACAATGAGGCACTGAACATCATTGTATAACAGACTTTCTGCCTATTTTGGGATATAATGGAACAGAGCCCCAGAAGTGGAATTACTGGGTTAAAGGGTAGGATTGTGTTTATGGGGTTTGATACTTGCTGCTGGATTGCTTTCCCAGAGGATGATGTTTAGAGTAACAGATTCACTTTATAGGCCCAGGGGACTCTCCTCCCTTCTCCAGGATGTCAGGTTGCCCTCTAACCACTAGAGGGTGTGAAAGGATATTGCTCAAGTGACAAGAGCCTGCCTGGCCCCTTCTAGTAAATCCCCCAAATTTGCTGAGGAGCCTTCAGAGTTGCCTTGGAGGGAGGAGTTGGGGGTGGGGGGGTGCTTAGTTAGTTAGAAGCTCAATGCTGTAAGGACTGACTTTCTGGGGTTTGCACTGAAGACACGATGGTTTATGATGGGACTCTGAGGAGGGAGCAGTAAGCAGCGCTGCAAAGGCCAAGGGTTTGAGGTTGGCCATGCCTCCTTCTGCTTAGAAACATTGGACAATTGACCCCCCCCCCTCTCCACTGCATGAACCTCCCCACCCCTCTGTGGACTTTGAGCCTCAAATCTCAGTGTCAATTAGTCTGGCAGCAGCTCACTGACAGTGGAGAGAGTGTGTTCTACTCATCTTTGTAATGACCCCAACAACCAGCACTTAATAAGAGCACAGTCAATGGTGACTGCATGAATGGATGAAATGAGACCAGAAATTAGAAATAGACATGGGGAGGTTGGCACTGATTATGGCGCTGGCTCTCAGTTCCCACAGATAGGTTATTGAAGGAGGAGTGTTGGCTGCTTAACTCTAAGATGTTGGTGATGACAATACTTAGAGATCATCCTGTCTACAGTGCAGGGAGAGGAGATAGACATATTAAGCTCCAGACAAAGGATGTGCACAGTGGGGCTAAGGAAGGCACAGAAAGGTGGGAAAACTGGCCCGCTTCAGATGTTCCTAGAGGAGCAGTTCTTAAAAAGTACTCCTTGGAACATTAGTTCAATTGGACATTTCACAGATGTCACCTAAGAAATGGTTTGGTAGTTTTATCAGTCAGCTACTGCTGCACGAATGCTGAGTAACATACCAACCCCAAACTCAGTTGCTAAAAATAATATGTTTCTGATGAGCCTGTGGAGTTGCTAGGGTGCCTCTGCTCCACAAGTCTCTTACTTATCTGAGATCAGAAGGCTATCCAGGGCATGTTCTCCTCATGGTGATGGGAGAAACAGGGGACAAGCTTAGCTCCATAAGCATATTTCAGGCCTTTTCCTCCATCATGTCCATTAACATCCCATTGGCCAGACCAAGTCACATGGTCAAGCCCAATATTAGTGAGACAAAGAAATACACTCCACCTCTAGAGGCAGAAAATGTAAAGTCACAGTGAAGACTATGGACATTGGTAGGGGTAAAGAACTGGGAGCAATAATACCACTGTGGTCATATTTGGATTTAGGAAGCTCTGATGGAATCGTGTTGTTGTTGCTGGTGTTTTATCGCAGGACTTCTCAGAGTTTATACATATGACTCAACCTAAAGGCTTCACTTTAAAAGAAGGAAACATAAGACCAGAGAGAAAAGAAAATAGACCAGAAATTACAGCCACTTAGTAGCATCTCTTCAGTGAGACCCCGAATCTCGTTACGATCAGGCTAGGGCTCCCCCCCTTGCCCCATGCTGCTGGGGTGGCTTAGCCACACTGGGTAGGCAGAGAGGAGGAAGCAGTTGCAAGAAGGAGAGCTAAGCAGCCACACAGGAGGCTGAAGCAGTGCTCCAGGGGCCCTCAGAAACATCACTCTGAGTGGGAAAGGGGAGCCATAGTCAGTCCTGGTCTTGAGGAAAACTGTCCAGTGGACAGAAGATACTGGGGAGTTAGGTTGTTTGTTCAGAGAACATTGGGCAAGTTATTCAGTAGCTTCTCTAAGCCCCAGTTTCCTCATTTGTGAAACAGGGGCTATAGACATACCTGCCTAATGGGGTGGTTAATTTAATACTATGAACAGGACGAAGAATATAGTAAGTGCTGAATACGGGTCAGCTCTTATTATTCATTACTATTATGATTAATTAATAATATTATTATTTAGCCTATTTCTTCTACCCTGAGTTTCCCTATTCCTGAATTTTCTACCCAACTCCCCTTCCCAATATTTCACTCTTGATAATAGCCAGCTACAGCTAGTCTCCACTAAGATACAAGTTGTTTTACATTGGATAACAAGTATTATTTAATACTAGAGGCCTGGTGCATGAAATTTGTAAAAGGGTAGGTAGGGTCCCTAGGCCTGGCTGGAGATCAGGGCCCTGCTGGCACCCACCTGCTGTCCTGGTGCCTGTAGACTGGGGTCAGCTCCTGCATTGAGCGTCTGCCCCCTGTTGGTCAGTGCACATCATAGCGACTGGTTGTTCTGCCATACAGTCTATTTGCATATTAGGCTTTTATTATATAGGATTAAAACCAGGGTCACTGAAAAAAGTACAAGGAATAGCAGGAAATGGGGCCAAGGAATAGCAGGGAGTGGGGTTACATTTTAGAAATAGGACTCCTATCTGCTGCCATATCAAATCTCATTCCCTGACTGAGCATCTATCTCTTCAGATATTTGGGTGGAAATAGGTTCAGCTTGACTAGGATAAATAATTCACCTAAATTATAGTTCTTAACTCTGGGTGCAGATTAGAATCACCAGGAACAATGTAAAACAACAACAACAACAAATCCCCTGATGCTTGGACCCACCCTAGACCAATTAGATCGGAATCTCTGGAGTGAGGCTCAGATATTGGTAGGAGTTTAAAGCTCCACGGGTGATTTTAACATGCAGCCAGTTTTGACAACCACTGACCCGAGGTTTTGTATGGGCCCAGGGAGACTTTGGAGTTAGATAGTAATGAGTTTGCATCCAAGCCCTGTCATTCATTAACTATATGATGTTGAGCAAACAACTTAGTCTCTCTGAGCCTCAGTTTCCCTCTCTATAAAATGGAAATAATAATGATCTTTCTGAGATTTTATAAGAAGCCAATGAAAACGTATGCTGTGCACTGCATGCAGTTAGCATGTAGAAGGGGCTCTAAGTATTCGTTAATCAAATGACTTAGAGTCAGAGCCTCGCCGAGGAGCAGAGTGGGTGATATCTAACCCCGGGCTGGGGCCATCTGCCTTCTTTCTTGTTGTGGTAGCTGACTCCCATGCTCTCAGGCCTAAGTCCTCCGGAGAAGGACTGAGACCTGGGGTTTGGGGGTCTCACTCCAGGATTCCTCAGTTATTTACTGGTCACAAAGTACCACGTCTCTGGGAGAGCAGGGCTGAAACCCAGCCCTTTTTCTGATGGCCAAGACTTGTGCCCACAGAGCTAGGCCAGCTTAGGGGAACCATCTTTTCTAGTCATGCCTCCTAGAGGGGGCGTCTTATTCTAAGTCCCACGACATGCTGGACAGGCTAGCTGTGGCCCTGCCTGCTCCCTCTTACGCTGGGACAAAGATGACAGGAGAACCTCATGCTGTCTACTGTGCCAACTGCTCATTCTCGCCCTGACTGCAATTGCCAACAGCCCACTGGGTGGAAGGCAGGATGCAGTGAGCAAGGATGGGGTAGCTATTTTGAGCAAAAGTGTCAGGCTATAGCTGAGTGGTGGTCTAGTAGGCATGGATTCTGGCTAGGTTCATGCTTAGCATGTACCAGCATCCATGCTTTTTTTCTTCTCAGAATTTCTGAACAAATCAGGATATTTGATGAAACAACTGAGTTTTTCTGTTCTCATAGCCTCCTATTCAAAGGTATGAGCATTGGGATAGAGACTATTTTTTTTAATTTTATAAATTAAAATTTTTTTCAAGTAATCAATTGAATATTCCACTCAAGATAAAGGTTACTTATTAAAATTATTAAGTGTTGCCAGGTTTGTGTGCCTTAGTGGTTCAGCATCGACTTATGAACTTGGAGATCACGGTTCAATTCCTGGTCAGGGCACATGCCCAGGTTGCGGGCTCAATCCCCAAGTTGCGATTGGCAGGAGGCAGCCAATTGATGAGTCTCTCTCATCATTGATGTTTCTACCTCTTCCTCTCTCTCCTCTCTGAAAAAATATTAAAAAATAAAATTATTAATATTAAAAAAGTAATTTCAGGTGTATAAAAAGTTACAAAGAGAGAAAGATTGCCAGAGAGTTTCCCAATATCCCAATACCTTTTTTCCAGTCTTGACTCATGCCAACATCTTACATAACTGTGGTGCATCTGTCAAAGCTAAGACATTAACATTGGTAAAATGCTCTTCCGTAAACCACTGACTTTATTCTGATTTCACTAGATTCCCACTGTCTTTTCTTGTTTCCAAACCAGAGTAGTAGGAGTCCAATTGTGTTTCATCATCGTGTCTCCTTAATCTTCTCAGAATAGACACTAGTTTAAATCATTGTTATCTCAGCAGTTAAGAAACCCGAAGAAAGCCCTCCTGCTACCTGCAACACTTGCTCTCTCTATCTTCTGCTCTGCACCACCCGGCTAGAAGATTTTGTAGGTTGGACTCTTTGTCATTTGTATTATGGAAACAATAGGTCTGCTGCAATGTGTGCCAAGATATTGATACGTCCCACTGGGGTGTGTGGCTCAGACTAGAGTCCTGGCGTGACTCATGTAATCCTCTGGACCAGTGTGAGGTAGGTGTTGCTATGCACCTTCTTCAGATGACAAAGCCACTGCCCAGAGACATGACTTGAGAACAGCTGGGGAAGGCAGAGGTGAGATTCTGGCCCAGGCCTTTTGAATTCAGTCTGTGATCTTTCCATTTCATAGGGCGGGGTGGGGGGGGGGGGAGGAGGGGGATGAAGGGAGGGAGGGAGGGAGGAGAGGAATTAGTATTAACAAATTAGCTTTACAAGCATAACAAATAGAATTTAAATTTTCAGAGTTCAGTTTCCCATCAGGAGTGGCTGAAAATTAAGATCTGAGAGCAGAAAGTCAAAATATATTTCTTATAAGCTAGATTGGCAATACATTTCTTTTTTTTGTTGTTGTTGGCATGGGAGTGAAATGGGTACCTGCCTTGCTAAATTGTCTAGCGAGAGACAGATTTGAAAATGCTTTGTAAATCAAAGGGCCATGCAAGTGTTTGTTATTTAGCTCAGAGACACTTAAACTGGGAAACCCATGGATGAGTAATTCACCATGTGAACTGCTTATATTTGCAAGCAAAATTTTGCATGTGTGCACATATCTAATTTTCTCAAGGGAGAGAGCACATAGCTTTCATCAGATTCTCAAAGATGTATGTGACTCAAAAATGATTAAAACCACTACTCCAGCCTAACCCTCCTGTCATTTGCTTGTGAGAAGAACAAAGTAATAATTTCAGAATCTGAGGTGCCACCTACATTCACTCTCTGCAAGTATCTTTCTATGTCATGGAATCCCAGGAAAGAAGTAAAATTCCCAGGGGAAGGAAGATTAAGTAAAAATCCCCTCTTCCCAGTGGCCGTGGACTCACTCTGGGGTTCATATATCTAACTGAAGAGAGAGAGGGAAAGAGAGAGGGAGGGAGGGAGGGAGGGAGGGAGAGAGGGAGAGAGAGAGAGAGAGAGAGAGGAGGAGAGGGGAGGGGAGGGGAGAGAGAGAGAAGAGGAGAAGAGAGGAGAGGAGAGGAGAGAAGAGAAGAGAAGAGAAGAGAAGAGAAGAGAAGAGAAGAGAAGAGAAGAGAAGAGAGAGAAGAGAAGAAGAGAGGAGAGAGAGATAGGAGAGGAGAGAGAGAGGTTTCTCCTTTTCATAAAGGCATCGATGCTTGAGCAGATGGCAGAAACTCCATCCCTTTCAAAGTGATGAAGTGAGATTGCTCAGACAAATGCTTTCAAAGTCTTGAACCTGTGAAGTTTTGCTCTGAGTTCAGGAAATAACAGGATATAAATCTGCCTGAATCATCTCAGCTCACGCAAATTCAATGCCTGGGCCACAGTGGCTCTGGCAACATCTTGTTCTTTTTGTGTAATGACTTTTGATGCTGTGGATTTGGACGGATTAGGCCATTTGGGGCAAAGAGGGGGAATATTAATATACAAAATTGTTAAATGTCAAATAAAATCCCTTAATAATGTGTGTATTTAAGATGAGTATACAGGCACTTTGAAAACACTGCTAGCACCAGCTCAAACATTTGAGAAATCCATTTTGCAAGTTCAAACAAATAATCCTCTACCAATTATGCTGTACCTGTAGGAGTTTGATGGGAAATTCTGCACAATCTCAGGCAGGAGGGAAGGCCCATGCTCTTATTGTTGTCAGGGACATGGGCACACCTAATTCTTAACCCAACTGGCTGATGCTTAAATCCCACAAATCAGTGTACAGCTTGCAAGCAAGGGTTGGTGTTCATATCTTCCTCATATAGATTACCTACTGGTTGATTTTACTTGTTTTAAAGGCCAGCGTATATCAAGACCTGGGCAGTTCCCACCCTACATTTTGGTCTTATAAATACTTGCCAGTAATTGCCTGGGATTTGGAATGACTTGGTGGGGGGAGGTGGAAATGGAGAGGGATCACATAAAAAGTTGTAAATAGTAATGAGAATGTCATTATTTATTCTGTATCAGTCATATATAATTATCATATCATAATATTATATATTCTAATAAGTGCAGGTTGAAAATATGACCATTGTTTCATTTATTGATTCAAAAATAATGTCCTTTTATCACAAAGCTAAAGACAGGTATGGATAGAATAATCTATGATTCAGTATAGATCCTGATAACTCTGATAGAGGCAGTATTGAAAGACTATGGGACATAGAGGGGTTAGATAAAGTGTCTTGTGGGGAGAATGGGGGTGGATAGTCAGGGAAGGCATTTTGGAGGTGATAACATTTGAACTGAACTGTGATAAAAGTGTAAGGTTTAAAAGTAGCCTAATTCCCATCTTATAGTAGATGTTGGCTCAGCAATAATCCTAAATAACAAAAGGCTAAAATGCAAATTGTCCCCTCGACTGGGAGTTCGACTCGGAGTTCAACCGGGAGTTTGACCAGGAGGCAAGGCAAGCTGGCCAACTGCCCACGGCCCCTCCCCTCGGCTGACCAGCTGATTGGCCCTGATCCAGGCGGGAGGGCCAGATACCAACTGTACCTGAATTTATGCACCAGGCCTCTAGTCTTGTTATAAGAACAACAGAACGATGTTAAAAGCCATTCTGAGGCCCTGGCCAGTGTGGCTCAGTTGGTTAGAGCACTCTCCTGCACTGAGTCTTGGGTTCGATTCCCAGTCAGGGCACATGACCAGGTTGCAGGTTTGATCCCCAGTTGGGCTGTGTTCAGGAGGCAGCCAATCAATGTTTCTTTTTCTCTCTCTCTCCCTACCTCTCTCTAGAATCAATGAAAAAAAAAAAAAGAAAAGAAAAGAAAAGGAAAAAACTCCCCCATTATTTAGTAAATAGAGGAAAGAAGAAATAGCTTTCACACGGTACATACTACTACTATAAGTTTTGCATGCATTTTGCTGCATTTCTTGCCAACCTTTTCCCCATGGGCACAGCATTTTCGTAGCCGTTGTTGCCATGTCATACACGCTTGTATTCACTGTGAAAAATGAATCAGTAAGAAGAAGCATTTTCCCATATTCTCACAAGAATGGGCAGATTTAAAGTAGGTGGAGATGGGGAATGAGCGGCCTTAGGGAAGGAGAGAATGAGGGCAAAGTTTTAGTGCCAAGTGGCATGTTTGCTGGGAGTCTACTGCGGCTTGCACCTTGGATTTTGTGTCATGTCTGGAATGGTCTGCTAAGGAGCTGGACTTTCATCATGTGGCTGATGGAGAGCCATTGGAGGTTCTGGGTGAGATGGTGACATACGTTTGACCTTCTTGGCATGAGTAGGTGGGCATTGGGGGTTAAAGACACATATGTAATACCTTAATTATTAAAGAGAAAAAAAAGACTTTGATCCTCTCTAGGGCTGGCTTTGGAAATTTTGCGATTTCCTGGGGCCCTTGGGAATTTCAGGGGGCTTCTGTGGAGATGAGTAAACAATTCATCAACCAATACATAGAACAAAATCATCGCCTAGCATCTGAGTGAAAATGTTAATGTACTTGTAAGTACTGCTTCTTATTAATTATAGTAGGACAGGCCTGTTCATCATAAGACTTTGTTTTAGAAGCTTCACACCTCACCATTTGATATCAATGATCTATCACATTGGTACTCAACCTTTCTAATGCCTCGACCCTTTAATACAGTTCCTTATGTTGTGGTGACCCCAACCATAAAATTATTTTCATTAATAACAACTTCATAACTGTAATTTTGCTTCTGTTATGAATCATAATGTAAATATCTGTGTTTTCCAATGGTCTTAGGCGACCCTGCTAGCGGTTCTGCCACAGGTTGAGAACCGCTGCTGTAGAGCCTAAGACCATTGGATATCAGAGAACCACTGATATCAGAATCTAACCCCTTCTTGCCAAGCTTGATCTTCTGGTTCATGGATGGCAAATAAGCTTCACCTTGCCTAACATCTCCAGTGGTTGGCTGCAAGTGTCCTAGGAACTGTGCTGAGAAGGACTCTGAAGGCGTGTCTGAACTTAGTGGAAAAAGAGTGTGGGAGTGAGAAGCATCAGCCTGTATGTCATAAATTTGCCATCCTTATTCTTTCCCTCAAATGTTCACTTTAGATGTCTAATATTTATTTTCAAAGATCTTTTAAAATTATAGTTGACATTCAATATTATATTAATTTCAGGTGTATAGCAGAGTGGTTAGATGTCTTATATTTAATTTTAGTATGCCCCAAGTAGTGGAGCCAAACCAAATTGAGTTCAAAGAAAGAAGCAGGTGAAAGGAAATCCCTATTAGTCAATATTTCCATAAAGTATTTGATGCATTGATCTATATCCATCCATCCATCCATCCATCCATCCATCCACTTATTCAACAAATCTTTATTCTGCTTCTATAATGGGGCAGGCAATGTCCAAAGTTCTATAATATAGAAATGATTCTTGTCTTCAGAATTCAGAATTGACTAGTGAAGCAACTGAAGAGATAGGTAAATACCATATGGCATGTTTCAAACCAGGCCAGAGGTCTGAACACAGTGCCATGGCACAGAGGCAGAACCTACTGACCCTATTTTGGAGTAGGCAAGATGGTGGGCGCAAAGGTGGGGCTGTGGCTTACTCACTGAAGTCAGACCTCCATGAGGACAGGGGGCAAATATTCATCATTGCATCCCAGTAACTAGCATAATACCTGGCACGTAGTAGGTGCTCAGCATATTTTTGTTGAATGAACAAGGTATCCCAGGAGCAGAAGGAACTCCCCAAAGTCATCTAGACCATCCACCTGCCTCGGGGCTGAGCCACACCTAAATCACCCCAAGTGCTATTTCGGGTGCAGTTATTCTTAGCTGGCCTCTGACAGCTGGAGGAGTCAGAGAAGCAGCCTCTCCTTTGAGGCTTCAGGGGGAGCTCTGTCTGATTGAAACAAGAGCTGGGAAGAGAGGGAGGCAAGTGGGTTCCAAGCTTGGAGGTTGGCTGGAGGTAACTGAAGGTGGGCAGTCTTTTCTTCCTGGGCCATCAGGAGGTTGACCAGAAAAGTTCACTTTCAGGAGAGGCTTGGAGACCTGATCATCGAGGCTCCTGAGGACCTGGGGATATCTTGGGCTCTAGCCTGGGGACCTACCAAGAAAAAGGAGGAATTTTCAAGGGCTTCAACAGAAATGTCCCCCTCGCAGCCTCCTCTTAGGACAAAGGTCTCCTGAAACATGCAGATCCTGCTCCTTCCATGACCACTCAGTCCCTGGATTCCCTGCCCCCACCTCTGCCAAGTACTTCAGTGAAAGAGGAGTTTGAGGCTGCAGCTCCTTAAAGAGATCTTTTCTCCCAGGGCCTCTTTTTTCCAGGGTATTTCACAGTGGCTGGGGAGTGTCGGGGCCTAACACAGTCAGGCTGTACCAGGAGCCAGAGCCCTGAGCATTCTAATCTCATGGGAGATAGGAAGAAATGATTAGGGGCATTGAATGGCCCTGCTGTGAGCATTCTGAGCTGGACCGGTCCTGGGGCAAAATCAAGGGCAAGTTCTAATCTCATTTGCAGGTAGGGGAAGGGTAGAGAAGTGACTTTCTGGGGCAGTCTCTTGAAAAACAAGCATAAACAGGGAACAATGGCACCATTCCTTTCTGACCTTCTCAACCTGGGATACGAAATGAGTTTGTGCTGTGCGTGTGCGGGGGAGGGGGAGAGAGAAGGGGGGAGGGGGGGAGAGAGAGAGAGAGAGGGAGAGAGAGAGAGAGAGGGAGAGAGAGAGAGAGAGAGAGAGGGAGGGAGGGGGAGAGAGAGAGAGAGAGAGAGAGGGAGGGAGGGAGAGAGAGGGAGAGAGAGAGAGAGAGAGGGGAGAGAGAGAGAGAGAGAGAGAGGGAGAGAGAGGGAGAGAGAGAGAGAGAGAGAGAGAGGGAGAGAGAGAGAGAGAGGGAGGGAGGGAGAGAGAGAGAGAGAGAGAGAGAGAGAGAGAGAGAGAGGGAGGGAGGGAGAGAGAGGGAGAGAGAGAGAGAGAGAGAGAGAGAGGGAGGGAGAGAGAGGGAGGGAGGGAGAGAGAGAGAGGGAGGGAGGGAGAGAGAGAGAGAGAGAGAGAGAGAGAGAGAGAGAGGGAGAGAGAGAGAGAGGGAGGGAGAGAGAGAGAGAGAGAGAGAGAGAGAGAGAGAGAGAGAGAGACTAAGTATAACCTTGTGAACCCTCTTAGGAGGCTAATGCTTGCTGTCAAATGCCCCCTTCCCCATAAGGATAGATTTGCCCCTTTTTCCTTACAAAAACCTGTCTTCTCAATGCAATACAAAAAGTGGCTCGGTGAGCTCATATCTCCCTCACATAGATTACCTATACAGTTCCTACCCTCTGCCCCACCCCCGGCACCCAAAGCTCTTTAACTAAAAATGAAAGTCACAGAACAGACTTGGAAACCTCTTCTGACCTTGGGGGAGTAGGGACAAAGGGGTGACCATTGGCTAAAGGCCCATGACCAGAAAGGGGAGAAGTGAAGAGACATTAGGCATTGAACAGTGACTCTACCTGGAATGGTGCCAAGACCTGTAGACACTACAGGCAAGAGAAGGATGCTGTCTCTAACTACCAGGGTCTTCCAAGACTGCTCACCTCATGCCCCCCTACAGAAGGTCTTGAAAGGAGAAGTCAGAGGCACCTGCTTCAGTGACAATGGCACTAATGTTAAATACTTTAGTTACTACTAGAGGCCCAGTGCACGGACCTAGTAGGTCCCTCAGCCTGGCCTGTGCTCTCTCACAATCCGGGACCCCTCAGGGGATGTTGGAGAGCCAGTTTTGGCTCGATTCCCAAAGGCCAGGCTAAGGGATCCCACCGGTACATGAATCGTGCACTGGGCCTCTAGTATGCACATAAGATCTTTTGTTAATCTCTTCCTTCCCTCCTCGTTCCCTCTGAGATTCATTAGTCTGTTCCATGTTTTTAGGCCAGTGCTTCCACTCCTGCATTCAGCTTCTGTCCCCTGGTGGTCAGTGTGCATCATAGCTATTGGATGGTCAGATGTCGGACAGTTACTTAATCTTATATTTATATAGATGAGCCTGACAGTGTATATCAAGCATGTCAAACTCACAGCCCATGGGCCACATGTAGCCCACAACAAATATTTTTGCAGCCCAGCCAATATAATGGTATATAAGAAACGTTTTAATAAAAATTTCATATCTTAATTTTTACAATATCCTGTTATACATAATTATTAATAACAAACTACAACATTCGCTAATAACTTATTTTTATAATCGTGTTGCATTCATTTCCCTTATGCACCTTACACACAGGCGCACTATTTCTCTCCACTAATACCAGCAGCGAATGTTTTAGCAGCCATTGCTAAGTCATCAGTCTTGTGCTGACTTGTTTGGTGTGCTCAACAGGAAATTTTTTGCTTTTGGAGAAGAAGAAAAGTAGGTTTATTTATGTTATGCTTATTAATTTGTGCAGTTATTCAGTGTCTGGTAAGTTAATATTCAAGAAAAAAATATAATTTTTATTAAGATGTTCTATTATTTTATGTTAATGATTACTCATTTATTTCAGCCCTTTGCATTCAGCATGTCTCTATCAAAATAAACCTATGTTTCTATGAAAATTGAAGTTTTTGTTGTTTTGCGCCCCACTTAAACTTAAACCTTGTTTATTTGGCCCATGCTAGCCTTTGAGTTTGACATTCTTGGTGTACATACAGTAAATCTTCCAAGGTCAGCATTTCTGAAGATATAAAATGCTCATTGCCAAACCCTCTCTTATCAGAACTACTCACAGAAGAAGCTTAATATCCTTGCCTTTGTCCTTTCTTTGCTCTTGAAATGGCACTGGACACCTCTGGACTCTGCCACCTCACTGACTCTGTGCCTGTGGGAGGAGTACACTCCCTCTTTGGGATCAGGTCTCCTCTTTGTATTAGGTTGAATCATATGAAATTGCTATTTAAAAAGTAATTTTTAAATATGACCTAAACCCAACCAGCGTAACTCAGTGGTTGAATGTCAACCTATGAACCAGGAAGTCAGGGTTCAATTTCCTGTCAGGGCACATGTCCAAGTTGTGGGCTGGATCTCCAGTTGAGGTGTGCAAGAGGCAGCCAATCAAAGATTCTCTGTCATCATTGATGTTTCTATCTCTCTTTCCCTTCCTCTCAGTAAAAAATGAATAAAAATATTAAAAGTTCTTGAGAGTGATAAAGAGAAAAGGGAGCAGAATTAACTACTTTGAACCATTCACATATTAGCTATGGGGAGAAGAGTTGGCACACACAAAAGAGTGAGTTCCACAAAACAATGACTTTTTCGATGGGGGTCTGTGTATGTTTATGTGTGTTTGGGGTGTGGGGTAGAATATGTTAGCTTTCACTGAATTCTCTTAGAGTTCCTGACCTTCAAAAGGGCACCACTATCCTTGAGAGCTGAAATAAAGGGTGGGGTGGAGCAGGGTGGGGGAGGTAGGTGTCAGACTCCAAGTGCAAACGCAGGATCAGGCTGCAGAAAGCTAACAACTCACTGGGGCATTGCCCTTGTGTGGTCTGGTTTCATCAGAAGGACTCCATGCCCTGCATGACCCAGCCAGGACAATTAATCTCTGAGAGGTGTTGGTTGGACTATTCCAGAAAAAAAAACACACAAACAAACAAACAAACAAACAAACAAAAAACAAGCCATGTGATGCACCAAGGAGCCTGAATGAATTAGAAAACATTAGAAAAGATGTTGAGTGTGCCTGTGTCCTGGAGGCAGGAGCAGGGATGGGGCCCAGAGGTTCAGGACTAAGTAGAAGCAGAAAATGCTATAGCAAATGTGTACTCTGGGGAGTGGTCAGCCTCTTCATTTGCCTCCCTTCTGCCCTCCATCCTATTTGCTCTTCCTCCCTTCTTTCTTCTTTAGGTCCTGTTTGAGGGAAGAATTGACTCCATCATGACTTTGCAGGGAAAAGCCAAAGTCAGGGTGAGCCTTTAGCCTGGATGGAGAGTGCAATGGTCAGTTGCTTCAGTGAGCCCATACGATGAAAATTAAATACTGGTTTGAGCCACTGTGAGAGTCTAGGAGGGATCCCTAAGATCCAGCACCAAGTCTCTCTATGCATTGCCCTTCTGGGATTGGCCTGGCCCATAGGTGGGCAGGAAAATACCTTCTCCCGTCTGTCCTCAGCTCCCAACCCCCCACCACTCTTTTATGTCTGGAAGGCCAGTAAGTGAAATGTGTTTCTTGAGCTTAAAGCTTTGATCCTTGTGAAAATGAAAATCTCTGTGGGAGGCTCACGGTTTAAACTGATAACTGGTTATTTACACGTGGTTGTAAATGAGTATCATTTTCCCCCCTAATGGAATTAGACCAACAGGTATTCATTCATCTTACTTGAGATTGGATTTGGGTGGGAGCTGCCAGCAGCAATGGTGTATTCGGAGAGAGACCTGGTGGGCCACTTAGGGGCTCCTGAGCCTTGTCTGGGCAGGTCTCTCCTCGGCTTTTGGAACTACATCTCTAAGGCCACTCCCAGTCCTCTGACGTGGGTACAGAAAGGAGTGACTGACAGCTTCATGGACATGCGCCCTGAGCCGGGGCACAGGGCCCTGAGTTGGTTTAGTGCTCTTTTGCTGTCTTATGAACACAGAGCCCACGTTTTCATTTTGTGCTGTGCTGGCAAAGCATGTAGCTGGACTTGGTGAGGAGGTGGGACTCAGGAAAGGGGACACGAGGACAACAGTGCTTCTGTAGAAGCTGGTCCCGCCCCCCACAGGCTAGCTCAGGACTTGCCTCCTGAGAAGGCCATTTCTGAATGAGCCCATTCCCCAGATCACTCAACTCCTGTTCAAGTCTGCAGACAACAGGCCTGCTTGGCACGTCTTTGGCTTGTTGATGATGCTCAGGAATGACTCGGGTGGCTTCAAGTGTGTGTACCCACTTCCCTGCTAGCCCCTCTTGAGGTGCTTCTCTTTTCAACCCTCCTGGTGGGAAAAAATAACTTTGAAATCACATGGTCCTGAGCTTGAGTTCTGACCTCATCTCTTATAAGATGTGATGAAGGGAAGATGCCCTATGAGGGTGCCTGCCTCCTACCCGCCTCCCTGGGCTGCTGAGAGGGCACAGTGAGATCAGATGAAAGGTAGGTAGCAAATAAACAAAGGGGTCTTTCTTCTTGATTCTCAGAGCCTCATCTCCTCATCTCTAAAGTGGAGAAATCACCCCAACCTCTAAGTGGTCAGGCACAGGGCATTTAGATACCGTATCAGCTAAAAATACTCAGCCCTCTCCCCTGTCCCAGGAAGCAATCCCCTCCTGGCAGACCAAGAGTTATGCCCAGCGGGAGTCCCACAGGTGGAAGGGCATCTCCAGGGGATGATGCCTGGAGAGTCTCTAGCCTCTATTGAATTACATTTTCACATGGCAGTCTAGTATTCAGGGAGGAGAGAGAGAGAGAGAGAGAGAGAGAGAGAGAGAGAGAGAGAGAGAGAGAGAGAAGAGAAGAGAAGAGGAGAGGAGAGGAGAGGAGAGGAGAGGAGAGGAGAGGAGAGGAGAGGAGAGGAGAGGAGAGAGAAGAGGGAGAGAAGGAGGAGGAGGAGGAGGAGGAGGAGGAGAAGGGGAAGGGGAAAGGAAAGGGGAAAGGGAAGGGGAGGGGAAGGGGAAGGGGAAGGAGAAGAGGAGGAGGAGGAGGACAAGTGGAGGAGGAGGAAGAGAAGGGGAAGGGGAAGGGGAAGAGGAGGAGAGAAAATAAGAGAAGAGAAGAGAAGAGAAGAGAAGAGAAGAGAAGAGAAGAGAAGAGAAGAGAAGAGAAGAGAAGAGAAGAGAAGAGGGGGTATAAAAACACCAAAAAGACTCCCAGGGCTCTTTGGACTTGGAATGGCTCTGTGGAGATCAGGGGGATGCACACAAATTGGAAACACATGCACGAGGCTTCCCTCCAAGCACGCACAGCTCCAGAATGAAGGCACCAAACCCTCAGCATGCTGTTTCAGGACTGGCCAGGCTTGGGCTGGGGAGGATGTGAAGACAGAGCTGCACCTGTGCCCTCTTGTCCGGTCCTGTGTGAAAAGGGAGACGATGGGAACAGTGGCTGATTCTACAGACTCTTGGGCTCCAGAAGGTCTCGAGACTTTGAGAGCCCCTGGATCAGCAGGCCGGGAGAAGCTTCACGGGGCAGCGGAAAGCGCACCAGCTTTAAAGGCAGACAGACTTGGGTTGGCATCCTGGCTATGCCTTTCAGTAGCTGTGTGACTTTGGGTAAGTTACTTAAGCCCTCTGTGCCTAAATTTTATCAGCTGAAAGCTGAGGACCATGATCACTATCCCAACAAGCTTCGGTGAGGATGAGACCAAACTGGGCGTTTTGTTTATTTATTTAAGGACGTATGGATTGGGTCCCATGCATGTCTTTTCTTTCCCGAAAAGATATGACAGCTTTCCAAAAGAGATTCAGTACATTAAAAAAAATCAAGGCAAAAAGGTAATAAGAGTTGGACAGAAATATGGATCTAGGACAGTGTGAACACACACATTTGGGCAGCATGGAGTCTTGCAGGATGTTTAAAGTCATTTGTCTGGGAGCTTCTGGTTGGCTAAAGTAAAGCAGAAAGCATCATTTATAAGATTCATGTTGTTTATTTGAAAAATGGTTTCTCGGGAAAGCAGCTTTCTTTGGCACAGAGGCCTCAGTCATTTTTCCCAGGGGTCCTCTTAAAGGATCCTGGGTTGGGAATAAATAGACAGCGGCTCATTGTTGCATTAGGTCTTCATTGAAGGTGTGGGAAAGAAGACAGTGCACCTGCCTTGGGTCTCAGCACATAGTAGGTGCACTCTCCAACAGTCTGCACATGGTATTTGAGGGAGATTGTCTCATTGCAGGAGATCTACTGACACTTTTATACCACTTCCTGTTACCTGTGGCTTGGTATCACCTTTTGCAAACCCAACCTGCCCCTCCTTTTTGGCTGCCAGTCTGATGCCTTTGTGGGGGCACCTCTTGGTGCCTCTGAGATGGGAGACAATGCAGACCCATCGGGCTGCTCTCAGGAAACCCGAACCCTGCTCTTGGAACTCGACGTGCATGGCTTAGTGACATTCCATCTCTGAGTTGTGTCCCTGGGAGGAAACATGTGGCCATTTTCTAATAGCTTAAGCCTAGCTCCCTCCTGCCTCCCTCTCTTTGTCTTTTTTTCCTGAGCCAATGAAAGGCAGAGTGAATGAAGCTTTCCCTTCTGATGGGAAAACTCACTCCGGCTCTGTAATGAGCTAGAATAATTGATTTGTCGGTGAAAACCGAGGCTGTGGAATTGATGCTTAGTGTCAAAACAGCCCGGACCACTTTGGTACCAATTCATTGCCGCTGGAGGGGAGCCGTTAGGTGGAGTCCAGTGAGAAAGGAGCAGACTGGGGTGGACACATGAAAAGGTTTGATTGTGCTCAAGCTCCCCAGTAGGGCTCTACCCCGTTGGGATCTGATTTCTGTGCTCCAGATCGAAGAGCCTGGCTAATATTTGCTTTCCCACCTTTCTCATGAGGGTAGAAATAACTTGGCAATTGCCACATTGTGGCTACTATTTGAACGTGGATATTAATTTAATCTGGAGTTATGTTACTCTTTAAATACGTAGGGACTTGGCTGAGGCCTTTGTGTACTTAGGATGCCATGGACAGAGAAAAATGGAATTAGAAAAGAAAAAGGATTCTCGGCCTCCCTTTCCCTACCCAATCCCCCACGTCCATCCCCTTACCTTCTGACTGCAGCTTCTGATGAGCAGAAAGTCATTTTGACACATATGGACAGATGCCATGGGTGGAGGAGAAAGTGCAGGAGTTCAGAATCAGATCCACAGAAGATATTCAAATCCTGGCTTCTTCCCCAAGAGCCATGCAAAGCTGGCTGAGTGTTTAAGAACCCCATCTTCTCTTCTGTGAAATCGAGCTATGGACACCTTCTCCATAGAACTGATAGAAAGATGAGACGAGCTATGGTGTGTGTGTAAAGCTACTGCCATCATACTATTATTATTTTATGAAAATGCCACTGGTCTTTTCCTAAGTATATTCCCAAAGCATTCCCAAAGAATTCTGACCAGGTTTATTTCCTATAAAGGATGAATCTGGGTCCTTTTATCTTGATTAGTTTTTTGCAGAACTAGAGCAGACAAAGGAGCTGGGCTCTGTCCTGCTGTCCAGAGAAAGGGCCCAGAGAATAAGGGTGCCTAAACCATTGTATGGGCCAAATGCCACTGTTTAACTCTGCAATTGGTTGTATCCCTTCAATAACTCAAGGTGGTAGAGGGCACATTTTCATTGGAAAGATTAGGAGGCAAACTCAGCTATATGGAGCCACATGTCCTAGGTCACAAAATGACTCAGAGCCCATTTCCCACCTCATGGCTCCCATATTCCAAGATGCCACTTACTTCTGGCCGTGGCAGGACGAGGGTGTAGACTCTCTCCATTGCCACTCAGAGGCCTGTCTTTGGGACTCTCATTGTGTCATTGTTGGCTTATTTCTCAGATATTTATTAAGCGTTTACTTCATGCCATTCACTATGGGAAGTAAAAAGGAGCAAGGCAGGTCCCTTTCCTCAAGAAGCTGACGTTTATTTGGAAAGACAGAGCCCAGCGGCATGGCTCAGTGGTTGAGCACCGACTTATGAACCAGGAGGTTGGGGCAGATGCCTGGGTTGTAGACTCAATCCCTAGTGTGGGGCATACAGGAGGCAGAAGATCAATGATTCTCTCACATGATTAATGTTTTTATCTCCCTCTCCCTTCCTCCCTGAAATCAATAAAAATATATTTCTATATATACTAGAGGCCAGGTGCATGAAATTTATGCACTTGGCAGGGGGGTCCCTCAGCCTGGCCTGCACCCTCTTGCAGTCTGGCAGCCCTCAGGGGATGTCTGACTGCAGTTTAGACCCACTCCCTGAGGGCCTAAGCCATCAGTTGAACATCCTTAGTGCTGCTGCGGAATGCAGGAGAGGCTCTCACCACCGCCATTGCTTTCACTAGCCACGAGTCCGACTTCTGGCTGAGTGGCGCTCCCCCATGGGAGAATATTGACCATGGGGGTGGGATGTGTGTGTGGGGAGCTCCTGTGGTGAGCATCTGCCCCCTGGTGGTCAGTGCATGTCATAGCAATGGGTTGTTCCACCATTTGGTCGATTTGCATATTAGCCTTTTATTATATAGGATAAAAAAAGACATACAGGCACATAAACGTTTTTTTCCCCAAATAAAAGAAGAACAAAGAGGAAACACTTGGGAAGAAGTGTTGCATGCTGCTCTTTTGTCCCTTAGCTGTCTTGACAGTGCCACGCACATGGATGGAACTATGCACAGAGTAGGTGTGCAGAAAATGTCATCTAAATGAATATAATCTCTCTCCCCTGAGTCGTTCACCAAATGCCAGAATTCCCACACTTGGTTTCCCTGAATGTAAGAAGACATCATGTCATCAGCATACAGTCAGTCCGGGAGCCTGCTCCAGAGTCAAAGCTGTGGCTGTGGGAGCCAGAACCCAGCCTTGGTCACAAGGAGAACAACCACAGCCAGGAGCTGTAGAGGCTGACTCAGGGCCAGGACGTGTCTGCAGTCACTGAAGCCTCATGACTACTGAGGAGGTGGGCATTCACATTGTGCTGATCTACAGATGAGGAAACAGACACAGTGATGTTGTGGGTCCACATCTCCATGCACACAAGAGGGAGGGAGGGCAGACTCAGGCCAGGCCCCAAGGACAACCTGATGAATCATGGACACCTGCCCAGTAGGCCACCAGGGACTTGGGTCAGAGGGTCCCCTGAGCAGCTTCAGGAGGGAGGGCAGGAGCAGGAAAGTACCCAGGGTTCCCAGGGATGGCCCTGGCATACCCAATCCTCCAGCAGCTTCATGCCTGCCTGCCTTTTCCACATCCTCTCTGACGGGCACCAGTCAGGGTCTTAGAGTGTGGCCTCTGAGACAAGGCAGGCTCTGAGGAGCCCTTTCTAGCTAAATATGCACTTCCTAGGTCCAGGAGCATCCTGAGGATTTCTGGCAAGTGAATGGCATCAGAGTGGCTTGCTGTTTACTTTCCTGAGACGAAATGTCTTCATCTTTCTTTCTCTGTTTCCTTTTCTTGTGATTCTTCCACCCTGCTCTTCCTCTTTTGATTCCTCAGACTTTTCTACATCCTTTTCCTCTTTACACCATATTTCCTTTCCTCTTTCTCAGTCTCTGCTCTGTTTTCCTCTTTCTCTTCTTATGGATTTTGGAAGTGTTGTCTTTTATACACACATACAGATACATCTATAAACACATATATGTAGACATTTGTATATATGATGTAAGATTGCTTCACTATGTATTATATACTAGAGGCCTGGTGCACAGATTCATGCATTGGTGGGGTCCCTCAGCCTGGCCTGTGGGAATCAGACAAAACCCGGCATTCTGACATCCCCTGAGGGGTCCCAAATTGCAAGAGGGCACAGACCAGGCCAAGGGACCCCACCAGTGCAGAAATCCATGCACTGGACCTCTAATATGCATATAAGATCATTGGTTAATCTCTTCCTGCCCTTCCCCCACTTCCCTCTGAGATTCATCAGTCTGTTCCATGTTTCCATGCCTGTGCATTGAGCATCTGCCCCCTGGTGGTCAGTGTGCATCATAGCCACCAGTCGGACAGTTGAATGGTCAGACACTTAACATATTAGCCTTTTTATATATATAGATGTGTGTACAAACACGATATGTGTGTGTATGTATGTGTACCCATATACAGACACATGTATAAAACCAGTGTAATTACTCTTCTGAATATGTCCTTGTGTTAAGAAAGTGAGAGTTCCAGAAGGTCTGAGAATCAAAGTCTGGCCAGGGCCCTGTGGGAAGATCAAGGGTAGGCAGCACAATGGGTGAGGAGACGACAACTTCACAAAAGCATGGGCTTTTAGTGTTAAAGATCGCTTGGGCTATTTTATTCTTGCAGATACTAAGATGCTGTGTGGCCCTGGGAAAATTACCTTATCTCTCTGTTTCTTCTTCATGTGTATAATAAAACCTACAGTATTATATAGGAATGTATTGATGCTCAAATAAGAAAAATATATTAGGAGAAAAAAATGTGAGCCATTATTTCAGTGATGAGTTTTTATTTTTCACTCTTCCGGTTTGAAATAATTCTCTGTGTGAGGGAGGGGCAGAGACAGAAGAGGAGAGGGTGGGAAACCTTCCCTTCATAAAAAAAAATAGAGAGTGGTTTTCCATAATTCCGGTTGGATTGCTCACTCTCACTGTCTAAGGGAATAATTTCTTAATTTTCTTTTAACTCATGCCCAGCTGAACATTTGTCTAAATTTCAGTAATTTGTATAACTAAAACAAAACCTGGTTCTCTTTTTCCTGAGTACAATGTTATTTTGCAACACCCAGTATGCTTGCTCAAACTCCCCCTTCTGGAATGTGGAAGTGCTCAGGCCTTGAGGGTAGAGAATTTATCCTGTATGGTTCCTGAGACCTTGGCTCAGTTGCTCATCTTTTCTGACCTCCCCATTTCCCCTGCTGTGAGATGAGGGCACCTATAGGGCCCGAGCTGAGGAGCTGAGGTAGCCAGAATCAAGCACTCCTCATCCAGAAGGGGGTTTCTGGCCTGGCTCAGGTCAGCCCTGCAGCACAAGCAGGCATCCCTTGGTGAGAACAGCTTCTCCCTGGGGACTGTCTCCTGGAGATTTAGTGTGATATTTTTTCTCACCCTCAGGAATCTGGCCAAACTCCAGGGCCGCCTATCATGAGCAGTCTTGTTTGCTTGCAATTTACGGACTTGTGAGGGGTAAAGGACTGGCTTTGACTATTCAATCAGTTGGGTGGAGGCGGGGAGCTGCCTTAGGCCAGAGGTTGGACTTTTCCCTCTCCTTAGAAATCAGAGCCTTCGCCTATAGCAGTGGTCGGCAAACTGCAGCTCACAAGTCTTTGGCTCCTGAGTGTGACTCTTCCACAAAATACCGCGGCCTGGGCGAGTCTATTTTGAAGAAGTAGTGTTAAAGAAGTTTAAGTTTAAAGAATTTGGCTCTCAAAAGAAATTTCAATCGTTGTGCTGTTGATATTTGGCTCTGTTGACTAATGAGTTTGCCGACCACTGGTATGAGATTTCAGTGGGAGTGTGGGAGTATGTTGGAGGGAGGGAGGAAGGGGAGAGTGTATTACTTTTCTGGGTGACTATTTAGTGCCAGCCGCTGTCTTAGTAGATGTCCTCTTATTCAGTTTTCTGTCATGCTGTGTGGAGGCACAATTAGCCCCATTTTACAGATGGGGCCACTGAGGCTCTGAGAGAGTATATAATTGTTCCCAGCCATGTGCTGAGCAAGATTTGCACCCCGGTCTGTGGCCTCTGAAGCACAGGTGGGAATATGGAAGGGAGGGAGGGAAGAAGAAAGGGAGAGAGGAATGTTTCCAGGGGGTAACAGAGCAAATTTCTGAGGGTTTAAGGCCCTTCTTCCCTGTTCACCTATTTTCTCAAGTAGAATGACTTTGAGGAGATGGTGATAGTAGCAGCCTGACTCCTGACTGTGCCCAGGTGTCCTGGGATTTTGGAACCTGTGATTCAGGGGCAGGCCATGCAGGATGGGCTGTTCTCTCCCCACGCTGCAGATGGTCCTCTGTGTAAGGGGTTGGAGAGGCAGGTTATGTCCCCACTGGTCTTCTTTCTGACTTTCACAGGCCTTTGTCTCTTGTTCTGGGATGTCTGGCACCATGGTTATAAGGTAAAGTGAGAGGAGGCAAGAAGAAGGAGAAAAAAAGTGTGGCTTTTAGAATATCACCTATTTGGGCTTAAGTCATGTCCTGCCACCTCCCAACTATGTGGCTTCTGCCAAAACATGGTAGACTTTAGAGCTTCAGTTTACCCCTCTGTGAAATGGGGGTGATACGTCTCCTCTGCCTAAGAGGAAAGAGATGGGGAGTGGAGGAAGAGCCTGGGGTGGAGTCCAGCTCAGAGGGGGGACTCAGCAGATGCTGGAGATTTTATTTTATTTTATTATTTTATTTTATTTTATTTTTGTGGGAGAGAAGACATGGGCTCTGGAGATCCATTAGCAAAGCGAAGTCCCACCCTTCCCCGCCGCCAACTTTTCAGACTTAATAGCAAGAGACATACATCTCATAAACACTAAACTCCACTTGGAGAGAGAGAAGAACAAGAAAGGGGAAGAGGAAGCTCTGTAAACAGTCATCACCAGAGTGGTGCTCAGAGTCATCCTCTTGAAATGGCTTCTGGGTGAGGAGAGAAGGCCTCAGTCACAGATCACTCCCAGAGGCCCCTCCCATCTCCCCAGCTCCGTGCTGGCGGCAGGGACCCAGTTTGGATGCTGGGAGGGGATGGGAGGCCTCTGAATCACTGGTCACTTGCTGCAGGGGCAGGAAAAGCCACCAGGCGGGGGGCTCCCCACACTGGCTGGAGTTGAGGGACAGAGCCCACTGGGCGTTCCAGAGCCAACGCAACAGAAATTCTCCATCCAAGTTCACAACTGTGGAGAACACTTACCCAGTTTGTTTTTAATCAAACTCCCCACGCTGACACTTGGGCTCCATTCAACCATTTAAAAAGTTCCACTAGCAAATAAACACTTAGCCAAATATTTGCCCTTATGTGTTTTCAGTAGTAAATACCAGCTATATTGCTCATCTCCTTATATCACCCTGACTGGGCCCGCCTCTTGTTGCTCTGAGCCCAGTGGCTTCCCCAAGGATGGGTGGAAACCCCTTGCTGACCTCCCACCATGGACCCAAGAGCAGACGCCTTGGGTCCTGGTGAAAAAAGCCCCCCCCCCCCCCCCCCAACACACACAGATCTAGTGAGACAGACCTGCTTAAGATCTTGTGTTGAATTTGTACCGAAGTGTGGCATAGCTCCCAGGCCCTGAAGAGAGAGCGAGGGTGGATTCTCCCCAAACAGTAATCATGCCTAAGCACCAGGTCATCCAAAGAGGTTCATAGTATTCTTTGTTTCTCAAGGCTTGACATCTGGAATCTCTTATGAAAACTTGATCTAGTCTGCCATATTCTTGGGCTGGCAAAACCATAATGTTAAGGGTTTCTGCCAATTGATAACCTGTGAGAAAGTCAGGCAGAACTGCTCTGAGATGGCCAGAGGCATTGATGCAGTAAAGGGACTTGATTTACAAGACATTCTAATGAAGTCTCAAAATGGAGAAGATTAACTGGGGGAGAGTTTACCAGTATTAGATAATTGCACTTTGTATTATTTTGTTGAATCTTTTCAGCAAACATTGAGGTAATGTAATAATTCCCATTTTTCAAATGAAAACAATGAGGAGTGATTTAGAACCATACCTGGGTTTGTTTTTAAATAATTGGTGTGAGGCAGAGCTGGGACTCAATCTCAGGTTTTTTATGTTTTCTATACCCCTTTGGTCTGTCCTTTCCGTAGGATTAGTGATTTTGGAAGGGAGACAATTTTGCATGTTGGTTGGTAACAAAATTAATTGACATGCCACCACACTTCTTGCTACATGATAAAAAGAAGCTCCTATTTGGTTAAGCTGCTGTTATGTGTGGCTATGATAATCCCATATCCTATATAACAAAATAATAAAAGCCTAATATGCTAAGTGTCTGGTTGTCATTCAACCAATCAAAACATAATACGCTAATGATATGCTAAAGCCACTCAACCACTAGCTATGACTTGCACTGACCAGCAGGGGGCAGACAGTTGACCAGTTGACCAGTCGCTATGATGTGCACTGACTACCAGGGTGCAGACACTAAACCTAGGTTAGCTTGCTGCTGGGGTCTGGCTAATTGGGACTGAGCCAGATGGGCCAGACACACCCTAGAGCCCCGCTTTGGTCCCTCTCCAGCTGGCCAACCTCCCACATCTCTCCCCAATCCCAATTGTACACTGGTGGGGTCCCTCGGCCTGGCCTGCACCCTCTTGAAATCTGGGGCCCCTCAGTGGATGTCAGAGAGCCGGTTTTGGCCCAACAGTGGAACAACCAGTCACTATGATGAACCCTTACCACAAGGGGGAAGACTCTCAATGCAGGAGCTGCCCTCTGGTGGTCTGTGTGCTCCCATGAGAGCCCGCTCAGCCAGAAGCTGGACTCATGGCTGGCGAGTGCAGTGGCAGTGGCAGGAGCCTCTCCTACCTCCACAGCAGCGCTAAGGATGTTCGACTGCTGGTTGAGACACGCTCCCTGGTGGGCCCGCAGTCAGACATCCCCCAAGGGCTCCTGAATTGTGAGAGGGCACAGACCGGGCTGAGGGACTCAGCCCCCTTGAGTGCATTAATTTTTTTTTCATCAGGCCTCTAGTAATATAATAAAAGTACTGGGTATATTTGCACTATATAAATAAATGGTAGTTATTATTAGTGTAACATACAAATGCACATTTAAAAGCACTCAACTTATACAAACCTATATTTATTGATGAGGTAAAGGAATATTTAAAAAAGGAAATTCCGCTTTGTTAATACCCAATTAACTAATGTGTATGTGTTTTTATAGAAGAAATTGGGCATTGTGAAAGGGTATAAAATACAAAGTAAAGATTTCCCACTGACATCCCTTCAGTACTTTTCTCCAGAGATAACATGTGTATTAGCCCTCCAATTTTTTTTTATGCATAGAGGTTGGAACTAGGATAAGGCAAGGAAGTGCCTAGGGTGCAAAATTTAAGGAGGCGCTCACTCTTAGGTTTCTGCAAGTTCAGAGTCAATACCTCCATGAACCTGGAGGGAGCGCCTCCTTAAATTTTGCTCAAAAGAGACCTCACTTGAGTTGTTCTAGTCCTGGCCCTGCTCTGCATTGCATATATTTATGTGGGTGCTTGTATAGTTTTTTTTAAAAAAAATGAAAATAGCATATTTTGTTGTAACTTGTTTTTACTCAACAATTAATCAGGAGCTATTAATATCAATTCCTATAAATCTATCTCAAACTTTTAACAGTGTAGTATGAATGAACCATAGTCCAGCCATTTCCCTACTGATAAACATTTAAATTTAAATTTTGCTGTTACAATATGTCTTAGTCGTTTATGCTTCTATAACATAGTATCATATTGACTGAGTGGCTTAAAGAAGACATTTACTTTCTCATGTTCTGGAGGCTGGGAAGTCCAATATGAAGATGATAGTAAATTTGGTTCTTGGTGAGAGCTCTCTTCCTGACTTATAGACAGCCACCTTCTCCCCGTGTGCTCACATGGCTTTCCTTAGTGTGTACTCATGGAGAGAGCAAGAGCTCTCATACCTTCTTTTCTTACTAAAGGCCCCGTGCACAAAATTTGTGCACGGGGGATGTATGTCCCCCAGCCCAGCCTGCACCCTCTCTAATCTGGAACCCCTCAAGGGATATCCAACTGCCCGTTTAAGCCCTATCCCAGTAGGATCCCAGTAGGATTGGGCCTAAACAGGCAGTTGGACATCCCTCTTACAATCCAGGACTGCTGGCTCCCAACTAATCTCCTGCCTGCCTTCCTGATTGCCTCTAACCGCTTCTGCCTGCCAGCCTGATCATCCCCTAACCACTCCCCTGCCAGCCTGATTGATGCCTAACTGTTCCCCTGTCAGCCTGATTGCCCCTAACTGCCCTCCTCTGCAGGCCTGGTCACCCTAACTGTCCTTCCCTGCAGATCTGGTCCCCCCCAACTGCTCTCTTCTGCAGGTCTGGATCTCCCCCAGCTACCCTCCCCTGCTGGCCATCTTCCCCCCAAACTTTCCTCCTCTGCTGGTCTGGTCATCTCTAATTTCCCTCCCCTGCAGGCTTGATCACTCTCACCTGCCCTCCCTTGCAGGCCTGGTCCCTTCTAACTGCCCTCCCCTGCTGGCCATCTTGTGGTGGCCATCTTGTATCCACATGGAGGCAGCCATCTTATTTGTTGGAGTGATGGTCAATTTGCATATTACTTTTATTAGATAGAATAAGGAAACTAATCCCATCATAAGGGCCCTACCCTCATGACTTCATCTAAACCTAATTACTTTCCAAAGGTCCCACCTTCAAATACCAATACATTAGGGATTAGGGTTTCAGCATATAATTTTGGGGAGATACAAACATTCAGTTCATAACACAATGAATGCTGTGAAATAGATAACCTAGGCCATATACACTTACAAGTATTTCTAGGTGATATATTCCTAGAAGTGAAATACTGCATAAAGGGGCCATTTTGAACTTTGAAAGCTGTAACCAAAGCACCCTCCCAAAATTTTGCACCAATTCGCATTCTCACCAACAGTGCAGAAGGATATAATAGGTAGGCACTTTACATTTCGTCCAATAGCCAGATTTCTTGGTACTTACGATTTCCTCGCATTAGACTGTTGTGCCATTTTCCAGCAGTTTACTGATTAGACCCAGACAGGCTGGCTGGGGCACATGTACTGCTTTCTGGGTTGGTCCTTTCCCTGCTGTGGAACTCAGCTGGGCAGTGATTACTCTGGGTTTTCCTAAAGGCCTCGTGGGGGTGTGGGTTGGAAATCAGAAGCCAGGCCCTCAGAAAGGCTATGCTATGGGTTAAGATTTCATCGTTGGTCTCCAATCTCTCCAAAGGTTACTGTAGGATCACATGAGTCCTATGGGACATTAGGGAGGAGACAGTTATAAGTATCAACTTCTTGATTGCAGAGGAGATTGTTGAATCTCAATTTTTATATGTTGGAAGCAAATAACTTAATGTGGAATTGTTAATAGGTCACCTTGATGAAGAGGCAGCGTGCTGGACCCAATGATCATTTGAGATTCTTGAAATGTCCTTCCCCCTCCTCTCACACTTTCCCTACAATTCTGGATGTCAGTTCCTGTCCATCCACCTTTCAAACCAGGAGTTGGCAAACTCTGTCCCATGAGTCTTGTCTGGCCTGCAACCTCCTTTTGTAATAAAGTTTTATTGGAACACAGCCATGCTCATTTTCAGATAGTCTGTGGCTACTTTTGCAACTGCAGTAGTTGCGACAGTTTGCATGGCCCGCAAAATCTGAAATATTTACAATCTGGCCTTTTACAGACAAAGCATGCCGACTTCTGCTCTAAATGTCTTCAGAGTTTGTACCCTCTTCTTCCCTATGAGCTCATCGAATCTCGCCTGAACTTCTGTAGTAGCCACTAAACTCATCATGAGCTTTCTTAAATGCAAATGTAAGGGTGGCAGGCCCTCAAATACTTCCATTTCTCTTAAGTGTCTATGG
Source organism: Antrozous pallidus (assembly GCA_027563665.1). Lineage (NCBI taxonomy): Eukaryota > Metazoa > Chordata > Mammalia > Chiroptera > Vespertilionidae > Antrozous > Antrozous pallidus. Next base: position 27,412,798 of record CM050526.1, on the reverse strand, counting down.
TTTGAGTGTCTTGCCATATAAGGCCCAGTGAGTCTGCAGGCTGTTTGCGGTCATCTCTCTATTCTCATTTACTTATGTGCCCCACAAATAACTCAATGCTCAGTTAGTTCCTCTGTAGAATGGAGCAAATAACACCTCCTTGGTGTCTCAGTCCCTATGGGTTATTGAGTTTTCCAAGCATGTCTGAGCCCGTTGCTTTTTACCCATGCTGATCCCTTGCCCAGAGGGTCCCTTCTTGTGCAGCTTGTCAACTGCTACTTCTTCACGGATGCATTTAGACTCCCTCATTAAGGGAGATATTTGCTCCCTCCTTTTTGCTCCTAATAAACCACTCAGAGCGGCCTCCACTGTAGCACTTACACAACATCATTTGTAATTATGTGTGTCCCTGTCCCTCCCACTGATCTGTGAACTCCAGCATGCAGGCAGCTTGTTCCAGGCTCCTTAGCATCTAACAATGCCTGGCCCCTACAGCTACTAATGAGATGTTTGTTGAATGAACAAACACCAATATTCATTGAGCTCTTGTTCTGTGTCAATGTGTCTTTTAGAGTCTTTACAAAAGCCATGAGACATAGGAACTGTATATCCTCACTTTATAGATGTGGCAACTAAGGGCATAGAAAAATCACATGCCAAGGTCACAGAGCTTGCCAGGATTGGAACCTGGCAGTTGGGCTCCAGAGTTCAAACTCCAACTCCTATGTAACACTAAGCCAATGAATGAATGAATAAACTCAGTGAGCCTGACTGGCGTGGCTCGGTGGTTGAGCCTCTACCTATGAATCAGGAGGTCACGGTTCAATTCCAGGTCTGAGAGAGCAAGTTGGAAGTGGCCATGTGTTATATGTCCTAGTGACCCACAGGTTGAGAACTGCTAGTAGCGTCGCCTAAGACCATTGGAAAACACAGATATTTACATTATGATTCATAACAGTAGCAAAATTACAGTTATGAAGTAGCAACAAAAATAATTTTATGGCTGGGGGTCACCACAACATGAGGAACTGCATTAAAGGGTTGCGGCATTGGAAAGGTTGAGAGCCACTGGCCTATGGGTTCTGCAGGAGGGGACTGTATGAGGATGTGAGTGTGAGGTTGTTGGGAGCCACCTTGTGATCACAAGTGGGCCTTGAGCTGACTGGGGGCAGACTAGGTGTGTTATGAAGGAAAGGGTGTGAAGCTTGGAGACAGAAATGGATTAGCGACTACTTGCTCTGCCTAATTTCTGAGATGAGCCTCAGTTTCTCATCTAGAACACAAGGCTTGTCATTCCTTCCTGGTGGAGAGCAGTGAAGGTCATTTGAGAGAAGGTTTGTAAAATGCTTCATTGAACTCACAAAGCACTATGGTACAGTGTTGTGGAAAGTGATCACACAATAGAAGGGATCAGTGGGAAGTTCTCTATTTTTTTTTTTTTAATCCTCACCTGAGGATATTTTTTTCCATTGATTTTTGTACAGAGAGTGGGGGGTGTGGTGGAGAGAGAAACATCAACGTGAGAGAGATGCATAGATTGATTATCTCCTTGCCTGCAGACCGGCCAGGGCAAAGTTCATTATTTCATCAGTAAGTATATACTGGATGAATCTAGGAGGACCTCACAAAAGACACTTCATTTCTTTATTTCTGGGGCTGCCAAACTCCAATAAATAACACTTGTTGAGCTTCTACTACTTCTACATCTGTATGTCAGGAGAGGCACAATCCTTTCATTTCAAGTTTTCAACAATGCTGGGAAGTAGGATCCATACACCACACTGTCAGGAGAGGAAACTGAGGCTTGATGAGGTTAAAGAGCTTGCTGCGAAAATGGGGGAGTTGGGCTGCAACCCTGAAGGATGACAATGAGGCAACTGAGAGGTGGGCTCTCCACCCTCCCCATCCATATCTGGGACCTGAGATGTCCTCAGAGCTGGGTTTTGCAGGTCTGGCAAGGGGAGGGTGACCGGGGAGTAACAGGGCCTCTTCTACCCTGCACATCCCTACACCCTTAGCCCTCAGTTGATGAGGGGTCTTCCAGTGCGTGTGTGAATGTGTGTGCGTGTGTGACCAGCCCGGCAGCTGCTGCCATCCTAAAGCTGGGGATTAGGGTGACGAGGCCCACAGAGCCCCCTGGAGCTGGCTGGAGGCCAGAGCCACACGGGGCCGTGGGCTCCTGGGAGCTTGGATCCCAGGCCATTCTCGGAAAAGCATTTGCAGTGAGGCCACTCCAGGTGCCAGGCCTGGCCATCAATCCCTCACTCTTTGGAGCAGCGAGTTTATAAAGTAGCAATTAAATAAGAGCTCTGTAAGTGCTTCTGGGAACTGCCCTGAATGCATTTTCCAAACATAAATAACGGGACCTCCACTCCGTGCAGAGCACATGCCCAGCGGAGAGGCGGCCACACCAGAAAGAAGGGAGCCCTGTTGTGCGGACAGCCGGGCTACGTGTCCTGGTGTGCATGCGTGCTCCGTGTAGGTGGCAAGTCCATTTGTCTTGCCTGTCTGGGTGGCATGTCAGCCTGCCTGGACGTGTTGTGGCGAGAGGCTGGTGGCCGTGACTCACTTTGCTGGGGAAGGCAAGAGATCACCGGGCTGTTCCAGAGATAGTGGTAATGATCGCAGAAGCAACAGCAATGACAGCGTATTCACTAAGCACTTATTATCTGCCAGGAGCACACAAATCCCACATTACTGACAGGTTGGGAGATGTCCTAGGTGACAGAGCCTATAACATGGTACATCTCTTAGGCCCTCATTGCATGACGAGTTCTGTTCCAGTTGTTGTACATGAATGAACTGACTTAGTCTCCCAGTAAAAGTGGGAAGTACATATTCTTATTATCCTGCTTTGTAGGGGAGAAACGGAGACACAGAGAAGTTAAGTCTCTTGCTCAGAGCCAGCATTCGGGCTCCTAACCCCTCCTTGGGCCGCATCCTAGCACCAGACCTGAACCCTGGTACCACGTACCACTCTGTCTTCTCAGTTCAGGGTTGATGAGTTATCTGTCCCAGCCCAAGTCCTGAGATGCTCAGTCTGGTTCAGAGAACAGCATGGGACTAAGTCCTCCCCACCTGCTCCTTCCCCTCAGGGGGCCCTCCTGGTCTATCTCTCATGATTCATGATGTGTGGATAAGGGACTAGGGAGCCTCTACCCTCTGCATCCTCCCATCCATATTGCTGGCACCCCCACCACCACGCCGGCTCTGCTGTCACACCTTCATGCCTTTGCTGGTGCTGGCCTGTCCTCCTGATGCCCTTTCTCCACCTGTCCACTTGGAAATTAAAAAATGCCAAGGCATTTTAAGTCACAGAGGAAGGGTCACCTGATCTTAGGAGAATTTGTGACCATCACCTCCTCCCTCCCCAACTCCAGCCAGATGAATACATTGCATATGCTTCTTCTTTTTAAAAAAATTATTATTATTATTATTATTATTATTATTATTATTATTATTGATTTCAAAGAGGAAAGGAGAGGGTGAGAGAGACAGAAACAGCAATGATGAGAGAGAATCATCAATTCGCTACCTCCTGCACACCCCCTAGTGGAAATCAAGTCTGCAACCTGGTTGTGTGCCCTGATTGGGAATTGAACTGGTGACCTCTTGGTTCCTGGGTCGACACTCAAACCCTGAGCTACACCGGGCTGGGCACACAGTCTTATTCTTGCTGTTCTTTTAGATGTTGGTGGGTGGATGAGTGAAGCTAATTTTCAGCAAAGGAGGATGTTAGGATCATGCCTGATCCTAGGTTCCCCCAGGCTCCAACCATGACTAATCATGCCCCATTAGAAAAGCACAAGCAAGACGACTGATTGGAAATGACATCAGCTCTGCTGTGTGACCTTGGCCAAGTCACTCTGCTTCTCTGGGCCTTAGTTTTTTCATCTATAGAGCAAGAACAATTACATCTTCCTGGCAGGGTTCTTCAGAAAGTTCAATAAGGGACAGAAAGCAAAGGCACCCAGCACACAATGGGTAGTCAATATTAGTGAAATGGGCTCTCAGGGTAGCAGAGGGTGGGGATTATCAGGATGGTACCACGGATAGCCCTTTGCAATGCATGTCTCTGTGGGTTTATGAGTTTTGCTCATAGTTACACCCATTGCTTTCTGCAGAAGCCTCTCACCGCCGTGGGCCCCATTCCCCTGCCTCTGTCGGGTGACAAAAGAGACTTTGCCCTCAATTCCCAGTCACGTCACCATGAAAGGTGGCATTTCGTGAATGCTGTCTTCCCAGCCGTCTCTCACCCAAGGATAAAAACCCCACCAAGAATCTGGCCCCTGTTCATTCCTGAGCGGGGAGTCAGTGATTTCTCTGTCTTGGACTGCATCGAAGTTGCCAGTGATTAAGAAACTCATATATTTTCACACTCATTAAAAGAAACATGATATTCACTTTTCCAAGAAAAGCCATCCTTGTTTGTAGACCCCGTAATATATTGGGAACGCCTCTTAATTGGCTTCTAGGACTCAGTGTCAGAAGTCAGACCCAAGTTTGTTTATTGACACAAGGAAAAAAATAAAACGTCGTATAATTAGTTGAGTGACTGACTCTAAATTCAGTAACTCCCATCGGTATGTGGCCTTGTCAGGGTTTAAGATTCCATTTTGGGTTATGAAAGAGGCCGGGTCCGAGGTAGTCCAGACGCGGCTGCACTGCACCATAGCTATTGTACAAATGGGCTCAGTGTGCTGTTTGTGTTAAGATGGAAAACTTTTACATGTTTGATTTTTATGCAAGTCAATTAACTTGTTTTTTATAACTGTAAGGGCTTGCTTTGCAAATAAGATTACTTACCACTATAAATTATGGGAACATAGGGGCCTATTCAGACAAAATGTTACACACCCCTAACCCGTGCACCAGGCTGCATGCCGGCCTTCTGCAGGGGGGACAGCTGAGGCAAATGGACAGGGAGGTGAAGGAGGAGGGAGGGGTTATTTTGGTGCATTCTAAGGGGCCCTTCCAAGAGAGTTGCAAAGAGGGAGCGTATGTGTGTGTTGGGGGGATGTCTGGGGGTGGGGACTAGGGAGCGAACCAGAATATTCTTCTCTGTGCTTCTTCCCCCACCTCAACTCTGCCCTGTTGCAGAGATCTAGCCAAGGCTGTCCCTTACATGACAATGGAAGAATCTCTCTCTCTCTCTCTCTCTCTCTCTCTCTCTCTCTCTCTCTCTCTCTCCCCCCCCCCTCTCTCCCTCCATCTCTCCCTCTCTCCCTCTCTCTCTCTCTGTTTGCTTCTTGGTGATAGCACATCCCCTGAAGCTTAAGTTTAGGGCAGGGCTATGTCCAGGCTTTATCTTCACTGTCATCTTGTCACCCCTCCTGCAATGGTGGCCCACGCCTATCCGGGTATCCAGTGAGCAACCCTCCCCCTCCCACGATGCAGATGGAAGGGGCCAGGCCAGGGCAGGGCATAAGGAGGGAGAGGAGCAGGCATTCCTGCAGGCCATGCTCAGGGGTGGGGAAGGTCCAGGCAGGCTTGAGAAAGAGGAGATTTAGTCTTCGGTTCCTGGGTCTGACTCCCTGCCCTGCAGCTCCTTGGTGGTGGGCAGCATAGGTCTACACGTGAGGCTTTTGGGGAAGTGATGCTGGGCCTCTTGGCCCTTAGGCTCCTTTGTGAGCCTGGATGGATTCCTTCCTGCTCTGAGTCTCAGATTCTTTCTCATCTGCTCCATGGAGGCAGAAACCCAGGTCTGGCATGCCTCATGGGGTAGGGCTTGTCATAGGGGATTCTCAATAGGGAATTTTGCACCCCAATCCCCATGGACATTCAGCAGTTTATGGAGATATTTTGATTGCTACAATGGGGGTGGTGGTGGTACTTAGATATAAACAGGGATGCTACTAAACATCCTACGAGCACAGGGCAGTCCTCACAACAAAGAACTGTCTGGTCCTAAATGTCCATAGTGTCAATTTTGAAAAACCCTGAATACTGGAATTTTCCTGCTTCTCTGAGGCACATAAGGAAATGGACACCTTTTGGAGGCTTACCAGTCTTTGGGACAAGATATAATTTGCAGAAGAGTCAATGCAGAGTACCTAGTCGCTCGGGAAAGAAAGAGGACAGGATTTCCTCAGAAGCAACAACAATATCATCCTTCACAACACATAGGAGGTTGCAGTGGATTTGGTGTTTTGGGCTGTATGTTGTGCCATGAGGGCCCCAGGGAAATCTATGGGAGTAGCTAGAGAAATGACAATAATTACAGTATCCTAAAAAGGTCCAGAATTTTCATTAATCCGATTCTGCTGATTAAAAAAAAAATACCTGGAGCTTAAACGTATGGAGTCACTTGTCTAAAATCACACAGCCACGCCCCCCTGTGCTGGACCTTTCTCACATCTTGGTGAAGGAATTAGGATGCATATTATCGTATTATGAAACCATGGACTTGAGCAACAGTCAAGTGTCATTGTCAAATATCATTGTCAGGCATGACTTCACTGCATTGGCAAACACTTCCCAAGGGGAGGCCTTCCTTCTTAAGATAACCACACGGTCCTCCACACACCTTGATTACTTTGTACCCACTCGCATTGGGTTGTAGGTCGTGGCCTCCATGTCTGTCACCTCTATTGAAGCGGGGCTCTTTGAGGTTAGGGACCATATCTTAATCGTCTTGACAGACGTCTTGGAGCTGTCTATAGTTTCCTCTTCCAGGATATAGGAACAATGGCTCCTACCTCACCAGGTAGACCTTCATTAAATGTTTATGGAAGAAACCTGGATGAAATAAGAACACCGAGTTCCTCTTGTGTTCCTAGCCTCTGGCCCAGCCCCCTTCCCCCTTTATCCTTCCCCCTGCTGGCTTGATGTCACATTTGGGTGCCAAAAAGCAGAGAAAGCAAAAGACTTGGGAGAGTGTGAGAAGCATTACTGAACTCTGAGGATTTTACCTTTTTTTTTTTTTTTTAAAGCCCAGCTGATGGAAAACCGAGGATAACTGGTATTAAGGGGCATTGGCCTTTGGGTATCCACTTTTCATAATAAATGAAAACCAGGGGAGACATTTCAATTTGCAAATGAATTTCTGCTCTGGATCTTCAGATTATAAAGAAGTGGCTGTCCTCACAGAGGTGAAAATTTAGGTGGCCACTCGGTAGACCTGGAACCCACAGGTCTCTTAGTACCTGCCCTCTACACTTGTGGATGGCAAGTTTCACATCTGGCCTGATGTGCTCTGCTCTGTGTCACTCATGATGCATGTCCACTGGATAGAGACTTCAGAAAACTCTTCTGACATCTTGACCATAGTCTGTGCCTGATGTCATTAGGCAATCATTTCTATTCTAGATGCTGTGAGGTCATATCATAAAAGATATGTTCTTCATATTATCAATGCTTTTGAGGATATTCTTCTCATTCATTCATTCCTACCAAAAATCTTTTAGTGTCTTCTATACAAACAGCTGTGTACCCTGGGCAAATTAACCTCTGTGAGTCTTAGATTTTTTTTCTTTAATATAGCAGCAATAATAAAACATTCTTCATAAAGTACCCAGTTTCAGGCAGGTGGTAGGTACTCAGAAAATAATAGTTATTACTAGACTCTAAAAAAGCTGTGAATCTCATAGTATCAGCAAGGCATAAAGATACTACAATCAATCTAATCAGCAACATATAAATCAGTGTTAACTGATGCCTTGGTGTATATTGAGGATTCTAAACATAGTCTCTGAATGATCTTGGAAGGCTCACCAGAGGAGGTGAGACATGAGTCTCAAGGTAAACAGCATCTTAGATCTTTGAGCATTCAAGATTAAGTACCCTTTGTTTCCAGTCTGCCACATAAAATTATTGTTATTTTCTCATTTTTGAGTTGAAGGAACTGGAAGTAAGTGAGCTAGAGAGTCTTACACCCATGAGTCAGATACTATTAATATGATCTTTTTTCACAAATGAAAAAACGGAGACATAGAGAAGATAAGTTGTTCCTGATGACACACATCAATCAGTAGTGCACCTCAAATGGAACTGACCAGCTCCACAGACTAGGATTATAACCTCCACATTCAATGGGAATAGAGGCGACTGTGGGATGAATATTGGATTTGGAACAAGTCCAACCTGGCTTCTGGTCTGTGCTCCAGAGGTGCTCTCTTGTGAACCTGGGAAAGACACTGACTTCCTGGCCCCTGTTCCTTATCCAGGAGCTGGAAATGATGACGATATCACTCTGTGGGATACTCAGAAAGATAAATACATACTTGAAGGGTTTGCCATGGTTTCTTAGAAAGAGTAAATTATACTTTGGATCTCCATAAGTTCTCAAAGATTATAAGAACATGGCTGTGTGGGATTTGCTCAAATGCTCATTGAGTTATGCAAGGGAGAAGTTTTTTTTTTAATCTCCTTCCCATAGATGAGAAAAATGAGTAGGAGAAGAGGAAAAGGATTATGGAATCTCTTTTAAATTCTCCATTTACTTAACAAATATCACCTCAGCAACTGTTATGTTTCAGCATCACATTATTTTGAGGAGTTATAAGGCTTGTCTTCATTTTTTTCTGTATGAAGAACTGAAGCTCAAAGAGACTATATATAACTTGTTCGTGTCATAGAACAAATCATAAGCAGTGTTGAGATTTAAAACAAGTTACATGTGAACCCCAGATATGTCTATGGTAGAGTGATTTACCCCAGGGCCACAAGGCAGTAAAAGGCACAGACAAGGGAGGCTACAATCCTCGTCTTTCAGATTCAGATCCAGTTCTTTTTCACCTCAACATGTGAGTTAAGACCTTCAAATAAGTTTGAGTTCCAAATTCTAAGCAAGTGATGACTTACGCAAAAGGTTTAAAAAAAAAACAAAAAAACACCAAACACAAAACCTCTGAGCCAGGAAAGATCACCATGGGAAATCTCCCCATGATAACATTTGCTGTCTATAGGAAACCTTCCCAGACAGAAACTGATCCTATCTTCCAGCCAAAGTGATTTGGAGATGGCCTAACTAAAGAGAGTTAGGAAGCAGACCCACCTCCAAGGGAGTCAATGCAAAGGGATCACTGACTTTGCCAAGTACAATCTACCATGAAAGTCTGAGAGACTGATGGGTGTGGCTCTGGGATAAGTACCATCAGAAGGTCTATTGGGGTTTTGGAATAGAGAGGATGACCTGAAACCAGAGACACGGGATTCAAGTCTTGGTTTTTCCACTGTTGGCTGAATCACTCAACTTCTTTGTGTCTAACCATCTTCCTCTGTAAAATGGGGGCAAGAATGTCTTTTTTTTTTAATTGCTACCACAGGATTATTTGAGATTCTAAAGACATAAAAGGACGATTAAATTATACTGTATAATATAGCTTATATTCTTTGTTAAGGAAAATAGTGAAATGAATTGGAGAGTAAAAGTATTTTCTGTACTACCAGAGAGCATACAAAACTCAATGGGTTTGAACAACCTGGTCAGCCCTAGCCTGTTTGGCTCAGTGGATAGAGTGTCAGCCTGCAGACTGAAGGGCCCCAGGTTAGATTCCAGCTAAGGGCACATGTCTGAGTTGCAGGCTCAGTCCCTGGGGGCAGGGGCGGGCATGCATGAGGCAGCTGATCAATGGTTCTCTCTCATCATTGATGTTTCTCTCTCTCTATCCCTCTCCCTTCCTCTCTAAAATCAATAAAATATATTTTTAAAAAAGAAAGTTCAGTGCATCCTGCTTGTGATACTACCTTATGAACATGATGATGATACTAATAATAAAAGTACAGTATGTTGCTGTTTGTAACACACTTCTACATATGGTTCTTATTTTTAATTCTTTGAGTTGATCATGCACTCTCTACTTTCTGACCTTTTTCAATGTTGTTACTGCTGCCTGGAATCTCTCTCCCCTCTCTTTGCCAGATTAGCTATTTATCCTTCAATATCAATTTAAGTATCTCATTCTCAGAGAAACAGTTCCTGACCCACTCTACTCCCAACCTGGGCGAAGAGCCTTTCTGAGTATTTTCTGAATCTATATAACTCATGTTGTAATTGTCTGCTATTTGTATCTTTCTATCCTTTTTCCATAAACTGGTGTTGTTGCTTGCGTATCTCTGGATTCCCAGTTTAGAACAGGGGCAGGCACATAGATCCCGCTCAATGTATATTGCTGAATGAATGAATGAATGAATGAATGAATGAATTTGCTCTCTATGACAATTGCATGGGGAAGGTAGATAGGGCTGGAAGACAGTGAAGGGCTGGTCCAAGCCAACACTCCCCCTCAGATGAAGGAACAAAAGCTCCCAAATTAAAATAACAGTTCTGAAAAGTCACCCCGCCTATTGGTGGTGGGGTCACACTGGACACAGCCCTTTCACTGGTTCAGGAGTATTCTTTCTGCCCTGCTGGGTGTGGCTCAGCAGTTGAGAGTCAACCCAAGAACCAAGAGGTCACCAGTTCCATTCCCAGTCAGGGCATATGCCCTGAATGTTGAATTAGACTCTACAAGGAGTTAAGATAAGCGCCTTAGTCTTAACCTGTTACTAGCTGTCATCTTGAGCAGATAGATCACTTCCCCTGTTTGGACCTAAATAGATACATAGTGTAACTACTGTGTGTATACATGACATAAGATTCAATTTTCTCCATTGTAAAATGGAGGACGATGGAGAATTACTTTTCATAGTCTTTAAGGTCTCCTCAAGTTCTAAATGGCATAGTTCCCACATCAGTTCCAGTGGTATAACTACTTTATTGTAATATGTTGTCATATGCAAACTGTGGCTTTGGGGAAAGATCAGTTGTAGCATGGTGGTCAAGAAGTCAGATTTTCCCTGGCCAACCACTGTTTCTCAGTGGTTAGAGCCATTGGCCTGTGTACTGTACGGTTTTGAGTTCAATTCCCAGTCAATGGCACGTACCTGGATTGCAGGTTCAAACCCCAGCCCTGGTCTGGGCAAGTGCAGAAGACAACCAACTTATGAATCTCTCTCACCTCTCTCTCTCTCTCTCTCTCTCTCTCTCTCTCTCTCTCTCTCTCTCTCTCTCTCCTTCTCCTCCTCCTCCTCCTCCTCCTCCTCCTCCTCCTCCTCCTCCTCCTCTCCCTTGCACTCTCTCTAAAAAGCAATGGGAAAAATAGTCTTGGTTGAGGATTAACAACAAAAAGAAGTCAGACTTGACATCAGCTTAAACGGTTGTGAACAACTGATTGGTGTTTTCTCAGAAACTCAGTTTCCTCGCCTCAAAACAATGGCAGTAATAGTAATCACACGAGGTTTAGCATCTGATAATTGGTGCAAAGTTTGGGTTCTGTGACTCTAGACTTTTTGTAGTAACCAGGTTTGAATTTTCCATCCAGGGAGCCCACCAGTCAAAAAAGGCTGGATTTAGCTAGCTACCCTTAGTCATGGCATACCACAGGGCTGAAGTCCCAAAATAGCTTCACCTGTGCCCAGGCCTGAGCAAGGTTTGTTTGGCACATCCAGAGGCTTGGGGTCTTATCCTCTGTCACCAACCATCCTAAATAGAGAGTTGTTTTTAAACTGGAGTGTCTACCTTCTTCTCTTTTTGCTTCATTTCATGAGAAAATGTCCTATTGCCTCTGGGCAAGGCTAACTTGACCTTCTGAATGGTACTTTTGAGTTAGATGGACAATCTTGGTCAGCAGGATAATGGGCTGGGGAAAACAGCAACTATGCCTCCTCCTCATTTTGCATGGGATGTGTTGCCATGGCTACTAAATGCAGGGAAGTAAAATAAGCAGAAGAAAAAGAAAAGCCATAGTAGGTGTATGTTTATGTGTTCATGTGTATGCATGGGCATGCTTGCACACCCCTGTATGAGGTGTACATTGCTGGGCTCCTCCTTTCTGACCTGCTTTCATCCTTGCAATAACCATGCAAGTAGATAGTGCAGCCCCTACTGCATAGTTGGGGGAGTCAAGGAGGTTAAAGGTACAGGTTATAAAGCCAGCATGCCTGCATGAATCCCAGATCTGCCATTGCCTAGCTGTGTAACCTGTCAGTTTCCACACTGGAACAGTAGTACCACCTCTCGGCATTGTGAGCAGGGATTTGAGACACAGAGAGTGTTTAGCTCAGTGCTTGGCACATGGAAAGTGCCCAATAAATGGTCACCACTGTCTATCCCTGATTTTCCCCAGGGACATGCAGTGGGAAAGGAAGAAGCTCACAATTCACTCTTATCATCCAGTACCTGCCACGGGATAAGTGCTCAACCATGAATGAGAGGACACCATTACCGTGGTTTGGCCACTATCAGGGGCTGAGAAGGACTGATGGGATGATGGCAAGCTTCTCTGAGGGGGCTGCCAGTCCAGATCTTTCTCCTCTGAAATTTGAACTCTATTTTCTGTGTTCACCTTACCTAGCGGGTGGGCTGACTTTCCCAGCCTGAGGAGGGAGGTGCCTGTGGAGAAGTTCCAGAGTAGGCGTGGAAGTGCCTGTCTCTTCGAGCTGGCTGGGCTCGGGCCTGCAGGGAGGACGTGGCTGATCTAAGGCCCACGCTGGGCACCGGTCCTTTCCTCTCTCCTGGGTCCCTCTCACACACCTGTCAGAGCTTTGGAGACTGTGGAAGTGACATGGTAGCATAGTAGGTCTAGTAGTTCTTTGAATAAAGCTGCATTGAAGAACACAGTGTCTTTAGAAAGTGGTTTTAATTTTGGGGGAGGGTGGCAATCTGGCATTTCAGAAGTGTTGCTAGGATCTGGTGCTAGCTCCCGTGCTAACCAGCTTTGTTACTTGGGGCAAGTCTCTGCCCCTCTCTGGGCCTTGGTTCCTCACCTCAGAGGTGAGAGAGCAGGAATGATGGGCAGTCCCGCTGCTCTGACATCCCTTCCACTGGTCTTGTCTGACTCACCCCCGATTCCTCTTGGTTTAAATAGGCCACAATCCCTCTCTGTCCCACCTGCTCCCCACAAGACAGCAGTATCTACGAAAGAGCATCCCTACCTGAAGTTCTCAGTCCTTTCCAGCAAGACTCCATGATCTCTGCTGTTATCTCTCCCCGCTTTCCCTCTGTGTCTGGGTGGGGACAGCCTGCATGCTCTTTGGAGTAGCCCATGTTATTAATAACTGACTTCTGTTTGCTCAGGGCTTTAGAGCTTACAAAGGCATGAATATTATCAGTCACACAGCTGGAATGGGGTAGAGCAAAGAGCTCAGGTTCAACTTCAAAGTCTCTACTTTGAACACCCCCACATTACCTATGTCTTCAAAAGGCCTCCTTAAGTTGAAGTTGAAATTAAGTGATGTGCATTAAACAAACCAACACATTCTTGTGGATTGGGCTTAAAGAGAAAAAAACTGGAGCCAGACCCAGTCACACAGTTACTCGTTCGCCACATATTTTTTGAATGCCTACTTAGTATTAGGCACAATATTCCTGGAACTCAGAATCAAATACAGTAGCTGCCCTCAAGGGGCTTTGAAATTCAGAGACAGCCAGATATGGGTTTGTACAAATTTAGGGCAATGTTTTAAGTGCTGGACAAAGGTGCAGTACGCAAGATTGGAAAGAGAATGAATCCTGTTTTTGAGTCCTGGCTTTGCCACTAACTAATTAAGAGTTCTTGGGTAAGTTACCAAATATCTCTGAACCTATTACATAGCAAATGTAATACCACACGGATTGGTTACTGTTGGAGTTTAAATGATGTAATGCACATAGAGTACCTAGGACAGTGCCTGTCATATATGGGCAGTTAAGATCTATCATTTATTATTATTAACAATCATTAGCAAGGCGGGAGCACAAAATATGGTTTGATTAATTCCACCTTGGCCACCGGCTAAGGAGGTACCATGTGAACTGGACCCTGAAGTATGAGTAGGTTTTCCCTAGGTGGAATCTTGGTTTGGGGTGATGGGGCAAAGGTGGGACAGGGGACATTTGAGGTAGAGGAAACAGTGTAAGCAAAAGCATCAAAGGGCTGGCAAGTTTAGGCAGCCACGAGCAAGTGGATGTGACTGATTGGTGAGGGTGAGGTAGAGCACAAAGTGATTGCAGATTATAGTGCAAGGCACGTTAGGGTCATAGGTGGTGAAGGACCTTGGGTGCCATGCTAAGGGAGTTAGTCATGATTCTATAGTAAAGAAGAGAGTGGAATATATGCTAGGGAAATGGCAATGCAAGTGGCAATGTTGAAGATGGGACAGGCTAGCGGTGAAGAAATGGACTATCAAGTTATTCAAAGGCCAAGACAAGAGTTGATGAGGCCTGAGCTCTAGCACATGGTGATGATGGAGATGAGAGGTCACTCAGGCTAAGAGGTAATTCAGGAGGTGTGGGTAAGGAGAGGATGCTCACGAGAGGTAGACTAGGTATTTTGCATGGGGGGGGGGTCTATAAAGCTGGGTGAATTACTCAAGAATGCAAAAACTGGAGAACTAAGATGGCGGCAAAGGTGAAACACCTATCTTGCCGTCATAATCAGCAATTTTAATACTACAACTTAACGAAAGAACAAACACCTTCCAGAATCACCAGAAAGCTCGCCGAGTGAAAATTCCACAAATAAAAGTGAAGATAAGACACTGTGACTCAGAGGAGCGGCAGCGAACAGCGTTGAAAGATTTGCACGGAGAGAGGTTTGGAGTGCGCGCCACGGAGAGGGCGGGCGGCTGAAAACCGGCCAGTTTTCTCGAACGGAGAGACAAAGGCGTCCCACTGGACTGATTCTCCAGCTCTGGGCGAAGTCCAAAGAACCCACTATCACACGGGGTGAAAACTGGACAGTGGGAGGGCACACCGAAGCTCAGGTGCTGCTGGGTCTCCTGGCTTGTGGAGAAGGCAGCTCTCGCGAACAGCTCGGCTGCGTGACGGCGCAGAGAGCGCACCGCGACTTGCCTCTCATTCGGAAAACCGTCAGTCTGCTCTGTTTTACGACCCTGGGTGAGTCATTGCGCATGCAGACTCATTTTGGGAAAGTCTGAATTCCCCGGCAACCGGCAGCCAGTGGAGCTCCGCAGCGGCTCTCTCTCAGAGGTGCTGGCGGCCATTGCCCCCAGCACAGAGTCCCCAGGGCCGCATAGGGCGGAGCTAACTCTGCTTGGCCCGGAGACTCCGCCCACCCAACCTGAGCACAGCTGAGCTTCACAGACAATTGGCCTGGAGGTCAACCCTCCAAGTGCTAACAACAATTAACTGAGCTTAACTTCAGCAAGACTGTGCAGCCCATATCCACCTCAGGTAACCGGGGAGGCTGAGCCACTATCCCTAGTAGGAAGTCTACCACACAAAGCTAATTGACCAACTCAGGGAAGCAGCCACCATGCAGCAACATGGAAAGAAATCAGATGTGAAAGAAATGGAGGAAAAAAAACGACTGGACATGGAATTCAGAACCACGGTTATAGGGTTTTTCAAGAGGCTCCAACAAAAGATCGAGGCCTATAAAGAAATAAGCAAGACCACAAAGGAAATGAATGAGTCCTACAAGAAAATGAACAACACCCTCAAGGATATAAACGAGACCTGCAAGGAAATTATCAAGACCAACGTGGAAATGATCAAGACCAACGTGGAAATGAATGAGTCCTACAAGGAAATGAAAGAAACCCTCAAGGATATAAAGCAGACTCTCAAGGATATGAAAAAGGACCAACCAGAAATTAAGCATACACTGACTGAAACAAAAAATATTAAACAAAGACCTAAAAGTGCCCTGGAGCACCCCAAGAACCAAGTTAAAGATTTGAAATACAAAGAGGTAAAATCCACTCAGCTGAAAAAGCAAGAAACCAAAAGAATCCAAAAAATTGAAGATAGTGTAAGGGGCCTCTGGGACAACCTCAAGCATCCCAAAATCCGAATTATAGGGGTGCCAGAAAAAGCGAGAGGCCAAGACAATGAAAACCTATTTGAAGAAATAGTGACTGAAAACTTCCCACACCTGGTGAAAGAAATTGACTTAGGAGTCCAAGAAGTGCACCGAACCCCAATATATAGGAACCCTAAGAGGATCACACCGAGGCACATCATAATTAAAATGCCAAGAGCAAAAGACAAAGAGAGAATATTAAAAGCAGCAAGAGAGAAACAGTTGGTTACCTATAAGGGAGCACCCATACGACTGTCAGCGGATTTCTCAACAGAAACGATGCAGGCCAGACGGGAGTGGCAAGAAATATTCAAAGTGATGAACAGCAAGAATCTACAACCAAGATTACTCTATCCAGCAAAGATATCATTCAGAATTGAAGGTCAGATGAAGTGCTTCGCAGATAAGAAAAAGCTAAAGGAGTTCATCACCACCAAACCAACATTATATGAAATGCTGAAAGATATTCTTTAAGAAGAGAAGAAGAAAAAGGTAAAGATGAAAATTATGAACAACAAATACACATCTATCAACAAATGAACATAAAAATCAAGTGAATTGATAGGCTGTTGAACAGGATAGACTGGTGAATATAACAGAGACATGGACATAGAGAGGGAATGGACTGACAATTCTTGGGGAGAAAAGGGTTGTGGGAAGTGCAGCAAGAGACTGGACAAAAATCTAGCAACAATGGGAGAGGACAGTGGGGAGGGGGAGGTGAGGGTGGAGGGTGGGATAGGTACAGGGTGGAGGGGAGCTATAGGGGGATAAAAAGGGGAAACAATGTAATTAATAAACTGAACAATGAAGATAAAAAAAAAGAATGCAAAAACTGAAAGCAGTCCAATGGGAACATTTAGGAATAGGGTTAGGATTCAACTTTGAACTTGCGTTTGCTACAGTGAAGTCCAGGAGGCAATTGACTCTGCAGGTGTGGAGCTCAGGATAGATGTCTGGCCCAGAGCAGAGATTTGGGTGCTGGCTCTTCAGGCAGGCTAGCTCCCACTGTGGGGTGCCCAGAGTTTCCTCTCAGGCAGAGGAGATGAAAGGAAAAAAGGAGACATAACCAGAATCCTGGGGACCATCCATTTCCAAGGTTTCAGCCAGAAAGTAGAGTTATACTGCACTGTCCCCAGGGATCTTAGTGGACAGGGGACACAGCACGGGGTTACTCAAAGTGCTTGCTTTGAAGGGAAGAGGAAAGACAGCGGCAGAGGCCTTGGCACTTGGGCAACCTGCTTTGGAATGTGGCTTTTGGGGAAGTTGTTCAACTTTGGGGTGAGGAGCAGTTGAGCCCACAGGTTAGTTCTCAGCAGCCCGAAACTGCCATCAAAACGTCTCTATTAACCTTGGTGTCTAACTTGACCTTTGACATTGTCTAGGCCACTTCCCCTCTGTGGGCCTCAGTTTCTCATTTTTCATGGTGGTGGCCCTGAGCAGACAGATATCCTTTAAAGCTCTCCATCGCTGATAATACATACCGGCACTCATGGGGCCTTGGACCAACCTGACAACCTGGATGTGATTGTCTCTCTCTTAACAAGTTCTGGGCCCCTGAAGTGAGATGAGAATAATACCACTCAAGACTGCTTTTGGAAGACAGTCACTTCTGACAGATTCCTGACAAAGGACCAATAACTACCCTGACCAGTGTGACCCAGTGGTTGAGCATCAAACTATGAACCAGGAAGTCAAGGTTTGATTCCCCACTGGGGCGTGTACCTGGGTTGTAGGCTCACTCCCCAATGGGGGGTGTGCAGGAGGCAGCCGATCAATGATTCATTCTCTCTCATCATTGGTGTTCCCAGCTCTCTCTCCCTCTCCCTTCCTTTTAAAAGATCAAATATATATAGGCTGGATTCCAGACTCTGTTCATATAAGACAAACTCCCCTGGCTTCCCACTTTTCCTCCATCCTGAACCAACCTTAGCTTGCCTTTGGTTATTGGCTTCCCCACTCTCATCCATTTTCTGGCCTATAATTTAAACAATAGCAACAACAACCCCCCCCCCCAAAGCCCAAACAAAAACAACTGATTTTTTTTTTTTTGTCAGCCAAGACTATCATAATATAAAATCCTTCCCCAGTTGAAGAGTTTTTGCCTCCAGGGAAGTTATTTCTTCAAGCCTTATCTTATCTTTAAAATGATGACCAAAATTCTGGCTATGGGCTCTTATGTGGGTTTGAAAGAGATAATGGATGTGAAAGTGGTTTTAAACCATAAAGCCTTAGGCATGAGTTAGTCATTGTTTGATTTTATTATTCCCTGGATCAAGTCTTAACTGTTCAGTAGATAAGCTGTCTCCTCTTTTTAAGGATTTCAGATGAGGGAAAAGCAAATCTTGCACCTACCCATGGAAAGTCTCTGAATTTTCTCCATAGATTTATTCAGTGCTATCTAGCTTTGGATGGGGACTCTTCTCTAAATATTCCCTTCCTTGACTTGCTAAAAAGAGTTTATCTCAGTTTAATTCAGCACCCCCCCTCCCCCCCCCCCCCCCCCCCAGCAGACAGGTACCTTCGAAGTCAGTAACCTCATAGTCAGTAATCCCCAGAACTGACAGAGTTACTTTAGGGTCGTTGGAACAGCTCAGGCTCTGTGTGCTGTGTCATATATTTGAGCATGTTCTTAATTTTCCCCAGATCACTGTTTAACAGGGACTGGATTCTGAAACTCCTGGGATCGTCAGAGCCCCAGAGAGAATCTGGCTGATCCCAGAAGAGCGATCAATTAATATTCATTTATGCAGTCATCTCTCTCTATAAAACTAGTGTCTATCTGTGCCATATTGTACCAGAGTCCAGGGATACCATGGTGAGCAAAACAGAGGGAGGTGACAATCCATTGGAAGAGTCAGAACACAGAAATACCTGAAAATTATAAATGCCAACCACAAATGAATACATCCTGTGAGGAAAAGTCCTGGGAGCTGAGAGAGCATGGATCGGAGGGGAGGGGGTCTGGCCTGATTTCCCTAGGAACAACATCTAAAGACAGGAGGGCATTCTTAGGAGCAGAGAAAATACCCCAGCCTGAAGGTATAGCCTGTGCAAAGGCCCTCAAGGGTGGAGGTTTGGGGAGGGGGGGAGCTTGGTGCTCAAGAGAATCTTAACTGTGTGGCTTGAACCTAGAGGCAGGCAGAGGGAGGCCTCAGTCTGGTAAGGATTCTGGCCTTTATCCTCAGAGCCATGGGAAGCCATTGAGAAATTTTATGCGGGGAGTGACAAGACCACATGTGTGTCTTAAGGTCACTCAGGCTATAGCGTGGATAATGGATTGGAGCTGGAGCGAGCATGGAATCAAGGAGACTGGCTGGGATTATCAACTCAAGGAGCACTAAACCCCTCTGCTTTTCCCAAGAACTCTACTGGGTTCTTTTGCTGTCCCTACCACCGATCCGTCCGTCCGTCCATCCATCCATCCATCCATCCATCCATCCATCCATCCATCCACCCATCCATCCATCCATCCATCTCAATGATAAACTGAAATCTTCTCCATACCTGTTTGCATCTTGGCTCCACCATCAATTAGCTGTGAGCTCTTGAGCGAGTCACTTAAGCTTCCTGTTTTCACATCTGTAAATGGGGGGGGGGGGGGGGGGGGGGGGGGGGGGGGGCAGGGATTATTAACCTTGCTTGACTAATCTTTCCCTCTTAATTCAATAAGTTGAACATCAGTCAGGAGTCCTTTGAACACGGGCCGGGAAGAGGCTGCCAAAACCAGCGACTGTAGGGCATATTTCACTAAGTTAGTGCGGACTATCACTATCTTCTTATTTTTATCCCATAGGTTCTCTGAGCAATATCCAGATGTGTGGTGGGTTTCTTGAGCCCAATCCTGACCACAGAGAAAAATAACAGCGGCTGGATCTCCCATTACTGATGCCACCAGCTACTGCTGCCTCACCATCTGGTATGGGCTCTGTGACATTGTCCTTTATTCAGCTTCTGTGAGCTTCCATTTTCCTAGCTGTGAAATACACCTATGTACCCTTGTTCTTCCAGTCATTATTTGTTGAGTGATCCTATGGTCAGGCACTGTGCTAGTCTCAGGGGACATACAACAGACCTGCTTCCTTCCCTTGTGAATTTTCACATCGCATTGCATGTAAAATTATATTCATGAAAGTGCTTTTTGAATCCTAACACTGCTTATTCTTATAACAACTGTAAAGGGAGGATTGAACTAAAAATCTGGAAACGATACTTTTGGTGCCAATTCTGTTCCAAAGTAACTAGAACGGAGGCAAGTCACTTGGCACTGACAAGCTTAGTTTTTGCAGTCAAATGTGAAGAATTTTAAAGCCATCCTAGTTTAAATGTTGTAATTCTATCATCTTTTCCTCGAAATCAGCATCCCCTTCTTAAATTTTGTATATGGCTTCCCTTCATTTTCTCTCATTTCAAAGAATCAAAATTCTGTTTACTTTCAGTCCCTTCCGTATATATATAATCCCCATATCCCAACTGCAAATGTCTATGAGAGTTCTGGGAGGTAATATAATGAGTGAAGCATACAATAGGGAGAGGTAGGGACTGTGGCAAAATAAAGGGGGCATGTTTGATTTAAAGGGGACAGCTTCTCAGCTCCAGCAAATATTGCTTAACACAAAAAAACAGATCTAACTTCTTTTTTCCTTTAAAACATCTTAGTGTGTCCTTTTCTCTTCCTTCCCCTTGATCACACTGTCCTTCAAAACTAGATGACAGTTGCACTCTCTTATGTGGCCTTCCAGCCTACAGTTCTACTCTTTGGATTTCTTTTTTTACACAGATATAACCCAGAAGAATCTTTCTACCACATCCCTTCCTCAAGAACCTATAATGAGCTTCGAGTCACTTCACTAGTATTTATAAATGTCAAGCATTGTAGTGTGTGCTGTGAAGATTTAACAAATGAGTTACAATTTTAAAAAATCTGTCATTTAAAAATTCTCAGGGCCTAGGAGAGGGTTTAATCTTTGAGTTACAGACCTTAGATATGATGCATATGGCAGGCTCTCTTCCCACAAAAAACAACACACACACAAATACATTTCAGACACACTCTGCAGAGCCCTTTCCTAAGCACAGCAGGATAAGAATTTCCTTTCCAGAGAAACTGCAATCCTTAGGACTCAGGTGATAGAGCACCGAGAAGGGAGAGGAGTCATTCCAGCCAAGGGAGGCCTTTATGGAGGAGGTCTGGTGTGACTTGGACACCACACAGGCCTGGATTTGAGTCCAGGTGCTTCTACTTACCAAACGTATGTCCTTGGGCCAGTTATTGACCTCTCTGAGCCTCATTTTCCTCAGGTATATAATGATGTGTAATGAATAATGGCTCTTTGCCCCACAGTGAGATCACAAATATGGAGCATCAGCTGGTAGCATCTTTCAGGCAGTGTCAGCATCTTCTCTGCCCCTTGGCCTCTCCCAGGTTTCCTTGCACACCTTACCTCAGAGGCCCCCCCCCCCCAAAAAAAATATCTGGTACCGTTAGGGCCTTCTGGTCTGCTGGGGGAAATCTTACTGCATCCCAAGAGTGCTAGATTATCCCTGGCCACTTTCTTTTGCTGTGTCTACCATCCATGCATCCATCCATGCATCCATGCATCCATTCATCTCAACTATAAATTAAAATCTTCTGCAGGCTTCTCAGATTCCTCCCTCTTCTGGACAAGCCTGGAACCTGTGTGTGTGTGTGTGTGTGTGTGTGTGTGTGTGTGTGTGTGTGTAAGGAGTAGTGGGTGGTGAAGGATGCTCTTTTGTATGAGATTCCTCTTCTATGCATGGTCCCTTGCAGGCCTGAAACATCAGGGACCTTTCTGACCTCTCCTTCAGCCCCCACATCCAATCAATCACCAAGTCCTTTCCAGTCTCCTGGCAAATGATCTTTGTGTTCATTGGCATTGATGTTCCTCAAGTATTCATCTCACTGACTCTTCCTGGACCACAGCAAGGTCCTCCTCACCTAATATCCCAGTAGCCACTATCCTATTTCCAATCCATCCTGGACCCTGGCACCACACTTAAATGGGATAGCACTGTGTCAATTTTGTGTCCTGGGTATAAAATACAGAGTCTGGCCTATAGAAAGTGCTTGTGGTAGATTAAAGGTGGCCCCTGATGCTTTGCTGCTCCCATTGAGAGGTAATGTCTAAGTCCCTTTCCTTGAGGCTGCACTGGTCGTAGATAATTGCTTAGCCAATAGACTGCAGTAGAGACAATATTGTGGGACTTTTGAGGCAATGCCATAAGTCCTGGGGGGGGGTAGGTATGGGGTGAGGACATCTGTAATACTTCCAACAATAAAGATAAATTAGAAAAACACTTTAACATGGGAGGGACCCAAGCCAAGTGAGAGCAGGTGGTAAGATCTGAAAAGCAGGCTGGAGCCAAATTACAGAGGACCTGGAATGCCAACTAAGGACACGACATTTTATGTTTCAGGCAATAGGAAGCCATTGAGAGCTCACGAAGAGGGCAGGAATACCATTAGAGCACTACTGCAAAGGAATTATTTCTTTATTCCATAGTTTTTGAGCATTGTTCAGGTTATCTATTAGGCCTGGGTCCGTCCTATGTTCAAGTTTGTTTGAGCTGTTTCCCAAGGACACAAATCCTTCCCCTATTCTGCTTTTTCCACTTAAAGGCCCTTTTCTCTCACATCCCCACCACAGTAGGCTGACATTCAACTTGTTCTTTGCGACTTTAGTCAGATGCCTTTCCTGGCTGCCCAGTCCAGCAGTGAGCCCTCACCATCTGGCCCAGGTTTGTTTATCTCCTCTTTCATCACTTACCCTGCTCTTCATTTCTTACCTCCTCCATTGCATTATAAACTCCTTATGTGTATGTGTTGGGGGGGGGGGGGGAAGGGGAGTCAGAGGGACATGGGGGAGAGGGGTCCTGGAACATAATGGAGTGTACAGAAATGTTCTGTGTGGCTCCCCACGCATGGATCTCTACAGAGCTACAGAAAAAGCAGAGGTGGTAGCATCCGCTCTAATTTGAATCATAACTGTATCACTTACTGTGTGGCTTTGGGTAAGGTGCTTAAAGTCTCTGAGCTTCAGCTCCCTTCTTTGGAAACATAGAGACCTTGAGTGAGAGTGGGTGTGAAGGGCCTCCCTCAGTGCTTGGCATACCAGACACCATTAATCACTAGCTTCTGAATAGAGAGAGCAGAACGGTTGATCAACTCCCCGATGATCAATTGCCACTATGTCAATTATGGAAAGAACTCTCCCTGACCAAAATAATAATAGTAATAATGCAAAGATAAACAAAAGAATAAAGAAAAAGTGGGCTGTGAAGAGAGGCACAATGGAGACCCCTTAGAGACCACAACTGCGTTAATCAGCGTGATCTTCAGCAAATCCCTTCTGAGGTCTCAGTCTTCTCATCTGTAAAGTGAGGGGTGAGCATTGGAACCTAAGCTCCCCTGACATTCCAAGAACATTAAAGAAAAAGGATGAATCACGCCTTCAAAATACCAATATGGGCTGGGCCCTCCCCCTGCTGTCCCCATCCAGCACAGCTAAGAGCTCTTAATACACGGCCAGCCTCCTCCTGCAGCTGCCACCAAACTTCAACCCTCTTTCCCAGGAGTCTCACCAGCAAGACTGATAATGGACCCCTGGCCTTCTCCATCTCAACAGGGAACCAGATCCCATTCCCAGACTCCCCTCCCCCCCGGGGGCTGGCTTTCTGTGGACATTTGGCCTCAGTACGCTCGTGCATGAAGTGTGGGGCCTGTGGGAAGGACAGAAGGAACAAAAGGAAGAGTTACAAACAGAGGGTTGATGAGTGAATGCTTGCAATCAGGGCTGGAGGGCGAGGATGATGGGCACCTTGCTACTCTCTTGCAGGATTTTGAAAAAGTTGATGTGTCTGTACCAGGAATAGTTATAAATCTCCATCCTGAGGAGGCAAGGTCCCAGCAGCTGCAGACATTCATAGACACAGGCTGTCAAAGCCTCAGAAGACACCGAGATCCACTTTCCTCCTTACAGGAGATACGCACTAGGTGACCGCAAAGGACAGTGTTCTTGCCTCTCTGCCCAGAGCTCTCCACTCCTTTCCGTGTTGATGCTATTATTAGTATTATCAACATTAATAATGATAGAGACGGAACCGGCTGGGCATTAGTCACAGTGTTCGGGAACCAGCACCTCCTTGGCTCTCTCCTGGGACCGCCTGGGTCCTGCTGGGTCCTCTCTCTCCACGTCTGGCGTGGCTCCGCTCCTGGCCTTGGAATCTGTCTGTCCGGCGGACTGTCTATTGCAGGTCACCTCTGCAAGCCGGTCCTCCTAGCTCACACCGGCTCCTGCTCTGAAAGCCGAGAAGCTGGCCGGCTGCGAGCGGGTTTTCCAAGTGGGCAGGGGTGGGGAGGAGGGGCGCGGGCGGGCGGGCGGGCGGAGGGAGGAGGGGGCGTCGCGGAGGGGAAGACCTCGCATTGTAATCCAATGACATTGCCAACGTGGGGGTGGGGGCGCTGGCCTCAGCGCGCTCTCGGAGTTTTGGCTGCCCGCCCAGCTGGGAATAACTCTCTTCGCATAATTCGCGTGTTTACCAGGCATGAAAATTCTTGCTTTCGACCCCCCCCCACAATCCCCCCCCCCCCGGGGCCCGCCAAACCCCCTCCTCCTCCCCGCTCCCCACCACCTCCACCTCTCGCAAAGTGAAACTCTGTCTAAAAAAATATTGGCCCGGGGCACAGAAAGTTTTGCATAAATTCATAAGTGATGAATGGCTGATTTTAACGTTATTTGGGTATTTGTCAGACCTTAACAAATATACATGGGGACGGGCGGTTCATAAACTTAAACATCTCAATATCCCCTTTCTTCTGGAAATAAATTACGTTTGTTTGCCCGGCTTGGAGTCTTAAGGTAGCCGACATTAGGAATATTTTAAAAGCCATCATCCATCGAGCATGTCTCCCAGGCGCCAGGAAGATTAAATGAAAGAATCATAAGATGGAGGTCTTTAACTTTTAATCCTTTTACAATGAAGCCTCAGATAGTCGCGGGGGCAGGGTGCCCTCTCTGGGGGGAATAATGCCGTTATTCCCCGGCTCTCAGTTAATGAATACCCTAACGTCTGTCCCGCGGCGGACGGAGGCAGCGCCGGGGAGGGGGCTCGGCTCGCGGGCCAGGCTATTGAAATGAGGAGCCACCGCGGCTGCCTTGGGAGGGAAGAAAGCGCCCGCTGCAGGGACGGGCGGGCGGGCGGGGCTGGGGCATGGGAGCTGCGCCGGGACTGGGCGCAGGTTTGAAATAATTAGCGCAGATTCGCGGGGCTCCGGAGGTGGCGCGGGGGGGGGGGGGGGGGTTGGACAGGGAGGGGTGAGAGAGGAGAGGGACACCCGGCGGGAGGCGGGGAGGTGGCGCGGGGGGGGGGGTGGCCGCAAGTGGGGAGAGGTAGCAAAGGGGAGCAACCCTGGAGTCCAAGATAAATAAAGGGAGCCCCAGCAGTGTCAGGAAGCGGCCCACGTGGAGCCGCGCGGATGGGCGCCGCCGCGGACCGGGGCAGAGAAACGCACGCGAGCCGAGCGCCCGCCCCAAGAAGCTGGCTTTCTCCAAGGAGTGGTGGGGTGGGGGTGATGCCTTGCAGGTCCCTTTAAGGGAAAACACATCTTTTGCCCCCATCTAACCCAGAAGCTCAAAGACCTGGATTCTGAGTTCTCCTCCCTCCCCACCCCCAACTGGAGTAAGCGTTCAGAGCTGAGGTGCGGTGCGTGGGGGGGGGGGGGGGGTAACACCCCGTTCCCCAAGGCAGAACCTAGTGATGGCGGGTTTTTTTTTTTTTTTTCCACTCCATTTCGGATCCTTCCGAAACCCTGATCCTCAGAGTCTTCCTTGGGTCTTGGTGGGGAGAAGGGAGGTGTCATCTCCCAGACATGAAGGCTGAGGGCCTGGGATTTGGGGGACTCAGACTCTGAATGTTGGTTCCTCAGCTTGGAATTACCATCGTAATTTCCGGGCGTGCAAAGGGTTAACACGGGCTGAATATTGAGGTGGGGGGGGGGGAGTGGTGCGAAGCAGGAGGGGTGGCGGGATCTGGGTGGGCGCGCTCTGATCTCTCCCCCCCATTCCTCGGGGGTCAAGTTTCAGCGGCACTCCGCCCCTAGGGTAGGTGTGAAAGACACGTGTCCCCATTGTGAAGGGCCTGTCAGGCAGGACAAAGCGGCCGCCCACCCTCCCCCCTCCCTCGGCCCAGCCTGGGGTCAGCTCCAGGGGGCCGGCTGGGTGTCGAGGTCATGACAGGCCCAGGCTTTGGCGATATAGGGAGAAAAAGCTGGGAGACTGGGCGGAGGCCACGTGATGCTCAAGTGAGGGGGTGAGAATACCCTCCTGCCATGAAAAATTGAGTGGTCACCTCCAGCACACCGAAGAGGGGATGAGCCCCTTCTCCTCACAGGCGTAATAAGCACGGCGGCACCCCCTACCCGCCCCCCCCCAACCCCCACCCCTCCCATCAATCACCAACACAGAGAATCGCAGTGTGGAGCCAGTCGATTTTAGTGGTTTTCTTTAATCCTGCTCTGCACTTCTTTCTCATTTACTACACGGGATATTATAAAGAATAAATAGCAGATACTCTTAATTTACAATGATTAGTCATTCCATTTGTTCTCTATATTTACAATAACTGTAAAATAACATTGAACTCTATAGCTTCTTCGAGGTCCAAGGAAAACCAAAAACACTTTCCGAAGAATGGAAAATAGCTTTTTTAAAAGTCCTTCTACAAAAGTTCTCTCCTCTCTTTGTACTTTAAGAAAAAAAAATAACTTTTCCCCCCTGCTTCGCCATGCGAAGGGCCCTGGAATATAAATAGCAGGTTAACATTATTAGCAACAACCAGAATAAGTCTCTCTTTTCTCTGTTCTTTTTTTTCCTTTTGCTTATTTTTTTTAAAAATACAGTAGAAGCCGGTAACTTTTAACGTATAATACTGACCTTTTAATAAGTAAATTAAAACTGGGACCGTATATACACACAGATATACATTCCTACACAGTTAAACAGTGCATTACATGAACCAGAAAGCTAGGTCTCTGTAGCCAAAAAAAAAAAAAATAATAATAAAAAGTTCATTGAATCCCCCTCCAGAGAGGGTGGTGGAACTGGTTGGAAACGGTGCGGGGGAGAGGGGCGTCGGCGGGGGTCGATCAAGTGTCCGGGTGCGGGCAGGGGGCCCTGAGTTCTAGCACGAGCACTTGCACTCGGAAATGATGGGGTACTGGATGGGAATCCAGCCGCAGCGCTGGCCCCCGCGCCGCTGACAGCGCCACCGCAGCACGGTGAGGTGCACGGACTTGGACGGCTTGCACACCATGCCCTCGGGCACGGAGCACGAGCGCTTGCTGAAGCAGCTGCCCACCTTCACGTAGCGCGGCCAAAAGCGGCTGCCCAGGTCGTTCCACGCATACAGCACCGGGCAGAAGGTCTGCGACCACAGCCACATCTGTAACTTCCTCCGCAGCTTCTTGCTCAGGCGCTGCTTCTTGCCCGGGGCCAAGCCCTCAGAGAACTCCAGCCCTTTGATCTCGCTCGGCATGGCCCCCGACGGCCGCTGCCTTAGCAGCTGGTCCAGCTCGGCCAGGTCCTCCGCACTCCCGGCCGACCCCCCGCCTCCGCCGGGCCGGTCCTCGGGGGGCGAAGTGGCCATGAAGCCTGGGTCGTAGTGGCCCCCAAGCAGCGAGCGCAGCAGCGTCTCATTCAGATCCTTCTCCTTAGGGTCAAAGATAGGGTCCGGGTGTTCGATGAGGTCCACCAGAGGCAGGTTGTCGCTGGGGGCCGGGCGGATGTGGAGATAGTGCTGGCCGCCGGCCGGTGCAGCCCGCAGCCCCAGGACCACCACCAGGGCGTAGAGGGTGACCCCCAGGCTGGGGCAGCGCTCCATGCCTCCGGCGTGCGCCCGGGGCTGCTGCTTCGTTCCGCGTCCCCGGAGGAGAGCACGCCGAGCCCTCGGCGGCGCCGCGCTCCCCCGTCTCTCCGGCGGCCGCTCACCCGAGGCTGGGCAGGCGCAGGGCCGGCAGCATGAGTCGCCGGGAAAGCCCTTCGCGCAGCGCCGGCTCCCACCCGAGCGGAAAAAAGGCACACAAGTTGGCCCCAACTCCTCTCCCGGGTCTATTCGGAAAGACGGCCGCGGCGGGGCATCCGAAATTACTCCAGGGCGACCGCAGGCGCAGGGGGCGCCGGCTCCTCGCTGCTTCCCCGAGCCGGCGGCGGCGCTGGGCGCGTGGACGAGCCGCTCTCCCCTCCTCCTCCTCCTCTTCCTCCTCCTCCTGCTCCGGCTGCTCCTCGCTCTGCTGCTCTGTGCAGCGCCGCTGGCCGAGCGAGTCCTAGGGGCACTTCCCTCCGTCTGCTCCGGGCTCCGCGGCCGGCTCTGCCCGGCGGACTCCAGCGGCGGCGGCGGCGGCGGCGGCGGCGTCCGCGCACGTTGGCACCGGTTTGTCTGTCTCGCTGGGTCCAAGCCTTTAAATTTCCTGCACTTTCAGCTCCATCACCATGGAAACCACTGACTCTCTTGGCGTTGCCCCCTCCCCCTTCTTCCCCCCCAACAACAACCCCACCCCCCACTTCTCCACCCCCGAGGAGCTGGAGCCGCACAAGCTCCCGGGGCAGCCGCCTTGCACTCGCGTCGGAGGCGGTGGCGGCGGCTACGGCAGCGCCCAGGGCTGTGCCCCGCTGGACCCAGATGTCCCGGGAAGCCGACAGTCCGGCTGCCCGCCGGAGCTCACAGGCGGCGGCGGCGGCGGCGGCGACGACGGCGGCGGCGGCGGCGGCGGCGGCGGCGGCGGCGGCAGCGGCGGCGGCGGCGGCGGTGGCGCTTGGCAGGTCTCCGCGCAATTTTCTCTCTCCCCCACCACCCACCCCCCTTCTCCTCCTCCTGCAAATGCACCGCCCCCCTCCTTTCTCCTGGAGCAATGCAACTGGGGCTCTAGGCGCCCCGCCAGGGCCAGTCCTAGGGAAAGCTCACGGCCGAGCAGGAGCTGGGCTGGAGGGTGCAGGGCCCGTTTTAGGGGTACTCGGAGGGTTCTCGCTAGCCGGGCGCTTTGCGGTGGGCGGGGAGGTCCTGGGGGCTCGTTTCTCGGTGCAGTTCGGTGCAAAGGATTTCTCCATGTGCCTGGAGCTTTATACCCGGGCGCGTCTCGCTTTTCCTCTCTCCCCGGCTCGTTCTAACTCCCCTCCCCCAGCACGCACGCGCGCGCGCGCGCGCGCACACACACACACACTCACGCGCGCGCGCACACACACATACACACACATATACACACGCACACATGCACACACCACTACCACCACCACCACCCCGCCCTCGCCCTCCCCCCCCCCCCACACACATTTTGCTCTGGGGGAGTCAGGGAGCGCAGTGTTGGGCGTGATGTAATTCCTAGGAAGCACTCCTGCCCGTCTGATACCCAGGCCCACGAGGGGGGTCCGCTCCTCGCCCTCCTCCTCCTCCTTGGCCGGGTCCTGCACCCTGAGTGGCCGAACTGTAGGGGCGCGTCCTGCTCGCCTGCAGCTCCCCTAACACGCCGGGCTCAGCGCGGCTGCCGCTCGGCTCCCTGGGGGCGGCGCGCCCTCTGCTGGCATGGGGTAAGTCCTGCACTTGGCGCAGGCGGGGGCGGCCCTGCGAGGTGGGTTTGCGTGCGGGCTATCCATCTGATCAGCTCAGTTTCTGCTCTATGTCCGCGTCAGTGCATGTGTGTCTATCCTGGTGCCGGCTGTTCTCTCAGAGCTCGCCAGGCCCTCAGTGTAAACAAACTTCCTGAGATTGCTCCCCGAGTCCCTCAAATGCCACAAGAATACTATTGCACTAAATGGGCATCAATGGGCAAGAGTGCAGACAAGAAACTTCAAAGGTGAACTGGTAGTAAGGGGACCTGATATGAATATGTAAACCTTAGACAAGCTACTTTTGTGGCATCATATCCCTTACTTTCTGCATTCGTGACAACTACGTTACTCTTATTGTCCTGCTTTTCTGTGATTCTAAATAAACCTGCATGATGCTTTCCCTTCCAGAAGCAGTTTCTCTCATGGGAGACGTATATTGAAGTGATACTTCTGGTTAATTTTCCCTTGGATGAAGAACAGAATCCAAGCTTCAAAACTCAAACTCATTTTCCTTTGTGGTGGATGTGATTGAAGTCTGGAAAAAGCTGGAGAAGAGAGATTAGGAGTGAATGACTCAAGTATTCACCAGTGTTCCATGGAGTGGAGTTAGGAGGTCTCCTTGGGACAGTGCAAAAACACTCTACTTTCTTCACCCCAGGATCTAGTTTTTCATCTCAACCTGTGCTGTCTACACCCTCCAGAAGTTTGTCATCTGTCTACGGAAGAAAACACATTGTTCCACAGTTTTTCTGCAAAACTCCAGCAGTTGGGAGGTTTGGCCAGTTTCAGCTGAAAACTTTCTCTTAAACTTTCAAGTCCAGACAATATCTAGAATTAGACTCTGAAAGGTACTGCCTAAAAGGAGATCTCGCTTTGATGGAAATACGAACGGTTCATTGGTTGTTTGAGTTGAGTTGATTCTGAAATAATGTGTGACTGCAACCGGGAGCATAGTAGGCGCTTAAACAATGCTCCTTTTTTTAATGTGCTTTAGGGGGCTGGCACTAGTTTGTTTTCTTAGGGAGATTAAATGTTCCAGAGCAATTTTGTCACTGCTGTGAATTAACTAAAGAAAATAATTTTTCAGTAACGAGTTCAAAGGCTAACTTCTAGCCCAGCCCTCCCGAAACGGTAGGTTCCAATTAGGGATATTTTATTGCGCTGGTCTCTGTTCTATCAGTTTCCTCTCTCTCTCCTATTGCAAATCACCTATTTTTGTTTGAAAACCAATCCAGATCCTTCAGCCCTTTATTTAGGTTGGCTAGATTTGACTGGACAGGGAAAAAAAAGCCCCTTGGGGATGAAAAACAAACCTTGTTAGACAAAAGTTTGGGTAATCTGTTTATAGAATGTCCATGGGGTGAAGACCAGGGAGAAAAACACAAAGGAGAAAGAACTCGCTGTCCATCACCACCCTCCATGACTGTTGTAGTCTAGGTAAGGGGGATATGACAAGCACACGAAGAAAACATTAAAAAAAGCCCGGGAAAAAAAATCTATTCCCTTAACAGTGTAGACTAGTGTTTCACAACCTTTGAAGAACCCATGCCCACTTTTGAGAAATATTACAGTTTCAGGCTATGCTCTGAATGCTGTTTGAAATTTTATAATACATTATGATGACTCCCCAAAGTTAAAACAATTATAGAAGCTACTAGTGACCAGGTGCATGAAATTCGTGCACATTAAAAGGGGATTAATTAAAGGAAATAATTTACTATTGCTGTTTGCCCTTTCTCTATAATAGAAGTGTCAGAGATAAAATAAAATTAGTAAAATGTATATGAAAACTTTCCTCCTGTCAGTGTCTGGGGCTCACCATAGGACCCAGAGTCAAGTCCCTGCCCACCCACATGCACCTCAAAATCACGTGAGACCCAGACCTGGCCAGCCTCTGCACCCCTCTCCCCCCCAATTGGGCTAGATCCACGGGGGGGGGGGGGGGGGCGTGGCCTGAGGTTCTCCAGCCCAGACCAGGGTGGGGGGTGTGATTTGAGGTCCTCCATCAAGCCCCACCAGGTGGGGGACATGGCCTAAGATCCCCTGTCAAACCCTGCCAGGTGGGGTGTGTGGCCTGAGGTCCCCCAGCCTGGTGCTGGGGCAGGAGGAGCAGCCTGAGGGCCCCTAGACCAGCATCAGGACGGGAAGTGCACCTTGAGTTCTCCTGTCAAGCCCCGCTAGATGTGGGGTGTGGCCTGAGGTCCCCTGTCAAGCCCCACTGCAGTGGGGAGGGTGTAGCTTCAGGTCTCTGCTGATTGCTCATTAAAGCTCCTTATGGGAAGCCATCTTTGTGACCAAGTGGTGGTCAATTAGCATATTCCCTCTTTATTAGATCGGATACCATTTTCACACTGCACTTACTCTTCTTCACTGTGGGGTTCTGAAATGGCCCACTTGGGAAGCTTAGAGTCGGTCCCCCACTCTGCCCATTATACTTAGGTACTGGGTGAATTTGGGGATGCTGTTTGCAGAGAGTAAGTAATACTAATATTATTAATACGAATACTAATGGTAGAGCTGAGCTTCAGCTGGGCTTAATGAAGAAAAAGGATAGATTTATCTGTGTGGCGAGAGTAGGAGATTAACAATTTGAGTCTGCGTGTAGCTCAGCCACTCAAGAGTGCAGGTCCCAGGCAAGGAGGAGGATGAGGGTCAGGAGCAGACACCCCGTCCCCTACCCATTCACCCCCCTAGTGTAACAGATGGGCATACTGTATCAACGATACAAGGATCTGGATACAGAAGATCTGGATGGAGGAGGAAATATCACAAACAGGGGAATTCAACACAAAGACAACCTCTGGATCCCGTGGCTCTCCGTGGGAATTCTGGCCCTGCCACTCACCAGCTGGATTACCTGCATAGCATCTTAACTTCAAAGTTCCATTTCCTCTTCTGTCAAATGGGATTGGCACACACCTCTCAGAATTGTGCTCTGAAAAGGAGGAGGTAGGGGATGTTTAGCTCACCACAGCACTCAGAGTGGAGTGTACAGTGGGCAACAGTCTTTCAACAAATGTTAGTTCTTCAGGGGACCAACCATCTCAGGTTTGGGCCAGAGAGGCTTAAAGGGGCTGGGATGCTGTTGAAATCAACTGCAACACCTCTGGGCCTGCTTTCTGTCCACTCAGCATGTGCAGCTGAACTATTCCCCACCTCTGCTGGCCCTCGAGTTTGGGGGAGGGGCACTGGCATTTTTGGGGGACTCAACAGCCCACCCATTTCAACGCTTCTGCGGCTCTATTGAAGAGGGAGCTTGACAAGCAGGACAAAGAGAGTTGTATTTCTTCAAAAGGAAGCTGTGGGGTGGGAGATGGAGCAGGGGAAGGATGGCTATCAGCTCAGCTTTCTGAGCAGGCCCTCACTGTGGGGGTGTTTGGACTTTAGTGGAGATGGGCTAGGGCCTTGAGCCCTGACAGCCTGTGTAGGAAGAGTCTAGTGAACCAGGTGAGTATAGGGCCATTCTTGGCTGTCCTCATCCCAAGATCTCTGTCCCTATCCCTGCAAATGCTCTGGGCAAGGGAAATGGAAGCACTCCTCTGAACAATTGCTTTGGCAACTCCAGGTCAAGGCAAGAGGATCCAGGGTGCTTTTATGCTGGCTCTAAGAGCAATTCAACACCCTTCCTGCTTTTTTTGGTCCTGGGAACATAAACTTGAGGCAGACTGGGTGATGTGCAAAGGACATGAGGCTGGATGATGGAAAACCTGCAACCTACTGGCAGTGTGACCTTGGGCAAGTCACCTTACCTCTCTGGTGCTCCCCTGACACAGAAGACATGATAGCTGGCATCCTTTAGGCCTGGCATCATCCCAGGCGTATGAAAACCATCATCATCTGATTCTGACTCTCTCTCAGGTCTCATAAAAGTTGAATTTGATGGGCTTTTTCTTACTGAGACCCACAGTAGCACTTTTTGAACCTGACCCAACTTGGCAAAGTGAGGAAAAGTCAGCCACAAGCTTGCCACTTTCCTGACTGGTGGAAGGATGAGACAGCGGAGGAGACTTCTTAGGCCAGACAGCGGGAGATGGATGCCCCACGGCCTGCAGGGGACCAGGGGAACATTGGCGGCTGGGTCAGCTCCACATCCGTTCCAATTCTGTGTGTGTCCTACTGGTGATGGGATTTTAGTTAAAACAGTGAAGTTGTGACTAGCATTGGCATTTGAGGGGTGCGGGGTCCAGAAAGAAGGAGAGAAAGAAGGGAGAGGGGATAACTCCCAGCCTGAGGCTGGGGTGGGAAAATGGGGAAAGAAATGTGAAATTCATTTCCAGGAACAAAGCTAAAGGCCGAAAGGAGGAAAGGCGCTGCTTCCAGCCCCGCAGCCCAGCCCTGTTCCTTCCCCAGCCTGGTCCCTCTCCGCCTGCGGCCCCCTCCCAACCCGGCTCCACGCTGGGGAAGGGGAGCCGACTCTGGAGCCCCGTGGCTCATTCATCTCCTGATAAACTGTTTATCTGAGTTTTAACGAGGGCGCCTCTCTTCCAGCCCTGGAGACAGGAGCCTCCTCATGTTTAGCCTGCCCTGATGTGGGGGGCCCAGGCGGGTGTGGGGGCGACGCCAGCGGGCCTGGCGTCTGCCCTTTCGGAGCCTGCCTCTGCTGCCTCTGCGCTGGGCCCTTCGCTCTCAGGTTCTGCCTGGTCTTTGCTCCGCTGGAGTCTGAGGCTCGGATGGACCCCAGGTTTTCCTCTGGAAAGGAAATCTTTGTGCAGTCCCTCTCTCTCCTGCCATTGCCCGCGCAGACACACACACACACACACACACCACACACACACACACACCACACACACCACACACACACCACACACACACCACACACACACCACACACACCACACACACATACACACCACACACACACACACACACACACACACCACACACACACACACACCACACACACACCACACACACACCACACACACCACACACACACATACACACCACACACACACACCACACACACCACACACACACACACACCACACACACACCACACACACCATACACACACCACACACACACACATACATATGCACACACACACACCACACACACACACACACACACACACACACACACCACACACACCACACACACACACACACACCACACACACCATACACACACCACACACACACCCCCCCACACACACACACCACACACACACACACACCACACACACACACATACACATGCACACACACACACCACACACACACACACCACACACACACACACCACACACACCACACACACACACACACACCCACACACACACCACACACACCACACACACACACACACACCACACACACCATACACACACCACACACACACCCCCCCCCACACACACACCACACACACACACACACCACACACACACACATACACATGCACACACACACACCACACACACACACACCACACACACACACACCACACACACCACACACACACACACACCACACACACACCACACACACCATACACACACCACACACACCATACACACACCACACACACACACCACACACACACACACACACCACACACACACACACCACACACACACACACCACACACACCCACACACCACACACACACACACACCACACACACACCACACACACCACATACACACTACACACATACACACACCACACACACACATACACACACACACCACACACACACACCACACACACACCACATACATACACACACACCACACACACACACCACACACACACACACACACACACACCACACACCACACACACTACACACACACACACCACACACACACACACACACACCACACACCACACACACACACCACACACACACACCACACGCACACACACACACCACACACACATACACACACACACCACACACACACACACCACACACATACACACACACCACACACACCACATACACACACACCACACACACATACACACACACTACACACATACACACACACACCACACACACACCACACACACACATACACACACACCACACACACACACCACACATACACACACCACACACACACACACACCACACACATACACACACATACACACCACACACACATACACACACACCACACACACACACCACACACACCACACACCACACACACACACACTACACACATACACACACCACACACACATACATACACACACCACACACACACACCACACCACACACACACACACACACTACACACATACACACACCACACACACACACACACACACAGCTGGTTCTGAGTTGTGGACCCTGGGGCCCAGTATTGCAAAAGGAAAATGAACCGCATGAAGCTCCCCCATTGCCCACGGGCATGCTGAAGGGTTCTCCCAAACCATGATGGGCTGCTCTGTACAATGACTGTCCCCAAATTAACAGAAATGTAAACTCGAGGTGCTCTAGGGTTGTCCCCACCTCCCCCTGCCCTTAGGGATTCACATAAGCATCCACTTGTGCGGATCCTGATGTATTTGTTGACACATACAGGAATAGTGAGTACAAACACACTGGGGTGCACACCAACACACACATGTCCACACACTGCGCACACACTCCCTATGCTTCCTCCCCACACGGGGTTGCCCTTCTGCCTCCCCTTTTGTCATCTGGGGTGTAAAGGTTTCTGGAGACTGTCCCTCTTAGCCACCTGCTCTGAGGAATTACACAGCCTCCTCCCTCCCCCCCCTATTCAAATACACAAACACCCATCTCAACCTGGGCTCACGTTTCCCCCACATCCCCTCATTCTGCTGTCTCAGATAGATGTTTATTGAGATCACATGGTCTAGTCTCTTTTATCCCTTCCCAGACTCAAGATAACAAGGAGATAGGAGCTCAATGGAATGAAAAATAAAGTGAAAAACCACCCCCATTCCAAGTGGTTGGGGTGATTAACAGGTTCCAGCCACTGAGTCCATCCAATGCCACATTCTTCCATCCCTGCATTTTTTTTTTAGTCCCTAACTCTGTCTCCCCACCACCCACCCATTGGCGCAGGCTTGGAAATATTTCACTCTGACTGCCTACTGTCATCCATCAGTCTAATTCACCCACCTCTTCACCAGGCATGTGTCCCGATGAAGCCTTCATCCGCTTGCTAAGGAGTAAACATAGTCCCTTCTCTCTCTGAGGAGCTCAAAGACTCTGGGTAAAAAGGAGAAAATAAATCAAAGATTACAATTTAGGATCTCAATTGCCATGATGAAGCACAGGAAGGTGGAGTAGGATGGAGGGTCTAGGAAGGCTCACCAGGAAATTCACTGTCTAAGCTGGGTTTTGAAAGACCAGTGAGAGTCGGGCTGGTATGGTTCAGTGGTTGAGTATTGGCCTTTGAACCAGGATGTCATGGTTCAATTCCAGGTCAGGGCACATGCCAGGGTTTCAGGCTGGATCCTCAGTAGGGGGCATGCAGGAGGCAGCTGATCAATGATTCTCATTATTGATGTTTCTATCTCTCCCTGCCTTTCTGAAAGCAGTAAATATGTATTATTTTAAAAAAGAAATACCAATAGGAGGTCACAGGCTAAAGGGTTAGGAGGGGATCCTGGCTGGATCACATCTTGGGGAGTGGAGCAAGCTGCCACATGATACAAATTCTGGGGCCAATTTGGCAGTGCTAAATTTTGGGGCTTGAGGACTGGAGTGTGAAAGACCGGGGGCCTGTTGTATGGAGGGCCATTGAGGGCCTGAAGCAGTTTGAAATCCAATTCAAATTTGGACTTGAATTTAGAAATACTTAAAAGAAACCTTGGAAGCTGTATTAATATGGTGATTATAGGTCCTAAACATTTTATGACAGCCACTATTTAAAAACAAACTTGATTTTGATCGAAATCTAGGCTGCTCAGTCCTAGAATCTTTGCTTCTAATCTCTATGCCGGGATTATTTTGTGTGTGCAGAAAAATTCCTAAAGATATGTTTATAAATCACTCATTGTAACAATTACCCCTAAAGAATGGGATATATAAGTGGGATGAGGAAGGGAGAGAAAATCACTTTTTACTTTGTATTATCTTCATATAAATCTGCTTTTAAACAAAGAGGAAGTGTGATAATTACTTTTGTATTTAAGGAAAAAAAAACAACAAAAGTTTAAAATCTATGAATTTAGAGGAAGTAACTTGTCCCGAAGTTATTATCAGGCATACTTTAGTAAAGATGGAAATGATATTTAAAGTTCTACATGTTGAAGAGTTTTGAAGCCAGTATGAGGCTGCAGAACAAGGCCAACTGGTATACTTGGATGGTCTCTGTTCCAGGTTTGGTTAAATGGTTCAGTGCTCATGTAGATGGTAAAGTGAGGGAGAAACCTGTGCAAGGGGCTTTTATGTGCAGGAGTGTGTGTTTGTACCCATGCATCTTAGTAGGTGACAGA
Organism: Antrozous pallidus; assembly: GCA_027563665.1. Lineage (NCBI taxonomy): Eukaryota > Metazoa > Chordata > Mammalia > Chiroptera > Vespertilionidae > Antrozous > Antrozous pallidus. The sequence goes on along the minus strand of CM050526.1, from coordinate 27,374,993 downwards.
CACCGTTTTGTCTCAGGGATGGACAGAAAAATCAGATTGCCTTCAAAAGTGATACCCATGTCAAAACCCACCACTGGGCTGAAAAACAAAACAAAACTGAAATGCACCAAGAACCAATCTCATAGTTGATCAAAACTCTGCAGCCTGGAATGAGTTTGGAGTGGGGGCTGGGTACTGGAAGTACTAGGTGTACCAGTTAATAATGTGGATTTTTTTCAATAGATGGAGTTACACATATGTTGATATATATGCGATTTGATATGTATGATGTTTTGTTGTATTGCTCCTTTAGAGTACCCCTTGTTCCAAGTGATGGCACAAGCACTTTCTGAGCAGCACTTCAAAAGGTATGAAGAAGTGGAAAATTGGGTCTCTGGATGGTCTTATTTCCTCAAAATAAGGAAAGTTCTATTGGGATGGTACCCACAAATTACCTGAAAGATGGAGGAAATGTGTAGTTAGTGATGGACATTACTTTGAATAAAGCAATTTTGATGTTTCTCTCGAAATTATTGTGTTTTCTTTGATTATAAAATCCGCATTATTATGGTTAATAATTCGGAGTAATTGTGAACCAGTTAATAATGCAGATTAACTATTAACAGGTTAATATGGATTAACTATTAACTGACTAATAATTCAGATTAAATATTAACCAGTTAATAGTGTGGATTAATTATTAACTGGTTAATAATATGGATTAGCACTGATCAGTTTGGCTCATTGGATAGAGCATCAGCCTGTGGACTGAAGAGTCCTGGGTTCAATTCCAGTCAAGGGCATGTACCTTGGTTGTGGTATATCCCCAGTAGGGGGTGTGCAGGAGGCAGCTGATCGAAGTTTCTCTCTCATCAATGTTTCTAATTCTCTCTTCTTCTCCCTTCCTCTCTTGTAAAAAATCAATAAAGTTTAAAAAAGTAATGCAGATTAACTGTTCACCGGTTAATGGTGTGGATTAACTATTTACCAGTTAATAATGTGGATTTTGTAATCCAAAGAAAACACAATAATTTCAAGAGAAACATCAAAAGTGTTTTGTTCAAAGTAATGTCCGTCGATAGTTACACATTTCCCCCATCTGTCGGGTAATTTGTGAATATCGTCTCAATAGAACTTTTCTTGTTTTGAGACAGACCATTCAAAGACCAAATTTTCCACTTCTTTGTACATTTTGAAGTGCTGCTCTGAAAGTGCATGAGCCATCAATCGGAACAAATGGTAATTTGAAGGAGCAAGGTCTGGTGAATATGGCGGGTGGCTTCGTACTTCCCAGGCAAGATCTATTAATGTGCCTTCAATTGTGTGATGGTGCATCATCATGAAGCAAAATTACTTTGCTGTGTCTTCTGGCCCACTTTGGTTGTTATATGATCAAAGGATGGTTCAAATTGGTTATTCATTATCCGTAGCGATCAGTATTAACTGTTTCACCTGGTTTTAGAAGCTCATAATTCACCATACCTTCCTGATCCTACCAAATGCAGAGTATTGTCTTCTTTCCGAAGTGATTTGGCCTTACAGTTGATGTTGATGGTTGACCTGGGACAACTCATGATTTTGTGCATTTGGGATTCTCAAAATAAATCCAGTCACAATTCAATGCAAAAAGGACTTTGTTTCATGCCGTTGAAGCAACATTTTACTGATGACTTTTTGGTTTTCCATTTCTCTTTTGTTCAGTTGATGTGGCACCCATTTTTCTTCCTTTAAAATCTTCCCCATTGCTTGTAAACAATCGGACATTGTTTGCTGAGCAACATTTAATTTTTCTGCAAGTTGTTTTTGAGTTTGACACGCACCTTCATCCAATAATGCTTGTAATTGTTGGTCTTCAACCTTTTTTGGTTGACCTGGACGTTCTTTGTCTTTCACATTGAAATCATCACTTTTAAAGCATTTAAACCAACGTTCACAAGTATCTTGAGATGGAGCACGTTCACAAGTATCTTGAGGTGGAGCTTCCCAAAGTATAAGATAACTTTCACCAGCACTTTTCTTCAAAATAAAGTAATGAATTAAAACTTCCCGCAAATGCTCTTTTTTTTTGGCATGAAATTCGACATTTTTAAACGTAAAAAAATCTGTAATGTTAACACCTTCAGCAAATTTGACATATGAAGTTTTTTTTTTAAAACAACATTTTATTAAATTTTTACGGAGAGGGAGAAAGAGCTAGAAACATTGATGAAAGAGAAACATCATTCAGCTGCCTCCTGCACACCCGCTACTGGGGATGTACCTGCAACCAAGGTACATGCCCTTGACCAGAATCGAGCCTGGGACCCTTCAATCCACAAGCTGATGCTCTGTCCACTGAGCCAAACCGGTTAGAGCAACTTATGAAGTTTTGAAGCTTGTTGTCAATACAACAAAATAGCATACATATAAAATCACATATATATCAATATATGTGTTACTCCATCTATTTAAAAAATCTGCATTATTAACTGGTACACCCAGTAAGACACCTAAGTTGAGGGTTTTCTCACTCAGTCTTAGAAACAAGAATGTGAGTTTAACAGTTGGGAAGTTACCACCTGCCTTACAACATTATCTTTACATTATACAGAAGGAGCTTCTGAAGGAGGGACAGCTATCTCTCCATTTTTTTAGATAGGGAAATTGAGGCCCAGAGAGGTGAGGGAGCTTCCCAAGGCCATATTTGTCTCAAAGATCATCTCAAAAGGCAGTGCAAGACTTCTTAGCACAGTTATGGGCCCAGAGGTCTTCCTAAGGTATTGATCTTTGATCTCCATTAATTTATTACTGCTCTCTTGATCTGAATCCATCTTTGACTTATTTCCAAGGTCATCCTCACCAGCCAGCAATAGGGAGACTCACTTTGGACAACCTGATCAAGTCAGGGAGAGCGTTCATTTCATCTTCCCCTCCCCCACCCTGCCCTCAGTCCCACCCTCCATAATGGAGCATGACTGTAGTAAAACGAAGCTTTTGATCAAGCTTCTTCACACCACTTTCAAGACAAACAATGTCTCTGAAACCCCCAACTGCTTTTATTTTTCTTATATCTAAGGTTTCACCTTAGTGCCTTTGCCAAACTTCATTAAAAAATGTCCTCAATTAAGAAAAAAAAATCACAGCATTTTATCACAGTAATTTACAAAACAAACCTATAGAAAATGAAGAGAGGCTTCAGAGTTATATAAACCTCCTTCCATTTCTCAAAGGGGTTCCATAGGTGAAAATAAAATCATCAGTTTCTATATAGAAAAAATTCATTTTCATAATAAACAAGTGATATTGATCCTGTCTGAAATAAATAAATTTTAAAAATCAAAATAAAAGGGGTTCCTACAGTCCTCTAACTCATCAGGCATTCTCCACCTACCAAAATATTTTCTAATCTTTTCTCTGGCATAGTAAATTAAGATCTTAAGTAAATGTACTAGGTAAAATACAAATAAAACTAAATACAACAGTGACTGATTCTTTATCAGCAGGTGTTAGGACCCATATTCAGGTTTCGATGCAGGATATTCCCAAGGTATAATTCCTTACAAATAGGATTTCAGAAAAAAATAATTTTGTAAATTATTTGTATACATAAACATTTTAAAGAAATGTTTCCACCCATGGTAGAGAGAATGGATAAGGTTAGAGAAGAGTCCAATGTCTGGGCCCTTTGGTCTCCTCCTCACAAAATGAATCCATTACACTGCAATTCCAGACAAGGGTTTCTCTCCTCACACAAAGGCTTAACCATATTAACTAGTTAATGGAAAGCTTGATTAAACTCGCAAAGATAATCCCTAAAATGCTGGGAGAAGGGCCCTTGTAGCGCCTGGAGGTAGCAGGAGGGCGGGGGGATGGGCCTGTAATGAGGCAAGGTTGTGGTTCCAACTTCATTTTCCCTTTGCATTGTTTCAGAAGTGAATTGCTGAGGTGGATCAGCAAAATACATTGAGAAAAATGCAAAGCTGCCTCCCTTACCTCCAGGATTTTAGTTACCACAGATGAGCCTTTAAATGTAGTAAGAGGTACCCTAATTATAGTGCCATGGCAGAGGCAGTGGGGAGGGAGGGCCTAGAAAATCCTGGCAGATCACATTTGATAGAAATTTACTTTTCTTTCAGACCCTGGCCCGGGAGGCTAGGCAGCAACATTGGAGACTAAATGTTTATGGCTCAAGCTTCCTCAACAGCATGAACATTTACATCTGAAGTAGTCCTGTTGTTCTGTGTGTGATTTCAATAGGCTTCTTCTAAATATTTGACAGTCAGGGAAGCCTTGGGACACTTGTCCTCTCTTAGGAACTACAGGGTCACGATTGGTTGTTGGTGGGGGTTTGGTGAGGTCTCTGATTTATCCCTGATAGCAGCTCTTCTTCACACTACAGCTATGAGGGTCTCGAGTGAAATCCTCACGCTCCATGAACATTTCTCTATGTCCACCAAGAGGTAGGGCTTGCAGATAGGACTATTGCGAAGGCAAGATAGCTTCCTGCTGAAGTGTACTGAATAGCCCTCTCATTTCTCCCCAAGTCTTAGGATTCCTGAAGGAGAAACAGGCTAAAATAAATAACCTTGTATATAGAAAGGGAATTTCTTATGATTGTTCAAAAACCTCTAAGGAGTCTCCTGCTTACTCTCACAATACAATGATGACATCGGGAGCCTTTTCCCATCTGATCACAATCTACCTTTTCCCCATTACCTCTTTTCACTCTGCTGTTCACCTTAGAGTTAGCTTGTATAGAACTCTTTGGAGGGCTCTACACATAACCTAACCCTTTTGCAAATTCATCTGCAACCTTTTGGATTGTGCTCAAACATCGCCTCCTCCATTCTCAATTCCCTCTGGGTCACGCTTTGAAGAAGAAATGGATTAAGGTATTGGATTGCACTCCCTCCTTCAGATTCCACACCAAGCATGTCAAACTCGCAGCTTGTGGGCTGCATGCTTCGTTTATTTGGTCCATGTTAGCCTTTGAGTTTGACATGGTTGTTCTACCCCATTCTATAACCTCCTCTAGTTTACTGGTGACCAGTTTGCATTCTTGGAAGTTGTTTGTCTTGACTGCCAGACAGGGAGCTTTTTATATGGAAGTTCATCTCTGTAGCCTCAGGACCTAGCCTTGTGTTTGCTACGTAGTAGGTGCCTAGTGAATGAATTTGTTTAACAAAATCTCTGGATTTGTTTAATGGCTTTTGGGGACCATGATGGATCCTGGTAGTGGATGGAAGGATATCCTGGTGGTGAAAACTAATGCTCACTTTTAATTAATGCAGCAAATCTAGACAGTCAGAGCTTATAATGTTTGATCTTTTCTTAGACATCAGATTCCTTCTAGATACCTGGAAGATAAAAGACCAATTTGACTAAAATAGACACTTTGCTATTAAACTGGTACACACCGATGACTTGCCTATGCTGAACTGGACATGGCCTAGTTGCTGTACCAACACCCTCAGTAGCCTGAATGCTCACAAATTAGCAACTCAGTATCCTGATGTTTGCTGTCTTTGGCAGCAGAAGCAAGCCAGGGCAGGGGTGGGGGTGAGGAGTGGTTGGCTCTGTCCCAGGAAGTGCAGCTTGGGGTGGGGGTCGGAGAGTGGTTGAATGATCCCAGCTCACTCTGGGGAGGCACAGCTGCTGTGACATGTCAGGCTAAACTCAGCCTACGCCTTTGGAAAGAAAGATGGTGGAGTCCCCACCCCCATCCCTAAGACCCTAGGACCCAGTCGGTATGGGAACTTTTTTCTCTCCCTTCCACTCTACTGTTCCCAGGCCCTGCTGTCTTCTTGGAGAAGTGGATTCAGAAGCTGTTCCCAAAAGGGCCAAAGAGCACTGATCTTTCTGAAGACTAGGCTCCTCTGGGTGTCCGATTCCTCTTTTGTAGCCAAAGAGCCTTGCACACCATGCGGCACAGTGAGCACTCACTGGGGGTGATTGGATCAATGGCTAGGTTCACTGTCAACACCACCGAGGTGCGACTCCCTAAACACCCTTTAGGTACTCTAAGCTGTCATTCTATGGCCACAATTGTCCAGATAACCAGGTCAAAAGGGCCCCTTTGGGTATTCTTTTCCCAGCCGGAATGACGCAGCCCAATGCAAGAGCTTCTCGGGCAGCTCCACATCACTGGGGTTCTGTCCACCTGGCAGGAACGGCTACGCTTTGAAGAAGAAATGGATTAAGGTATTGGATTACAGTCTCTGCAGCCAGGCTCAGGGCCTGAGCTGAATGTCCTCCCCCAAGTAGAGTGACTTGGCAGAACAATTCAGGCTTCCCTTCATCCTTCCTCACTTTCTTCCAGTCTCCATGGCCCTCAGGGCAGGGGGAGGGCTGGCATAAGAGGGACCCTCACTTCCGATGACCTAGATCAACATTTTAGTAAAGTGTAAATGGGGCCACATTTTTTATCTTATGCTTCTGCCCATGCTCTGTGCTACCCTATGACAATGTGAAAAGTGGGTAAGAATAGTCAGTGGGTATTATGAGTGAGTGACAGCTGGGTAGAGGCAACAGCTCAATAAGTAAATTGATGTTAATCTCTTCCTTCTCTACCTCTTCTTTCTTACCAATTATTGAGTTCTAGCCATGTGGTTAGTAGAGTGCAATATATATATATTCTTATTTAGACATTTTTGAGGAAAACATAAATAAGGACACTAAAATTCAGGGAAGTCAAGTAGAAAGTGGCATAACTATGGTTTAAGGCTCTGCCTAACCTCAAAGCTATGATCAATTTTTTTTTTAGATACAGGGAATTTTATTAAATTGGCATAGTTGGGACCAAAAAAGATAAAATGGTCACTGCCAGCTTATCTGCAGCCCTTCCTTTTAACAGGCTAATGAAGTCAACTTGAAACAGAAGCAAGTTTTGCAGGTTTAAGAGACAGTGAAGGAATTTCCTCAGAATTTAAAAGTATTAATACAACCAGTCATATAAATCTAAATATAAGCCAGTCTCCTACAGGTTTTGAGATGGCACTCACCACCTCTGTGAAAAGTTGAACACTAGGAACCAGGTCCAACCATATTTTTAGAAGGGAGGACAGTGTCAGTGCTTGCTGAACCAAAATTATCATCAAAGCTCAAAAAAGCTGACCATATTCATTTAACCACAAGCCAATCTTATTTAAATCAAGACTGCCCGAAAGAAATGCTCTATTAGCCATCCATGATCTGAATTCTGGTGTATGAGATCAATTTAAATATGGTACACATAAAAAAAGTCATGAGACATTTGTAATAAATAAGGCAGTGGCCAACTCTTACTCATTAGTAGCTTTTTTGAGATAAGCTGTCAAGTCTGCCCTTTCTGCACTCTTCTTAATGCCAGTGAAGATCATTTTTGCTGCAGGATGTACTTCTTGGGAGTCTCCAAATACTCCATCAGTGTATCCTCACCCCCAGGTGATACCTTTGTTCTTGTTGGCATCCGTGTAAGAAAATCCAGGGGCCTGACCTGTCTTTCGCCCAAAGAGACCATGGAGATTTGGCCCAGTCTTGTGCTTGCCTCCCTTTTCCACAGTATGGCACTGGGCACACTTCTGAACAAAAATCTTCTTGCTCTTCTTAACATGACCCATTTTTAAATCACTTGTTAGCCATGTGCGACACGGAGGTCCCCACTCCCAAGTTGGACATCCTGTTCTCTAAGTCCAAGGACACGCTGGTCCGCGCCTAAGTACCGGTGTTCCTATGATCAATTTTGATGGCTTCTTTTTGTTTAGTCTGGGATTCTGCTTCGGTACTCCTCATACAACTAACTAATACAGGGTGGTGGTGGGAGAGACACAAAAGTAGAAACAAATGTGACTCACAAAATGGTAGTATAAATTAATATTATTTTTAATCCTCACCTGAGGATATTTTTCCATTGATTTTTAGAGAGTGGAAGAGAGGGAAAGACAGAAATATCAATATGAGAGAAACATATTGATTGGTTACCTCCTGCATGTGCCCCAACCAGGGTCTGGGCCAGAGAGGAGCCTGCAACTGATGTATGTGCCCTTGACTGGAGTTGAATCCGGTACCCTTTAATCTGGCTAGGGCTAAATTATTAACAGTTGCAAATATAGGTGGTAAAGCTTATAGTGAGTGGGAATTATACACTCTAATTTGGACACAGTGATTATACTCTGGGGAGAGCAGGTGAAATACGTGGTGGGCGTTTATAACGTATTATTTAAAAAGAAATATCAAAGCAAACATGAAACTAATAAAAATCTTTGCTGTCCAAAATCACAATGAGATACCACTTCATACCCATTAGGATGGAAAAGGAGAGTTGACAAGGATATGGAGAAATTGGAAGTCTTGTGCACTGCAGGTGGGATTGTAAAATGGTATGGTTGCTATGCAAATCAGTGTGGCAGTTCCTTAAAAAACTAAGCCATGTGATTCAGCAATGCCATCTCTGGGTATATACCCAAAGAACTGAAAGCAGGGACCTGCGCAGATATCAGTACACCTGCGTTCAGAGCAGCATTATTCATAACAGCCAGAAGGTGGAAATAATGAAAGTGTTCATCAGCAGAGGAATGGACACAAAAAGTGGTATACACATACATCCAATGGAATATTAGTCAGCTTTCAATGGGAAGGAAATTCAGACCCATGTTGCAACGTGAATGCACCTTGAGGGCATTATGGAAAGTGAAATAAGCCAGCCACAAAAGGACAAATGTTGTATGATTCCACTTATATGAAGAACCTAAAGCATTCCCATCTATAGAGACAGGAAGTAGCATGGTGGTTGCCATGAGGAGGGGTAGGGGGAAGAGGGAGTTAGTTTTGAACAGGGACCGAGTTTCAGTTTGGGAAGATGAAAAGATTCTGGAGATAGATGGTGGAGACGATGGCACAACAGTGGAAATGTACTTAATGCCACTGAATGGCACATCTGCAAATGGTACAAATGGTACAGTTTACAATGTAAGGTTTACATTATGTATATTTGACCACAACATATATAAAAAACCTTTGGTGTCCAGCTTTACAAACAGTCTTCCACAGGTGTCACCTTTCCTTGGCTTGACCCCCATCAAGGACAATAGATACCGAGTGAAAGGAGAAGCCCCCCTCCCCTGGGCACGCTCAGTGGGCAGCTTTCTTGACTCAGGTGGGCCGGTGGCTCCGTGCCAAGCGAGTCTTTCCATCTCTTCTGCTGTGGCTCAGGCAAGCACTGGATGCATTCAGGCTCTGAGGAAGGTCATCTGAAACTCAAAGCAGACCTTCCAAGGGTCCACACGGATTGAAAGATACTTTCCTGGTCGGTGCCGAGGCTGAAGCTGTCTGCAGCCAGCCCCCTGGGCATAGTAACAGCCCTGTCAGCCAAGGCCAATCTGCCCACCTCAGAATCCCAAATTAGCACCTGGCCCTTGATAGGGCAACCGTTGGTTGAAAGTTTAAGTGAAACCTTGACAGTCCCAGGGACTTGAGGGAAGGCCCTGGGCGGCGCTCATAGGATGCGCTTTCTTCAGAGGAATTCGATGGTGTGTACAGTGTGGTGTCTGCAGTCAAATCCCGAGACTGCAATTAGGGCCTTTCAATGGAGGTGTCAGCCACATTCAGAGTCTGAACGGGCTCACCCATGAAATTCATAATGGGATAAAAGTTCCATTCTGGGACTGACAACTTCAAATGGAACTGGTTGTAATCTTTTATTTATTTACAGGGTTGTGGGAGTGGGGGGGAGGGGGTGGTTGTAAAAATCCCACCTCACCCTGCACTCCTCCCGTTCTCCGCCCCTCCCCCCCCACCCGCCTCCAAACTTCCAAGGATAAAAAACCGAGGCTTGGGATTACATTTGGAGGGAAAGCAAGGCTATATTTAAAGATGCTTTGGAAAGTGTGGCTCCGTGTCTGAGGCAGTCCGTTCTGAGCGACAGCTTCATGCTGCCTGGCCCAGGACATTCCAAAGAATCTTATGGAGAGAACTTGTGCTAATGGGTTGCAATTGATCAGTTCCAATTTCTCGCATACCGGGGCCAGGTCAGAGCGGCTCTCAGAGAGCAGCAGGGCCCTGGATGGACTCCAGCAGGCAGAGAAACCGGCCACACTCAGCCTGGTTTTCACCCAGGAGGAGGGCTGTTTAACTCATTCTCCAATGCCCCTTCTTTTTCATCTAGGTTTACCCAAGTCATGATTCCATCAGCTGCCTCTTGGTAGATCTTTCAGTAAGTTCAGTCTTATTTACACAAAAAGCCTCCGCCTTTTCTTTCTTTTCCCTCCCCCACCCCGAGCTCCCCGAGGTATGAAGGGAGCCAGGAGAGCCAGGGGTGGCGGTGGGAGCGGGACGGATTTATTTGTAATTACAGTAGGGTTCTCACTCCCAGCCCGTCCCACCGTTCTATCCATTCACAGGCTCCGGCCAGGGCTGGCGCCAAGATCTCCAAGTTGCCCTGTGTTTATGTCATTGAGACGAGGACAATATTTCAGTGTGGAGCCAAGCCACAGGGATCCACTCTATAAAACCCTCACTAAAAATAGACGCTCCAACCCCTGCCCAGCCCCCTCCCCGCCTCCGAGACTCCCCCACGCCTGCCCCCAGCGCTCCTGCACCCAGCTTCAATTCGAAGGGAGACAGGCGTGCCAAATCGGCCAAATCTCGCAGCTCTGGGGGTCTGGCGAGCTCCTTTCTTCCCCAGGAGTTTTAAAGTAGAATAAAAGGCGTCAATTAGCAGCCTTTAGAGCTGACAGGGCAATTAAAGCTAAATTGCAAGAGAGAGAGAGAAAGGAGAGAGAGAGAGAGAGAGAGAGAGAGAGAGAGAGAGAGAGAGAGAGAGAGAGAGAGGAGAAAGAGAGATTTCCAATGTATTTTTGGTGACAGCTGCATTTTTGAGGAGGGTGAACCTCTCTAGCTACAACTGGCCTTTTGGATACACTTTCACTTGTGACGTGATAGTTTCAGTGAACACTGATATGCTCAGTTTATTGCACTTTTCATGTTAGATCTGAGTTGCCTGGGAAAATTAAAACAAATACAAAGCCAAAAAGATCTTGTCTTTGCAAACTTGCCCAACTGGCCTGGGTCCCAACACACCCGTTTCTTTGCAAGGTTCTCTGAAGTTGCAACAGGAAATTGTGAGGGTGGATGCATGGGGGATGGGTGGGTAGGTGGAGCCACTGCAACAGTCAGGGGTGCATCCCCCTTAGGGCCGCCTCCCAGAGCTTAAAGTAGGTGACGTGGTCATAACACCTTTGCACGCTTTCTGTTGTCAGCCCAAGAGTCCAAAGTGATAACACTTCTGGGAAGGAGTCTTTTTTTTTTTTCTTCCCCTTCTACTCCCCAGTGACCTTCCTTCACAGTCAGGCTTTGGTTTGGGACCTGGGAAGGCCTGAAGCTGTCTTATGCAGATGGGACTTGTAACAAGGGCAGTACTGATTTTGATTCACTGTCCTGACTTAGCAGTTAGGGGAACAGATCCAAGAGGTGCCGTGCACCTGGACGGGCACAAGAGAGAACTACAACATAATGAGAGAAGTCAGCCTGGGGAAGCTAAGAGCTTCATGGACACTTCTCAGGCATTTCCACCTCCTCCCTCCCCCAACCCACAGAGGAAGTAGTAAATACAGTTCCTGAGAGAATGCTCTCAAAATCAGCCTTGCCTTGCCGAACCGCAAATTTCAGTCTCCCATCCCATCCCTATTATCCCTTTCTCTGTACCCGCCCTTACTCTCTACAAAGAACAACCGATTCTACAACACTGATTGGGCTCCTGCCATTGTTTTAAGGACTTCCCATGCACCCAAGTGAGGTAGGTGCTATTACTGTGCCCATCTCATGTAGGAGGAAACTGAGGCCGAGAGAACTTCCTTAACTTGTTCAAGGTCTTCTTCCAGTTGGCGAGTGGTGAAGCTGGGATTGGAACGTGCTCTGAGTCTAAAGATGAAGCTCTTCATCCTTATGATACAGAACTTCCGTGCAGGGCTCCCACGAATCTTTGAGAAAACTTATTAACTTGGGATCAGGGCTCATTTGAATGGGGCTAAGCCTTGAAGCCTGGAGTAATGGGGACTTGTTCTTAGGGCACTAGTGATACTCTAAGGACCAAGTTCAACATGCTTGGATTAGCAGTTTTCAGCGGAAGGGAACTGAGAGTGACATTTAGTGGAGGGTATCTCAGGCTTGAGACTTCTGGATTTGTGAGAGACTATTGTCAGGAGCATATCAACATTATATATTTGAGACAGTATCTAGCGCAAGTCAAGCCCCACTTTTTATATTGAGCAAGGTGAGAGGACAAGGAGGGTCACACAATTAATCACGGCAGGTGAAGTCAGACCAGAATGACTTCTCTGCCCAGGACGGTTTCTGCCAATCAGTAGAATTTTTTAACTGGATTCATAGGTCCACTTGCAGAGCTTGATTGAATCAGCCCCTAAGGCAAGGGCTGATCCTAGGGGTTTTATTAAATATTTGATGAGTGAAGATGTAAAACCAATTTAGGAGTGGTTACAGGTAAATAAACCCTTGATATGCTAATTACAGACCAGTGTCACCTGCACTCAGGAGTATTAATATTTGGCCACAGTTCAGTCTCCTAATCTCAATTGCTTAAATTAAATAAAATTGCCTTTCTGTGTGTATCCCAAGTTCTTCTACATTCATTCCACATTCAGTAATTTTTTTATAGGGTATAGGCTGGGCACAGTTCCAGATTGGAAACAAAACAGACTAATTCCCCGCTTCCAGCCCTACGAACTTGCTCTGTTTTGATGCTATATTGCTATGTAATTGGAAGTTGGTTTGGGGACATTTGGATGGTGAGAGGCCCAGTTTAGTTTCTCCAACTGGGAGGCTATTACCGCTTCTAATTTTTTTGGACTTTTTAAAATTTTTTTTCCTGTTATGCCTAAATAAATGTTTTTACCTTAACATTTTTTTAAATTTGAAATTTGCAAGTTAATACATTGTAAGAAATAAAATACTAGTAATGCAGAAGTATAAGAAGTAAAAGCATGAAAGGCTCCCGATCCATCTCTAGTGGCCAGTGTTAATGATTTGATGGTTTATATTCTTCCCCCGTAGTGAGGATTTATTCTTCTTAGGAATATGCAAATATATATGATATTCACACAATATGTAAATATACTCATATATACAGTCGGAGGCGACAGGACTGGGGCAATTCAGTCAGGGGGCACGCAACCCATCATTATAATCTTATGATCTGCACTGTCATTATCTTTTTTAGGCCCCGTCAGATATCCTCATGAATAGATATTTCAAAATAGAATTTTAATAACCTTCAGAAAAGAAGAGTCAAGCATAGCACTTCAGAGTCCTCTCTCCTTCCCTGAAATCATAGGCCCAGAACAGCCTTGGCCTCTCTATTTGAAGATCTCCATTGGAGTTCTTTTTTTTTCTCTATTCTTTTCTTCTTCTGCTTTTTAAACAAAAGTGTTTGACCCTATTATTCAAGTTATTTTGCAACTTTATTTAACAACCTGGATTATGTGTCCATGGCAGTGCAAATGGAACAGCTTATTCTTTTTAATGGCTGCATGCTGTTTCATAGCATGAAGATATCATGGTGTGTGTTTTTAAAACAGTTTTACTAATGAGAAGCATTTTGTTCTCCACTTTTTTGTTGTTGTCATTGACAGAGCTGCAATGGAACAGCTTTGATACATGTATCTGCTGGATATTTCTTTTAAAAGAGATTACTAGAAATTAATTGTTGGGTCTAAGGGTTTGTTCACTTGTAATTATGATGCTGCCAACTTCCCTGGAAAAGTGTTCCAATGTGCACACCAACCGGAAGGGTGCCGTTTACCTGTGTTACAGCGGACATGTTTTGTAGGAATTAACCAGTGCGATAGGGTCACTGACAGGATCATAGTCAGGTAGGGAAGACAAAGCAGACATCCTAAGGATTCAGCCTCGGTTAGGTCTCCCTAAACAATCATTCCCAGCAAAAGTAGAGCTGAGCTCATAATGGTACACATGGCGATTCCTCAGCCTCTGTGGAGATGCTTCAAAGAAGGTGTCCTTGGTCTTTGACAGGTAGCCTACTTCGGGAGAAAGGGCACTGGGCTGAGAAGGAGGGATTAGAGGACTAGATCCCACCTGATCTTTGGTACTTACTGGCTGTATCATCTGGAGCAGGTCACTACCTGGAAGTTCATGAACCCCTATTCCCTAATCTGCCACACAGCATCACATCACATACTCTTCAACCTTACAGAGTTGCTGTGAAGATAACATGCTCCCCATCCCCAGTGTAATATGGGAAAGTATTTTGTAAAAGATATGTCATTTTGATAACTGGAGACTCAGTGGATGTCTGGTAGGAGGACCACTGCTTCAATCCTGAGGCAGAGAGCAGCTTGGATAGTATTTAACTCTAGCGTAGGTATTACATGGTAATAGAAAGAGACCCTGATATCCGAGTGCTTTGGAAGAGAAGGTCTTGGGTTGAGTATCTAAATCATGCTTCTTCAGGCTTCAGGGAAGCTTTTGAGGACTGTGATGAGTAGTGAGGAGCTTCTGGGGATGCTTTGTAATAGGGCAAGGCGGGTGGGGCAGGATGACAGGATGGTGTGTAATCACCCAAGACCGTTAGGTTAACTTTTCTATCTGCTGGGCTTGGTACATAGTAGCTTTAGACACACAGGGTGAATGCATGAATAGTGCTCTCAATTACAACCCAACAGCTTGAGTGTCCTCTTTGACACATGGAAGCCTTTTACATGTTGTTTTCTGATTTAATAGCATGATGCCTGCTAATGCCTACCACTGCATGCCTGACTTTCAGTTGGGTGCCGTTAATGCTTCCATTTTGCTCCATCCACCCTCTGTGTCCTGATCTTCCATTTGTGACACAGTTCATTCCCCATCTCCCCCTCCCCCCACATTTTTAAAAAAATGTTTGCATAAGGGAGGATTATATATCATCTTTGCAGCCAGGCACAATTATGCCCGAATGCAATTTCATGGTATACTCATTGTCTGATATTGAACAAAGTGCTTAACCTAGCTCAGCCTCAATTTCCCCATCTGTAGAACAGAGATGCTAGTAATGGTGTAGAACTCCTGTGAGGCTTAGATGAAATGATGCAGGGTGCTATTCCAGTGTTCACGGCCCAACATAAAGAGGCGTTTTAGATCTTTATCCTTCACATTATTTTAGTTGAGCATCAATAACAATAACAAGTAATGTTCTGGTGTGTTGTTGCTTTCTGTAACTTCTTACTCAAATTACATTCTTATAAGATGTTAGGAAACTCTCAGAGAGGGGAGGTAGCTTCTCCAACGCCTTCCTCCCCAACACCCCCGGACCTGGTGGGCCTACACCAGACTGCATACCACAGGCTAAATCCATGCTGCTTCTCTGACTTGCTTTCTGTTCCACCTTCAGGGGCCTACAGGCATTTGTCAGGTTCTGAAGTAAATGCTACCCCTCACCTGGGATGGTACAAGAAGGTCTGTCCTCCTTGCTGGCCCTATTCCTGCTGAGTTCTGCCTGGATTCTTTCCTTGGAGCCCCTGGGAAAGCCAGAGAGTGGGAAGGGTGTGAAGCTCTTAGGTTAATAAAGAGGAGTAAGCCTACTTTTTTGAAGTCTGTGCTGGTAGATGATCTCATGGGGGACAGGTCCCTGGGGAAGAGTGAGGTTAAAGAAAGCCAGACTAGGAGTGACCTCCGGACACTGGCCTCTCCCTTCTGGCCTCCATCCATCACAGCTCCTCTCTCCCAGCGTCTCCAGTCTCCCGGGGCATGGCTGTCTCCTTCTTTCTTTTTTTTCTTTAGCATCAGAGAAGATGACTCAAACACTGCCTTAGGGCACCAAGGCGTCCACAAATTGGTCCCAACCCTAGCTAATGAGGAAGGCAAGAGAGGAGACTGGCAGACTGTGTCCTGTGGCTTTGGGCTGTGAGAGGGTGGGAGAAGGCGGCAGCTGGGCCCTCCTCTGACCCCACACAGCTCTGAGGCCCAAGGCCTCCTGCCCTGGGCTTGTGGATCAGGCTTTTCTAAAATCTCTTCTGTTCCAAGCCAGTAAATAAACAGATTTCTCTCCAACCTCCCTCCCTCTTTTCCATACACACACTTTCCCACATTAGATCAAGCAGTGTAGTGGAGAGGTTAGGAGCACAGACTCCAGGGCCTCAAAGATATTTGTTTCCATCCCAGCTTGTCCACAGAGAGCTGTGGGACCTGAGATAAACCACTGGATGATTCTAAGCTTCAGTTTTCTCATCTGCGAAATGGACAAACTTATGCTCATTTTGGAGAGCTGTGACCAGGAGGTAAGTTCAGACATGTGAATTGCCTGGAACACAATCCTTTAGGAAGTGGGGTCTTTTATTATTTTAAAAACATTCTTCTCCGGACTCCCTCTCCCCCCTCTCCACTCTCAACACATACATATGAGAGAAAACAACCACAGCATGGATGTAAACCCCAAACCCTTTCTTTTAAAATTGATCCTTATATGACTTCTCGCAGTGTAGGAATCCTGCCCGAATTGCAACATTAGCATTTCTCACTGATTAAATGCTTACTGTCAGATTGGCTCAGCCATTCCCACCAATTACATGAGTGTAGAGAAGGGGAAATAGAAGCCAAATAATGGCCAAGAGCCTTGTGAAGCATTCTAAGTTAATCCCTTTCCTCATCACCCCCCAATCTCTTCTAATTTAACGTCGTTTCCTCGGTTGATAAACTCAGCTGACTTCCTTGTTTTTCACGCCTGGCTTGAAGTCGGAAATTATATTGGTAAGACTCATGATGGTGGATGTTATTAATGTGCTTAATGGGCACTCAAGGCAGTTTAAACATCTTAGCCTTTGCACTGCGCCTTTATCCCACCCTGGGGGTAAATAATGGAGATGCTAACACAGTCTGTAAAGGGGAGAGAGCAGAGGTGGCCTGCCTGCTTCACAGGCCGGGATGCTTTGATGGCCTGTCTGCAGGCATGGTGATGAAATCAGCTTTCCTCGTTTTTACACCCTTTCAAAAGGCCAATTCTCCCAACACAATGCACATTTCCAAGTCATTTTTAATTTGGCATGAAAATGTCTCCTTTCCCTAGACCACAGCCAGCAGAGTTAATGGGAAACACACATCTGGGCAGCTGTGCTCTCCCAAGTGGGGGCAGGCGTGTGGAGGAGATTAAAGATAGCACCTCTCAGCCCCCAGCAACCCATGGTGCTGTAACCCATCATACTAGATTTGTTCGTTTTTACCCCTCTCTATGACTCCTATGAATGGCCATAGGGTTCCCTTCTTTTCCCCTCTGGGGTAGTGAGGATTCAGTTAAACTTTCCATGGTTCTTAGTTTCTGGTTCCAGGTGAGCAGGAGGCAGGGTGGGAGGGTCATTCTCTTTGTGTTCTCTCCTAAGTGAGTCTAAACTGTTTCTGGCTGGTCCCTCTTCTGCTGCAGTCATTCTTCAGGCCTGACCCTCTCTGCATGAGAGGATGGGGCATTTGGCAGAGGATAATGGCATAGGCTTTGAGCACATTTATGCCAAGCTTTTAGGATTCTTAGTGGCTTGTGCCCTCCCCTGTCCAGATTCTTGGTGTGTGAATTCAATTAGAATGAATTTGTATCTAAGACCAGGACACAGAGGTCCTGATATATGTCAACAGTGACCTTGTCTATGAATGTCTAGTGTACCAGAGAAGGGTTTTCTTACTTCAGCTCATCCCATCTTTACTTTGGCCTCAAGTTTTAGCATATATATATATATCTTTACCATGCTGTAGTTTGGTAAACTACAGTATTTTTCTTTTTAGTTATTCTTTCAGGGATTATGTGTAACCTGAGGAACGGTGAGGTCTGTAAATTCCTTGGGCTTGTCTGCGAAAAAAAAAAATGTGTATGCTCATGACTTTCATCAGAGTCTCAAAAGGGATGATCTCCAACACTAAAATTAAGGTGATTATACCATACTAGAGGCCTGGTGCATGAAATACGTGCATGGGGGCATGTCCCTCAGCCCAGCCTGCACCCTCTCCAATCTGGGACCCCTCGAGGGATGTCTGACTGTCCAAATGGGCAGTTGGACATCCTTCTCACAATCCAGGACTGCTGGCTCCCAGCTACTTGCCTGCCTGCCTTCCTGATTACCCCTAACCTCTTCTGCCTGCCAGCCTGATCACCCCCTGGCTGCCAGGGTTCAGAGCAGGGAGGGATGAATAGGTGGACCACAGGTGATCTTTAGGGCAATGAAACTGTTCTGTCTGATACCACATTAATGGTACATTTGTCAAGACCATAAGATGTTCAACACAAAGAATGAACCCTAATGAAAACTGCAAATTTTACTTTTGTTAATAATGTGTTGATAAAGTCTCATCAATTGTAATAAATGTATCACATTAATTTAAGATGATAATAATAAAAGAACCTTTAATGTGCTGAGGCTGGGCCTGTTTCCCCGAGGAGCAATGGTTCTGTCTTTGATAATTCAGGTTTCTTTACAAACCATAACTGCCGTGAATAAGGAGAATCAATTGCACATGGTCACCCTTGCTAAAATTCATTGTTTTATTATGATAACCAGACAAGCAAGACTTGGTTCCAAAACCTTGCCGTGCTTCTTACCAGCTATGACACCTTGAGTAGTCACTCATTGTTTTATGATGGAAAACACTGGGGATTGAGCCCACAACCGGGGCATGTGCCCTTGACCAGAATCGAACCTGGGAACCTTCAATGTGTAGGCCGATGGTTTATCCACTGAGTCAAACTGGCCAGGGCAAATTATACATGGAATTTTGACAGCATGGAGAGTTGTTGCGTGTAACCCCTGTGTTATTCAAGAGTGAACTGTAATTTCTCAGGAACCCTAGTTTCCAGCAGCCCCTCTGCAAACCCTCCTGTAGAAGCAATAGTGAACCTCCAACTTCATCATTTCCCTGCCTGGCACTAGGACCTGCTGGCTGCTGTCTGGTGAAGGTCATCCTCTTAGCCCTGCTTTCTTTTTGCTGCTTTCGAGCACCCTTTTTCAGAACAGGAGTTCAGTTGCAACTCTCTCTTTTGCTTGGCCCCAGGACAACTTTTCCACTGTCACCACCCTGTAGCCTCAGCTGGCACAGAAATTCCAAAATAAATGAACGTGTTGTAAATGGGGAGAAAATATTGTGTCCTTGCGGTGTTGATGTTGATTGCAGTTCGGCGGCTCAGGCAGCGATGACCACAGCTCAAGCTGCATATTTCTTTACCCAAACACGCAGAGGGCCTGCCGAAGCCAGGAGCTCTGCAGACGACTCCATTCACTATGCACTTTAGCTTCTAGAAGGTGTGCCTGTCGGGGCTGACAAAGTGCCATTGATCCGCAGCCCCCAGCCAGGCCAGGGACCCGGTTCGTCAAAGCCAGGCTGAGACCAACCTTTCAGCCGTGAAGCCTGATGATAACACCTTGGCAGGAGATGGCCCCCTGGAGCAGTGTGGTGCTCGCCTTTAGAATGGTCCTCAAGTGTGGGTGTGATTGGGGCTGGCACAGCACAGGCTGTAGCTTACTGAAGCCCTGTAGTAAGAGGCTTCTTGGACTATGGGTGAGGCCTGAGCTTGCTTGTTGGGGTCTGGCTGCAGATTCCCAGGGGAGCTTGCAAGTTTGACCACCCAGTGTCAATTTGGTTAAGGACATGAATAAGAGGAAAACAAAATCTCCTTTGAAGGGGACTATGGGTAGGCAGAGGGAGAAAGTAATTTGTTACAAGGAGTTAGTTTTTACTCTCTATCCAAAGATTGGGCTTGAATTTCCCAGGCAACAATGGGGATTTCTCGTGTAGGTCAAATTCCAGAGAGTTTTGAAGAAGACGTCTGTTAATTTTTTCTGTCTGTCTAGCACCCCCCACCCATCCTTTAAGACATTGTTTCTGCTTCCTAATCATGTGATTTGGTGGTCCAGCCAATCACAGTTTCTGCTGTCCCTGGATGCAGGAGCAGGACATAGTCTTGATGTGCCAATCACAGAACTCCATTTCCCTCACAAGAATAGACATTCAACCTCAGCTGGACCCATCAGAATCCTCTAGGACTTTTTCTTTCTTTCTCCCTAGGTCCATGGTCGGCAAACTACAGCTTGCGAGCCACATGTGGCTCCTTGGCCCCTGGAGTGAGGCTCTTCCACAAAATACCACAGCTTGGGCGAGTCTATTTTGAAGAAGTGGTGTTAGAAGAAGAAGAAGTTTAAGTTTAAAAAATTTGGCTCTCAAAAGAAATTTCAGTCGTTGTACTGTTGATATTTGGCTTTGTTGAGTAATGAGTTTGCCAACCACTGCCCTAGGTCTTTGGATTTGGAGGAGAAGCTGGTTTGGTTTTAGGTCAGAGAGATAAACGGATATGAATTGAGGCTGGCTGGTGGGCATCTTTTTTACAATTTGGGAACACCTATTGTAAGCTAGGAGAGAATGAGACAATACACAGGAAGTCAGTACCAAGTTGTGGGGAGAAGTGAGAGAGGGTCCTGAGGGTCATGTTTGAGTTCCTGGATCTAGGTATGCTTGAAGCTTCTTAGATTTCTGGTTAAATGGATCAATTTAGTCTTTCTTTTTAATTTAAAAACTAGGACAAATAAAAATCCTTCTGAGGGGACCTAGATGGCAGCTGGGAAAGACATGATGAACAATCATTTTATGAAAATCATGCATGGCAATAGTCTTCAGTCCTGTATGCCTCCCAATTGATTTTAAAAAAATATATTTTATTGATTTTTTTTAAATTTAAAAAATATATATTTTATTGATTTTTTTACAGAGTGGAAGGGAGAGGGATAAAAGTCAGAAACATGGATGAGAGAGAAACATCGATCAGCTGCCTCTTGCACTCCCCCTACTGGGGTTGTGCCTGCAGCCAAGGTACATGCCCTTGACCAGAGTCAAACCCAGGACCTTTCAGTCCGTAGTCCGACACTCTATCCACTGAGCCAAACCGGTCTCAGCGCCTCCCTCTTATTGAATGGTCTCTATTGCCAATCTTGTGCCAAGACTGAGACTATTAAAATGAATAAGGTAAAATATCTTCCCTCAAGGAGCTTGCAGTCTACTTGGAAAAACAATGATGATACAGTGTGAGATAATACAGTGCAAAGATTACAATACAATGCTAGGGTGGAAGATTGGTGCTCTGGGAATACAAAGGAAGCTAGTTCACCCAGAAGAAAAGGGAGATCAAGACAGACTTCCCAGGTGAATCAGCACCTAAACTGCAATAGATGCAGGTGGGGAACAGATGAGCAGTAGCTAATCCTTGGCCTGGAGCTCTTATTCTGAGGTTGGGGTTGGAGGGACTGGGGATGAGACCAGCACAGACATTATGGCAACACATGACTAGGTCATGAAGCAATGGGGGCCCTAATTAATGACTAATCAGGAGCTCTAGACATTCATGGGAGGTTAGGATATTTGCAGGCTCATCCTAATTAATCTGCTTGCTTCTCAGTCCTCCATTACATTCTCTTCATTTCTTTTGGCCACTAAATTTGTTATCTGCTCTTTCTAACTGCTTTTGAAATATTTTAAATCATGTCCCTTATCAGTCAAATAATTTTGATTAGGCACTCACAATATTTGTAAATTACCATAAATTAGATATATATATAGCTACTATGCAAATATATTAATCCTATCTAATAAAAGAGTAATATGCAAATTTGACTGTACCTTCACCACACCCACAAGCCATGCTCATAACCACGCCCACCAGCCAATTAGGAGCAAACTATGCAAATAAACCCCAACCAAGATGGCTGCCACCACTGAGAGCAGGAGTAAGGCTTGGGTTTCCCCAGCAACAGAGGAAGCCAAGCTTTCTGCCTCCCTAGGCCTCCAGTCAATGTTACAAAGTTTCAATTATAAAAGATACAGAAATGGCGGCAGCCACTGAGTTGGAGAGAACAGAGGCTTGGGTTTCTCTGGCAACGGAGGAAGCCAAGCTTTCCACCTGCTGTTGCTGGCCTAGGCCTGCACTCTAGGCTACAATGTTTCAAACAGAAATGGATGCCACCCAGGAGCAAGCAGAAGTCTTGGCTATGCTCCAGGCTACAAAGTTTCCATTGTAGACACAGATTAATTTCAGATCTTAGGGCCTCCACTTGGGTCGCTGGGGGGCGTGGCTGGCCTGCAAACCTCCACAGGCCCTCGCCCAGGCTGCCCTTCACCCCAAGGAAACCCCCACCCAGATCTGGGACACTTTTCAGGGCAAACCAGGTGGCCTCCACCCATGCACCAGGCCTCTATCCTAAAACAGTAATTTGCAGATTGACCATCACTCCAACACACAAGAGGGCTGCCTCCATCTGGTCAAAGATCCTGCCCCCATGTGGACACAAAAGGGCCACCACAAGATGGCCAGGGGAAGAGGGCAGTTGGGAGGGACCAGGTCTGCAAGGGAAGGCAGTTGGGGGCGATCAAGCCTACAGAGGAGGGCAGTTAGGGGTGACCAGGCCGGCAGAGGAGGGAAGTTGGGGGCAAATAAGCTGGCAGGGGAACAGTTAAACATCAATTAGACTGGCAGGGTAGTGGTTAGGGGGTGATTAGGCTGGCAGGCAGAAGCAGTTAGGGGCAATCAGAGAGGCAGGCAGGTGAGCAGTTTGGAGCCAGCAGTCCTGGATTGTGAGAAGGATGTCCGATTGCCCGTTTAGGCCCAATAATACCAGGAATCGGGCTTAAATGGGCAGTCGGACATCCCTCAAGGGGTCCTGGATTGGAGAGGTTGCAGGCTGGGCTAAGGGACATCCCTCCACCCCCTGTGCACGAATTTTGTGCACTGGGCCTCTAGTCAATTATAAAATACTAGAGATCTGGCACATGAAATCCATGCACTCAGGGGGGGTCACTCAGCCTGGCCTGTGCCCTCTCACAATCCAGGAGCCTTTGGGGGATGTCCAACTGACAACTTAGGCCCATGAGGCATGGGCCTAAGCCATCAGTCTGGCATCCTTAGCATTGCTGCGGAGGTGAGAAAGGCTCCTGTCACTGCCTCTGGGCTCACCGGCTGTGAGCCCAGCTTCTGGCTGAGCTGTACTCCCCTTGTGGAAGTGCACTGACCACCAGGGGCAGCTCCTGTGGTAAGCATCTGCACCCTGGTGGTCAGTGTGCCTCATAGAGTCCGGTGGTTCTGCTGTTTGGTCAATTTGCATATTAGCCTTTTATTATATAGGGTATTCAGGAATAGGAAATCTAAAAGAATAAATATCAAATGAACAGTGTATTGAATGTCTTGCTAATAGTACTAGCTAAATAAACATTAGCCACAATGCCTTTGGGGTGAGGGCCATGGTAAACGAAGGTAAATTTATAGCCATCCATTTTGCAAATAGTCTTGTTAATTTGATTTTTTTGATAATTTTCTTATCATATTTGGTGGTACAGCTGATGGAGAGCTCTGCTTAGAAGCAGGAAAAAGGGAAGTGTCATTGCCCATGTTCTCATCGGTTGATGTGCTTGCTCCATCAGTGTTCTTCACTCACACTTATTTTGCAAGAATTCTTTTAAGCCATTTGTCTATTCTGTGACAACAAGTTTGGTTAAAATTAGGGAATTGTCTTAGTCCTTTTGGTCTGCTGTAACAAAATACCACAGACTGGGTGGCTTATATAAACAATAGAATTTCTTTCTTTCTTTTAAAATATATTTTATTGATTATTTACAGAGAGGAAGGAAGAGGGATAGAGAGTTAGAAACATCGATGAGAGAGAAACATCGATCAGCTGCCTCCTGCACACCCCCTACTGGGGATGTGCCTGCAACCAAGGTACATGCCCTTGACCGGAATCGAACCCGGGACCCTTCAGTTCGCAGGCTGACGCTCTATCCACTGAGCCAAACTGGTTTCGGCTTCTTTCTTTCTTTTTAAAAAATATATTTTTATTGACTTGAGAGGAAGGTAGAGGGAGAGAGAGAGAGAGAAACACCATTGATTGCCTGCCTCCTGCACTCCCCCAACTGGGCATTGAGCCTGAAACCTGGGCATGTGCCCTGACTGGGAATTGAACCATGACCTCTTGGTTCATAGGTCAGTATTCATCCATTGAGCCATGCTGGCCGGGCAGGATACATTTCTATTCCAGTTCTAGAAGCTAGACGTCTGAGATCAGAGTGCTAACATGGTCAGGTTCTGGGAAAGGCTTTCTTCAAGGCTGCAGACTGCTGACTTCCGGCTGCATCCTCATATGTTGCAAGGGAAGAGGGAGCTCTCTGGGGTCCCTTAACAAGGGCACTAATTCCATCTTCATGGCCCAATCACCTCCCAAAGTTTCCACCTCCAAATGCCATCAAGCAGGTTGTTCTAACTTTAGCTGTACCACTGGGACCAAACTGAAAAACCTGATACCTAATTCCAAATTAAAAAATTTTGGTGGGCTATTTTGAAAGTTAGCCATGTTCAGCATCCTACTCTGCCTCTCTCATTTCCTCCCTCCCTATATTGGTTAGGTTCTCTGAGATGCAGATGCTCAGAAGGTTTAGATCGGCCATTTTCAACCTTTTTCATCTCATGGCACACATAAACTAATTACTAAAATATCACGGCACAACAAAAATATATGTATTTTTTGCCTATCTGATCAAAATATGGGTGTAATTTTGATTCATTCACACTGGACAGCTATGGGTATGTTGGCTGTTGCCATTTTTTAAAAATTGACATTTTAAGGGAAAAGAGGTCAGTGTCCTTGACTAAATAGCCAGGTTTTGCATGTTTTAAAAATCCTTGTGGCACATTGGTTGAAAATTGCTGGTTTAAATTTATGGGGAGAAATAACCACGAAGAAAAAAGAAAGGTTACAAGATCTGTCTGACAACACCTGTGAAGAGGAAGGAAGGTTGGATAGATAAGGTTTCATACTACAGTTTTAGTTGTGACAATGTTTAAGCTAGGTCAATAGGCAGTCCTTGAGCCAAAGTCCGCATCACAGGAGTCCTATATTTTACAGGAACTATCTGCATTGGTACCCCAGCCATGCATACTCTTTGACTGAGAGCCCCTGTGGGATGCATGGTCTCACTGCACATGCAGGGATGCACATAGAACTCAGCAGCTGGAGCCATCACTCAATTATGCCTTGAGTAACAGAAGATCTGAGAGGCACACTTTACGGTTTCCACCCTTCTTCTCTTCTTCTCTTTCTCCCTTCCTTCCTTTTTTCTTCTTCCAGATAACATTTTTGGAGTGCTCTTCAGGTTCCAGGCTAAGTACCAGGTACTGGCAATATATAATGAATAAGAGAAATGGTAGCTCTACGCTTATGGAGCTTCATTAGTCATTTTTAAAAATGATTATTTGTATGGTTCTGTTGAGAATGAATTAAACTGAAAGCTCTTTTGAGTGAAGGGAGGGAGACCAATCTAGCTCTCCACCCTCTAACCTATAGAGTTTAGCCAATTGCCTGGCACATGATTAAGACAGCTATATATTTCCTAAGCCCCAAGCCAGGACATTATTATTTGTGCATTTGTTTACAAAAAAAGTCATAAAAAACTGTGAAAGTAAAATCACATTTGCCCAGCTGGCATGGTTTAGTGGTTGAGCATCGACCTGTGAACCAAGAGCTCACTGTAGATCTGGTCAGAGACACATGCCTGGGTTGCAGGCTCAATCCCCAGCAGGGGGCGTGCAGGAGGCAGCTAATCAATGCTTTTCATCGTTGACATTTCTATCTCTCTCCCTTCCTCTCTGAAATCAATAAAAACATATATATATTTTTTAAATCACATTTTTAATAGTTTTAATCAATCCTCTTTCAAGAAAAAGGGCAAATTCGTGAAATTAGACTGATCCCAGGAAAGCCAGGATTTATGTTAAATGTAGCAGGCAGGTTGATTTAATCATATTTGTTTGGGTGCAAAAACAAAGATTCATTCAAATTATTCATAGATTTGTCATAAAATTACATGTGTATGGGAACTCAGGGAAAGCTATTCAGTTGGCCTTGGGAAGGTCAAGAACACCAGCAGAATTTGGGCCACACAAAGACTGAGAGTGGAATTGTAAGGTCATTTGGAATCCTAGGAGGTCCCAGGAGTGTTGGACTCAGCAGAGCACGGACCATGACTCTGACGTTCCATCATTTTCATGACTCATCTCTTCTTCATGGCATGTTCTCCTCTTCCTACAGACAGATTTCCTCAACCCCTGTCTTTTATATTGTCTTGACTTCCTAGTTGCTGGACTCTCATAACTTCATCTGGTTTATGCATTATGGTCCCTCTGATTTATTTCTCTCATGATTTGTCTTCTGCTGCTAAAGACTCCACTACCCTGCCAAATTCTAGAGGGGAAAAATCTGGTTGGCCCAGGTCTTGTTTTATGACAGTCTGAACTGATCAATACTGAACTGGGGACCCTTTTCAGAGTCCACTTATGGTCCAATCAATTGGGAAGGTTGGGTTGAGTTTCATATGACCACATATACTGCCTTAGGCATTCTCTTTTCACAGGGAATTGGCATTCCAGTTTCCCTTGGAATAGAACCATGACTTCATTGTAGAAGCTATACCATTTAAAAAGTCTTGTATTAGTCCACGTGTAGTCATGATGAATGAAATAATCCCAATCCTTTTCATATAAACTAATCCACTCTTCCTATTTCCCAGACTGATGGAGGAGGAGTGGATGTAAGATTGATCAAGTCCATACCGTATGCCTAGCATTCATTATTTCATTTGATGATGACAATAGGCCTAATGAGGTAAGTACTATCCACATTTACAGATGGCAAAACAGACTCAGAGAGTTTAAATAACTTGCCAGAATTAGCAAGTAGCTGACCTAGGATTCAAACCCAAGTGTTCAACTCTATGTCTCTACTATTTTTTTTTCAACAACCTACTTTCATGTCCTCCCATAGTTCCAGCTCAGACAGCACTCAAAACACTTCCTTTTCTGCCTTGGTTGGCCTAGAAACGTGGGGTCCAAGAACATTTGTGTGTGTGTGTCTCTCTTTGTCCTTTACTTAGCTCAGAATCCCAGTGACTATTTTTCATGAAGGTGGCAACTATGTGGTGTCTGCTCCCCTCTTCATGTTGTGTTGCTCTCTACTACCCCCCCCCCCCGGCCCCCATGGTAGAAATAATTTTGCATCAGAGACTGTCAGAGACTTGAGTTCAAGCCTTTGCTCTGCTTCTAAGAAGGTGGGCGATTTGGGGCTAGTTTTTTTTTAGGTGACGAATAAGTAGGACATTTAAGCTTCTTTCAGTCTTGATAGTCCATGTCCAAAAGACATCTTTTCACTTCTGTTCACTTCTGAAAGCTCATTCACTTTGGCTCATGGTCCCTTTGAAGACTCAGTTCTTCAAGGTGGATCAAAGCTCTCTCTCTGCTTCCTGGTGGTATGAACCACCATATATGGTATTTGGAAACCTGAAGCATGCTGGCCTGGAGCTAAAAGGGCTTGAATTTTGAGTAAATGTTACTTTCCATCTGATTCAGGTCCTTTCAACGTGGGAGGAATGTGAAATATAACTGAGTGGGAGAAAATAATTCTCCATAGTCTGAATTCATTTTCTCCAGCTGTTTTCCAGGTCCATGATTTGATTCACCAAAACCCCAGTTTCACACATATCATCTTAGCCTCATCACATACCCCTAGTCCCAGGATGCAGAAGTCTACTCAGTGGGGAGTCCATCACCCATTGCTTTCATTCATTAAACATTGAGTGCCACCATATAATTCTATGCTAGGTTTGTAACAGTGAACAAAGAAGATATGGCTCCTTCTTGCCTACTGCTTGCCATCTGGGAAGAAAAATAAACAACAAACAAGTGATAAGTAGATAATTCTAACTTCTCAGGCAGTTCTTCTTTAGAAATCTCATAGGGAGTAAATCACATGGTGCTAGTACCTTTTTAAAAATCTGTCTTTTAGTGTTATGTATTACAAATAAGATTTCACTGTGGAGAACTCCTGCACACATCCCAATGGATTTGTCACAGTCAAATTCAGTTACAGTGAGATCTAAAATATTCAGCATATAGTATGTATTCATTAAATATCAATCATTTCACTGAGAGTGAATAAATAAATGACAATTTGGATTTGAATTAAACAGTGGAAGAAGGAAACTGTTATACAGACAGTTTTGAAATAAGCCTTTTGCTCCATTCAATTATTAGATTATTTTTGTATTATTCCAATTATTCATTAAATAGTTAATTAAAGACTTACTATGTACCAGGGCTGCTGGGTGTGCTAGGTTATAAGGGTATATGGTAATCAGGACAAACATAGTCCTTGCCCCTGAGGAGCTGTTTATAACATTTTTTTGCTCTTCCTTCCTTCCTTCCTTCCTTCCTTCCTTCCTTCCTTCCTTCCTTCCTTCCTTCCTCCCTCCCTCCCTCCCTCCCTCCCTCCCTCCCTCCCTCCCTCCCTCCCTTCTTTCTTCCTGTTCCCCCCTTTCTCTCTCTTTCTCCACCAGTGAAATTTCCATGTGGAATCATGCTTTAATAAGCATGATTACAATAATATTTGAAATGGTGTGAGGAAATAATAAACAGAGACAGAGAAAACCATGGCAAAATTAGGGGGGGGGGCATAGTTTTCCTTTTTTCCCCCTGTGTGATGAAGAGCCCATAATTAGAATACTATTGTTGTATTGACTCTTACATAGAAAGAAAGGATAGAGAGAGAGGAAGTACTTGTTGTATTGGAGCATTAATTACAACCACATGGGCCAACTGCCTGTCATGGAAATAATTCTGCTATTTACTTAGCAGCCGTGGATATGCCATCCTGGATGCTGACCTGCTCTCCTTTGTGCAGGGATGGTGGCCAGGGACTATTTACAAGTCTTTATATCCTACGGCTGCTCTAAACAACTGGTAACCGAGGCGATGAAGGGGCCAGGGCTTTGCATAAATAGAAAAGCAAATGTATATTTGTCGGTATTGCTCTCCTCTCCTTTGTTTTATCCTCTTTCCAAAAATAAAGTGCATTGTTCCCAGGGAGTGGAATTTGAAGTGGCAGCTGTATGCCTGGCTGACTCCTTCCCAAAGAGCTGAGCTCAAGGAAGTAACCAGGGTTAACTCGAGTTTGTTCTGCCCTCTACCAACACAGGGATCCAAGCTGCCAAAATAGCTGCATTCACAGGGTGTGTTGTGCACACAGCCAAGTATGCCCATCACTCACACACTTAGAAGTGACGCACAAGCTGTGCGGGTACCTGTGCCCTTGGGCTCTACACAAGGGCTGTTCATTGGAAACCTTCGCCCACCAATAGTACTGTTTTTAAGGAATGGTCTAGCACACTGCTTCCATCCGCTGCTCTCTCAACATGAGCTGGAAATCACTTCACTGGGTCTGGGTCCACAACAATTCCAATGAGGTTTGACTTTGATTTTGCTACTGTTTGTGTGCCCATGAACTTGGGGGAGAGGGGCAGTCTGAATGAGGAACATGGGCGTGTACACTGTGCTATGCGGGATGGCTGGCTTTAAGAATAACTTACAATTCTTTGGATGATAACTCATGGCTACTGACCTAAAGCTATTTGTCCAGCAGAGGGGACATGTTATTCAGGAGAGTTCTGTGGGCAAAATTCAGGTGCATAATCAAGGTTTCTGGTATTGAGTTAAATTTATATGACCTGATTCAACAAACACTGAGTAAACCCTTTGGTATTGTTAGTATACCAAGAGATCTTTGTAAAATAATCTGTCTTTTCTTCAAATGGCTGGTTCAGTGTTTTATATGAGTAGGGGTGTCTTTGAGGGATAGTATGTCTGCAATCCAAGGAGCATCGGTCTTTGGTGGGGGAAGAATTATTCCCTAGAGATGGTATTACAGCATGGGCAAAACCATTCTCAGCACACTCTGTAACAGGCACTACCTAATGTGCGAGGGGTTATTGATTTTGGGGTAAAATGGCAATAAGATATGTCTCTACCATAAAAAGGCACTTACTGGGTTGAATGGCAATCTCCCAAAAGATATATATATATATATATATATATATATATATATATATATATATATATATATATAAAATCTGGTGAACGTGACCTCATTTGGAGAAAGTGTCTTTGCATATGTAGTTAAGGATCTCCAGATGAGGTCATTCTGCATTATCTGAGTGGGCCTCAAATCCAAATGACAGGTGTCCTTAGACAAGACACACAAGGGAGAGACACCCAGAGAGGAGAAAAAGACATATGAAGACAGAAGCAGAGGTTAGACCTATGCAGCCACAAACCAAGGAATGCCCGAAGCCAGCAGAAGCTGGAAAAAGCAAGGAGAAAGTCTCTTCTAGGGCCTTTGGAGGAATGTGGCCCTGCCAACAACCCATTGATTTTAGACTCCAGGCCTCCAGAAGGGGGAAGGAATACATTTCTGTAGATTTAAGCCACCCAGTTTGTAAACATTTGTTACACTAGTCCTGGAAAAGTACTGCAGGGAACAAGTTAATTACTTATTCTGGGAATGTGTAGTCGGAAGCTAGTTCCTTCTGAAGGGTCAGAGACCTTTATCGTTCATTCATTCATTCCTGCCACAAACACACAGCTCAGGGCTACTAGATGCTGGGCTCTGTTCTTGGTGCTGAGTAAACAAAGACAAGTGAGGCTTAGCTTGGCTTTGCAGAGCTCAGGGAAATCAGCAAGGAACCAACAGAGAGAAAGGCTCTCAGAGGTGTGCATGGTGGGAGCACAAAACAAGGCTGGGTTCCTCTGTGCTTTTGCAGGGAGATAGGTCATTTATACAACAATGGCATGTGCCCTAAGGTCTGGATGTGCTCAAAACCAGGGGAAATCTGCTCCCACAGAAAGCACTTCGTTAGGGTGAGCTAAGATTTCTTTACACTAACTTTAGACTCAGTTAAAAACAAAAAGAAAGAAAGAAAGACGGTGGCTCATAATTTACGGGGCCCAGAGGGAAGGAAACAAAAGGGTCCTTTCTGGAGTAGACGAATATGTGTGGAGTTTATGTACAAAGTTCCCTTTGACATTACCAGCCTTGGTTTAGAGTCCTTTTGAGCTGGAGATAGGAAGTGGTGGTGGTGGATGGGTGGGAAACTGAGGGACGGTGAGTTCTGCCAGAGGAAAGACATTCCCATCAAGAACTGGGCCTGAGTTAGCGTGAAATTCCCTGCACATGCTGCTTTGTCTCTCAGACTTGCTTTAAATACAGTCACTCATTTATTCATTCATGGAATACTAATTTAGTCTTGTGAGATTAACAAGGTA
Source organism: Antrozous pallidus (assembly GCA_027563665.1). Classification (NCBI taxonomy): domain Eukaryota; kingdom Metazoa; phylum Chordata; class Mammalia; order Chiroptera; family Vespertilionidae; genus Antrozous; species Antrozous pallidus. Next base: position 27,343,897 of record CM050526.1, on the reverse strand, counting down.
GTTCTGTGTGAGGGGATGGTACTTAACTGGACTATCCAAGAAAATTCTGTCAGGAGCGGATTAGTCATATGGGGACAGAGACACAGACCTTAACACTGAGGACCAATGCAAGGCCAGGGTTAGCCCCAAATGTAAACTGGGTAGACAGACATAGTAATGCTATAGACAGTAAAGGGAGGTTATTAAGGGGCAGCCTGACCAGGAAAAGCTTTCTGGAGAATGAGTGGCTCAAGGTAGGTGTTGAAATATGGGTAGGATTTAGCCAGATGGGAACAGGTGGAGTTAGACAATCTTCCTTTCTCCCTCATTCTCTCTTGTCCTTCCTTTTCTTCCTCAAGCCTGGGGTAGGAAGGGATAGCATACCCAAATGTCTATCATCACAAAGGATTGTTATCTGTGGGGAGGGCAAAACTTTTGCTAGCTAGGATATCAAATTCTGGTTATAATAAATCTTGGGAAACAAAAATTTTGTATCATTTTATTAAAAGTAGAAGATGTAATTTGTGGCCAGATAATAGAAGCCTGCTAAGGTGTTTGTGATCCTAAAAGCAGTGGAGCCATTGTTGTTGTTGTTGTTTTCCTTTTTCAGGAGATAATAATCTATTTCCATCCTAAACGTAATAATACTCATTACTGGAAGTAGAAAAATCATGGAAAAGAAGAGAAATAAATCACCAGTAATCCCCCCTTAAAGAAATAATTACTGTCAGTATTTTTCCTGCATGTAATTTCTAAAATATTTGTGGAAATCACATATAGATTTTAAAAAAATATCCTGCTTTTTAATCTCACCATTACAACACAAGCATTTCCGGATGTTATTTTAGTTCTTCAAGAACAGGGTTCTTAATGCCGGCATCCAGGAGATGTACATTAATTTACTTAATCTTTCCCCTATGGTTGCACATTTGATTTACTAGAATTTTTCATTATTGTAAATCATGCTGGGATGAGCTTCTTCGTGTAATAATCTTCTCCCATATTTATGATTATTTCCTTTGGCTAGAGCCCTGGATGGGGAAATCACAGAATCAAAGGGCATGGACATCTTTAAGGTTCTTTGAACATTCTGCCAAATTGCTTCCTTGGGGGCTGTTGAGCTTTGGAAGTACATGATGAAAGATGAGTCTCATAGCAGAGGACAGGCAGGGCCAGGCCAGAGAGAAAGAGCATTCCAAACATTCTCGCAGGAAGAGACATTCCGGAGTCACCGAAGCTGCAGCCCTGGTGATATGCTGCCCTGATATGAAAGCATTGCTGGTGGACCTGCCATTTTTAGAAAACCACTTTTCAGTTCTTCCCTACAAGGACAGTTGTGCTTGGGACACAGGGATCTTTCTTCTGTTCCTAGAGCACGCCCAGCTCACATCCACCACAGGGCTCTTGCATTCGCTGTGCTCCTCCCCTGGGAAAGCTCTTCCCTCAGAACTTGTCATGACGGGTCTCTTCTGGTCCTTTACATCTCAGTTCAAAGGTCGAATGCTTAGAGAGGACACCTCTGACGACCTGCTGTAAAAGAGCAACATCCTCTGCCTCCAGTTGCTTCTATGGAGTGGACTTCATTCGTAGCACTTACTATCCTGCCCCGTGTCAATGTTCAGTAGCTATTTGTAGAATGACTGGATCAAGGTTGTTCACGTATTCATTTCATCTACAAATATTTTCTGAGGGTCGCTTTAAACTATTCCCTTTAGCCCAGTCAATGTGGCTCGGTTGATACAACGAGTATCAACCTATAAACCAGAAGGTCACAGATCGATTCCTGGTGCAGACACATGATTGGATTGTGGGCTCCATCCCAAGGAGGGAACGTGCGGGAGGCAGCTGATCAGTGATTCTCATCGTTGAGGTTTCTATCTCTCTCTCCATCTCCCTTCCTTTCTGAAATTAATAAAAACATATTTAAAAAATAAATGTTTGTGTTAAGCCATCAAGTTTTGGAGTTGTCACACAGAAACAGACAACTGAAATGCACATATAGCATTGTATACCTTGCATGTCTTTCCCTTCTTTGCTGTCCTCATCACATCTGTGATTGTTTCTCACCTGGTTATTTATTAATGACTAGAGGCCTGCTGTACAAAGAGATTCGTGCAATAGGCCTTCCTTCCCTTGGCTTCCAGTATCGTTGGTTTGTTTGTTTGTTTGTTTGTTTGTTTTCAGCACATGGGACCCAGACCTTCGCTCCAGCCAGAGTCTGCCTTCTTTGTCTTTGCTGCAGACACCGACCAAAGTCTGCTGCCTTCATCTTAGCTGCAGACTCTGGCTTGAGTCTGCCGTCTTCGCTCCTGTAGATCCCTTCATCCCCTATCCTTCCTCTCATAGCAAGCGTCCTGCCCCGCCTGGCCACTCAGCATGTGGAGCAGCTGGGCAGCCACCATATTTGGACTTCTAATTTGCATATTCCCTCCTGATTGGCTAGTGGGTATAACAGAGTGATGGTCAATTTGCATGCTTCTTTTTTATTAGTGTAGATTCTCCTTTTTAGTTGTTTGTAAGCTTTCTGAGGACTAAGGCCACATTGATCATGTCTTTTCTGTTTGTCTTTTTGACTTACCATATATAGTGGACAGTTGTCACTTCAGGGCCACCAAAAAATGTTTGGGGAGTCTGCCAGGGTGTGAGTTTCAGAAGAGGCAGGGTTTTGCCTCCCAGCAAGTGGAAAGTCGGATACTCTGTTTGCTTCCTGACAGGCAGGGCATAGTATGCGTGCTTGGCCCAGCCCATTGGATGTTCTTGGTGTGTCTATGGAGCTAGTGATGCAGACAGAGAAGCAGGAGGGAGTAGGATGCACTCTAGTGGTTCTGATAGTAGCATCTAGTGTCCAGTGGCAGAAGCCTTGAGATCATAACCACTTCTGAGATAGAATTGTCTGTGTTTGGGCTGCCTGGCTTCCCTTAGTCTCTGCCCAATCATTTTACAAGTTGGTTCTCCAAACTTACTGGTGATCTTCTAACTAGGCTACTTGAAAGCCATCCAGAAATTTCATTTCTGAGGGAGCTAGAGTTGCTTTCTATTGTACATGTGGAGGATACTGAGGTGGTTACTTAGTAGCATTGTAATGAAGGCACAGAAGGTATTTAATACATATTGTTAAAGGAATGAATGAGTATGTGTCAGGGACCCAGGTGGACATCAGGGATTTCAGGGTAAAAAAAGCTCTAATTCAGAGAAGCTTTTATTTTACTAAATTATACCTAAGCAAAAGCAGTAATTGCAGGTAAGCGCTGCAAGAGTGATAGGCACAAAATTATGAGAATGAACTGTATCTAGAACAGGGAGGGGAAGGGAACTCTCTATGACATATCAGTGGCTATAATTAAATGAACAGTAAATGTTTATTTATTGCTGGATGGATGACTAAATAAATGTAATATTGAAGTAATGTGTATGAAAAGCTTTGCTAATTATAAAGTGCTACATATATGGAAAATGCTATTCTTAGACTAATGCATAATATCTGTATTAGTTAGAACTATTTATATTGCAAATATCAGAAATCTCAAACTGTCTTAAGTAAAAAGACAATTGATTGGTCCATATAACAGAAAAGGTCAGGGAGTATGATAACTTCAGGGGTTTAAGTATTGCCATTAAGACCTCTTTGTCCTTTTTGATCTTATCTGCATTGGCTTCATTCTAGGAACCACCTACTTGGTGGTTCCTAGACATTTAAGGCCTGCCTATCTCAGGTTCATGGTCAGAAGAAACAAACAAACAAGAAACAATTTCTGGTTATTCAAGCATAACTCCTTGGGTTGGCATTGATTGAACAAGATTGGCCTACCTTGACTGATATGCCCCCTTTTAAACCAATCACTGATGGATATATATATTTATACACACACACACACACACACACACACACACACACACACATATACATAATGCTCGGATTGGCCAGACCTGGTTCATGTTCCCATTCCTGGAATTGGGGTGGAGGTCAGCCCTGCTGCAGCCTCTAGTGGTTAAGACCATGGCATTGGACCCAAAAGACTTGATTTTGTAAATTTTGCTTCTACCACTTCAGAGCAAAGTACATATTTGTTTCTATTTTGGCTGACACATTTTTGAAATGGAGATAATAATACTACTGACATCACAGAGTTGGTATAAGGAGTAAATGAGTTAATATATGCAAAATGCCTAGACCAGTACCTGGCATGCAGTGAGAGCTTACTGCACATTAGTCACCATTCTTAGCAATTATTGCATGGGCCAAGAATAGGGAAGGAATGGCTCTCAAAGGAAATTCATGGGACCATTACCAGAAGAGAGTATGAATGAATGCTCGAAGGGCAAAAACAACAAACGTCTACTACGCTTCATCCCCAAGTTCTCACCAACAAGCCACTGGAGGTGAGCAGCCAGTTAGCTCTTGGTGCCTGTCCTGTCCCTGCCATGAGAAGTTCCAAAACACAGTCTTGCTACCTAAACAGCACCCCAGCAGCGCTGACTGTCTCCCTGGCAACAGTCCTTGTTTTCTCCCCCAGGCTTTAGCTTTGGGGCAGTCTTAGAAAATCCATGCCTGGGCCAGCCTGAGTGCATATTAAACCATTTCAAAATGTTGGAAGAGGAAGTCTGCTTGCTTAATGTGTAATTTAGCTAAAAGAACTGGAACAACTTGCATTTTGTTATGTTCCTCATTTTGCAAATGAATGTTATTTTCGTAATGGACCATAATGGCTCCCTCAGAGTTATTCTGGTCTATCATATTAATGTGAATGGTGGTGCTTTAATAAGAGTTGACTTTTGACTCTTTGGGCATGCATGATGGTTGCTTGGTCCTCATATGCCAAAGCATCAGCCATTCTCCTTCTCGTGAGTTGATATTCCTTATTTCACTACTTTCATGGGACGAACAGGAACATGAATCACACATCAACAAGCCCAAAGCTATGTCAATGGCTTGAAGTGACAAAGAACTGGTATTTTATTAATGATTCTCCTTTTTAGTTGTCTGTAAGGGAAGGGAATTTTGTGTCCGGTGGCTGTGTTTGGCTTCCTTTAGTCCCTGCCCAATCATTTTACAAGTTAGTTCTCCAAACTTACTGGTGATTTTCTAGGCTACTTGATAGCCATCCAGAAATTCCAGTTGAGGAAGCATAGTGTCCATCTTGTCTAATTTTGTCTGAGGTCTCTATGTCTCCATCATTCTTCATGTCTCTCTGGAGACATACTGAAGAAATGGTTCAATTTCCCCAATTCAATTGGTTTCAAGAAGGAGGTGTTCAAACCATGAAATAACTGGGTAAGAAGAACATTCATAGGCAAGAATTCCTGGAGAGCACTTTTGGTAGAGATGTGGTTTTGAGCTAGGTTCTTGGAAAGAAAACATAAATCCTTTTCAAAAAATTCTTATAGGAGAGCTAGAAAATTTATAGACCTGTCTGTGCTGAGAGTCTAATACCTTTGCTTGGGGACATCTGGGTGGTGGTTGTGACAATTTATAGCTGGAAACCTCCTGTCTCACACCCTTGCTTCTGCCCAGAACACAGCAAGACTCAAGGCTTCCTTTGATCTCTATGTGTTGAGTTTCATGAGTTCTAGACTCACTTCTGGAGGGTAACCCTACCTCCCCTGTCTCCCCAGTACCTAGTCCTCTTCTCTCACTGTCCAGTGAGTCATACTTCCCCATCAGTTGTCATCATCTCTTGCCTGTGCTGTTACCTCCTACCTCAGCCTTACTCTCCTATAGGATAACCACTTATTGTGAATATTCTAAGGAAGACCTCATATAAGATGTTACATGGCTGTGTTATAATATGTGTTAAGCTCTATATTTATTCTTGGTTTGGAATATATGGTCACATCATTCTCCCCTCATCAACCTTGTTATTGAGTAGGCCTCCCTTGCTGCTCCATGTTTCCCATCTGAGCTCAACAATCTCATTAGCTGTGCGTTTTGAGGCAGATTACTACTGTACCTCTCTGAGCCTCATTTCTGTCTATAAAAAGGACACAAACATATGTATTCCAGAGGACTTTTTAAGAAAATGGAATGTGATTGTGTCAGTAACACACCTAGCACAGTGTTTGGCTCAGCACTCTCGGTAAATGGTTGCCCTTGCGATGTTAGAGATCATTCTGTGGAGGACACTGCTGTCCATTCTCTTCTCCTTTTCTAAGCGCCCTCGGACCCTTGTCCTCCCCACCCCCTTTCTTTTTTCTTAGCCTCTGGTTCTCCTCCACCTTTTCCAATCCCACCCACAACTCTGAGAGGATGGAAGAGGATAGAATTGTTTATTTTGAGACTAAATTCAACATTGACCCTCAGAAAAAAACAACCCCTGCAATACGCTCTATTACCACATAAGCGCTACATTTAAACAAAGCCTTTGGGCCTGAACTAAAAATTACCGTCCCACTGGGAGGCATAAACCAGAGGGGCTGCGGGTGTGAAAGAGGGACCCGCAGCAGCTGGTGGGGCCGGGCGGGCTACAGGAAGGAGAAGCCCAGCTCCTGGCTGTATGCATTGATTTCACGTGGAAAATTGGGCCCCCCTTCTCCTTGCACAGACAGGGAAAACAATAGCAATCTGTTAAAATGTGGGAGGGCAGGAAAGCAACGTATAGATTGAAATCAATAAGAGCTCCATTCAGCAACCAACTAGAGACTTCTACTGGGGCTCCCTCAGATGAGATAGCCAGAAAATGGCATGTGGCTATGACTGCAACCATTAAAACCAACTAAACAAACAAACAAAAAAAAAACAAACAACAGTGGAGCTGAGGAATCTCCCTGTGACTGGGTAATGATAATCTGAGTACCGAGAAAAGCAGACATTTATTAAACACTTATTATCTACTAGGTACAGAGCTCAGTGAGAGCTTTCCATATACAAATTCGTTTAATCCTCATGACCGGCTTATTCGGTAGGTACTGTATTTATTTATTTGTGACTTTTTAAAAGAGTAGTTTTAGGTTCAGAGCAAAATTAAGAGGAAAGTACAGAGATATCCCATATACCCCCTGCTCCCACCCATGCACAGCCTTTCCTATTAGTAATACCCTCCGCTTGAGTGGGTAGATATTATTTTTATCTTTATTTTTACAGATGAGAAAACTGAGGCACAGAGAAGTTCAATAACTTCTTTAAAGTCACACAGTTTGTGGATTGAACCCTGGCATTCTGGTTCCCAAGCCCACATGCCTAATCTCCATGTTGATTTGCCTGGTTCTGTGTAAGATGCACTTAGCTGATGGCTTTGAACAAATAGGTGTAAAACTGGGTGGCTCTTTCCAATGGACCTGACACCATGTCGCCTTAGATGCATTATAGTTATTTGCATGCCTGTCTTGTCATCCCCTAAGAAACTGTAGGATCCTTCACAATCTTTTCATTTCAGTTTCCCCTTTGGGCCTGCACACTGTGCCTGGCACATAGAAGAGGTCCAGTAAATGCTTGCTGTGCTTTGAGCAGGTAGATGCTAAATGAGGTGATACTAACTGTAAATGTGAACTAGACATTTGGCAAAGATGGAGATCAGAGAGGGATGGAAAGGCTGGAGAAAGGTCCATGGGAGAGAAAGGTAGTGAGATAGGCCTTGAAAATTTGAATAGAGTGATGGTTGGAGAAAGGGAGTTCAAGGTGGGGAGACCACATGGGCAAAGTGCACAAGTGGGAAGGAGGATGGCATGGCAGATGCTAATAGGGAGAGCTGGTCAACCACAGTGAACACTTGATCTTGGTACAGTTGACCATCACCTGAGTTAGCAGAGGTTTTGAGTTGGGGGGAGCTTGAATAAGACAGTGCTTTCAGACCCATGGGGGGCCAGTATTGCCCAGTGGTTAAGCACTTGGAGTCTTGAGGTCAAAGCCAAACCTATCCATTGTTCAGTTGTGGGAACTTGTGCAAGTCTCCAGGCATATATACCTCTCAGATTGCTGAGAGGATTTAAAGACATAAAGTGTGGACATTGTCTAATGTTGTCCCATAGTCAATGTTGTCAACTGCCATTACCTATCAGAAGCCTCAAGACAGAAGATGAACTGGAGAGAGACTGAGCAAGGTGAAGGTTTGAAGGCCATGCTGTCACAGTAAACACAGTAATAAATTCTGCTACTTATGGAACTTTACACTCACATAATAACCCAGGGAGGTCCATGTGATTGCATAGGATGATCACTTGATTTGGGTTCACATTCCAGGCCGATAGACTACCCATCACCATATCCCATTGATTTCGATTAAGATGTGAAGAAGGAGAGGATTTTACTGGTGGAAACATACCTGGGCTGAAAATTGGCAGGCATCAGGTAAGTGCCCTGAATTTCTGGACCCCTTATGTAATTCTTTCTGCCTTTTGAGAAACACACAAGCCTCTCCCAGCCCCCACCTCCAGGAGATTCTGCCAAGGTCACCCACCCTTTTGTCTCTCTAGAACAGAGTGGGAACGTCTGACCCAAAGGCCGTATAAACCCCTGAAACCATTGTGTTTGGCCTGCCAAAGGCATTAGGCGTGAGTTAATTAAATGCTTGCCCAAATAGAGCAGGCTAGTTTTCAAGTTGATAATTTTGTATGGGCCTTAAACGCTGTTATAAATATCCAAATGGCCCTTGGCAGAAAAAAAGGTTTCCCACCCCTGCTCTAGAATCACATCTTTATCTCCATTAACTGAGAAGCATTGTGTCAAGGTTAACTTTTTGTAGCTTGTTTTATATTTCATTGTCATTTCCAAGCAGATTTATAGCATGGAGTGTTTCTTAATTTCTAGGACTAGACATTAAGCTCCATCAGGCTAGGGACTTTGTCTTGTTCACCATTTATCCTCTACCTAAAATAGTGCCTGGCACATAGTAGGGGTGCATTTGTTGAATGAATGGATATACTTCTTCAAACTACACTCGTCTCTGGGCATTCTGTATCCCTGATACACATCCAGAAACTGGCAGCTAATGTTGTGATCGCAGTAAGCTTTCTTGTTTTCCCAACCCCACTTCTCAAAGTCTCCATTTCACATTGAGACTGTCCATTCTTTACACTCAGTGTCCTGGAGTCTTTAGGCACCTTTATGTCTCCTTTCTGAGTTTGTAAGGGGCGTTACTTGGAGTAGGTGCTCAGTCAATGCTGAGCGATTGATTTGTTGGTGTGGTGTGCGTGTGTTTGCATATACGCTTTATCCCCAAGTTCTCACCGACAAGCCACTGTAGTTGAGCAGCCAGTTAGCTCTTGGTGCCTGTCCTGTGCCCGCCATGAGAAATTTGTAAGGACATTACTTGGAGTAGGTGCTCAGTCAATGCTGAGAAATTGATTTGTTGGTGTGGCATGCGTATGTTTGTGTCTAAGTGTATACAGATGGACACAGGCATGGTTTCCATGCCAGCCCTCCTACCATGGAACTGGAGGATGTTTGCTGAAGTTAGTCAGAGTGGCTGGGACTCAGGACTCTTGGGTTCTCTTCCTATGATTCATGAGCATTCTGGGGAAGTCTGTGAAGCCCTTACACTGCGGTGAAAACTGGTACTTAAAAAAGAGGATGACTTGGTTCTTCGTTCCCTTTTGTACATTTTTCCACTAGCACACAGGCTCCTCCAGGAAATTTTGGATCTTTAACCATCTTTAGAGCAAGTCATTATTAGTATTTATTTTGGATTTTTTTTTGCATAAACTGGCTACTAATTAGGCATTTGTTCATTCATTCATTCATTCACTCATTCATTTATTGTTTTAACTGTCACTTACTCTGCCCCTATGTACCAAACACTGGCTGACACTACAGAGAAGAGACACATCTGTGTCTTTGTGTAGCTCCTGTGAGGAGATGGACAAGTGCCTGAAAGCAGAGATGTGGTAGAGAGGTGGTGAGCTTGGGCGGGGGTGAAGATCAGGGGTTCAGGGAAGATTTCCAGAGGCAGGAGAATTCTCTGAATGGGGGCCCACAAGGTGCCAAGGCTGACACTACAGAGAAGAGACACATCTGTGTCTTTGTGTAGCTCCTGTGAGGAGATGGACAAGTGCCTGAAAGCACTGAAGAGATGTGGTAGAGAGGTGGTGAGCTTGGGCGGGGGTGAAGATCAGGGGTTCAGGGAAGATTTCCAGAGGCAGGAGAATTCTCTGAATGGGGGCCCACAAGGTGCCAAGAATCATGCTAAACATGTTGCAGACATTATTTCATTCATCCTTCACTGATGTATGAGGTAAGTGCTGCTATTCCTGTTTTTCTGTGATCTTGGGTAAATTACTTAATGTCTCTAGGTCTCAGTTTCCTCATCTGTACAATGGAATCTGTAAAACCTCAGAGAGTTGTAGTAAGGAATACATGTTTACAAACATATATAAGGTACTTGGCAACATGGTAAATTGGAGTTACTAGGTGGACTCATAGGTGTTGCAATAATAACAAGGAGGAGATGAGGCCTGGAGGGAATGAATGACTTGCTGAAGTTCCCAGAGAGAGTATTAGAAGTAGAATTAGGATCATATGCTCTTTTAAAAAAATTCTTTATTGATTAAGGTATTACATATGTGTCCTTATCTCTCTATAAATGCCCCCCCTCCCCAACCCTCCCTGATCTTGTGCTCTTAAGGAGCCATATTGCCTTGCAAGTCTGCTTGGGAGTCTGCCATATTGCCTTGCATGTCTGCTTGGGAGTCTGCAATGGGTTTAGAGAGTTTTTCCTGGATGGAAAGCTATATTATTGAAAGGTTTTTAGCAGGGGTGTGGGTACAACATATTTCTACTTTGTAATCCCATTCATAGTAAATATGTCAGTTATCTATCTGGTCAACCTCTGAAACGGACATGGTCACCACATTCCTTTGTTTCCAAACATTCTAGCTCTTGCTGTAAAGTCTCTTCTTTCTTTTGAATTACCAGGGAATTACCTAGAGTGGAAACCATGGTGCCAGTAGAGGACCAAGGATTCTCACTGCAGAGCTCCTGGGTGGCAAAAAACAAAGCAGTCATTCCTAGGGGAGGAGTTGGGAGGGGAAGAAAAGAGGAGAAAAGAAAAATAAAAGCAGGCCATTTCTGGCTCTGATGTTGTTCACTGAAATAATTTTTTATCCTCTGTACGGAGTCACCACCCAGCTCTTTTTGGAGCCACCTCCCGGGGCAGTTGTAAGAAGCCCTGATAAAGATTTATGTGGTTTGTTTTTTTTCCCCAAGCCTTTGAAGATCAACAGAGGAGGCAATGTTTATGGTTGGTTGGTTAACCCTACGGCTCTCTAGGGTCTCCTTCTACGACCCCCAGGCTGACTCTCAAGGCAGGAGGCGGCAGGCCACGGCTGCCCCATCTGGGGAGCTGGCTGTCTAATGGCCAGGGTTGGAGAGAATTTTAGACCCAGTAGTCCTGGAGGCTTTGCTCACCACAACCAGCGTCATCACTGCAGAACGCCCCCACCATCTTCGGAATAGAACCAATTCATCCCCCAGGGGAGTGAATTCGAGAAAATCAGCGTCAACAGAAAAAAAAAAAGAGGTTGGGGTGACGCTCGTAAGGTTGGGTGAAGTGAGACATGAATAGACTTGGCTCTGAAATTGTTAATCCTGGTCAGGTGAAAGCAGAATTGTCTAGGTTTCTCTGGTGTGAGGGACGTTATAGGAAGATATGTAGATATTTTAAAAAAATAAATGGATCTCTGCTTTGTTTTTTCAAACTCTAATATTTTCCTGGCACTGCTGGTTAGAATTACTTGCTGGGTGTCTTGAACTCCATTTCTGAGACACAGCTGAAAACCGTGGACAGCTGGCGGGAAGTAGACACCTTGGAGATTCGAAATATTTGGTATGCCTTTCCGACCTTATTAAAAAATGAATCCATTTGTTTTTCTTCACATGTTCCTCCACATGCTAGGATAGCTACTGGAGGAACACTGGAAAAACATGTCTTGTTGGAGCTATGTTGGTCAACAGTTCAGAGGAGGAGAGGGCTTTAGTTCTTTGTCTCATACAGGAGACTCTGTGGATTTATAGCTCCAAATCTGCCCTTCTTGTACAGGAACCAAGGAACGAGCAGTGGACTCTTCAATTCCTCTGAGTAACAGTGGGACTTATTTGAGAAATTAAGCTGGAAAGAGATGTTGATCTATATATCAATTCATTGGTTTACTTTCGGTAAACAAACTGGTCACAAGTTACTCAATAAATTTGAAAATCATCACTAAGATCTCAGCTGTCTATATTAAGGGTGTTCATCTCCCACTTTTTATGGCTCAGGAAACTGAGGCATGGTGAGCTTGAATAACTGGGCCACACAGCATTTCTGATTCTTTTCACTTCTCTAGGTTGCTTTCCCCAGAATGTCTAGTTGAATAATCTGAAACTTGGGAGCCAGAAAGTTCTGAATTCAAATCCTGTGTCTTCTATTTTCTTCAGGAAAGGCCTTGGGCAAGTTACTTAATTTCATGGAGCCTCAGTTCATCTGTATAATGGAAATCAAAACAGCAATAACAATTTTGCCAAGGTTGTAGCAAGCGTAAAAATGGACAAGCTGTTCAGAGCCCTGTATGAATAGGTTCTTCATATATAGCATGGGCATTATTAGGTTAAAGCCGTGATCCTTTACTCTGGTCCTAGGGTCTGAAAGGAGTGCTTCAAGTTCACCAAGGAGCCTAATTGGCCTTTCAAAGATTAAGATCCTGCTTGGGTGCCGTGCTTTCTGTGTTGGGCAGAGGTGGTCTTGAGAGCAGTCAGCTTTGGTTTCTCTACCAGGAGGTAGAAATATTTAACATAACAAGGTGACCTCATCAGGGGCATACCAGATGCTATCATCCATAAACAGCCATTTATTCAAGCCAAGCAGGCCCCACATGCCACAGGTAAGCTGGGGAAAGAGAGATTGAATTGTTCAGTTCTGCAGGAGTGGAGGTCGAACAGAAAAGCAACACAACCCTTACTCATAACTTCCAATTGCTGCAAGTGTTTTTTTTTTTTTTTTTAAAGCAGGTTAAACAGGTTTTCCATGGAAAGGTGCTGAACAGACCCAAAGCAGGACAATGACAAAATTTTCTTTTGCATAGAACCCTCCTCCTCCTTTCTGTCCCCAAACTCTCTCCTCATTTCAATCCACCCTGCCCCCTACTCCACATTTCAGCAACTATCATTGATCTTACTTCCCATCCCTGAAAAAACAACAACAAATGAAACGTATAAGGCACAAATTAGGCAGACTCAACTGCATAAAGGCACACTCTTCCCAAATGAGCAAAAATATTCCCACTTAAAAATGTATATAAAATGTTTATGAAATGAGGGAGATTTAGAAGTTATTGTAGGAGCTGCCAAACGTATGTTGGAGCACCTCTGATGGTTTCCTTTGCGATTGCCATTTAAAATATGGAGACATGTTCTTGCTCCCTCCCTGGAAGGCCCCCCGACTCCCCACCCAAGGCCCAGCTGCACATGCATACAAGAACCCACATATATATGCACGCACGCTCTGACCAAGGAATCCAGCAAAACACGGGCTGTTCTTTATAGGCTGGGGAGCTTGTTGTTTTAGTCTGTTGTTTTCATTTCGTTGCACCTGCACCCCTTGCCTGAGCCCCCCGCCACACTGCCCCTGCCTCAGCCAACAACACGGGGATGTGTGTTTCTGAATAAGCCATACATTATTCAATTTGGTTTCCTCAGGAATTTGGTAGGAAAACTCTGGATCCTAGTGAATTGAGCTTAATTGGATCCTTCAAGTCCTGAGCTTGTTCCACCTGCCTTGGGTTTGTTCTCTGGGACTACCATCAGTCCCTTTATCCCCATCCCCCACCCAAGAGCTGTGTGCGTCTCTACTCTTAGCAGGAGCAGGTCAATGAGCTGGGTATGTGGGTGGTAAGAACAGTCTGGGCTGCCCGACAATCTGGTGGCTATAAAGTGGGTGGAGAGGATGGGTTCCAAGCTCCAGATTGATGAAGACCCACTCCATGTTTTTGATGTCCAGCCACTACAGAACCCTATTTGCAAATGGCAAGTGACCTTGTCAATAGGGTACAAATTATCAGTAGCAGCAGGGGGAATGTTGACTACTGCAACTTGGGCTTTGAAGGTATTACTGTGCACTTGGTGCTATCCAGGGACATTGGTGTCTTAAATCCAATTTCCATGGCAGAGATAGCATTGCAAAAACAAAGCAATGGCTTTTTCCTGGTTGGGGGACAAGCTACTCTAGACTCAAAAGACGCAGGAGAAAATCATACATGGTTGTCTTGCCTTAGTATGAAGGTAACTTTCCTTTCTTAGCCAGAGAACAGAGTGAAGGTCAAGAGATCAACATGTGTGGTTGAGCATGGAGAACTCATTGCTTTAGTTTCAGGTGGCATCATTCATTTCATTATTAGACAACTGCAGTAATCTGAAATATTTTCTGTTATGATTATATCAAATTCCTTGTCAAACCCATTTTTTTGTAATTATATTAGTCATTTATGTATAATACATTATTCCAAAATTTAGCTCATTAAAGACAGCAAACATTTATAATCCCAAGGAGTTCCTGAGCGTCAAGAATTCAGGAGCAGCTCAGTTGGTTGGTTCTGGCTCAGAGTATTTCATGAAGTTGTAGTCAAGACTGTAGTTAGGGCTGCATCCTTTAAGTTTTTTTTATTTTTTTAAAGTGCTTTTATTGATTTCAGAGAGAGGAAGAAAGAGGAGAGAGAGAGAGAGAGATCAATGATGAGAGCATCATTGACTGACTGTCTCCTGCAGCCCCCTACTGGGAATCGAGCCCAAAACCCAGGCATGTGCCCTGACTGGGATCGAACTGTGACCTCCTGGTTCATGGGTCAATGCTCAGCTACTGAGCCACACCCGCCTTAAACATCTGAGTTTTGACCAAGGGTTGGAAGGTCTGCATGTAAGATGGGTCAGCCATGTGGTTGTTGGGAGAAGGCTTCAGTTCATCATTGGTTGTTGTCAGGAGTCCTCGGTTCCTTACCAGGAAGACCTCTCCATAGGACCGACTGAGTGTTCTCACGGCATGGAAGCTGGCTTCCTCCAGAGCAAGTGATCCAAGAGAGAGAGCAAGGTGGCATCCACAGTGCCTTTTATGACTCAGTCTTGGGAGTCACATTGTCACTTATGTCACATTCTCTTACTTAGAAGTGAGTCACTAAGTCCAGCCAACATTCACAGTGAGAGAAAGTAGCCTCAACCTTTTGAAGAGAAGATTATAGAAGACTTTGTAGACATATTTTAAAACTTCTACAGACTTAATTCTCCTAAATGATACTATAGAAAATAAGTCTATTTAATTACTTCAGTCATTCTCTAGATATTTGATTGCAGCTATCATATCTTAATACCTCTGGCTAAATATCCTCAATTCCTTTGACTATTCTATGCATGACTTGGTATATATTCATTTACTATCCTTGTACAGTGTGCTAATGAAGCTAAAACAATGTACCTTGGATTGAGCATGAGAGTAAAAATATGAATGCAAAAGACTATGTAATTTTTAGAGCTTATTAACTCATGCTTAGTACAGTGCCTGGCACATAGTAGGATTCCATTAATAACTGCTATTGACAGAATGAACAAATGAGTGATTAGATGTATAGACTTATTTCTAGTAAAATACCTAGAGACTGCGTTAGTTTATTTTTTTCCATCTTGTTTAAGCAACTTTTTATACCTTTGCTTAATTGTAGCTTATTAAATTAAATGTCTAAATCAACATTATTTATTTATGTTTTTAAAATCCTTTGCTCAGGTAAGATTCTCCCATTTTGTTCTTGGATTTTTTAATCTAAATATGGAACTTCAGTCTCTACCAAATGACATCTGCTGTTCAAGATTGTCCTGAATCCTGAGTTATCATCTACACTCTCTCTTCTACATTAACATTGTCCAAAAATCTAATCTAGTAGTTGTACATAGTAGTTGATTAACTATTGCTTCTACAGGCTGCCAAGTTATTTCATCTGTATATAATTTTTCTCTGCCACCAGGGCTCCTGACTTCCTGTCTCTCCCTCTCACTGGGCTCTGCATGCAATCAGCTCTCCCCCAAACACCAAATCACCCGTAACTAGTTGGTCCTAACTGCACTTAGATCTAAGCCATCCTCCACAGATGTGGCTCTCTCTCCTGGTAAAGACCTTTAGAAAGGGAGATTCCACTGCCTCCCACAGGCACCCATTTCCAGTCCATCCTCTGGAGAAGAGTGGGAGAATGATGTATTGGCAGAATAACTGGGGTGGAAAGGATTTATTATTGGCCTTTTCAGTGGGGACCAAAGTCTTTTTTGGGTATGAGTGGGAGTAGGGAGAAGTGGGTGTGGAGAGGATGAGTCTCAACTAAAGTCTTACCATCCAGCAGAGAGGGCCATTTTGAAAACCAATGTGGAGAGTGGAACTTTTCTCAGATGTTTGTGTCTGGGGCCAAATAGGATTGAGTGCATTTGGTTGAACTCAAAGACATAATGGGAGGAATCTGAATTTTCTGTGTTCAAGTCAGACTTGGTAAAATTCTGGTCTCAGTTTATTTTTATCTTGATCTACTTTATTATTGTTTAAAATGATAATACGTGCTCTTTTTAGCAAGTCAGATTGTTCTCTCCTAGTCTACACTCCGGAGTTATAGCTTATGTTTATTTCCGTATTTATTTCTTTTTAAAACATATATTTTATTGATTTTTTTACAGAGAGGAAGGGAGAGGGACAGAAAGTCAGAAACATCGATCAGCTGCCTCCTGCACACCCGCTACTGGGGATGTGCCCGCAACCAAGGTACGTGCTCTTGACCGGAATTGAACCTGGTACCTTGAGTCTGCAGGCTGACACTCTATCCACTGAGCCAAACCGGTTTTGGCTCCATATTTATTTCTATGTGTGTATACACAGCATTTTATACATTCACAGAATTTTTTTAGAATATATTTTTTATTGATTTCAGAAAGGAAGGTAGAGGAAGAGAGGGATAGAAACATCAATGATGAGAGAGAATCATTGATTGGTTGCCTCCTGTATGGCCCAATACTGGGGACTGAGCCCATAACCAATGCATGTGGCCTGACTGGGAATGGAACCATGGCCTCCTGGTTCATAGGTCAACACTCAATCACCAAGCCATTCTGCCCGGATCATTCACAGAATTTTTAAAAATTACTTATAGCAGGCTGAATCATAAAATACATTTTACTGTTTCACCCTCTTTCCCCTTCTTTCCCTCCGTCTTCTTTTCTTCTCAACCCACATGTATCTTTCCAGGTCAATATAAATAGCTCTTATTCCTTTTTATTTTTATTTTTTATTTTTATTTATTTCAGAGATAAAGGGAGAGGGAGAGAAAAACAGAAACATCAATGATGAGAGAGAATAATTGATCAGCTGCCTCCTGCTTGCCCTGTACTGGAGATTAAACCCTCAACCTCGGCATGTGACCTGACCGGAAATCAAACCCTGGACCTTTCAGTCTGCAGGCCAACGCTCTATCCATTGAGCCAAACCAGCTAGGTGCTCTTATTCTATAATTGTACCATAGGTGCAGAATAATTTGTCCAACTCTCCTGATATTTATGGACACCCAGCTTGTTTCCAGTTAGTTTTGCCACAAGCAGCAAAGCTGCAATAAGCATCTTGAACAAATCTTATCTACTGGGGCTTTTCTCTCTCTTGGATAGATTTCCCAAAGTGGTATTTTGGTTTTACTCGGTAGCATGTTTTACATTATTTTATGCTGGTTAAATGTGTAATAAACAATGTACTTGCCCTCTCTTGCTTAAACCAACTCCCTAAGGCATTATTCTATTTGGTTCAGGCAGTAGCTGATTTCCCAAAGTAGTCATGTGGCTGAAGTAAAACCCAGGAAAATGCATCTATTCACTGTTTGGGTGGGGGTGTAAGGTAGGCTTATTTCTAAGGGCTAAGTTTGAACATTAGTCTCTGTGTGTTGGTGTGTGTGTGTGTGTGTGTGTTTTAAATGATGAAGCTTAAATGCAGGAATAACCATGTCTCAATATCACTCCATGTTAAATAAAATAAATGAATAGCAATACTGAGGTGTGATATAGTACAGATGGCATGGGATTGAAAGTCAGAAGACCTGGGTCTGAATTATGTATTTCTCTACCTACTAGTTATATTCTCTAAGAGTTGAAACCTTCAGAAGAGAAATGGACACCACTGTTATGCCAACTTTACAGGTTGTGAGAATGAAGAGAGAGGTCACATTGTAAGCCCTACAACTCTCCATATGTGGCTTAAATGTACTTAGTACAAGCAAAGCACTCCAGGAAAGATGTTGTTCATTTTAACAAATAAACAGATAAAGTCTTCGGAGGCCACCAGGACCTTATGCTGGAGGTCTACCAGAAACTCAGGAGGCCAGATCCTAATGACACCCAACGACTAGAGAAGGGTTGGCTGGGTTGAGTGGGAGATATCAGAGTCTTGCACTCAAGAGTGTATTTTAAAACAACCACACATACAAAGCTGCTCAATCATTTTCTGCACTAAAGAACCCAGTGTCACCTGGCTGACCAAGATTGCTTTCTTTTGGAGAGCTGTTTGGTTTTGGTATTGGGCATAAAGGTTCATTTTGATAGACTGAGGCTGTTGGCTGCAGGTCTGTGCTGAGGATCCCATGGATATTCTTAGGTATTTTCTTCTTTCACAAAGGCCATCAGTTCAATGGTGTGCCTGGGACTGTCCTGGTTTAAAATGGGAAGTCCATGTCCCCAATCTTGGGCACGTTGGATAGCTTTGCTCTCTCTCTCTTGGATGACTTGCTTTGGGGGAAACCATTTGCCATACCATGAGAACACTCATCAGCCCTATGGAGCTATATAGGTGAGGGAATGAGGTCTCCTATGTCTCAGTCGTTATCCCTGAATGGCTACAACAGTTTAAAGAAAAATCCTAGGTCATGATCATTAATGCTGCCCTCCATCCCTCACTTCCTGGGCAGATTCTTGATTATTTAAGGCTGCACTTCTCAAACTTTGGTTTTATGGAATAAAACCATATTCTGTGAAGTGAAAGGAGGGTATTTTTTTCTAGTAAAATTGAATTGAAAACCAAATAAAAATTTCCCCATTAGCAGAAAAGAAGAAATTAAGATGGCAGTAGAATTACATATCCATTTCTAGTCCTTCATCCAAATATGACTTCTCACTTACCTCTTGTCACTTACCTACAGTCTTATGATTAAAAAAATATCCTCACCTAAGGATATATTTATTGATTTTAGAGGAAAGGAAGGGAGAAAGAGAGAGAAACATTGATGTGATAAACATTGATCAGTTGCTTCCCATTTGCTCCCCAACTGGGGATCAAACCCACAACTTGGGTATGTGCCCTGATGAGAAATCAAACACATAACCTTTTTGGTGCACAGGATGATGCCACACAAACTGAGCCACCTGGCCAGGGCATGATTTTTAAATATATAATAAAATGTTATTTTAAATTAAAAATTTATGTATGAATATCATGATATACCATAAAAAGCTGTGACTTCCAATGGGCTTCATGGTGTAGAGTAACTATAGGGACATTGTAAAAAGGATGTTCTTTATGGCATGTTATATAGGAACCCTTCAGAAAATTAAATGAAAGGAGGACTCATGTGTCCCAGTTTCCTAGGGACCCTGGTAAGCCAGTGTCCCAGGGTCTGCCCAGTAAGTGCCCACTCTTATTATCAAAGTCTTTTAATTTGAATGATAAATTATATTTTCATCATGATTATGGGGAATCTGGTAACAGAGAGCTTTTTTTTTTTTTTGCTAAAATTTTCTAGATCATGCCAGACATTGATTTGACCAATTTTCTCCTTTAACCTTATGATCATCAGTAGTTGCTATTAAAGAACCCAAGTCCCAGAAAGATTAAATAAAATTTCCCACATTCAAAAAGCTACTAAGTGGCAGACTCAGGATAAGAACCTGTGTCTGGCAAGAGCCAGAGCCTGTGTGCTTGGCCGACACATAACTCGTCTTCATCCTTCTGTATTAGCAAGTGGTCTGAGAGGTTGAACTTGAGTCCCAGCTGCCTAAAATGCTCAAGAATTCCAAGGAAGCAGATGTAGCCTCAAGTGGCCAGCAGGGCTTCCTTCTGGGGAAGCTGTGTTCCTTGGGTAGGAAAAATGAGGTGTCTGTATTCATCTGAGTATTTCAGGTAGCCCCAAGGGAGGCCCTGTCCATCCCTCATTAGTGGAGCTGCCTGTTTACAGGCTTGTTGAGATTTTTTTTTCCAATTAAAGTATAATGAATTCACTAAGCCTTCGTTCCACATCACCCTGCCAGTTGGGTGTTTGGGGGTAGATAGACTGAAGTGTGAGTCCAGCAGCCTGCCCTGGGGTGAGAAGAGAAAAGAGCAGATCTGTGTGCGTCTTAGCAGCCGGCAGCTCTCCCTCTGCTGTGGCCTGTTCTGGGACTGTGGGCCAAAGGAGCCTTGGAATTGCTTAGACCTGCCTCTGTGCCTTTAGCTGTCCGGGTAAAAACATCACCTCTCTGGAGGCCTGTGCTGGAGCACAAACCCAAGTATTGTCTGGCCCCTGGCAGGCTGGTCTGTGGAGGGGACACTCTAAGAGCTCTATTTTAATCTTTTGGAGCTGGGCCAGGGTAGGAATTCAGCTGCCAGCACGAGGCTCCCCACCCCCATGCTCTCACCCCAGCTCCCGTACCGTTACCCCCCCCCCCCACTCCTGGTTTCATTCGCTCTGACCTCCCATCATGAGAGGTGCTGGTGTTCTTTTTTTCTCCCTTTCTCTTTTTTAAACTACCAGGGCTCTTTCATTGATTTGACCTCCCAAAGTGAGGCAGACCAGGGCTCCTCAGTGGGCTACTTGGGGCTCAGAGCTGGCATGAGGCCAACCCTTGAATCCTTGAGTTTTACCTCCAGATGTGTGTGCCTCTGTGCTTATGTGGATGGGTGTGTTTGTGTTGTGTGTGTGTGTGTGTGTGTGTGTGTGTGTGTGTGTGTGTGAGTGAGAGTGTGTCTGTGGTGGAGGGGGGAGAAGTGAATGTGTTGGTGCATGTATGTGTGTTTTTTGTATCTCTATGACTTTTCTCTCCCATTGAAGAAAATGATAGGGTCAGAAAATTGAAGGGGTAGAAGCGAAAGGAAAGGGTGGCTGGAGTCCACACACCTCCTCTGTTCCCTCTGCCAATAATACTCTCCAGCTGCAGTCAGATCATTTCCATTGTCTCCCCTAATGGGTCTTCCTATGTGTCCCCTGAGTCACGGATTTGTTTCTCTGGGTAAGGATGAGTCTTGTATAGGGACCATATGGTATACTGGGTGTGGGACTCCTTGAATTCCAATTCTGCCACTAGCTATATGATATTGGGCATGTGATTTCCCTTCCTTTGAGGCTCAGTTTCCCAACCTGTAAAAGGTGGATGATAATGCTACCAACTTTCACAGAAAGTAGAAAGTAAAAGATTAAATGGTACTCATGTTAGCTCCTTTCCCGCTTACCTATCTTTTTGTGGGAACAAGCCCTAAGGCTTGGTCCCTGAAGAAGAAGCCCCCTATGAGAAGGAGGGGTCATGTTCTTCCTGAAGGAGTGGAAGGGGGCAGAGGGCATGGAGCTCTGAATCCCACCCAGAACCTTCCATCTTCCCTCACCCCCATTCTTCTGGCCTCTGCCAATGATGTGCATTTTCCTCTCTGCACCAGCCTCCCAAACTGACTCATTACCTCGACAGGGTAGCAACTTCCAAAACAAAACTTTTTCAACCAAGGAAAATATAACTATGGGGAGGAAAACATTTCAATATCAGGCCTCCTGGGACCCGAGGAAATGTGCTGAATGTTTGTCAGAGAATGATGCTGTCTTGACTTCAGGGACTTCACTGAGGGCAGAAGGAGAACAATGACTGGCTCTTGGCTCCAGCCAAGTCAAAATGGCCCACGTGAGGTCCAAGCTGGTGCTCAAGTTTCCCCAGACTTAGAAGAATCAAAGTGTGTTCAACATTGTGCTTCAAAGTAGGTCCCTCATACATAGGGGAGGGGCATGCTCTCTGTTCCATGCCAATCTCTCATCTTCCCTTCCACCCCAGAGGAGATGCTCATTGCAGGCTTGCTGTCTGGCAAAGGGTTTGCTTGCTTCCCTCCTGGATTCTGGGAAATGGACAATGCAGCACATTCCTCACTTAATTATAGTGCCCCCCCAGAGTTGTGCAGTGCTTTGATCCTTTGCAGGACAGTCCAGGGAAGAGATGTTAGGGTAGTAATTGGGCAGGATCTAAGAGCACAGCTGGTGGGTGCCTGTTCTGTCAATCACTACACTAAGTTATAGGCCACAGAAGGCACTGATATTAGATATGGGCTAGAGGAAGTCAGGCACCAGGTGTACACTCAACTAGATTAGATATTCTAAGTCAAAAGCAACTGCCTATATTCCCCTCCATCATTTTCCCAATACATTTTACAACTCCTGGCACAAATACTTGTTAAGCAGTGTCCCCTGGAGTTTACAATGTTTCGACCCTTTCCAGGATACTCCAGAAAGGGGCTCTTAGAATAGTGATCTAGCAGGATCTAAGAGAACAGCTGGTGGGAGATGTCAATAGCAAGTCAGAAAAGATCCAATGGATAGTCCAGATCTCATTCATTCACTGTGATTCCACCATGGCTTGGATACCCATAGACTAGGGGAACTGAAATAAATGAACTGTTTTCTGCGAAAGACTAGTAGAGGGTGAAGCAGAAGGAGGGATTTTTTGGGGGGTGTACAAAATATTGGGAAGGGATGCTTCACATGGATTGGTCAGTTACTTTCCTTCTCCATTCTCCTTTAGCTGCTATGGGATCAATAGCACCTCCTACTTATCTTCCACCACCTACCATCTCCAACAAGAGCAATGATAGCACAAAACATCTCCATAACAGAGGAGCGCTTAGAAGAATCCTGCTTCCTCCAATAGGTTCTCAGTGTGAGTATTTTAGATTTGTAGAATTTCAAAGCTGAAAAAGATCCTACACATTTGATGAAGTGTCTTTACCTGGAAGTTCAGAGAGGAAAAGTGTCTCTTTTGTGGATTCAGAGTGCCTGCCTCTGCACTAGAACACCAGCTTCATTGGAAAGTGTCCTTGTGCTTTGTTGTCTTGTTTAGCTTCAGTTATGGGCATTAGCTGTGGGGTATAGATGTCCCTACATGTCTGTCTATGCAGGTGTCTGTTCCAGAGAAAGATCTTTC
Source organism: Antrozous pallidus (assembly GCA_027563665.1). Lineage (NCBI taxonomy): Eukaryota > Metazoa > Chordata > Mammalia > Chiroptera > Vespertilionidae > Antrozous > Antrozous pallidus. The sequence goes on along the minus strand of CM050526.1, from coordinate 27,320,814 downwards.
AGTGGCCAATTCAGGGAATTTTTTTCTATTCTCATAGGACCTAAGTCAATCACACAAAGCCCCCTAGAAAGTCAAGAATCCTGGGCCTTAGTTCCTGAGCCTCTAGTTCCTTATTTCTAAGATACAACTTCTTGTTCTGAGCACAGCACTGTTTTGTCAAGCTTACATAGGGTGGTGCTCATAAAAGGGTTTTATAAACATACTAGAGACATGGTGCACAAAACTTGTGCATGAGGGGTGTCCCTCAGTCCAGCCTGTACCTTCTCAAATCTGGGACTCCTCAGGGGAAGTCACTGTGGGAATGGGCCTAAACTGGAAGTCAGACATCCCTCTCACAATCTGAGACTGCTGACTCCTAACTGCTCGCCTGCCTGCCAGCCTGATTGCCCCCTAATGACTCCCCTGCTAGCCTGATTGATGCCTAACTGCTCCCCTGCCAGCCTGATCACCTACAACTGCCCTGCCCTGCCTGCCTGATTGTTACCAATTGCCCTCTTCTGCCTCTACCTGTGTTCTCCACTGGGTCCTTCCACTGCTGTGTATGCAGCCATCTTGTGATGGCCATCTTGTGACGATGTTAGGGCATGATCCATGAGGGCTTGACAACCACCTACACTATTATTAGTATATACTAGAGGCCCAGTGCATAAAATTTGTGCATGGTGGGGGAGAGTGTCCATCAGCCCAGCCTGCACCTTCTCCAATTTGGGACCCTTTGAGGGATGTCCAACTGCCTGTTTATTCCCAACCCTGGTAGGGACAGTTGCCTTTCCCTGCAGGCCCAGTCACCTTCCAACTTCCCTCCTCTGCTGGCCTGATTACCCCTAACTGCCCTCCCCTGATGGCCTGATTGCCCACAACTGCCCTCCCTTTCAGGCCTGGTCCCTCCCAACTGCCCTCTCCTCCTGGCCATTTTGAGGTGGCTATCTTGTGTCCACATGGAGACAGCAATCTTGTGTGTTGGAGTGATGGTCAATCTACATATTACTCTTTTATTATATAGGATAGGAAATTGCAGTTACCCAAATGGTGAAAATGATGTGTACAAAAGTGGCCTTCTTGGACACTGGGGCAAGATGTCAATAAGTTTGATACTTAGAGGATGTAGCAGGGATAGATGATTTGCATATCAATCTCAATGGTGCTCAACCAGGGGGTATGGTTTTAGGGCTCTCATATAACTGTTGGCTGTCTGGAAGTGCATCCTGCACCATAAGAAAGAGCAGGTTTCTCCATTGTCTCTTTGCTTCCTTCTGGGGTGGATCTCAATCAAAACATTCTGGAGATGGTGTGTGGAGTGGGTGGAGGAACTTTTCAGGAAGTCCTATAAGAAGTACTTCAAGATACACTGACAGGACAGACTGAGCTCCATCTGAGCTATTTTAGAGACCCTTGTGCTGGCAGGCATTTGGAAAGGCCTTTGAGTCCATTTCTTTATGGTGAAGGTAAGCAATTTATGGGAGTTCATCTGACTTTAAGTGATCTCTTCATCAGTTTATCTCTCACTTAACAGTTATTTGTGTCAGAAGTTATGAAATGTGTTGGGAAGATGATGGCCAAATAAACCTAGGGGGTTGACTTCGAGCATCTGATCTAGTTTAGTGCACACCTGACTTCCTCTAGCTTGGTATCTAATATTAGTTCCTTCTGTGGCATATAGAAAGACAGAATGGGCATTATGACAAAATATGCATTCTTATTATTGACAGAACAAGGCATGTTATGCAGATTTGAGAATACTATTAGCCACCTGGAGAGAAAATATATATTCACATTCAAGAACTCATTGCAAAGATATAACTTACTTGGCATATAATATTGGGGAAGAGAACTTCTTTGAGATTCCACCCCCCGCCCCAAATACCATAAATTGGTAAGAAATTCCTGGTTTAAATTTGCTTAATTCCCTAACATTATCATTATTGTTAATATTATTATAAAGAAGAAATTAGTTTTCATTGGCATATTGGAATACTGGGTATTTACTCAGCATAGCTTGTCAAGGGCCAAGCATTCAATACAGGCATACTTTTTATTTAGCAGTTTGAATTTGAAAGTCCTTCTCTTGCTCTATACCCCATTCTGTCCCTCCCTGAAAACCTCCCCAGGAGTGTTCATAGAGGAAAGGGGGTATTAAAGAGCAATGCCATCTATTTGGTTTGAAAAAGAAGGTAAACTTTTATTTAAAGACAGAGTTAGGAAAAGAAAGTAATGGTTTACTTAGAAAGATGACAATTTACATAAGGAAAACAGCACATTGGGCCAGGACAACAAAACAGCCCTCTGAGGCTGTCAGAAAAACCGACCACAAACATGCCAATACAGAGTTGGATTGTGTATCTGTGTGTATTTAAAAGAATTCTGTAAAACAGCATAAGACAAATACATGGTCTAAAGCAGCATATTTCCTGTCCTTGGGAATTCAGGAGAACCTTTGTGCAGGTTCTTGGGGTTAAAGTAATCTCTTTGTAGTGGTCTCAAACACAGAAGAAATCTTAATTCTCAGCCAGAGGGAGCAAGGGTGAGGGGGTGGAAATAAAGGGCTAAATAGAGATAGGACAGCACATGCAGAAACGCACTGAAGACATTTAAACATGCACGCAGCGGAGGAAGGAGCAAGGTGGAGAGGGCCAAGCTCCCTCTGCGTGCAACTTGGTGAGAGTATTTGCCATTGCAGCCTGCTGCTATATTTTCAATACTTGGTAATAAGCAATTATGCAAGAGAAATAACCCAAATGCTGTTGACCAATCAAGGGCCAACTGGTCAGACTTTTCTGATAGTTGTTAAAACAATGCCCCAAATAATAACTCTTCCAAAGTATTAGTGAGAAGATTTTAAAAGCTCAGGCTAAAAAAATGTTTATCTTATCGAGACTTGGAAAAACCATCAGTTAAGCCAAGTACTGACAATTCTATTAGTTTATTATTTAATTGACATTTCTCTACACTGAAGACAAAGGGGCTTGGAAATTGTCCTTTAAGCAGCAAAAATTCTATTAAGAATCAAAAATATTTTTTACTTCTTCACCCTTGAATTAGATTTCAACAACATTAGGTTAGACATAAAGTACATTAGTATTACTTACTGCTTAGGAAACAAAGTCATCCCCTCTAATAGCTAAGATTTCTTCTGCTGACAAATTTTCTTTCAAATACAATTAGGCAGGTAAGAAATTATCAAAAATACTTGCCATTAGAAAAATTATCTTAATTCTTGTTAACCTCTGACCTCTTGTTATAAATTGGTATGTTGGAGAGGCATGCATTTTTTTCCAGTATTGTTTTTCATTGAGGTTACTGGCCATTTACAATGTCATTTTAAAATTTCCCAATAGTTTGTAAAATACTATAAAATATTATTGTTTCAAGATCAAAAGTCACATTTAACACACAGTACATCATGATTCATCTGTACATTTACAGAGGTTTAAAGCACACAAAATTGTGCAGATAACATACTGAAGTCTAAACTTTCACATATACTTCGTTGCATTCATAGCAACAAGATACAATAGGTTCTGAATAACCAATAGTCAGCCAAATTACTATGTACACATTAGGCAGGAAGCAATTAAACACTGCCTAATAGAATGTCACTTAAATTACTTTTTCTATGAAACACCCCTTCCCCACTACACACACGTACACACACACACACACACACACACACACACACACACACTTCTTTAATTCTTTTTCCATCACAAACATTACACTGATGCTTGTGACCACATACATAGGAAACCCTCAAACATCTGGTTTGTTACAGAGCAAGAAGTAACACAGCAACTCAGAGGGACTTAACACAATAATTTTCCAAACTTGGTTTTTCTAAATCAGCTACTGGATGGTGGTTGCTGTGGAAGCATATTTAGGCTTTCATGTAATGGACTGGAGGAAGAGGAGCAAAGAGCATTAACTAACAGCTTTATAATATTTGCCACTAAGTTAAATATTGGCTTTTGCCAAAATGAAAAAGTGTGTATATCTGAAGGGGAAAGACCCTAAGATAATATTTAAAACAAAAACAAGCTTCCTACTTCCTTTATCAAAACAGCATATTTTCACAGTCTACTTTATATGATTGTTAAATAAAACCAATTATCCTTTTGATTAACCATTTTAAAAATTCATTATTAATGGGAATAAAAGAAATAATTAAAAAAACTCCCAAATATAACTACTGTGTGCAGATGTAGTGGAAAAACCAGAGACCTGAAATATGGCAAAATCAGTGCTTCATAAACAGTCAATGGATTTTTCTAAAAATACGTTTTGCTAATGGCAAAGTTCAACACCTCAGAAAAACTCTGAATTAAGATCTCAGAATAAGTTTCCAAACTGTATAACATAGTTTCAAATACACTACCCTTGTTGTTTGTAAGGCCACACTGAAGTTTAGCTTAACAGTCATGAGCCATGTGTTTGAACATCTTAGGAGAGGTGACCTACAAAGAAACAAGTTTTTTTCTTGTTCACCCTGCTACCTGTGAAGAGGTATCACTGCTTTCTGGATAGCTCCCTTAAAGGTATCACCAGGAAAAATAATTCAGATTAGATTTATTGGATCATCTGAAAAATATTTAGACTTTATAAAGTGAAAAGGTTGCAGTTTCAATTCTCTGAAAGTATTCTCTTGTTAATCTATACCTACTGTCTCTAATGAGTATGTTATCCTATATAATAAAAGGCTAATATGCAAATTGGCCGAAAGGTGGACGACCAGTCACTATGAGAAGCACTGACCACCAGGGGGCAGACGCTCAATGCAGGAGCTGCCCCCTGGTGGTCAGTGCGCTTCCACAGGGGACCGCTGCTCAGCCAGAAGCCAGGCTCATGGCTGGCAAGCAAAGTGGCTGTGGCAGGTGCCTCTCCCGCCTCTGCGGCAGTTGGACATCTCCCAAGGGCTCCCACACTGTGAGAGGGTGCAGGCTGGGCTGAGGGACCCCCCAAGTGCACAAATTTTGTGCACTGGGCCTTTAGAAGTTCAATAAACAAATATACCACAAGATGTGCATTCCCTGTTGTAGCTCTGCTAGACAAAGTTGAGAGAGCTGTAGGATAATGGCATCATCTTTCTAATAAGTGTCTATTTTGAGAAGCCAGTGAATTCTGTATGCTGTTGACATGACTAGGGAAATTAAATGCACTACAGAACTTGAGTTGATAGTTCTCCAAGAGAAAGTGAGTATATGTTGGGTAGAGTATGAAGAACAGGACGAGGCCAAGGAGTTGGGATTTTCCGGTATGCCTCCTTGACTAAAACTGTCTTCAAATGAAGAGTTCAACCCTTACCAGGGTGCACATTCATGAGGCAGGATAACAATGAATGAGAGGCCAGTCCTTTTTCCACTTGTCTGGCATGATCTCCTGGCAAGGATGGGGTGGGTGTTTGCCAGGTGGCTCCCAGACAAGGTCTTTTTAGGGGAGTACAACAAGGCTTCAGTCATTGCTTTTCATAAAGTGCTTTGGGATCCTTTAGGAATGGGGGCTGGAGGAATATTATTACTAATTGGCTTCAACTTTCAAACCAAATGGAGCCATTTTCTCCAGAGTAATTATTGCTTTGAGCATCAGTGAATGTCCTTAAAATGAAATGGGTCTCATCTTTAAGTACCCACTTCTTAAAATACTTATTCCCTGGAGTGAACATTTAAAATTACTCTCTCCCAGATATCCTCACCAACTAAGAGGATGTGATAGCCTTCCAAATGGTTGCAAGCATACACATCAAAGACTTTCATTTTCCAGGCTGTTTTTCCTTATGATTAGACAGTGAGAGTGAAATCAAAGATGTCTGGCCCAACATGTGCTATGTTGTCCAGGCTGAGGGGACAGGCTCCTGCCTCTTCTAAGACACTGGAGAGATGTATGGTGATGATGGCTACACACATATCAGACTGTGAGCTCCTTGTAGCCTGGGAATGCATTTTATACTTGATTCTTGTTCTCCGTAGGACTTAGAATAGAGAGCGATATGTGGAAGGTTCTTGGTCAATGATTTTTGAGGATTTTCACAAGTGAAGAGAGCTGGCTAATACTGGTGAGAATTAAGCATGTTAGAAAAACTATGGGAAAGAAGACCTGGGATAGGAAAGTTTCCTCCAGAGGATCCCAGGTTGGACTTAAAAAGAATTAAAGCCAAATGTCTATCATATCCCAAATCACATCAAACCAAACCAAACCAAACCATAACAAAACCAAACAAAACAAACAAAAAATCCTCGCCTATTGTAAAGTTTCCATAATGAGAAGACTGGCCAAATGAATAAAGGACTGTGAATTAGAGAACACAATTTTCACTGACAAGAATGAATTAAGTTAAACTAAGCTCACAAGGTACAGGTGGAGGGAAGCTATTTGAACAAATAGCTAATTACTAAGGATATACCACCCACTTTTATATAGGAATACTGTAGTGCTAAGAAAATGCATTTTCAAGTTGATTAAGCAAGCCCATTTAAACCTAATGTGCATTATTTATTTCACGGCTGTGCATTTATTTTTCTCATAGAAGTTGAAGAAATAACCCTGTGTCCTCAGTATAAATTAGTGCATTTAGATTTAATGCAATTTCACTTCATGAGTCATTATTTGATCCAGTATGCCAGAGATTGCTGACCAATTGAGGGGCTCACAGAGGGGTCAGTCTCTGCTCTCGCTGCCTGTCAAATGCCTTCCTTCTAATTCACGGTCACAAACTTCCTTCCATGCCACCAGACAGGTCATGATCAGAGAATCACTTGGTTTCTTAGTTCTTGACAATACCAGCATCTCATCTCACCCTTGTTGAACATATATAATCTATCTTACAATTAGGAATAAATAAACAATAATGCAGGTGACTGTCATTTTTTGTTATTCAATAGGAATAAAATGGTATGTAATCTTAAATGACATTTCTTCCAAATTTGAATTTTAATTAATTAGTTTAGATGTTTATTATATGAAATTTGAATTTTTTGGCAACAAGGAGCTCTGTGATATTGGAAACCTATTAGATAAAAGGTTGAGAAAAAACGTTGATTTTGGAATTAGAAGTAGATAGATGATCAGAAAAATAGATAAGTAGCCCATAGACAAGAATTGGTCTGTGCCAATTCCCAATAGGAGAGCCTGCTATAAAGAGGATGGTTCTGGGTTCTGAACCTAACTCTGAGACTAAACTAGCTCTTTGACTTTGAATAAGTCACTTAACCATTCTAGGTCTTAATTGCGTCATCTGTAAATGCAAGGACTTAGATTAATTTTATGGTTCCTTCTAGCTCTAACTCCCTACACATAGAATTCACTCAGAAAGAAGAAAACTGCCTTTTAAGATTCTCCCAGGCATGGAAAAGGAGTTGCAGTGATTCTGATCAGATTCTTTGGGAGGTTGATTGAGTATAAAATCTCTTTTAAGAACATAAAGACTGAGCTCTGGGTTTTAGTTTTCTAATGACCATACGCCATGGGCCAAATCTGTACCTTTGCACCAAGGTAATTATTTAAGTTTAAATCAAGTGTTTCAAAAATGGAAGGGACCGGAATAACATTGTGAACAGGGCACTTCGTATGATTTCTCCTGAGGACAGGTAGTAGAACTGTGAGCATAGGACTAGGGCCATAAAGAGCAATATTTAACCAAAATGCTGATGAAGCGGAAAAGAATCATTTAGAATATCAGGGAACTGAATGGGTCTTGACTCTAGGACATGAGGAAAGGCTCATCATGCCTTTTTGAACATGTAGTGTAATTTCTCTTTGATTTGGGTTTCTCTTTTGTGAGAAATGCAGGTGGGAGGCAATGAGACCAAACCAGGATTTTCAGATGTCTTTGAGCACAGCCTTGGAGCCACTGGCGGGGTCTTCCAAGAAAAGATTTTCCCTGAGGCCAGTGGACCAGCTTCTGTCAGGGTAAAACTGCCTTTGGAAAGGGTGGATTAAAAAGAGGAGGCAGCAACCCAAGCCCTGGACAATCTGTCCTGTGGCTTGTGGTGCGGAGGTGAGTAGATGTGTCCGTGTGACTGTACAGACTTCATCATCACCTGGCCATATCTGCAGGGCACTTTCTCGTTCAATGACAATTCCATCACCTAAGAAATCTGGAGCAGATCCATGGTCATTTTCAGAAACACAGCCCCCATGGACTTAATTATTTTAGGATTGTAAAGAAAATACATTTTTGCTCATGTCTTTCTCCTGTCTCTTGACTACAATTCAGGCTTTCACTTAACTCTGCCCTCCCTTGCATCCTGGAATAATACACAGCCCCTTTTCATGCTTGAATGGGAGGTGAGTGTGCAGAAAGGGCTGCTTCCTGCCTTATTCTATCTTTGCAAGACAGAGCTAGAGGAGAACCATCCTCTACTTTTGTTTCTGGTGGTTTCCACACAGCACTAAGTGAAAAAAAGGCTTGTCCAAGGCTTCCTTAATCGTATCAGTGCTGACAGGGAACCCAGGACAAGTCCACTTGACCCTGTGCTCTAGAGGTACAACCTGGGCTCCTTTCCCCCAAACTCGTTTAAACGTTTGGAACGGAGACAAAAACAATGCTAACCTTATTTTCATCTATAGGACTCATCCTATCAATCACAAATTCAGGAAAAAGCCCTAAACCCAGGAGTCAGATTACAAAGCCAGCTGCAGAACTGAGGGTGGCATTGGGCTACCCTACCTTAGTCACAGGTGCCACCAAAAAGGAGGCATGTTCGATTACATCCAGGACTCTCTGGTCATACAAAAGCTCCTCTCTGCCTTTTGTAGGCTGAACTGGGAATGACACTGGCAACTCTCCCCTTTACCCCAACTCTACTCTTAAATAAAAAAATGGGCGTGCCTTGAACCTGTAACCTTTGATTTTTTTTAAAACATTCGAACCATTTGAAAATGGGTGGGGACGTGGTGGGGGCAGGCTGGGTGATAGAAAATGCTGGGACTTGCTGTGGAATGGTGCACAGCCGATCGTGGCCGCCCTAAAGCATGCTGCTGAGTATTTCTGACACCTGGGAGGTGGTCGGAGCCTCCGGGCTCCTCTCTGGGCGAGTGGGGCTGGGCAGGCGGGAGTGGCGCCCAGGAGGTGGCCTCAAGCTGGCCCAGGACTTTGCGTCCACGTCCACCAGGGCTTCAGGGTACGGCTCCACGTAGAGGTGGTGCTTGGAAGGCCTCGAGTCCTGGAGGATGCTCTGCCGCCCCTCAGGGAGGCTCGCAGCGTGGGTCAGAGCCAGGCCCCGCGGCCCATCGGCGGTAGATCGGAGCCGCTCAGCCTCCAGCGGCTGCTGGGCCAAGTCGCCGGCCCCGGACAGGTGCGGTGTGTAAATGCCCTCGGAGAGCGAGAGCGACTGCGTCTCACTGTGCATGCGCAGCCAGCGGTGGTGCCGGCTGAAGCCCCCGTAGTGCTGGTGCTTGGCCGGCTTCCGCTTTCCCAGAAAGCCCAGCGGCGGCGGCCTCGCGCCCGGAGCCATCTTGGCGTGGTTCTTGGGCCCGAAGCCCGTGAGGGTCAGGCCGTGGAGGAACTCGGCACACGTGTGGTCTGGATCCGGACCCGCAACCTGGCCCTGGGGGTCCTGGGCCGGCCCCGTTGAAGACTTCAGGTCGTGCACCTGCAGGACGTCGGGGGCACTGCCGCTTAGGCCGCTGAGAGCCTGCTGGGCGATGTCGTGCGAGGACAGGTACACCAGGTCCAGGTCCCGGGGGCTCAGGGCGTCGCTGGAGTCGTAGTCACTGTCGGTGGGGAGGAAGACTTCCGAGCAGCCTTCTTCATCAGAGCAGGGCTGTGAGTCTGCTGAGGGGAGGAGAAAGAAAAAGCCTTGGCTGGGGATGCTTCGTGGGCATAGAGTACATGTGCAGCAGTTTAGAGTCCCCCTGCCTTACTCCTCCCGGGCCTCGAAGGGCCCTATGCTTCATTTAATGGTTTCCTCTCACCTCTTGGAATTATTAAGCAATTTGGAACAATTTTCGTTTTGCGTAGGGCTCTCTGTAAGAGATGTAGTGGGTCCTGTGCTTAGTTTAAGGAATTCTAACAGGTTCCCCTGGACAGCGTCAGGGGGAGAATGTGCCCTCATCCACACAGAAGATTTTATTACTCCTTGGGCATGTGTAGAGAGGGTGACACAGATGGATGTTATTTGTCATTACCTATCCTTCAGGTATAAGTTGTTGTTGTTGTTGTTTTTTTTCAAGAACTTAAAAGGGGGAAGGAAGACAAGAAGGCAGTACAGTGGCTGAAGTCCAGAAAACCTGTTTCAAATACTAGCCTTCCTCCACCTGTGGTCTTGGGGAAGTTACTTAGCTTCTTTGAGCTTCAGTTTTCTTATCTGTAACATGGTGATGATAATAGAACTTACTAAGGGTGCCTGTAAAAAGTAAATTGATTATATGTGTAAATACCATGTTGTAAGGTGTTTAAAGGGGGGGGGGGGAAGTAAGGCCAAAACAAAAAAGCAAAATCAGAGACAAAAACAAACCTTGAAGTGCATGCTGTGATGACCATAAGGGAGCCACAAGTTTAATTCTATAGGCAATTGTCATTCCATGCACTAATTATTTGTATGCTTTCCCCCATTCAGGTTGTATATTTCTGTAGGGCAATCCTTTGCGTTTCCCACAGAAAGCCCATAATAAGTACTTGATAAATATAGGCTAATTTAGAAAACATGCAAGTGCTCTTAAAAAGAACTCTCTAATCTACAAATCTGAGACAAGCCCATAAGATTTAAAAATAGACTTTAGTAAATTTTTAAAAAATATTATTTTTATTGATTTCAGAGAGGAAGGGAGAGGGAGAGAGAGAGAAACATCAATGATGATAGAGAATCATTGATCGGCTGCCTTCTGCATAGCCAATCCAGGCAATCTATGCAAATAAGATCCATGCAAAGAACTGGTAATTGACTTTAGTTGAACTCTATTTATCTGATCACTGTGTCTGTTCAGCTGTCCACATGTATTCTTTTGTGTCCATAATAGTAATAACAAGAACTGTGGGCCAGTCATTATGCTAACTGTTCTAGGCACTTTATCTTATTTAATGCTTACAACTATTCCTGTTTGGCAGATAAGAATATTGAGCCTTAGGCTTATTCAATTTTCTAATTCATATAGTTGATTAATTGACAGAATAGGAACCCTTATGCAGATTTGTCTCCCTCCAAAGAGCTGCTACACTGCCATTTGCCTTAGTATTTGCATGGCTTTCCATGAAAGCTTCCTGGGGAGCTGGACTTGGCTCATCTAATCCACTTTGTTCAATTATATTAAGTTCTTAGTAAGAGTGTCTTGACATTGCTGCTGCTAGAGAATCATTAGGTCTTATATTACTTTCCTGTGGCTGCTATAGCAAATAATCACACACCAGGTGGCTTAAGACAATAGAAATTTATTCTCCCACAGCTCTGGAAGCCAGAAGGCTGAAATCACAGTGTCTGTAGCACTACACCTTGGAGGCTATAAGGGAGAACATTCTTTTCTCCTTCAGCTTCTGGTGGCATTCCGTGTGGCGGCATCACTCCAATCTCTGCATCTATCTTTATGTTAACTCTCTTCTTTTTCATATAAGGACACTCATCATTGGATTTAGGGTCTACCTGGATAGTCCAGGTTGATCTCATCTTACAACTCTTAATTACACCTTCAAAGACTGTTTTCCAAATAAGGTCACATTCACAGGTTCTGAGGGTTAGGACAGGAACATAGCTTTTGGGGGCCTATCATTCAGCTCACTAGAAGTCTGTTAAGAAAAATGACTATAACTAGTCATTTTTATATGGAAGAGTTTGTGACACATTTTTTTTCTATTCCAGATCACAGGTTAAAAACTATGAAAGGAGTTTGCACTTTGACCTGTCAACCTGCAAATAGTGAATATTTATTGTTTTCAGGAGACTAAGGAGAATATGAAGGCGTGCTTTAAAGGGCTGATATTATATTTCAGCAGACCATCATGTTTTAAGACAGTCTCTCAGGAAGATCCTGTGCTGATTCCCCCAGGTGGAGTTGGTTGCTCATTTCTCTTGGCTTTTATAGCATTTTATTTATATCTCTGTTGCTGTATTTATCAGGGTTTATTATAAATTATTCATTAGCGTATTTATCTACCTCAGTGAATTATGAACTCCAGCGAGCATGCCTGTGTCTTATTCATCTCTGCTTAGCAAATGTTACAGAAGTCAGTCAGTGAAGGAACAGACTAAAGAAGGAGTCAAGCCAAGGGAAATGTAGGATCTTCTGTATTTCCCAGATCACTTAATCTGAGCTTGGACATGTGAGCAGGCTGTGAGGACCTCTTAACTAGACTGTGACTGAATCATCATTGTATTATTAGCTTCTTGTGCTGTATTTGATACATTCAAAGCTCTCAGTAAAATATGTTGTGTTGAATTGAAACTGAAACCAATATTGAAATCTGGGAGCATAAAGAGTGGTAAAATTTGGCCTTTTAAGAAAAATAATGAAAACAGCCCAAAAAGAGCTAAGTTTCTTAATTTGCCATAGAAATTCTTGAAAGCAGTCACCCAAATCATTTAGTTTTATATTTGACTTGGTGAGTCAGCCTAGTTATAGCAGAAAGAACAATTGTCTTAAAATTAGGTAAACCTGGACCAAAGGCCTGTCCTACACTTTGCTGCGAATCACTTGAGCAAATCACTTACCCCCTCTGAACCTTTCTTCACCTGTAGCCCGTAGGTAATTAGATTGCGTACCTTCCATAGGTTCTATAAGGATTAAATTAGTGTGTTAAAAATACTTTAAGTGCTTTATAAACAGAAGGTGTCAATATTATTGAGATCCTTTCCAACTTTAAATAGAGAAAAACTAGAAAATATATCAAGAGGTGACTCATCAAAATACAAATCAGTAATCTGATAAACTTCAAGATTTTGCTGTGAGAATGATGTTAATAATAAAAGAGAACAATAATCTCTTTTATCATGTTTTGTGTTGGCGATGACCAAGTCTGGTACTGTATTTCTCAACCTAGATTTGGCATTGCCTTAGTAAATGATGTAACTTCTTTACTGTAGCTTTTGAGGAGCAAGGGAGCTAGGAATAAATCAAGAGAAGAGCTAGTTATAACTGTAGTAACCCAGAAGGAGATGAAAAAGTGCTTGGGTATGTAGTGGTAAATATTATCTTGCATGTTCATGCACCCACACTTGGGAAACACTGTTCCAGTGGGAATTAAATATTTGACTTCCATGGTGGTTGTATTATTTATTGTAAGACTTAGTGGAACCTATTGCTTAGAGTGGGGTCTACCTGGATAGACCCCAGGTATACCCCTCCCAGAACAATCTCTAGGATGCCAGCCAGGGCACTGAGGAGTTTCCAAGGACTTAGGCCACTGCACTCCCTCCCTTCCTGGAAAAGAATGCAAAGTGCAGCTTCCATCCCCAGATCCAGCCATATGCTCCATTAAGCATTGGAGGTGCCTTGCCCAGTTTATTTTAATAAACCTGGTTGTGCTCCTCGCTTTCCTTTAGAGGCCCCACTGGGCAGGCTAGCACGGGTAGAACCTTGGTTTCCCTCTGGTTGACCCAGGAGCTTTTTGAGGAAAGTTCTGCCCATAGTATTAGTGCTGGCCTAGGAAGCTTGGCTTTCTTGCCATTGTAACGGGTGTTGCAACTCCTGGGCTCGGTGGATCAGGCCAACAACAGCAGGGTAGAGTTGATGTGGATTTTGAGGGCATTATGAAGAGATGACATTTCAGGAAAGAATAATTGTTTTAAAAGCTATTCCTTTCCTTTAAAAGCAGGGGACATGGCGCCGAAACCGGTTTGGCTTAGTGGATAGAGCGTCGGCCTGCGGACTGAAAGGTCCCAGGTTCGATTCCAGTCAAGGGCATGTACCTTGGCTGTGGGCACATCCCCAGTAGGGAGTGTGCAAGAGGCAGCTGATCGATGTTTCTCTCTCATCGATGTTTCTGACTTTCTATTCCTCTCCCTTCCTCTCTGTGAAAAATCAATAAAATATATTAAAAAAATAAAAAAATAAAAACGGGACATGGCAAGACAAAAAGAAAGGGACAATAAGCAGCATTTGTTCTAAAAATGTATCTTCACATTTTTAATGTATCTCTGTCCAAATTTTTATTTCTTTTATGCTTCATTGATTCCATCCCCACTGTGTTTAAGTAGAATTTAAACAATTTGTACATAAAGAATTTTAATAAATCTCTCATCAGGCCTAGAACCTCCAGTGTTTGTTCACTTTGCAATTTTCCAAGAGAAATAGCATCTTCAGATTTCTGTTGAATGTTCAAGTTGTTTAGTTTATGCCATAGTGTTCTTAACGTCATTTGGGAAAAGGCTACCGGGAAGCTCAGGATAATCTTCAAATGCATCGGAAGGAAACAACGCCCCACTCCCCTCTGTTGCCTTACCCATGCGTCAGTAGGAGAAATAACAGTATCAGAAAAAAAAATTACTGCTGCCTGTGACCACTATACTCACAGAAAAGGAGTGGAAGAGAAAATACCCATGTGATGGACCAAATCATTCCATCCCCTGCCTTGTACTGCATTTTCTAGGAGCCAACTTTCCCCCTTGGATCCTTGGGAGATGCTTAATTTTAATTGACTCAGAGGAGTTCTACTTCATGTTTGAAAACCACACAGAAAAGAGAAGTTAAAGAGTTCTACTACTCCATCCTCCCCAAAACCCCACTACCCATTCCAGATACACACAGACAAATTCAAGGTATTCAACGGCCTTAAAACAGAATCTTGGTCTGCACCAGAGGTCAGGCTTGTGATAGGCTCTGTAATTCCAGCAGGTTCCTCAGAAGTTAAGTGAACCCTACCCACACAGAATGGAATTATGTTGCAAACTTTATCCTGTAAGCAACCCAGTGGGGATATGCTTCTAAATTGAACTTTTTTTCTTCATAAATGGTTTCCAAACAAAAGTCATCACTTTAATGGAGATGACAGAGTATGCAGGAATAGATTTGAATTGCTCAGAAATGTTTTTGTTTTTGTGAGAGGATAGGATAATAAATATTTCTCTCAGCTCTCAACAGTTTCCCTGTCACTGGGTTCCATTTTTCATTTGCTGCCCTCCACATCTTTGTGTTTCACAGCCCATGGAATCTTGGCTTCAGAGAAATAAATGGACCCAAGAGAGAGTTATATTTTAAGAAACAGAATGATGATCACTCACATTTTAAGCTAATAATAAAATCTGAATGTAATTGGCCAGATCCAGCAAGGAGTGTGTGTAACCCATCATCTGGCCAACATGAAAGTTTGGCACTCCTGTGGCATAGGATAGGCCACCTTCATATAGCCAGGGGGGAACTGCTTAGGACCCTGGGGCCAAGAGAAGATTAAACATTGGGAAAAATCTGTGAGCAGACTGCAGACAAAGGAAGGTGGAAGGAGAATTGAAGAGTTATTTGTAGAACTATGAATTGTGGGATGGCAGAGGATATATCTAGCCTGCCTTTAAAAAAATGCTCTTTCAACCCAATACCTCTCTAGCTACTGCCCTTCCTTACTCTTCTTTTTTCATAGCCAAGATTTTGAAGAGTGTACTCTTACTGGTGCCCCTTCTTCATCTTCCACTTGCTCCCCGATCTATTTCTTTTTAGTTTCTAGCTCTTTCCCTTCATAAATTGCTATCATTAAGATTACTGATGACTTTCTTGTTCAAAACAAAACAATAGAAACTTTTCAGTTTTACTTAACCTTTGACCATCATTTGACATGCTTTAATCTCTGTAATAGTTCTCTCTCTCTCTTTAATCTTCTCTCTCTGGTTGGTCCTTATTGGTCTAAGATGTCTTGCTGTTCCTTCCATAGTTTCCTCTTCTTACTACATCTACTGTCTTTAGGGAATCCCAAGTATTTTTGTAGCTACATTATTCATACATCAATAATTCTTAAATCTACGTTAGTCCAATTCTCCTTCCTGAGCTATAGACCACGTATGTCCTATCTGTACATCCTGTTTTCTCCTGAATGTTTCCTATTATGTGGAATGTCCCAAAACTCTCAAATTCAATGTTCCCAGTCACCCCAGCTTGCTTCTTCTCCTGTATAACACCCCCCTTTTTTTGCAAATGGCATTATGATATCCTGAGGCAGTCAAGCCAGAAAACTTGGTATTTCCTCATTAATAGCTTCCTTATTGACTTCCCGCTTCCAATATTGTTCTTCTATACAAGTATCAGTCAGATTTGGTTTTAAAGAGTAATTCAGATTATAGCAATCCTTCCTTAAAAGTTTCCAATGGCTTTTCATGACAAGCAAAATCCAAACCTCTTCCCATAGCCCTTCCTGATTTGGCTCCTGTTTTTTTTCTCTGCCCCTCTCTCATTGTTAACCCTTTGTTAACTCTGCCTCAGTGACTTTGGCCTTCTTTCCACCCCTCACCCATTTCAGAGCATTTTGTTGTTTTGTTGCCTAAAATATTCCAATTCCAGATTTTTGCCTTACTGGCTCCTTTTTCTATGGTTGGTTTGAAGGTAACTTTCACAGACAAGCCTCTGCTGATCATCCCTGGGAATTCAGTGCTCTTCCCTGCCCACCTGGATTTCTGTTTTGTGTTATACATTGGAATTTTCACTATTTGAAATTATCTTGTTTGGTTATGTTTTCATTGTTACTATGCTTAGAACAGAGACTTTGCTTTATTACTCTATCTCTGTTACTTCAGAGTGTGTCTGGAACATGGTGATTAACCCAAAAATATTTTAAGTGAAAAAAAAAAGCACACTATACTTAGATCCTGACTGCTTACAGTTCTCTGCATTACAACATAGTTGTACATTCTGCTTCTTCTACTTCTTTGTTCTCCGCTCCCCCCCCCCTTTTTTTGGTTAAACTCCTGCTATCCTTCAGTACATGGCTTTGTTACCTCCTCCAGGAAGCTCTCTTTGATCTTATGAGTTTAACATCTCCAATAGATTCGATAGCACCCTATACATATCCTTTTCAGAGTACATATGCAATTATCAGAAAAATTTTTATTAATCCATTAGACTAACTTCTGCTAGGGATGATGTTTTAAGTCAGTGGGAATCTGTAAAAATACACTTGAGAAACTGTACTTAAAGAATTCTTTTGTGGCCCTAACGAGTTTGGCTTAGTGGATAGAGCGTTGGCCTGCGGACTCAAGGGTCCCAGGTTCAATTCCAGTCAAGGGCATGTACCTTGGTTGCAGGCACATACCCAGTAGGGAGTGTGCAGGAGGCAGCTGATCAATGTTTCTCTCTCATTGATGTTCCTAACTTTCTATCCCTCTAATTGATTTATCTATATCTATATCTATATCTATATCTATATCTATATCTATATCTATATCTATATCTATATCTATATCTATCTATCTATATATATATATATGAATATATATATATATATGAAAGAATTCTTTTGTGGAATTATTTGCTAAATCATAGAACCCTTTGGTAATGTAAATTAGCAATCTCTCAAGTTCTTCCACTTGCCCAGGGTTGATTTTTAGACAGTGTGTTTTTTGAAAACATAGGAGCATACACAAACTTACTTACAGACAAGACTCATATCCTCACTGAAGTTTTCTCTAAGAATAACAATAACGTTAAATTTGGTACCTATAATTGATTATTATATACCACGCATCTCTGACATAATTATGTTATTCATGTAACTGTATTCTCATTTTACATCCTTGGAAACTGAGATTCATGTAGTAATCTGTTCAAGCTTCTGTAGCTAGTAAAATAAAGCTGGGATCTGAATCCAGGTCTCTGATTTCTAAGCCCACGTTCTTTCTACTACACCATGCTGCCCCCTATGGGACAAGCCCACATTTCAGTGCTGTTTATTAAAAATATCAATTATTATGGTAAGGCTTACAAAATGGGAACTCTTATAAGCTATAGCAGCGATTTTTAACCAGTAATAGGTATTGAATGTTTTAAAAATTCTTGTGATACCCTGGTTGAAAATTGCTGAACTATAGAATTAAGAAAGATGCTTTGAATGCCATTATTTTAATTGACTAAAAAAAAGTACTAATTTCAACATGTCCTAGGAAAAAGCATTATATTGCCTTTGACTAGTATGCTTTCTCTCTGTTTATAAGCATAAAGGCTTTTTGTAGAGATTTGTGGTTAGCATTTGCTATGTAAATTAAAACTTGTTTCCCAAGAGTAGGGGTGATAGATATCTCTTCTCGCTTGTTTGTAAGTTGTCTCCTGCTTGCTGTATCCATGGTGGTGCCAATCTACTTATTTGGTCTTAGTCTCCAGATTCTATTTTATCCAGGGTTTCTCTCTTTTCCACCTCCCACCCCAGGACACTGGTGCCATGTGGGTAAGAAGTTTATCCTGAACTCTTAGTCAGATGGACCTACTTCCTGCCTCATTCTTGTCAGCCCTATTTCCTAGAGGCTGGGCCTGCTCTCCTTTCTTACCTTGTTTCGGTCAGATTCCTTAACTGTCTTGGCCTGCACATGGTACTGCAGCCCTCTCCACTCCATACTTCTGAGGGACACATCCTTTTGTATCTCAGAAGCTTGGGATAGAACTGGGCTGAATCTTTCCTACCCTAAATGGTGTTGACCTCAGGTTACTGTCTTTGTTTCCTTTCCCTCGATTGCTCCAATTTTGTTCCCGTTAACGCTTTTAGACTCTTATACTGAGCAGTGTTTCCTATTGCTTGATAGTACCAATGCCTCAGCTTAAAAGAACATCATCAGTGGAGACCAGATTGAGACTATAGTGGACTGAAATAGGTAACTTTATATTACTTACCACTCACTACCTTTCTTCTGTGCATCTCCGGGGACGGGGATGGTGATGGAAGACAGTCTATATGTGATGATGTAGAGCTCATCTTCTTTAGGTTCTGCTCATCTGAGGGGTCTATAAACTTAGTGATGGGTAAGCCCGACATTGATTGTTTGTATCTTGCATACTGTAGAGCATCCATGATCCATCTCATTTCACGCCAAACTTCATCTATTTGCTTTGAAATAAAATGGTAAAGGACATTGTTATCAAACCAGTATTAAAAAGAAGCTTCCCTGAGGGTCCAAGATGATACATTTTATGCTATCTTGGTTTTGATCAAGACTAAAATATTTTCAACATAGGTTTGATAAGCTAGAAAATACTTCTTTATAATCACTCATGTCTTGCATACTTATCTAAGAAGCTATATCATTTAGTTCATTTAGTCCAACTGGGATCCACCCCTTATTAGTTCTCTAACAACCTTTGCTAAGTCACTTCACCTCTTTGAGCCTTCATTGCCTTATTTGTGAAATGTGGACAAAACATCTCCCCTTTTATACCTTACCAAACTGCTAAGATGATTGAGTGGAATGATGAATCTGAAAGTGTTTAGTAAAAAGTACATATGAAGTATTATTAATTCTCAGCATACAAGGAAATATTCCTTATAGGGCCTTAATCTATACTTAAAGAATATTCTTTCCTATCTAATAAAAGAGTAATATGCAAATTGACCATACCTCCTATCAAGCCACCACCCTACTAATTATGCAAATAAACCTCAACCAAGATGGCTGCAGACACTTAAGAGCAGGAAGGAGGCTTGGGTTTCCCTGGCAAAGGAGGAAGCCAAGCTTTTTTCCTGCCCTTGCTGGGCTAGGCCTCCACTCAATGCTACAAAGTTTCAATTATAGAAGATATATCTCAACAGAAATGGTGTCAGCCACGGAGCTGGAGAGAGCAGAAGCTAGGTTTGTCTGGGCAATGGAGGAAGCCAAGCTTCTGCAGCCCTAGTGCCTAGGCCTCCATTCTAGGCTACAAAGTTTCAATTATAGAATTTAAATAAACCCAAACAGAAATGGCTGTCACCATGGAGTGAGCAGAAGGCTTGGCTTCGCTCCAGGCTATAAAGTTTCAATTGTAGAACATAAATTAATCCCAGATCCCAGGGCCTCCACTTGGGTCGCTGAGGGGCGTGGCTAGCCTGCAAACCACCATAGGCCCCTTGCCCAGGCTGCCCCATGCCCCTAGGGACCCCCTCCCTCCAATCTGGGACACCCTTCAGGGCAAAGCAGCTGGCCCCCACCCATGCACTAGGCCTCTATCCGATCTAATAAAAGAGTAATATGCAGATTGACCATCACTCCAACATACAAGAGGGCTGCCCTCATGTGGTCAAAGATCCTGCCCCCATGTGGACACAGATGGCCATCACAAGATGGCCAGCAGGGGAGGGCAGTTGGGAGGGACCAGGCCTGCAAGGGAGAGCAGTTGGGGGTGATCAAGCCTGTAGGGGAGGTCAGTTAGGGGTGACCAGGCTGGCAGAGAAGGGAAGTTGAGGGCAAACAGGCTGGCAGGGGAGCAATTAGACATCAATCAGGCTGGCAAGGTAGTAGTTAGGGGGTGATCAGGCTAGCAGCCAGAAGCAGTTAGGGGCAATCAGGGAGGCAGGTAGGCAAGCAGTGTGGAGCAAACAGTCCTGGATTGTGAGGAGGATCGGGCCTAAACGGGCAGTCAGACATCCCTTGAGGGGTTCCAGATTGGAGAGGGTGCAGGATGGGATGAGGGAGACCCCTCCCCCCCCCTGTGCACAAATTTCATGCACCAGGCCTCTAATATTTAAATAATATCCATAAACCTGGTGCATCTGCCACCTGGTGCATCTGCCACCTGGTGCATCTGCCTCCTGGTGCTCCCAAAAGAGTAGAATCTGAAACTGTGACAGCCATGCTCAGAATTACTAGTTAGTGAACTAGTGAATGGCACTGCATGGTTGATAGCCATTTCCCCTTGCTTTCTGTTCCGCCTTGGAGTGACAGGACTTGTTTGAGTATTCAAGGCTGGTGATAAGTTTGAGCTTTAGGCATTGTAACACAGCGAGTTGGGCAGGAGTTTCAGCAGTGGGCAGGCCCATGAGGAGGCACTACGTATTATAAAGAGGGAAGTCTGAATGAAGTCCATCCAGAGTGGAAATGTCAGATAAGACTCGGACCAGTTTTCTTGATGGAATTGTTGCTCTCTCATCTGGCTTTCATTGATCCTACCTTATGTAACATATTCCTGTCTCAGTGTTGTTTTAAAAGCACTAAGTGAGGAGAACCAAGATGTCGGCATAGGTAAAACACCTATCTTGCCGTCATACTTAGCAATTTTAATACTACAACTTAACGAAAGAACAAACACCTTCCAGAATCACCAGAAAGCTGGCCGAGTGAAAATTCCACAAATAAAAGTGAAAATAAGACACTGTGACTTGGAAGAGCGGCGGCGGAAAGCGTTGAAAGATTCACGTGGAGAGAGGTTTGGAATGCGCGCCCGCAGAGAAAGCTGGCGGCTGAAAACCGGCCAGTTTTCTCGAATGGGGAGACAAAGACGTCCCACTGGACTGATTCTCCAGCTTTGGGCGAAGTCCAGGGAACCAACCCACTATCATACGGGGTGAAAACTGGACAGTGGGAGGGCACACTAAAGCTCAGGTGCTGCTGGGTCTGCCGGCTTGTGGAGAAGGTAGCTTGCGCTAACAGCTCAGCTGCATGACCATGCAGAGAGCGCTCTGCCACTCGCTCTCTCATTCGGAAAACCGTCAGTCTGCTTTGTTTTACGTCCCTGGGTGAGACATTGGGCATGCAGTCTCATTTGGGGAGAGTCTGAATTCCCCAGCAGCCGGTGGAGCTTGGCAGCAGCTCTCTCTCAGAGGTGCTGGCAGCCATTGCCCCCGGAACAGAGTCCCTGGGGCTGCGTAAGGCGGAGCTGACGCTGTCTGCCTGGCCCGGAGACTCCACCCATCCAACCTGAGCACAGCTGAACTTCACAGATAATTGGCCTGGAGGTCAACCCCTCCAAGTGCTAACAACGATTAACTGAGCTTAACTTCAGCAAGACTGTGCAACCCATATCCACCTCAGTTAACTGGGGAGGTGAGCCACTGTCCCTAGTAGGAAGTCTACTACACAAAGCTAATTGACCAACTCAGGGAAGCAGCCACCATGCAGAGACATGGAAAGAAATCAGATGTGAAAGAAATGGAGGAAAAAAAACGACTGGACATGGAATTCAAAACCATGGTTATAGGGCTTTTCAAGAGGCTCCAACAAAAGGTCGAGGTCTATAAGGAAATAAGCAAGACCGCAAAGGAAATGAATGAGTCCTACAAGGAAATGAACGAGACCCTCAAGGATATGAAGGAGACCTGCAAGGAAATGATCAAGACCAATGTGGAAATGAATGAGTCCTACAAGGAAATGAAGGAGACCCTCAAGGATATAAAGGAGACTCTCAAGGATATGAAAAAGGACCAACCAGAAATTAAGCATATACTGACTGAAATAAAAAATATTATACAAAGACCTAAAAGTGCTCTGGAGCACCCCAAGAACCAAGTTAAAGATTTGAAATACAAAGAGGTAAAATCCACTCAGCTGAAAAAGCAAGAAACCAAAAGAATCCAAAAAATTGAAGATAGTGTAAGGGGCCTCTGGGACAACCTCAAGCATACCAACATCCAAATTATAGGGTTGCCAGAAAAAGAGAGAGAGAGCAAGACAATGAAAACCTATTTGAAGAAATAGTGACCGAAAACTTCCCACACCTGGTGAAAGAAATTGACTTAGGAGTCCAAGAAGCGCACCGAACCCCAATATATGGAACCCTAAGAGGACCACACCAAGACACATCATAATTAAAATGCCAAGAGCAAAAGACAGAGAATATTAAAAGCAGCAAGAGAAAAACAGATGGTTACCTATAAGGGAGCACCCATAGGATTGTCAGCAGATTTCTCAACAGAAACGATGCAGGCCAGACGGGAGTGGCAAGAAATATTCAAAGTGATGAACAGCAAGAATCTACAACCAAGATTACTCTATCCAGCAAAGCTATCATGCAGAATTGAAGGTCAGATGAAGTGCTTCGCAGATAAGAAAAAGCTAAAGGTGTTCACCACCACCAAACCAATATTATATGAAATGCTGAAAGATATTCTTTAAGAAGAGGAAGAAGAAAAAGATAAAAGTGTAAATTATGAACAACAAATACACATCTATCAACAAATGAATCTAAAATCAAGTGAATTAATAAGCTGATGAACAGGATAAACTGGTGAATGTAACAGAATCACGGACATAGGGAATGTACTGACAACTCTTGGGGAGAAAGGGGGTGTGGGAAGTGCAGCAAGAGACTGGACAAAAATCATGCAACTATGGGAGAGGACAGTGGAGGGAGGTGAGGGCGGAGGGTGGGATGGGTACCAGGTGGAGGGGAACTATAGGGTGAAAAAAAAAGGGAACAATGTAATTAATAAACTGAACAATAAAGATAAAAAATGTTTTAAAAAAAATAAAAGCACTATGTGACTGTAGACAGTTTTTAGAGTGCCTGCTAAGGCAGGGACTGTGCTTTTGTATCTGTTACTCTTGACCATGCAGAATAAAATAGGTGGGTACTCAATAAATGATTACTCAGGGAATGAATGAATGAATTAGTGATTACCTAAAGATTTTTACCATCAGAGTTATTATGAGGATTAAGTAAGATGATGTGGATGAGTGCACTTTATTAACTGTACATCTTATAAAATTTTCAGTTGTTGCTTGAATGTGGACTGAATGTGGCCTCTCAAGAGATATGTCCATGTTCTAATTCCTGGAATATGTGAATATGGCATACTAGAGGCTTGGTGCACGAATTCGTGCATGGGTTTGGTCCTTAGGCCTGGCCAGTGATCAGGGCCAGTCGGGGCCATCTCACCCAGTCCTGATTGGGGCCAGGCCAATCAGGGCCTGCTGGCCAGGGGCGGGGGATGGAAGAGAGACTGTGGGAGGTTGTCCGGCTGGCCAGAGAGTGGAAGGGGCCATGGAAGATTGGCCAGCCCTGATTAGGGCAAATCAGGGCTGGCTGGTGGGGGGGACAGACCTGCTGGAGGGAGGGACCGTGGGAGGTTGGTTGGTGGGAGGGAGGGACTGAGGGAGGTTGGCCAGCCACTAGAGGTTGGCCGTGGGAGCCAACCAGGGGGAAGCTCCTGTGCTGAGCATCTGCCCCCTGGTGGTCATTGTGCATCATAGAGCCCAGATGTTCCACCGTTGGGTCAATTTGTTTTGTTTTTGTTTTTTAAATATATTTTATTGATTTTTTTACAGAGCGGAAGGAAGAGGGATAGAAAGTCAGAAACATTGATGAGAGAGAGACATCAATCAGCTGCTTCTTGCACGCCCCTTACTGGGGATGTGCCCGCAGCCAAGGTACATGCCCTTGCCAGAATCGAACCCGGGACCCCTCAGTCCACAGTCCGACGCTCTATCCACTGAGCCAAACCGGTCTCGGCCGTTGGGTCAATTTGTATGTTAGCCTTTTATTATCCTAATCCTATCTAACAAAAGAGTAATATGCAAATTGACCACACCTTCGATCAAACCACACCCACAGCCATGCCCACCAGCCAGTCAGGAGCAAATTATGCAACTAAACCCCAACCAAGATGGCTGCCACCACTGAGAGCAGGAGGGAGGCTTGGGTTTCCAGCAAAGGAGGAAGCCAAGCTTTCCGCCTGCCGTTGTTGGCTTAGGCCTCCATTCAATGCTACAAAGTTCCAATTATAGAAGATACATAATCCCAACAAAAATGGCGGCAGCCATGGAGCTGGAGAGAGAAGAGGCTAGGGTTGCCGGGGCGATGGAGGAAGCCAAACTTCTGCAGCCCTAGCCTAGGCCTCCACTCTAGGCTACAAAGTTTCAAACAGAAATGGCTGTTGCCACGGAGTAAGCACAAGGCTTGGCTCTGCTCCAGGCTACAAAATTTCAATTGTAGAACATAAATTAATCCCAGATCCCAGTGCCTTTGCTTGGGTTGCTGGGCGGTGTAGCTGGCCTGCAAACCACCACAGGCCTCTTGCCCAGGCTGCCCCACATCCCAAGGGAACTCCCACCCTGATCCATCCAGGACACCCTTCAGGGCAAACCAGCTGGTCACCACCCATGCACCAGGCCTCTATCCTATCTAATAAAAGAGTAATATGCAGATTGACCATCACTCCAACACACAAGTGGGCTGCTCCCATATGATCAAAGATCCTACCCTCATGTGGACACAAGATGGCCACCACAAGATGGCCAGCAAGGGAGGGCAGTTGTGGGTGATCAGGCCAGCAGGGGAGGACAGTTGAGAGGGACCAGGCCTGCAAGGGAGGACAATTGGGGGTGATCAAGCCTGCAAGGAAGGACAGTTAGGGCTGACCAGGTCGGCGGAGGAGGGAAGTTGGGGGCAAATAGGCTGGCACAGAAGCAGTTAAACATCAATTAGGCTGGCAGGGTAGTGGTTAGTGGGTTATTAGGCTGGCAGGCAGAAGCAGTTAGGGGCAATTAGGGAAGCAGGCAGGTGAGCAGTTTGGAGCCAGCAGTCCTGGATTGTGAGAAGTCCTGTTTACAGTCAGACATCCCTCGAGGGGTCCCAGATTGGAGAGGGTGCAGGCTGGGCTGAGGGACACCCTCCCCCCGTGCATGAATTTTGTGCACTGGGCCTCTAGTATAAGATGGTAAGAGTAAAAATTACTTTTCATGGCAGAAGATATGATTGATTAATTTAAGGAATTTGAGAGAAGTTTATTGTGGATTATCTGGGTGGGACCTAATTCCAATGATAAATGCCCTCATAAAGACATTCCTACAAGAGTGAGGCAGAGGGAGATTTGTCAGACAGAAGAGAAGGAGGCAATGTGGCTACAAGTCAAGAAGCTGGGAGAAGCAGAGAGCAGATTGTCCTGTAGAGCCTACCTAGGGCATGTGGCCCTATCAACACCTTGATTTCAGATTTTTGGCCTTTAGAATGGTGACAATAAGTTTCTCTTATTTTAAGCCACCCTATTTGTGGGAATTTGCCACAGGAAACTAATTACAATTATTAATAGTAACTACTTGTTCTCTTTGGATAAGATTGTTTCTGCCTACTGCTGAGGATGGATAGTGAGGTTTAGTGTAGAAAAATTTTAAAATTACTAGTATGTGTAGAAACAATGTTTATTTCTTAAATTTCCTTAGCAATGAGGAGGTATTAACTGAAGAAAAATGAAAAGCATAGGTACAGAGAAACCTGTAGACTGAATTTAACAGACTTAGCTAAGTAGCTTTAAAAGATGTACAATTTTCACCCATTTTACCTTATACTGTTGATCTAAAAATAACTGACAACATAATCCTCCTGATTTTAAGGTCCAAATTCAGCTTCTAAAGACTTGCTGACATGTTTTTAAAAAGAAAGACCATGAACTCCCTATGTCTATTGGTTAAAAGTTCTGCATCTATTTCTCACTCTGCCTTTAAAAATTTTGGTTTTCATCCCATGAATTACACCCCCTTCTCTGTACTCAGGCAAGATAATATTTTTATTAAAATGTAAAGGTTATTGGCTTTCTCAGAGCACAGTTACAAGGTGCTTGGGGGGATGATAGATTGGCTATATTTAATGAGCTATGTTTCTATTACAGCTTAGGAGCATTTGAAGCATTACAGTATATAAATTATAGCCTAATTGCCATTTAGGCTTTAGTAGCTCAAGCTACGCAGAACTCCAAGTCTCTGCACTTTGACATTTCTGCTGTGTGTGCTGTCTATAAAGCCAGTCTACCTTATCTATGATTTTCTGCAGCTTCCTGGTCCAGCCCTTCCCCTTTCTGGCCACACTCCTTGGCTTCTTTTCCTCACTGTATTTATGTAGACTCTCTTGCTCTTTACAATGTTTGGTTTGTGTAGTAACTTCAACACTGTCTTAGATCTGGAATCATACAAATGCTCTCGCTGCTGGTGGTTGCCTTTGCAAGTTATGATATATGGTGGGCTGAGCTGTTAATGCCACTGGATGAGTGGCTACAGCTGGTTTTAATTCTGAGAGAGAGAGAGAGAGAGAGACAGAGAGAGAGACAGAGAGAGAGACAGAGAGACAGAGACAGACAGACACAGACACTGAGAAGCCCCAAATAGATAAGGGGATAGGTAGTATCACATTGTCTTCTGTCAGTTAAGGTATTCATGCTATATGGAATGAGGCATCCCACCTAAGGCTAAGGGTGCAGAGAAGTGGTCTGGTTTTATCCTGGCCAAGAAGTGGTTTTTTGAACCCTTTGGGAATTGGCTTTTATTCATATCTATGTGTAGCTGGCTGGATGGAAGGAGTATGTAGAGGGGCTCTCAAGTTACCTGCATTGGGAGACCAGAGCAGGCTAGAACTTTGAAGAATTCCTGGCCTGACCTGCCTTTATCCATCCCACTTAATGGTGCAATGAAAGGGAAGGAGAAAAAAGCAGTGGAGCCCAAAGTTGGGTGACAAAGAAAGGAGCAAGTGTAGTAGCATCAGGGAGTAAGGGAACTCCTGGAGAGGTTTGAGAATGTGACAGCCTGGTGAAATTCAGCCTTCTTGGAGGAACTGACTGAATTCAGGGAGGCTTACATGGAATAAAGCAGAAACCGAACCTAAGGCATGGTTAAAAAGTGCTTCTCTAAAAATATTTATGGTGGTCAAAGAAGCTATGAAGTGTTAGAGTCAACCAGACCCTTAGAAGTCATCTAGTCCAGCCGTTGCCAACCTTCTGGACCTTAAGGACCACCAGTTGGCGATTGCTGATCTAGTGTAATCCTTTCATTTTACATGTGAGGAAATTGAAGCCCCTGGGGAGCAAATGAATTATGCCATACTGAAAGGGTTATCAGAAGATTCCAGACTAAAAATGTATGTTGATTGACTTCTGGTCATTATTCTTATTCTGGTCTTATTCTTATTCTCTTCCACTGTCCCATATATTAGATTCAAAAGATAAGCCAGTCTTCATATTCTCCTTATGCTTCATTCTTCCTTTACCCCTCCCCCATCTGTGTTCCTTTTACTGGAAATAAAATAAATGATGTAAATGTTTTGAGTTTTTAAATGGTACATTCTCAGTTCAAGAGAACAAGTAACTTCCTAAAAGGTTTATTTCTTTAGTTTGAGAGGTCACCTGAGATATCTCATTTACAGGGTGAGAGGACTTGGATAGGATTTGCCTGTGCACCACTTTGCAAGTATATTATAATATCTTCTTCCTGAGTACTTAATAAATTCCAGGTCTTGCATATTCATATTTCAAAGCATTTTCCCTTCTTATTAATGAGTGAATAAATGAATATATAATTTATTAGATACTTATGTGCAGGCATTTTGCTTAGTGCTTTACATGATTATCTTGTTGAATTCTCTCAGTAACATTATGAGCTAGTGTTATTATCATTCCTGTTTTACAGACGAGGAGGTTGGGAGTTAGATAAACTTATTTGCCCAGTGCATAGCTTTTTCTCAACTTAGGTCATAATTATTTCTCTCTGGATGGTTCTAATAGCTTTGTATGTGATTTTTCTGCACTTAGTCTTCCCCTTAAGTCCAGGATGATATGCAAATTATATAGTGAGCATAGCCATTGAGAATGGGTGCTTAGTATAAACAGCAAGTGTGGCCACACCCCTGCACACAGGAGGACTATCCTGCCCTGCTTGAATCTATCCTTAACATCTCTGAGAACCTATAATTTACCTTCTCCAAAACTTTGGCCAGGTCCCTACTGTCTGCAGAATAAAGTGCAAATTTCTTATCCTGGCCTTTAATAAAACCCTTGTAATCTGAACTCATTTCTACTTTTATTCTTTCCCATTTTCTTACTACAACCCTTCACTCAAATTATGCCCCAACTTATCTTGACTATTCATCATTCCCAAGTACTATTTTTTCTGTACTTTCTGCCTTGTCTGTTTATACTTTTTTTTGGATTCCTCTATTCCCCAAGTCTGTTTGTCAGTTTGGGAGGAGATCAATAGTTTAACCTATCTCCCTAGGCCCAGCTCAGATCTCAGATATCAGTTACATGCTCTATGGTAACCTTTCTTACACCCACAAATATAAGTTCATTTTTACTTCTTTGTGTTGATACAGAACTTAAAAAAAAATTCTCTTTTGGCACCTAACTCATTTTAAAAATTGTATTTATACACATTTCTTGTCTCCCCTAATGAATTTTAAACACTCTTAAAGTTAGGGACCATGCCTAATTCAACTTTATATTTCCCTTACAGTGCCTGACAACTGGGTGTTAAATAAATATCATAGTGGTATTTATCACAGAACTATTGTACTGATTTTGTGAATTGGGTAACTATAGGCAGAAAGACCATAAGATTTGTCCAAGGGATTTAGAGGCAATATCAGACCAAATTCACATTTTCTTGATGACTAGTTAGTACCTCTAGCACAAGACCTGAGGTGGTTACTGTAAGGTCTTTCCAGACAAGACCATGGACAGGGAAAAAACTTTTCTAACCTCTGTAGCTACACATTAAAGGGTCAAAGAAAGTGTCAAAATGCTGTGAGAAAGAAGTTCAAAGCATGAGGAATCTTAAGTCCAATGTGATTTGGGTTCACATAAACTAGTGGATCATTTTCTTCTCTTTTTCTTTGGGGTAAGAGTTAATACAATGTTTCTGTTGGATTTGTCAGTGGGGCTACTAGGTAAGAATAATATTCTGATCACTACTTGTGGCAGTGATTTTTCTCTCTCTATGGGAAACCGCTGCTACTCGCCACAGTGGCTGATGCAGCTCTTAGCAACACTGCGATTTATCTCTAGCTTTTTCTTAAGCCTTTGTTTCAAAATGTACATTTCCCTGACTTCTGGATTTTCCCCAAATCAACAGGCTCCTTGCACACTGTGGTCTTTAAATTAGCCTGGATGACTAAGGTTCTTTCTTATACGTGTTTCTTATCCCCTCCCTGCCTTTTCTTCCATCCTTTCACCTCAGAAGAAACAAACTGTTACCTGAATGAAATCTAAAACTTGCTGGTGTCTTTGTTTGGCAGCTGCAACCTCGCTGTCTGAGATCGCTTCCCTCAGGGACTGTTGGGTATTCAGAGAATCCAGCTCCACAACAGCAGAAAGGCGGCAATACAGACTAATAAATTTCTCTCTGTAGCTGCAAAAATGAACTGGAAAATGGACAAGCAAAATAAAACATGTTAAGATCTGGTATCAAAATAGAGAAATTCATACCTCAGAGAAAACAAGTTGAATGAAAACATGATTTATTAATCCTATCAGTGGAAAATATTAAGCCATAAATAAATTATAAATGTGCTCTTAAGGAGCCAGTTGTCTGGTTTTAGTCAGACAGTATTCCCTTTTAAGGTTTACCAAGTCCTGGAAAGGTATAGGGAAATTGGGTTGGCTCAAACTACAGTTTATGATGCTCAGCCCCTAAAGTTGGGGCTGAAGATATATGCACATATATATGTATATATCATGTGTAAATTATTTATATATTGGAGAAATGAGTTTGCTTATCACTTTAAAGAAAAAAGCCAAGTAACAATTTGAAATTTAGTTTTGATTCCCATGTCTGATTTCCAGTATGTATTTTGTATGCTTCTCTCCAAGATAAGAAGCCCCAGAAGATAGGAGTAATGTTTATCTTAGGGCAATGGTTGGCAAATTCATTAGTCAACAGTGCCAAATATCAACAGTACAATGATTGAAATTTCTTTTGAAAGAAATTTTTTAAACTTAAACTTCTTCTAACGCCACTTCTTCAAAATAGACTCGCCCAGGCTGTGGTATTTTGTGGAAAGGCCACCTGCAAGGGGCCAAAGAGCCTCATGTGGCTCACAAGCCGTGGTTTGCCGACCACTGTTTTAGGGGGTCTTTTGCCTGGCTGGTAAAGTTTCCTAAGGATCTAGTTTGATGGGTTTAATCCTCTTCCTGCCCCTCTGCTTCTCTGGAAGGATGATAAAGAGTGGATGCCTTAACAGACCATATTTTTGTTTTCAACAGACGTGGCCTTCCTCCCTCAAAAGACAGTGGGCCAGAGGCCAGGGTCAGCAGTCTAACCTTCACACCCATCATGGAGGAGGAGACAGGAGTGTGGGACTCAGCCTGGTGCAGACAGCCTGAGATGGTCAGATTCTCCATACTTCTCTGACTGGCTATGATCACGTCACCATTTTAGATGCCAGTGGAATGAGGACTGCATTCTGACTCAGATAGTGTAGTACCAATGTCTTCCCGGCATTGTTGAATTTGGAGACTCACTCTCTAGAAACCTCACTCTGTGTACTTCTGACCTATATCAGTATGTTCCATGCTTTGGAAATAATGTTGTTATAATGCAACAGATAGGTGAAAACATTTTCATTCTGGCTTTTGGTGAGGAAGTTTAGGAAGAAGATCTAATTACTTCCCTTAGGCCTCTTCACTGTTGATTCATGAGACCTAGTAAGGAAGCTAAAATCCACAGGACCTTAAAATGGGACATCTGGTCATCTCTGCACCTCAGTGAGGAAGCCCTACTTCTCTGTATGTTGAGAAATCTCTATGACCCTACATTTCCCTTCTCACACCTGCTTCCTTGCTTGATTTCCTCTTAGAGTGAATCTCAGGTAGGTGTAACCTGCTCTCTTTGTATTTCCTCAGATGGAAGCAGAGGAGAAGAATGGGGTGAGGGCTTCAGTGGCCCATTTTTACTCCAGTTGTGCACATTTCAAGGTGGTATTTCTTCCTCGGGTAGTCTCAGTTTTGGGGGGTTGATTTTTCTCTCTAGTGTCAGATCCTTCCTTCCTACTTCCTCTACTCTAGTTCTTGTCTTACACACAGAAGAACTGGTTTCATATAACCTCTTGGTAAATAACCAACTATTTCGCTCCTCCCAAATTATCTACTTTTCCCAGCTTAATAGCCATAGAGCTAAACATCTAATTGCCATAAGGAAAGTTTCATGCAATCTAGGATTTGAATTTATCTTCAGTCTTTCATTTTGCACCACCCTCTATTCCCCATTTCCACTCACTTGGACCCTAAACTTTGGTCAGGCTGAACTTATATAAGTCCTTTTGTACATAGCTTTTAAACATGACTTTTCCTTGTCCTCAAATTCCCTTCTCTAAGTACCTCTGGGTCAGCTTCATCGGACACTTGAATGTCTTCTCAGTGAAATCTTCACTGACACCTACCTCTTCCCCTCCAAGCACCATTAGGTTCTTTCTCTTTTGTGCTCCTAGGGCACTAGTTTCCTAATGTATCAGGACACTTATCCTGCTTTATTGTAATTATGTGTTCACTTGACTGCCTTGGTATTAAATTGATTTCTTTGAGGGTAAGAACCAGACCTCCTATTAATTTTATTTCCTCAAAACCCAGAACATTATAGCTTCTCAATTAATGACTATTAACTGAACAACAACAAAAAATGCACTGATCTGAAGAGGGCAGACCTTTCCTCCAAAGTCTCTTCTTTTCCTCTCACTGTGCTCTTGGTTTTCCTGTTTTAAAAGATGTATTCCAGAACTGTGATACTTATTGGCAGTCTTCAGGAAAGAGTCACCGTTACTTTGTAGCTTACTCTTGACACTTGTAGCTCCCTGAACTTCTCTTTATAAATTTCAAGGAGAGGTTACATCTTGTTAGTACTTGACAGATGCCCTGTCATTGGCTGGAGAGTGAAGAGAGTGAGGTGTCTCACAGGCTCTCTTTTCCCTTTTTTCTGAAATGTGACTTGGAAAATAGGGAGAGGGACTGAAGAATTTCTTTAAAAGAAGCACTATATCAGTTTCATCTAAATTCTGAAACACGAGGGTGTCCACAGTTTTCTCTTGTGTCTTCTTGTGGTAGGAATCTTGGATCAATGGGTGGTCTCAGAGTGCCCACACCACCCGTGCCACTCACCACAGTGACCTATGAGGACATTTCATCTACAGCGCTGTACTTTCCTGCCCTAGTGGTTTTTATCCAGAGCCTTTAATGTTACTTTAACAAATTTTACTTTAACATAGTCTTTTGTGGTTTAGCAATGATACATTTGGTAGCCATCACTGAGGAGGGGAAGATAGATGGGAAGCTTCTAATTCTTTTCTAATGTGAATCACATGCATTTTACAGACAAAATGATATAAGTGTAAATAATGCATTATCTGGGCCACATTACTAATTTGTTAGTAATTTACAAAGTAAGAATCATTTTCTGTGGTGTTGTCTCTGTCTTTTCTCAATATATGATAGTGACAGACTATAAAATGCAGTTGGCACCAACACAGGAAGCCAGAATCTGGAGTATAGCAGTGGGAAGTACTCAGGCTTAGGTATCAGACAAAACTGGGTTTGAATAATCATTCTGCCGCTCACTACCTGAATGATCCTGGGTGTGTAAGCTCTGGGAGCCTCCTTTTTCTCATATCTAAGTCAGGGATAATAATGACTCCTAGGATTAAGTAATATAATATACATAAAGTGCCCCGCATAACATGTGACACATATAAGATATGAAATGTTTATTCACACCCCTATCCCATCCTTCCAGGAAGAATGAGACATTGGGTAGAGTATTAGAACAGGATTGAGATGAGAATGTTTTCCCTAAGGATCTCTAACTGAATATAAGTTCTAATCAGTCTGGGTCATACAGCCTAGTTTGGAAGCTAAGGAATCAGCAAAATTACCTCCTGGGGTCATGATTCTTTGCCAAAATGTCAGAAAGAACTTGGGCACAAGATGACCCTCTATAATGATTCCTGGTAGTAAATGAATTGGTAGTTGAAATTCAGGAATGGTATTCTAAATCATGAAAAATTGGTATCAGGAATGAGGGTTGAGGCTGTGCCATTTCTTGTAAGCCTGTGGCCTGGATTCCATTAGGCTCAATGCCTGGATATCCCACAGGCACCTCAAAACTCATCATTTGTCAAACTGATCCCATCATCTCTCTCCTCCCCCAAACCTGTTCCTCCCCTCATAATTCCTATTTTGGTAGATGGCAACATTATCCATCTCAGCACCCTATTCAGACTCTATGGCTCCTCCATCTTGCTCTTCAGCCACATTAAGTCAATCACAAAGTCCTATTGATTTTAACTCCTAAAATCCTCTTGCCTCTGCTTTTCTCTTTACACCCCTATTGTGGCAACCTTGGTTTGGGTTCTTATCATTGTCCACATGGACAATTTCATTGTCTTAACTGTCTCATTGCCTCTAGTCTCAGCTCTTTGTGTGTGTGTTTTGGTTCTCTTGCAATCCATCCTTCACAGAACTGCTAAAAACCAATAAAATTATATTATTCCTTAAATCTTTTAATGACTTTCCATTGCCTATTGGATAAAGTCTAACATCTAACATGGCATATGTAGCTCTTGGTAATTTGGACATTTTTAATTTTTATTTTCATCTCCTGTCACTCTTCAGATGTCTTAAACATCTGTTACAATGAGCTACTAAGAATATACTTAGTTGGGCTCCATTTCCCCAGGTCTCCAAGCCTTGGTGCATGCTGCTCTTTCTGCTTAAAGTGATTTTCTTTTTCTGCTCTGCCTTTTCTTTCATTTTTCTGGATATTTGTTTATCTGTCAAGGCTTCATTCATATGTTAACTCTGTAAGAAAGTATTAGGTGTCTTGCCTCTGAAATTCAACAGCCTATCTCTTACAACAGTGCTTTTGTTGTATTGGGACTGTTGGTATAGATGTCTGTAGCCTCTACTGGACTCTAGGCTTCTGATAGGCAGACTGTGTCCTACTAATGTCCTTACATCCAGCCCCAGCATAGGACTTGGCATAGTAGAAACTCAGTATTTATTGAATGAAGGATGTAGCCAAGCACTGAAGTATGAAATACATACGGGGCTTCAAATTTTAAAAAAATCTCCCAGTTTTCCAGTTTTTAAATCTTGTTAGTCCAATAAGTATGAATCATAGACCCAAGGAAATCAATAAAAATTAGCTTTCCTAATCATAGGGCTGCTGTCAATGTTGACTGCTCACAGGGTCAAGGCAGGGCAGCCTCCTTAGTTGTAGACTAGGCAAATTCTCAAGAGGACACATCCCTGGACAGAGTTTTTAAGGGCTCATGATACTCCTTTTCTTTTTGTTTCTGAAACAGTATAAATAGTGACCTTTGTCAGCCCCCAGAACATGCTTTATTACTGCAGAGGAGTGCTATCCTGCTTTTCTCCAAAGGATAGGGGAGTGTCAGCCCTCAGGCTGTGGAGGGGGAGTAGGTCTGAACTGTACCTCTTTGCCTCAGCTCTACCCTGCTCACAGAGATCTCACAACATCCTCTCTTTCCCCCACAATTAACTCTGTGGAAAAACACTATGGGTCAGCTTCAGGATGCAGAGGGCTAAGCTCTTTATCGTTTTGTCCTTGCTAGATCTATTTAGTCCTGGAATAGGCCCAGATGCAGTTTTCCATAGCTGGTTAGCAAGTTATTTATGATTCACTAAGGCTACTGGCAGAAACATGGTCAGTCTGCCAAATCTCAAATACTTCCATTGGGGTAGGGATGGCTTACACTAGTCAAACTGAGATATAGTGTAATGCTTTATTCTATTATAATTTACAAATGTTCATAATTTGCACCTTTTCAAGCTTCGAGTTTCCCATGTTGTCACTACAGTTTATAAGTTGTGGTTGAATTTCCAACAACCTTCTCTTTCTCAGAAATGCTTAGTATATGTATTGACCTTTTACTTTGGACCTTTCTAGGGAAGAAAGGAATCCCTACTTCTAAGAAAAAAGTAAAAATTGCTCAGCATTTTTCTTAGGCCCACTATAGTAAGTTCTTAGAAGTTGCTGTAGAAGATGTGATAATCTATCTCTGGGGAAGCTCTGATTACTTGGGGATAAGATTCTTACTGAGGCCTAGCAATATTTTAAAAATTGTTGCTGGTGGTGCTGAAGTACAGTAAGCATTGCCCTAGAGTACATTGATTTCCTGTTACTGCCAACATTTCCTCCTGATCCCTAGAAAGACTAATAGATTAGTGTATGCCAGTGGAACCAAGCCCAACCAAGTGGTCTTTCCTGGAAGCTTACATGGTGTTCATTAATCAGCTGGATCACCAATGATATTGTAACAAAGGAGGACCAGGGGGGTAAGAAGGTATGTTTTAATATAGAAAAAAACATATTAAAGTTAGGAACTATTGAGACCTAGGCTTTGATTGGTGGCCTGGTTTTCATAGGTGAAAAATAGTATTTGATGGTCTTACATTGGTTTTAGTAATAAGAAAAGTAAGGGATCTCTTTGACCTGCAGGTCAAAGAGATAAGCACTGTTGGATTCTGTTACTGTGCTAACCGAATTCCTGGTTCTGTAAATTCCTAAAATGTCTTTCCCTCTGTGTTCTAGGCAGCACAACTTCAAGTGTGGTGTATGGACTGGCAGCATCAGCGTCAGCTTGTTAGAAATGCACATTGTTCAGTCCTTTTCCCGGGCCTCCCAACTCAGCATCTCTGGAGGAATCTGTTTTATTAGCAGGCTCTCCAAGTGATTCTCATGCACATTAAAGTTTGAAAAGCATTGTTCTAGGGCAGTGGTTGGCAAACTCATTAGTCAACAGAGCCAAATATCAACAGTATGCTTGAAATTTCTTTTGAGAGCCAGATTTTTAAAATTTAAACTTCTAACACCACTTCTTCAAAATAGACTCGCTCAGGCCATAGTATTTTGTGGAAGAGCCACACTCAAGGGGCCAAAGAGGCATATGTGGCTCGTGAGCTGCAGTTTGCTGACCACAGTTCTAGGGTATCATAGCCTAAAGTGTGTTTTCTGTGGGGTTTTAGTAAGTGCCATGCCAAAAATGGTCCCAGTCATTGTTAAATGAATTTGGAAAATGCTGGTTTAAACACAGTTAAGCTTTTTAATTTTGTGTGTGTGTGTGGTGGGGGGGATTACCAGATTTTGCAGGGCTTTTTAATATGTTACTCTACTGCTCACAGTTCTCCATTGGATTGCCAGCACACTCTAAAATTATCATCATGGCCTGTGATGTGCTGCATGGTCTGGCCCCTATTGACTCAAATCTCATTTTCTATCTCTTGCGTTTGCTCACTGTACTCTGTCTACAATGATCTCCTAGCTGGTCACACTCTTTAAGGCCTTTTGTACTTGCTGAAAATCTCAGATCTCTGTTCAAATGTATCTTTTGCAAAGAGGCCTTCCCAGGTCATCATGTACAAAATTGTATCTGCTGTCACTTCACTCCGGTACCATACCCTGATTTATTTTTCTTTATAGTCCTCACTACTGTCTGACATTTACAGTGTTATTTTTTTGTTGATTGATTTACTATTTGTATACTACACTAGAATGAACACTCCATGAAGAGTTTGTTCATTGCTGATTCTTCGGTACCTAGAATAGTGCTTGGCACATAGCAAGTTACTTAAGTATCTATTAATGAACAAATGTATGGAGAGAGTGAACCATAAAATAGAAACAATAGTGGGACAGCGTGTGCGGCTTCTCAACAGCAGTGCATGCGCCTCCCAGAAAACAATAGAGAGGAAACTTGCAGGGCTTGGTCATTCAATGTTTTGGGAATCATATACCATTATGATCAATACCAAATCATTGGGTGTTCCCACCAATGCCACTGAAGCATGGGGAAATGAATTTCATATATATTTTCCCTGTAATTATGGAACAATAATGATCATTCCACACAGAATGTACTCCAGATTATCTCTCTAATGAAGTATTTTCCTTAGTTCATTTCCCTGTTAATTATCAGTCATCTATCTCTGGGAAATCATCCACTTTCATGGCTTTAGATGTTATCAATAAGATATTGGTCAATTTCTGTGTTTAGTACCCGACTTCCTCTCCTGTGTTGCTACTGCCAACTGGACATGTCCACTCAGATACTAAGCTGAAAATATCACTTTTATTTTTCTTCTCTAACTTCCATACTTCCTATAATGCCAGCAATAATATTACAGTCTTTGAGGTTGAAAACCATGAGGATACTCTACAAGTCTCTAGAGTTCACCTTTTCCCATTCAAATAGTTGTCCAATCTTACTGATTACTCCCAGTGTTATATCCTGTGTAATAAAAGACTAACATGCAAGTTGACAAGCAGAACAACCGGTTGCTATGACGTGGACTGACCACCAGGGGACAGATGCTCAATGCAGGAGATGCCCCCTGGTGGTCATTGTGCTCCCAAAAGTGGGGATTGCCCCTCAACTGGAAGCTGGGCTCACAGCTGGCGAGCACAGGGATGGTGGTGGGAGCCTCTCTCGCCTCTGCGGCAGTTGGACATCCCCTAAGGGCTCCTAGGCTGAGAGGGATGGAGGCCAGGCTGAGGGACCCCCCAACCCTGAGTGCACAAATTTTGTGCACTGGCCTCTAGTATATATTTCATTTTGTTTGTATCCTAACACTGGACTTTTATAGTAACATCTGAACTATTCCCCCTCAACCCTGCTTTCAATCCATCTTAAGCAGATTCTTTAGCCTGACTCTTAAGATACTACCCAGTGTGGCCATTACTTCCATATAGCTTTATGGTCACGATTTCCTCACTATTTTTCTGATCTAGCCAGACTAGACCAATTGATCTTTTCCTCACTCTTTTTGAGTTCTTATATTCTCATGTATTTGCTCATTCTGCTCCACCTAATAAGAAAGTTTATTTTCCTTATTTTAATATCACTTAATGCTGGTGATTTTGGCACATTTTATCTCATTCAATAATAATTTGTATTCTTATTTTATTCTTACCACTGAATTAAAAGCCCAGTGAGGGCAGAGCTTTTGTCTTAATCTCTGCATCTCCACATAGACCCCAGTATATATACTTAATGACTTGAATTGAAGTATTTTGATCCAAATTACATTTCATAACAGCAATACAGTTATATCATTGACTAATGTTCTTTGGGTGGGGAATTCATTAAATACTTATATTTACATCCAGGTCTCTTGGGAGTGACATGGCCAATCATTTGACAAAGGTACAGAAAGGTTAAGTAATTGTCACTGCCATATTGCAGTCGACCCAGGACTCTCAAGCCCCAGTTTGCAAGTCTGATTCATCCTTCTCTTAATAACTTTTCCTCCACTGTAAAAATAACAATTGCTATTCATCAGCTTCTGAGCCTTTGAATTACTTGGCACAAGGAAAACTGAGGCTTAATCCATTCATCCTCAAAGGGTAAATTCAGATTCAGATGCCCAAGTCTTAGAACGAGACATTAGGCAGTTGCCTGGTTTTCTAAATCTGGTGGGTCGGGAGCAATCCAAAAAGAGTCTGCCTCCATTCTACCCACGAGTCACTCACTCTTCCATAAATCCTACAGTTTATTTGACCCCACGGAACTCTTACTAATTGCCTCTTTTTGGCCTGCTATAAGATGCAGCATCGGGAAGAGACAAAGCCTCCCTATTCACATTCTCAGTGGGCAGCAGGGTCTCTGCAAAAATAAGGAAACTGGGGCCCAAGCTGTTCATTTCTAAAAGTCAAGACAAGATTTTACACTATTTAGAATCTCACATTATAATTACAGTATTGCCTCCTGGTCTCGAGACCCTGTCAGTTTATCAAAAGGTCTATTAGAATTTCAGAGTGTATTTAATATTAGAGTCTATTTAATAAATCAGCACTATTTAAAGTTACAGACTTTTTTTCTTCAAAGTGATATACTTTCTACATTTTAATTTCAGTATTTTTTTCCAGTTGGAAGGAGGGAGGAAGGGAAGGGAGGGGGGGTGGAGAGAGAGAGAGAGAGAGAGAGAGAGAGAGAGAGAGAGAGAGAGAGAGAAAAGGAGAGGAGAAGAAGAGGAGGAGGGGGGAGGGGAGAGGGGGAGGAAGAGGAGGAGGAGAAGAGAAGAAGAAAAGAGAGAGAGAAGTGCTTTTCATGAAAACATCAGTTCTTGTATTTATGTTTTAAGAAAGCAAAGGGGAGGCAAGAACTGCAGCCTGATAACTGAACTTTCTGTTTAGAATTCCCTCCTCTCCATTGGGCCTTAGCTGGGTTTCAATAATTATTGCTCAGGCACATAGTCTTGGAGCTTTGCTTTCTCTCAGACTTGTACACAGTTCTAGGAAGGGTTGTTGCCAAAGCCATCATGTGATTTATTGACCCTCCACTGGGACAAGGGGGAACAGATATAACTTTGTGATTTTATTATAAGGAGGTTGGGTTAATATTTCTAGGTGAAACAAGCTACTATACCAAGTTCAAACATCTGAAGAGGGAGGTTAAGAAACCCTGAGTGTGGGGTGTAAGGATTATTCTGTCCTGGGGCTGTACAGACGTCGTCTGAGGCAGGGAGCAGGAGAAGAAAGGACACATTGTGACCCATTTCCAACACCTCCTGTGTGTAGAGGCGGAAGTTCCTTGCCTGCAGAGGGACACGCGCGGAGGAAAAATAGGAGAGTTACAACATGGCACTTACATAAACAACACCAAACTGGCATAAAACATCTAACAAAATTACACGACTTCAAGCTTGGAATTTTTATACAACATAAATATTAGGGTTCAGCCCATTTAATAATGCTATATAAAATCAAGATTTAAGGCAGTAATGTTCCACATAAACTCTGAAAACAACATTTATGCTTCTTATAAAAGTAGAAAATGATTGCATTCTGTGGGCTTTTCAAAATGATGAATATAATTACATGAAGCAACAAAAATGGATTGAATTAAAAATCCACTAGTTTCAATTTAAGTTGGTTAAGGGGGAAAAATGTAGTTTCTGGCCAAGGACTGAGGAAATTTTACAAGAATCCAAAAAAAAAAAATGTTGCATGCACTCTTAGGCAGTTAAGCAGCCTTCTCCCAACATGTATATGTAGCCCAACAGTCACCAATGAAATATGAGCTGCTTCAAACCTGCTAAGCCTAAGAAACCCTTTAATAGTATCTACTGTCACAAGTAGACCTGGTAGTTTTTTTTCTCCTCCTGAGTACACGGCCACCCCTGGAATAATTCATTTGCTCCCATATAGTCTTTATGGCATCTTGTGTAATTTATTCTTTGTCATTGTTGGCTGTTAGGACTAGCCTTGCACTATTAACTTAGAATCAGAGTAATAACCCAGTGGAAGAACACTCTTGGAGTCTGTACTCTATCCCCTGCCTCTGTGGGTCAGAGGCCAATACATGGTTGTCTCTCTGTTATTTAAAAAGAGACAGTTACTGCTGTAATAGTCTTCCTGTTTACAGGATAAACTTGGTTCATTTTGTGTGTGTGTGTGTGTGTGTGTGTGTGTGTGTGTGTGTTTGGGTGGGAGTAGAAGGTGAAGGTAGGCCAAAAAATAAATAAAAGAATAAATAATTCAATGCTACATCATGTTAACTTACTGAACAGAGCTAATTAAACTTTTCTATGCCAACAGCTTTTATTGAAATTGCTTGTTAGCAGAGGTTAAAATTAAAGACAATAATTTTGATAGTAAATTCTCTGTGGAAAGTTAACATAGCATAACCTTGGTCATTGCTATAAATTGTACTACCACTGGTCTTCTTAGATAAATCATTTGTACATCTAACCATACTTATTTATTTATGTATGTATTTTCTTTGCTTCATGTTATCCTGAAGTTGAAACTTGGTGCCTTTCAAGGTGGGCTAGCCAATGATTTTTCCTTGCTTGACCAGACCATGTAAAGTGGGGTCTAGGAACCTTGGAAGAAGTCAACATAGGGAATCTAGAGAAAAGGGGCAGAAGTGTAGTCTGTGTCTACATGTAGGCATCAAATTCAAAGTGCTTATATGTGCAAAGTGTCTTAAAAATCAATGAAAAAATGAAATATATATATATATATATATATTCCTTTGTTTTATGCCACAGTGCAGTTTCCATTGGCCACAAAAGGAAGATAGAATGGTAAAGACTAGTACCTGGTGTGGAGGTATATTGATCTGCTTAAGGAGAGCTTTCACTGCCATCTGGAGCTCGTAGAAGAACAATTGCATGGGGCAGTCAGAAGTATGATCCACACTTTCCATAGATTGAGAGCCAGAAAGCTTTTGGACCCATTCCCACTCCTCTCTGTATGTTGAGTCAAGTTAAAATTAGAAATATAACAAAAGTTCAGAACACAGCTCAGAACATTTTTAGTGTGTATGTCCAGAACCTGGGTAACCAATTTTTGGTGGTTAAAACTTAATGCAATTTATGCTATTTGAACTTTTAGCCACCTTAATGGAGTTTAAAACGAGGTTTTTCTAATTTCAGCTTAGTTCACCTACCATACAACCTCTACCTCACGGCAGCAGGTCTAATTTGTATCAGTTTTTTATGTTTACTTTTTGAGATTGGAGCTTTTAGATATTTTGTCTTTATTTTCCTTCCCCTGAAGAGCCTGTGTAAATTCTAAGACTCTGCATCTTGCCACAGGTTAATTCAGCAATTGAGTAACCACAGGACTCTGGTCCAACTCAGGCAACAAATCACGTGGCACATTTCAAACCTGGCCTGTGGTAATCGCGTGGACTATTTTGGTTTCTTTCCCCTTCCAAAAGCTGGAGGAGAATCACAAACAGGAACACCAGACAATTCTAATAAAAGGAACCAGGGGACACACATCACTACTTCCATCCCCCTTTCAAATAGTCATATGTATCTTTATTCTGTATCCTTTCTACTGAACTTTCCCAAATGTCATGCAGAAGGGAAGGGAAAGAATGGTGTGGGAGGAAAGCACATCTGGTTTATCCCCCAAAGGCTCCTCTTCAAAAGTAGCTTGAAAAGATGAAGGTAAATGTCTCTTGGGTAACATTGTTTCCACAGGTATTTTAGTACAAGTCTCTAAACATATTCAGTTGGCTGGGTTTCTTCTAACTCTTCAGGGAACAGTAATATGCTCTCAGGAGCAGGCTAGAGAGGAAAGGAAAGCCCTCCTCTCTGGGGATGGAAAGAGAGGAGGTGCTAACATATGTTCCCACTCCCATGAAAACCCTCTGAGGGCTCTCCCCAATGGATTATACCAGCCTGGCCTCCAATCTGTGGGTCAGAAAATGAAATTGATTGTGACATAAGCTTTTCATCAGAACACACTCTCTTTTAACCAGCTACCCTCTTAGAAAAGTTTCTGTTTTTAAGATATCTGTTTTCTTTCAATTCCCACACTGGAAAAGACTATGGAAAATTTACCCTTTGTCCCAATAAAAGAAAAAACTCAAAATTAAATCCCACTTCAGTCTGGGCATACTGTTGGCTTCATAAATAAATGAAATCTCTGAGAACCTGCTTGGGAACTGTTTCTCTCTCTCATCGCGGATATTGAAAACTAACTGAGGGGGTCTGACTAGCATAAGTATACACAAAACCTGAAGGAGAACATTGCTGAAATAGCATCTATAATCAAATTGGAAAATAAATTACTGGTAGGAATACCATGAAATATCTAGTGATTAATTATTTTAATTGCTAAGGAGGAGGGAGATGGAACTGGCAGAGTAAAGGATACTGGAATCTACTGTAAAAATGAAACTTGGAGTCTTGGAAAGGGGAAAGTAGATGGCATAATCACTAAAAGACTCTAAACCTTTAAGACACAAATCATGAAAATGGATGAAAGTATTTGTTGCTGAGTCAACCTACAAATGAACATTACAACCTTTTGGGAAGGACTGAGATCACTAATGCTGATTGTAGAAGTGACCACCAGATGGCAGACTTAAAGTCTAGGTGTAGTTGATAAGTGAAAGAAGAGAATATGGCAGCTAGTGAGTTCTTTGAAGAGACCGTCATCATTTTCATTGTGCTCAACTAGTATTTAATAAACGTGAGATACTATAGTTAATCAACTTGCCAAAATTTTAAACAACCAAATTAGAGTCTCCTCTGGTTAAATAAATCCATAGGTATAATTAGAGTTTGGGTATCTAACTTGTACTCTGAAACCTGAAAAACTCTGGAGAGCGCTTTTTCTTATTTATTCTTTCCTTTCCCTTTAAACATTTTTTTTTCATATCAAGCACAATTCAGTAGACTTTTCAGAGACCTGCTAGAGGCTAGTTGTAAAGCTGAGCCAGATTACCAAGATTGGGCAACCTTCCCAAAACTAACAGGGCAGTTCACCCTGATGCCAAACCATAGAGGAATTTCCAGAAGCTCAGGCCTTGTTACTTCTTTTCTGCCCTAGAGAATCATAAAGAGTATAGAAAAAGCACAGAGTCCCCAGGCCAGAGGGTTAGGGGTGGGGAGACTGATGATGGAGGGCAGCCCTTTAAGATGAAGGGGCAGTCAATGCTTTATTAGAACCCATTTCCATGGTCATATTAAAAAATAATGAGTTATTAGGTTGTGAAGAAAAGAGATTGGAAATAGCAATGTTGAAAGTAAAGGACAGCTATTCATTAACTAGTTGTGATTCAGTGGTTGTACCATTAACGATATAGAGAGAAAAGTGAAAGGATAGTGCCCCCTTTAGATGGGCTCACTTCTTTCACCAGCACCACCAGCCCTCCTTATCCTGATGTTAACATCTAGCTTGGTCTCTGCCCCTGAGTGCTGACTTCTGAGGATATCTCTATAGAAACTGTACTG
Organism: Antrozous pallidus; assembly: GCA_027563665.1. Taxonomy (NCBI): domain Eukaryota; kingdom Metazoa; phylum Chordata; class Mammalia; order Chiroptera; family Vespertilionidae; genus Antrozous; species Antrozous pallidus. Next base: position 27,276,563 of record CM050526.1, on the reverse strand, counting down.
GGAAGTTCAATACTTCCTTTTCATTCTGACACATCACACCATCACTCAAGCCATTCTTTCACCAGGAGGAAAATCCAAACTCCTCATAACTTACTTGGAAATGTTATGATTTTCACGGATCTTCACATGACAGAGAATGTTGGGCAATTTTTGGGTAACAAGAACTTTGATCTGATCCACAGAGCTACACAGCTTTAGGTAACCCAGATATAATCCAGGAGAGAGACGTTGATGACTCCTTTTGTGATAGGAGAGAATATCCTGTAGGATAAAAAAACCAAGCAGAAACAAAAAACTCCTTGAAAGGTGATCTCAAAACCTTTTTCATTCTTAGGTGCAGCAACTTGTCATGAATTAAAGGTGCTGTAGCTAAGAAATTAGGCAAAACACCTCAGCTATCATCATGAAGGTTGGGGACAGACCATCTTACCTTCAGGAGACTTGTCCTACAAGTCAGGTAATCAGTTATTAATATATTCTGCATGCTTTCCTCAGATTTCTGAACTGGGGGAGGTGTGTAGGATGTGATTAGCAATCTATTGGTAGTAGTGGAGGCAGGTGCTAAAGAAAACTAGAATTTATAATCTCTGTCCTTGGAGGGTTTATTGTATTGCTGGAGGGAAACAGAAATTTACAAGTGTAAATACTGAAAAGCAGTATAGGAAGCCTCATTATTTCAGGGTAATTGGTATCAGGAAAAGTCTATTTTAAATGACAACATTTAAAATAAGATGAAGATTTTATAGTAAGTAGAAGAAAAAATTTAATTGATTATCGTGAAAAATAAAACAATGTAATACAATAGATTTATTTATCTTGTTCAAATTAAATTGTAGTTATGTATTCATATGAAAATGAAGAGATAATCAAGTATTGGTTCTTTTTTTGGCATAACTTTTTTTTTAATCTTTATTGTTCAGTTTATGAATTACATTGTTCCCTTTTTCCCCCCTATAGTTCCCCTCCACCTGGGACCCATCCCACCCTCCGCCCTCACCCCCCTCCACTGTCCTCTCCCATAGTTGCATGACTTTTGTCCCGTCTCTTGCTGCACTTCTCACACCCCCTTTCCTCCCCAAGAGTTGTCAGTACATTCCCTCTCAATGTCCGTGATTCTGTTACATTCACCAGTTTATCCTGTTCATCAGCTTATTAATTCACTTGATTTTTAGATTCATTTGTTGATAGATGTGTATTTGTTGTTCCTAATTTACACTTTTATCTTTTTCTTCTTCCTCTTCTTAAAGAATATCTTTCAGCATTTCATATAATATTGGTTTGGTGGTGATGAACTCCTTTAGCTTTTTCTTATCTGAGAAGCACTTTATCTGGCCTTCAATTCTGAATGATAGCTTTGCTGGATAGAGTAATCTTGGTTGTAGATTCTTGCTATTCATCACTTTGAATATTTCTTGCCACTCCCGTCTGGCCTGCATCGTTTCTGTTGAGAAATCTGCTATCGTATGGGTGCTCCCTTATAGGTAACCATCTGTTTCTCTCTTGCTGCTTTTAATATTCTCTCTTTGTCTTTTGCTCTTGGCATTTTAATTATGATGTGTCTTGGTGTGGTCCTCTTAGGGTTCCTATATATTGGGGTTCGGTGCGCTTCTTGGACTCCTAAGTCAAATTCTTTCACCAGGTGTGGGAAGTTTTCGGTCACTATTTCTTTGAATAGGTTTTCATTGTCTTGCTCTCTCTCTTTTTCTGGCAACCCTATAATTCGGATGTTGGTATGCTTGAGGTTGTCCCAGAGGCCCCTTACACTATCTTCAATTTTTTGGATTCTTTTGGTTTCTTGCTTTTTCAGCTGAGTGGATTTCCCCTCTTTGTATTTCAAATCTTTAACTTGGTTCTTGGGGTGCTCCAGAGCACTTTTAGGTCTTTGTATAATATTTTTTATTTCAGTCAGTGTATGCTTAATTTCTGGTTGGTCCTTTTTCATATCCTTGAGAGTCTCCTTTATATCCTTGAGGGTCTCCTTCATTTCCATGTTGGTCTTGATCATTTCCTTGCAGGTCTCCTTCATATCCTTGAGGGTCTTGTTCATATCCTTGTAGGACTCATTCATTTCCTTTGTGGTCTCGCTTATTTCCTTATAGGCCTCGACCTTTTGTTGGAGCCTCTTGAAAAACCCTATAACCGTGGTTTTGAATTCCATGTCCAGTCGTTTTTTTTCCTCCATTTATTTCACATTTGATTTCTTTCCATGTCTCTGCATGGTGGCTGCTTCCCTGAGTTGGTCAATTAGCTTTGTGTGGTAGACTTCCTACTAGGGACAGTGGCTCAACCTCCCCAGTTACCTGAGGTGGATATGGGCTGCACAGTCTTGCTGAAGTTAAGCTCAGGTTAATCATTGTTAGCACTTGGAGGAGTTGACCTCCAGGCCAATTGTCTGTGAAGTTCAGCTGTGCTCAGGTTGGATGGGCGGAGACTCCGGGCCAAGCAGACAGCATCAGCTCTGCCCTATGCGGCCCCAGGGACTCTGTTCCGGGGGCAATGGCTGCCAGCACCTCTGAGAGAGAGCTGCTGCCAAGCTCCACCGGCTGCTGGGGAATTCAGACTCTCCCCAAATGAGACTGCACGCCCAATGTCTCACCCAGGGACGTAAAACAAAGCAGACTGACGGTTTTCCGAATGAGAGAGCGAGTGGCAGAGCGCTCTCTGCATGGTCATGCAGCTGAGCTGTTCGCGCAAGCTGCCTTCTCCACAAGCCAGCAGACCCGGCAGCACCCGAGCTTCGGCGTGCCCTCCCACTGTCCAGTTTTCACCCCATATGATAGTGGGTTCCCTGGACTTCGCCCAGAGCTGGAGATTCAGTCCAGTGGGATGTCTTTGTCTCCCCGTTCGAGAAAACTGGCCGGTTTTCAGCCGCCCGCCCTCTCCGCTGGCACCCGCTCCAAACCTCTCTCCGCGCGAATCTTTCAACGCTGTTCGCCGCCGCTCCTCCGAGTCACAGTGTCTTATCTTCACTTTTATTTGTGGAATTTTCATTCGGCCAGCTTTCTGGTGATTTTGGAAGGTGTTTGTTCTTTCGTTAAGTTGTAGTATTAAAATTGTTGAGTATGACGGCAAGAGAGGTGTTTTACCTATGCCGCCATCTTGGTTCCGCCCTGTCCTCTATTTTTAAGAAGAGAGTGGCATAACTTTTTAAAACTAAATTGTATGAAAGCTGAAATGCTGTTTCTTACATTTGACTTTCATAAAGAAGAGGACAGTTTTTTCAAGAGTTTCTGAAAGTTTCATATTTTTCCCCTCTAGCATTTAAAATATTTGCTATTATGTCATTCTTATAAAATACTTGTTCCTTTTATGTTCTTCAATTGTTAACTGGTCTATTGCTGAATTGTAACAGGCTTTGCATGTGATTTGGTTAGTTTTCCACATCATCTTCATCAGCTTCACAAAATTCTGTATCTATACAAGATTTAAAAATTTACCTTATAAATATAATATGCAGTGTATTGTCACATCACAATATTCCATAGGCAGTAGAGACTGAATAAAGTTGGTTTGACAGGAGTGTGTTTTACCACAGAGGGATGTTTGAGTCGAGTCTTGTTTTATATGTTGTAAGTTCTCTAGTGAACTATTTAGGGTGTGACTTTAGCTTCCCTATGTGACTGAAATAACTGAGATAACGAATAATTGGAAATAGTTTCCCTCTCCCCCCCCATTTCAGTAGTTATGACCTTTTAAACATTTGGGCACGGTGGAAGTTAAACAGAATAAGAGTGATGAGTCAGGTAACTGATTATAAAGATTCCTATAGGCCAGAGTTTAGCCTGATTTTCAAAGTAAGTAAAAAAAAAAAAAAAAAAAAGAATCATCGCTACAACTAAATGTAGGGCAGGTGAAAAAGAAAAGGAAAACCAACCTTATACTTGCATAAAATTCTATATGGAACAGGGAGGTATTGAAGTCTTCCTTGGCCACCATACTCAGAAGGAGTAATCTTTCCTCTGTAAAATTAACGATTTGCAACACCTAATATATATGCTATTGTTTATCGTCTCCTTTGTCCCATCCTCTCTCTACCAAGCATACTAAATTCTAGGCTCTACAGGAGACATTAGGGTTTCAGGTAACTTGCTGTGATCACTACTTTTGAAGAGATCAAGAAGATGAATAAGCAATTATCACAATATACTGAAATCAATTTTATAGTAGAGATAGTGTTGGCATACAGAGGAAGGAGTACTTAGCTTATATTTTTCTTTTATGCTATTTTTTTAACTAGACTATGAAATTAATGGTGTTGCTGTGTTTTTTATTGCTTTGTGTCCTTGGTACTCAGTGCTAATTCTATATATAATAGGTGGAAATCAGGACAGTTCCATAAAACAGAACAGAGAATAGCAGAAGAGGAACAAAATAAGAATGGCCACAGTTGGGGTCATAAATGGTCACATAATTAGCGAGTACAGAAAAGGAAAAAACTAATTTTTAAGATATTTGGTGAAAAAAGAGACTAGAAAGAAATTTGGTTTCATTTGATCAAGAAGGAAGGCATTCTTATTAATATTAGGAGTTCCATACAATTTACTGTCTTTTATCCTGTCTCAGAACAGATCACAGGTGAATAGTTGACTAGAGGAGCTACAGTCAAGGTGAAATTTTAAGAAATGAATAGGTAATCAAAGAGAGAAATGGTTAATGAGAGGAGGAAGAATAGAGGTGTTCAGATGAATAGAGTTTGATGATATGCACCCAAGGGGAGGGGAGTACTTGCTGAACAAGCAGATGTGGCCATAACCTCACAGGTCATTATTTTTGAGAATGGACAACTAGGAAGTCCCTAAAGACTAGAAAAGGGCAAATATACCTATCTTTGAAACAGGGAGGGGAGAAGCACAGGATGACCCTAGTAATTACAGACTGCCAACTTATTGATCTTTGGGAGAAATGAAAAAGAACCATCAAACAGTCAATTTACAGCCAGTCAGGAAATCCTGAGACACTGGGTCAGGGAGAAGTCTCCAGTGGAATATGTTTCGTTAGATAATCTGTGAAAAGTTGAGTCTTTACCATATTACCTTAATAAACTAAATATCTGAGATGAAGATTTGTGAATGATGGAATGGTGTGGGTATAGTAGACATATTGAGTGATGGATCAATAAAGACTGGCCCTAAGGACCACTCTTTGAAGCTTATTTATTGACATTCTAGATAAAGAAATACAAAATGTGTATCAAATTTCTGGGTCCCAAGTTTAGTGTGGTTTTGATTTTCTGGAAAATAATAATAAAGCTCTGAATGACCATATGCATTGGAAAAATAAGCTTATCATAATTAGGGTTTAAACTTAATAAGAAAATGTGCTTGTAAAGATCCAAACCCCAGTACAAATATAGGATGGGTATGAGTGTAAGAGAAAACATGTGAGGGTCAGACTAACCACAGATAGAATGTGAGCTGGGAACATACTGTGGTTATGTAAAAACCAACACCATTCTGGGATGGAGTAATTTACTCTTTCAATTTTTTTTTTTTACAAAAAAGGCTGTTACTGAGCATCTACTATGTGTTTTTCTGTCTTTGCATAGTCATTTTATCCTTCATTAGAATGTTTTGGGCCTGAGAAATGCATAGGAAGAGAAAGAAGTCCCATTCACATAATCTGAGGTACACTAGAAAGACCCCCTAAACCAAATCAAATGCCTTTGGGTTTACACATTGCCTCATTTGACCACTAAACCACATTTCTAGCCTCGGCTTCCACTGCAGCCCTTTTTCATCCCTTATCTCTAGCTAAGATGGATCCCTTTTTCATTTCCCATGCATGCCCTAACCTCTCTTATGATTTTTTTTTGTTAGTTCATGAATTCACTCATTCTACCAACTTTTATTGAGCACTTACTACACATAAGGCATTGTGCTAGTCTGTTAATGACACCAAGATGAATAAGACATGATGCTTTCATGGAATTAACACGTAAGCAAATTTTTCTAACCCAAGTGATAAGGGCCATGAGAAAAATGTGTATGAGTCCTTGTGGACCTAAGGGAAGGTGAGATTGACTTTTCTATCTCCTGTCTCATTTCTTTTACCATGTTCTGTATTTAATTCTATTTAACTCCTTCTTTTCTCCCTTCTCCCTTTTCTCTCCTCTACCTTTTTTGTTTCCCTTCTCCCTCCATCTTTCCCTCCCCCATCTCTTTCTCTTTTTTTCTCCACCTGGTGAACTTAACTTACCCTTCATGGCTCAGCCTACTGTCACCTCTTCTACAACGCCTTCCCTGATATTTCCAGGTAGAATTAATAGCTGCTTTGTCTGTGTTTCCATAGTACGCTGTTTGTGCTGCTATCAGGCTCTCATTTAATTCTGCCTTGTATTACCCTGATTTGTTTACAAGTCTGTCTGTCTCCCCTGACTGAACTCCTTGAGACCAGGAACCTTGACTTATTCATTTGTTTTTTCTATAGCACCTAGAAGAGTTCCTGGCACCTACTTGGTGCTGAAAAAATGTTTATTAAATATGAAGTGAGAGGCCAAGAGGGAGTGGGGTCTGGGGCAGGGCCTCTGGGAGAGAATATGCTGTGCTGGTGCAGTAACTAAGAAGAGTTATGTATCCAATTGCTCTTCATTGATTAGATAGCCTAAGAGCTTGTTAGAAGAATGATATATAGTTACTTTTCCAGTAACCACAAGGTTTTTGTTTAGTTGGATAGGGGATGGAAGCAGAATTGTCCAGGTATAGCAGAACTCATAAAATAGTGGCTGGTAGTCTTTGTGGGCCAGCCCAGATCATTGGACTACAAAGAATTTAAATTTTCTGAATTATTCTTTTAACTTTTAAAAATAAAGAGATTTTTATTTAAAACTATGAACTTTTAGCTTTTCTTTAAAAATTGGAAAATATTTCAGCATTGGGACCATTTCCTCCACTGCAGTTAGCTGCGGCTGAATAAGGCTGTTTTTTAAATGATCTCAAGATTACTGTAATCTCTGTTACTTGTATATTATTTTTTATTGAGATATAATTCACATATCATAAAATTCAACTTCTAATGTGTGAAATTCAGTGGTGTTACTATATTCACAAGTTTGTTCAGCTATCACCACTATATAATTTCAAACTATTTTCATCACTTAAAAAACACACAGTAACTTTGCTGTCATTTTAATCCTGTCACTCCTTCACATGTCCCTGGAACCACGGATATACTTTGTATGAATTTGCCTATTCTGGACATCTCATATAAATGGAGTCATGCAGTATGTGGCATTTCATGTTGGCTGTTTTTCACTCAGCGTAAAGCTTTTAGGCATCATTCCTGTCATAGCATGGGTCAGTTCTTCATTAATTTTTATGGCTGAGTAATATTCCATTCTATGTATATGCCGCTTTTGTTTATTCATTCATTAGTTGTTGGGCGTTTGGCTACTGTGAATAATTGTGTTGTAGACATCAGTGAACAAGTTTATGTGTGAAGTCAGTTGTTTCTTATATCCAGCCCGCCTGGCTCATTTCCATTATTTTCCTGATTCCAGTAGTTTTTGATCCCCATGTTAGAGGCTGCTTGAAAATGAGCTAGAAAAAAAGCAAAAAAAAAAAAAAAAAAAAAAAGCAGACAAGATAGTGGGTCCTAGGCATCTCAGATGTAAGAAGATATTGAGTCCCTGGAGTTAATAAGGAATGCCTAAGAGAAGGAAAGCAGAGATGGGAGGAGATAGAAGACAAGTTTCATTGTAGCTTTTCTAGGATCAAACTTTTTAAAAAGGATCCAGAGAAAGGGAGGGTGAGGGTACGTAAAGCAGCATGGTAGCATGGAAACACCAGCCTACAAGTTAGAAGACATCAGTCTTAGTCTCTTCTATATTGTTTTTTGTCTGAAAGACCCTGGCAAGTTATTTTTCTGAAATCCATAGCTTGATTTATGAATTGGTCACAAAAAAATTACCCACTCATCCTGATTGGGTTTTTGTGAGGATTAAATGATATAATACATGTGACAATGTGTTATAAACTTGAAAGTATAGAGATTAATATTCAGAGAAAACTTTACCTGTGAGGCTTTCAGTTATTGAAGTGCTCCTGAAAACCACAGTCAGAATAACTCAGCACCTGAGAAGGGCCTCCCTATTGGAAGTGCTCTCATTGTCAGTTTGTTCAGAGGGACACTAGCCTGTCTGTAATGACTCTCTTGCTTTCCAGGCAAGTATGGGAAGGATTTCTCTCTCTCTTTCAAATATATGAGAGAGGCCTGTTATAAAGTCTGGGACTTGAGAAGGTTGGGCATTTGAGAGGGGCGGACCTGACGTTTCCCTGGGGCACAAGGGATTAGCAGATTAGTTATGGGCCCAGATTTTGTTAAAGCCTGTATTTGTTTTTAAAATCCCCACTGTGGATCAGTCAGCCTCTACACAACTTTCCCTTATTTCTTAAGAAAAGGTTATGAAAGGGAGAAAATGCTCGAGGAATGATTGAGCCAGTGCTTGGGGTCCCCTGGAACAATAGGAATGAGGAGATGGACTAGGTGTGCCCTAAGGAGAGCCTAGAAGTACTTGGATTTTTTTGAGTAGATAAATAATAAAAATCTCTAACATTTACTGAGCAGTCACTTTGTGCTACCCTTCTGATGTTTGATATGTTAACTCATTACTTTTCACTATGAAGTAGGTTGTTATTGTGTTATTTATTTATTTATTTATTTATTTATTTATTTACTTACTTACTTACTTACTTACTTATTTATTTTTGCCCAGAGGAGGAACTATAAGAGATGAGAAATAAGTAACATGCCCTAGTTGTCTATATATATAAAGATCCAGGGTCTGTCACGTCCAAAAACGACCGAAGGCTCGACAGAACACCAGAAGTCAGTCCTGCAGTCAGTGCTGGGTTGCTGTGGCGACTCAGCACTGACTGCCACTGGTGCGGGCATGGTGACCCAGCACTGACTGCCAAGAGGGCTGTGTATCAGGCCTGGAGAGAGGCCTAAAGAGAGAGACAGGGTCTGATCCACAGCCTCCATGGCAGTCAGTGCTGGGTTGCTGAGCCCACACTGGCGGTGGTGAGTGCTGGCCACCGAACACTGGAAGTCAGTCCTGCAGTCAGTGCTGACCCAGCACTGACTGCCGAGGGGGCTGTGGATCAGGCCCAGAGAGAGGCCTGAAAAGAGAGGCAGAGTCTGATCCACAACCTTTGTGGCAGCTTGTTGATCAGCCATTGCCTCTCTCTTTCTCTCCCAGCTTCGCCAGAAGCTGGGCCTCTGTTTCTCTCTGAGCCTCTGTGGGGGCTGCTAATCAGCCCTGCCTCTATGATTATGCCTGGAGATGCTGACAGGCATAGAAACCAACCAATCAAAACCAAATTTGGGTGAATTGTGAGGAGCCAATGGCTGCCCAGGAGACGGAGCTTTTAATGTAGACTGGCATAGAAACTGACCAGTCAGAACCTACTCTGGGTGAACCTAAAATTGGAGCTGAGGAGGGGTTTTAAGGGCAACAGCTGTTTGGTGTAAGGTGTAAGAAAGCAATTCAATATTTTAATTACAGTATAGTGCATATGGCTGGCTAACAGTCCAGATATAGGGATTATGTGTTTTTATCTGCCAAGAGCATCTCATCCTTCTGAAAAAGGCTCCCCCCATTTAAGCAGTCCTATCCTATATAATCTATCTATACTAATAAAAGGGTTATATACTAATTAGACTGGATCGACTGGCCATCCTTCAGATGTCCAACTTCCTTCTGGACAAAGCCATGGTGGTGGGGGCTGAGACAGAGGCAGTTGGGGGTGAAATCAGGCCGGCAGAGGGAGGGGAGTTAAGGGTGAGATCAGGCCTGCAGTGGATGGCAGTTGGGTGCAAGATCAGGCTGGCAGAGGAGGGCAGTTAGGTGTGATCAGGCTGGCAGGCAGGCAGAGGCAGTTAGGGCCAATCAGGCAGATAGGCAGAAAGGTTAGGGGAAATCAAGTAGGCAGTGGGGCAAGATAGGAGTGATCAGGCAGGCAGAGGAGTTAGGGGTGATCAGGCAGGTAGGCAGATGAGTGGTTAAAAGTCAGTTGTCCTGGATTGTGAGAGGGATGTATTACTGCCGGTACAGGGATCAGGCTGAAACCAGCAGTTGGATATCCACCAAGGGGTCCCAGATTGGAGAGAGTGTAGGCCAGGCTGAGGAATGCCCCCTCCGTTTACAAATTTTGTGTACTGGGCCTCTAGTCTATATAATAAAAGCCTAAGTGACCTTTATAGCAAAACAACCAATCACTATATGCACACTGACCATCAGGGGGCAGATGCTCAATGCAGGAGCTGCCCCCTGGTGGTTATCCTGCTCCCACAGGGGGAGCGCGCTGCTCAGCCAGAAGCCAGGCTCATGGCTGGTGAGTGCAGCTGTGGTGGCGGGAGCCTCTTCCGCCTCCACAGCAGCACTAAAGAGCAGCAAGCAGGCAGGGTGGTAAGGAGTGAGGGGTCCCAGACTACAAGAGGGATGTCTGACTGCCAGCAGGCGGACATCCCCCAAGGAATCCCAGACTGCGAGAGGGCACAGGACAGGTTGAAGGACCCCCCCTCCCCAGTGCATGAATTTCATGCACCAGGCCTCTAGTATAACTAGAAAAAGAGTAAGGAATCATACTCAGTCAACCTGATTCCAAAATTGTGTCTTTGAATGTCATGTGATGTAGCAGAAAGAAGCCTGGGCTTCCAGTCAGAAGGCCTGCTGGTCATCAGTCTACTGACCCTGAAAAAAGACAGTGACTTGTGGACCCAAATTGTGGGAATTACCTAGTCAGCTTTGGGCAACCACCAAAACCTATCTCTACTTTTATGTTGAGTTGGTGGGGCTGCATTCTGACAATTTAATCTTACGTGATTGAATACCCGCCCTAGTAGTTTTATCCCCCATTTCCTCTCCAGTGTAAGACCTATTTGGGAAGGGGGTGAAAGAGAAAAATAGAGGAGGGGAGAGGTAGTGGGGGTGGGCGGGAATGACATCAAGCAGGAATGTGCCAGTCAGCGGGGGTAAATTTTCCACTTGGATCTGGTTGGAAACCTGATCTTGCCTCTATTTTTGGTCTCCTTTTCTAACAGCCTTTTGCCAGATTGGAATTTTTCTGCACCTGTAACACATTTTTAATGTAATAAGTCTAGGAGAAACCAGGTATTATATCACAATGGGGCCTGTGCTGTGTTTCTAGGAGGGAAGGTAGCCCAGACCCCAGTTTATCCCTATAGGGGATTAGTGTATTAGTCACCCTGTAAAAGCTCAATTTATTATGATTTTTAAAATGTTTCTTTTAGCACTTGCTTATAAAAGGTGAAGAGGGGAGCCACGAATGTGTCTCTGTTCCCTGCCTCCATCTTTTCACACACACACCCACCCTCTATCAATTTCATATGAACTCAGATTCCATAAAATCAAATCCAGGGGCTTTAACCAATTAGCTTACCTTTGCTCCTTTGGACTTTGTCCATGTTTGGGCTAGTGCAACTATTGGGAAGGTGAACTTACTGTAGTAGCCACACCTCAATGGGGAATAGAAATAAGTGGTCTTAGCTGTTTAGGGTGATCATAAGGGGCTACTGGGCCAAGGCTTGGATTTGGCTTGTTAATGTGGGACTAAGCCCTTTATTTAGCCATTGCTATAGCTTGGCTTTCTTGTGAATATATGTCATGGGTTGCATAGGGCTCAAGGTGGATGTTTCTGCCAGCTTTGCCACCTAATGGACAGTTCTATAGAAGTCGTCCCCATCACTAGATTTAAATAAAGAAAGCAAGCAAGAAAAAGACAACTTGAAACCTATCCTATCTAATAAAAGAGTAATATGCAAATTGACTGTACCTTAGATCAAGCCATGCCTACAACCACGCCCACCAGCCAATCAGGAGCAACTTATGCAAATAAACCCCAACCAAGATGGCTGCAACCACTGAGAGCAGGAGGGAGGCTTGGGTTTCCCCGGCAACAGAGGAAGCTAAGCTCTCCGCCTGCTGTTGCTGGCCTAGGCCTCCACTCAATGCTACAAAGTTTCAATTATAGAAGATACATAATCCCAACAGAAATGGCAGCCACCACAGAGCTGGAGAGAGAAGAGGCTAGAGTTGCCAGGGTGATGGAGGAAGCCAAACTTCTGCAGCCCTAGAGCCTAGGCCTCCACTCTAGGCTACAAAGTTTGAAACAAAAATGGTTGTTGCCATGGAGCGAGCAGAAGGTTTGGCTCTGCTCCAGGCTACAAAGTTTCAATTCTAGAACATAAATTAATACCAGATCACATGGCCTCTGCTTGGGTCGCTGGGGTGTGTGGCTGGCCTGCAAACCATCATAGGCCCCTCGCCCATGCCCCAAGGGAACTCCCATCCTGATCCAAGACATGCTTCAGGGCAAACCAGCTGGCCCCCACCCATGCACCAGGCCTCTATCCTATATAATCCTATCTAATAAAAGAGTAATATGCAGATTGACCATCACTCCAACATACAAGAGGGCTGCCCCCATGTGGTCAAAGATCCTGCCCCCATGTGGACACAAGATGGCCACCACAAGATGGCCAGCAGGGGAGGACAGTGGGAGGTTCCAGGCCTGCAAAGGAGGGCAGTTGTGGGCGATCAGGCCAGCAGGGGAGGGCAGTTGGGAGGGATTAGGTCTGCAAGGGAGGGCAGTTGGTGGCGATTAAGCCTGCAGGGGAGGGCAATTAGGGGTGACCAGGTCAGCAGAGGAGGGAAGTTGGGGGCAAATAGGCTGGCAGGGGAGCAGTTAGAAATCAATTAGGCTGGCAGGGTAGTGGTTAGGGGGTGATCAGGCTGGCAGGCAGAAGCGGTTAGGGGCAATCAGGGAGGCAGGCAGGCAAGCAGTTTGGAGCTAGCAGTCCTGGATTGTGAGAAGGATGTCTGTCTGCCCGTTTGGGATCAGGCCTAAATGGGTAGTCAGACATCCCTTGAGGGGTTCCAGATTGGAGAGGATGCAGGCTGGGTTGAGGGACACCTCCCCCATCCCTGTCCCCCCCACCCCCATGCACGAATTTTGTGCACCGAGGCCTCTAGTATTCACATAAGAACATGTAAGGCAGTTTGGTGGCACAGAGAGAGCATTGGACTTGAGCAGTTATGGGAGTGTATCCTGGTTCTGCCATCAAGGTTAAGAGTCCAATCTAAGCTGCTTGAATTTGAATTTTCTCAGGCAAGTTCTCAGGCAAGTCTCTCATCTTTCATTTTATCTCCCATTCCCCACTTACTGAAATCCTACCTCCTGCCCTGGAATATGAAGTAATGTAACACAGAGAAGCCTGCTTATAATAAAATCTAAGTCAAGTGTTGGCTCTATTGTTTTATAGCTGTGTCCTCAGTGGAAATCCAAGTTTGGTGGTGCTTGAACCTAATGCAATCTTGGGTTCTTTCCTTAAGGTACAGAATACACAATTATGAGTGTGAAATTGTTAGGATTTCTGCCAGGGCCTTGAAGGGGCTTGTGCAAGTGAAGAGCTGAATGATATAGAACCTTCATTAGCTTCATTAAATCTGCGTGTCACATCATATCATCAAGCCTCAGTTATTTCATTCATAAAATGGATTTAATCATGGCTGTCTGTCTTAAGGGAGTAGTTTAAGGAACAAACAAGAGTAAATATTATGAGTGTTTTTGTTCAAAGTGCTACACACGTGCACACACACAAATACATAAATTGTCTATATTATTATTATATGTCTATTGTTATTGTAGTACATTCAGTTATTGGGTTAATGTTTGGATTATACTATCTGTAGATCCCTACTCAGATATTTATCTCGTTTCTTTTTGGTTCATTGGGTCAGGGGCATTCTTAAGGTGCCCATACTTGAATTCCAGATTGGGAAAGTGTTAAATAAAATAAAAAAATCTTCTAAATCTTTCCAATATGTGGGATATAAACCATAACATGTCTCTGGACCCTCTCCACTCCATTATTGTATATGTAAATGGATTTTGGTATATTTCATTAGAGCCTCAATAAGTGTATTTGGAACTTCAAATATAGTAGGAAATTGAAAAGACTACACACCTGGATGGTTATCAGTAAAATGTCTAAGGCTGTTGGCTCCTCGGGTGTTGACAGAGACTTCCGCTGGCTTTGCAGCTTTGAGATCTGCATCCATTTGCCATTAAAAAATGAATAGAGCATCTCCACCTCTCTGATGGTGACTAGGAGGATGTTTCCATGCCGGTCTTTAATTGGCTCATAGTAAACTCTTCCCAAATTGTGTGTTCCAAGTAAATTCTAGAAGCAAATAAATTTCTGGTAGCTTATGTGATGTACAAACAAAGCAACATAACTACAACAAAAGACACTAAGTAATTATCTGATGTTTCTGAGAAGCTGCGTGGTGTTGTTTTTAGCAAACTTAATCCTAGAAAATGTGACATCATAGAAATGTACTTAACAGAAGCTCAAAGAAAATGTCTTCACCATAAGCCTGCAAAGATGATAGCAAGAGACACAAAAATTATGTTTTTTAAGCAAATTCAATACCTGTAAATATCTCTTACCCACATAGACACACCAGCACATAAACCTCAGTCATCAGCACTTGAAGAGAATCCCAGATGTTTTAAAGAAAAATTCCTGATATTTCAAGTATGCTGCTTGTGGAGTTTTCAAGTGATCTACAGTACACTGGTGTGAAGTATACTGGGGGTTGTTTAAAATGAAGAAGTCAATTGACAATGTAGCACATTGTACAGGTCCCAAATGACTGCGCATTCCCTTCTAGATACTATAATTGGAAAATTGGTCTGTTTCACTTACCTGCATTTCAGGGAGTTCTATGTGTTTAAAACTTTGTTAAAATGATTCATGAGCTAGGTCAACGGAGGCAGACAATGCTTTCAGAAAGGTAGGAAGGGAAAGATGCTGCATTAAATGTGGAAGGGCCTGGGTAGATGTTATTAAAATAAACTGTCACAAATAGGAGGTTTTGAAGAGCACTAGGGAGGAATAGGATAAAATACCCTTTACTTTTAATATCTATGGTTTATTAAAATTATAAACCATCTCAGAACTCCTAGCTGCTATTTTTGTGAGCTTACATAAGCACTGATTCAGTGGTTCACTATTGGCTTTGGATATGATGACTAATGGGGTAAAAGTCTTCCTGAAATTCTTTATTGATATCAGATTGGGTTGAGATAACCTATTAGCCAGAGAGCAGAAGTAGAACTGGAATTTGTAAAAGTAACAAGGATGACCTACTCAGGATCCACATCTACCAAAATATTGGAATATTCCCTCATAGGTAGAAACTGTATCTTAATTTTTTTTTAATTCATAAGGACAGGACACATAAGGAAGAAAATTCACAAATAATTATGGACATTTGAAAATAGAGTTGGCAGGATTACTGGTTTTTAACAATGGTCTAATCACTTAGAACAATGGTTCGCAAACTGCAGCTCGCGAGCCACATGCTGCTCTTTGGCCCTTTGAGTGTGGTTCTTCCACAAAATATCACGGCCTGGGTGAGTTTATTTTGAAGAAGTGGCGTTAGAAGAAGTTTAAGTTTAGAAAATTTGGCTCTCAAAAGAAATTTCAATCATTGTACTGTTGATGTCTGGCTCTGTTGACTAATGAGTTTGCCAATCACTGACTTAGATTATTCTTGTTTAAAATTGACTTCCAAATCACAGAGAAGTAAGCCTGTCCTCTGTAGTAGTTTGCTGCAAAGTAATACTGGCCAACAGCACTGGTATGCTGGTAAACTGACTAGGTAAAAAACAACTGATTTATAGGATATGCCAATTTCTGTGGTGTAAATACTCCCACCACAAGCTGATTTCAAGCTACTATGGTTTGATAACAGGCTTTCAAAATTCCTGAATATTTAACAGTTGGCTTTCCTAAGCCAGTGCAGGCTGGTTCCAGCACACCACTGCTGTTAAGCCTTTAGTTATATTGGTGTTGAATTTCAGGGCTGGCTGCTATTCATTAACTCTTAGACTTCTGAAAAATTGTTTGCTCTTTATGGCCCAAAGTTTCATCTAATATTAAGGATCCTTGCAGCTCAGATATCCCTTATCCTAATCCTTACTTTATAGAGTTTTGGGGGGATTACATGAGAAAATATTCTGTAAACTCTCAAGTTTGATACAAGGAAGGTCTGGGCTTTCTTTACTGCTCAAATTGGAATCCCACCCTGGCTTTCATTTAATCATTTTCAAGGCTCATTCCATTTTTCACCCTCACTGAAAGACTTTCCCAACTCTCTCAGGTAGAATTTACCATCTCCTCTTTTGTCCCCTATTGTTTCCTGTACAGACTTGTGTCTTAGCATGACTCTGGTCCCCTTGCATATGAATGGATTTATATGTCATGAGATCATGGTGGTTTGTCTCTGTGTCTCAGGGTTCCTTGCACTGTGCCTGGCACATAGTAAGAGCTCAATAACTTTTTGTTGACTGAATTAACATATTATTGTTAGGAGACTGGAAAATACAATTTACTTTAAACCAAAGCTGCTGTGTATATATTGAATGAGATGGTCATTTTAGCAGCAGTTATTATCAGTGGTTCACTATTGGCTTTGGATATAATGACTAATGGGGTAAAAGTCTTCCTGAAATTCTTTATTGATATCAGTTTGGGTTGGATAGCCAGTTCTATGGAGCAACTAATTTAAAAGAGAATATCCTTGTGAAAATAAATTACAACTATGTCCCAATGGGGGCAAATTTGAGGTTTTGTAGGACCTAACAGAAGAATAGACCACTTTGGTAGCTGTCATGCCATAAACATTAGGAGATTTGGGAGCCCTCATGTTCCTACAAGATAAAGAGGAATAAAAGCCACCTGATGGAATGCATAATAGTTATATCCAGAATAAATCACAGGCCTGTCAATAGCCATAGACAGATGCACAATATTTAGAAATCTTTGGTCAGTTTGGGGTGACATAGGAAGTTGAGGGAAGTCCAGAGTGGCGATATGAAGATCTAAAAAAAAATAAAGTAAAATTTTGGGCAAACTTTCCTCCAGCTTGAAAAATGAAAATGAAAAAGGCATAGTATTAGTAAATTGTTACCTGGCTTTTACTCACTAACACTCATTTCTGAAAGCTATAGAGGAGAAAAGTTTAATGTAATCCAATATACAGTGTTAGATTATTACTATATTTTGAGAATAAGTAGTTTGGACATCTCTTAATGTACACTTATGCCTTTTGGGGCCTCTGTCATCTTCCTAAGAGTAGGAAAAACAATGTGGGGTCATAGCTATTTACAGGCTTTCTCTTTTATTTTTTAAATCCAAATACTGGCAGATACTTGTCTCTCCTCTTGCTTAAGTAATATTAATCAAATTAAAGTCACTTCTAAATAGCTTCCAAATGATGCAGAATAGAATTTTACTTTGTAAAGAAAAATTATGTGTTAATAACTTCTATTTGAAATTTTTGTCTGCTTTTGTAAATGAACACATAATAAGATGATGAAGTATTGGAAAGAATGCAGTTATATAGATTTGTATTTGTATCCAGACTCTGCTACTTCCTATTTCTGTGATGTCAGGCAAGTTATTTAACCTTCCCAGCCCACACTTTTATCATCTGTTAAACTAATATTAATAATAGTATTTTCTCATCAGGGTGTGATGAGATTAAAAGATATAGTTTATAAAACTCTTAGTACAGTGCCTGGCACCTGTTCTTTTAAATAAATGAAAGTTGTTTCATGATTATTATGTATTGCTAGAGGCTGGTGCACGAATTCATGCATGGTGGGGTTTCTTGGCCTGGCCAGTGCACATCTGGGCTGTGGGAGGTTGGCTTGGGGGAGGGACTGTGGGAGGTTGGCTAGCCACAGGAGGTTGGCTGTGGGAGTGCAACTGACCACCAGGGGGCAGCACCTGTGTTGAGCATCTGCTCCCGGGTGGTCAGTACGCATCATAGTGACTGGTCATTCAGTCATTCAGTTGTTCAGTCGCTTAGGTTTGTATATATATTTAGTAAATGATCTCACTATAGAGTAGAAATTGGAAAACAAGGCAAGAATACACAGTTGCTGGCACTGTGATGAAGGCAAGTCAAGGTACTATGGAAACAGATGGTGGGGAGAAAGATGGTGATGAAGACTTTGATGTGCCTTGATAAAATGGGCCATTATTGGAAGAGTGTGAGTAAGGAAATGGCATGGTCAGAATCTTTTGTCTATGGCTTATGCCAGTGGTCGGCAAACTCATTAGTCAACAGAGCCAAATATCAACAGTACAACGATTGAAATTTCTTTTGAGGGGCAAATTTTTTAAACTTAAACTTCTTCTAATGCCACTTCTTCAAAATAAACTCACCCCAACAGTGGTATTTTGTTGAAGAGCCACACTCAAGGAGCCAAAGAGCTGCATGTGGCTCGTGAGCTGCAGTTTGCCAACCACTAGCTTATGCCAACCAAGCTATTTAATAATGCATTTTTACTTTTCTTAAAAACATTGTAAAAAAAATGTTAGGTTAGTAAAGAGACATAACATTTTAAGTGAGCATCAGCTTCCCTCAATTTATTTTTCCTCCTCTTTTGGAAAATTTTTTTTATGCCTGTAATTTCCCCCTTTGTACTCCCACCCTCAAAACAACAAATCAAGTGGCTTCAATACAGGTTGGGGTAAAATAGTTTTAAGTTGTTCATATGGAATATAATACAAAAACCAATAAATAATAGTACTAAATGGGAAGTGAGGAAGTAAGTGGAGAAAAAGTTTCAAGAACTTTGGGTCTAAGAAAGAGAAGAGAGTTTGATAGTTGAAGGGGTATGTGTGGTGGAGGAAGGGATTTGAGGGGAGGTTAAACTGGAGACATGAGTTATCCTATCTAATAAAAGAGTAATATGCAAATTTGACTGTACCTTTGCCACACTCACAAGCCACACCCACAGCTACACCCACCAACCAATCAGGAGCAGATTATGCAAATAAACCCAAACCAAGATGGCTGCTGCCACTGAGAGCAGGAGGAAGGCTTGGGTTTCCCTGGCAACAGAAGAAGCCAAGCTTTCAGCCTGCCAGGGCTCCACTCAATGTTACAAAATTTCAGTTATAAAAGATACATAAATAGTGGCAGCCACTGAGCTGGAGAGAACAAAGGCTTGTGTTTCCCTGGCAACCTGCCATTGCAGGCCTAGGCCTCTACTCTAGACTACAAAGTTTCAGACAGAAATGGCTGCGGCCACAGAGTGAGCAGAATGCTTGGCTCTGCTCCAGGCTACAAAGTTGTAGACATAGATTAATCCCAGATCCCAGGGCCTCCACTTGGGTGGTCGAGGGGGCATGGCTGGCCTGCAAACTTCCACAGGCTGCTTGCCCAGGCCACCTCTCACCCTAAGGGAACCCTCACCCTGATCTGGGACACTCTTCAGGCCAAACCAGCTGGCCCCCTCCCATGCCCCAGGCCTCTATCCTATCTAATAAAAGAGTAACTTGCAGATTGACCATCACTCCAACACACAAGAGGGCTGCCCCCATGTGGTCAAAGATCCTGCCCCTATGTGGACACAAGATGGCCACCGCAAGATGGCCAGCAGGGGAGGACCATTGGGAGGTTCCAGAGCTGCAAGGGAGGGTAGCTGTGGGCGATTAGTCCAGCAGGGGAGGGCAGGTTGGGAGGGACCAGGCCTGCAGGGGAGGGCAGTTAGGCGTGACCAGGCTGGCGGAGGAGGGAAGCTGGGGGCAAACAGGCTGGCAGGCGAGCAGTTAGACATCAATTAGGCCGGCAGGCGGAAGTGGTTAGGGCCAATCAGGGAGGTAGGCAGGTGAGCAGTTTGGAGCCATCAGTCCTGGATTTTGAGAAGGATGTCCGACATCCTTCAGACATCTCTCAAGGGGTTCCAGATTGGAGAGGGTGCAGGCTAGGCTAAGGGACATCCTCCACCCCACCTCCCATGCACAAATTTTGTGCACCAGGCCTCTAGTGTTTAAATAATGAAATCAGAGAATTTGAGGGAGAAGCCGTTGGTAGGAGGAATGAGACTATTTGTTGGAATAGAAAGGAAGAGAAAGTAGGGTCAATGCAAGGAAGTTTTTAAATTTGGTGATGGAAAATAATTAATTTTCATGTGTTAATGAATTATACAGTAAAGTCATCAGCTGATGTGGGGATGAGTGTGGGGAAGGTGAAGGGATCTGGGATAATGGAGACAATTTTAAATAGCTGTTTTATAGTTTGGGAAAGTGAATTTAGTAGAGAAATAGAATGTGATCACTAGGTAACATTATATGTTGAAATTGTAGTAGTGAATTTAACATAAAACCAGTCAACTGCCCCCCATCTTGTTGGTGATTTTTTCCTATAGCAATATATACTCCAGTATAGACATGTTGGATTCATCCAGACTTGGGATTTTTCCAAATAAATAATATGGAAGGAGACAGTGGCCAGAAATTTTGAATATTTTCAAGGGTGT
Organism: Antrozous pallidus; assembly: GCA_027563665.1. NCBI lineage: Eukaryota > Metazoa > Chordata > Mammalia > Chiroptera > Vespertilionidae > Antrozous > Antrozous pallidus. The sequence continues at coordinate 27,256,200 of CM050526.1, read as the reverse complement.
GATCATGATGGGCCAAGGAATATAAGCTAGACAAGGAGGGAAATGCCTCAGAAGGTGGCTGATGCATTCATTATGAAAAGTTGCAGGGCCAAGGAAATCCAAGAGCTATTGCAATGAGTGTAGCTGAGTAGAGAACACTGACCATCACAGCTTCCCTCTACTTCCTTAGCATCTAACTGCACTGGCTTGTGACGGTCTGATTCTTCCAGTGTTACTGATATCAGATGAAAGTGTTTTAGGAAGCCTTCAATAAACATACAATCAAAAAGCCTCATTTGAAATCCTAAGGTTATTCAGTCTGTGATCCAAACATGTCTGGACTGTATGGTGGGCTAATGAGAGAGTCCATCCAATAAGGACTCTGAGCCTCCTGGGAAAGAACTTTATCCTAATGAAGGAGCAATTTGAGGTACAGTGAATTGGTCTAATTCAAGCTGATCAGTGATGAAAGGAAAAGAGTGCATCACATTGAGCATAGTCATCATGGCCAAGCTCCAAGAACTTTTTCTTGAGTTGAAGGGGAAGATTCTGCAATCAAGAGAGTTGAAATGGAGAGCACTGTTTACTAAAATATCTGAGGCCAGTGAGGACACAAGGCAGTAAACCACTTATGTAATGGAACATAGCATGGAACATTCTTAAAAGTAAGAGTTACTTTGCAGAATTACTTATAATAGCAACACAATAATTATTATTATTATTGCATGAAGTTGAATTATTGCATGGGTCAAGAAATGAAGTTCCTGTAATTGCAGGTGGTGGTGGAGCGGTAGTATTTTTTTGTTTTTTTGTTTTTGTTTTTTGTTATGACCCTATTTTTATGCCTTGGCTAGGATAGCCTGGCCAAACACAGCTTACATAGATTCCTGTTATGCATATTTCTGGGGTTGATGTAACTGATAGCTTTGTAGGTAGATGCTCATTACTGTTAAAGGCTCAGAGATCTCTTAAAGACCCCAGTTCTATGTAGCAGATTTTTTTCTGTTTTAGAAACCACAAATTCAGAGGATGTCAGAAAATAATGAAAGGAAAACCCAGAAGAGATTGGTTAGAACTCAAACTCTAAGAGGGACTCTGTAACCTACAAAGATTCTTGTAGGGATTAGAGACCTGATCTGATTAGATTAATAGTATAGAAGGATGGATACATTCATGGTTATAAGTAAGCTTTTAAGAGGTTTTGTTTGTTTGTTTTGCTTTAAGCAAGCAAAAATGTATGCAAATACCTGTGTTTCACCAAAAATATCAAGCCAAGAAACAACTCAGAATATCTTCTTGGTCTCGTTCTCCATCCCCATACACTCATAAATGCACAGGATGTCAGTGCAGCAAGGACTTTTCAAGTGATCTCAAACTCCTTTTACTTTGCAAGTGATAAAACTGAGGCCCAGAATGGAGAAATGAGTTGGCTTATTAATATCAAATCTAGATCTCAAGTCTTCTCACTTGTTTGGGGGTCATTCCTAGACTCTTCAAGAGAGACCCCTACTCCTCTTCTAAGAGACTGCTAAAGGCACAGGTTCCCTACATGAGCAGGTGTGCAGCAGCTCAAACTGAGAAGTCCTTCATATGCTGCATAGAGTTCTGAAAGAGAAAGATTCCCACCATTTCCTTTCTAGGCCAGATTGGAACAGAATTAACCAAGTTTTTCTCAGATTTCTGTCGAGGTCTGCATTGAAACCTGGCCCCTCACCTGTAGCTGGGCTGTTGCTGCGAGCATCTTCTGCCGAGTTTGCAGTACTGTGGATGAGGACATGGAGATAGGCACACTTTGCCTTAACCACCTTATATCTTCCCACATACAAGACAGCTGCAAAAGAAGTCACGAGGTCATATCATCATCCAAGCCAGTACATGATTTAGGTTGTGGCATCAAAGCACAGCAGGGAGAAGGAAATCTGACTCCTGATGTTTGTTCTCCAGTCCATTTTCAGATATGGGTGAAATAACTTTTTGATCTCTGTCCAATTGGAAAAAGATCTGAATGTTAATGAAACAGTCAGATCCACAGTTTAGTCTTTGCCAAACAATCCCATAATTCAGAATAGTGGAGACACAATCTGACAGGATGCAAGCTTCTTTGCTTTGAAAATGTAGCATAGACACTGTTTTGGCATTTTGTATGACATAGGGCATATCAGAACTGGAAAACCTTTGAGGAAATTTACTCCCACCCCCATACTTTGATCACTTAGACCCCATAACTAAGGTTTCAGAGATTTGTGTGCAGTAACATTGGTGCAAAGTGAGAGTAAGTAAAATCAAACTCAATATACCTTTGTGAACCACAGAAAGTCTTGTGTGATGGAACTGGTATGAGAGTCATCTATTTCAACGATCGGTATTTGATCTTCATTGGTGACTAACATATTGTCTTTGTAATAAAATATAATGGCTATGTAGAGTCCCCTAAAAAGAAAAGGCAAAATAAAAATTGTCTTCCATCATTTTCCTCTACCAAGCCTGAATCATGGTAAACTTTTTATGGACATGAAAAGGATAATTTAAAATATACCTATGAGCATATTCTTGCTACGAATCACAAGTTCACTGATCAGAACTCAGGTAAATTACTATCTTGTTCAAATTCTCAGGAGAAAAGTGAACTTCATATTATTTTAAAAAATGTGATAGATATACTTATTAAAAATTAAAATATGGTAAACATACAATGAGCTTCTGGTATATAACATAGTTATTCAATATTTATATAATTTGTAAAGTGATCATCATGATTTAAAGAAAAATCTTGCCATTTGTGACAACATGGATGGACCTAGTGAAATAAGTGAAATAAGTCAGACAGAGAAGGACAAATACCGAATGATTTCACTTTATGTGGAATCTAATGAAGAAAATCAAACAAAACAAAACAGCAACAGACTCATAGAGATCAAACTGATAATTGCTAGATAGGTGGCAGTAGGGTGGAAAGATGGGTGAAAAAGGTAGAGGGAAATAGGAGGTATGAACTTCATATTCTTTTAATAACAAAAAAGTAATTTCAACTTAGTTTCTACTCAGACCCAAAACCAGCTGATTCCTGAGAAGTTAAAACTTTCTGAAAAAACAAAAACAAAAAACAAACAAACTATAGCACCCACCGTTTCAAGGTCTTCACAAACTTGTTTGAGGAATGGAATAGGTGTTTCAGGCTCCTTGAGACTGACTGCTTGCGGCCTGTGGTTTGTAATTTTGAACTTTCTGGAACACAGAAAAAAATACAGTGTAAATTCCATTGGCAGAAAAACACTCCCAGTACCTTCTTTCCACCTTCCTGCCTTCTACTGCCCTGTCTCCTCAGTGTTATCCTCAGTCTCATGTAGGGATTCAGCTCATTCATTCCTACAAGAAACTTTTGTATCCTGAGATGCCAGTGGTTAACTCAATGAACAGATCCTCAAAAATGTTGGCCATAAGTAACATAACTCCAGGGGAAACCACTGGGGTGTTTTGTTTATCCTTTCTGTATCAGCGGTTTATTATGAGGTAGGATAGTCGATTAAATTTTTTCTTTATAAAATTAATATAGGTATATTACAGAAAATGTGGAGAATAGAAAATAAAGAACAAAATCCTACCCATATCATCCTGCCACTTTACTATAACCACTGCTAGCATTCTGGGAAATTTTTCCCCCAGCATATGTAAGAGTTACAAACATGGTTGTGGGCTTAGGTATGATGATTATCCTTATTCAGGAGAAAAATTGAGTCAGAAAGGTTAAGTGAGTTGTCCAAAATAAAAAAAATGCCAATACCCAGAAAAACAGAGACATTCATTCACTGAATAAGTATTTGTTGGGACATTACTGTGTGCAAGGTTTTGTGGCTACAGTGTGAGCAAATCACCTATTGCATCTGTTCAGCTCTTCTATTCACAACCTGGAGCTTTCCCTGACAAAAGCAGTAGAGTTATCTGCAAACAGGCTCTATGGAGCTGAATGAGACGATCACTGATTCTAATTCTTATCTTAAATGTAATGAAGGGAAGCTGAGGTTGGGCCATCATCAAACTTGTGATAGATCTGTCAGTGGGGATGAGAATATGCTCCATGTTGGTGCTGTTAGACATGGAATCCTGGGCGATGGCCCATGGTGGAGGCCCAGTGTGATTCTGCCCATGATCCTATAGGAGCAGCTGGGAGTGAGCTGGCACAAGCATTCATGCCAGCTTCAAGCTTGAGCTAGAAACAGTTATTCCTGGCAGAACAAAGCAAAAGCATTTTTTTCTGACTTGAACATGAATTTGGCTGATTATATTCTGCTTGAAAATGCTGCTGCTGGAACTTCCGGTTAAAGCAGCATATTGAATATATTCATTACATACCGCTCTCTCCCCAAATCTCACAAAAAACAGAGCAAAAAGATTGTAAAAATCTATAAAGACAAAGACATAAATCTAAAGACAATGAGATGGGACAGGAGACAAAAGCAAGTGAATTTTGGTAGCTGGAAAGCAGATGGACAGATGGATTCAGCGGACTTGAGAAAGATGAATCCTAAGCCAGCAGTGGGGAAAGATGAGAAGTAACTTGACTCACCCTGTGGGCACTAAGTACTGCTGGAAGTTGGGGGTGAACATGGAACTAAAATCAGGGGCATGTGTTTAAATCTGTTTAGTAAGTAGTTAGACTTCTAGATATCCTCCACTACCCTGTTTAGGCAGACAGACACCTCTTCCCCTCTCTAGAAAAAAGAGGCATATTCTCTGGAAAGCACAAAAACAGGTCTTTAGAGTGGGAAACACAGAGTACAGTTAAAAATGGGAGGGGGGAGGAGGTGTTTCGTACTAAAAAACAGGTGGATTAAATGCAAGTTTCTACATAAAATACAGTGTTTCCCCATTGGGCTCTTGGAACACTGGTACTCAAACTTATTTCCCCCAGGCAGAATACTGGAAAGAAACTTCTCTGGAGATTGACTGGCCAAAGAGAACATACCTAAAGATCCGACATTGGCTTCACTGCTTTCCTAAAGATAAGGCCTTGCTAGATCACCTTACAGTGAGGCCTATAAGTAAAGAACTTTAGTGCTCAGAGCTTCCCAATAGCTATTGAGTTCCCTTCTGTAAATCGGAGCACACATCTAAGGATCACCAGGTACTTGCAAAGAACAGATTAACAGGAAAGACAGAAGCCAAACACTAAGAAATAAAAGAGCATTTTAGAGGAGAGATTATGCTGAGAAAAAATATAAAATGAAACAAAGCCTATCACTAGTAGCCTGAGAAATAAGAAAAGACATTGCCGCATAAAAACGATAGGAATCTGGAAGAGAAACATTCAGAGAATAAAACAGAGTATTGGAAATAAAAAATATTTTATCAAAGCCCTGGCTGGATAGCTTAGTTGGGTAGAGCATTGTCCTGATACATTAAAATTGCACATTTGATCCCTGGTTAGGACACATACAAGAATCAACCACTGAAAGTGGGACAACAAATTGATGTTTTTCCTCTTTCCCCTCCCCCACCTCTCTTCTTTCCTCTCTCTCTCTAAAAAAATACATGTTATTGAAGTCTGAAAGACATAATAGAAAGCCTACAAAATAAAGTTGGGGAAATTTAAAAGCACATGGGATGGAAAGGAGGAGAGGGAAGGGAAAAAGGGGAGAAGAAAGGCTGGTCTCTGGGGTTTAGCATCTGAATAAGAGGTCTTGAAGGGAGAATGGAGAAAAGGGAGAGAAGGAAACAAAGAAATAATTTAAGAAAATATCCCCAAATTAAAGGTGCCTTCCATATATAAAAGGGCTTGCCAAGTGTGCAACACAACAGACAACAATAGAGCCACCAAAGGCACATACTAGTGAAATTTTAGAATACCGAATTTAAAAAGAAAACTTAAAACCTTAGCAGAAAAAGTAGGTGTTATACAAAACTTCTGCAATAAGAGAGCTAGAAGACAGTGAGGTCTGAAGGAAAATTATTTCAATGGCGAATTCCATACTTACCCAAATCCTTAAATAAATGTTAAGTAGAATAAATAGAATAAATCTTTAGACATTCATTGTATCCAAAAGTTAGCTCCCAAGTATCCTCTCAGAAAGCTGCCAGAGAAAAGGCTTCCCAAAATGAGAGACTAACCCAAGAAAAAGAAAGATATGGAATAAAAAAAAGAAATCTAATCTTGGAGAGTGGCATGAAGAGTCCTCAATATGGTGGTGAAAGGAGATCTTAGGGTGACAGCTGTGCACCAGACACAGAGGCAGCCAGTAGCCAGTCTAGATTTGAGGAGGTCAGAGGGCCACTTGAGGAGTTTCTTTAAGAAGGTGCAGTTGAAACAATAGTAATGTTATCTGATTGTATTGAGAGAAAATTGATACAATTAGAGAATAGCTGAGCATCCTATAGGACCACTGTTTTTTGGAATGCACTTTGGGTACTGTTTAAGTATCCAGAGCATATCCTATCTAATAAAAGACCAGTGATTGAGTGGCATAACAACCGCAGCCCCTTGCCCCAGCCAGTCCCCAGATTGGTCCCCATCAGAGTAGGCTGACTGAACCTCACCAGTGCACAAATTCGTGCACCAGGCCTCTAGTTTCAATATAAAAAATAATCCTCCTTTTTGGGAAGTTCTACTTTTGTCTTAATCAGTCTTTCCAATAGTCCACATATATTTACATCCATCTGAGGAAATGCAAGCACATGATAAAAGTTAATGGAAACCATAGAAATAATTGGGCTGTTTAGTCAATCATTTCTTGACCACTGGATAGTAATCCAATAATAATGGGGAAGAGCATATAAATCCTTAGGTAATACAAACAATATTTCCTTATCTTCATGAGTAGTTTTATCTTTTCCTCTTTGATAAAGGTCAAACAAAATTTGGCTTATGAATTTCAAATAATTATCTATTCCACTGCTTTATTACCTTTGCCTGCCATATAGGAACCAGTGGCAGGAGAATGATGAAGAGGCAGGAAAGGAAAAAGTAAAATAAGAAATCAGAGATTCTTGTTTTAACCCTTCAGAAAAGATTTTCTTCTGCTTCCTCCAGAATGCTCCCAGAGTTTTCTTGAAACTAAGAGATACTAGCTGAGTTTTAGGTAGGTGTTAAGATGATCATATTTAGCATGAGTGCACCTTGTGTAGGGTGGAATATTGAAGGCTCTGATCTGGATAAAGTTTTCCAAGAGTTCTGGGAATGAATTTCCTCTGTGGTTTCCTTCTAAAGCTTCTTCCATGCATATTTACCTCTCCTAATGAACCATTCATTAGAACAATATTATTTTCTTGCAAATGCGTGTCCTCATTTCTACTTATAGCCAAAATTTCTACAGTTTCATAGTTATACAGTAATTAGGAATAACATTTTGTTTACACCTCATCGTAACTCAGCTTGCATTTCTTCATCTCAACCATTGGTTTTTTTACCTCCCAGGTCCAGCAGTACCTTGAATCTAGAGAGTGCAGTGTGGTTGGCAATCTGGTGGGTGAAGGAGCATGGAAAATGAAAACTTTATGGAGGCTTTAATTCTCCAAATAAAACTAAGTGCCTGTTCCACGAATCATTACACAGATCAGAAACCTAACCCTGTCCCATTGGAACAGTCCAAGTAGAAGAGAAGTTTTCAGAAGCTCCCTGAGAGATTTTCTAGGTATAGTTGGCGGGTCTGTGGAAGGTATGCTCTGCTTTGTCTTGAGTAGTAGTACAGGGGAAGATTAAAATTCAAGGTGAGGTTAAAGTCCAGGGATCAATCCTGATGTAAGGATGGGAGACCAAAATGAGGTGTGACGATAATAAGGCTGGACTTGGAGACAGAAAACCTCAGTTGCTATCTTGATTCTATCTTTTCTTAGCATTGTGACCTTGGTCACATGACTTAGCCTCAGTGGTAATTGCCAAAATGAAGATGGAATAGAGATACTGGATGTGAAATTGCATGTAAACTTTATTGGAAGTATACACAAAGGTTTACTGTTTTTGTTGCAGCGATAAGTGATTGTGCTTCCTCAAGGATGCTCACAGAATTTTTTGTGGAGTTTCTGTGGAGGTGAAACTTTTTAGGGTGAATGTCCTCAAGACCAGCACACTGAGGAATTTTGTGAAGGGACAGTTCAAAGGGAAGGAAACTAATGGCAGCTGCTATTTTTCTTGTGCTTATTTTCAAACTGTTCTTATAAAGAGGGGTGAGAGAGGAAGGAAGGAGAGGGAAATCTTTTCTGAAGGGTTAAAGCAAGATAGTGCTGTAAAGTGATTCCAGATGTACAAATATTAATATCTCTCTCTCCCTGATGAATGAGAAGGTATGACCCAGTTAGGAAACTGCTAAAATTACCGGCGCCACCAAGACCTCAGTCGATGGCCCAGTGCACATTTTTATCCTTACCTCGGCAACTATAATGCTGATGAAGGGCTCGGACCTGCTGCAGCAGACCTTCCAAAACTTCACTCTGTCCCTTGTGTCTGGGCTCTCTGTCGTCATAGTCTTTCCAGTCTATTGAACAAAAGAAACAAACAGAATGAAATTTTAAAGCAGGGGAGGCCTCCCCCCAGCCCTGCCTCGGGAGCTGAGTTTTGCTCATGCTGCCCACAGACTATGGATAAGCACCCAGCATTTGCACAGCTAGGAAGCAGTGCCAAGGGTTTGGAGGCTGCCATTGTTTGGGGCCCTGTGCAAAACAGTAATTGTGGTTGGTTTCTCATGTTGGGCAGTTTTAGGGCAAGAGAAATGGTAATGGAAAGCCAAAAGAAAATGGGGAATTTGGGAATCCAGTTTTCCCTCCCCCAGCTCCTTATCCTCCTTTTCAGCACCCAGCGTCTTAATCAGTTCCCCTGCCATCTCTCTACTTAGCACCCCAGGTCTCAACTGGATTTCAACAGTAGGAAAGAAGTGGGAATGTGCAGACTAGATGAAATCTACAGTCCCAATGCTTTTATTGTAGGTTTCACACTTTTGGCCAAATTGACATTTCTTTCCAAGGAAAGAGCCCATGTCAGATGCCAAGAAATGGAAATCTACATTTTGCTCTAATGAATGTCTGCTTTGGTTAGCTGGCACGGCAACTCCTGCACATACTCTGAGCCACCAACCACCCTGTCTGCTCAGTCTCTAAATATACAGTATTAGCTTACATGGCAAATTTAAATTGCAATACCCACTGAGATTTTCTCCCCCTTCTATTTTCATTCCATTTGGCAATAATGATATCAAGAGTAATAACCAACATGGGACTCATGTCAAGTCTATAATTCTGCTGTCTCCAACTCTGGATTTTTTTTAAGCAGGTCAGTCAGTCATTTCATAGTCCATCCCTTTTTCTCTCTGTTTTCCTTCCCCCAGTTTTACTTTCTGAACTTTTCAGAAACAAACGATTGAAGGCACTTCTTGGTTAAAATGTTTTTTTTTTCTAAAATGCTAGACTTTTTTTTTCCTCCTAGAAAAGTCAGTTTGTTCATAAGTATATTGGAGGCTTAAATTCTAGTTGAATGATTTTCAAATTTCCTCCTCCTAGTTTTATATTAATATATGGAATCTCCCTTGTTCAGATGCCATAACAGTTAAAGTTAGGTAGAAGTTTTCTACACTGGTCCATCCAAGGTCAAGTAGTACAGCACATTTAGAAAGAACGCATACAGGTCCTGGAGGCAGATAGCCTTGGATGTGAATCCTGGCCCTTCTGATTCCTAGCTTAGTGACTGTAACTGAAGTAAGTTACTTACACTCACAGGGTCTCTACTCTATAACATGAGAAAGGAGCATAGTGTCTACTTTGAAGTATTTTGTGAGGATTAAATAAGAAGACTATGAGATATCCAACACAATGTTACATAGAACACATTGTGTAAGTAATTTAAAAAAGAGGAGTATTTATTGGTGGGGAGTTAACTCCCAGAGTAGCAAGTATGTAAACATTCTTACCTTATCAGATGATTCCCTATGAAGAAGGATGCTTCAAAGATATCCTAATATTTCCTCTTTCCCACCCTCTCCCATGTACCCTTCTCTATTTTACTTCTCACAAAACGGAGGCCAACAGATACTCATTCCAGTTCTACATTACTGAACTCTTGGTGGCATGGCCAGGACTGTCATAGTCTTATGACCCTCTCTATCATGCTCATTTCCTTACCCCATGCATGTGTTTGTTTTTTCTTTTGGGAAGGAAGGTCAGAGCTTGGTTGGCATCTGTGTGGTATGGTTAGTTATGGTCAACTCAAGACAGGGAATTGGCATAGGTGCTTTCTGTAGACTGTTCCTTGCAGGCAGGAACCATGACTTAATTTCTCTTTGTCTCAGGTTTCTTCTCTGTAAAGTGAATTTTTGAGTCTCTTTTTATCTTAGATTTCTGAGATTTCAAAGAAGTAATGAAAGAGGTTGGTTCCCTTATTATCTTTGGGCACATAAGAGACACTCATTAAATGTTGGTGAGGCATTGTGACTAACTGTGTGAAGGTGTTGAGGTAAGATGGATTAGGACCCTGGTCAGCAAATTGCAGCTCACGAGCCACATGCAGCTCTTTGGCCCCTTGACTGTGGCTCTTCCATAAAATACCACTGCCTGGACGAGTCTGTATTGAAGAAGTGGTGTTAGAACAAGGTTAAGTTTAAAAAATTTGGCTCTCAAAAGAAATTTCAATCGTACTGTTGATATTTGGCACTGATGACTAATGAGTTTGCCGACCACTGCCCTAGCAGAATAAATATATCTGAAATCTTCATGATAAGATGAGCAACATAGTTTATTTGAGTAAGACTCTTGGGTGGCTGAATTAGTGCCTGGCCCTAAACATGCTAATACATTCTAATGAGTGTTGATACTGCTGTCAATGCAAGGGGAGATGAAATTGACCTGGCTCTTTCAGCCGAGTCCTATTACATCAGAGTCGGGCTCAAGCTGATGACTTTATGATACATTAGAAAATTGCTAATGCTAAATTGCAGCCCGAGTGAATGCTGGACACGATGCCAGGATTTTTGGAAAGAATGAGTTTTTCTCATAGATGTTTGGAAGGTTCTGACGACTATATAAAATAGGAGACTTTGGGGATGAGGGAGAAAATTGAAAGTATATTAAGAAATCAGGAACCTGACAGGAATAAACTTGGTGTGGTAAGAAAAGAGCAGATTGTGCCACATAATACAGTTCACTGTTCTGGTAATGAGACACTTCAATTGCAACACAATGCAGAGCTTACATTCGCTGGCGATATCAGGGCTTTCCTGATCGTAATTCAGACAAGCCTGTCTGGGTCCTTTTCTCTTATTATGTACCCTACCATATAATATAAGTCTATAAAAACACATTAAGGCCTTTTGTAAAAATATTTTTAAAAGTTTTATAGCTTACTGGAACATATTACCCAATTTCTAATTACTCTGTCATGTTAGAATACATTGTCTTCTGGTAAATATTTGAATACTGATACATGTTATATCACAATGTTATACTCTGTTTGTAAATAGAACCAGAGTGTTTTTATATTGTTCTTTCCAAGTGATATGGCATGTCTGCAGCAACTGTAATGACATGTTTGCATTTTAGCTCTTTGCCAGATACCCCTACTAATCCATTGTGCTGTTTTTGAAAGCACTGCCATTTTGCTATGTTAATTAGCAAGCAACAAGTGAATCTTCCAGTGTTGGACAACTGTTCTTGTCATTTTGGAGAAAGCTTTTCACATGAGCTGTAAGGAAGAGTGTCTGAATAAAATTTGTGTTTAGAACCAGACATGTGATGTTGATAAGTAAATGCATTCACATGCAGATCTGAATTTTCATGGGGTGTGCATTTGGAGTGGATTTCCCACTGCCTTACCTTCAAGTGAGATGCTAGCTTTTTTTCTTTTCTGTCTTTTCTATCCCTCCATTTCCAGTGATACATACCCATTTTCTTCTTGGCAAGAGATTGGTTCCCTTCTTATCTTAATATTTCAATATTCCCAGTTTGTGTTTCTGATAAGTCTTCAATAAGAAAGATGTCTAAATAAGACTGGAATACTTATATCATTAAATATTAGGGGATTCAGAGCCTTATAAGAGTCTCTGGTATCAGTTATCTAAGGCTCTGTATGACCTGGATTAGCTGTCTGAATCCATGAGAGATGGGACTCAGGAATGGTTGGAAGGCTCTTAGTTGATTTGTCTGCCTGATGAGGGACACTAGTTACTCCTGGTTTAGATAGCGGGTCTTGAGCTATTTGGGCTTAGATCCTGGCCTAGCCACATACCAGAGTTATAACCTTAAGTAAGGCAACATCCTCTCTGAATCATTATTTCCTGATTATTAGAGAAGAAGGAGGGTTTGGACCTGACTTTAGTGCTTGCTAGTTTGGTGATGCGGGGTTTTGTGTGTGTATTTGCCTCTCTATGTTAATAGTTCTCTCATCAGTAAAATAGGTCTAAGAATAAAATTCAACTCAGTAGGTTTGTTGTAAAGATTAAAAGAGTTAACCCATGATCAATTCTTATATTAACGCACAGCATATAATGAGTCTTATAAATGTTAGCTCTGATGCTGCTAGTAATGTTGATGCTGCTACTGCTGCTACTTATCCACAAGATGGAATAGTAATGACTGATTGTTGTGAGGATTAAGTGAGATACTGAATGGGAAATCCCATAATATACTACTGATTTGTGATTGGTCCTGGGTAAAGAGTTACCATAATACTTGGAAAAATATATAAATATAAAAAAGATAACGCATAACTCAAATATCCACTATTAAATTTGGAGAGTTTTATGCAGACACACCTATCCTTCCGATATAATAAAGAGGGTAATATGAAAATTGACCATCACTCCAACACACAAGATGGCTGCCCCCATGTGGATACAAGATGGCCAGAAGGGAACCTGGGGCAACCAGGCCTGCAAGGGAGGGCAGTTGGGGGGGCAGGCTGGCAGAGGAGGGCAGTTACAGGTGACCAGGCTGGCAAGGGAGGGAAGTTAGGGGTGACTGGGCCAGCAGGGGAGGGCAGTTGGGGGTGACTAGGTTGGCAGGGGAGGGCAGTTGGGGGTGACCAGGCTGTCAAGGCAGGGCAGTTAGGAGTGACTAGGCTGGCAGGGGGAGGACAGTTAGGGACAATTGGGCTGGCAGGGGAGTGGTTAGGTGTCGATCAGGCTGGCAGTGGAGTGGTTAGGGGGTGATCAGGCTGGCAGACAGAAGCGGTTAGGAGCAATCAGACAGAGGCAGGCAAGCAGTTTGGAGCTAGCATTCCTGGATTGTGAGAGGGATGTCTGACTGCCTATGGGATCAGGCCTAAAAGGGGTCCCAGATTGGAGAGGCTGGGCTGAGGGACACCCCTACCCCCTCGTACATGAAATTTGTGCACCGGACCTCTAGTCTAATTATAGCTAAAGTTACAGTTTAAATGTTATATAAAAATTTTTGCTTTTTTTTTTTAACACAAAGCTTATACTGTAAAAATTTCTTCAACACGTTTTATAAAACACCATCTTGTTCTGAAGTGTAGATACTATATCATATTTTATTTAACCATTAAGTTAATATAGAATATTAGAGACCAGGTGCACAAAACTTGTGCTGGGTGGGGGGGGTGTCACTTAGCCCAGCCTGCACCCTCTCCAATCTGGGACCCCTTGAGGGATGTCCAACTGCCCATAATCCAGGACTGCTGGCTCCCAACTGTTCACCTGCCTCTGTCTGATTGCTCCTAACCACTTCTGCCTGCCAGCCTGATCACCCCCTAACCACTCCACTGCCAACCTGATCGATATCTAATTGCTCAGTGGCTGGTCCGATTGCACCTAACTGCCCTTCCCTGCTGGCCTGGTCACCCCTTAACTGCCCTCCCCTGACAGTCTGGTCACCCCTAACTGTTCTCTCCTGCAGGCCCTATCACCCTTGACTGCCCTCTCCTGCTGGCCAGATCTCCCCTAACTGCCCTCCCATGCAGGCCTGGCCCTCCTACAGTGTCCTCCCTGCAGGCATGGTCCCCCCACAACTGCCCTCCCCGGAAGGCCTGGTCCCCCCAACTGCCCTTGCCTGCAGGCCTGGGTCTTCCCCAACTACCCTCCCTTGCTGGCCTGGTTTTCCCCAACTGCCCTCCTCTGCTGGCCTGATCACCCCCAAGTGCCCACAACTGCCTTCCCTTGCTAGCCATCTTGTGGTGGCCATCTTGTGTCTACATGGGGGCAGCCATTTTTGACTACATGGGAGCGGCCATCTTGTGTCTTGGAGTGATGGTCAATTTGCATATTACTCATTCATTATATAGAATTTGTTCTCTCCACCACAGATATTTCTTTTTTTATTGTTTAAAGTCTTACAAATAGTAGTACATGTGTTTCCTTTTTTTTCTCCACTGACCTCCCCCCAGATTCCCCTACCCCTCAGCACATGCCCTGATCTGCCCTCCCCCAGTGTCTTGTATCCTTGGTTATGCTTATATGCATGCATATAAGTCCTTCAGTTGATCTCTTACAGCCCCCCTCCCCAACCTCCCCTGCCTTCCCACTGTAGTTTGACAGTGTGTTCTTTCCCCATTTCTTTTCTTAAAAAAATCTTGCATCTGCATACTAGAAATAAACATATAAGAACAAAAATATGTTGCTGCTCTGCATATCTTTGTCCATAATTGTTTGTTTGCATCTGTTTCTTAGGTTAGATTCCTAGGTGTATAATTATGGGTTAGAAAGAAATGAATGTTCTTATGGTAGTTGATATAGATGGCAAATTGTGTTCCAAACAGGAGGTAGCACTTTGCACTCACAGGAAGCATATTATACCAATTTTAACTATCTCATTTGTAAAGATCCAAAAAAATTACAATATAATTTAGAGCAATAGGCCCATTATACAGAAAAATATATGTTTGGAGATTTTCTTTTCTTGTTAACAAAGAGTTACCAGATATATCAGGGCATAAATTATTAATCTTCAAATAACTAGAGAAGGCTTTGGTGGGGTTTTCAGCCACCCCAGCAGATAGTATCAGTTATATTTGTGGCAGAGTGCAGCAAAGTGCCTGTTTATAAGATAGTTTTTCTTCTGACGGAATGTAAGATTTGCTAGGCTCCCATCACAAAAGGGGTGATAAGAGCTAAAATGGACTCTGTATTGTGGGCCAGCAGGTGCCATGGTGTCATTTCACTATAGCCCCACAAAAGTCCTGGGCAAGGCTATGATCAGACCCATTCTATAGATGCTGAACTGAGATTTCGAGACTTTAAGTAACCTTTGAAGGCCATACAGTTAATGGACATCAAATTTAGTCCTGCTGGTTATATATTCTCTCTCCTTTCATTCCACTGAGTTGCTTCCCAGGGGAGCATTTCTGCAGATAAATCATTCATTATGTGGCCCACATGCTGCCCTGAGTTAATCCTCTGCAGTGGAGAGAAGGAATGAATGCCAATGGCATCCTGCGGATAGAGTGGGAATTGGAGCCTGTTGCCAGGCTTGAGGGAGTTCGCTACCACCACCTACTAGAAGGAGAGGCACATGTTGGCGTCGTGGTCTGTGCAGGTCCCCATCCTTTCATGTTATAAGCCGAGACTTGGACAAAGTACTGTTGGCCCTGCAAAGTATTGAAATAAAAGAATGCATCGGGAATTTTATTTAGTCACTTTTACCCTAGAAGTAGATTTTCATGTCTGATAAACTCCTTTATCCCTTGAGAGCAAACTACTCCACCACCCATACTACAGCTTTCTAGCTTTTCTTGACTATTATGTTTACGTATGATAATAAATATTTTGAGGGTGTCCTTTTGCTTTCGTTATGCTTTCTTCTTTCCCAATAAGTACAATATCATAAATTACTTTTTCTGGCCCCTTCAAAACACATAAACACCAACTTTTAAAATGTACAGTTTTATAAGGTTTACCCAAAAAGAGTACTTTTTTATCCTCACTTTTTCCTCATCTTCCCCTTCCCCAGAGATGACCACCATCACCATTTTAGCTGATCAACTTGCTTTATGAAACTAACAAGTTTTAATGAATATCTTTTCAGATTAGTCATTAAAGGTCTGCTTCATTCTTTTAGTTGCTGCATTGTACTTCTCTGTGGGGCAAAATACAGACATTTATTTAACTGGTCTCTACTGGTGCATGTTTGGATTATTTCCACATATTAGGCCACAATAAACAATGCTACAATAAACATCCTCAACTCACCTATCAAAACTTTAAAAAGTTAATTATTTGATATTACTTCCACTTTAAAACCGTTATTAAAACAATGACATATTCTTTAATGTCTTCTGGTATTATGAGTTAAGGAGTTATTTTTACTTATAATCTTTTAAAATATTTTGTATGGCTTTATGTTTTTGCTTTGAAGAGTTTGTTTTTTCCCCAGTGAATCCAAATGGGCATTTTAGAGGCCAGCATTTGATAAACCATTGATTGCAAAAATTGTAAAATGGTGTTTGTAGTTAAAAAAAAAAAGAAGAAATCTCTGAAGAGCCTTTGCTAGGGGTTTAATAATATTGGTTTTACTCTAATATAAAGTTAAAATTTTTTAACATTAAAAATGGGTTTCTCGGTACCTCAAGGTTAGGAAGACTCTATAGAAGTGTAAGTCTACTTGTACACTTTTATGTGATTAGGATACTGTCTGCATTGTTCTCATTGGATGACCAAGTGGAAAACTTAATTCCTATAAAAATTAGTTCAAATATTAGAGAAATTCTCTGTGGAGAGCTTTCCATTTTTACCACCATAACACTTTTTCTTTTCAAGCAATGGAAATTCTCTAGGGTTCTCTATGGCCCTCTTCCATCATGTGAGCTATAGAGTTGGGAATCAGTCGTGTCTGCCAGCTGCCATCTGCTGATATCATCTCTGGGGGGCCACCCACTCGTGTTTGTTTTTTCGGGTAATCCACAGTTTTGGCCTCTGGTGTAGACGTGTGATTAGAACTAAAAGTTAGGATTCTGTGGTGGTGACGCAACCACCAAGCTTTTTGTTAGAATGAGCTGGTTCAAACTCAAAGGCATGTCTGGTGCTCCTTCTTAATGCTGGATTTCAGGATTGTACTTTACATAGAACTGTTTTAATTGACTAACCTTTTAGAAAAACAACAATAACAACAACAAAATTCTCCTTCTACCTCTCACATGTGAAGGTCCTAAGGCATTATGTAAATTGTGCCCCTCTCCCCTGGCCCCCCAAAATTACAGGTTGGATTTAAGCTTACTGAAAAAATGTATTTTCCCCATTAAAAAAAAAGATTTTGGTGATCCAGTTTTGTTGCGTTTTAATTGTTAGAGGAAATATAGGGTTTGTTTTTGTCTGAACTGATTTGCTAGGTGTTTTTATATTTTGCATTTTGTATGCTTATATGGTTTATAGTTCTATAAATAATTAACATTTAAGTTTAGATTGGTTGAACAAATAAGCACAGCTTGTTCTAGTTTTTCATTCACAGTTTAAATTGGTTCAGGTTACTGAGAAATGTAGTGCCACCATATATAGCTTTTTTTTTTTTTTGAGAGAGAGAGCTGATTTTTTTTTTAATCAAGGGAAAAGGATTTTTCTCAGGAAATTGTGTGACTCCAATTGATGACTGATCTCAACCAGGCTGTGGGGGTGAGGGTCAGATGAGGCTGTTATTTTTACCATCAGACAGGGAGTCAAAATTGGATCTCTCGGAGCCTTTGATCCCCCCTGAAGATTAGACTGAGATCCAGAAAGCAGCAGCTTTCAAGGCTTTGTGAGGCCAGGCTTTTTCTGATCTCTGTAGAACATGGCAGCTTACAAAGTGGTTCATGCTGTCTGCTCACTCGGTTGTGGGGTTCAGATTATGGATACCAGACATATCATGCTTAACAAATGGCAGTTGTTGTGAGAGGACTAGGTGTTGCCTGTTGCTTCCAGAGTAAGGCATTTGCTACCACAATCCCTGCAGAAACATCAGGGGCAGGGGGATGGGAAGTTTAGGGGGGAGATTTGGCGTTTACCGTTGTAAGCCCTGTAATTGTGCATCTCAGGGTCTGTAGGTCCTCCATGATGATTTCTCCAGCCAAAGGACAGAAGTCTTTAGACATACTCCATTCCACTGGGAGGGAGAGAAAGGAAGGAAGGAAGAGAGGAAGAGAGAATGAATGAAATTGTCATTAAGAAATACAGAGCCGAGACCGGTTTGGCTCAGTGGATAGAGCGTCGGACTGTGGACTGAAGGGTCCCGGGTTAGATTCCGGTCAAGGGCATGTACGGTGGCTGCGGGCACATCCCCAGTAGGGGGCGTGCAAGAGGCAGCTGATCGATGTTTCTCATCGATGTTTCTGACTTTCTATCCCTCTCCCTTCCGCTCTGTAAAAAATCAATAAAATATATATTTAAAAAAAGAAAAAAAAGAAAAAAAAGAAATATAGATATTCTAGCACAGAATCTCTCTCAAGAGTAAGTTTACCCTCTTTTTCCTATAATATAGACACATCTAACATTCTCCTCGACATAAGTCAATTTCTAAGTTCACAATTATATTTTTTAAAACGAGCAAAAACTATAATTATTCAACAATGATCAATATACCTTAATATACTTGTATGTGATGTGTGTATAGACACACATTTGCTCAGGCACATGTGTGTATATAGAAGATAACATATTTTATTATATGTGAGAAGGCTTCATTATGACACTGCATTCTGTTTATTCCCCAGGTCTGGTTTCTGCCTCACTATTCTACTGAAAATGCTATTTTAAGGTCCCAGTGACATTCTCATTTCCTTTCATTTCCTCCCATAAAACCTGACACTTTCTCCTGGAATCGTTTTCTTTCTTGAGTGTCTCATACACCATTCCCCACTTTCCTTCTACTTCCTGATATTATCTCCCAGGATTTGGGATTTGTGGCTGATCTCTTCAGTGCTCCCCTCACACCTGACATCCTCAAACTGGGTGTTCATTCAGGGTTAAATCAACACCCCAATTCTAATACCCCATTTAATCAACACTCCAATTCTAATACTGTGAGACCATGTTCTTTCATAACATTTTCCACTGGTTGAGAAAACCATGATCAGGAAAGATAAGTTTTGTATCATTGATAAAAAGTGGCTTAAGGAACAGTTTACATATGGCAGGATTTAAGGAAATCCTAAATGAAGCAGGCGATTAAGTCACATGGGAGACAAGGCCTGCATGTTTCTAAACCTCATGATGACAAGCTATAGACTTTAAGATTTAAGTTACATTCACTATGACACTTAAATACTTCAAAATTAAGCCAAGCTATTCCTAAATTCTATTGCTTCCCCAGAGTCACAGATCTCTCTACTTTAGTTGCAGCCTCTCTACCTCTTTTCATTATTCCCCTGGGAGTCTGCCTTGCTCTCTGCACTCTCAAAATTGCTCTCCTAAAATTATGAGTGTTCTGATCATCCACAAAACCTCTTCTTAGGAAATTTTGCCACAGTGGCCTCCCTTATTATTATTTTTTAAACAACCTTCTTTCCCATTAGTTTTAGTTGCACACTCTCTTCTGCTTCTCCCTCCTGATTTCCACATTCCAGACTCTCTCAGGGTTCCCCTTTTCTTCTTCCTTTGATGTGCTATTCCTTGGGGATTTGGCTCTTCTTTTTACTTCTCATACTTGACACAGGTAATGACCTTAGACACTGTTATGGCTAAAGCTGTACCTCTTGGAACTGTAATTCCAGGTATAACCCCTTTCTGGAGCTTTAACTTTCTCCAGTAAGTCTCCATTCTACTTGAGTATCCCTTAAGTACTTGCCAAGATATGTTTCTCCTCTTGTTCCCTCAATTTTAGCTCATGATACTGACACATATCTAATCCTCAATCTCAAATCTCAGAGCATCCTTGCCTCTTCTTCCCTCACCCCCACCCCTGATTCCTTACAATGAGTAAGTTACTAAACCCAGTAGGCTCTAAGTTTTCCCTCTTTCCCTCACACTGAAATTACTGTGGACAGGCCTTTATAATCATGAGCATCAGCTCAGCAGTTGATTTTTTTTTATAGGCCTGATAGATCAACTGATCAGCTTTCCTAATTTATTTTTCTGTTCATCTTTTCATCCTCATATACAATTCTTTTACTAGATAGCCTGAATTATAGTTTTAAAATGCAGATATATTTATTTCATTCCTCCACTTAAAATCTTTCACAGTGCTTTCAAAGTAAAATGAATTTTTATCAAGGCATTCAAGGACTTTCATAATCTGGTCCCAACATTACTCTTCTGTCTTCATCTTCTTCCATTTCCCAAAGCAAATTCCTTGTTGTGTAAGTCTGTTACCTAATTATTGTGTGTATTTTTCTGCCTCTGTGTCTTTTGCTCATCTTCCAACTTTTGCTTGGTGAAACCCTACTATGTAATCCTTTTAAAACTGGCAAAGCCAACTCTTAATTCCTGTGCAATAATTAATTAAACACCTGTTTTTTGTGCTTGTAGAGTTCTTTATTCATATAAAAACAAGGTTTATTATAAATATGATGCTTTATTGTGTCTCTTTTTCTTATTTAATCTTGAGAAACTTGAGAATAGGAAAAGTGTCACTTTTTTCCTCTCTGGTATTCGGATCTATGTATGCAATACATAGATGGTGCCTACTAAATATTTTACACACACACACACACACACACACACACACTGGAATAGACTGCTTTTTTCTAACATGGAGATATCTTCTTCTTTTATAGTCTCTTGCCCTTTGAAGCTTTCAGGCATATTGTAAAATCTATTAAAATCAAATGATTACAGTTATATCTTAACTTTCAAATTGAGAGTTATAACTCCCTACTTCATTGTAAATATGTATTCTAAAATACACACGTATATGTTTTATGTATGTTATATATGTATGTGAATAATTGTTTTCAAAATGTTTTATTCTGCTTATTATGAACTACTAGCTCTTGAAGAAAACATCTCTGAAAGTCAATTGGAGTGGGTTTGTAATCAGAGAATAATCTTGAATATAATTTTAACTAAAGGAAAAAATAAGTCATTGAGGGAATCATCACAAACAAAACAGAATGGAAATTAGTAGCAAATGTACAGAGACATCTAGAAAGAGGAAAGAAAATCCTCAAAACACAAATATCCTTGATTGCCATTGAACATGCTTGATTGACTGATGTGGTGGAGCTCCAAGTTCAAAGCTGAGAAGTAAGAACTTCTGATTCCAGGCTAAGGATGCAGGGTAGCATCCCAAAGAAGAATTAGGGATTAGGGGGAATACCAAATTATTTGGCAAGTGACTAATGAGAAGTTGCTCAAAGATACAATCTTTAAAATTTCTGAAGAAACACAATTTATTTTTTAATAAGAACTGTTTATTTTCTATTGAATATGTTTTACAGAGCATTTTCCAGGTGGAACAGAGGGCCTGGCTTCTTGAAAATCAGAATAAAAACATAGAAGCAGGCTTGTCAGGATGTGTGTGTGGTCCTGATTTTATAGTTAACTAGAGGCCCGGTGCACAAAATTCATGCACAGGGGTTGGGGAGCTGTCTCTCAGCCAAGCCTGTACCCTTTCCAATCTGAAACCCCTCGAGGGAAGTCCGACTGCCCATTTAGGCCTGATCCTGGTAGGATGGGGCTTAAATGGGCAGTTGGACATCCTTATCACAATGCAGGACTGCTGGCTCCAAACTGCTTGCCTGCCTTCCTCCCTGATTGCCCCTAACCGCTTCTGCCTGCCAGCCTCATCACCCCCTTACCACTACCCTGCCAGCCTAATTGATGTCTAACTGCTCCCCTGCCAGCCTGTTTGCTCCCAACTTCCCTCCTCTGCTGGCCTAGTCACCACTAACTGCCTTTCCCTGTAGGCTTGATTGCCCCCAACTGCCTGCCCTCCCTTGCAGGCCTGATTGCCCACAACTGCCCTCCCCTACAGGCCTAGAACCTCCCAATGGCCCTCCCCTGCTGGCCATCTTGTGGTGGCCATTTTGTGTCCACATGGGGGCAGCCATCTTGTTTGTTAAAGTGATGGTCATTCTGCATATTACTCTTTTATTAGATAGGATAGAGGCCTGGGGCATGGGTGGGGGCCGGCTGGTTTGCTCGGAAGGGTGTCCCGGGTCATGGTGGGAGTTCCCTTGGGGCATGGGGCGACCTGGGTGAGAGGCCTATGGTGGTTTGCAGGCCAGCCACACCCCCAGTGACCCAAGTGGAGGGGATTAACTTATGTTCTACAATTGAAACTTTGTAGCCTAGAATGGGGCCAACCCTTCTGCTTGCTCTGAGGTGATACCCATTTCTGCTTGGGATTATTTAAATTCTCTAATTGAAACTTTGTAGCCTAGAATGTAGGCCTAGATGCTAGGGCTGCAGAAGCTTGGCTTCCTTCATCGCTGGGGCAACCCTAGCCTCTGCTCTCTCCAGCTCTGTGGATGCCGCCATTTCTGTTGGGATATATCTTCTATAATTGAAACTTTGTAGCATTGAGTGGAGGTCTAGGCTGGCAAGGGCAGGCAGAAAGCTTGGCTTCCTCTATTTCCAGGGAAACCCAAGCCTCCCTCCTGCTCTCAGTGGCTGTAGCCATCTTTGTGGGGGTTTATTTGCTCCTGATTGGCTGGTGGGTGTGGCTGGTGGGCATGGCTTGTGGGTGTAGAGAAGGTACAGTCAATTTGCATATTACTCTTTTATTAGATAGGATAGAATGTTTTAAGCATTTACATCTAATTAGATCTTATAACACATACTAGAGGCCTAGTGCATGAATTTGTGCATGAGTGGGGTCTAACTAGCTTGACCCAAATTAGGAGAATTTGGGCTGGGCCTGTCGAGGAGGAAATGGTGGGGGGTTGGCCAGCCATTCTACCCCAATGGGGCCCGATCAGGGCCAGACTGGCTGGGGGAAGGGACCAAAGGTGATTGGTTGGCAGGTCCTGCCATAGGGAGGAACTGTGAGCGGTGGGGTGGCCCCATCTCTGAATGGGGTAAGAGGGACCAATTGGGGAATCTGTGGCCTGGGGGTGGGGCCATGGATGGTTGGCCAGCCAGCTGGCCCTGCCCCTGAGGGGTTGGTGGCCCGATCTGAGGTGGGGCCCGTTGGGGGGAGGGGCTGCAAGAGGTTGGCGTGCCAGCCCCGCCTCCCTGTTGGGGTGGGGTGCAATCAGGGGCAGGCTGGCTGGGAAGAAGGGCCGTAAGGTTGGCCAGTCAGTCCCATTCACTGATTGGGCTGGTTCGCTGACCACAGTGGGCGTCATAGTGACCAGTCATTGTGGCTGTTATGGTTGCTGGCTTTTTATATATATAGATGTATTTCAAAGGGGGAAGGGGCTAGGACAAGATAAGATTCACTTGGAAAGAAAAGAAGTTATCTATGTTGCAATGGCCTCATGTTCTGGGACAACCAATAGTCATTTTTCTGGGTTCGTGGACTCTTCTGACATGTAAAAAGAGGGAACAGAGTAAGCGGAGCCACTTGGGAATTCTAGGAAGATAAATTATTATTGGTCTCTCTGGGAAGTTATGTGTAGGTCGTTTAAAGACTTAATATTAAAGCCATGAGAAAATCACATAAAACCTGCTCTAAATCTCTGAGCACTGGAGCCATGTATATGAAATTTAAAGCTATATAGGACTTATCTCTGTTATAAAAACCCCTTGGTGGTGATGTTGTCATGTTATAACAACCAAAGACTGGTCACCAGGAGCCTGAGTATGCAGGTGCCAGCGTGGACTTGACACCAGTGTGTGTGGGCAGGGTTGTGTGATTTCACACCCTGGGCTTCTAGTTTTAAGATAAAGATCAGGCACTGATCTGGGAAATAGAAGCAGGGTTTAATTATGCAATGGCTTATAGCAGTTGAACATGAACAAAAAGGGTACGAGACACAACCTAGGTGTTAGTATTTCTTAAAATTTGGCTCTGGCTCAAACTGTGATGTACTATATTTAAATCAAATAACTATGGATATTTTAAATGTGACACTATTATTTTAACAACTACTTTATTTTTATGTAAGCTTTACAAATGTAGAATCATTTGGGCAGGAGAGTTCTAGCTAAACATGACCATTTTCCTGATGGCAGCAATGTAAACCGAAGTTCAAAAGCATAAGAGGACATTGAAACTGAAACTTGAAACATTTTTTGTTCTTATACATTTATTTCTAGTATGCAGAGGCAAGATATTTTTGAAGAAAAGAAACAGGGGAGAGTGATTGATATAGAGGCAGGGAGGCATTGAA
The DNA here is from genome assembly GCA_027563665.1 of Antrozous pallidus. Taxonomy (NCBI): domain Eukaryota; kingdom Metazoa; phylum Chordata; class Mammalia; order Chiroptera; family Vespertilionidae; genus Antrozous; species Antrozous pallidus. The sequence goes on along the minus strand of CM050526.1, from coordinate 27,232,112 downwards.
CAGGCTGTCAAGCTACAGGGGGAAGGCTTGGATGGTTGGGAGGTGAATGCCGGGGGAGATCAACCGAAGGACTTGTATGCATGCATATGAGCATAACCAATGAATGAAAGACACTGGGGCAGGGAGGGGGCTGGGTGGGGACATGTGCTGGGGAGTAGGGGAGGCTGGGGGAGGATAATGGGGAGGGGGGAAAGGAAAACATGCACTACTATTAAATATAAGTTATACTGCAAAAAAAATCAATAAAAAATTAAATGTTAAAAAATAACCATCACCACAAAAAAAAGCAAAGCAAAAAAAAAAAAAAAAAGCAGAAGATGAAAAAGAACTGAACTGTGAGGGGAAATGTCATAGACTCAAGAAAGGCAGGGAACTCAGAACTAGGAGTATTAGGATGTACAAGCTGAGAATTTAGTCAAACGTACAGGTAAATAACAAGTCTCCTGTTGTAGACTGTGTGATTAATATATTCCGCTCTCTCTGGAACACTTTTAAGTTTCAGGCCAGTTTTTTGAGATGTGATAACTATGTATACTAAAGGTGTAAAGAAATAACATTGCAACAATGTCCAGTTAATTTCATCTGATTAAAAAATGAACCCAAAACCTGTTATTATCCAGGTTCTCCCTAAAGTCTCTAATGCCTCAAAGCCCACAGTTGTTTTATCGTGTTTGTACACCGGGAGGAGTACACAGTAAAAGTTATCCTCTCGCCTCTTGCCCAGGCCCCACCCACACCCTCCATTCCAACCTTACCAGTCAGTCACTGGGCCTCGGACGCATTGCTTATGCCATTTTCTTTGTTGGTATGCTACATTCTGTCCCAAAATCCCCTTCCTCTTCATTCAAACAGAGCTGGTTCAAGGACCTTTCCATTCGATAGCTTCTCCTGGGCTTCCAAGAGAAGCTCCTTTGCCAATTTTTCTATAGCAACTTTAATGTTTTACATTGCACTCACGTTGTTGTTTTGTATTTAATTTTTAAGACATGTCTCCTCTGTAGCCTGTATACTCTTTGAGGGCAAGGCTATATCAAATTAATACCAGTATCGAAAGCACCCAGCCTATTCCAGGTGGCTCAGTAAATGCTGGGTAAATTGAATGTTCGATTCTGAACTTTCACGATATTTAAAGTCTAAGGTAGACAGAAATCTGATGCTGGTACATAAAAAGTAAGAAAACAGTGTCAGAAAAAAAACGTAGTCGAAAGAGCAGAAGTTGCTTGAGCTGCCCAGTTAGTGGTTGAGATGGAGATTAACTATTGGCCTCCAGATTCCCAGCATCTCAGACTCTTCACTTGCCCAAACTGTCTCTCAGGAACCCCCAAAATAAAAGTTTATTTCCTATTCCCTATCAACATTTCTATGGAACCAAAACAGCATTCTTACTGGCCACACTCACCCTGGCGCCTTAGCTAATGAACGGAATTTGGCTAGACTGCCAAGCCCAGCACCAGAGCATTATGAAATCTTCCCCCGATCCATCTAATTGTGCAGTTTCTAACCTTCCAGGCCAACCATAGCACAAGAGGAAGAAAAGGGAGAGAGGGACGTGCCCAGAAACCCAAAATACAGTCATTTCTAGCGATGAGAAGATGTGCCTTGTGGAAGCATGAGCCCGTTCAACACTTGTGGGTTTTAAATTGGGAACTGACGTGAAAACTCTGGATCTGAGAATTGTGTTTTAGCTCGGGCAAAATAGGAGGTCAGAGCTGCTTGCATTTTTTATTTTAAATTCCCTTGGTAGTCCTAGAATCAGGAGCATGCATTACATTCAAACAAAAATCTTTATTGTTTGCATAGCATACAGTCTTCTAGTTAATTAGAAAAACATTTTTCCCCCCCAAATTAAATTTCTCTAGAAAAGCAGTGATTTAAATTAAGGGCAAAAGGCTTTTTTTTTTGACACTAGTAAAGCCTTTCTGACCCACGACTCCTAGAAGATTAAAAGCAAAGTTGGAATTGGAAAGTTATATTCAGTTACTTATTGTCAGATTCTGCCACCCCACAAATAATAAGTGCCCATGTGTATATATTGTATGCTGTTTTAGCTTTGCTTACCATATGCTAGAATGACATACAGATACAGACAGGAAGCAGAGATGTCTAAATATTCAGGTTTTGAGAAGTACACAAAATGCTATGAGTAACCTGATCCATTTGCTTCTTTATGTCCCTCCTGATAGTTCATCCTATATGTCTCTTACCTAAAAGTATTATTTCTCTTGATCCCATTGGTTTTTTAAATGAAATGAATCATAATTTATATGGCTCTTACTATTACTGGTAGGGATTTCTCTCTTTCCAAGCCTAGCATAAATGTTTGTTGAATGGATACCAGTCTTCAGAGGCCCAGTTGCTGCGAGCCTCATGTCTCCAATGAGATCCATGGGACTTTACCTCTCATTACTTACCTGGTCATTTAGCTAGGAGAACTAGGAATGTCTTCAAACAAAATTCCTTCAGTAATGCTGATAGTTTGAGGATGAGAAAGTCTGAATGATCTGCACTAGTTGAGTTATTGGGAGAATAAATAATCCACAAACCCTAGGTCATATAGGGGTCACCATTTTCTTACATTTATATGATATCTGTCCTTAGTGGACTCATTCACTGGTTTGGGGAAGGTGTCAGATTTATCACAATGTAGTGTACAAAATCTACTTCTTGTGTTACATCTGAGACCAGGTGGTATGATAGGGTGGCTTTCAGAGGAAGCACAAATAGGGAAAGGGAGGAAGTCAGAGCTTGGCCTTGCTCCACATTTATATGTGATAAATGCAACAGGGTGCTGAAGTTGACCCATATAGCTCACAAGAGCTGAATGTTAAAATTTCAGAATTCTGCAAACTGGAGGTTAATACAGCCATCATGAAAAATTAAATTGTATAAAATTAAATTATATTAATTATATTAAAGACGAATACAGTAAGTACCTAAAACTCATCTCTATTTCTATAGCATTTTATTATTATGCCCTTGGGCTTATTGATATCTATTGTATCTGTATGGTATAAAAGTCATATAATGCTGTACTATTGAACATCTCTTCCCAGTCTACTTAGTATCTTGAAATTGGCCATGGCAGGAATATTTACACCATAGAAATCAGGGCTTGATTTTTCATTTTGTGGACTGTCTAGACCAGGTATCAGCAAACTACAGTTCCATGAACCAAATTTGGCCTGAGATTTTGTATGGCCCAGGAGCTAAGAATGGTTTTGGTTTTTACATTTTTGAAGGACTATAAAAAAATACACACATGCACACACACAATGAAAAATATGTGACGGAGACTATATATAGCTCATGAAGCCTAATGTATTTACTCTCTGGCCCTTTATAGGAGAAATTTGCTGACCACTGGTCTAGACTTAAGAAAGTGATGGAGAAAATTTTGATAAAGCAGATTAAACTGAAAAGTTTCTGTGGCTATTAAATAATGAGTAGCACAAAAAATTTGAAGAAAAATTTGTCTAATGCTTGAAAACTGTTATTTGATTCAGCAAAGAATGTCATTGACAAATGAGTGAAGTTCCAACATAAGTTTTGTTGTTTCATTTTTATTTTATATCCTTAAATTAAATGAAAATACCAAGCAATGTTTACATTGGAACTATACTCATTGTTACTTGCAGCTATAGGTTGACTATGGATTCAAGAATTTGATAAAAATGAACATTTTGGGAGAATCATAGGCTACAAGGAATTTACCAAAAAAGTGTATATATTTTCTTATTATTTGTAAATTGTGTGCTGCATGTATTTTCTGTCAGTGAAATTTATAAAAGATGTGTATGTATATATATATATATATATATATATATATGCATATATACATATCCCTGCCCCATAGAGTCAATTGTTAAATAGCACTAGATAAATGCTTGATGATTGCTCAGATGGACTCTAAGGGTGAGTGTATCCTGACCAGCTAGGTATAATGTTTAAGGAGTGGTTATTTGGGCATAATTTAGATAGCATTCTGTTACCAGGACACAAGAATGAGTTATGTGCCACTCAGGAGTGGCACAGTGAAGGAATCTGGGGGCAGAATTTTAGTTAGCAAGCAGGCACTTAGTACAGGTGCCCAGGTTCCCACATAAGTCAGTTCTTTTTAATTAAGCCACTCTGGCAGAGCACAGAGCCTGTAGGGTGGAAATGCATAAATTTGACTGAAACAAAAGGATGGCAGAGTCAGGGCAGGACAGTCCCTTACCCCTGATGCAGTGAAAGACCGCTGCACCTAACCGGGATTCTCTGTACCTCATCATTACTATATGCTTTATTATACATTACTAGAGGCCTATTGCATGAAGAGATTCATATAATAGGCTTTCCTTTCCTAGGCTTCCAGCACTGGTTTTCTTCCAGCACCTGGGACTCAGGCTTCACTCCGGCCATAGTCTGCCATCTTTGTCTTCGCTGTAGACTCCTGAGTCTGCAATCTTGTCTTTGCTGCAGCACTCCACTCCTGTATATCACTTTGCCCCCCACTGTCCTCCCTCACATAGCAGGCATTCTGCGTCCCCCCCCCCACCCCCCGCCACTCTGCACCTGGAGCAGCTGGGCTGCCACCATCTTTGGCCTTCTAATTTGCATACTCACTCTGATTGGCTGTGGGGGTAGTGGAGGTATGGTCAGTTTACATGTTTGTCTATTATTAGGTAAGATTATATTTGATTTTCTGATTATCTGGGCCTTATGAATGGCCACTTTTAGGACACTGTGGACTGAAAATAGAGACTTTAGTCATTAGTTTAGAAAAACTTCTTAATTTTCTTTGGAACATTGCCATATCCTTGGACTATAAGTTGTCCAGATAAATTTTTATTTGCTTTAGACTACTTTTTAAGAGAAAGTATCCAGATAATAATATTTGTTCATTATAGACTTACAAGCTTTTTAAAACTGCAATGGATAAAGTTGAACAATAGCAGGGACTTAAACCAAGGGACAGAGATCCGAAGGCTGGGACTCCCACCTACCACTCCTCTGAGACTATACAGCATCTGACATCTTTTCAGTGGATAAGAGCTCTTCTCCTGGCAATGCTTCCTGGGATGCTGAGAGTTTTGTTTTGTTTTGAGCAGGCAATGCCTTTCTTTCTGCTGGGAGAGAGCTCCAGCAAGCAATTTTACATTTCTAAAGAATACCAGGCAGGAGATCACAGGATCAGCTATTTGATTTATATACACAAGGTCCAAGATATGTGGCCAATTTACAGCTTTCTGAATCCTATTGGGCCTTCATGGAATTAAAATAACCAGCCATAGGGGCAAAGCAAAAACATTCCAACTTTCCTGCCCGATGAGAAGCCTTCATTCAGAGAAAACATTCAATTTGGCTTTTCTTTCATTCTCTTACTGTACCCATTTTCAACATACCATTTTCCTCATTACAGTTTTAACAGATTGAGGACAGGACCCATGCCTGTTGATCTTTGGAGACCCACCCCACTCTCTTGGAGAGAATGGAGGAGGGACTCAGATGGAGTGGGTTTGATTTATGTGTGGGTCCTGATGGTGCAGGGGACAATCCTAAGCCATTTTGTTGCCTGTGATCTGCAAATTAAGGACTCCTTAACTGGGCATTTAACCTAATTTCTGAGCCTTATTTCCCACTACTGTCAGCTTTTAACCTGTGTTCCAAGGAAGAAAAATTGACACTTAATGAAAACCAACCAGGTTCTTTTACAGATAAATTCCTCGTTTATTTCTCACAATATTCCTACAAGATAGGCTAAGTAATTTATTCAATAATTCCACCAGTTTAACAAGTGGATAAACTGGGAATTAAAGCCAGGTCTGTGTGAACCCAAAGTTCACCTATAACTTCTTACTGAGTTTGAGATAAAATCCTCAATCTTTATTCTGGCCCAGCAGGCTCTAGATGACTTGGCCTTCTCTACCTCTTGCTTCAGTTTCAGAGTGCCCACTGTTCTCTTTCTCTCTCCAATTTTTAGGTCCTTGAACATGTCAGGCTCCTTCCTTTCTCACATGTAGTGTTCATTTTGCCAAAAATGTTATTCCTCTTCCTTTCTCATTTTCATTCCATTAATTATCCTTTCCTTTTCCCTTCTGCACACAAGCCTTCTCTGATCCCAGGGTAACATCAAGTCCCTGTTATAGCTCTTGGAACACCAAATATTATTCCTTTGTAGCACAGTAATAACTATTAGTGAATTATCTTTTTAATCATGTGAACTCTATAAGTTCAGTATATATATGTGTGTGTATATATATGTGTATATATATATAGGTATCTATATATATATATATATCTACTAGATTACCCAGTACCACATGCCATAGCATATAGTAGGTCAGAAAATATTCATTGGTGTTAGATTATTGATCAGCTAGGTTATGGGACATAGAGAGGCAAGTGATGTGGTCCCTGGTCTCAAGAAGCTTGCAGTTTACTATTATGGTCCTATTTTTTTTTTAAAACAGATGATTGATGAGGACAGGAGATTTAGAAAGACCAAGTCTACCTCAGACCAAAGTTTTTTCCCCATCACCATACAGACTTTCAAGAAATAAGTGATCTTTCCAGCCTAATGCCTGAGTCTGCAATCTTGTCTTCGCTGCAGCACTCCACTCCTATAGATCCCTTTGCCCCGCACTGTCCTCCCTCACATAGCAGGCATTCTGCCCCCCCCCCGCCACTCTGCACCCCCCAAAATAGACCTACTCAGGTGAAAGGCTTGGTGTCTAACTCCAGGTCATTCTCTTTGATTTCCCAGAATAATTAAATCTGTCATTTTTTCTAGCACTGATACTCTGTATTTTGTAGTATAACGATTCATGCACATATATTTTCAACTCCACCTGCACAATATATTGTAAATTGATCTACTATTAATAATTTAAAAACACCATTACTCTCACCCTTGTCTAAGCTGCCATTGTTTTACATTGGTATTCCTACAATAGTTTCAGAGCTAAGCTAGTCTCTGTGATTCTGTTCATACCCCCACAGATCACTGAAATCAGAACAATCTCGTCAAAGCAAAAGTCACATCACAATACTTTTCTTCATGGAAACCTCATAAGTGCACTTGGAATACAATCCATACTCATTACCTTACTATAGTGTACAGAAGGGGCTGGCAAACTGAGGCCTGTTGCCCAAATTCAGCCTACCTTCTGTTTTTATACAGCCTGTGAGCTAAGAATGATTTTTATACTGAAGAAATTAAAATATTTGGTGACGTGAAAATTATATGAAATTCCAATTTCACTGTCCACAAATAAACTTTATTGGAACACAGCCTACTTATTCTTTACATGTTGTCTCAATGGCAGAACAGAATGATTGCAACAGAGACCATATGGCCTAGAAAGCCCAAGATATTTATTATCTGACCCTTTATAGCAATGATTACCAACCTTTCTAATGCCACGACCCTTTAATACAGTTCCTCATGTTGTGGTGACCCCCAACCATAAAATTTTTGTTGTTGCCACGTCATACTGTAATTTTGCTACTGTTATGAATCGTAATGTAAATATCCAATGAGCCTAAGGTTGAGAACTGCGGAGGGTCGCCTAAGACCATCAGAAAACACAGATATTTACATTACGATTCATAACAGTAGCAAGATTATAGTTATGAAGTAGCAACGAAAATAATTTTATGATTGGGGGTCACCAAAACATGAGGAACTGTATTAAAGTGTCGCGGCATTAGAAAGGTTGAGAACCACTGCTTTATAGAGTTTGCAGATTCCTAGTTTATGAGGAGTCATGATCTGGCTCCTGCTTACTTCTTTGTAACCCCTGTCCTATTTGACACATTTTGCTTTATCTGTACTTTCTGTTTCTCTAACATAGCAAGTTATTTGTACCAAACTCATCTTTTTTTCAATTATTTTATCACTTTAATTTTAGCATTTATTATCTATAATTGTTTATTTATTCGTTTACTTGTTTATCCAAGAAAATGTAAGTTCTCTGAGTTTATTCCCCCACCCCCCAATAATAATCTCAGGGCCTAGAAAAGTATCTGCACATTGTAGACATTTAAAGAAAATCCTTGTTAATTGAGCAATTCATCTTCCTTGTAATATTTATTGGGCACTGTGCTTTACTTCCAAATATTTTATTATTCATTCTCATAACACATAACAGTCCCACAGGGTAGGTAGTATTTTTCTCATTTTACAAATGAGGAAACTGAAACTCAAAACTTTTAAATAACTAACTCAAGGCCGCATAGTTTATTAATGTAGAATATGGACTTGAACCTGTGGGTGTTTTGTCTACCTCCCGAGTTCAGTTCTTCAGGGCAGACACTGTTTCTAACTCACTGTTGCATCCCCCCACAATTGGCCAAGATCGTGCCTTGCATGGAGTAATAGTTCAAAACATAAATGTTGAATGACTCTATTCACTTCCTCTTCCTCCTGAGACACTGATTGTCAACTGGATTCCAATAAACAATAGTGTGTTTTTTTCACCTCCTCTATACTCTATTGTTTAAGAATACATCTTAAGGAAAGGCCATGGATTCTTCAAAGAACAGTGGCTATGGGTACCTCATGTGTTCCAATAAAGGGTATTACTAGTTGATGCGGAGTTAAACCAGGTGTTTTCTGATAATAGGAAAAAAGAACTATTGGTCAAGGGTGGGGTTGGCAGTTTTTTCTAAGAAAATTGCCCCAGTTATTTTCCAAAAAGATTATAGATTACCTCTTAAAATATGGCATGTGTATTTGACTCAGTTGACCCAGTAATACCACTTCTAGGAATATATCCCAAGAAAAAGAAACACCCATCAGAAAGGATATATGCACTCCTATGTTCATAGCAGCACGATTTACAATAGCTAAGATTTGGAAATAGTCTAAATGCCCATAAGCAGATGAGTGGATTAGAAAACTGGTACACCTACAGAATGGAAAACTATGCTGCTATAGGAAGAAATTCTTACCATTTGCAGCAACATGGATGGAACTGGAGAGCATTATGCTAAGTGAAATAAGCCAGTCAGTGAAAGAAAAATACTACATGATCTCACTCACTTCTGGGTAATAAAGATCATTATAATTTGATGAACAAAAAGATAGATGCAGAGAAGCATCGAACAGACTGTCAAATTACAACAGGAAGACTGGGGAGGGTTGTGGTGGAGTTTGGGAGGTAAGAGATCAACCGAAGGACTTGTATGCATGCATAAAAGCATAACCAGTGGATGCAAGACACTGGGGTGGGGGTGGGATTGTGGAGAGCATGTGCCAGGGGATAGAGGAGGCTGGGGAAAGTCATTGGGGGAAAAAAGGAGACATATTAATTACTATTTGTAATATGTTAAACAATAAAATAAAAATTAAAAAATAAAATAAAATATGGCATATGTAAAATATTACCAAAAAAAGGTGGGGGGGGGGGGGAGGAAAATCCTGAATTAAACACGAATAGATAATGGTTTATAGGAAATTCTTAGTGGTCTTTGGAGGACACTAAGAAAATATCTGTTAATATTTATTGGGCACTGTGCTTTACTTCCAAATATTTTACTTTATCTTCATAATAGTCCCATACAGTATAGGTAGTATTTTCCTCATTTTCTAGATGAGGAAACTAAGACTCGAAAATTTTAAATAACTAGCTCAAGACCACACCAGCTTATCAATGTAGAATATGGACTTGAACCTGTGGGTATTTTGTCTGCCTCCAGAGCCCATGTGGGGAGAAAGTGATAAATGGATTAGTAGCTATGTTGAGGTCTTTTAAGCTTGAGAGAGCTCCAACTGTAAAAAGGTTGCAGAAAGTATTTTTAACATTTGAGTTGTAATGAGGGAACCTAAGGCCAGACTCCTGGTTAGCACCTCTGTCCCCTTTCCTCAAGGACCAGAGTTGTCTCCAATACTGTCATCTCCTTGTTGCGGTTTCAAAAGGCAGAGTAGGCTGGGGATAGTGACCATTGTGCAGAACAGAAGATTGTACTGATGCTGGGGGCCTGAGAATCTCATGAAGGTGTTCTGTATTTTGATGTCAGCGACATGGACTCCGGTGGCCAAGATAAGTACTGATGTCAAGACCAAACAACAGTGTGAACAGTCACAGAAGACTTGTGTAAACTGCTGGCATGTATTTGAGCCTGGGTAGTGTTATGCAAATAACCTCGCTGGTGCTGTCTTCCTCCTCCTCCTCTCTCTCCAATATCCTACTCCCAGCCCTCCCCAGGCCTGAATAAGACTTATGTCTTTTTTCCCCATTTGTTTCTCCTCTGGTTGGAGACACTTAAGCTGAGATGAGAGATAGGATGGACAAACTGGGAACAAACCAACTCCAAAGCAGGAGTGGTTCCTCAGGATCCATCGGAGTTTGTGAGAGAAAAGAGAGAAAAGAGAGAGAGAGCTCGCAAGCATGAAGGAGACCACCTTTGGAGCAGCCAGCCACAGTCCTCTCTTTGTGTCTTACCAAGGGGAATGTTCTGTTTGGGGTGCGTCCCTTCTGTATTTGCTTTCACATTCTATTGTAAATTACTCAACAAGGGTGCCTTATTGATCCTGAAAAATCCAATCTTTAGATTTTCCCATCAAGGCAAGAAGAAACCTTCCAGAGATTCCCAAGGACACAAAGAGTCCTGTCTTCTGCTCCCAGGCTCAGCTTCTGCTTCTCTGTGGGATGATCAGACTGGCTGATGTAGAGAGCACAAACCTCAACATGTTTATGCAATATGTTCTTTACCCGGGGTCCAGGAATCCCAAATCGGCTTCTGGGGATCAGGAAAATCCCTTCATGTTGTAAGCAACATACATATATGCTTTTCGAGATGACAATGAAAAATTACAAATCATAGTGTACAATGTATATCCTACCTGGAGCTATTTGAAGGGTTTAATTACTTTTCTTAGGATAGTGCTATAGTTTATCTGTATTTTGTTGCCTTTGGTATATACTTACATATGATGTCTCTATATTTGCAACATTTACAAAACAAATTTTAATCAGTAGCTAGGATCTAAAATGTCTAATGCTGAGCATTTTTCAGCTCATCTGTTCAAACTGACAGAATATCCCATGCCCTTTATCTTGGTCCATGGGAACAACTGGCACAAAGTAGGTGTTAATAAAGATGACTTAAGTGAATGAATGTAGCAATTCATTTATTAAAGGAAGACTTTGTTAATTCACAGTTAAAAAGAAAGAACTAGGCTTCTATCTATCTGTCTATTTAATTTTAAAAGCGTTTACTTGAACCAAACTGATGACATTTGCTGGGAAACAAGATCTCGAATGCTCCTACCAGGCTGTTGTTTTAAACATTCTAGATAGGTCACCCAGTGTGGGGAAGATGGGGGAAAGGAGCTCTTAAAATTTTGAAAAGTCTTTTATCTATTCTAAGATAACAAGGTAGAGCGAGAAAGTAATTGGCAATATTTAAATCTTGGAAGTAAGGTACTTGTTCCATAGACTGTAAGAAAAAGAATTATGTGGGCTTATTGGAGGGGAATACATGTAATAGATTCTCAATAAGTAAATATAATTGAATTTTTTGAATTTTGTATCTGTTGGTCCAGCATCCAACCCAAACTAATTGCTGGTATATTTAGGATAAGAAATCAGATCCAACTTTAAATCTAGCACTGATTAGCTGATTGATTTATTGGATTGGTCACTTAACATCTTACCAGATACCCAATGCTATAAAGTGTTGGGAATGCAAATATGAATAAAACCTAATCCTAGTTCTCTAGGCAAATACTGTCTTATGGAAGAGACAAACAAATCATTACAAGGTTATAATGCAATATTATTGCTAGGATATAAGCAGGGCAAGTCTGGGGAGAAGGTGGTCAGGGATAGCTTTCTGGATAAGCTGGCTCTTGGCAGAGTCCTAAAAGGATGTGTAGGTCTGCCATGGGAAGAGAGTGGCCAAAACCATTCCAGACAGAGGTTGCTGCTTCTGCAAAGGGATTTCTGGTGTGGCCAGGGAACTGCAAGAGGGAAGAAGATCGTGGGGATAGAAGAACAGGTGAGGTGAGATGGGAAGGTGACTTTAATCACAGATGAAATTCAATAGGGAAGCAGGAGTTCAGTGTCAAGCTAATAAGGGTCAACAGTTTGAAGTTCTTTTGTTGCTACTCAGTGATCAGGCCATTGAGTGATCAAATTTACATTTTAGGAAGATCAGTATCTTGGAGAAAAGTTACTGAGGGCAAGGCTGTAGTCAGGGAGACCAGGAAAATACTAGTGCCATGATCCATGGGAGATAGGATACCAGATCAGGGTTGGCACTATCTTCACCCTTTGTGAGTAGGAGGAAATGGCCTGCCTTCCTATTACCCACCAAGAGACAGCTTTTCCTATTCATTGAGGCATTTGTGAGCCAGATTTTTATGTAAACCCAAATATTTGGCATTTCAAGCTCTCATAGGAACTGGTGAATACTAGAGTTCAACTACACTTTTTAAAAAAACTAAGAGCTATTAACAACACTGTATACTTAAAAATTTCCAAATCAAATATCGTGGTCATATCAAAAACCATGCTCTCTCTCCAGGTGTATGTAACTGGTCTTAGCTTTACTCTAAATTCAATTGCAAACAGTAATGAAAACATTGACATCTCATTGCTCATTTAATATTTATGTAGCTGTCACCATCTCAATTTTACACATGCAAAACCTCAGAGTTGGTTGGATTTGAGGTGAGCTAAAATCCCCTTTGACAGTAAGTTTTTTTGGGGATGCTTTCATCCTTAAGTAACTTTCAAAACAACACTCAGATAGTGGCAAGAGATCAAAGAAATGCTCTGTTACCACAGGGGCTGCTGAAACTGTTATTTCCCCCACAAAAGTTCTCCCTTTATGGAGGAGAAGTAGATCAGCCTTATTAGGGATTAGAACAAACCTCTATGCAAAAGCAGACCCAAGCCCAGTCAGATGTACATTTATACTGTGGTCCCTCTGTACGGGAATTCAGGAGAAAGAAGTGGGGAAGGAGTAATAAAGGAAGGTGTGACTGTGGCTGGTACTTGTCTACTTCTCATCATGGGAATAACATCTTACAATTTTATAACATTTTTAGTTTGCAATACTTTCTTCCACATTTTCTTATTTGCTTTTCACAACAACCCTGTTATGCATTTTTCTTATTTTTAGAGGTGAGGTCACTGGCACTTTAAGACTGAGTGCGCTGTCCAAGGCCACACACTGGGAATGAATGAGAGGGTCATATTTCAAACTCATGTCTGTCTGGGCTCAAAGTCTAGTGCCTCTTTCCTTCATAGTTAAATGACACTACGAGTTTGGGAGAATCACTGGCCACATTTGTGGGTTTTAAATTGGGAAAACAGGGGAGCTAGGGTCACCCAGCTTGTACTAAAAGGCTAGGAAAACAGTAGCTGTAGACAAGGAATCATAGTGGTACACAGATTTATAAGTTTTGATTTTGAGAAAGTCTGAGAGATGATCTTTCTGAATAGCTATCTTCAATAGCTATCAGATGAAGGTATAGTTCCATGGACCAGCTCTGTCCCATAATGAAGGGTATGGTGTTATTCCTTGTAATGCCAAGGGGCCCACCCCCTGGTATACTCACCAGTTCCCCTTTAGGGCCCTGGAAAAAATGTAGTATTTAGATTTTAAAAGTTTGTGAGATTCATTCCTTTAAATGTCAAAATCTCCTTCTTACTCAGGTTCTTCACCTTTAATGACAACAATTACTACATTTTAATGAGACTTCAGTTTAAAAACACCTTCATGTAGTTCTATTTCCATATATGAGCCAGTACTTTTTTGAGGATCTTTAAGATTGGAAGGCACAGTGCTGGATGATGGAGATGTAAACATGAATAAGACATCATCTGTGCCCTAGAACTCACAGACCAGCAGGCAGGTGAGCAAAGTGTTGTTGAAGTTCCAAAGGCCAATAAAATTAGGAGAGGGATAGGATAAGGCAAGGGTCTGATTTAGATTTAGTAGGATTTTACACAGAGCAGGACTTTCTGAGGAGAGAGACTGAGGGTTGAAAACATTCTATCTAATAAAAATATGCAAATTGACCATCACTCCAACACAAGATGGCTGCCCCCATGTGGTCAAAGATGACCGCTCCCATGTGGACACAACATGGCAGCCACAAGTTGGCCAGCAGGGAAGGGCAGTTGGGAGGGACCAGGCCTGCAAGGGAGGGCAGTTGGGGGCGATCAAGCCTGCATGGGAGGGCAGTAAGGGGTGACCAGGCTGGTAGAGGAGGGAAGTTGGGGGCAATCAGGCCTGCAGGGAAGGGCAGTTGGGGGGACCCAGGCCTGTAGGGGAGAGCAGTTTGGTGGGGGGACCAGGTCTGCAGGGGAGAGAAGTTAGGGGCAAACAGGCTGGCAGGGGAGTGGTTAGGGGGTGATCAGGCTGGCAGGGGAGGGCAGTTAGGGGCAATCAGGAAGGTAGGCAGGCAAGCAGTTGGGAGCCAGTAGTCCTGGATTGTGAGAGGGATGTCTCATATTAGAGAGGGTGCAGGTTGGGCTGAGAGAGACACAGCCCTGTGCACAAATTTTGTGCACTGGGCCTCTAGTTTGATATAATAAAGATGGTATGCTTTCAGCTTTCAGAAGAGGAAGCAAGATGTGGAGGCTGAGGGATGGCTGATATGTGAAAGTCCTTGAATGCAATGCTGAAGGATTTTATCTTGTGGGAGCCAGTGAAGGTTTATGAACAGAATGACATGATCAATTCATGTTTTAATTTGATGACCAGTGTTGGTATAAGGAGGATTATGGGAGCCATTTAAATCTCACTAGCTGTGCTAAGTTAGTTCTTACTCTTATATTTCTGGTAAGGGTGCTGAGTCCTAGGGTGTTTAGTGACTTCCCAACAGCTAGAAGGTATAGGTATCATAATTCAGCTGTATATTTCCTGACTTTAACCACCTGCCTTTGTGACACCTGGTGGCAGCAGCAGAGGTGTGATGGGGCATTGCCTTCCCATGATTGCAGGGTTGCCTCCTGCCCCTGAGGGCTCCCAGACTATGAGAGGGGGCAGGCAGGCTGAGGCCTCTAGTCTATTTATAATAATAAAAGCAGAATATGCTAATTAGACCAACATCTTCCTGGTGAAGCCGGGACTGTGAGGGAAGCCCAGGTCCCGGGTACTTGCCAGTGGCTGAAAGGAAGTTTGGGTCCTGGGTGCCAGAGGGAAGCCAGTGCCGGCAGCTGGGGGAAGGAATGCTTACTCTTGCATGAATTTTGTGCTTTGGACCTCTAGTAAGTGATAAATTCCCATATATGATGCACATTGATGAATCCAGGGTCATGCACAATTACTTGAACACTAGGTATAATCTCACCTATTTTGTACTCAAAATTTATCAAAATACAAGTGAGAGAGATTAATAGTACATGGGTCACTTTGAGCTCCCCAT
Source organism: Antrozous pallidus (assembly GCA_027563665.1). Taxonomy (NCBI): domain Eukaryota; kingdom Metazoa; phylum Chordata; class Mammalia; order Chiroptera; family Vespertilionidae; genus Antrozous; species Antrozous pallidus. The sequence continues at coordinate 27,216,745 of CM050526.1, read as the reverse complement.
AACAAAAAAAAAGAATTTTCAGACAACTTCACTATTCCAGCTTTGGTATCATAATAATTATTTAGATTTTGCTGCATACCTGGTAGCTGATCATCACAACACTGGTGTCCAACAAGATGAGACTGCTTAAGAGGAGAGGCTAAATTTTAATTCTTTGGAATCTGGAGCTGCTTTAGGATAGTAGTCTTCAAATTATAGTGTATTTGTTCATTCCCTCATTCTTCATTCATCCATTAATCCAGCCAGCTATTTATTTTTCCAGCCTAGGTATTGGGAGAAGGTGGAATGGCCTGTCATACAGAGGGAACAATATGTACATGGGTGTGAAGGCATGAAATGACAGTAAATGATAAGTCCAAGGTATGAGATTATTTGCTACATCCAAGGTTTTAACCTTAGGCTGCAAGATAGCAATTGGTGATAGATAAAGCTGGAAGGGTATGTTTGGCCAGTATGTGAATGATTTTCTGCATGTTAAGGAGGCTGGAGCCTTGTAGTCATTACCTATAAATCTGGTTATGTCTAAAGGGAATCCACATAGAGTAAAATCAGACCCTTGAATTTATGTGTCTTAAAATCATGACCAGAATCCTGAAGAAGGAGGGACAATGGGCTACGCCCACGCTCTGATTGTTGGTTCCCATGATTCATCTCAGTTAGGAATGCAGGGATCTGAGACTGAGGTGTGAACCTCTGATGTCAGAAGTAGCAAGGATCTATAATGCCCTCAGCATGTTACTCTAATCCCAGAGAGATCAAAGTTGAATAAACTCCCCTTGTTGAGAATTCTCAACTTCTGCAAACTCAAGAAATCTCACCTCAGTTCTACAAATTGCCCGGATTATGCGCTAGGTGCATTAACCCGAGGTTCCTAACCTAGCTTTAAGTCTCTAGTTTCTAGTGATTTCCCCCCCCCTTGGGAAGTAGTGTGCTTTTGTGGAGATAATAGTGAATTGGGAGTCGGCATATATGTTTTTATCTTAGCTTGTCACATAGTTTTGTGACAATGAGCAAGTTCCTTTACCTGTTTTGGTCTTGGTTCCCTCAGTTTTAAAAGAATAGGTTGAACCAGATGATCTTTACTTTTCTTTGGTTGTTAACTTTCATTCTTAGTGTTTTATGATTTCCATTCTTCCTTTTTAGATCTCATCACATCACCATTTTAAATAAAACTTTTCTAAAATTTATTTTTTATATAGGGTGTCGCCTCAAAATATATACACACACTTTGAATAATTTGTACAGTGTTTATTTAAAAACATGTTATTTTTAAAAATTGAGCTATCAGCTGTTAAAGTGTGTATACATTTTTTTTGTATTTTAAAAATACAATTTTTTTAAAGAAACATCTAAACCTCTTATTTTTTAGTACCCCTTTTTATTTACTATTGACATTTTAAAACAAAGGGCCATTCTTAAAAACCATTTTAAAAATCCCAATTCTTTTGTTAATTTTTACTGGGTTTTGATTTTCCAGAATTAGATAAATTGTATTCCCTTCCTCAAACAAAATAAACAGAATACAGGAGTATATTTTGATTCATGGAAATACTAATGTAGGAAAGATAAAGCCTCTAGGAAGTGCATAGCTGAAACTATCTTAAACCCTTGGAGAAGGAAAATAACATGGACTTGGGAGAATTTTAGTAGGTTCCTAGTTATGGTAAGATGTCTCGGGACAAAGAAAAGGAAAGTCTTTTGTTTGGGGCTTCAATTCTCAAAACTGGCCCAGCTTTGCCCCTGCTAAATGGTTATTACACTCTCAGTTATTTTAAAATATACTAGTATTTTATTGAAGTAACCGTAGATTCATTTTTGTGATTCTGAAAACAGCAGAAACTTTGCATTCTTATTTTAGGAAATAACTGGGGTTTGAGGAGTTAAGTACTTGCTCAAGGTCAGGCAGCTGATAAGTAGAGGAATTGGGGACAAATCAAAATGAATGAGGAAGGGAATTGTGATTGCTTGTGTTTAAAAATAGTACCTGTTCTTCCTTTATTAAATTAATGTTTTAGAAGAAAATTAGACATAATAAGAGTATTAAGGTTATTTAGTGATTTGGGGATAACTTGGCTTAATGAAGAGGAACAAAGGTCATAAAGGCTATTTAAGTCTAATTTAAAGAGCTGCTGCTGAACTTCTGTAGGTTCTCATCATCGTGGATCAGGATTTATTCAGATGGCTCTAGGAACAGGCTTTTAAATAAATGAGTCTTTAAAATAAATTCTTCTTCCCATGGGCACCTCTAAAATTATAGGCATTCCCCAAATAATTTTATAATCATTATGTATGGAAATCATTCCCTTCACATGTTTATTTATTTATTTATTTATTTATTTTTATTATTATTATTTTTTAATCTTTATTGTTTAGTTTATTAATTACATTGTTTCCCTTTTTTCCCCCCTATAGCTCCCCTCCACCCGGTATCCATCCCAACCTCCGCCCTCATCTCCCCCACACTGTCCTCTCCCATAGATACATGATTTTTGTCCAGTCACTTGATGCACCTCCCACACCCCATTTCTCCCCAAGAATTGTCAGTCTATTCTCTCTCTATGTCCATGATTCTGTTCTGTTCACCAGTTTATCCTGTTCATCAGATTATTAATTCACTTGATTTTTAGTTTCATTTGTTGATGTGTATTTGTAGTTCATAATTTATATTTTTATCTTTTTCTTCTTCCTCTTCTTATAGAATATCTTTCAGCAATTCATGTAATATTGGCTTGGCGGTGATGAACTCCTTTAGCTTTTTCTTCTCTGTGAAGCACTTTATCTGACCTTCAATTCTGAATGATAGCTTTGTTGGATAGAGTAATCTTGGTTGTAGATTCTTGCTATTCATCACTTTGAATATTTCTTGCCACTCCCGTCTGGCCTGCATAATTTCTGTTGAGAAATCCGCTGTCAATCATATGGGTGCTCCCTTATAGGTAACTAACTGTTTTTCTCTTGCTGCTTTTAATATTCTCTCTTTTTCTTTTGCCCTTGGCATTTTAATTATGATGTGTCTTGGTGTGGTCCTCTTTAGATTCCTATATTTTGGGGTTCTGTGTACTTCTTGGGCTTTTAAGTCAATTTCTTTCATCAGGTGGGGGAAGTTTTCGGTCACTGTTTCTTCAAGTAGGTTTTCATTATCTTGCTCTCTCTCTTTTTCTGGCACCCTTATAATTTGGATGTTGGTATGCTTGAGGTTGTCCCAGAGGCCCCTTACACTATCTTCAAGTTTTTGGATTCTTTTTGCTTCTTGCTTTTCTGGCTAAGTGGATTTTGCTTCTTTGCATTTCAAATCTTTGACTTGGTTCTTGTGGTCATCTGGACTGCTTTTAGGTCTTTGTATAATATTTCTTATTTTAGTCAGTGTATGCTTAATTTCTAGTTGGTCCTTTTTCATATCCTCGTAGGTTTCATTCATTTCCTCATAGGTCTTGTTCATTTCCTTGTAGGTCTCGGCCTTTTCTAGGAGCCTCTTGAAAAGGCTTAGGTTTTGAACTCTTATGTCCAGTCGTTTTTTTCCCTCCATTTCTTTCACATCTGATTTCTTTCCATTTCTCTGCATTGTGGCTGCTTTCCTGAGTTGGTCCATTAGCTTTGTGTGGTAGATGTCCTCTAAGGGACAGTGGCTCAGCCTACCCAGTTACCCGAGGTGGATACTCTTGCTGCAGCCCTTTATGGGTTGCACAGTCTTGTTGAAGTTAAGCCCAGTTTATTGTTGTTAGCACTAGGAGGGTTTGACCTCCAGGCTTCTTGATTGTGAGGGTCAGCTGTGTTCAGGTTGGATGGGCGGAGTCTCCTAGCTGAGCAGGCAGCGTCAGCTCTGCCCTATGCGGCACCAGGGTCTCTGTGCCAGGTGGTAACGGCTGCACGTGCCTCCGAAAGAAAGCCGCCGCCAGACAACTCAGCCTCTCCCCAAATGAGTCAGCACCCCCAAAGTCTCGCCCAGGGTTGCAACACAATGGAGTCCGGTGGTGTCTCAAATGAGGGAGCAAGTCACGAGTCCTCTCCACACTGTCACTCACTTCTGTTCTCAAGTTTATGCGCAAACTGCTGTTCCAAGTTTACATGCACTCTCCACAAGCTGGCAGATCTCTGCTGCGCTGGGCTTCAGCGTGCTTTCCCACTGCCCAGTTCTACCCCGTATGAGTGTGGGCTCTCTGGACCTTGCCCAGACCTGGGGAATCAGTGCAGTGGGACGCCTCCACCCTCCCCATTGGAGAAAACCAGCTGGGTTTGCAGCCGCCCGCCCTCTCCACTGGCGTGTGCGCAGGACTCCAAACCTCTCTTTGTGTGTATCTTCAATGCTTCGCTCCACTGCTCCTCTGAGTCATAGTGTCCTATCTTTACTTTTATTTGTGGAATTTTCACTCAGCCAGCTTTCCAGTGATTCTGGATGATATTTGTTCTGTCGTTAAGTTGTAATTTTGGAATTGTTGTGTGGGGCAGCAAGATAGGTGTTTACCTATGCTGTCATCTTGGTTCTTCCCCCACAGGTTTTTTTTTTTTTTTAATATTTTATTGATTTTTTACAGAGTGGAAGGGAGAGGGATAGAAAGTCAGAAACATCGATGAGAGAGAAACATCGATCAGCTGCCTCTTGCATGCTCCCTACTGGGGATGTGCCCACAGCCAAGGTACATGCCCTTGACCGGAATGGAACCGGGACCCTTCAGTCCGCAGTCCTACACTCTATCCACTGAGCCAAACCAGTCTCGGCTCCCCCACAGGGTTTTTATTTGAAGAAAAAATTTATTTTAAAAATGTGAAACACAACATTAACAGAGACAAAAATAAAATGAAAAACTTGCTAATGATCAGTAGTATCAACAGATTTAATAGGTTTGCATTTTATATTCTCTCTCTCAAATTTAAGTCCATGGTCTACTTTGCTTGAATTTTTGTACAAGCTTTGAAACTTAGGGTAAAGATCTTTTTTTTTGTTTGTTTTGTGTCTGTACATCCAATTGCTCCTGCACCCTTTATTGAAGAGCTTATTTGTCCTCAGTTGAATTGTTTTTGCATATTTTTCCAAAATCAGTTGGCGTATTTGTGTTACTCTAATTCTGGGATTTCTTTTGTTTCACTAATCTGTAATATCTAACTTTTCACCAATACTACACAGTCTTTATTACAATAGCTATACAGTAAGTCTTAAAATTGGGTAGACTAATCCCCCCCCACTTTATTCTGCTGTTTTAGAATTATTGTAGCTATTTTAGTTTCTTTGCCTTTTAATATAAATTTTAAAAAGCCTGCCTATATCTACAAAAAATCTTGCTTCCACTTTGATAGGTAATTTTACTGGGTAAGGATTCCAGGTTGGGTTGACAATTATTTTCTTTTAGCACTTGGAAAATATTGTTCTACTTCTGCCTGCACCCCAGGTTTTCTGATGAGAAATGCACTATCATTTGAATTGTTTTTCTCCTGTAGGTCAGGTGTTGTTGTTTTTTTTTTCCATGTTGCATTAAGAATTTTTTTTTCCTTTAGTTTTCAACAATTTGATTATGTTATATTTTGGTGTGGGTTTCTTTTGTTTGATTCTGTTAGTGGTTTGTTCAGCTGTCTGCTTCTGTAGGTTTATGTCTTTTGTGAATATTGGGAAGTTTTCAGTCATTATTTTTTTAGGTACTTTTTTAGCACTGCCCTCTTTCTCTACTCTTTTGGGTACTCTAATGATATGAATATTAGCTCTTTGTTATCATCTCACTGGTCCCTGAGGCTCTATTTATTTTCTTCATCTATATTCTCTCTGTTTTTCAAATTGGGTAATTTCTATTGCTCTCTCTTTTAGTTCACTAACTTTTTACTTCCATCTCTTCACTTTCCTCTTAAACACTTCCACTGAGCATTGTATTTTGGTTACTACATTTTTCAGTTGTACAGTTTGCATTTTGTTTTTCTTTATACTTCTGTTTCTTTGCTAAGGTGTTCTATTACTTTGCTTAGGCTTTTTATTTTTTTCATTTGTTCCAAGCAGTTTTGTAATTGCCTGTTGAAATATTTTTACCATAGCTGCTATAAACTCTTGTTGGAAAGTTCTAACATCTCTGTTATTCTAATGTTGACATCTATTGTTTGTCTTCTTTCATTCAGTTTGAAGTCATCCTGGTTTTTAATGGAAAGCTGGACATTTTCATATTATTTTATGAGACTCAGGATATTTTTTAAACCTTCTGTGTGAGCTGGCTTTCTCTTACACCATTTCAGTGTTTTCAGTTGTATTTAGCAAAAGGAATAGGAAAAAGTATATCTACTCCATCTCCCTATAAATTTAAGTTGTCTTTTGGTGAGATTTTAAGATTATTGCAATTCATCTGCTTTCTTGGAGTCTCATAGGATAGAGAAACAAATTATAAGATGCAAATTTAAGAAACAATTCTTAAAAAAATGTACCTTTACCTTAAGTAACATGATCTCATGACATCCTCCTATCTCTCTATTAGTCATTTTTTATTTCTATAGTGGAACCCAGTCTGAAGGGGGAGGAGAAGCTTTTTTTGTGTGTCTATTTAACCATTTCCACAGAATCAGCTACACTGATCTTTAAGGAGCTGGTTTACTGCTGTAACCTAGAAGGATACCAGTACTATAGGCTGCATCATAGTTTAGTTTTCTATTTTTTTTTTACCTGGCATAAGTATTTGTGAAATATGTAACAGAAATGAAAGCTTTCACTAATCATATAATCTAACCTTGATACATGTGACCTCCTCTTTTTTTTTTTTTTTTTTTTGCAAAATCTGAGTTGAATGTAGTTTTTGAAAATAAAGAATCTGATTAGTCTTTTGCTCCACCACAAAGATAATACAAGAGAATATCCCTGCTGGATCCACATAAAAGCTCCCATCATTTTCACAGGTATCTTCATCCTAATCCACTAGCAATTTATACAACTGTTAATTCAAATGTCTCAAAGAAAAAAATTGGAGGAAATTTGGTTGAAAAATATACATTTACTAGAGGCCCGGTGCACAAAATTTGTGCGGGGGGTGGGGTGGGGTGGATTGTCCCTCAGCCCAGCCTACACCCTCTCCAATCTGGGACCCCTTGAGGGTGTCTGACTGCCTGTTTAGGGATCGGGCCTAAATGGGCAGTCACACATCCCTCTCACAATCCAAGACTGCTGGTTCCCAACTGCTCACCTGCCTGCTTTCTTGATTGCCCCTAACTGCTTCTGCCTGCCAGCCTGATTTATGCCTAACTGCCCTCTCCTGTCAGCCTGTTTGCCCCCAACTATCCTCCTCTGCTGGCCTGGTCACCCCTAACTGCACTCCCCTACAGGCTTGATCACCCCAAACTGTGCCCCCTTGCAGGCCTGGTACCCCCCAGTAGCCCTCTCTGCAGGCCTGGTCACCCCTAAGTGCCTGCCCTTCCTGGAAGGCCTGGTTCCTCCCAACTGCTCTCCCCTGCAGGCCCCATCATCCCCAACTTTCCTCCTCTGTCAGTTTGGAGGCTTGATTGCCCACAACTGCCCTCCCTTGCAGGCTTGATTGCCCACAACTGCCCTCCCTTGCAGGCCTGGTACCTCCCAATTGCCTTCCCCTGCTGGTCATCTTTTGGTGTGATCTTGTGTCCACATAGGGGCAGGATCTTTGACCACATGGGGGAAGTCATCTTGTGTGTTGGAGTGGTGATCAATCTGCATATTACTCTTTTATTAGATAGGACAGAGGCCTGGTGCATGGGTGGGGGCCAGCTGGTTTGCTCTGAAGGGTGTCCCGGATTAGGGTGGAGGTTCCCTTGGGGCATGGAGTGGCCTAGGCGAAGGGCCTGTGTGGTTTGCAGGACAGCTATGCTCCCCAGAAACCCAAGTGGAGGCCCTGGGATCTGGAATTTATTTATCTTCTATAATTGAAACTTTGTAGCCTGGAATGGAGGCCTAGGCCAGCCAGGACTGCAGAAGCTTGGCTTCCTCCATCTCCAGGGGAAACTGTACCCTCTGCTCTCTTCAGCTCTGTGGCTGCCGCCTTTTCTGTTGGGATTTATGTATCTTCTATAATTGAAACTTTGTAGCATTGAGTGCAGGTCTAGGTTGGCAAGGGCAGGCAGAAAGCTTGTTTTTTTTCCATTGCCAGGAAACCCAAGCCTTCTTCTTGCTCTCAGTGGCCACAGCCATCTTGGTTGTGGTTTATTTGCATATTTGCTCCTGATTGGCCGATGGGCGTGGCTTGTGGGCATAGCAGATGTACGGTCAATTTGCATATTACTCTTTTATTATATAGGATACTAATAAAAGGGTAATATGCTAATTAGACTGAATATCTTCCAGACATCCTTCCAGACAAAGCCACCGTGGTGGGGCTGAGGCAGAGGTGGTTAAGGGTGAACAGGCTGGCAGGGGAGGGCAGTTATGGGTGATCAGGCTGGCAGGGGAGCAGTTAGGGGCAGTCAGAGGTGGTTAGGGCATCAGGCCATCAGGCAGAGTGGTTAGAGACAATCAGGCAGGCAAGTGGTTAGGAGCCAGCTGTCCTGGATTGTGAGAGGGATGCTAAGCAGTCAGACATCCCCCGAGGGGTCCTGGATTGGAGAGGTGCAGGTCAGGCTAAGGGTCTCCCACCTCCCATGCACAAACTTCATGCATTGGGCCTCTAGTAGGAAGATAAAACTCCTTTAACATCTATGATAATTTTCATAAAGAAACCCAGAATATTATGATGGGCCAACTACTTTACCAATATAAGGAACTTAAATGTGTAGCTATTTATGCTTACTAAAATAATCTAGGAGGTTCATATTATAATTAAAGAGAAAAGCATTGAAGAAAGCATCTAGACATTTTGTTGAAATCTAGCTCTGAGATTATTCCATTTTAACTTATTTCCTGACTTATGGGGCTAAAATGATCTATAATAAATATAGCTTAAACTTCTTGTAAAAGTGTTCTAAATTACTTTCCATCTTGCTTTTAGTCCTCTGATACTTCAGCAGTTCTAAGCTGGGAGTGGTTGGATTCCCTTAATTCAAGCTTAGGTTTTAGAAGCCATAACCAAATCCAAAGAACCTATTGATCATGAGTGAGCTCTGACCCACTACTGTAGAATAATAAAAGCCTGAATGTGTTTTAACATAAGTGGAAGTCTAGTATGATTTCCTGAGTATGCACTTTTAAGGAATATATATCCTGGCTTTATCATTTTCTAGCTGTGTAACTTGGGAAACTTTTTAATTTCCCTTCTTTAAAAAATGAAGAGAATAGACCCTATCTTGTAAGATTGTAGAAAGAATTAAATGAGATTAAAACCCATAAAACATTTAGCTTGGCACATACTGAGAGCTCAGAAATACTTGCTACAATTGCTGCTACCACTAATATATAGCACATTTGTCTCATAAACCAATATAAGGGATACTGCTTTGTTCAAAATACCTTGTTTGGCAGACTGTTTTTACAAGATACAAATTTTCTTTAATAGAATCAGACCCTTTCCAGATTTCATGCCCATGTCCAGGTTTGAAGGCAGATACTATGAGATACCATTAGCCCATCAAATGTTTATTTTTGGAACCTTAAGCTACAGAATCATCTACCTTTTCTCCCTTTTTTTAGGCCATATTTATTTGGTCCCATGCCAGAAACTTCTTGGGGGTAATTCAAATTAACGTCCATTCCTGATCAATCTAGAAAAGGCTGGTTATTTATCGTCAGGCAGATACACGAACCTTAGCAGTTTCAGAAACCAGAGTAAAGTGATATTATAAAGTTCCAGTTAAATCAACACAGTGATGTGCTAGTCTTATGATGACTTTCATGAAATTACCTCTGAAATGCTAAGTATTTTCCCACTCAGAACCTCATTTTAACTCTATAACTTACACCAAAGATCACACTGTAGCTGCTCTTAGCCTTATAAGTCTTACAAAAGCCGTTGGCCAAAAGCAATAAAATTTGACCTGAGCTAATCCCAGAGTCGCAATGGATAATGTGTGTATTTTTCGTTCAATAATTTAATGTGCAAATTAACTGCATGTGTCACATATTCCCCATCTCAACGAGAGAGCTTTTATGGTTCTAGTGTTACACAAAAATTAAGTATGTAAACACTCTTGTCATTTAAGACTCTTCAGTTTGCTGATAGCTTAAATAAGCATCACAAAAGGCTCCTTTAGAGAAATGTGTTATTTCATATAGTATGAGAGTCTGCCCCATGAAATTCACCCTCTATGGTCACAGAAATGATAGATAGCAACAGATATTTTTTTTCTTTCTCACTGAAAGATTTGAAATAATTTGCCCACTTTAGCTTACTGTATTATTCTCTCCTGTCTGTCAATATAGGGGAAACACTGGAAATGTACTGAAAATTTTTGTTCTTTCAGATGTACCCTTCTTAGGCATTTTCTGCTCCTGAGCATGGGCTGAAAAGTGTCTCTCTAAGTGTCCTTACAACTTCTGCTATTCCTTCATAATAGTCTTCTGTCTGATATGCCTCTTTCCATTGCGTTTTCTTCTCTTGACTCATTCTATTTCCTCTGTATCCCATGAACTTTACTTTTCCTTTTGATCCTTTTATTAAATTTAATGTTTTGAATAGATCCACATGGTTCATAAACCATGAGGTAATAAAAACGAGACTGCTATAAGTCTCCCTCAATTCCTTGTCTGCCACCTTCCCAGTTCCTAGCTTTGCTCTCTAACCACAGGTACCCACTGTTCTTAGTGTCTTATGTATCTTTCCAGGATTTATTTATTAGACTCAAACATATAGATCCCTCCATTTTGCACAAAAGGTAACATAACAATATTATATGTACTCTTTCAACTTTTTTGAAAACTTATCTTAGTGATCTCTACATATGATAAGATTTCACATTCTTATTGCTGCTCTGTATAGATGTGTGTGAACAATTTATTTAACTAGTTTGCCACTAATAGATATTCTGCTCTTATCAACTGCATGTGATGCAATTTACTCTTAAAAACCACAGCAATATGAATAGTCTTGTGCATATTTTATTTTGTACAGCTGTAAGTATATCTGTAGGGTAAACATCCATAATAAAGATTGCCACGTTATTTGCATTTGTAGTTTTTCACTAAAATATGTTATTGATTTCAGAGAGAGGCTAGGAGAGGAGAGAGGGAGAGAAACATCAGTGATGTTGTTTGGCTGCCTCCTGCACCCCCTATTGGGAGTTGAGCTCACAACCTGGGCCATGCGCCCTGACTAGAAACTGAACTGTGATCTCCGGGTTCATGGGCCAACACTCAGCCACTGAGCCACACCAGCTGGGCTGCATTTTTAGTTTTGATACAGATTGCCAAACTGCTCTCCTAATGGTCATAAAACGGTATTCTTCTGTCAGCATTACATGAGAGGGACTGTTTCCTAGAGACTAAACTCTTGAGTGTACCGGTATGTTAAAACTTGTGTTTTCACCATTTTGAAAGGTGAAAAGTGGTATCTCAGGTTAAACTGTATTTGCTTATGAGAGAAGTTGAACTTCTTTTATAAGGTGTGTTTCTCTATGAAACAATCATTTCCTCACTTGTCTTATAGATTTCAAAAGCTATTATTAGTATATATTAGAGGAACCTATAACTATGGTATGAAATTTGTATCTTTTTAAAATTGCTTATATAGTTATTTTTTGCTGAAGATATATATACACACACATATATATAAATTCAACCTCATTTTATATAAAAAGAGGTTGAATTTATATATATATATAAATATATATGTATATATTTTTATATATATAAAGTGAGGTTGAATTTACTCTAGGTAATTTTTAGAAAATAGTTCTTCTTCTTTTCCTTGAATGATTCATCAGTTACGTACTGAAGGGCGGGATGAACTTCCCTAACCCGTGTGCACAATTTTAGAATTTAAAGTACTGTACTTTGTAGAATAGCCTAAATCCTTCATCAATGGGCAGCTTTTCTTTGCTAGTGAACAATTTGATCTAAGTTGTCCTGATGAATTGTTTGTATTCATCAATGTAGTCCTGAGCACACACTTCATTAGAAGTGAAAGTGGTTGTGGAAAGATACAGCCCATCCATTTATTTAGATTTGATTCATTTGTAGTAGCCCTTCTGTGTGCACTGTGTCCATCATTCATGGCTGTGTTCCCATTGAACACTTAGGGAAAGGAATGATGGATCTTCAACCTGTTTAGATGCCATTTCTCATTAAACTTAGAGTTCCGTGTTCCAGTATACTTCTGTCACTTTTCTTAGTTTTTCTTTTCTTTGGGGTGAAGTGATAGTATTAGATAATTTTATTGGATAATTTTAATATTACTTCCCATGTCCACATTTATCTGTTTATAACTTTGTGACTTGACTTGATAGAAAAACCAAGACTGATTTTAAAATGGGAATAAAAGCTAGTAAAACTGTCATTTAAAGAAATTTTTTAAAATACAGGAAAACTCTTAAATACTGAGATGTTCATGGCAGCGGCTTTTATAACAGTAAAAAACTAAAAGCAACTTGAATAGCCAATAATCAAGAAACAGTAAAATGCATATTAATATATTATGTATGGATTGAAACAGTGCTTCAAATTAAAGTCAAAACATTTGGTTGTAAAGTGGAAAAGAAGGTAGTACAGCATCCTCATTAAGAATAGAGGCTCTGGGATCAATAACTGGTTGTCATGCCCATAGTAAGTTCCTCTTTTGCCTTAGAGTCCTCATTCACGAGGAGAGGATAACAATCTACCTATTCTGTAGGGCTGCTTGAGATTTTGAAGAAGCAGTGCTCATAATGCCTTGACCCAATGCCTGGAGTGGTATGGCTTTGACATGTGTTCGCCATTGTTATTAAGTATGTGATCTCTACTATGGATATGTCAAAATCTACCTTCTTTCAGTAGATTCTTTTGGGATATAAGACTAAGGGTGAATTATTTGTTTCTGTTTAACAATTCTATTCTTTGTTATGTTCTATAATTATTATACTAGTTTTTGTTGTCGTCGTTGTTCCTCTATCCTTTTTCACCTGCAGAATTTTTTTTTGTCCTTTGCTATCCAGCTCTGTGTCTCTAGGAAACCCTTATGGACTGCATCATTCAAGGTTCGTTGCCCTTAGGCTTTTAGTTGGATTTAGACAGTGCCTTTGTATGGTGATGGGTGTGTTATTTCCCAGGGCAATTCCTGACTGGTGCCCCTATCCCAGCCTTTACCCCTCTTCCTTTCCAACATAGGGATAATGACAGCCTCCCAAAGTTACCAGTCCTGTATGTCTTGCTATCCCTCGCACAGTCTGTAAATAAGCCTTTCATTAAGTTTTCTTGACGACTCAAGCTGAGTATGCTTCTGTTTTCTGCTGAGACCCTGGCTGATAGAAGGGGTGTACATTATTTTTATAATTGGAAAAAATTTATTTAAGAATCACAGGGGACTACCATAGCCTCCCACCTCCCAAAAGAAAGCATTCTTCACAGCATAGAAGAGGCCCCCAGCTTCCAGACTTGAGAGTGATTATTTTTGTTTCATTTTTGAGCCCTCACATGAAATTAGGCTTCAGGCTAGAACACCTATTTCTTAGAAAAACACACTTTCTCCTGGAGAGAAATTCTAGAAAGCAGTCGCGGACTATTGACAAACTATAATGCTGCAAAGGGTTCTGGCCAAAAAGGAATTGAGAAAATCTCTGAGGGGAAAAGGTGGCTGAGAAAGTGGTGCATCATTTGCAGTCCCAGCCTTGTGCCCAGTCAGGCAGCCACAGACAGAGCTGCGCCTTGAGCGGAGACCTGCCTCTGTGGCCACTGGAAACTCACCAGCCCCTGTGGCGTCTGGCCTCAGCAGCTGCCAGTCTCCTAGGGGGTAAGTGATACAGTTTGTTCAGTCTGGGGGTGGGATGGTGGTGTGAGGTGGTGATGGGGATGGTTGTGGGGGGTAGCAAGTGGAGGGCTTGGCACGTCACCATGCGCTGCTCCACTGTTAAATCTCGATTGGCAGGCTGACTTTTCCCCAGGAGGAAGTGAAGGGAGGAATCTCACAGTTGCATGGCAATAAAGAGCTGCCTGGTGGGCCTCCCTCTCCGCCAAGAAGCTTCATGGCTCCAAAGTTCCGGAGGGGTGTGTGAGGGGGAGGAGGAAGAAATAAGCTGCTCTACTCAGCACTGATGTGATCACCTTTGCAGAAACTTTCCAGTGGCAACTGTGTTAAAGACAGAGGACTAGGGGGAGCCAGCATAGTGCAGAGGATGAAACTGAAAGTGAGAGGACTGGGTCCTGGAAGAGAAATAGGAACTACTTAAAAAGGAAAGGGATGAGAGGTGAGATTCAATAAAAAAGGGTGTTGGACAAAGCCTGTGAAAAACTCCAGCCTCAACACTTTGAGTCAATGATAGGCCTTACTTTCCTCATACTGTGAAGTGAATTTTATGTTGGTGAGTTTTGATTTCCCCACTAACCTCCAAGTCCCATAAACAAGGGACTGTGTTTATTATTACTCACAATGAAATAATTGAATACTTACTATGTATATGTTGAGCCCTGTGACAAGTACTAGGAATGCAGAGATGAACTAAAAGTCCCTGCTCACCTGAGACAGTCTGATGGGAGAGACAGATACCAGAACCACGACAGTGCATTCACAGCCTAGTTGAGTGTTAGAGTCACTGAGTAGTTCTTGAAAAAATATCTCTGCTTGAGTCCCCATCCTGCAGAGACTCATATTTGATTGATCTTGGAAGAGTTTAATTGGAATGGATTCTAAGGTAATTCGAACATGCAGCTTAATTTGAGAATCCCTGTTTTAAAATATTTTCAGGGTTCCATGAAACATTCCCATGAAATATCCAGTGATAGTCAAATAATTAAATTTGAGAAATAACTTATTGGATATATTAGATATTAAAGACTAAGATGTTCTAAAATAAATCTATTTCAACTTAAAGAACTAAATATATGTTTGCAGATTGTGAACCTTACTTTGAAGAAAAGTTGAAAAGCACAATGAAACTTATAACAGACTTGGTATTTAATAATAAGAAAATGCTTCTTTGAAGAAAAGAGTTTAATAGAAACCTGAACAATCTGTGGGCAGGGAATGGGAGAGGCAGTGCTCCTGCCAGAGGGAGGGATCATTGTATGCAGGGTCCTGCGACAGGGAAAATGTTTTCAGATCAGGAAGAAAGCCTATGCTCCTGGAACAAAGGTGGTGAGGTGAAAAAAATGGAAAAGACAAGATTTCTACCTTCTAAGTTTACCATAGGGAAAAACTCACATATTCCAAATAGTCTTTATTACTTTATGGATCTGCGATTTTCCCAAATATAACAGGAAGAAAAAGAAATCAGTGTCAGGAATAATCTTTCACCAGCTGATACAAAAACCCAGTTTCATGTTTGTCCCTAGGTAACTTACACATTTTTTTAAGCAGCTGATATGCTTTCATAAGTATGTTGGCTTAGGCTAATATTAGCATGAGGTCATGTTTACTGAGCATACAGTCTGGGAAAAAAAGAAGTGACTTGGAGATTGGATCAAGATGCTAAATTGACACACATGCTTGCCACCCTTTTTCTCTCCAAATCCTTCAAAAGTAAGGTATTTTAAAATATATCCATTAGCTAGAAAACAAAAAAGTGAGTCCTAAATACCCATTTCCCTCGTTTCCTTCTAATAACCACTAATCTGTTCTCTAGATCCATATAATTTTGTTATTTTAAGAGTGTATATGTGGAATAAAACCGTATGTAATCTTTTTGGATTGGCTTTTTCACTCAGCGTAATTCTCTAGGTTGTTATGTATGTCAGTAATTTGTTCCTTTTGATTCCTATGTAGTATTCCAGTGTGAGAATTTTCCCAGTTTGTTTAATTATTTACCAATTCAAGGACATCTAATTGTTTTCAGACTTTGGTCATTACAATTAAGGCTGCTGTTAACATTTTTTTTTCATTTTGCTGGGATAAATATTCAGTAGTGTAATTGATAGGATGTATGGTAACTGCATGTTTAGTGTTTAAAGAAATTGTCAAACCTTTTCTGAGAACCTGTATTATTTTGCATTTCCACTAGCAATGTATGAGTGACATGATACTCATTAGTAAAATATTAGATGCATGTTGACAAAAGAAGGTAAGAGAGAAGTATTCCTATTATCCCAGTTACTATTCACAATGTAGTGGGAACTAGAATTTACAATGATTCTATTTAAAGTGAGATACAAAAAGAAAACTATTAGAAAGGAAGGGACAAAGTGACACTTAACTCTAAGTTAATAAGGGGGAAAATTCATAAGATATAAGAGATTTTACTGAGGGGAAAAACTAAGAAAGTAAAGTAAAGCAACCCACTAAAGATTTTTTAAAAAGTAGTAATATACCCATGTTCGTAGAATATCTTAAAAAGAAAGCTCACTCATGATAGTAACAAAAACTGTAAAATATATCTGTCATGAAACTTAACAGGAAGTGTAGAAGACCCATATAAAGAAAATTATTAAATTTTCTTGAATATGTAAAATTCAGCTTGGTTAGGATGATGTGATGAATGGGGAACTTCACCAAATTAATTTAGGAATATGATAGCCCAGTAAAATTTAAAAAATTTAACTTGACAAGCCAATTCTAAAATTCATTTAGAAAAGAAAGTGTGCAAATAACAGATATTTTGGACAAGATTATTATGGGGAGGGATTGCCCTACCAGATGTTAAAATGTAAAGCTACTATATGAGATTATCACAGGTGTAGACAGATCAGTAAGACAGAGTATGTGATTGCACAAATCTTTCCACTTCTGTTTAACAATCCTAGAAAAAACACACATATTCTGGGATTGTTAACTAGAAGTGGAAAGACTTGTGCATTCACATAGAGACACATATAGGCATACCTTGTTTTATTGCACTTTGCTTTATTGTACTACTGAGATACTGTGTTTTTTTTGTTTTTTGTTTTTTACACAAATTAAAGGTTTGTAGCATCTTTACACTGAGAAGCTTATTGACGCCAGTTTTCTAAATGCATTGACTTCATGTCTCTGTCACATTTTGGTAATTCTCCCAGTACTTTGAAATTTACTACTATTATTATATTTGTTATGGTGATCTGTGATCAGTGATTTTTGATATTGTTGTAATTGTTTTGGGGCACCATGGACTGCAGGCCCAAATAAGACTGTGAATTTAAAATATGTGCATTATGACAGATCCATGGACTTGCCGTTCCTCCATCTCTCTCCCTCTCCGTGGGCCTCCCTACTTTCTAGGACACAATGTTGAAATTAGGCCAGTTAACAACCCTACAGTGGCCTCTACAGTAAGTGTCCAACTAAATGGAAGAGTCACATCTCTTACTTTAAATCAAAAGGTAGGAATAATTAAGTTTGTGAGGAAGAGATGTTGAAAGCTGAGATAAGGCCAAAAGCTAGGCCTATTGCACAAAACAGTTAAACAAGTTTTGAATGCAAAGGAAAAGTTCTTGAAGGAAATTAAAAGTACTATTCTAGTGAAAACACGAATGATAAGAAAGAAGAACAGTTATTACTAATCTGGAGAAAGTTTTAGTAGTCTGGATACAAGATCAAACCAGCCACAACATTCCCTTAAACCAGTGGTTGGCAAACTGGGGCTTGCAAGCCACATGCGGCTCTTTGGCCCCTTGAGTGTGGCTCTTCTACAAAATACCACAGCCTGGGCGAGAATATTTTGAAGAAGTGGCGTTAGAAGAAGTTTAAGTTAAAAAAATTTGGCCCTCAAAAGAAATTTCAATCGTTGTACCGTTGATATTTGGCTCTATTGACTAAGAATGTTTGCAGACCACTGCCTTAAACCAAAGCCTAATCCAGAACAAGGGCCTATCTCTCAATCCTGTGAACCTGAGAAAGGTGAGGAAGCAGCAGATGAAAAGTTTGGAGGTAGTAGAAGTTGTCTCATAAGATTTAAGGAAAGAAGTCATCTTCATAATATAAAAGTGCACGGTGAGGGAGCAAAGTGCGGATATAGGTTCAGCAAGTTATTCCAGGCGATTTTGCGAAGTTGGCTACACTAAACAACAGATTTTAAATGTAGACAAAACCACCTTACATTGGAAGAAGATGCCATTCAGCACTTTCATGGCTAGAGAGGAGAAATCAATGCCTGGTTTCAAAGCGTTGAAGGACAAGTTGACTCTCTTGTTAAGGGCGAATACAGCTATTATTTTTAAGTTGAACCCAATACTCATTTACCATTCTAAAAACCCAAAGGCCCTTAAGAATTAATGCTAAATCTATTCTGCCTGTGCCCTGTAAGTGGAACAATGCCTGGATGATATCACATCTGTTTATAATGTGGCTTACTGAATATTTTAAACTCACTGTTAGGACCTACTGTTCAGAATAAAAGATTCCATGCAAAATACCAGGTGTACCGGTTAATAAGGCAGATGTTATAATCAAAGAAAACATAATTTCAAGAGAAACATCAAAAGTGCTTTATTCAAAGTAATGTCCATTGATAGCTACACATTTCCCTCATCTTTCAGGTAATTTGTGGGTACCGTCCCAATAGAATTTTTCTTGTTTTGAGGAAAACCATTCAAAGACCCAATTTTCCACTTCTTTGTACGTTTTGAAGTGCTGCACAGAAAGTGCCTGTGCCATCGATCAGAACAAGTGGTAATCTGAAGAAGCAAGGTCTGGTGAATACAGCAGGTGGGTCACTACTTCCAGGCAATATCTTTTTAATGTGCCTTTAATTGGTTTTGAAGTGTGTGATGGTGCATCATCATGAAACAAAATTACTTTGCTCTCTCTTCTGGCACATTCTGGTTGTTTCACAATCAAAGCGTGGTTCAAATTGATTATTTGTTGTTAGTAGCGATCAGTTTTGTGGTTTCACCTGGTTGTAGAAGCTCATAATATACCACACCTCCTGATCCCACCAAGTACAGAGGATTGTCTTCATTCTGAAGCGATTTGGCCCTGCAGTTGATGTTGATTGGTGACCGGGATCAACCCATGATTTTTTACATTTGGGATTCTCAAAATAAATCCACTTTTCATCGCTAGTTACAATTCGATGCAAAAAAGACTTTTATGCCTTTGAAGCAACATTTTACTGATGACTTTTCGGTTTTCCACTTGTCTTTTGTTTAGTTGATGTGGCACCCATTTTTCTTTCTTTAAAATCTTCCCCATTGCTTGTAAACAATCACAAATTGTTTACTGAGCAACATTGAATCTTTCTGCAAGTTGTTTTTGAGTTTGACATGCATCTTCACCCAATAATGCTTGTAATTGTTGGTCTTCAAACTTTTTCCGTTGACCTGGACATTCCTTGTCTTTCACAGAGAAATTACTACTTTTAAAGCATTTAAACCAGCGATCACAAGTATCTTGAGATGGAGCATGTTCACCATAAGCTTCCCGAAGTATACAATAACTTTTTCTTCAAAATAATGAATTAAAACTTCCTGCAAATGCTCTTTTTTGGCACAAAATTCAACATTTTTAAGCATAAAATGTCTATGATATTAACTCCTTCAGGAAATTTGACATACAAAGTTTTGAAACTTGCCGTCAATACAATAAAATAGCATGCATATCAAATACATGTATCAACAGATGTGTAACTTCCATCTATTGAAAAAAATCCACATTATTAACTGGCACACCTGGTATTACAGCTCATTGACAGTGTGCCAGGTTACTCAAAAGCTCTAATAGAGATGTACACTAAAATTAAAGTTTTCATGCCTGCTAGCACATCTCTTCTGCAGCCTATGGATCAAGGAGTAATTTTGATTTTCAAGTCTTATTATTTAAGATATACATAAAGTTATAGATAATGATGGAGTTGGAAAAAAATAAAAAGAAAACCTCTGGAAAGGATTTACCATTCTAGAAGCCATTAAGAGCATTCATGTTTCATGGAAATTGGTCAAAACATCAACATTGTAAGGAGTTTGGAAGAAGTTGATTCCAACCCTCATGGATGATTTTGATGGGTTCAAGACTTCAGTGGAGGAAGGAATTGCATATGTGGTGGAAATAGTAAGAGAACTAGAATTAGAAGTGGAGCCTGAAGATGTGACTGAATTGCTGCAGTATCATGCTAGAACTTTAACTGATCAGGAGTTCCTTCTTATGGATGAGCAAAGAATGTGTTCTGGAGATGGAAGCTACTCCCAGTGAAGATGTTGTGCAGATTATTGAAATGACAAAAACAGATCTAGAAAATGCATAAACTTAGTTGATAAAGCAGTGGCAGGGGTTTGAGAGGATTGACTTCAATTTCAAAAGAAGTTATATGACAGTTAAAATGCTATCAGTGTTGTATGCTTCCTATAGAGAAATCATTTATGAAAGGAAGAGTCAGTTGATGTGGCAGACTTCATTGCTGTCTTATTTTAAGAAATTGCCACAGCCACCCCATCTTTTAGCAGTCATCAACAGTGAGACAAGACCCTCCACCAACAAAGGGATTCTTAGAAAGCTCAGATGATGGTTAGTCCTTTTTTTTTTTTTAAAGCAATATAGTATTATAAAATTAGGATATATATACATTGTCTTTTTAGACATATTGTTATTGCACACTTAATAGACTGTAGCTTAGTGTAAACTTAACTTTTATTTTTTTATTTTTTTAAAATATATTTTATTGATTTTTTACAGAGCAGAAGGGAGAGGGTTAGAAAGTCAGAAACATCGATGAGAGAGAGACATCGATCAGCTGCCTCCTGCACGCCCCCTACTGGGGATGTGCCCGCAGCCCAGGTTACATGCCCTTGCCGGAATCGAACCCGGGACCCCTCAGTCCGCAGTCCGACGCTCTATCCACTGAGCCAAACCGGTCTCGGCTAAACTTAACTTTTATATGCACTAGGAGACCAAAAAATTTGGGTGACTTGCTTTATTGTGATAGTATTTCTTTTATTGCAGTGGTCTGGTATTGAACCTGTAATATCTCCATGGTATGACTATAGAAGGAATGAAACATCCTATCTAATAAAAGAGTAACATGCAAATTGACTGAACCTCCAATCAAGCCACTCCCACAGCCATGCCCACCAACCAATCAGGAGCAAATTGTGCAAATAACCACCAACCAAATGGCTGCCGCCACTGAGAGCAGGAGGGAGACTTGGGTTTCCCTGAAAGCCAAGCATTCCACCTGTGTTGCCAGCCTAGGCCTCCACTCAATGCTACAAAGTTTCAATTATAAAAGATACATAATCCAAACAGAAATGGTGGCAGCCACGGAGCTGGAGAGAACAGAGGCTAGGGTTGCCCAGGCGATGAAGGAAGCCAAGTTTCTGCAGCCCTGGCCGGCCTAGATCTCCACTCCAGGCTACAAAGTTTCAATTGTTGAAGGTAAATGTCCCAACAGAAATGGCTGCCGCCATGGAATGAGAAAAAGGCTTGGCTCCGCTCCAGGCTACAAAATTTCAGTTGTAGAACATAAATTAATCCCAGATCCCAGGGCCTCCGCTTTGGTCACTGGGGAGTATGGCCGGCCTACAAACCACCACAGGCCCCTCGCCCAGGCTGCCTCACATCCCAAGGCAACCCCCACCCTGATCTGGGACACTCTTCAGGGCAAACCAGCTGGCCCCCACCCATGCACCAGGCCTCTATCCTATCTAATAAAAGAGTAATTTGCAGATTGACCATCACTCCAAAACACAAGAGAGCTGCTCCCATGTGGTCAAAGATCCTGCCCCCATGTGGACACAAGATGGCCATCAGGGGAGGGCCATTGGGAGGTTCCCTCCCTTGCAGGCAGTTGGGGCAATCAAGCTGGCAGGGGAGGGCAGTTAGAGGTGACCAGGCCAACAGAGGAAGTAAGTTGGGGGCAAACAGGCTGGCAGGGAAGCACTTAGACATCAATTAGGCTGGCAGGGTAGTGGTTAGGGGGTGATCAGGCTGACAGGCAGAAGCAGTTAGGGGCAATCAGGGAGGCAGGCAGGTGAGCAGTTTGGAGCCAGCAATTCTGGATTGTGAGAAGGATGTCCAACGGCCCATTTATGCCCAATCCTATCAGGGCCTCTAGTCATTTAATAAGGAAAAAAGTGAGAAAACTGCCCTAGCTGGTGTTTCTCACTAGTTAGAGCATTGGCTTGCACACTAGAGGGTCTTGAGTTTGATTTGGGGTCAAGGGCACATACCTGGGTTGCAGGTCGATCGTTGGGCCCAATTGGGGTGTGAGCTAGAGGCAACCAATTGATTTGTCTCTCTCACATCAATGTTTCTATCTACTCTCACTTTCTCCTTTCTCCCTCCCTTCTACTCTCTTTTTTAAAAAGTCAATGGAAAAAATATCCTTGGGTGAGGGTATATACCAAAAAGTAAAACAACCTATGTTCACAAGTAGAAAAATGATTAAATAATTATGGCACCTCTATTTAGGGCAGTGGTTCTCAACCTTTCTAATGGTACGACCCTTTAATACAGTCCCTCATGTTGTGGTGACCCCCAACCATAAAATTATTTTCGTTGCTACTTCATAACTGCAATTTTGCTACTGTTAATGAATTGTAATGTAAGTATCTGTGTTTTCCAATGGTCTTAGGCAACTCTGCTAGCGGTTCTCAACCTGAATGGAAAAAAATCTAGTTGTAGGATTAGACAGTGTGATAATATTCATATTAGAATTCACACAAACAAAGCTGTATTTCCATAAGCATATATTGTATATGTGTACATGCATCAAGAAAGGATTTTTAAGGAAATACATGAAACTCATAACAGAAATGAACTTGGTGGTTAGGGAGGAGACATTTGGAGAAGGGTAAATCTTTTTTAAAAAAGAAATATTTATTGTTCAGATTATAACAATTGTTCCTCTCCCTCCTGCTCCCCCCACCCCCCCACCCCCCCACCTTAGCTCCCCTACTGGGTTCCCACCCCACCCTCTGCTCTTACCCTCCCTGCCACTGTCCTCATCCATAGGTGTATGATTTTTGTCAAATCTCTTCCCACACCCTCCACACCCCTTTCCCCCCTGAGAATTGTCAGTCCACTCCCTTTCTATGCCCCTGATTCTATTCTATTCACCAGTTTATTCTGTTAATCAGATTTTTAATTCACTTGATTTTTAGATTCACTTGTTGATAGATATGCATTTGTTGTTCATAATTTTTCAGCATTTCATAATACTGGTTTGGGATGATGAACTCCTTTAGCTTTTTCTTATCTGTGAAGCTCTTTATCTGTCCTTCAATTCTGAATAATAGCTTTGCTGGGTAGAGTAATCTTGGTTGTAGGTTCTTGCTATTCATCACTTTGAGTATTTCTTGCCACTCTCATCTTGCCTGCATAGTTTCTGTTGAGAAATCAGCTGACAATCCTATGGGTGCTCCCTTGTAGGTAACTGTTTTTCTCTTGATGCTTTTAATATTCTCTCTTTCTCTTTTGCTCTTGGCATTTTAATTATGATGTTGTCTTGGTGTGGTCCTCTTTGGATTCCTTTTGTTTGGGGTTCTCTGTGCTTCCTGGACTTACAAGTCTATTTCTTTCACCAGGTGGGGGAAGTTTTCAGTCATTATTTCTTCAAATAGGTTTTCAGTATCTTGCTCTCTCTCTTCTTCTGGCACCCCCGTAATTCAGATGTTGCTATGCTTGAAGTTGTCCCAGAGGCTCCTTACTCTATTTTCATATTTTTGGATTCTTTTTTCTTTTTTCTTCTCCAGTTGGGTGTGTTTTGCTTCTTTGTATTTCAGATCTTTGACTTGATTCTTGCCATCCTCTACTCTGCTGTTGGATCTCTGTGTTTTATTTTTTATTTTAGTTGCTATATGCTTAATTTCTACTTGGTTCTTTTTTATATCCTCAAGGGTCTCACTAAATTTATCGTCCTTTTCTAGAAAATTATTGAAAAACCTTATAACGATGGCTTTGAACTTTATTTCCATTCATTTGCTTTCCTCCATTTTTTTTCATTTGTGACTTGTTTCTTTGTCTCTGCATTTTGGCTGCTTTCCTGAGTTGATAGAGTGGCTTTGTGTGCTAGGTGTCCAATAGGGTCCAGTGGCTCAGTCTCCCTAGTTAACTGAGGTGGACACTCTTGGTGCACCCCTTTGTGGGCTGTGTGCACAGTCTTGTTGTAATTAAGTCTTGATTGTTGTTGGTATCACTGGGAGGAATTGACCTCCAGGCCAGTTGGCTGTGAGGATCAGCTGTGTCTACGACAGGAGAACTTCTGTGCTGGAGACACCCTTATGAGACAAGACTTGCTTCAGTGGGGCTTTGGTGCTCACTAAGTCTGCCCCCTGATTGTGTCCCTTATGGATCTGAGGAGTTGTAATCTGGATGGTTTAACTCTGACCCTCAGGTACACCGGCTCTTGGATCTCTAAGGAGATGCTAATTTAGCCTCTGCCTGAGGTCACCCAGCAGAAGGTACAGATCTGCAGATTCCTCTTCTTTGTTTGGGTTTTAGAGGTGCCCAGATGAGGTGCAGCTGTGAAACAAGGCAAACTGCTGTGGGGCCTTGGGCCTTCTTTTGGATGTTCTGGGTCTCCATGACTCAGCCGCAGTTTGCTAGGTTAATTTAGTATTCAAAGAACCAGAACCAGACCATTCAGATGCAAAAGCCTCTGTGCTCAGCTTGGCTGGGGTGGGGTATCAGGACAGAGCAAACAGAAATGGCTTTCCATCAGCCCTACCCTAAGAGGCCCCTGAGTCTCAGTGTCCTGTGGCAATTGCTGTAAGCACCTCTGAGAGAAAAGCTGTCCAGTTTCTCCTGGTATGAGTGTAAGTCCCCAGAGTCTCATCCAGAACTGGAGTTCAGAACAGTTGGGAGCTTTTGTCTCCCTCCCGATTGAGAAAGGTAGGCACATAGTCAGTTGCCAGCCCTCTCCTCACGAGCACCTCCATACCTCTGCCTTCTGCAGTTCCTCTGAGTCTCATTGTGCTTTTATCCCACTCAGCCAGCCTTCCTGTGGTCCTGGATGATGTCTGTTTTATCTTTTAGTTGTAGTTTTGAAATTGTTGTGTGAGGCAACAGTTCAGGTATTTACATATTCCACAATCTTGGTTTCTCCTGGAAGGTTAAATCTTGACATTTTCTTTTAGATAACCTTATACTGTATTGTTTGTGGGTTAAATTTTTTCTCTAAATGAAGTATATGCCAAAAAAGCTGTGTTTTGTAACATATCTTATTGGTGGAAAGTTTTAAGGTGGCTCACAAGATGGGAAGAGAGGTGGGGAAGGGCACCATTCAACCAAGAACGCTCAGATTCACTGGAGCACTTATTGCAGCATCTCAAAATTGGTGAAACCCCAAATGGGACTGATTCAGGGCACACTCTTAAAAAGTAGAAAATAATTTATCCTATGGATCGAAAACAGATCCTGTACTGCACCTATTATAGGATACTGTCCTGTCCACCCTGCAAAGAGCAGCACAATCATTTTTGAAAGTGTCTTCTACTTTGGGCCTGCAGAGAAAAGACATATCCTCAGGAAATGAGAGCATCAGGCAGGTTACCCAAGGCAGTGAGGAGAAAATGTGGAACAAAGTTCTGGGAATTCTGCAAAGCATCTGAGGTAGTTCTAGCTGTACTCTGCAAACTATGAAAATTGGTGAGGTAGGACTAAAGGATGCAAGGGTTTTTTGAATCTAAGAAGAAAAATCCAGAAACAGTAGTCCTCTTAGCCCTGTTTTCCTGCGTTCAGAGGAGCTGCAGGCAGAAAAATCCTGTGGGTTTCACTCAAAACTGTTTCTGGGGTTTTAAGCAGAATTTGACAGCTTTCGTGGCCAAGTAGTGATAGCAATGGGCCTGGGGCATAGCCCCAGGATTTGAAGGAGGCTTATAAAGAACTGTTCTTAAAAATATTTCTAGATATCAACAAACTCTTAAAAAAAAACCCAGCATGTTGATGAGTTGAGTGTCAACAAGTGAGAAACAGAAGCATCAGATCTTCTTTCAAACACTGGCTTAAGCATAAATGGGGAAAACATCCAGTTATCAAAATAGGCTTGAGGTTTTTTTATGGAGACCAGAAATTCTAGGGAGCAGTGTGAGATGTTTTTGCGAAATCTTAAATAGTGCAGGGGGTAAGCCTTCCCTCTAACCAATTGGATAATTGCATTTTCATTCTGTGGATTTCTCATTGTTTCTTCTTCTTAAAGCAAACAAAATAATTAGCCTTGTCTTAGGGTAATTTTGCTAGTATTTTCATAATGAAATAATTACTTCAGCCCTGAATTAAACACTGTCCTTCTCTGGGTACAGTAGGCCACCAACTGTTTTAAATAACTCCTGAGAGGGTCAGGTTAAGGACTCAGTTTATGACCTTATAAATTAACATAAAGAAACCTATTCCATAATGCAACAGACAATCTATTTATAATGCTTAATTAATCTCCTCCAGTCACTAACAGATCCCACTTGTGACCTTTTGTTTCAACTTCACCAAATGTAAGTCTCCAGAGATGAGAGGTGTTAATATGTGAATGCTGATAGAATTTGCTGGCATCATGGCCAAGTATTAAAGAGCTGACAGTCTGGATAAATTAGCTCCTGATAGCTTACTAATCAAGTGGAAGAAGCAAATGTCAAGTTGAAACCCTTCATCAAACCCTGAGCAGGAGAAATACAGAAAAAGAGGAAAATGGCCATGTCTGACACTGCTGGCCAAACCTTGAATTTCATGCAGACTTGGCAGATGAGAGAAAATGTCAGAATTGTATCAAACGATGGCTGTGAGAAGTCATTCTGGGTTGCCTTTAGCTGTTGTTGCTAGTACTCCCAGGCTGCAGTTTTCAAACTGGGTGCCCAAATGGTGTGCCGCAGCCATTTGTAAAACTTGCAATTCCTGACTAATCAGGGGCACTGATCTCTTTTACCACATTGTAGGAAAAAAAAAAGACAATAGCCAACACAATAGCTGTCTGGTGTGAATGGACCAAAATTATAACCTTTTTTGGTCAGATTTGCAAAAGATATATTTTTTGGTGTGCTGCAGACTTTAGTAATTAGCTTATGTGTGCCATGAGCTGAGAAAAGTTGAAAATCACTATCTTAGAATGATACAAAAATCCAAAGTGATAACCAATTCAATGCTGTCTTAAGGAAGATAGTTCTGGAAGTTCCTCAGAAGCTATAGGATGTGGGGAGAGCAATGTTTGTAGACATGGGAACAGGGCCTGGGAAGGAGAAAGGAAATACATATGCCACTTGAACATTTCTGTGGCCCAAAGGGAGCAACAGTGACCTGACCACAGAAATTCTGCCTTGTGGCCTGGCATCTTGGAGTATGTGTGGAAAGCTATGTCAGATTTTAGAACTGTCCAGGCTGTTTCCATATTTCTTTATTAGAGAACTAAATTTTTTTAAAAATTATTTTATTGATTTTTTACAGAGAGGAAGGGAGAGGGATAGAAAGTCAGAAATATTGATCAGCTGCCTCCTGTACACCTCCCACTGGGGATTTGCCCACAACCAAGGTACATGGCCTGGACCGGAATCGAACCCGGGACCTCTCAGTCTGCAGGCGGACGCTCTATCCACTGAGCCAAACCGGTTTTGGCAGAACTAGATTTCTTTATGTCTACCACATTCAAACACCAGTGTAAGAGATACATCTGGCTCTGCTGTGAGCCTTAGGCAGGTTCCTTAACCTCATTGCCTCTGTTTTCTCATCTGCAAAGTGAGAATCTTAACAGTATTATTTCATAGGGTTGTTGTGAAGATTAAATACAGTTAATACATATAAAGGCTTTAAACAGCGCCTCACATATAGTAAGCACTATATAAGCCTGGACTGTTTTAATGGTAGCATCTCTGTAATATCTTTCTCCTCTGGGCTCTCCTTTCCTGGTGCTGCTATAATAGCTCAGAATGTTAGGACCTCTTTCCTGAGTAGCTTCCTAATTAATTTTCTTCTAAATTCATCTCTTCCAATACTTCATACCTTGTATTGCCACTGAAACCATTCAGTCTCTGATCTTGTCTTTATCTTATTCAGTGACCTTCAGAGTTTATCACAGAAAGTCCAAACACCTTCATCTTGCTTTCTAGAACCATGCCACCCTTTCCTCCTGATCCTAGTTTCACACTCTAATTTGACATTTCAGTGCATCTTGTTAGGGACCCTCCCCTCCCCTGGAACCATGCTATTTTCTATGCCTTACTTTCCTTCACTTGTCTTGGCATGTTTTCACTTTTGTACGTGTGCTCATTGTTCTCTCCACTTGGATTTTATCTTCTGCTTCACATCCTAGCCATCCTTGAAAGACAGGCCCAAATGCCACCTGCACCCTGGGGCCTTTCTGAGCCTGTCATTTCTCCATCCCTTTCTTTTCTGAGCCCCAGGGATCTTTATTTGTTACCAGAGGTTCAGTGCACGAAATTTGTGCACTGGTAGGGTTCCTAGCAGCTGCCAGCTGCCAGCCAGGTACTTCCCCCCTTCCTTCCCCTGGCTACCTGCCACTGCTGGGGACTCCCTCCCTTCTGCCCTGCTGGTCCTGCCCCTCATTGAACTCCCAGACAACTCTTGGTCAAGGGGATAATTTGCATATTATTTACACTTTTATTACATAGGATGGTTTTTTTTATTCTTCAATCCTAGTTACCTATCATTATAGCTATCAATTTATATGTCCTCTATTTAGTATGTTATACATCCCAGCCTCCGAGTACCTTGGAGCCAGGCTCATTCTTTAGTATGTCCTCTTCAGACCTGTCCCCAACCCTATGCTGTGCACACAGCAGGTCCTCTGCAAACAGGATTGGAATATTAATTAAGAATCCTGGAATGACAGGCTGGTCTTTCTGTGACTTATTCTTAGTCACCTTATTCTGTATGTGGAAATATTTCAACTCCACTTGGAATGAATAAAATAGCCCAGTGGTCGGCAAACTCATTAGTCAACAGAGCCAAATATCAACAGTACAACGATTGAAAAATTAAAAAAAATATTTTATTGATTTTTCACAGAGAGGAAGGGGGAGGGATAGAAAGTCAGAAACATCGATGAGAGAGAAACATCGACCAGCTGCCTCTTGCACACCCCCTACTGGGGATGTGCCCGCAACCAAGGTACATGCCCTTGACCGGAATCAAACCTGGCACCTTTCAGTCCACAGGCTGACGCTCTATCCACTGAGCCAAACTGGTCTTGGCGATTGAATTTTGTTTGAGAGCCAAATTTTTAAAACTTAAACTTCATCTAATGCCACTTCTTCAAAATAGACTCGCCCAAGCCGTGGTCTTTTGTGGAAGAGCCACATTCAAGGGGCCAAAGAGCCACATGTGGCTTGCAAGCCTGAGTTTGCCAACCACGGTAATAGCCCATCAGCAGGAAAACAAACACAAAAGCACAACTGATCCTCAAACAATGGATTGTGTTTTTAAGAAGGAGTAATGAAAAACTATCTGAGTTCAGTACCTTTATATCTGGTCACTACAGCTGCATTGACACTAAGAGGCTCTTGGAAGCTGACGGTGAGTGATGTGCTGCTGGTTACCATGAGGCAGACATTGGTTGGCATCTCAGGGGCTCCTGGGACAGAAAGAAAAACACAAGGATCTTAACATAACAAATCCTTTTCAGTGTTCTTGCCTCTTCAAAGGATGCCCCGAAACACACACTATGGAAACATTTGTTTGTAGAGCCTAATAGCTTTTGCTTTTGAACATTTTCATTAGAAGTGTCAATGGCCTTTATTTGTTGCCATTAAAACATTGTCTGAAGGGGTAAATAATACCAGTTAAGCCTTCCCAAAGTATCCTGGAAACATAACAGGAGGCTAGCTGGAACAGCGGAGAAGAGGCTAGAAAGTTTTAGCAGAAACTATTGTATTTCATTAAGTACTTTTGTGTAAATTATCTCAGGGGAGACTTTTTTGCAATCCTGTTGGGTAGAAAGGGCAAGTAACAGCATTCCCTCTTTTTGGGTGAGGAAGCTGCAGCCCAAAGAGGCCAAATGACTTGTTCAAGGACATGTGGCTTTGGATGACCAATTCTGGACTCTTCCCAACATGGGATGTTAACTCCTCTTGCTTTCATTCTGCTATTACATGGTTGTATTTTACTAGGAAAGAATTCACATGCAAATGTCATGTCTACTAATGGATATATGATGGTGTTAGGTATTCCTTCTAGGTATTTTGTGATTTAGGAAGTTAAAAATTGGTATCAAGTCTAAAAACATGATTTCTTCTAACATTTTTTCTAAATGAAGCACAATAGCAAATGTATTTATTAAAACCATGGCTGGATTTTTTTTTTAAAGAAGAGCAAACATATCAGCATTGCTTAAGAGATTGTTAATAATAAAAGCAGCCTTTCATTCATGTCAGTTATTTGCTTCAAGAGAAAGGATTAGGCCTGGTTTGGGGCTTAGTATTCCGTACTACTACAAAAAACACGACTTTTATTGCCTTGGTCTTTATCACAGCTTATCATAGTTATTACAGCAGAGGCAGATAATTCCCACACTAATGAACTGACTTTTTCCTTATATTTAAATTTTCAACATATTTCTATTTTTTTTTTTTTGCTGTTTGAATAAGATTTTATTTTGGAATTAAAGTTTAATATTTTACAAATTTGAGTTTGAAATACATACATATTCTTTTATATCAGAGGCTGCACAAAACAGTACCTTCCAGTGCTAGTATTATCAAGAAACAAGACTTGTTTAAACTAACAAAAAGGACTGGTAATAGAGAATGGACGTGTAGACAAAAGCATAATTCATGAGTTGATTGACTGTCTTCTGCAGCCTATATTCACTGAAGCTCAGTTTACATAAGCGCTATATAAAAAATGCAGTAGAGAGTTGAAAACAACTTACACTTGAGCCTGAAGCAGAAACTGGACAAATAGGCAAACAAATATTTTTCCACCTCTACATCCCAAAATATAGTTACTTAGGGCATCAGACCATCCAGGTCATTAGGCATTGGGGCGTAACGGGTGGAAAGTACTAGATGAGTGTGACATGGTGGAGGAAGGCCAGCAGCACTGAAGCCTCATGGCTGTGGCCAGAGAATCTATCAGGAGCCAGAAAATCAAGCAAGACAAAAGATCCTTTTACAAACCCCCCCCCCCCCCAAGAACCCTTGCTCCAAACAGGCTGACAGCGGCCATCCATGACCCTATAATGTTACAGAAAAATCAGTAAAGGGAAGGCCTTGCTGTCTCAAACCAAGGTTTGGTCCAGTTAAATGTAGAGGTCCTCTGCTTATACTCACTGGCATGTTCGAAGCCTGTTTTCATGCGTCTGTAGAGCCGGTACCTCCACTCCCAAGCTTTCAGCTGTTTCTCTTTCTCTGTGTTATCCAGACTGAATCCTTCGTTCTCCACCTGAATAGAAAGTTCACTCACCCTCTCCTGGGCTTCCTGCAACAGTGTGTTGAGGTGCATCGCTCGACTTTCCAGGCTGACAACTAAACAGAAAGAAATGGGTGATTCCTTTTTCTTGCTGGGAAAATGCTGCTTCACTGGCAAGAGTTCTGAGAGTCCACGATTATAGTATTAGAAAAATTTACAGTTTAAATTCAATATTATTCTGTATTAGTTCCAGGTTTTAAAAAATGCCTGGCGGAAGTGGGATCCATCCATATTTGTTAGTAACATTTTGTTATAAGGTTTAATTAGTGACATTTACAACTAGATTAAACAGTAAACCCATCCATTTAAGATATTCCCATTGTCCTCTGGCTCTCTTGTGACACGCACCCCATATAGCTGCTTAGCAGTTAATTAGAATTCCACTGTTAAGTGCCCATGAGGACTGCTTCTCATACAGATTGCTCGCGTTTCCGTGCTCTTCAGAGGACAAACACTTAGAAGCTAAAGCTCTGTAGAGCCAGGAAGGCCCTAGGAAAAGTCATTATTGATGAGTCAAGCTACATTCTGCCAGAGTTGTTTGTTCTTTATTTTTTTAGAACTTGATTCAGATTTTTTGCTCTTACCACTTTCTGCCCAGCTCATAGACATTTTTGGATGCATATCCTAGTGTCATAATCCTATTAATATTATTCAATTTATTTATTGCTAACAAAGTGTGCTGTCACAATAGGTCTAGTGAATTCTGATAGCTGACATGAGTCTGATCAGACCTTGATCTTTGATTGTGGTCTGATTGTAGGTATGGTCTCTGGAGATGCCCATGCCCAAGAGAGAGAGCTGTCTTAGCTCTTCG
This sequence comes from Antrozous pallidus, assembly GCA_027563665.1. Lineage (NCBI taxonomy): Eukaryota > Metazoa > Chordata > Mammalia > Chiroptera > Vespertilionidae > Antrozous > Antrozous pallidus. The sequence goes on along the minus strand of CM050526.1, from coordinate 27,184,699 downwards.
TGCTGAGAGAACTTATACAGCTTGATAGTTCTGTTTTACTCAATGCATGATAGTCTTTATTTGATTCATATCATGTTGTTGACCCACCTGCTCTCATGTGAGTGAGTGTTCATGTCCATGATGTCTCACATTTTATGTCAGGCTAGGAGGCTGCTTCTTGTGGTAGCTCTCGCACATGTGAGGGTCTGCCTAGTTGGTCACTCCTGATCTGGGCATGTGGTAGGGGATCAGATCATGAAACAGATCAGAATCCAAGTTTGGCAGTTCTGTTACCTACCCATTGAACACTCTCTGTGACCAATACAGTATTTTCCCCCAGGTGGATGGGGAAGAAATCCAACTATTTCATTCTTCTAGTGAAGGGGGAAAATATGAAGATAACTCAAGTGAAAATTTGTTAGGTGTATTTTCAAATGGAAATTAGGTGGTTACATATTCATATTCTCTGTGTTCATAGGCATGTTTGCATTAATTATAGGAAATGAATACTAATTTATTATTGCCCCTGCTCACTATCAGTCTAAATTTATTTACCTATGAGGTCAATGAAAAATGAGTTGAGTCCTTTTTTCCTTTTTCTTTCTTCTTTCTTTTTAACATTGCTATTTAGAACACTTGGGACTGTGTTTTGCTGCAGATTTGTCATGGTTAATGAATGTTGCTGTAGCAGTCAATCATGTACTCTAAATACTGTCACGCTTTTTTTTTTAAAGCCTCAGTCATGAGCCATGACAGAAAAATAAACAAATAAATATAAAGCTAAAAAACTCTTTCACTGAGCAGCTACCCTACACAGAATCCCCCGGGAAGGCTAAAGGAGGCCAGAATAAATGATAATATAAGTGCTGTGGACCTAGGGAAGCAATGATGGGGTATGAACAGGAGGTTCTGGAGAAAAAAAATACACATATACACACGTGGGCGCATACACCAGTGGAAAAATTGGCAATATTAGTGGCCTCAAGGTGCAATTTCCTGGAGCAGTGAGATTGACAAGTCAGTACTAAATGCTGTTAATTTAACTAACTTCAGATTAATGGTAGAGTCTGCTATGACTGAAGCCCTCAAACACAGTCTCATTATAGCCTTGCTGGGAAGGTCCTAAATATAGGCATTGACAGTTTAAAACAAATTCGTATACATTTGTGTATTTTTAGACATAGGTTGGGCGTCAGAGTTTGTGTCACAGTTTTCAGGTTGATTAATTGACCCAGTAACTGCACCCTCTACCCAATCCCCCCTCCTTCTTTCACTCTAAATTATAGAGAAAATGGGGGAATTGTCCTTGCTAAGTCATTCAGTGAGCTTTTTATTGTAAGCCTGATGTTTGAATTGCATGCATGCGTCAACACTCGGGTGATAGACACATGATTTATAAAAATAAATTTTTCTAATACTATAAAATCCCCCCTATTAATTTTTATATTCACAACAGTTATTACGGTGTGAATTCCAGGTGGCATTTCAGATGGACAGCTTCTCTTGAGCTGTGTTTGACTCCCCTGATATTTTTCCTGCTTTCCCTAGTACAACACACTTTGTTTCCAGACTTTCCCTCTCCTCCCAGATTGTAGACATGTTATTTGATTTATACGGGTAAAGGGATTCTATATCTTCAATATAAAGCACTTTGCCTTTTCATAGGCTAACAAGGGAGATCCATAGAATTTGATGACTAGGTAAGTTTTCCAAGCTCATCTAGATCCCCGTGCTTTTTTCTCAAACCACAGCCTGATGCTGCAGAATGAATAGGATCATTCCTGCATCTTCCTGGATTCACCAACTTTCCTGTGTAGGTTTTGGTGAAAGCACATTATTTAGAAATTAAAATGAACACTTTTGTTATGGAGGAGAAGGAAAGATTTTTCTCAAAATTGAAGATTTTTTTAAAGGGAAACTTTATAGAAGTCTCCCTCCCCCCAATCCCAGGCTAAATCCCCAGGTACCCCTGGGAATATGCGCACTTGCCTCTGTTGTTAGAGGTAATCCCATGCATGAGTGGGAGAGGCACTGACTGAGCCAGAGGTTTCACCAAGCAAACCCTTTTCCCCCCATGGACTTTTTAATGGCTTAATAAAACACTCTCATTTGAAAGATTTTCTTTATTGACTACCAAATCAGCTGACTCATAAATTAATAATTTTCTCCCTATTATTACTGAACTCTCTCCCTATTTTTACTGCCAATAGAAGCATCTGTTCAGTAGGAGATAACCATCCTAACAAAATGGGTTAATACATTTTAAGCAAAAGTAAGTAAAAATGATAATTATCTTAAACCAGTGGATTGCAAACCGCGGCTCATGAGGCACATGCGGCTCTTTGGCCCTTTGAGTGTGGCTCTTCCATAAAATACCATGGCCTGGGCAAGTCTACTTTGAGGAAGTGGCATTAGAAGAAATTTAAGTTTAAAAAATTTGGCTCTCAAAAGAAATTTCAATCGTTGTACTGTTGATATTTGGCTCTGTTGACTGAGTTTGCTGACCACTGTCTTAAACTGTGTAGTTTTATCTTAAGTACTGGTGTGGTAGGCTAGGCATTTGATTGTGCTGGGAATCAAATTCCTATTTCTACCTCCCGGGGTTAAGAGCCATTGCAACTTCCTTATTTGAAGAAACTTAGACCCACGGAGGTGGAATGATTATCCACGATTTTCTTAAAAACTCAGTGAGCTCCCTCTAAACCAAATGGAATGCAAATTAATTCATTATTTATGTATTGCCATTTTCTAACAGCTACCTGTTTGTCATGAGATTGGTGAATTCATTTTGGTTGATTGGTTGACACAGAAACTAGAAAGGCTATGTCTATTTTATGATTGTTTTTCCTGCGTATCTACTTCTCTTATTCTTGGATCCATTCTTCCTTCGCTTTCCACCCTCTGAATATTTCCCTCGAGTCCAGAGCTCCTGAATCTGTTTGCAAGCTTGGGCCTTTTCTCTCTTACTGCTGTAGATCCCTTCTCCAGCCAAGCAGCTATCCCTCTGCACTGCCATAGCCAGCACAATAGAGGGTCTGTGAGTGTGTGGGGAGCAGTCCGGCTGGGGCAGGACCACTTGGAGGCTCTTGAAATAGGCTCCTTGCCATTGTGGTGTTTAATTATCAACAGCATTTCTACCACCCAGTGTTTCTGAGTGGGTATTTGTTATAAGACCTGCCCAGCTAATTAACTACCGGGTAAGAATAGGGGGAGGGGCAGGCACTTGGTGTTCAAAGAATACAATCACGATTACTGTTTAAACCCTGAGATAAACAGTGATCAGACACCATCAGAATCTAAACTATAGATCACTAACTACTTCCTTGCCTTGCTAGTTCTTAATTTTGCCCTTGCCCTGCAATTAGTAAATTTGGGCCTGATTGATAATTGTTAAAAGTTTGAAAATATAATAAGGGTAAAATGTAAAATAATTTCAATTTTTATTTTTAGGTATGAAAGTGAATATATTTTTTAATTAAAAATTTTTTCAATTATATTTTATATTCAATGTTAGAGGCCCAGTGCACGAAATTTATGTACAGGGCCGGGGGTAGGGGGAAGGTGTCCCTCAGCCCAGCCTGCACCCTTTCCAATCTGGGACCTTTTTTAGGCCCTATCCCAGTAGGATCGGACCTAAACGGGAAGTTGGACATCCCTCTCACAATCCAGGACTGCTGGCTCCCAACTGCTTATCTGCTTGCCTTCCTGATTGTCCCTAACCACTTGTGGCTGCCAGCCTGATCACCCCTTAACAACTACCCTGGTCACCTCTAACTGCCTTACCCTGCAGGCCTGGTCCCTCCCAACTGCCCTTCCTTGCAGGCTATTTCCTCTCAACTGCCCTCTCGTGCAGACCTGGTCCCCCCAACTGCCCTTCCCTGCAGGCCATCTTGTGGTAGCCATTTTGTGCCCACATGGGGGCAGCCATCTTGTGTGATGGTCAATCTGCATATTACTCTATTAGATAGGATAAAGGCCTGGTGCAGGATTGGGGCTGGCTGGTTTTCCCTGATGGGTGTCCCGGATCAGGATGGGGGTTCCCCTGGGACTTGGGGTGGCCTGAGCTAGGAGCCTGTGGTGGTGTGCAGGCTGGCCATGCTCCCCAGCGACCCAAGTGGAGGCCCTGGGATCTGGGATTTATTTACTTCTACAATTGAAACTTTGTAGCCTGGAGTGGAGCCGAGACTCCTACTTGCTCTGTTGCGGCAGCCATTTCTGTTGGGATTTATGTATCTTCTATAATTGAAACTTTGTAGCCTTAAGCAGAGGCCTGGGCCAGCTGGGGTGTGCAGAAAGCTAGGCTTCCTCCATCACCGGGGAAACCCAAGCCTCCCTCTTACTCTCTCTTTGGCTGCAGCTGGCTTGGTTGGGGTTAATTTGCATACTCACTTCTGATTGGCTAGTGGACATGGCTTCATGTGCAGCTGAGTGATGGTTAATTTGCATATTACTCTTTTATTAAATAGGATTATCCTGTATTAGTTCCAGGTTAAATAATCATATACCTTACAAAGTGGTTCCCTAATATATCTAGAACCCATCTGCCACCACATATAGTTATTACAATACTAGAGGCCCAGTGCATGAAATTCATGTACTTGGTGAGGGTTGGGGGAGGGCAGTCTCATAGCCCAACCTGTACCTTCTCACAGTCTGGGAGCCCTCAGGGGAGTCTGACTGATGGCTTAGGCCTGTTCCCCATGACTATTTTGTGACTACCAATTTGTAGTACTTAATCCCTTCATCTCTTTCGCCCATCCTCCCTAACCCCCTCCCATCTGGCTACCATCAGTATGTCCTATGATTTGAGTCTGTTTTTGTTTTATTTTTTCTTTAGATTTCACATATAAGTAAAATCACATGGAATTTGTCTTCCTCTGTCTGACTTAGCATAAGAACCCTCTAGGTCCATCCATGTTGTCACAAATGGTAAGATTTCATTCTATTTTTTTGGGGGGGGGGCAAATAATATTCCATTGCATATATGTACCACTTCTTCTTTATCCAATCTTCTATCGTTCACTGTAATGTTATTTACAATGATGGAGATATGGAAACAACCTAATTGATCACTAATTTAATTTTTTAATTGAGACTTTTAGGGAACAACTCATTTGGCTTGTTTGAAAAAAAAAAAGAATACATTTGCCCATTACTAATGATATGCCATCTTTCAATTTAGCACTAACTTTTCTATTGTTATTAGCATTTTCCTTGTTTTTATTGTTCTAAGGCATTTATCCTAGTGCTCAAAGGATCCTTATAACTAGCTTCAGTTGCCTTTTCCTATTGTCCCCTGGCCCTATATGATTTCCATTGTGAGGAGAAGTCATCAAGGTAGCCTAGTCCTTTTCACTTTTAACATTAACTTAAAGATTTTCCTTATCCTGAGCTGGATAAAAGGCTATAGGGTCCCTATACCACTTCCCCTTATGAATATATAACCCTAACAGTTATGCCGACATCTGGAGCCCATGTCTCATCACTAAAAGTAGCATAATAATGGCACCCCTCTCATAAGTTGTGATGTTAGTGATAATTTACAAGAAAAGACTCAATTAGAAGAGGCTTGTATTATACCCATTGGTCTATGTTATACTTTTTTAGAGGCACACAAAATAAATACTTGTTTTTATAAAATAGCTTTGTGTTCTTACATTAAAACGAAACCCCTCTTTATCCATATAAAAATTTTCTGTTCAGTCACCATTAAATGTTATATAGTAAGTGGTATCAGTTTCAATCCTATTTGTTGTTTCCAAGGATAAAACAAGGTTACTTAGGTATAAATCTTGGATTGTAAGCCAATATCCTCTGGGTGAACAAGAATAGACAGTTAATAAAATTTATCTTTGCTGATTGTAAGTGACAACCTTCTAACAACCTCACAGCTGACTTATTTTCAGGTAGGAACATCAAAAGAAAGAATATAGAGGCAGTCCAATAATTGATTATCTTTAAATTCAAATATTCTCATACAAGAAGCACTCATACCATACATTTTAGTTTACCCATCTTGCTAAGGTTCAGGACTCAAAATTCATTTGGCTTTACTTATTTTCAAGGACTTTGAGAGTCGTTCCAAAAATTTTTTTGTTACAGATTTGGAGGTTAAAATTTTCATTTTAATTACCATAGAATTTTCTCCTCTTAGAACTCATTATACCCTGGACATGAGGTCTGGAGTGTTTCTCTCTGCTACTTTCCAGCACGATGTGTATTCACAAAGTCCATATAATATAGTTTAGGTTGCATTTGTAGTTAGTTCTTTAAGAAGCCAGAGCCAGTGATACAGAGAGGGATTCCTGCCAAATATCCCAAGGGGCAAATGGACATTTTCTCTTAAAACAAACACATAAAACACTTGAAGAACTTATTTAGGAAATACGAAACATATTACCCAACAATGTTCGGAGGGAGCTTAAGTATGAAGATGTTAATTATATCTTCTAATTTTTTAGTGCTACCAGTAGCAATATAGTGTGAGCCATATCCTTTTAATTTTCCTAATAGTGATATTAAAAAACAACAGATGAAATTATTCTCAATATATTTTAGTTAACTCAGTAGAGTGAAACTATTATTTTAACATGTAATCAATATAAAATTATTGAGATATATTCAGTGTAATATTTTCATTTAGAACACATTTTGGACTAGATACATTTCAAGTACTCAGCAGTTAGGCTATTAGCTCTTGTGTTTGGCCAGTGTAGTTTTGGAACATAAAATTCTATAATAGTGCTTTTTTATTGAGCAATGTTTTCACAGCACACACTATACAACAGATGGATGAAATATTTAAATACAACTCTTGCATGTTTTTTTAATTGTTTTTTTGAGAATTATACTGGCTACTAATGTTTTTGACCATTTATAATGTGCCAGGGAAATGTTTTAAAGCTATTATTACATTTAATTCTCAACAATCCTAGACAGGTAGTGGAGGTATCCAATTTCCTAGAAGGCCTCAAAAATCGTTGTCTCCTGATGTTCACACGCTTCTACACTGTACCAGGGTTGGTCTACGTAGTCAACAAGATTAAGGAGAAATAAAAATTGATCATTTTTTGAGGTTAAGTTATAAAAGACACTGTTGCTTCCATTTTGGTTTCTCTCTCTCCAGTCATTTGCTCTGGGGGAAACCAGCTGCCATGTCAGAGAGCAGCTTTATGGAAAAGGAGAAGCCCATGCAGAAAGAAATACAAGTCTCTTGTCAGTAGTCACTCTGAGTAAGCTTGGAAATGGGCCTTCTAGATCAGCAGTTGCCAACCAGTGGTCCAAAAGATTGGTGCTCTAGATCAAGCCTCAAGAGGATAGGAATGATTATGTTGCAAGAATTTAAGGATGGGAACCTAGACTGTGAGTGTGTGCATATACACACCCATATGGTCAAAGATATCTTCTAACTATATTTTAATTTGTGATGAGAGTATATTCTGTATATATTTAAAAATGAAAAGCAAAAGCATGAAAAGACAATTTAAGAGCAAACTATAGCTCAGGCTGTGGCCACCTGATATCTAAATAATTATTTGGAAACATAAAGATCAATTCACTTCATATTCAATGATATCACTGCCTTAAACATAAGTAATATATTCATCTCCTTAACTAGAAGTAGCCTTGAGATTCATTCAATTAAACACATTTATTGAGTGCCTACTGTTTTGCTAGGGATATTGTGATGAATAAGATAATTTCCTCTCATGTGGACTTTACATTTTAATGAAGGAAAGAGAAAATGTCAAATAAAAACAGAGAGACATAGCATGTAGTGGTAAGTGCTATGCAGAAAATTAAAATAAAGTGATGTGATTAAATAAAAATAAAGTGCCTTTGGACTTGGTGGTCAGAGAAAGCTTTTCTTGAAGATGTTATGTTTAAATTAGAATGTTAAGAAGGAGTTGAGCATGTGATAAGATTTAAAGCCTTCCAAACACAGGAAATAGCAAATCTGAAGGCCCTCTGGTATGATAGTACGGCACATTGAAGGAATGGAGTCTGGTGGGGCTGGTGTATCATGGGAGAGAGGTGAGCAGTATGAGATGAGGTTCAAGGAGCAGGTTTATATGTCAGGGTGAGGATTTAGCCACCTATTTCATTATCTTATTATTTTTGCCTGGGACTACCAGTTCTGAAGACATGTTTTAATAGTTTTTAAAACACTGACAAAGATTTCTGTGATATCTAACATTTACACCTGGGTTTCCCTTTATTAAATCATACTAGAGGCCTGGTGCATGAAATTTGTGCATGGGGGGGGGGGGTCCCTTAGCCTGGCCTGCTCCCTCTCATTCTGGAGGATGTCCAACTGATGACTTAGGCCCACTCCTCGCCAAAGCTGGAAGTTGGACATCCTTAGAACTGCTGTGAAGATGGGAGAGGCTCCTGCCACTACCTCTGTGCTCACTAGCTGTGTGACCAGCTTCTGGTTGAGCAGCTCCCCCAGTGGGAGTGCATTGACCACCAGGGGGCAGCTCCTGCAGTGAGCTGGATTGAGCTGAAACCAGCTCTCCAACATCCCCCAAGGGGTCCCGGATTACAAGAGGATGCAGGCCAGGCCAAGGGACCCCATCTGTGAACTATCGGGACCGGGAAAGAACCATAGGAGGGCTCCAGGGCTTGTCCAGCCCATTTTGCTCACTCTCAATCTGCTGGACCCCAGCAGCAAGCTAAACTATCAGAATGTCTGCCCCCTGGTTGTCAGTGTACAACATAGTGAGTGGTTGAGCAGCCTTAGCATATCATTAGCATATTACCCTTTGATTGGTTGAATGGACAACTGGACAACCTGACACTTAGCATATTAGGCTTTTATAATATAGACTCCATGGCTAAATATCCTCCTATATCAAGAGATTATATGCTATGTTCTACTTGATCCTATCAATTTACTGTCCACATATTTTAATGAAGCAGATGAAAATATCTTAGGACTTCATTCTAGAGCTATGTGCCTAAGGTAGTTCTTTACATATTCTTAATGGTTGCAAATCTTTGCTCTTTGAGAGCAGATTTGATCTCAGGAAAACTCTAAATCAAGTCTGGTGAACATGGAGGGTGATGACGTTGGGCAGTGCTGTTTTGGAACAAAAATCAGGTGTGACTCTAAGCAACGAGTCAGATTTTCTCATAAACTGGCTCTGAGGACAAATCCAAACGTGTTCAGAGCAATGGAAGCACTGTTGGAGCAAGTGTGGGGTCTCCCATGAGGACCATGTTGAAGGATAACATTCGTTTGGGTTGTAGACTTTCTGGTGTGTTTGTTTACATAAAGCTGGCCTCATTAGTTTATAGTCACACCTCTTAGACGTGCTCTGAACCAGTCCCAGCACCAGCATGAACCCCCATCTACCGTAGAAACGAGGAGTGCATCCTGACAAGTCTGCCAAAATTGTAACACCGGTGTCTGTGTCTTACTCAAATGACAGTTACTATGCAGTTGCATTTTATGAAGTAACCAAACATAACTCATTCTGGGAGACATTTCCTAGTCCCACTTACAGTATGCAAGAGAGAGGAGTTCACAAAGCAATGCAGAGAGAGGGGAGCGGGTTTGAAGAGGAGGGAGAATGCTTACCCTAGGAAAGGGCAGAAAGACTAAGAGTGAGGAGCATTTCACCATTCTTACCTTCATATTATTAAACTGTGTAAAAAGAAAGACAATTATGCTACAACTACAACTAAATTCTGCCACAGGTACCTCACATATAAATTACTGGAAAACTTAAAGGTTTTTTTCCATACATTTATAAATATCACACACACAATTGTATGATATTTGTGTATGTGTTAAAATTCAATACCTGTAATTCCCAGCAGCATATTATAGGGCTTAAAATTACAACTGAAAATTTCTGAATACCTACCTTGTGGCAGGTACTGGGATTAAAAAGAGAGAGAAAATCCATGTGAGTGATGGGATTTGCACATGGTAGAAAGAGTGCTGGGCTAGTTTTCAGAAGGGAACATATGGTAGATATGCCAAAAGATAACATCTGGCTTCGTTATGATTAGTTATTTACAGAGCCTAAATGATGCCACATAAATAGCAGCATCAGAAAGGCTAGGATCTCATTGATGATTCAGCAAATTCCTCTGGAGACTTGTTGGACTGTGATTTGAGAGTATGAGTTAGTAGTAAGGGAGGGTTTCTGACTAGGGACTTTCCCATGCAGAGACAAGTCTTTCTCAGATACTGCTGTTCAGTTGAACATGAGTAGTCATGGACACTGGGACATTGAATGGATGAACTACAAAAGCCTCCATGAGTATCCTGAAGTATCTCTGCTCATTAGCTTTCCTAACTCCAGTCCTTTCAGATTCTGTTTCCTGAAATCAGCACACTTGGGATGCTATTATAAGAGTGACTGAAGTTTTCTTGTAGAAGAAATAAATATTACTTTGTGCTGCTTTCCTACAAGTGAGAGAAACAGAAAAGAGTCACCGAGTAAAGACAGTAGAGTCATGTAATGAGCAGGTGGGAGTTCTAAATACATTTAACCTTGGCAGTGTACAAGTTTTGGTGGCCACTTCGGGACTTTCCCTGTGAATAAGAAAATGTACATGATTTGCGTTTCAAGCTGTGTTTATAAAGAACACCTCTCTATAGTTCTATGATTGAGACAATAAAGACTGGAAGACAGGGCCATACCAATGGTTAGGAGTTAAGGCCCTAAACTCCTCTCTGTCTTTGTGATTCCTGTTATGAAATGGGGAGAATTACAGAGGACTTTCTTTTGAGTTGTGCTGGTTTCTTAATTGGCATAGTAGAAAGAGTGCTAGTTTTCAGAAGGGAACATACAGGGGGAGAAGACAGAAAAATAACCCTATTAAAAACCCTGCACTCTGCTTCAAAATACTTGACAAACATTAGAAGAGGAACAGATGGAGAATCAGGGAAGGAAGGATTGAGCATCTATGGTGTGATAAGAGTGTTAAGCTTTTCCACAAATACCAGAGAATTGAATACTTAAAGACCTGGCTTCAAATCATGCCTTCACCACTTACTAGTTTTATAGCATTGGGTGAATTATTTGACTTATCTTATTCCAGTTTTCTCATTGAGATGGGAGTTAGTTTCCTCATTTTAGCCAGCAAAAACATTTTTGAAATATGTAAAACACTCTAGGAACTTAGACTTCATTTTTATTTTTATTATACCCCGTCTCTGCAGTTACTGGGGAACAATTTGTAGCAGGTATTTGCTTATTTGGTTCTGGCTGGCAAACTGGTTTTTCTCGTGGACTATCTCATACTCATGCACAATAGCACTTTTTTTTGTATTTGGTATATGTAATGAATTCGAAATTCCTGAAAACAGATTGTGTTCTTTTATCCTGCCTCTCCCCTACAGGAATGACACCTTAAGGCACAGAACAGGATTTAACACATTTGGAGAGATGCAGGGTCCAATGGCCACAGCTTTTTGTTATTGGTTGTTTGGAAAGGCAGTAAATTTGCATAAAGGGACCTCAGGCATTGGTGTCTCACAGACTTGGGGTTGAGTTTTTGGTATTCTTGGGTCAGTCATTTAGCCTTTCACCATAAAAATTCCCTCTTTGAAATGGAGTTAATAACACCATCCTGAAGGGCTAGAGTGAAAAGTGGAGATCTGCATCATATGTGGAGACTTCATAGATAGATACTCAGTCAAGATTTCTTTGCCATTTTTACACCTGTGGGAGTCTATACCACTATGTCTTTGACTTGTTGGGTGGCCAAGATGACTTAAGTATCATATTTCCCAGAGGCTAAAACCTGGGTTGATCTCTCACTATCCTTTCCAACTTTGTGGTTATCATTCTCAAGGGAGTGAGTAAAAACCAGGGATCTTTGAACACATTTTCTTTTGGTTTAATAAGATATTTAGTACTTGGATTCTTTTATAGAGATTTAATTATACACAAAGAGGCTTGGGGAGAGTTGGGAGTCTTACTAGTTTAATGAAAATGGAGAATTCTTTGTAGCGTCTTAGGTAAGTAGGACTAATGTTTCATCCAGCCCAGTCTGAATGAATGGTCTCCTTGTTCCTACAGAATGGGGCTCAGTCTGCATTCTCTATGTTCAGACCCTCTGATTCTTCCTCCACTGCTCTCTCACTGGATCTTTGGGTCAAACGTTATTGAAACATAAACTGGAAGGCAGCAAATAAGCCCTTTTGATTTCTTCGATCATTATTTGCCCATCCCTGCAAATTCTCCAGTCCACTGAAAGGAAGCAGCACTTTGATGATGCGCTCTTACTGAAGAGCCCCAATCATGTGGAACCTAAACCCTCACACTCTTTGACATGGATGTGGTGAGCTTAGCATTTTTAAAATAAAGAGTTTTCTGATACAGGGATCTGTCTCTGGACCTAGTCTTTGGGTGGCAGGAGTTTATGAAATTTAGAGCCAGAGACGTGACCTCTAATTACATATTTGCTTGCTTCTCTTTCAGCCTCTAGGTCTCACCACTTGGAAGTAAGTGAATCAGTATTAGTGAAACTAACAGTTTGACGAGTTTACTTTTTTCTTTTAGGAAACATAAAAACTGTGGCTCAGAGCCATTGTGGTCACTGGGTCAGAGAGTTTGCACCAAGGGGAATGTGAGTGCCTACCCCAAATGTTGCTGTGAGGATTAAAGTAGTGAATATACATAAAGTGCTCAGAATAGTGCCTGGCACAGGGGTAGTAGGGTTGTGTGATTTTATCCCATCCACTCTGGGCAGGGTCTGTCATTGGCCTCAGCTCGACTCCAGAAAGAAGCCACTCACAAAAGTCCTCATATTATATGATTCCATTGATGTAAAATGCCCAGAATAGGTAAATGTATGGAAACAGAAAGTAGATTGGTTGCTCAGGGCTGGGAGCAGTGAGAGGTTAAGGTGATAACTAATGTTTTTTTTGTTTTTTTTTTAGGGGTTGGGGATGCTAATGACAATGGTCTAAAATTGTGATGGTAAGTTTCACAATTCTGTGCGTATACTAAAAACCAGTTATTGTATGGCATGTGAATTATATCTGAATAAAACTATTAAGAAATACATCCAGAATTCCACTCCTGCTTACCATCAGTGTGTCATTAGCATGCTAGTCCAAACAATTGGCACCTGTCTTTTGGACCACTAAAAATAGATTCTCTTAACTGTTCTTCATAATTACCTCTCCACAGAGCACTGTAGTGATCTTTGAAAATGTAAAGGAGACTGTATCATTCACATCCTTCAACTGCCCTGTTGTCTCCTCATCACACAATCATCTCACCATGGCCTGAATGATCTGTTTCTGGTGACTTCTTCTTCAGTAATCCATCTCGTGTTTATTTTGCTTTAGCCACATTAGCCTTCTTGTTCTTCAAATATGGCAATCTCATTCCTGCTTGCATCTGCATCTTCTATTTGACCTGACACCTCATTTTTTTTATGTTGTCCAGGCTCAAATGTCATTCCATCAGAAATGATTTTCTTAACCCTATTTAAAATAGTTCTCACTCCATCAACCTTTAGCCACTCATTCATTTTATTTTCTTCCTAGTATTTATCACTGTTTGAGTTTATATTTTAATTTGGCTTTTTAATTGCTGATTAGAAGTCCCCTGTACTAATTTTGTAAGTTCTATGAGAATAGAGACTTTTGTCTTGCTCACCACTGTAATCTTAGTACCTAGAACAGTGCTGTCCTCAGTGTTTATTGAATGAATCAGTGAAGCCAGCATACTGATTATGAACATAAAGACAGTATCACACACATACTTACCCTTTTTTCCTATGTATATTCCTGTTCTATAGCTGCACTTGGAGTATTTCATATTTGGTTTTATTCTTAGGAGGATGTTCCCTTGAGGTTCTTTTTCAGTACCATTCAGCATATTCTATTTAGAATGTAACCTGATGCCCAGACTGATCAATAGTTGCATGAAAGTCCATAAAAACATGCAAAGTATTTCAGAACCTATGCTGAGTTGATCATTCGTATTTCAAAGGCTATTTCAATGGGGTGTAGCCTTAAAAGAACATGTTTTAATTTTCAGGTTTACTTACAGTGTGGACTTTCTCTTGCTCCTGTCCTCAGGAGAATCCTAGCAATGGGCACATTGTTGGTCATGATGGCAATATCCAGAGGTGTCAACCCCTCACTGTTAGGAGTATTGAGATCTAGTTCTTCAGCTGTGTACTGACTCAGAAGGATCTGCACAGCATCCATGTCCTGCTGTTCGACTGCTTCAAACATGGCTTCGTTGCCCTGGAAGTTCTGGAAAAGAGCAAAAGCAGGTTAGTACAATTTCATAGATTAGCATATCTTAGTAGCTTAACTATGTTGAATTTTGGGACCGCTTTAGTGACTGCATTCCCACTTGTAAGTTATATATAATTTTAATTTACTCCAAGGTCTCCAATGTAGACACTGTGTTGGTTCTTCCTTCCATCATTTATTTCTAAGGGACATTGAACAGACATGTACATTTAGATGCACTGAAGCATTACAGTAGAGCATCGATAGTCTATAGATTAAAGAGCAAACATCAGCTTTCTCAATCCCGCCTTCAGTGGAACACTTGTTGATAGACCCTTAAAAAAGTGTTCTAAGAAGAAGGGAGCATGTGGTAAAATAAATTTGTTAAACATTGGATTAAGCCAAGTTACCCCATTATTTTACTCTAAGACCTCTCAGGGCCTTTAATAATTTTAACATACAATTATGACTCTCCAGTAGGTGGGAAATATGACCTGTTTCAAGTATTTGTTCATAGAATGTATTTTTAATTGCATTTGTTTGAACTGCTTCTGGAATAATGTTATACAAAATCCAGTTTGGGAAATGCTGGCAGAGAGAACATAGCAATGGCAGTTTAAATTGTGACTAGCTTGGGATTGAGAGTTCATTTTCTCAGCCCTCTCTTTCCACTCCATATCTCTACTATTGCTCAGACCATCATCATCCTTTGCTTGGACCATGGTAATGACCTGCCTGTTGCAGTCTTAGTCTCCTCCAGCCCATCACTGATACAAGAGTAGTAATCTTTCTAAAGTTTACATGACATGTTCATTCCCTATTTATAATCTCTAATAGCTCCACACTGCCTGCAGGCTGGTTCCCCAACTCAAACACTACTTAGTACTACCCTCTACTCTTTCTCAACCCATAGCCCCAACCACTGAACACCTGGCATTTCTGAGTCCTCAGGGGAGGGTGTCTCAAAATAAGTGGTATCCAGGGAGGGTTTCCAGGGCTGGGTGGCAAATTGCTTTGGGGCCATAGAGAACCAAAAGTTTAATACAATACCCATAAAGACAACATGGTTCTTTATGAAACTTCATGAAAAGTTCTTTCAGATACATATTTCTATAGCTCATGGGAGAAGAGTGACCCATTCACATTTACACATCTATCTGGTATCTTTTCCAAGAATAGCTAGATCTTTAAAATACTGAAATATCGTTGGTCTTGACCTAGCATAGGAGCCTTGTAATTAAAATGTGTAAGGTTTTATTTTTAGTCTCATCAAAAATGAGTCTCCCAATCAAAGGCTGCAGGTTAGCTTAGCTGAGTACATAACACATGACTAAAGAAAATACAAAGCGATTATGCAAATGCTCATTTTGACAGTGGGCACCCAGGGAATAGTTGTTTTGGCATGCAGTTAATTCTCAGGATTATCTGCTGAATGGAAAAGGGTTTTGTCAATAGTCTGCCAAACTGAAGAGCCTCTGAGACTTAGGCCATAACTCAGCCACAATCAAGCCCTCCCAGAAGATGAGTTTGAAATGGGAAAACAAATGAGTGGTAAGTTAAAATGCTGCCCTGTCCACAGTTGTGCATTTGTGATTCTTAGTATGTCTCATTTCTCATGTGCCATATTTACTTTCACTCTTAAGTAATTTCCTCCCCCATGCTTTTGCTGGCAAACTCTAGTATGCTTCTATCTGGAAAGGCTAGGGCTCATTTCTGTTTTAACCTCAAACAAATGGTGCCATTACCCCCTGCAGAAATAACCTTGCTGAGCATGTTAATGTTTGCTCTCAGCTTTTACTGAGGGCCAATATAAGAAACTACTACATGAGAATGTTTTAACATCACCAATACTATTTTTTATTTTCCATTACATAACTCACCATGAAAGCTTATAAAGGCCAGAGGATTCAGCAACAGAAAAATATTAAAGTCTCCTTATAGACTGATTTACTTTCAGCTAGCGGGGTGCTATAACCGTTGTTTCCCTTTCTGCTCTGACTGTATAGGTTTTCAGAGATAAATGTAATGATAAAATTTAAGTACTGTATTTGCCTAAGTTTTTGGTATATCTATTTCTCTTTCCATTCCCACCAATCTGCCAAACTGAAGACTTAGGCCATATTTTTCTATTTTCTTTTTATCTGTCCATCCTCTTTCCATCTTTCTTTCTCTTCATTTTCTCACTGTGTCCCTTATCTCTTTCTGTCTTGTTATTTCCCATTATATAATGCATATGCATTTTATTTTATTTTTTTGCTTAAATTCTGTCTCAAATGCCATTGGAAAGCATATGGAGTATACATTATGAATAAAATATTTATTGATCATTCAATATTTAAATGAGCAATGAAGCTATCAGAAAGCTATTTAATCTCATACTCCCTATTTGCTGCTTTTGGTATATTAGAGAATGGAAAAGGTGGAAAATTAAGGAAGAGAAAGGGGAAATCTCACAATCACTCATCCTTCAGCTAACAACATAGATATGTGCAGCTCCTATCTTACCTGACACCCAGCATCTCTAACATTGCAAACATGAAGTTCTGAGGTAAATGTGGATTATATTAGCATTCCCTTAAATCCAAACACAACTGCATAAATCAAACCAAGGCAAGAATATAAAAAGTTTTCTTACCATTGAGGTCTTTCTGAGACTCAGCCGGTCAGTCCTTGCTCTAAAGTAGGCCTCATCAAATGAAGAGTGGCTTCCCTTCAGTTTCTCAGATAGGTTCCTGTACAGGCGTTTGGCAGCATTGGGAGATGATGGGGCGCTGTGTTTTTTTGACTGAGAAAGATGTAAACTCTGCATTTGTTGGGTCATTTTCACACGACAGTTCCTAAGAGGAGGAAAAGATAATGTATCATTTACACAACATAATTATAAATTGACACAGAATTTTATATTCTCTAGTAACCATCTGGAATCTTGATAAAACATTATAGCTGGAAGAGATCTTCAAAGTCATCAAAATAGCTTTCATGTTATAGGTGAGAAAGCTGAAACTCAGGGAAAGGAAGAACCTTGTTTATGGCCACATAGCTAATTACTGGCAGAAAGAAAATGACCTCCATTTATTATGTGAACATGTACATCTATATACAAATATAGATACATACATATATATGACATGAGCCTCTGCTTCACATTGTTTTGTCTCTATCTCATTTGGAGGAAGCATCTCAATTCTATAACCCAGGGAGTCTGTTCAGTTCTTCTTGGATATATGTAATTGGTTTCATTCTGCTTACCTCCTTCTAGATGCTGCTCTCTGTTGGCTGTATAAGAAAATGTAGTATTCCCTGCAGAGTCCCCTTTTCTCCAGGTTTTAATTATGCCTGTTTTTTTGAGATCTGGCGAATCAACTCAGTGCCCAGAGGTTGGGGGATTTATCCCATAGGCTGGTCCTTGTTCACCCCAGATACTACTCTCTACCATCATTTTCTAAGTAGTACTTGACTGCTGTTCCACAAATCTCTACTCAGGTCTCAATGTCATACTTGAAGTCAGTTTCCAGGTGAGCCAGGCCATTTCAGAAGCCATCCACCATTAGGTTGGATACTGCTATTGAAATATCTGTGCTACCAAGGCTAAGACTGCTGGCATGCATACACATTTTGGATGACAAATACATAAATGAAATTACTAGTCAAGGGAGTAATATGTAAAGTGTTCCCACCCCTGATGCAGCCTTTGGTGCATTGGGCCCGAGGTCTATCTAGAGCATGCTGCTGTATTCCCACCACCTCCCTTCAAATCTCCAGTCATTGTATTTTTATAGCCTTATGGATCCCACGATATGATATAATAACATGTAGAACCTCTTTTATTGAACTGTTCACAGGACTGACTATAATGATTTTCCAATTCCAATGGGATGAAATATAAATTCTTTAACCTCATATATACTACTTCTCTCTCAAGCATCATCTCCTGCTATATACCTCTACATTTTATATTTCAGTTTTTCTGACTTCTTGGGGTTTCCTAAGTAGTTTAAACTTTTTCCTGCTTCTGGGTCTTTGTATACACTACTTTGTACGTATTGGAATTCTATCTGTGTCTTTATAACCTAAGAAACAATAGCTGATGTATAAAGTCTGTGCTCAAATGGTCTCTCACATCCCCAGGCAAAACTATGTAATTATTTACTCATTCACTTAGTATATGCTTGTTATAACAAATATTTTCTTATATCACAACTGTTTTTTGGCTTTCTGTCTCCTGACTAGTCTATATGCATCTCAAGATAAGCACTGCCAAAAATCCCTAGCACCTAAAATGTGCCTTCCTCAGGGTAAAAGGAATATAATACATATTAGGATATGAATTATTACTCTTCCACCTACTATGTGAACTTGGGCAAGTTACTTAACATGTCTGAATTTCATTTATAAAATAGGGATAATAATAATATCCACAATTTTAGTTGTGAGGATTTGATGAGATAGTGCATCAAAGAGTTTAAAGTATCGGGTAGTTCATGGCAGCTGTTATATTTGTTATAGAAGAAAATAGATACCTTAGAATAAATGAAGGCACATATGAGACTGTTACATATTTCAAGAGGATACCCAGAAAGCTAATTTCCTCCTCATGCCTCTGAATTTGTTTCTATGTTTGCAGTACCAACTAACCTTGATTGACTTACACTTCCACAAACGGAGGTCCATCTTCGCTACATTGTTAAATGTCTTTAAGGCACTTTTTATGTCTTACATTTCCTCCAACACAAAAAGACTTTTTAGTGCCTTCTAAGTTCTAAGGTGGTCAGACCTATTCAGAATTAGTCATGCCCAGTCTTACCTAAATAGTCTCATTTAAATTTTGGAGGATGATATAAAGCACTGTCAATAGTGTGTATGTATGTATAAATGTGTTTTCATAAATCTTTAATAATCTTTCAATTTATACAAAAGCAAAAATGGAAAGATTAGGTTATTTGACATCTTTTTCCATTTACAAGTCCTTTACTTCTATTTAATAGCAACTATAGTGATTCCTCTATATCTTTTTAGTCCTACAAAAATTCCAGATTGATATGCAAGCTGGTTCACAAGGGGACGGCCCTAAACTCTCTCTTTCTGCTCTCTGTCTGAAGCCTTTCCCTTCAAAATTAATGCCCCAGTTAGTGCCATCTGTCTTGTCTATATCGTTATCATTCCCAAAATAACTCTACACTTTTTGTATCTGACACAGTGCCCAGGAGTCCAGTAAATAAGTTCTTTTCGATTGATCAGATTCCAGCTACTTGCTCTACAACTAATGACACCTACCCACTGGTTCCTTTTGTCTTTGCTCATGTCCCATCTGTTCTTTTTAGTCAAAATAGATTTACTTTCTCTGTCTTTTTGACTTTCTTATCATACACCCCAGCTGTCCTTTCCAGGCTATCCTTCAGCATATTTTTATTCTTCTAGTTGTTATCTGTTATTATGTATTTTTCTTCCTCTATATTTAAAATTTTGTCTGGTTAGAAATACTGATAAAGACAACTAACTTCCCATTATCTGTTCTCATAAACATGCATGCCTTTTAAACTAATTTGCTCTTTAATTTTTACCCTTATGGAAAGGAACAAGCATTTGAGAAGCATTATAACTTCGGTTCTGATTATTTGGCAGATCCAAGCGCGAATCCTGATATTTATAATCTATGTTACTTTGGACAGTCATATAAAAATGTAAATTATTTGAGTTTGTTTAATTACAGTAGCCACTCAATAAATAACAGCAATTATTAAAGTTACCTCAAGTCTTCCCTAACCAAAGACATCAAAGTATATTGCAACAATTTAAATAGCTTTCTTGTTTTAAACATTGTTTTGAAATCTGACTTATTTTGATAGGTAAGTTTAAACATTTTAATATGTGTTTTTTGTAACTTGTAAAATAGGAAGAGAGCAAGTAGAACTTCAAACTATTAAAGGGAAGAGAGGATTAAAGATAAAAATAATAAAACAAGAGATATAATAAGAAAAAGTAGTAGGGTTAAGGTTAAATATATCTGTGAGTACAATACATTCACATGGTTTACTTTTTCTAATAAAAGACAAAACTGTCAATTGAGATTTTTTAAAAAGCAATTTATAAGCCATACACCTAAATAAACATTTCACAGAAAGATGATAAATAGGATAAGAGTATGACGGTGGAAATAGCAAACTAAGGACATCTAAAAATTCTCCCCTCCACAAAAGCATTGAGAACACTACTAAAATTGGTCAGAATTAACTTTTTCAGAACCATAGAAATTAACAAAAATTTTGCAGCAATCCAGGGAGTGTTTATTCAAAAAGAGTGGATAAATTCAGTAAGAACAGTAAGGTTAATGGCATATTTACCTTGCTTAGTTTCCATATTCCCCATCTCTTGGTGGCCTTGAAGACCAACAGCCTATATCAGTGCTTGGCAAACTCATTAGTTAACGGAGCCAAATATCAACAGTACAATGATTGAAATTTGAGAGCCAAATTTTTTAAAATTAAACTTCTTCTAAAGGTACTTTTTCAAAATAGACTCGCCCAGGCCATGGTATTTTGTGGAAGAGCCACACTCAAGGGGCCAAAGAGCCTCATGTGGTTCGTGAGCCGCAGTTTGCTGATCGCTGGCCTATATTCATGGTAAAACAAAACAAAAAAAATTTTTTAAAGTAGCCTGGCAGCCACTGGTGGTGCAAAATGGTGATGGAGTTCCTTCAAAATCCCATTTTCAGAGAATTGTCATTATTTGACCTGTTTGGTGGTTCCTTGGAAGACCCTACTCACAGGGCTTTTCTTTATTTGTCGTGACTTTGAGCTTACCAAGTGCAAATAACCTTTTCCTCTGGGTATCTGTAAAAAACAAACATCAGCAACTGTTTTAACATCACAGCTACCTGAGGTGGTGGATAAGAGTGGGCAAACAATAGACTAACCAAAAAGCTTAAAGGAGAAGCTTAAATGTAATGTACATGAAAGACTTTGAAAAGCTGTGACACATTCATGGGGCTCTCATGCATGCCCAGGGTTGGGAGCATTCTCATGAAACCCCTGAGAAGGTCCTAAGCTCTCATATCTGGTTGACTTTGAGGCTCTGTGCAAGCAGGAAGTGAAGGCCAAGGCAGATCTGTCAACTGCCTAATGAGTATTGAAGGTGTGCACACAGAGCCTCCTCTGCAGTGACTGGGAAACTTATTAGTTCTAGGCACTTAAGAATATTTTTGTTCAGTCATTAGCTGACCACTAAACTAACCAAGAAGAGACTTAGTAGCCACATATGACAATACATACAGACTTTACAGATACAGCTCTAAAAAAAATCACTAAACAATAAACCTTGAGGAAAGGGTATAATCTGATTTCTAGAGTTGCTGCATTATGTTATTTAAGATGTGTTTTCAACAACAACAACAAAGTAAGGCATGTGAAGAAACAAAAATATTTTCCATTCACAGAAAGTAAAAGCAGTCAATAAGCAAGGCCAGATCCTTATTAGACAAAGACTTCCAGTTTCATATCTTAAATATTTTTAAGGAACTAAAGGAACCATGTCTAAAGAAATCAAGGAAATTATGAAAATGATATCTCACGAAATGTTCTAAAGAAAGATGTTTCTTTTTCTTTCTTCTAAAGAGAAGGGGACAGATCTGTTGAATGAAGGTGGGCTGGTCTCTGCAACATGACAGTAGGATCAGACTTTAGGATATAGTTAGCCAGGGAAAGATATTCTATGGGAAAGTTATTTCTAGTTTTATAATTTCTTTTTTTGAATCTTAATAATTTTTTAATTCCCAGATCTTCAATGAAAGTCATGATAGATGTTATAACCTGCCGAACATTTAAGGAAGAAATAATACCAATTCTACACAAAACTCTTTCAAAAATTTGGCTTCATTTTGAGGCTACCGTTGCCCTGATAGCTTTTACTTAAAGTGTTTTTTTCACTTTGCTAACACCCAATGTCTCTCGTGAACAGAGGGAACAAAATTTCACCAAAAAAAGTTAGCAAATAAAATCCAGCAATACACAAAAAGGATAATACATCAAGATCAAGCCTGGTGTACTCCAGGAAAGCAAGGTTGGTTTAATATTCAAACATCCATTGATGCAATCACTATATTAGCATAGTAAAGAAAAAAATATGGATATCTTAATATATGCAGAAAAGCAGCATTTGACAATATTCAATATCCAATCATGATTTTTAAAAAACTTTCCGAAATAAAAGGGGTCTTCTCAAACCTGATAAATGAAATCTACAAAAAGTTATAGTCAACACTGTACTTAAAGATTAAAGACAAAATGCTTCCTTTTGGGTCAGATTCAAGGCCAAAATGCCCACTCCTACCTTTTCTATTGTACTGGGCATTTAGCCAGTGAAACAAGGCACGCAAAATAAAGGAGTGTAGATTGGCAAGAAAGAAGCAAGACAGTCTTCATTTGCAGGTAACAGGAAAAGTTTTGTAGAATAATTCAAATAAACAAAATACATGCAAACCACATATACTTAAAATTACATGGCATTAATGAGTGCAATTAAAGAATACCTAAATAAATGGAGAGATATACCTTGTCCATGCATTAGATCAGAAGAATTAGTAGTATTAGCATTCAAAAAAGAATTAAAACCTTTCCTTAGACTATTCCAAAAAATTCAGGAGGAAGGCACACTTCCAAGCTCTTTCTATGAAACCAACATTGCCCTAATCCCAAAACCAGATAAAGACACCTCAAAGAAAAATAATTATAGACCAATATGCCTGATAAACATGGATGCTAAAATCGTCAACAAAATTCCAACAAATCAGATCCAGCATTACATTAGAGAGATCATACACCATGACCAAGAGGGATTTGTTCTGGGGATGCAAAGCTGGTACAATATCTGCAAGTCAATAAACATGATACATCACATAAACAAATTGAGAGACAAAAATCACATCAATTGATGTAGAAAAAGCACTTGACAAAATCCAACACCAATTCCTGATAAAATCTCTTAGCAGAATGGGAAGAGAGGGATCATACTTCAAAATAATAAAAGCCTTATATGACAAACTTACAGCCAACATCATATTCAATGGGCAAAAACTAAAACCATTTCCCCAAGAACAGGAACAAGACAGGGATGCCTATTTTTACCACTCCTATTCACCATAGTATTGGAAGTGCTAGCCACAGTGATCAGACCAGAAGAAGAAATAAAAAGGCATCCAGACTGAAAAGAAGAAGTAAAACTGTCATTATTTGCAGGTGACATGATGTTATACATAGGAAATCCTAAAGACGCCATCAAAAACTCCAAGTCTTAATAAAAATAAATGAATTTGGCAATATAGCAGGATACAAAATTAACACCCAGAAATCTATGGCTTTTTTAAATACCATAATGAACTTACATAAAGAGAAACTTAAAAAAATCTCATTTACCATTGCAACAACAAAATAAATTAACTTACAATAAACTTAACTAAGGAGGTAGAAGACCTCTACTTGGAAAACTATAGGATGTGCAAAATAAGAAATAAAGGAAGGCATAAACAAATAAAAGAATGTATAGTGTTCATGGCTTGGTAGAATTAACAGCATTAACATGTCTATCCTACTAAAGCAATTTATAGATTCAATGCAATCCCCATTAAAATACCAATGGCAATTTTTGGAACTCTCCAAAAATTCATATGGAATAAAAACAAAACAAAACAACCCCAAATAGCCGCAGCAATCCTGAGAAAGAAAAACAAAGTTGGAGGAATCACAATACCAGATATCAAGCTATATTACAAAAGCCACTGTTCTCAGAACTGCCTGGTACTGGTACAAAAGCAGACATAGACCAATGGAACAGAACAGAGAACCCAGAAATCAACCCAAACCATTATGCTCAATATTTGACAAAGGAGGCAAGAGCATACAATGGAGTAAAGACAGTGTCTTCAATAAATAGTGTTGGGACTATTGGACAGATACATGCAAAAAAATGAAACTAGAACACCAATTTACACCATACACAAAAATAAACTCAAATAAAGGAGTTAAACATAAGACAGGAAACCATTAACAGTCTTAGAAGAATCCACAGGCAGCAAAATATCAGACATATGTCATTAGTATCTTTTTTACTGAATCTGCTCCTAAGACAGTGGAAACTAAGGACAAAAGAAATAAATGGGACTACGTCAAAATAAAAAGCTTCTGCACAGCAAAAGAAATCAACACAACAAGAAGTCCCACTGCATGGGAGGACACATTTGCCAATGTTATATCAGATAAGGGTTTAATCTCCAACATTTACAGGGAACTCATACAACTTAACAAAAGGAAGATAATCCAATAAAAAAATGGGCAAAGGACCTAAATAGACACTTATCGAAAGAAAACATACAGAAAGCCAACAGAACTTGAAGACATGCTCATAGTCACTAATCATCCAAGATATGCAAATCAAAATTCTCACACCTGTCAGAATGGCTATCATAAAGGACAAGTGCAGATGAGGATGTGGAGAAAAAGGAATCCTCGTGCACTGCTGGTAGGATTGCAAACTGGTATAGCCACTGTGGAAAACGATATGGAGTTTCCTAAAATTAAAAATGGAACTCCCATTTGACCCAGTAACCCCACTTCTAGGAGTACATCCCAAGGAATCAGAAATCAATCAGAAAGAATATATGTGGCCCTATGTTTATAGAAGCACAATTTACAATAGCTAAGATTTGGAAACAGCCTAAGTGCCCATCAGCAGATGAGTGTATTAAAAAACTGTGGTACAGGGAGGAACCAAGATGGTGGCATAGGTAAACTCTTGCTGCCTCTCACAACCACATCAAAATTACAACTAAAAGACAGAACAACTATCATCCAGAACTGCAGGAAAATTGGCTGAGTGGGAATTCTACAACTAGAGAGGTGAAGAAAGAGCATTGAGATTGGTAGGAGGAGAGGAGGTGAGGAATGGGCTGGTACCCGGGTGTGCTGCTTTTTTATTTGGGAGGGAGATACAAGCTCCAGCTTGCTCTGAACTCCAGTTCCAAGTGAGACTCTGGTGAACCCAGACACAATTTAGGGACAAACTGGACTGTCTGGCATTGGGAGAGGAACACGAGGATGGCTTTCTTTCAGATAGAGGTGCAAACAGTGATCATTGTTCCTGCATTGAGACCTCTCCAGTGCAGGGACAACTGGCAGCCATTGATATTTGCTCCACCCTGCTGATTACCTGAGACCCCACTCCACCCAATTTACAATCCCACCCAAGCTGTGCACATTGGCTTTTGCATATGAGTGGCCTGTTCTTTCTCAGCCTAAAACCTGTCAAACAGGCAGCAGCTGGGGCAGGGAACCCCAAAGCAATCAATCCAGCAGCAGTATCCTGCCTTGCTACACAGCCGGGCCTTGTCTGGGCACCTGAAAACCTGATACAAAGAGGAGGAATTTGCAGATATCTCTGTAGCTTCTGCTTGGCGGCCCCTGTCAGTGGCTGATTTTGCAGCTCTTTTGAGATCCAAGAGCCAGTGTACCCATTGGTCAGTGTGAGACCGTATACTGGATCTTCACATCCATAAGAGACACACTCCAGGAGCAGACTCAGCACCAAGGCTCCGCTGAAGCAAGTCCTGCTCCATAGGGTGCAAGAGTGTCCACCTCAGGTGATTTGGGAGGATGAAACACTGGGCCCTAAGGGACATCTATTACACAAGACCACTCTTTCAACTCAAGGAGTCTTAGCAGCTGCCCAATACATAGAAACAAACACAGGGAAGCAGCCAAAATGTGAACAGAGAAACTTGTCATAAATGAAAGAAATGGATGAAAGCAAAATACTAGATACAGAGTTAAAAACCACAGTTATAAGGTGACTCAAGAATCTTCTTCAAACCTCTGAGGAACTTAGTGAGACCTTCAAGGATTTTAGTGAGAATGCAATAAAGGGCGGAAGGGAGGGAGGGAGGGAGGGAGGGAGGGAGGGAGGGAGGGAGGGAGGAAGGAAGGAAGGAAGGAAGGAAGGAAGGAAGGAAGGAAGGAAGGAAGGAAGGAAGGACCGGTCAGAAATAAAGCATACACTGACTGAAATAAAGAATATAAAAAGATTCAACAATAGTCTAGAGGATCTCAAGAATCAAGTCAAATATTATTACAGATGTTCCTCTGTAAAAAACACCCAACCAGAAGAGCAAAAAGAATCCAAAAATATGAAGATAGTGTAAGGAGCCTTTGGGACTTCAAGCACACCAACATCAGAATTATGAGGGTGCCAGAAGGAGAGAGAGAGCAAGATACTGAAAACCTATTTGTAGAAATAATGACAGAAAACTTCCCCTATCTTGTGAAAGAAATAGACTTACAAGTCCAGGAAGCACTGAGAACCCTAAGCAAGAGGAATCTAAAGAGGCCCACACCAACACACATACTAATTAAAATGCCAAGGGCAAAAGACTAAGAATCTTAAAGGCAGCAAGAGCAAAAGAGTTCCTATAAGGGAGTACCCATACAACTGTCAGCTGATTTCTCAACAGAAACTATGCACACCAGAAGGGAATGGCAAGAAATACTCACAAGTGATGAATAGCAAGAATACAACCAACATTACCCAGTAAAGCTATAATTTAGAATTGAAGGTAGGATAAAGAGTTTCACAGACAAGAGCAAGCTAAAGGAGTTCATCACCACCAAACCAGTATTATATGAAATGCTAAAGGGTATTCTTTAAGAAGACGATGAAGAAGAAAAAGACAATGATAAAAAGTATGAACAATAAAGCGATAACAAATACATATCTATCCACAAGTGAATCTAAAAATCAAATGAATAAAAAATCTTATGAACAGAACAAACTGGTGAATGTAACAGAATCAAGAGCATGGAAAGGGAGTAAGTTGACAGTTCTGGGGGTGGGGGAAAAGGGATGTGGAGGGTGTGGAAAGAGATTGGACAAAGACCTTACACCTATGGATGAGGCAGTGGAGGTGGGGTGAGGGTTTGGGATAGGGTGGGAACCAGGTGGAGGGGAGCTATGGGGGGGAAAAAGAGGAAGGTTTGTAATAATCTGAACAATAAAGATCAATTAAAAAAACTATGGCACATCTATGCAATGGAATACTATGCTGTTGTAAAAAAGGAACTCTTACCATTTGCAACAGCATGGATGGACCTGGAAATCATTATGCTAAGTGAAATAAGCCAATTGGAGAAAGATAAATATCACATGATCTCACTCATTTGTGGAATATAATGAACAAAATAAACTAGTGGGAAAAAAACAGATCCAGAGAGACAGACGCATCCAACAGACAGTTTAACCTCAGAGAGAAGATGGTGGTGGTGGGGGGGTGAGGACTTATATGAATGCATATAAGCATAATCCATGGACACAGACAGGGGGTGGTGATGGGTATGGTGAGGCCATGTTCTGGGGGGTGAGAGTGGCCAGGAAGAGGTCAATGGGGGAAAAAAGACCTATGTAATGCTTTAAACAATGAGGAATTACGAAAAAAATCCCTAATGTTATTAAGTTGTTAATTCTTCCAAATTGAGCTAGAGAGTCAAAGCAATTTCAGTTAAAATTCTAGCAGGATTTTTTAAATTGATAAGCTGATTCTAAAATTTTTATAAAAATAGGATCTAAAATTTTTAGTCAAAACTTTGGGAAAAAAGTACAAAGTTGGAAGACTTACATTACCTAACTTCAAGAGCAGCTTTAAAGCTACAGAGATCAAGACATGCTATACTGGTGTAAAGATAGCAATAGAGATAAAGACAGTGACATCAAGTTAGATGAATGAAATAGACAAAGCCCAGAAGTAGCCTGCACGTAGATAATCCATTGATTTTTGACAGAGGTGTCAAGGTAATTCAATAGGGAAAAATAATTTTTTCAACAAGTAGTGCTGGAACATTAGTATATTTATATGCCACCCTCCTCCACCCCACCCTCACCCCCAAAAAAATCCCTCAACCACTGCTTTACATCATGTATAAAAATTAACTTGAAATGAAAATAACTGCAAAAGCCTAAAACTATAAAACTTCTAGAAAAAAACATAGCAGAATATATTTGTGAACTTGAATAGGAATGATTTCTTAGAGGAGGCATAAAAAGCATAAATTAGAAAATAGATAAATAGGATTTCATGAAAATTAAATATTTTGTTCTTTGATTTCAGCTACCCTGTTGAAAGACCTTGAATACACCTGGAACCAAGCTGTAAGGAAAGAGTGATAGTATCCTGGAGCAACATTCGCCAACCTTTCGGACCTCATGGACCACCAGTGGTCCAAGAACCACCGGTTGGTAACTGCTGTCCTGGAGAATCCAGGTCCAGAATGGCAACATAACCTGTGGAGTGTGGAGCCTCCTTAGGTTTACTTCAAAACCACCTGGTCCGCAGGCCTTGGCTGCTTACTCAGAGAGCAAGCCGCATCCTTTCTCCACCACCACCAGCTGTTTAAGTGAATAAGAAAATGGCCTCAGTCATGATTGTGGTGACAGTTCTGACCCAGCCAGACCCGTGGAGAGAGGCTCCCGCTTCACTAATGGCTACTCTGAGGGACTGGGTAACATGATCTAGAAATGGGAAAAACTGGACTGACAGGAGACAGGAGACTAGAAGTAGCCAAGAGGTAATTCTTCATTCCTCTCCTGTGGACTGTTTTGAGGGCTTCTTGGAAGCAATCACATACGAACAACCAGATGTATTTGCTTGTGAAGCCTTGCGAATTCATTGCACTTCAGCCTATACTTTTTCCTCCTTCCTTGACTTATTTCCCCTGTTCCTTCACTCCTGATGCCCTGAAGTTGTATATCCCTATAACCAATAGAACATTCGCAATCACCTTTGCCCCTGGCCTTGTTTTCACAGGCTAAGATAAATCTAATAAAACCATTTGAGGAAGTCAGACTTTCACTATATTCTCATTTTACAAAGAAGGAAACTGAGGTCCAGGGGGATTAGGTAACTTGTCCCAGATCCTTAAGTAGTAAATAGAGGAGGTAGGATTTGAACTCTGACTTCAAAGCCCATGTTCTCAGCAACTCTGATGTTATGCTGCCTGAGGTTCTGGCTGCCTGTCAGTTTCTTCTTCTAGACCTTGATTCTGAAGACAAGATCTTGCCCTCATGAGTTCTGGCATGTCCAAGGTTCCTGTTTCATAGAGATTACTTGTGGAACTTTCTCATTGCATTTGTACTGTGGAAATGATCTGAGCCAGTTTGGGGGAGGAGCCCTTATAAGACAAAGCATATTAGAAACAGGAGTTCTAGGCACTTCTGACAGCTGGGTTGACAGATACATTCAGTGAAGGGACATTCTGACTAGGACAAGATTGCTTTTCAGGCTGTGGTGTGAACTCAGGATCTTCGGACTTCAACCTGCCTGTGACTACACAGAAAAGAAAGCCTGACTCCTCCCTCTAACTCTCCCCTGCTGTTAATGACAGATATGTCTGATTGCGAGAGGGTAGCCAATGGTATTACACTGATATACAACACGTGGAAGCATCTTTTCAGGTTCCCGTGCATTTAAAAATATTATGTAGTCAGCCCTAACTAGTTTGGCTCAGTGGATAGAGCATTAGCCTGAGGACTGAAAGGTCCCAGATTCGATTCCGGTCAAGGGCATGTACCTTGGTTGCGGGCACATCCCTAGTAGGAGGTGTGCAGGAGGCAGCTAGTCGATGTTCCTCTCTCATCGATGTTTCTAACTATCTTTCTCCCTTCCTCTCTGTAAAAAAATCAATGTTAAAAAATATTATGTATTCAGTTATTCAGTGACAACTTTTGAAAAATCACTGACTTCACAGCAAGGATTTTGAAGTTTGAAAGCATGTTTATGAGGAAGAAAGGAGGCAATACTGACATTATAGGTCAATAAACTCTTATGGATGTTCTGCTTTGTTACTTACATATCCTATATAAACCCTGGGGATTCAAAGGTGAATGAGATAGGATTCCTCATAGTATGATGAACTGTTTTAGTTTGCCCAGGACTGAGGGGACTCCCAGAATGCAGAACTTACAGTGCAAAAACTGGCAAAGTCCTGGACAAAAGGAAACAAATTGATTACACAACCTTGCCCCAAAGAGCTCATAGGATAAAAAGGAAGACAGCTATTCAAGTGTTGCTATAAAATAGTGTGACATGTACAATTATGGAGTAACAAGAGGCTTGGTGCACAAAATTTGTGCCCTGGGGTGGGGGATGTCCCTCAGCCCAGCCTGCCCCCTCTCACAGTCCCAGAGCTCTCAGGGAATGTTCTACTGAAGGATTAAGTAGGGAGTCCTGCTGACAGCTCCCCTGGGGAGCTGGCCTAAGCCACAGTCTGGCCTCCCTCTGCCAGAGGTGATCGGGCTGATCAGGGGAAGGCATCACCCCCATCACTGCACGGCTGCTGCCACCGCAGCTGCTAAGGTGTTTTCATCAAAGCGGATTCCAGTTCCTTCACCATGAAAAAATGGCAATTTTCTTTAGCCATTTTTAAGATGTGTCTTTCATAAGATATGACATTTTTTAAATCCTCACCTGAGGATGTTTCCATTGATTTTTAAAGAGCATGGAAGAGAGAGAAGGAAAGACAGAAACATCAATGTGAGAGGGACACTTCAATTGGTTGCCTTCTGCATGAACCCTGACCTGGGCCCTGGCCAGGGAGGAGCCTGCAACCTAGGTACATGCCCTTGATCAGAATTGAACCTGGACCCTGTGGGAGGCAGGCAGAGGCTCTATCCACTGAGCCAAACTGGCTAGGGCAGGATATGACATTTCTTAGCCCCTGCAGCAGTGGACCTTAGTTTTTTCCTCTAGGGGTTAGGTGGAAAAACCCTGGATCACCTTCTTGGGTCCTTATTACCCAAGTTACCAAGAACACTACGAGTGGCAGTGTAGTGTTCTCGGTAACACTTAGCCAATGAGCAGTCAA
The DNA here is from genome assembly GCA_027563665.1 of Antrozous pallidus. Lineage (NCBI taxonomy): Eukaryota > Metazoa > Chordata > Mammalia > Chiroptera > Vespertilionidae > Antrozous > Antrozous pallidus. The sequence goes on along the minus strand of CM050526.1, from coordinate 27,153,610 downwards.
AAGAGGTGTTTCCTCTGCAGCTTACACGCAAAGACCCCCCTGTGTGCCCCTGGGGTGGGGGTGTGCTCTGAGCTGCGCTGCAGCCACTGGGAGCAGGCCCCTATCCTTGTGCATGTCCACTGGGGTGAGGATGTGCTCTGAGCTGTGCTGGTTGTGACTGTAAAGGCGTCCTGGACAAATTTGCATATCACCTCTTTATATATATACTAGAGGTCTGGTGCATGAAATTCGTGCATGGGGGGCAGGAAGTGTCCCTCTGCCCAGCCTGTACCCTCTCTAATCTGGGACCCCTCGAGGGATGTCTGATTGCCCATCTCACAATCCAAGTCTACTGGTTCCCAACTGCTCATCTGCCTGCTTTCCTGATTTCCCCTAACTGCTTCTGCCTGCCAGCCTGATCACCCCCTAACCACACCCCAGCCTGACTGATGCTTAACTGCTCCCCTTCCAGCCTGTTTGCACCTAACTTCCCTCCTCTGCAGGCCTGGTCACCCCTAACTGCCCTCCCCTGCAGGCTTGATTGCCCCCAGCTGCCCTCCTTGCAGGCCTGGTCCCAACTGCTCTCCCCTGCTGGCCATCTTGTGGTAGCCATCTTTTGTCCATATGGGAGCAGGATCTTTGACTACATAGGGCAGCCATCTTGTGTGTTGGAGTGATGGTCAATCTGCATATTACTCTTTTATTATATAGGATATATTTTACATCTATAGCACTCTATGTGAGCCAGGAAATATTTAGAATAATGCCTTTATGTGTATCGGCTGCCTGCATCCCATCATATCCCTATGAAGGAAGGACTACTGTTATCCCCATTTTACATAGCAGAAATTGAGGCATGGTAAAGGGCAGATTTGGGATTCAAACCCCAGGAAATATGGGTCTAGGTCTGAGATCTTAACCTTTAAACCCTGCTCTCAAATGCCTAAGGCACAGAAGTAGCACCTAGGGATGAGTTAATCAACTTTGTGGGTGACAGAGATGGTCATGAGAGAAGGTGGTAAGAGGAAATGAGTTAGAGAAGGTAGTCCCTGAGCAGGATTTGGAATAGGAAGTGAGGAATCAATGAGCAGGAAGGAAAGAAAAAGGCATCCAGGTACAACATCTTAGGTGAGGACATAGAGATGTGAAATGCCATTGGGTGGCTGGTAGGTCAGTGTCCACAGTGGTGTGTTTCATCCACCATTCCAAGACCTTGGGAAAGCAGCCTGGAAAGGTAGCAGGGCCGGGCCATCAAACTTTGTATGCATTATTAATACAGACTTCTGTCGGTTCACAAAAGGAAAACACCAGGGAACTTTAAGCAAAATCTGAGATATTAATTTTCAGAGAATTACTCTGATAGCACCTGGTGGGCTATTTGAACGGGAGGTAGGTATAGTGAAACCAGTGATGTTTCAGCCAAATATGAAGCTCTTGAAAAAGTCGCTATGACTTCAAATGCAACATATATGACAATGGGGGATAGAGAGGATGGAATAGATTTTTTAAAAAAGCAAAAAGGACCAAATTTGGTTAGTGATTGGATGAAATGATTAAAGGAGTCAGGGAATCTGAAAATAACTTCTGTGAGCTTTGCTTGGTTGACCGTTGCATATTGTTCCACCAATAATTGAAGGGGTGGGGTGGAATATAGAAGGAAGAGAGGATTTAAAAGGGGAAAGATAGTGAGTTCAGCTTTCCCTAGTGTGACTCTCAAGGGTCTAGAGGAAATTTAGATGGTATTGTCTAATCCAAGTATTCCATAAAAAAAGTGAATTTGCTTGTTCTAAAGGCTACTTAGTTTTCTAATTAAGAGTGAAATAATTATGAGGGTAGTGTTTGGAGAAAGTTATGAAATAAATAGAAAGCAATATAATTCATATAATATTAATGCAACATTGGGTTTCTACTGAGATGGAACATTTTAATACATTCATTTATGGTAAGGCATCAGTGGCTTAATTATTTTTTCTCCTAAGAATATTTGTACTTTATAAAAGACAGCAGTACTTAAGTGAATTCCTGATGAAAGAATTGTGGGTACCTTAATCCTAGAGATGGGGTTCTCTCTCTCTCTCTCTCTCTCTCTCTCTCTCTCTCTCTCTCTCTCTCATGAGCTGTCTAGAACTCTTCAAATAATAGTGCATTTATATCTATAATTCCATGTATAAGGATATGCGGGTAATTTGAACAACTGAAAGTAGTCATAAGTTCTAGACATGAACTCTACTCATTCATGAACTAACCCCCAGATATTTGCATGTTTGTTTCAAAACATTTAAGATCTTTTGGATCTTGGCATCATGAGGATAGAAAATCAGTTGTTATTTATGAATATTGAAAAATTACATGACTTATTTGTTTGAATTTGAAACTACTTTAATGCTATTTTCCAGCTCTGTTCTCCCCTTCGAATCACTTATGTGTGATCATGCTTCCTTCAGTGTGCTGTGTATCCCTTGCATTGGGAAGGGGCATGCCTCTCCTCTTTCCCACATACCCACTCATCTGTGGGTTTCTGATCCATGGCCTTAGTGTGTACACAGTAGTCTTGGTTATCTGTTGCACTCTTTAACAAGAAAGCTTTTAAGATGCATCTCATGGGTATATTAATTGAGGTTAGCATGTCTTCTTTGAAACTATTAGAATGGAGGACCAGGGAGAAAAAGACAATTTCTCAAAGGCACAGGCTGCTATCCTGACATCTCTAACCACTAGAAAACTCTTATCTCCTTCCTTTTAGAATGTCAAAGCATGGGAGAATCACCCTGTTCTTGTGATGGAGTAGCCTGAGGTTACTTTCTACTAGGCAAAACTTCGCCCATCTCTCAGATTTCCGAACTTTGGTTTTTATTTAGAGAAGCATGCTGCTCACTGTTCCAACATCATCCATCTTTGTCAGCACCCAATACCACAACTTCATCTGAATGGCCAGTGATATATTGCAGATAGAGTGCATCAAAGACATTAAACCATGTATGACATTTATATTGACTCTGAGCCCACCAGAGATGGATTGATGCTGCCATAAAGTCTTGTAGTAGCCAAGCAAACAAAAGACTAAGGATATTTGGTGGTGGTGGTAGGAAAGCAATAGCTTTCTCCATTCAGACTTTCCTCTATAGAGATTGGCTTACATATGATTTAGGAAATGAAGAGGATCAACTGAAAATCGGGATTTAGGGGGCCTCAAATAGGAAAAAAACAACCTTGATTATCAGTGTGGTACTTCTAGCAGCCTTGGCTAGGCTAATGACCAGCACAGGTAATGGGACACTTGGAACCCACTTCAAACCTAGTGCACACTGGCTACCATATATTTTCATAGAATGAAGAAAGGATTTAAGGAACATGGGTACAGAAGTGCAGTGGGTCAAGGGAGGGTTGGCATGCAGCATGTCCACTGTACCCCTTGGCAGGTATCCTCAACATCACAGTCATTATGTCATTTATGGACACACTGACCCAGGATGGACAGAAGGCTGACTTCTACTCTGTCCAGGCTGCAAGCTGCATTAAAGATAGCAATATGTCTGGGTTTGTACCCATGACTACAGCATGATGGGATCCATCTTTACCTGATCCAACAGGTATTTTGTAGGTACTCAGGCATCCTCTTAGAAAATGATCTTATGCAACAAAAGAGTAATTTATTTTTCATAGCTAATGCTAATCGGTTATGCAAGCACATAATGTCTTTAAGCTTGCTGCAAACAAAACGCTCAGTGATCAGAAGTGGGGGCTTCCCCACCCCCAACCTTGCCTCTCCACAAGGACGTGTGTGCAGTGTTATGGACCACTCTGTGCATTCTTCATGGACCACCTGCAGCTAAGTTCGGACGATGCAAATTTTTTATATCATGAAACTGCAGCAACATACACACATTTAAAAATTAACCAGTGACTAAGAAAGCCCACATTCACATGGAGAAAGACAACAATAAATTTGACTTACCAGTTTAGGTTGTTTGAGGCAGCAGAGGAGCAAGTTGCTGGTGATTGTCCAGTGCTTTCATTCAATAAATCACATTGACTTTGCCTTCTCCTGTGGCTCAGCCTCTGCACAAAACAAGCGAACCTCCTTCCTATTCTGTGTAAGAAATAAAATGTGAACAGGATCACTACAGGCAAGAGCTGAAGTCCATGATCACTAAGCTACTCTTAGTGCAAAATGAAAGAGCAAATGATGCACAGAGAGAGGAGGGAGAGGGAGACAGCTTGGCTCAGAAACTAAATGTATTTCGGGACTGCAGCCTCGGGAAGGGTTGATTTCTCAAGCTCTTGTGCATGTAGTAAAAGGATGCCATGCCTTCAGTGTGTCTTAGCCTATTGTATCTGGGTGGTTCTTTAGGAACAGAATGCAGGGACAACAAGCTTCATGGCAAATAAGACTGAGTAGGAACCAGCTGTCACTCAAGGATGAGCTGTGGGGCAGCAAGACAGCCAGTTAGCTTTGCACTACCTCAATTGCAGGGAAAGAAATACTGGTTGGCTTTTGAGAGCCTGTCCAGCAATCGGACTGCAAGTGAACTGCAGCTCTCTGGGGTCAGTCACCTTCTTATTCCCACAGCTGCCAGACTAGAAGCACCCAGGTGGCAGCAAACCCCCACCTCAAGGCCCCTGTGCAGTCCTTGACCAGCTTCCACAGAAGCAAGGGACAGCTTAAGAAAGCTCCCAATCCAGTCAGGGCTACTCAACCAAGCTTGACCTTTTGTAGGAGCAGGTTCTGAGCAAGCAGTCCTCAGACAGGGGGTGTAGGATGTGGAGAGCCTCAGTATTAAGAGGAAGATTCCAGGGCTTCCTACAGGCAGACCACCTATGGGTGCACCTGGCTCCTTTCACAGCAGTATGTGTTATATGACTAAAAGGACACACAGAATGAATTTCCTAGAAAGCCACTAATGTAGGCATTTTTAAAATGTTTCTCTCTAAAGTAAAATGGCAAGAGATTTTCACAGGCTGCTTATTGCATTAGGGAAGACATTGCAGATTGAGAGCACATATGAATACTCCCCTCCCCCACCACGTCCCTAGCAACAGCTTTAAGACTCTTTCTAAAGCTCTATTCAGATCATCTCTCTCTGCCAAATGAAAGCTTAGCTGCTGGGATGACTTCAGAATAATTTTGGACCCTTCTACTAGGTAGTGACTCTGGGCTGTTATTTATACCTGGAGTGGAATCAACACCCCAACTCTGAATGTGACTCTGTGGATAATCGTTTCTTGGTTATAAACAAGAGGGTGGAGCACTCATCTTTGTCCTGGGTAACGAATTAGGATCCTGGGCATGGCATGCTGTATTCCTGAAATCTCCCCTTTTCTAGGGATAGCATCTCACCTGGCAGCTCACTGGTCCCCGTCAGGCACTGTTCTGGAATCTGAGCAAGACTGAGTGACTCCTAAAACCCCGTGTCCAAAGGAAGAGCTCAGTTTAGCTTTTCACAAGGGTCTCACCTTTTTTCCCATTAGAAAGTCAACATCTTCTGAAACACTTTTCTCTCTCTCTCTTTCTCTCCTTGGACTTATTCAGTATGCTACAAATTATCAACTTTGGGGCTATTCATGTCCTTGAGGTTCAGAAGGTTGTTGTGCTTTTGTTTATTTGTTACCCCCATCAAGAGTTAAGGAGGAGTCAGGATACACTTTCTCAGCTTAGCCTAAATGATCACCAGGTAACACTTTACCCTTATCTGTAAGAAAACCTTTGACTTTAAGGCAAATTTTCTTAAAAGCCATCTGCTGGGGTAAGGCAGGTGACTAACTCTTCTAAGGTAATGGGCAGCCTCAAAGGGGTCAGGAGTTCACTATACTCTGCAAACCTAAGGGGACGATGCTCCCTGTAATTGCTTGTTGGAGCAAATGCTCAAGTCTGAGTCATTTTAGAAGCCCTCATCCTTTGCAAAGGAGATCCATCCATTCATGCATCGATCCATCCACTCTTCAGACATTAAGTATTTACAAGGTTAGACACACTGAGTCAAATACTTTAATGTTACCAAAAACCTACAAAATATAAACTCTATGATATATTCTAGCAAAATTCTTCATAACCTAGCTATGCCTACCTCTTGCCTAATTTCTTGCTGCCCTTCTTACTTAACCTCCATGCTGTCTCTTTGAATGTCTTTCAGTTCCTTGGGTACACCATACTCTCCTAACTCTAAATTTCTGCATATGAGATTTTTCTCCCTGAACGCTCTGTTCCTTTTGTCCAACTAACTCGTGCAGCCTTGGAGTCTTGGCTTCAACATCAGCTCTCAGGGATATTTTCCTAGCCCTGGGGCTGTGACGTCCCCGCTTTGTGGTTCTACAGCACCTTATACCTCCCCATCATTATTTTGTTGCAACAAAATACTGTAAGAGTTTTTTTGACATTGTAAGAGTTCAAGTGCAAAGTCCCTCACTCACAGTTCTGTTTCCAGTGCCTGGAAGAGTTCCTGGCACACAGAACATATTCAATAAATATTTAATGACTGTTTTGTTGAAGTGCTTAGCATGTATTTGTTGAATGAACCAACCACCTCAAAGAATAAATGGAGTCTGAGAATTGAAAGGAACCCTAAAGTTCACTGAGTACATGTAATTTCTCTTGCCAAGTGACCATCCGTTGGAGGCTTGCCTGGTCTGATTATTCCTTTTTGATTAACCATACTGATTATACACTTGCTTGTCCCCCACCTCCCAGCACTTTTACAGCATGTTCTTGTTTTTTGTTCTCCAGCTGTTTCCTGGAGTCTGTCTCATCTCTTACAAACTGATCTTCTCCACAATTCCTAGCATAAGCCTGCAATTATTTGATGCTTGATTCATTCTACAGCAAACATTTGAACAGGGAGTTAAGTGATCAGAGACTTGCTTTAGGAAGATTACTCTGGTATTAGGGAAAGATGGGTTCATTGGCCAGAGGGAGCCAGGACTCTAATAATGACCAGAGCAGAGAGAGGATTTAAAAGCAGCCTTGCCTTTTCTTTCCCTCTACTCCCCCCGCATCACTCCACCCTCCATATCATAACACCAGTGTTCTCCTTTGGAGCACTGAGAATGTTTGTTCCATACTTAGCACTTCCCCTTCACCCAGTTCCACACTCCACAATCAATTTACTTGCTTAGGTTCTTCCTAAATATATCTCACTGACTATAGCTCCCCAGAAGGCTTGCTTTTTAATTATTTGGTATCTTCCTTCTCCAGCTCTTAGAGTTTGTATCATGAAGATAGTAAGTACTCAGTAAATATCAATAAAGAAAAGCACTTGGTGATGCACTATGGTGAGTAGTGGGTACTCAAAGGAATGAGGCACCTTTTCAAAGGTAAAAGAGATCCATTTCATGAGAGGGATGCAACTTACAGTACAGGACAGAATTAAGTGCCATAAAAAGCATGAGCAGTGTGCTAAGGGAGCACAAAAAACAATTCCTTCTGGGATGGTTAGGAGAGATGCACAGAGGTGGTTGCATCTGAACTGGATGTGGAGGAACGAAGACCTCCAGGGGTTGAAAAGAGGGAATATAATAATGCAGAGTTCCTGGAATATTTGGGAAAGGTCAGTGGTCCAGTTGAGATGGAGTAAATGGTGATGGGGATGGTGGGGCTGCTGGAATCTAGATTCTAAAAGTGGGCAGGGGCAGGCTGGTGAGTGCTCAGATGCTCTGCAGTGTTCAGACTTTATCCTGTACGTGACTGGGATTTGAGCAGAAGTCACTGTAGCTGATTAGATCTTTCTCTCCTAGCCACTGTGGACCATGAACTGAAGTGGTGAGAACTTGGAAGCAGGAACACCTTGATGGTGAGGGCATGTGAAAATGTAAATTAGGAGGTGAACATGGGAGGAGGTATATGGTGCAGGTGAGAGCAGGGGAGGAAATGAGAGAGAAAGAAGCTGACTTTTAAAGTTTTAACCTGCGTGATGGCAGATGATGGTGACGTCGACAGGTCCCAGTAAACAGAGATCTTAGGCAGCCATGTCATGGTCTGTACACCTTCTGAAGAGCAGGAGGCCGAGCCCTGGGAGACATGTGCACGTGCCTCACCGGCTCTGAGGAAGCCATTTAGTAGCAGCTGAAGAAGTCATTTCAGGCTGTGACAGATGAACTATGTCAAGATACACGCAGGGCCGTTGGGAGGAGTGCGGGGATGGGGGCAGTTGTGGTTTCCTTAGAAAGGGGACTCCTGGATTAAATGGGAGGGTTTGTAGTTTCTTACCTTGGAACTGGTTAGCTCAGGGGAAAAGAAGTCTAGTTTGAGATGGGGGTTTGAGCTTGAGTCCTCAAGCTGCCCCTCACCAACTATGTGACCTTGGGCAAATGACTCTCTATCCTGAGGTCTCAGTTTTCCCACTTGCAAGATGAGGGAGTTGGGGCAGTGAAATTTACTGTCCTTTGATTTGTGAAGTGCAACATTTAGAATTTCAGAAGACCTGTGATATTAGGCCAAAGCCCACCAACGACTAATGTTCGCCCTCTCCTGCAAAGTCATGCCCATATTTTGAGACTGTCCATATATCATTGCAAATGCATGTCTGCCCTGCGGTTAGTTCCATGTGGTTTGTTTGTAAGACATAAATTTAAATCGATCACTTTTTGATGACCATTTTCTAACAATTTTTCACTTTTTTTTTCAGGAAAGTTTTTTTTTTAGGGGTTACCTTTTCATTGGAGTCTCAAAATTAAATTATGGGAAGAAAGCAGCAGTCCCTTACTGTGGTCAGCAGAGTCTGGCCAGCCTACTTCCGCTCCCTAATCTCCTGACCTTCCTTAGGACGCGGCTGCTCCGTAAGGGCTCTGATTCTTCTTTCAAAAATGAAATGTGCTACTTATTGAAAGCTGCTAAAAAGAAGACAAAAAATAGGAAAAGAAAACTATAACACCCCAGGATGTATCTGAATATGCTTATTATGTGTGAAGTTGTTAGTGATGAATGTGAAACTCTTCCTCCTCCTCCCTCTCCATTTCTAAGCCCCAAAGAAAAAAGAAAAAGGGGTTGGGGAGGGCATGGGCTATTCAGTCCCAAAGCAGACCTTTTCAAAAGGTGCAGTCTGTTCCTGGGCAGGGTATTTCTTGATTATTTTGTTTAAAAAGCACCAGTTGACCTTTCAAATTAAAAGTAAAGGTCCCAAAATATCCAGAGAAACCCTCTTTTGGATTTTCCCCCCTCTAAGTCTTGGAGACTAGACTCATGACATTCATAAAGACTCTTCAAAAAGAGATGGTTTGCACGACTGCTGGCGTGATTTGATGACAGAGTGTTTACGAACCATGTGAGACTTTCCAGCGGTGCATTTTTGAGAAATGGAATTCTCTTAAGGAGCTTACAAACACTTCACTGACGGCTTTCCAAGAACGGCCTCACACCGCCTCTCGGCAGCCTCTCGCTGCAGCACCGATGTGATAATCAGGGTCCCTGTTTCTGAAAAGTCTTCTTGTTCTGCCTGCTACCCTCCTTTCAGTCATCATTAGAATTCTCAAGCTATGAATCCCCTATTGTCTGTGCAAGCCTGGGATCCCCCACACCATGCCGAGGGAGGAATGTGAACCTCCTAGGTCTGGCTCTAAGTCTCAACCTTCTCCAGCAGGTCACAAAGCCCCATTTATACACAGCTCCAAAGTTTTATCATAATTCTTTATCTGCTCAGCCCCATATATCCTCTAGGGCAGTCAGGAGACATTTGGTAATGAAGCCCATTTATTCTCATTTTCTCAATTGGCACACTTAAAGTTCTAATATTTATGTTCACACTGTCCTAATTTTGTATGTCAAAGCTACTGCACGAAACAAGTAACATTGCTAAAGGGTAACTGAACAGCACAGAACAGTCCACCAGAGTCTGACCCGTGGTACGGTTTGTCATATTATCTACCAGTCATGACATCACAAATCATTATTTGTCATGGCCCTGTGTAAAAATAACCACAAATGTTGCCACTTATCAAACACCTCCTGTGTGCTGTGCAGCCGTATCACGGAGCTCTCACACCCTACAAAGAAGAGTATCCACTTTTTATTGATGAGGGAGCTAAGGTTCAGAGAAATTAATTAACTTGTTTATGTGCACTAAGGGCCTGAGCTGAGAGTCAAACCCAGATCTCTGTCTACAAAGCTCAAGACATTTGTGCCTCTATCCTTTGCCTCTTACCAGAAATACAATTTGTGAGTTGTTATTAGTTACTATAAAATACATATTTTTCATTACAAGCATATGAAGAACTATGAACTTAGGGCTGTTAAAATGTTTTGGCCAACACAGAGATCAGCTCTGATAAGCATTAACAATCTCAGGGCAGAGTAAGAATTTGTGGCATATATTTCACCTATCAATAGGTGGCAGTATTCACCTAAATCTCTCCAGGAGGAATTAGCACAGGTCACTTCTTACAGCCATCCCAAGGCCATCTACATTCTTTGATGCACTGGGTTTTATCATAAAGAATAGCACTTACAATAAATGGGTTGCTAACTGGATCTTGATTGTGCCTCTGTGTAGTGAGAATTAGACTGAGGGAGTGTGGGGGAGGAGGATGAGCCATTGAAGAGATGTAGGGATGACATTCATTTTGGCCATTTTCCTGGGAAGACTTTCTTTTGCAGTTCAAAGCCCAAGTTCAAAGCCCATTGTCACTTAAAGAAAGATTTCTCAAGTAACTTAAAATGAAATTATTAATACTTAGGATTTGAACATTCATACATTCATAATTTAGAGGAAGAGTCTACTCAGATCAGAACAATAAAGCAATTGGCAGACTGCATGGTTTCAACAGTGTCAAAAACCTTGGTACAAGTAACCATCAAACATATGAATCTTTAACAGGAAGCATGAAAACTGAAGTCAAAGTGGTCAAGCTGATGAATTGAAATACTGAAGGATAAATGACTGCTGAATTTTCAGCAGACTTCCTCCTCTGCCTCCTATTCCTATGTATTCTATTTTTCTTTTTTTGTGAAAAAATTTAATATAAAAATATCTCTGGTTAAATGTATTAGCACAGAATCTATTTCTAGCCTCCAATAAGAGTCTGTATAGGAGGATATACTTTCATAAAGTCAACAAAGCAGATGCAGTGGTAGATACAAGGATAAGCTGAAAGATTTGTAGATCAATCTTAATGATGACCTTCCCATTTTCATTTGGAATACCTGCAACTGATCCTTACCAATGATGACTAGGAAGCACTTAGAAATCAGATCAGATGGGGAGTCCTAACTCTCAGAACTAAGAAGTGGGCTCAAGTAAAATTCTTAGGAGACCAGTTTTTCTCAAGAGAATTTAGTTCGGTGAAGGTAGAAGTCTTTGGAGATTGCGATATTAACATTCTCTTTTATACTCCCAATAGGAGCATCTTCTCTCATTGTAGAGTTTGTAACTTTCTTAGAGCTATGTGAGGCTCCAATTTCCTTACTGGATTGAGATCTCCATGAAGGCAGGACTCAGTCTTGCCAACCTTTGACTCTGCCTCTCAGCTCAAAGATTGGAGTTCGTTCATAGTAGATGATATTCAATAAGTGTATGCTTTAAATTAGTACAACATATTTACTTCTCATACTTATATGAATTAAAGAGCACTCAGAGGGATGTATTTTATACCTTTGTTCCTAGGTTTAAAGAAAAATTGCAGTTTAGATATTGGATTACAGACAGGTCATATTTCTTGTTCTCATCTAGTTCTTCCACTTTAGGACAACATTGCCAAAGGCCACCCCACCCCTCAGACCATTAATTAACTGCTTTTACATCCTTGGAAAGGCCACCTTGTTTTGTGGGATGCCTTGGCCATATGGAGGTTAAATGCAGAGGCAGGCAAAAAAGCTGTTACAAGGGACATTCAGTGACCCACATCTAGTGTATTATTCCAATCACTCAAGTTTCCTGCCTGTGTGGTTTGGAGACTTAACCTGCACTAGAAAGCTGAAGACCCCAATGCTGTTTCCTAATGATAGCTATCATTTTTTCCCATATTAGGGCAAAGGTAAGCAATTCATCTTCAAAAGCTTGCAAAATTACATTCAACTCATTAGGCATATCAGGAGATATAGCCATGCTCAGGAAATGAATTACTTAGCTTAATATCACTGGCATAATGAAGTTGTCAGCAGCAACAGTGAAAGTGTAGATTGTCTTAATATGTGCTGACTGTGCTGGCTATTCAGGGACCTACCAGGAAGGAAATTGTTTTCCTATTGTCCACCATATTCTCTGTCCCATCCTAAGCCATGGTGATAAACCTAGTATTCCTAGAAGCACACAGAAAGCAACAATAACAACAAACTAGAAAGAGCATCTTCTTATCCCTACCATGTCTGGCATCTCTTGCCTCCTGTGGTTCAAATCTGTCATTTTTTTAGTGACCATGACAGCAAGGAGGGTAAATTGAGACTATAGTCATCTAAACAATTCACAATGGGCTTCCTTGGCCTTTATTAACTTCAAAATAAGCAGCTGTCCAGCAAGCAAGCTTTAACTACATGGGTGGATTTTACACCTTCCCTATAAACCAGAGAAGACAGGCTGAGCTAATTCCTTTGGCAGAATAATCTGAGTAAGTGACATGTAGTGTCTCTTGACATCAACTAGAATCTTCTCAAAATTCTCCTGACTTTAAAACAATACTTTTAGCTTTCTGTCCTTTAATTGAGGGGGTCAAACTGGATCTTGAAGGCCACTTCCAGCTCTTACATGCTGGCATCAAAAGGCTACAAGAACATGTAGCTCAGAGAAGAGTATCTCTGTCACAAAGATAAGATGTTCTATTTCCACCCAGCTAATTGGTTTGTATTGGAAATTTCTGATACTTCAGAACCAGCATATGTGACTTTTCTTTCCTTAGAGTGCATGAAAATCTACTTGAAACCTGTGCTATTTATCAGGAATGTTTGCTTAAAAAAAACCCCACAAAACTATTGTAGACGTGCCTTACTCATTAACAGACTGGATAAACCCAAGAAGATTTTTCCTGTAGTGGGACTGGTTTTTTTCTACACGCTTACCATAGTGCATGGGAACATTGGTTCTTTGATACCCAAGTAGCCCCACTGGGTGGATAGTGATTTGCATGAGTAATCTGGGTAGTGTTGGTGCTCAGTCAAGACATAGAATACATTCTCCTCTTTACACTCTCATTTTTTCCCCCTCCTGAGTACCAGACAAACTGAATTTTCATAAACTCTTTGAGGGGTTTGAGTCCAAGTACAAGTTAAATTCTAGGCCCTAAGGCTAAATGTCAGAAAAGGTGCTGTCATCATTGGTTAACTGATGAGTAAATAAATCTCTGAAGAGGCCTTCCATCTTTCCCAGGTTTTCTTTTTCCATTAACTTTGTGGCTGAAAGTCCCTTAGATGACATTTATGTGGCTGGCTTTGGATCTAGTCTCCTGCCAAATGCTCACCTTCCTACCTCGGCAACTGGACCAATGGTTTAATCTCCATAACTTCATGACATCAAATATTAGGAAGAGAGAATTCTTTGTAATTAATCACAGTGAGAATTCAGCATGCCAAGGTAAAGGGCATGTGAGGAAGCTACTTGCATTGGCACACTCAGACATAATCATGGAGACCTGTGCCTGTGTGATAGGACCCAGCAATTATAAAGGCAGTATACCTTGTCACTTCAACACTGAACTGCAAATGCCATTTTACCCATAATATTATTCTCAACTGCAAGGAAAAGCCTCTTCCTCTTTCTCCTAAAAATGTCAGATCAAGACTGCTGTACAAATGTCAGGAGCATTTGACCAAAAGCAAACAGCAAGAGGCATTGAGTGAATTGGAGAAGAAAAAAAACGGAGAAATAAGGAAGTTAAAGAATCTATACTAATACTTTTTAAGGAGGCTCTGGAGATCCATCTGGCTGAATCTGAGCCTCGCCTCTATTATTCCATTCTTACTTCGGCAGACACCTGTCACAGCCCTCTTACTTCTGGCCCAGCTCTTCCGTTCAGACTTCTGTCCTACTTCCTTTTCTTCACTCTGCCCCAGACTGAACTCCCCTGAAAGCAGGCCTGGGATAGGCTGAATGGGGTGCTCTGGCCATTTTGTCAGACTGCTCAGCAGAGCTTTTTCAAGAACTGCATATGCCAAGTACTCAGTGTAATTCTTTTATGGCATTGTCAGGCCTACCGGATGCACCTCGCAGGAGAGCAGAGGCATTGAATGGAATTAGAAGCTCAATAGCTTATTCACTTCATTCATTATTGGGGGTGGGGAGGGGGTGGATCCAAGACTTTGCTCAGAGGAGATTAAAAGGACTGCAATAGGCGCCTTCTGTCTGGGCCGCCAGTCCAAGGAGTTTAGGCTCCTCTTGGTTTGAAAAGGAGGTCACACAGTTTCACTTGGTTCTTAGATTCTCAACACTCAAACTCAGTGTTTCAAACACAGCCAGAGCTAGTTATTCATTCTCACTGCTCCTCCAGTGATTTACCTTCAGCATCAAGGAAAAGGAGTGATTTTTCCATGACAGTCCAATTCCAAAATACATTTACTTCTCAAACTTGGGAAAAAAATCACCAAACACACACTATATATTCATCGTCTCCTCCAGAAAAATAAGAGAAAATCCAGCACTTAGGAGCATTTACACTTCATCAACCAAATATTAATTTAGTGCAATGTGGCATATGGACAGGAGAAATTGTGGTTATTTTAACTGATTGAATTAGGACCAAATAGGCTGAAGGCAGTTTCATGTAGCCCAGTAAAACACATTTGCCCTTGAACAAGAAGAGTTTATTTTGAGCTTGGCAGCATTGAGTAGGTAAGAGTGAGAATAGATTCCTGTCTGAGATGGCATCAGGCATCACACAGGACCCCAGAGTTAGAGTGAAATGGTTTGGAGTTCTGCTTGAAAAAAAGAATCACTGATATTTTCAGTTAACCCAAATTCATTATCCATCCTCTTTCTCCACATCTACTTATTTCCATCACATAAAAAGCCCTCCCTATTGCCATTTTATAACCACACCCACTTTCCTGTCACTCCTACTCCTCCCTTAACCCCTGACAACCACTAATCTTTAATCCATTTCTATAAATTTGCATTTCAAAAATGTTATATAAAAGGGAATAATATAGTATATATCCTTTTAAGATTGGCTTTTTTTACTCAGCATAATTCAGAATTCATTGGGGTTATTGTGTGTTATCAAAAGTCTTTTCCTAGAGAACCAAGATGGCAGCATAGGTAAATACCTGTACTCACTGCCTTCCACAACCACCTCAAAATTACAATTAATATACAGAACAACCATCATTCAGAATCACCTGAAAGCTGGCAGAGGGGAAGTCCTACAACTACAGAAGTAAACAAGGTAGCACAGTGAGACTGGTAGGAGAGGAGCCCACAATGAGAGGGCTGGTCCAACATCCCCACGTTTGGCATTTTTAATGGTGGGGAACGGAGGATGATCATCTTTGTGGAGATGCCAGAGAGGAGAAAGGGGTTCCAGACCCACACCAGACCCAGAGCCCAGGGTTCCAGAGTGGGGAAGAAAAGTCCCCATAACTACAGCCTATAAAAACCAGCAGGAATTGTGACTGAGAGACACAGAGGCTGCTGGAATCCCAGGTGCTCCTTTTAAAGGGCCTGTGCATTAAGTTACTTGGACTCGATACCTCCGAGATCCAGCACCAGGTGGCTCTGGGTTACCCAGACTTATATGGGCAGGAACTGGACTGTCTGGCATCAGAGCAAGAATCCAAGGGCAGCTTTCTCTCAGACAGGGGTGCTCTAAAGGGTCATTGTTCCTAGACTGGGACCTCCCCTGTCACAGAGCTGACTGGCAGCCATGTCAGCATGGCCCACACTATTTGCTTCACCCTGGTGATTTCCTGAGACCGCACCCCATCCAAGTTTCAGTCCAAATGAAGCAGTTTGCAGCAGCTTTTCCAAATGAATGGCCTGTCCTGGCTCAGGTTTTGCTAAAATCTCTCAAACAAGCTGAAGCTGTTGACAGCATACTCTAAACCTATCAATAAAAGGCTCAAGACCCAGCACTAGAACAAGCCTGCCTTGCTTCACAGCTGGGCCTCCAGTTTTGCACAGCAACCCTCCCACTGTAGTCACAGCTGGTCATTACAGTCAGTGAGGCTGGAGGTCAACTACTCCCATAGATACGAACAGCAAACAAGGCTCAACTATAAGGTTGTGCACAGAGCCCACACAGGAGTGCACCTAGAGGGCCCAGTTCAGGTGACTGGGGAGGCTGAGCCACTGAGCACTACAGGACACCTACTACACAAGACCACTCTACCAATTCCAGGAGACACTGCAGTTCTACCTAATACATAGAGTTTTACTCTACCCAGAAAAGCTCTCATTCAGAATTGAGGGTCAGATAAAGAGCTCCACAAACAAGGGAAGTAGCCCAAATGTGGAGACAAACATGTCAGAAATGGAAGAAATGAATGCAAGCAAACCACTGGATACAGAGTTCAAAACCATGGTTATAAGGTTACTCAAGGATCTTGATAAGACTTTCAAGGATCTTAGTGAGAATGTTAAAGACATGAAAAAGAACCAGTCAGAAATTAAGCATACACTAACTGAAATAAAGAATACTTTCCAGGGATTCAACAGTAGATCAGAGGAGTCAGAATCAAATCAATAACTTGGAATATGAAGAGGCAAAAACACCCAATCAGAAGAGCAAAAATAAAAAATTTTAAAAATGAAGTGTAAGTAGCCTCTAGGACAACTTTAAGCATAGCAACATCTGCATTATAGGGGTACCAGAAGGGGAAGAAGGGGATCAAGGCATTGAAAACCTATTTGAAAAAATCATGACAGAAAAGTTCCCCTACCTGGTGAAGAAATAGACCTACAAGTCCAGGAAGCACTGGGTCTTAAATACCAGGAACCCAAAGAGGCCCATACCAAGACACAATTAAAATGCCAAGACATAATTAAAAAGACAAAGAATCTTAAAAGCACAAGAGAAAAGCAGTTAGTTACCTACAGGGTGTGCCCATTTAACTGTCAGCTGATTTCTCAACAGAAACTGCAGGCCAGAAGGGCGTGGCAAGAAATATTCAAAGTAATGAATACTAAGGACCGACAACCAAGATTACTGTACCTAGCAAAGCTATCATTTGGAATTGAGGATCAGATAGTGATTCACAAATAAGAAGCCAAAGGAGTTCATCACCACCAAACCAATATTATATGAGTTATTAGAGGGTATTTGTTAATAAAAGGAAGGAGGAGGAGGAGGAGAAATGAATAATACAAAAGCAACAAATACATATTTATCAACAATTGAATCTAAAAATAAAAATAACAAGAAATCTAATGAACAAAATAAATGGGAATAAAATAGAATCAGAGGCATGGAAGCATGGAACAGACTGATGAATCTCAGAGGGAAGAGGGGAGGAGGAACAGGAAGAAATTAACCATGAGGTTAATTTATGGACACAAGGTGTGAAGGTTTGGGGTGGGGCAGGAACCGGGTGGAGGGGTATAATGAGGGGAGAAGAGGGAGCTCTCTGTAATACTCTCAACAATAAAGATTATTTTTTAAAAGTCTGTTCCTTATTATTAATAAGTAGTATTCCATGGTACAGGTATACCATGATTTCTTTAACCATTGACTCTATCAAAAGATATCTAGGTGGTTTTCATTTGAGGCTATTATGAATAAAGCTCCTATAAACATTTGTGTATAAGTGTTTATGCCCAAACTAGTCTTCATTTCTCCGAGATGAATGTCTAGTTAGTGCAATTGCTGGAACATATGTTAGTTGCATGTAGAGTTTAAGAAACTCACCCTTTTATCCAGAGTGATTATACCATTTTATACTCCCGCCAGCCTGGGCTTTAGAGTTTGGCAGAATGGTGCCTGAATTCTAACACTTCCATTAACTATGCAAGCTTGGACAAGTTGCTTAATCTCCCCAGTAAGTAATGTTAGGAGCACCAGTTTCTGCATCTATAAAATGGGGATAATGATACTCAGCTTATTATGAAGTTATCATCTAAATTCAGTAAGGTGATATAAGCATTTGGTCCAGGGCCTGCCTGAAAGCAGGTAAAATAGAGTCTATTTGTGTACCTTTGGCACTGCCTAGATTGTTGAAGAGTAGATTAGTAGATTTCTGACTTGTGCACCTGCTTATGATTTACCAATCCTGTAAATCATTGATGTCCACCAGGCCCTATGGACTCAATGGATTTCCAAGACTGGCCACTTTCTATCACTTGTTTTCTGTTATCATCCAAGATCCAAAATAAAATTGATATGCCAATTCACTATCCCGGTTTGGTGTTCATCTTCTATAGAAACGGATATCTGGGAAGGATGTGAACTCACTAAGCCTGGGGGCATGCCATCTTTACAAAGCATTGTGGGAACACTTCTGTGGCAGTTAACATGGGCCTGCTAACTCTGGTTTTCTTCTCCACGGATGATGTGGGAAACTAGATTGGAAAACACCGTATTTTAGAATTAGTGGTCTCAATTCTTTTAAACTTAATGTGTGCATGAACTTCTGGGGCTGAATGTCAGGATTTGACTAAGGTGGAGGGAACCACTTCTAAGGAGCAGATCTCCCAATATAGAAGCTCAGATGGGAGAGAGGCTCTTGTCCTGGTGGGCACACAATCTGATATTTGAGGACTCTATGCCAATGCGTTGCCGTGTGACATCGTCCTTTCTCCCACCCCCAGAGCCCGCAGCAACAGCAGTGGGAGATGCTGCCGTCGCCAACGCACAGCTCCTGGAGCTTGTGTGTCTGACTCACCAATACTGACCTTGAGGCTTTTGGTTTGATTCATTTTCTTAAAAAACAAAACAAAACACAACACAATTTCCTGTGTCTAAGGGAGGGGAGGAAGGTTAAAAAGTATCATTATAAAGGCTCCAAAGATTTTTTTGGACATCAAATTGCTCTGACAAGCCATTTTTTATGAGTTAAGTGTAAAGGAAACAGAAACATACGGATTAAATTTCCCTTAAAATACACATGGGCTTAAAAATTAAGGGGGAGAGAAGCACTTGGCAATGTGGGCTTCAGGCTTTGCCAAACCCCAGCTCCTGAGGAATAACTTGAGATGCTTGACAAACCCAAAAAGCAGCTGGTTTTGCCCTATGCCCTCATTGAGCGACATCTAGAGTACCGCGTGATTGGAGGCTCTGTAAGTGAAATATGCTAATCTGCAAACTCATGCTCTGATTCTTCAGGTTGCCCCATACAGTCCCTGTTTATAAACTTATCCCTAAAGGCCTAGTCCTCCTGGAGTTCTTGCATCCAGGCAAAATCACAGTTCAAAATTGTAATTCCCACATCGAAAACATGGAGCTTGATGAAGTATGAAACTAGATGGTCCATGGCAGCTTCCTTGAGACAGAAAATTTACCCAGATACACCCAACACCTGCCTTGAGAATAAAACAGAATCATTGGCTCATTAAGTTCTGTAACAGATTAACAGACAGATGGCAAGTATACACTCCCCATGGAGCACTGAGAATTCAGGGGATGTGTATGAACTTAGCTATAGTATTCATTCATGCATTCAATAAACAAATGCTTATAGAACATAAATGTACTATTGCAACTGCAATGGAGAATAAAAATGAAAGGAGCTAACATTTATTGGGATTTACTATACACTGGATTTTGTGCTAGCTCCCTACCATGCAGTATCTCATTTAATGCTCACTTGAATGCTAAGAGGTTGGTACTATAACTATCTCCATTTTACAGAGGAGGAGGGAGACACTGAGGGACTTAGAATTTATTTAGCATTGGCTAGAAAGGGCAGATCTAGGATTCAAAGCCAAGACTGATGTTAAAGACACTCCTGCCTTCAAGAACCTTAGAGTGTCCTGAACAAGCTCAGCCATTTTCCAATGCAAGCATAATCAAGAATGATCAATGTCCCAGAGACATTCATAGCATGGGGGTTATTTTCTACTGAGATTAGAAAGGCTTTGTGTAGAGGGCAGCTTTCGCATAAGATTTTAAAGGATGAGTAAGATCTGAATATCAACGGAGAGGTCAGTCATTTCTTACTGGAGAACATTCCAGAGAGGCTCTAAGAGAAGGAAGCCTAGGGAACAGCAGAAGATACTGCGGAGGTACAGTGAAATCATACCAAATGCACTTTGAATCAGGCAGAGGCAATTATGTGCCACCAACCAAAGCAAAAGCAAACAAACCCTCCAAAATAGTTTTAATAGTCCGGGCAATTTCATCTGCATTGCCCAGAAAATGAGTATAAGCTAGGAGGAGTCTTATTTTTTTCAGTTGGTTCTGACTCAGAACCTGTCTCAGATCCAAGTGACTCTAGAGATGCAAGGTGTACATTAGTGCATAACACGGCCCCTAACGGTGTGAGCTAGTATTCCGGCAAAGGCTGTTCCACAGCTGGAGCAAGAAGCAGACGATGCTGGCGTTACTGAGATGTACTCATTTTGACATACATGACTGTTATCCTATTTGCTGATTTTAGAACTGAAACCTCCTTTATACATGCAAATCCATTATATCTGCTTATTTTGCAAATGAACCCTTGAAATTAGAAGGGTCATGTTTAAAATGCTTTGGGTCGATGTAGTAAAGAGGAAATTCCAACAAACTGTAGCACGGCTGGTGTGCCTCAGTGGTTGAGCATTGACATGTGAACCAGGGAGTCACGGTTC
The DNA here is from genome assembly GCA_027563665.1 of Antrozous pallidus. Classification (NCBI taxonomy): domain Eukaryota; kingdom Metazoa; phylum Chordata; class Mammalia; order Chiroptera; family Vespertilionidae; genus Antrozous; species Antrozous pallidus. The sequence goes on along the minus strand of CM050526.1, from coordinate 27,133,004 downwards.
CATTCCTGGTCAGGGTACATGCCAGAGTTGCAGGCTTGATCTCCAGTGTGGAGCATGCAGGAGGCAGCTGATCAGTGATTCTCTCTCATCATTGAAATTTCTCTCTCTCTCTCCCCCCTTCTTCCATAAAAAACAATAAAAATACATTTTTTGAAATGGAAATTGTGCATGGAAATATAATGCAGAGGTTAAAATTGTTACTAATGCATGAAAATATGTATTTTTGCATGCATATAATTTACATATTCACATTAAATATATCCAAAAGAAATATTATGCCTTAAAAAAACAACAACTATTTATTCATTTATGACAAACCAAGCATAGAGACTTGACAGTTTCCAAAATTCTATTATTAATAGCAGGGGCTTCCAGATGCAAGGGAGGAAGAGTCAGTCCTCAAGCAGTGAGACTTAGATTTATCATAAAAGATGTAGGGAGGTTGACTTGTAAGAATAAAAAACTGAAGGGCATGAATAATTAAGTCAAAAAAGTGTAATGAGGTACACATTGACATGATACATGTGTGTCAGAAATATCGGATAACACTAAATATCAAGCAAGATATGCTCATTTTGGAAAAAGATGATATAAAAAACACAAAATATAAACAAGGAAGAGTAAAACATCATCCATAATCCTATCACAGGAAGAATCCCTTTATCTTTTTGTGAATCCTTTCCATATGCATATAAATTACATATTGACATTGATTTATGCCCTATACCCGCGATGCTCAAACTTTCACATACATCAGGTTCACCAGGCTATTAAAACACACATTGCTGTGGGCTTATTCCCCAGTCTCTGATTCAGTGGGTCTGGTTGGGCTGTCGGGCTGGGCTGGGTTGGGTTGAGGTGTGTGTGTGTGTGGCGGGGGGAGAGACTGGGATCGGCATTTCTACTGCATTTGCAGATGCTGCTGCTGGTCCAGGGACCGCCCTCTGAGACCCACACTGCTCTATGTAAGGTTTTGATTCTTGCCATTCTCCCTTCACATTGCATCAGAGGCACCAGACTGATCAGAAAAGTATCTCTTTTCACGGCTGCAAAATATTTCAGTACATGACTTGTTGAGCACCTTTACTGTGGAACAGTTTCCCCATACCCATGAATCGGAGGGAGTATTTCTTTTAGAAAACACCGCTAAGATGAGTACGATGCACCTCTAGCCTTGAGACGGACCGGGCACACCAGGGCTGTGCCATCACAGCGGACTTCACATGCTTATGTTCCTTTGGGCTCCGGAAGGTCGCCATGCCCTCACCACCAACAGGCCCAGTCCTGGCTAACTCACTTCGGGTGGGCGGCGGGACCCCGTGAACCACACCAGCTGTCACTCTCGCCGGGCGGTTCTCACTGCCTTCTGGAACGGGCCAAATGGTTCTTTTGAAATCTGGAGGACAGAACCAAGTCACGAGTCTAGGCAACTGCTATTGTGATAACGCACCGGCTAAAAATCTCGTCTCCGAAGCCGCTTGGTAAGTTTAGGGCTCCAAAGAAACCTTGGGCGCTCTTGGTGAGCAGGCCGTGGCCACAAACAGAATCGCAGTGTGGAATGCTCTGGCCCCCCTGCCTTTCTCTCAGCCTCGGCAAGGAGCGACAGAAACAGTTAAACGGCCAGCCGCTCCAAACAGTGGTTTCCGCCCTCAGCGACTGCCAGCCCCTGGGGGCTCACCACATGCAGCCTCAGAGGTCTGGCTCCCCAGCGCCTCTCCGCCCAGACGCCAGAACAATGAGCAAGGAAAACGCGGCCGCCCGCCGCAGAGCTCCCCGCCCCCATGCCTGTGCCTCTCTCCTCATCCTTCCCTTGCCGGAAACATGCACAGAAATCTAGCATCCTCCTTCTCCTTCCTTGTCTCACACTGTCCCTGAAACACTCCAAAGAGATGCGATGAAGCTACATGTCAGGGTGAGAAACCTCGGGGCACTTCGGGGCTGTTCCCTGCGGGTGAACCCAGGGAAAGAATAGGAACTATGAGACCACGTGTGGCTTGAGCATCTGCTATAGGTGTGTATTATCCAATTTAATCCTCACGTTGGCCTTAGGACCTCAGTACTATCACCCTTCACGATTTACCACTGAAGAAATGAATGGAGGGCCAGTGGTTAAACCACCTGCCCAAAGTCACTCAGCTGGCAAGTGGTGGAGGCAGATTTACACCCAAGTCTGACTCCAAAGCCCAAGTTCCTAACCACCGTTCTAATCAGTTTCTTTTAAGAAGATACCTTTTATTTGTTAACTGTTCATCAGACTCAACTAACTGCCAAAGAAGGCATTACTAATTATATATATATATATATATATATATATATTATAATACATATTTATAATTATAAATATATATTTAGTAACTAAGAAGATTGTTTTGGTAATCAAATCTTAGAGTACAAAGAGACTCTAAATCCGGGGTCAGAAGTATATATCTAAGAGAACTAAGATGGCGACATAGGTAAACACCTGTGCTTGCAGCCTTCCACAGCCACATCGAAATCATAAAATACAGAACAACCATCATTCAGAACCGCCTGAAAGCTGACTGAATGGAAATCTTGCAACCAGAGAAGTAAAAAAGAAAGGCTACTGGGACTGGTAGGGAGACAGAGGCACTGAGCAGGCTGCTCTGGCACCCACAGGCGCCCGTTTTTAAATTGGGAGGGAGATTGTCTCTGCAGGGGCAGCCGGAGAGAAGAAAGGCGGTCCTGGCCTCACACTAGCCCCGCGCTTCCCCTCCCCCCTCCAAGTACAGGGTCCCAGAGTTGAGAAGTCCCCATAAGGATGGGCTGTAAAAACCAGCAGGAATTGTGGCTGAGAGACACAAAGGCTGCTGGAGCCCCATTTGTTCCCTTTAGAAAGGGCTCACACATGAACTTACATGGTCCAGATTCTTCAGCTCCAGCCCTGGGGGACCCAGACACATAAGGGCAGGAACTGGGCTGTTTGGCACTGAGATAGGTACTTGGGGGCATCTTTCTCCCAGATAGGGGGTGCTCACAGAGGCTGGGACTGCGTCAGTTGCAGAGGTGACTGGCAGCCATGTCTGTTTCCATCAGCATGGCCCAGACTGTTTGCTCCGCCCTAGTGATTCCCTGAGATCCTGCCCCATCCAATTTGTAGCCTGAGACAAGCTGCAGGTGGGTCAGCATGCCTAAAACCTACCAATAAAAGGCCCAAGACCCCACTAGCATAAGCCTGCCTTGCTTCACAGCTGGGCCCTATCTGGGCCCCTCCAAGCCTAATACAAATAGCTCCTGCTGGGTGGCTCAAGTAGTAGCTGACTTTGTATCTCCCTGGAGACTCTAGAGCCAGTTCACCTGGTGGACAGCTTCAGACCGTAGCAGATTACAACTCTATACATCCACGAGCAACACACTCAAGAGGCAGACTCACTGAGTATCCAAGTCCTGCCCCATAGGGATGTTTCCTGCACAGCAGCTCTACCACTATAGCTACAGCTGATCCTCACAGCCAACTGGCCGGGAGGTCAACTCCTCCCAGAGACACTAACAGCAATCAAGTTTCAACTACAAGACTATGCACACAGTCCATACAAGGGCACACCTGGAGTGTCCAGCTCAGGTGACTGGGGAGACTATGCCACTGGGCCCTACAGGACATCTACTATATAAGGCCACTCTACCAATCCCAGGAGACATAGCAGTCTACCTAATACATAAAACAAACACAGGGAAGCAGCCAAATGTGAAGACAAAGAAACATGTCACAAATGAAAGAAATGGAAGCAAGCAAACTACTGGATACAGAGTTCAAAACCATGGTTATAAGGTTACTCAAGGATCTTGATGAGACTTCCAAGGATCTTAGTGAGAATGTCAAAGACATGAAAAAGTACTAGTCAGAAATTAAGCATACACTAATTGAAATAAAGAATAATTTACAGGAATTCAGCAGTACAGTAGAGGATTCCAAAAATCAAATCAATGATCTGGAATATGAGAAAGCAAAACACATCCACACAGAAGAGCACAAAGTAAAAAGAATAAAAAATATGAAGATAGTGTAAGGTGCATCTGGGACAACTTCAAGGGTACCAACATTTGCATTATGGGGGTAACAGAAGGAGAAGAGAGAGAGCAAGATATTGAAAACCTATTCGAAGAAATCATGACAGAAAACTTCCCCTACCTGGTGAAAGAAATAGACTCATAAGTACAGGAAGCACAAAAATTCTCAAATAAGAAGAACCCAAAGAGGCCCACACCAAGAAACATAATTAAAATGCCAAGGGCTAAAGACAAAGAGAGAATCTTAAAGGCACATGAGAAAAACAGTTACCTACAGGATGTGCCCATTTGACTGCTAGATGATTTCTCAACAGAGACTTTGCAGGCCAGTGGGAGTGGCAAAAAATATTCAAAGTGATGTAAGGACCTACAATCAAGATTACCCAGCAAAGCTCTCATTTAGAATTGAGGGTCAGATAAAGAGCTTCACAAATAAGAAAAAGCTGAAGGAGTTGATCACCACTAAACCAGTAATTCATGAAAGGTTGAAGGGTATTCTTTAATAAGAGGAAGAGGAAGAGTTGGAGGAGGTGGTGGAGGAAGAAGAACAAGAAGGAGAAGAAATAAAAAATATGAAAAAATGGCAACAAATACATATCGATCAACAATTGAGTCTAAAAATCAAAATAAATGAACAAGAAATCTAATGAACAAAACAAACTGGTGAACAAAATAGAATCAGAAGCATGGAAGCATGGAACAGACTGCGGAATCTTAGAGGGCAGGGGGTGAGGGATGAAAGAGATTAACCGAAGATCTTACCTATGGACACTGATAGTCAGGTGGTGGAGGCCTGGGACTGGGTGGGAACCGGGTGGAAGGGAGCAACGAGGGCAAAAAAGGGGACATCTGTAATATTCTCAACAATAAAGTTTTTTTTTTTAAGAATTGTGTTAAGAGTAGAAAATAATAAAATGGGCATAAAGAAGGAGAAGATTGGAAAATTGATTGGCCTCAACTCAATTCCTGTTGGACATTGCTGGTGTGTAGTTTCATCATGGCATTTTCTATTAAATGGCATTTTTCTCCTGTAGATTTATAGTGAAGGATAGTGAAATGAAAGAAGGTGCTTAGAAGCAAAGCTGTTCTTCTAAGAGCAGTAAGAACACAAGATTTATTTGTACTGACTAGTGATGGAAGATATACCTCTTATTATGTGGTTATTTCATTGCTTGATACAGAAAGGATAATTGAATGAGATATGTCACCATGGTACTCATGAAAAACTCCAGCAATAATTTTCCCACTGTATTTGATCTCAGGGAAGGAACATCTTAAAATTCACAGGCGCCCAAAGGGAAGAATAAAATTTGGATTTTAATATCTATTCAATGTTATATAGAAAAGGAGAATTCAGCCTTATTTGAAAAGGTGGAGCTCAGCATTAAACCCAAGGAAGAAGATCTTTAGGAAAAGTCTTTTGACTGTAATCACCTTGCCATAAATGGAAGCTTATCATTCCATGATAGTGTGCAGTCACTCTTGGTTGCTAAAGCTACAACTGTTGCAATTGATATGATGGGAGATTTATAATAAAAAAGTACCAAACATAGAGGTCACAAAGTTCTATCAGACACCCTGAAAAAGTTCAACATTCTATTAAAAAGATAGTAATACCAAATGACTTAATCTATTGTAGCTACCATTTTTAAAGTGACACACCAATAAAAAAAACCCCATAACTATATATATGTATGTATATATATATATACATATATATATGTATATATATATATATAATTTTTTTACAAGGAGGGTGCATGTCTTCAGTTCAGGCACATTACACAACCATATGTGGAAGAAGGTTTATTTTTTACTTCGCTTTGAGATTCTGGAAATGTAAGAAATAGTGTCCTCCCTCCTTCTCTGGACCAATACTTAGTGAGCATCTATTAAAGACCAGGCACTATTCTTCCAGGCTTCAGGGGCTGGGGGTGAACAGGACACAGCAGCTCTGCTCTTGTTGGCCTTATAGTCCAATGGTGATGCATTCAATAAATAAGTAAGTAAGGTAAATTCAGATGATGGTAAATCCTTTGATAAAAATAATATAGTTTGATTGGACAGCGTTCAGATTGTTGGAACTCAGAGGGTGACACTGCTACTGCTGGTTTGGGGAGCACCTCTGAGAACTGGGAGAAGAGAATCTGCCCGAGCTTCACCCTACAGAGAGAGGATACTGCCTTTCTTCCTTGAATTCCTTCCAACTTGTTTTTCTGCTGAAATGATGGAGTCATGATGTGACCAGAGGGAATGGCCACCTGGAGACCTGGGCTCACTTCACACTGGGCCCCCCTCACACTGGGCCCACTTCACCCTGAGCCCACTGTGCACATATGGTGACACGGGGGTTTCCCAGTGGATGGTTAGACACTTGATGTCCCAGGGGTGGTCTTTAACAGATAAGTGGATATTTTCCAATGGTCTCCTCTCCATCAACAACGGGAAAAGATGTTGGCTTCTTGGTTACTTGGTGTATTTTAGAGACGGTGTAAACAAGCTCCGTCATTTTCTGTAGCCAGCCCGGGACCTGGACCTCCTCCGGGTGCAGGGAAGATCAGGCTCCCTTGCTAAAACTGTGACTGCTTTCTCAGAAACCCCCACCAAAGCGCCCTGTGATCTGCTCCCAGCCCCCTGGAGGCTCCAGCCTTGTCCTGTGTGCATGGCTTCCGGAAGTTTCTCAGCATATCAGATTAGGGGGAGCTTAGAATCAGTGTTCACGCAGTTCATCTAAATGAATGGGGTGAGTTCTGTGGCAGAAAACTGCTTCTGTGTCTGCCAGACTTGGGCTGTCCCTGGATGACACAGCCGGGCACAAGCAGGTCAGGTCCTTGCTCCCATTTGAAATTGTCTTGAGCTGTTTTGCTAACTAATGCGAGGCAGCGTGCACCGTGCTGTGCGAGGCTGCCCTGGCTGTTCTATCACAGAATCAGATTCTCAAGCATCTGCGCTCTCTCCGCAGGATGGAGAAAGCCAGGCTCACTTCCAGCCTTGCATTCTCAGAGCAGACCGGAGGCCCATAAAATGTCAGTCTGCTTTCTTCTTTGATAAGCTTCCTTGGCAAAGTGTGAGGACCTGAATGACCATGTGGCCCCTGAGAATCCTGACCTGGGCTCTGCCTCCCCTGCCTCCCGCCCCTCTTCGGGCAGCAGTGTCCGGGCCTCAGAGCTGTCATGGATCACTCATTTCCAGGGGCGATCATGCATTCTCTCTATGATTATGGGGTCGACCGGGGGAGGGAAACAGCTATAGATAACCCCAAACAGAGCTCACCCAGAAGCCAATTCCACTGTTTGCTTTGGGAAAGCATCATTTTTTTTAAATATAGCTATTTTTGCCTCTCTAGACGACAGTGAAATGAAGTTTTGTTCCCTGAGCACATAAGGCCTCACAGTGGGAGAGGTGGACCAGCAATTTGCTAATCAGGGAAGAAAACAAAGCAGGAGTTTAAGGAAAAGACTACTGAATGTACCTTTAGGGGATGCTCCCATTGCCCAGAGACCCTGAAAGGTGGCTAAACCACATACCCGCCAAGAAGGCTGAGAAGGGAGCTTGGCGAGCCTCCTGCACCAAGGCCTTCAGACAGCTCCCTGAGCCCTGGAACGGTCAGCACAGTGGGACAACAGAGGGTGAGACCCAGCTCTTCCCCTCCAGGAGCCCAAGTTTCAACAAGTGGCCTAATGCACATTCAGTCATTCATTTGATGAATATTTCTTTTTTTTAATGCTTTTATTACTTTTAGAGAGGAAGGGAGAGGAGAGTGAGATGATGAAAGAGAATCACCGATAAGCTGCCTCCTGTACTGGGCATGTGCCCCTGAGCCCGCAACCTAGGCATGTACCCCTGACCGGAATTGAACTCAGGATCCTTTAGTCCAAAGATCGATGCTCTATCCACTGAGTTAAATCAGCTAGGGCAATTTGACAAGTATTTCTTGAACACTTAGAATGTGCCATATTGTTTTGGTAAACAAATCTCAAGGTAAACAGAGACTCCAGATAAGGGACCAGAAGTCTCTCCTGTGCTATCCTTGGCAGATCTTTTCTCGCCCTCGGACCACATCAAGATGGGAAGCTAAACATTCAGCAGCTTATCCCATTGCTGCACTTTATCATGGCTCAGAGGTTCACCACGTGTTGCACCGAGTCTGTTATCTGCCGCCTTATATCTCACCCTGAGTGAAGTCACTAACTCAACAACCCTGCCCACCCAGCCGAGGCCCGCTCTCCTTTCCCCCTAAAATAACCGCAGAAATGCATGCGTGCAAAACCCTGAGAGTTGTTGGATTTGTTTTTGGTTCTGTTCTTGGCAGTGGTGGTGGAATATGTGTGATACACTGAGTTAAGAAGGTAGAGAAGAAGATGGGATGAATGTTTGACCCAATGCCCAACACACAGCCCCTGGCACACAGCAGGGCTTCAGCAAATATTTGTCAAAGGAATGAGTGATAGGTGAGTGACTAGATGAGTGACCGGAGTATGAATGACTAAATGGACTATACATTTTTCATGTTATGGACTATGTCTTATACACCTAGTACCAAAGACAGTACTTGGCCCATAGTAGGGGTTCAAAAAGAAAGAATTTCTTGCCCAGTTGGCGTAGCTCAGTGGCTAAGTGTTGACCTATGGACCAGGAAGTCATGGTTCAATTCCAGGTCAAGGCACATGCCTGGGTTGCAGGCTCCACCTCCAGTGTGGGATGTCAAGAGACAGCCAATCAATTATTCTCCCTCATCATTGCTGTTTCTATCTCTCTCTCCCTCTCCCTTCCTCTCTGGAATCAACAAAGAATAATTTAAAAAAAAATAAAGAACTTCTGAATAAATGGGTACATGCATGAAATTAGAAACCACTGAAATATAAGTGGGTACTAAATAATTGTTAGTGTCAGAACAAATAAAGGAATGGGTGAATAAATTGAATAAATGAAGGAATGTGGAAGCCCAGGAGCCATGCTTCACTAGGGACAATTTTTCCGCTTCAACCGGAGGGACAGCACAGTGGCAGTGGAGGTGAGAAAGCATGACTCTTTAATAGGGCTGCTGTTGCCTTTTCAGCATGAGAGGCTCTTTCCTACTGTTGACTCAGCAGCCCAGGCAGTGTGCCGTGATCCTGCGGTCTCTTCTGACACGCTGGGGTGAGCTAGGTGAGATGGCAGTGTTTTGTTTTGCTTTTTAATTACACTCTGCTTTCACTAGAGATTCGACATTTATTTGGTTTGCTTTCCAGTTGCTTAAGGGAATATGGATGTTAAACTAGAAATGGTTACAGATGCTAACAGAGAAGCTGTCTAATCTGGTAACAGACAAAAGAAACGTCTGGAGAAAATGAACTACACATACTGATGTCTGGGCCCTGGACCTCCTAGAACTGCCCGGAGACCTATTGCAGACATAGAAGAAGAGTAGAAGCTCCATCTCCCGCCCCCCCGCCCCCGGCAGTCTCCACTGGGACCCAGCACACTCCAGCAGAGCAAGTCTATCTTCCCCAGGCACAGGCCTTAGCTTTTCACAGCCAACTCCATGAAGATGAGACAACTTGTTGCTTTTGATCCATCACCTCTGTTCCCTGGAAGGCAACCCTCAGATGATACAAGATTGAGAGTATTGAACTCTGGTTCATTTTCCCTCCTGAAACTGTTAGATCCTTGGCATCTGAGTCACTCCAGTTGTACTGCCCAGGAAACCAGGTTTTACTTTGTCCCTGCAGGGATCTGACTCAGCCTCTGCCTCTTTGAAAGGCACGCTAGTTTTCATGCCAGCGATGAGAAGGAAAAGAAGATATAGGGATGCCCACTACTTAGCAGTATGTGTTCCCAGCCACATGCTCCAAGATGCCACCTGAGGAACAAAACCCGGGCAGTGGCTCTGAAGGGGATAAAGCAGAGAATTCCAGGGAGCTACATGACCTCTTAAGTGAATTAGCTCCTGGTTCTTTGTTAAATTGAGGTCGTTTGTCAATTAATTTTTAAGACAAGTATTTGGCACTAAGAAGATATTTAAAGAAATAGGTGAATAGACTAGGGAAGTTCATCAGATGCCTCTGGACCAAGTGTCAGAAGTCACAGCCCTTCCTTGCTTCAAAGGAATGCAGGAGAGTTTCTAAATCGTCCCAGGGAAGGGCCAGTAGCATGCTGGGTGGCCACACCATCTGGCCTCTCTATTTCATTCCAAGCCCTCCAGCAAAGGACTCTAGACCAAGTTGGGCAAGAAAGGAAGGCTATCCAAGGCCACTATAATAGGCAGCTGTCCAGTGTTCAGGTCAGCCCCGTTAGATGAAGCCAAGGTGAAATTAGCTGGAATAAAGTCGGGACCAGTACGATTAGGCCCTTCAATGTGCTTTGGGCTATTCTATATCTAGGCAGCAGAAGCTCAGTTCTACCCAGTAGGAGAGCCCATGTCCATTGACATGGCCTTGATCTGCCTTACTTGGATCTTATTGGTCACTTCAAGCAGGCACTTCCCAATCATCTGAGTTTCATGCGTGTGAGTCCTTCAAAATAAAAGATCCTATGTATTCACTCAGTTAATAAATGAAAACACCAAAAACTACAGAGAGTAAATCAGATGAGCAATTTAGGGAGACCTAGAACAGGTTCTGAAGAAATACTGGAATGGGACCAAAATACACAGAGACCCTTGAAACCATCCAGGGACATTCTCCTATAAACATTTGCCCCCAAGGAATTATTGGCAGTCTCATCAGGGTTCTCTGGGTTCTGGTCCTTTCTCACGATGGAATGTGCTAAAATGATCCCAACTCTTGTTTACAAATTGGACCAACAGCTTTTAAGAGTAGAGAGGAATGGTTTTGAGATATTACCTTTCTATGTTTCTCTAAAGTAGGTTGGAGGCATTTAACTCCTCATATTGAGTCAAGGTTCTCTAAGCATTACAGGCCTCAGAGCCTGGAGACTGGAGACAGGCACTGGGAAAGCTTGTCTTCTTATCATTCATTGTCACCGGAGGAGAGGGGAGGGGTGAGACCAGCCATTGTTCAGAGAGCAATTTCGATAGTTAGATATTCCTGCAAACATCTGCCAATCAATAGAAATTGAGGGAGAGGAGCTATTAGAAGGCGTGGTGCGGTGACTAATGAGACGCGTTACCATCTGCCTCCGCTGGGCCGTGAGGGGAAATAGAACAGCTTTGCTTTGAATTGCTAAGATATCTTTATGCAGAGGGCCAGACACACTCAGCTCTTTACTGGACCTTTTGACTATTTCCTTTGTGTGTCTCCCCAAGTAGGAAGGATGGTGTGGGTGGGGAGAAGGCTCCAGGTTAGGCTGCAACTCAAATGTTCCAAGAAAACCTAGTTCCAAATTCTAAAAAGAGAAAATAAAAATTGCTACATTCAGGCACATATAAATAGTTTTTCAATTTTGACCCAAATATATGTTTCTTGATTTTTAGAGAGGGAGGAAAGGAAAGAAAGAGAGAGAGAGAGAAACATTGATGTGAGAGAGAAACATTGATTGGTTGCATCCCATCTGTGCCCTGATTGGGAATCAAACCTGCAACCTTTTGGTATACTGGACAATGGTCCAACCAACTGAGCCACCTGGCCAGCACCAGGTATACATAAATTTGATCTAAAGAGATACAGGTTGTATCTCTAAATCAATGTCATGGGTGCCACTGGCCTTTAAAAATCCTTTCACACTAACCTTGTAGTTATCCACATGGAATCCTTATGTCATAGATGCAGAAGACGTGCTGTCCTGAAAGCTGATTAAGTTCCTGTTTAAATTGCTGGGTTGATGATCAAGCTGGTGCTATAATCCTATAGTGTTCAAAGACTGCCCAAACCTCAGTCTTCTCATCTGTGAAATGGGACCAGTTCCATCTGCCCTGCCTTTTGCACAGGGTTCACCAGGCCACAGGAGACCGGGTGTGTGAAGGAGCTTTGGAAAAGAGAGCACTGATCCTCTCTAATGCAGTATGATGGCAGGAGCTCGGTTTCACCTTCAGGGCTTTGCTTTCCTGGAGCTTGGAACTCCTCATTGCTTATGGAGTGAGGCGAACCACCTGTTACAATGGGACGATGTGGGCTTGGTTCCTAAACAGCGAGGATCCAAAGCAATGCCGAAGGGGACAAGGGCTGCTCCAGGCACCAGAAGAAATGGAGCTGTCTCCCTGCTTTCTGATGCCAAGACAGGAACACTTAATGCAGCCGCAGTGCAAGTTTGATGGGGGAACCAGCAAAGCAGGGAAAGACCTCGGCCAAGATGCCCCACCTTATAGGCAGGCTTCCTGCCGCCCTGGATGAGAATGGTGAGGCTAGAAAAGGGTTGTAAATATTCAGTGCCCCTTGGGCTCTCTTGTTACAAGAGAGTCTGCTGTCCTTGGGGACCTGGGAGCAGAGTCGAGGCTACAAAGGCAGGAGCAAGTGGTGCAACAGAAGAAACAGGGAAATAATTCCTGAACACCAGCAAAATGCCTTTTTGCAAGATCTTTGAGGCAACCTCAGCGAGCCTCTCCCCTGTTCCCGCAGCATCATCTCAGATACTGCCCTGGCAAAAGCCACTTAGCCCAGCTCCTTCACTTGTCTCTCCTCAATGACAAATGTCCTATCCAGTGGCCTTCACAGCAGAACACTGTGTCCTCTTGAAACAATGAGGACAAAATGAGGACTTTCCTCAAGTCCGGCCCACCTTCACAGGAACGGAGACAATGCAGAAACTTGCCACAAATCTCCATTGTGTTAACTCAGTGCTCTGCACAATCACAGAAGGTTGGCAAACTCCAAGATCATCCCCCAGCAATGCCGAGCCTGCTCCACATAGCAAAGCAAATTCTGCATCCCTAGCAGCCTTGTGAGCTGGAGTTTTCTTATTGGTCTGTATCCCATTCAATGCTTGCGAGGAGGAGTTTGAGAACTGCCCACCCTTTATAAGCGGTCTTCTTTAAGCTGGTGACCAGCATGTCTCTGTGAGAAGAGATCTAAGATGAGTGGCTTGTAGGCATGAGTATAGGATGGAAAGCATCTATACTGGTGGGAAGCATCTCTTGCTTGTGCTGGCCAGGTGTAGTAGTTACTTCCTAAAGGGCAGGCTCTAAAGAAGTGTGTCACCTGTTCGATCACATGTCAGCATTAAAATGAACTTCTTAGCTTCTGCTTGGGCACCAAAGACGTGTCTGGCACTGTTCCAGGCACTTTATAAACAACGCTTAATTCCACACCGCAACTAAATCTGAGGTAGGTTTTGCTGCTTTTATTCCAGGGGTGAGAAATAGAAACTCAGGGAGGGTAAGTTCTTTGCTCAAAGCCAGTAAGCTGGAGAGCCAAGACTTGAATTCAGGCTTGTCTGGTGCAAAGACAGAGCTCGTGCGGAGGGGCTTTGCTGTTAGCAGAAGGTACTTAGTGATGGAAGGAAAATGGAGGCCACCTCAGTCTGCCTGTGCTGAGTGCCGGCGCTGTGACTTTGGGGAAATGATTTACCTGCTGTGCTTCCTTTCTCTTTTGTCAAAAGGGGAGAGGGAGGCCTGTGTCCCCTGCCTCTCAGGGTTGTGAGGATCACATGCGGAGATCAGTTGAAGGCCACGGGCCTCACAATCATCAGGGGTTGTAGAAGCATTGCTGATTAAACAGTCACCACTCCAGAGAAAAGGGAACCCTCAAGCATTCGTGGGTTTGCAAAATGGCGCAGTCACTATGGAAAACAGTATGAGGCTTCCTCAAAACATTAAAAATAGAACTACCTTTGGACCCAGCCACCCCACTTCTGCATATTTATCTAAAGATATCCAAAAAAAGTAATTCTGAAAAGGTATATGGGCTCCTATGTTTACTGAAGCATTAATTACAATAGCCAAGATATGGAAGCAACCCAACTGCCCATCAACAGATAAGTGGCTAAAGATTACACACACACACACACACACACACACACACACACACACACACACACACGACGGCATATTACTTGGCCATAAAAAAGAATAAAATATCACCATTTGTGACAACATGGATGGACCTAGAGGGTATTATGCTAGGTGAAAAAAGTTAGAGAAAGATAAATACCATATGATTTCACTTATATGTGGAATCTAAAGAACAATATAAATGAACAAACAAAACAGAAACAGACTCATAGATACAGAGAACTGACTGATGGTTGCCAGATGGGAGGGGGTTGGGGAGCTGGGTGAAAGGTGAAGGAATTAAGAAATACAAATTGTAGTTACAAAATAGTCACAGGGACATAAAATACAGCATAGGGAACATAGCCCATAACATTGTAATAACTATATAAGGTGCCTGGTGGGTGTTAGACTTATAGGGCAAACACTTTGTAAATTATATAAATATCTGGCCACTATGCTGCCTGAAACAAATACAAAATAATATTAAATGTCGACCGTAAATGAAAAATACAATAAAAAAGAGAGAGAAGATGATCAACCCATGTCATAATATCAAGAGGCTTGTCCTTGGAAAAGTCTGATAGAAAGAGGTAGCAAGGATGATGACATCTTGCCTATGGTTGGTGGGGTGCTAGGAGGAGGTGGCTGATTCTATTACATATAGATCTCTATCTCCTCCATCCCACACGATCGTACACTGTGACTATTTTAAAGATCTTTGCACTTGAATCTTAGCACTGGCTTGCAAGTCCTTGATCAATGGAATATAGTGGGTGTGACTTGATGTTAAATGAGCCTAGATCTTAAAAAGGATTGGCTTCCACCTGGCTTGGTACTTGTCCTTGGAATCCCGCCACCACATGGGGAGGAAGCCCTGGTCACAGGGGAGTCCATGTGTGAGTGTTCCAGGCCTCAGCTGACAGCCAGCATCCATCTCCAGATGTGTGAGCAAATGTGCCTTCAGATAACTCCAGCCCTCAACCTTTCCATCCTCCAGCTGAGGCCCCAGACATCACGGAGCAGTGACAAGCTGCCCCCAATATGTCCCATCTGAATTCTTGAACCACAGAAACTATGCTGGAGAATGAATAATTATCATTCTTTCAAGTCGCCGAGTTTTAAATATGATGCTGGGAGGCTAGAGATGTTATATCAGGGCCAACCTGGGACTATAGACCTAAGGGATGGACCTGCTGCAGGCCACAGGCACAGAGCTCGCCACGCAGGCTGCGTGGGTGTTGGTGTTGGGTAGGTGCCTTTTCATACTGGAATGCTTCTGACAGGGAAAGGGGGTGTTACTAAGAGTTACTCTGGGACAGCCCATGTAGATGTGGGTGTCCTGGTAAACTGAGACTTAGAGACCAGGTTGACACTGGGGAGATCAGAAAGAGCTGGTGAGGATTCTGATTGGCCGGCAGAACCCAGCATGGGGACTTTTAGGAAGGATGGTCTGGAGATCTGGGCAGGGAAGTTGGTAGCGGTGACATATGGAGTCCGGAGGCCGGGTGCAGACTGGGTCGGGAAAGGGAGGCTCAGTCAGGAAAGCTAAAAAGGAAAACACATTATACTGCTCCCATCTGAGACCTCTGTTAACAGAAGGTGAATTTCAACTACCATTTTGTTTTAAGAAACAAAAGACGTGGAAGATGGAGAGAGGCATTTTTTTGGGGGGGGGGGTGTGAAGGGAGAAGAAGGAAGTTCTGGAGGGAGTATGTTTTGGAGTAGTCCTGAGCTGAGGTGCTGCTAGATCCTGACTTCAAGACCCCAAAGATTACATGGAAGGTGGGATACCACCTCCATCTCAGCGGCTCAAAGGAATAAGCTTTTAGCAGCCTGTCCAGTCTCTGCTTCGTACCCTTTAAAGAATAGCAATTTGTCTGCAAAGGAAAGACCACACACAGTCCCAGGCACACCCCTGCTGTCACCCTAAATGACATTGACATGGCTCAATTAAAATTTTGTGAGAAGGGAACAGATTATAAGGACGGTGCAGTTGTAGATTTCTCCAGGAGATGACTTAGTCGAGTAGTCAAAGATTCCTTTCTATCAGAAAATAGAGCAGTATTTATATAGTCGCAGAATAAATAGAATCCTGACTTGGGCTTTCTATGTTATACAGCTCCTTCCAGGTCATTGGGGCTCTTTCTGACATGCTTCTGACAATTACGCCCATTGTTCCCCTCTGGGCAGCCGAGGGGAACGTGCCGGTCCCTCTCCCTCATCCCACTAAGCTTGTCTCAGTGAACTGAATGAAGTCTCTCTCTGGGCTGCCTGGGAATTAATTCCCTGTTTGTTTCTGAGCCTTTCTCGCTCTTATACACACCGACATGCCGAAGCCCCAGTCCTGTGACCAGATTTGGGCTCTCTCACCTCCGTTGTTGCCTGGGCATTTGGTGCCATTGCCCACAAACATCTTTGACCACAGCTTATATTAGGGTTCACTTTTTACGTGGTGGCCCAGGGAACGTGCACATCACATACATAGGGCTGACACCCAAATTTTACAGAATGTTGCTAATACGATTCACTCTGCTTTTACTCAAATGGCTTCCATCCCAATTCTATTCTAGGCTGTGCTTTCCTGGCCTGGACTGTTCTCTTAGATTAGGCAAAATTTAATGAAGATAAACTGAAAATCATTAGTGCTGATTGGATGCATTAGACTTGAGAAGGTTGTGTGTTTATTTGTGAAGAAAAAAAGGGAAGAATGAAAGCTCTTTGAGTGTTTTTGACATCAGACCTTCTAAGACAACTTCAAAAGTGGAGTTCCAATGGGAAAGTTTAGAATGCTTTTTAGTGTTCTAGAAATGGAATTTAAGTCCATCGCTGGAATTTTACAAATCAATCTCTCTTGCATACACAAAAATGACACACAGACAAAATTTCCAGATCTCTCTGGGAACTCTTATCAATGACCAGATATGAGTTCCCTTATAAGGAGATGGGCAAACAGAAGCTCCGAGGGCCCTAGGAGTTAGACTGCTAGAGCTAACAAGAGCATCGAAACAATGCACGTTTTCTACAGCGGCTCTTTAACATAGCTGCCCGCTGCAATCTCCCAGGGATCTTTAAACAACAAAAATGCGTCTTCTACCCCGAGATATTCTGATTTAATTGGTCTGGCGTGCAACGTGGGCATCAAGGTTTTTTAAAAGCTCTCCTGGTGATTCTAACACGCAGCCAACTTTGGGAACCACTGGTTTAGTGCTCGAATTTATAGAGGTGGAATTTGAGGCCCAGAAATGAGAAGTGAGTTGCCTGAGTTTACCAAACTTACAAATTGACTCATTCTAAACCCACGGCTCCTCGCACAATGTCCTGTGGATGTTCACAAAACATTTATGTAAACCTTACAAAACAACCACCGCCGCAGCTCCCGACCAAAGCTAATCAGCTGCCGCGTCCCTGCCAGCAGAGAACACGTCATCCAGCTCTTTGTGTCTCTGCCGAACGGAGCTCTAAATATGAATTTCCTCAGGGAAGTAGCAAAGAGCAAAAATAAAGTGGGGGGGGGGCGGTTGGGGGAGAAGGGGGAAGAGGGGTTAAGAGAAATCCACAGACCCGAGGGCCAGGTATGCTGTTTTATCCCTGGATGCCAGGTCAATGGCTGTCTTTGTGTTGTCTATTTCCAAGCTCTAAAAACAAGACTGTTTGGAGAAACACTCTGATTGATGCCCAAGTTCGTATGCTTCTTGGGTAAAAAACACAGAAGATCCGATAATATTGCTAATTTCTCTTTTAAAAAATATATTTTATTGATTTTTTTTTTACAGAGAGGAAGGGATAGGGATAGAGTTTGAAACATTGATAAGAAAGAATCTTCGATCAGCTGCTTCCTGCATACCCCCTATTGGGAATGTGCCCGCAACCAAGGTACATGCCCCTGACCAGAATCAAACCTGGGACCTTTCAGTCCGCAGGCCGATGCTCTATCCACTGATCCAAACCGGTTAGGACAGCATTGCTAATTTCAATATTAACACTTTCTACTTCAATTTCTTGGAAAGAAAATTGCTTTTAAGATGCCACAGGAAAAAAGAACATTGCTCAGCATGCATACGTATTGTTCGCTCTCCATGGGATTTAACATCCATTTGTTGGGAAAGTAGAAATTATGGAACAATGGGTAGAGAAATGGATGTGATGCAACCATCAGTTCTTTAAAGGGAGAATGCTAGAATTTGTAGTTTTCCCACTCCGCTCCCTCTTAAAGCCCCGTAAGGACAGAAACCACATTTTCCTTGCTCACAGGAGCACTTGGCCCTCGGAGCTGTCCATCACTGTGAAACTGAACTGTTTCACTGAACAACACAATCCAAGGGCCACGCCACCACGTCTGTAAAAACGTCCCACAGCTTTTACTTTAACAATCATGCTGCTCATTTCCAAGCTTTTACAAAATCCACACTAAATAAAATTTTCACCTTTAAGCTTCTTGTTAAACATCTTTCAAAATGTAGAGCCCCAGCCTGTTTGACTCAGTGGACAGAGCATTAGCCTGTGGACTAAAGGGTTCTGGGTTCAATTCCGGTCAAGGGCACATGCCTGGGTTGTGGGCTCAATCCCCAGTGTGGGGGGGGGGGGGATGCAGTAAGCAGCCAATAGATTCTCTCTCATCATTGATGTTCTATCTCTCTTTCCCTCTCCCTTCCTCTCTGAATAAAGATAGATTTTAAAAAATGTAGAATTTCACTTTTTTTTTCTCATTTAAGGCAGTTCAAAACATAAGAAGACTGTTCAAGGCTTTTGTAAATTGTTTTTGCTTATTTGTGTTTTGTCACAAAGCTCCTTTCAAGCTTTCTGTTGGTCTTTAACTCAGAATTACCGTTGCCAATCAATCACCCATTCTCGAAATTTTGAAGTAGGACCAGTTTTAAAAGGACTGGTGATATTCCAGAAGCATATTGAGAGTCACTCTGCATATTTGTAACACAGTAGAGATTTCCCTGCCCCGGAGCTGTATGTGGGGCCTGCCCTGAGAGCTATCCTGTTTGGACGGGGCCAGATGAAGAAAGAGGAGGCATGAGAGCAGTGACATGCCGAAGTTTACTTTGGGGACAGTAGAGTATAAAATGAGACTACAGACATTGCTTTCTGTTATTTTTATTTCCCAGATTAGAAGAGAAAACCATGATGAAATAAACATGTACTTAATACCTAATTTGGGGATTTTGGAAAACTGAGATCCAAGGAGGAAGAGGGTGCCTGGAGGAGGGGGGTGGGGCAGCAGGGAAGGAAAGGTTCAAAGGGACACATCTGGCCAGACTTGGGATTGTACTGCACTGTGGTTATCTGTAAGAGCGCTAGAGGCTGGCACAGAAGCATGGAGGTGGGATAAGCTGCATGAGATATAAGCTGCTTTCGTGCATTTTGATATGTGCTTTATTGATTTTAGAGAGAGAGAGGAAGGAGAAGGGTAAAGAGTTAGAAACATCAATGAGAAACATTGATCAGCTGCCTCCTGCTTGGCCCCTACTGGGGATCGAGCCCACATCCCAGGTGTGTGCTCTTACCTGGAATCGAACCATGACCTCCTGGTTCACAGGTGGATGCTCAACCACTGAGCCACACCAGCAAGGCACCATTGTTTTTGAAATTTACTTCTTACACTGTCGCTTACGAAAACTACATAAAATTCAGATTTATGTATTGTTAATAGTAGTGAGAAATTGGACAGAAAAGCCTAAGTATTGAACAACAGAGGAATGGTTAAGAAAATTATGAGCCAGTCATAGAACTGAATATTCTATACCCATTAACGAAAGATATTTACAAAGAGTTGTTTATCACAAAGAAGATGAACATGCATAATATTAAATAAAAAGGGGTATACATATTCAGAACTTAGTCATGTGGAATATTTTATGTAGATTGTATCATATAAATGCAGGAACACTGAAGGAAAACACCAAAGCGTCCGTCAGACGCACAGTGCCAGACATGTGTCCTGTAGGAGTTAGAATTCGCTGTCCTTTGTGTCAGAGCGATGACTCAGGCTGTTAAGATGCATTAACAGCTATATCTAGAAAAAATATTTGGGCTGTTGCACCAGGGCCCCGATCCAGGCATCATCTATCAGTTTTCCCTGGCAGGGAATTAAAGGAAACAAACTGAAGAACATTTTCCCAGACAGGCGGGGCGAAGTGTGGAATTAATATCCCTTCTCCATGGTATTCCACTCAGCCCTCGCTTTGCCCTCCTTCAGCCTCTATTTAAGAATGTAACTGCTGGATGGCTGGGTGGAGACAGGTCCCAGGTCCCTCCGGTCTAGAGAAGTACCTGTCCTAATATTGCAACAAAGCCACATTTCTCTGGTTCGTCATCAGAATTCTTGTACCTCTACTCTTCCCAAGAACAACAATAGCTCCCATTTACTAAATACCCTTTTTATGTTGGGTCCTGCGTTTGGTATTTTATACGTTTTAAAAAATTCAACACTCTCTGAGTTAGATATTATTATTCTCATTTTACAAGAGGGGCACAGCCTCGGGGAGGGTAAATGACTTGCCCAAAGGCACTTGGCCCAGGAATGTTGGAGGCGGAATGTGGGTGCAGACATACCCTGGCTGTGGCTGCTTCCCAGATAATATGAGCTGCTCTCTCTTGCAGGTCCCAGGTCCTAATCTGTCTCTATAACAGCAAGCCTTCCAACACTCCAGAGGTTTGGGCCAGACATTGCTCATAGAGTCATGTGCTGGATGGCCCCTTGCCTTTCCTGGTCACTGTCATGGCATGTACCCCAAGGGACAGAGGCCTGAGAACACTGGGTGATGCCATCTTGAATCCCAGACAAAGGCAAGGATCCTCTGGGTCTCCCTGCTCCTACTGCTCAGGCATCCCTGCTTCTTGAGGGTATGTGTGACTCTAGGTTGAAATAGTTGTCAAGGGCATTCATTCATTCATTTATTCATTTATTCATTCACTCAACAGATATTTATTGAGATATACCCTCTATCAAGTACTATTCTGGGCACTGGAAATTCAGAGGGGAGTAAGGAAAAATGGTCCCTGACCTTCTGAGACTTATGCTTTCACAGGAAGTCAGAAGAAATTATCAAAGGCAATTAAGACAATTTTAGGAGGTGGTGGGTACTAAGAAAAAAATTAAACATTAGAGAGCAAGTTAAGGAGGAAGTGTACTGTAGCAGGAATAATAAGGAAAGACATGTTCGAAAGAAGAAACGGATAATGTGTTGGAGTCAGCTGTATGACTGTGTGAAGGAAGAATAGTCCAGGAGATGAGGGAGCAGCCAGTGCAAAGATCCTGGGGTTGAAAAGAACAGCAGCTCAAGTCAGAGAACAGCAGCTCTCCGACTGGCGCAGAGCGAATAAGGACAAACACTAGGGGCTGAGGTTGGAGGGACAGGTGAGGCTTGGTCACTATGAATATTCTGACCGTTTCAGGAAAGCATTGGTAGTTTCTAAGCCAAGGAGGGGCAAGCTCTGCTTTCTATTTTAAATGGCTCCTCTGGTTTCTGAAGAGTGAATCTGTGCTGTAAGGGGGTCAAGAGTAGAAGCAGAGTCACCAGCAGGAGCGCTGTTCCTGGGGTCCAGGAAGGTATGATGGTGGAGAGAGCTGCCTGCCTGGTGAGCAGGACTCTTTTCTCCTGAGATGACCTTCTTCTTCTGAGCAAGAATCCCATCGTTTTTCTCTCCTTCTTGTATCTCTGGAGCCTGGGCAGGACTCAGAAAACCCTCTGCCTCAATCCTACAGCCCTGTCTGCTTCTTGCTGGTCCTCAGGGCAACTACAGGGGTATGGGCCTGAGCAAATTGCCCCTCCTGTCTCCAGTTTCTCTGTGGTCCTCTTGTGGAGCCCCACTGCCATGGAGTCCAGGAGACTCTGCTAAGCAAAGATGAGCCTCTCTGTCTCTAAGCAGACTGGGGCCTACATGTCCACTAGGCTCTTCGGGTGCCTTAGTATGTTTACATGTGTTCAACTCAAGCATGGGCATGCCGGTAAGACAAAGTTCAATGGTTGTTAAGGGGAAAGGGGGCAATTCCAAAAGAGTTTTGGACATCAGATAGCTCCTCCTAAACAGAGCTTGATGAGTTAAGTGTAAATGAATCAGAAACATGTGCAGCGGATTTCTCTTTGCAGGCCCGTTGCTTTAAAAATGAAAGGCAGGGGTTGGGAGGATGAGGGAAGGCATGGCTGAGCTCTGCAAAGACCTGAATGAGAGCTTCACAGAATGGAGGGCCCCAAACATGGTGAAGTCTTTTTCCCTGCTCTAATTTCTTTCATCTCCGGGCTGTGAGAGCTGCTTGATATATGTGGCATTCGGCTCCATTTTCCTAGCAGACACTGTGTTCCTGCTAGTCCTTGTTTCCTTGCCAAAGGCCTCATTATGCTGTGGGTTAAAACTATGTTCACCAAAGGCATTTGGACTTAAACACCCCAGGAAGCTTACACGTTCTCAGAGGATCCAGGCTTTTGATGGTGAGAACTGACTCCATCTTTTTTATGCTGCCGGCTCAGAGAGCTGAGAGAAAACACTGGATTGGCACCATTCAGAAACCCAGACCAGCTCTGTGACCTTGTGCCAGGAATTATATCTCAACCTTAGTCTTCTCTTCTGGAAAATGGGGACAACTTATCCTGTTTCCTAAAGTTGTTGGGAGGCTGTGTAAATTGCAGAGCACATTTAAATGAAATGGTTGCTTATAATGAATGTGTCAGAAGGGTGTGGACAGCTTTAAAATGGAACATTCAATCCCGGCTGGTTTGGCTCTGTCGATAAGAGTGTCGGCCTGTGGACTGAGGGGTCCTGGGTTCAATTCCGGTCAAGAGCACACGTCTAGGTTTCGGGCTCCATCCCCAGTGGGGGATGTGCAGGAGGCAGCTGTTCAATGATTCTCTCTCATTATTGATGTTTCTATCTCTCTCTCCCTCTCCCTTCCTCCCTGAAAACCATAAAAAATGTATTTTAAAATAAATAAATAAAATAGAATATCCACTGCTGGTTGGTGTGGCTCAGTTGGTTAGGCGTTGTCCTGTACATCAAAGGGTCACTGGTTGGATTCTGGTCAGGGCACGTACCCAGGTTGCAGGTTGGGTCCCTGGTTGGGGTGTGTACAGGAGGCAGCCCATCAATGTTTCTATCTCACAATGTTTTTCTCTTTATCCCCCTCCTTATACTCTCTCTAAAATCAATGAAAAACATTAAAATGGTATGTCCAACATATCTGGAAGTAATATGGTAGCAGGGGCAGTGAAATAAAATTATCTTCTTCTCTCTTATGCTGAGAGGAATGAGGTTGTCATCTAAGTGGAGTGAGAGAATTAGGGACCATTTGGCTGTCCATGACTTAGAGCCCTAGAATTTTAGAGCTCAGAGAGCTACTTCTTAATCTCTTTATTTCACACTCGAGAATCTGAGGCCCAGGAGGGAAATGACAGTTCCAAGGTCACATAGTTATCTCACTAAAAATGCTCTGCTGCCTGTGCTTGAGAGAATAAGCTCCATTCTTAGAACATGGAACATCACAAGGAAGGGGGTTCAGTTGTTTGTAAAGCATTTTCTGAGCATCTCATATTTTTAATTTTAAAAACTCTGCAGAGCTTAGCACAATTTCTGATATGCAACAAATACTCAATAAAATTTTGCAGAATGAGTAAATGAGTCAAGAGTATGATGTGGGAGAGGGAGGAATGGAAAAGCGAAAAGAAAGCATGGTTTCTGCCCTGGAGGAGCTTACAGCCCAGCTGTTGAGACAGATGTATATGAAAGGAACTCAAAACACTGCAAATGAGAGCAAAGAAATTCAACGTATGTAATCCTAAATAAAATAAAATAAAGCTTTTCTTTTTCTTAAGAAAGATGGATTTTTTTTTGACTGAGCAGAAAAATCCATAGCTCCAAAACAAATGAGACACATGTTGGTATTCATCTGGTAAACCGGAAAATTTTCTGTCATTAAGCCCTCCTAAGTGGCCCATGGGTCAGGCCATACAAGCACTCCTGGGCAACACTCTGATCCCAGTTCTTGGTGCAGGACGCACAGGTGACTTCGTAAACAGGGTCAGTCACTGTGTGTCTGTGTTACTTGGTATATGGACAATAGAGAGAGGGCGTCTTTCTTCCTGTTGGATTTTGGTCTGCAGCATGTCCATGTGGAGTAGTCAGTGGCCTTCTTCCCAACACACAGAGAGATATGAAGGGTGATGTCAATGGACAGTCGGAAGCGGAGCCAAGAGAAAGAGAAAGGAGTAGGTGTGATGAGTCATTGTAAGTCTCTGGATTAATCCATGCCTTAAGTCCCTGCTTACATGAGCCAATACATTCTTTTTCTCCTAAAGGATTTCTGTCAATTTTATTTTTAAAAAGTTGAATACAGTGGATGAGAAGCTCTGTAGGCTTATTAAAAATGGGTGGAGAAGTTGAGTTGATGAAGGTGAATGGATCATTTGAGGACGCCGGTGATATATGGAAGATTTCAAGAGTATGGAGGAGGAGTTCAGGGTTGAGTGTTATGTCATGCAGGAGAGTGGGCAGTTACTGCTGGTCTTATCTGGGAAGTAGGAGATACTTGCTGACCCTCCATACTGATCCTATATCACCTCTACTTGCTGTCCTCAGTATTCAAAAGATCCACTGAAATCCACTAATGGACTAAGTAGAAGTTCACAAGGTGTGCCCTGAATACCACATGTAGAAGGACCATTTAAACACATTTACTTTCTTTACTTCTGGACCTTTTTAAGGATCCTAATATTCTTAGAGACGCTCCAAGAGAAAGCTGGAGTACATAATATTTCCTAATCATTTTTGTTCAAAGAACTTTTTATTTTATCTTCCTTTGCTTGGAGGAGCCTCTCATAAAACATCCTTTCTTCGGTCTGAGTTAAAGCACCATTTCCCCACAATGTAGCAGATTAGTGTAACCTCTCTTCCTTCCATAAAGCATTGCAGATTCAGAGGTTGGAAGAGTGGGAACCCATGACGAAGAGGCCAGGAAGTCGGAGTAGTGGGAAGAGGAGAAGGAAAGAGGAGTGCTGGGCCAGTTCAGAAAGGAGGATAAGGGAGGTGCTGACAACAGAGTGGAAGACTAGGCCAGAACTGTCCTGATGAGTCTCTTTCCTAAATCAAAGAGTTATTCCTCTAATACTCTTGAGCCCAGTGAGTTTTGTGGCTCTAATTACCTCTTAAATACAAGAAAAATAATTAATTTTCCTTTTAGCACTCAACCCTAAGAAAAAATTGATTATATTTCAGAGGTATTGATGCAGCTGTAAAAAAAGAAGGATCTCTTACCATTTGAGACAGCATGGAGGGACCTGGAGAGTCTTGCGCAAAGTGAATGCAATAAGCCAGTTGGAGAAAGACAAGTATCACATGATCTCACTTAAATATGTAATGTTATTAACAAAATGAACTGATGGACAAATAGAGTCAGAGACATGGAAACATGGAACATATTGATGAATCTCAGAGGGAAGGCAGGGGAGGGAGGGCAGAAAGAGATTAACCAAAGAATATATATGCATATATGCTTAACCCATGGACACAGACAATATGCAGTCAGGCCTGGGTTGGGGGCAGGAGCAGGGTGGAGAGGGTCAATGGGGGGAGGGGGGTGAGAGGAACAAGGGGACATATGTAATACTTTCAACAAACAAATTAAGAAAAGAAGTGTGGATGGTCTTCAAAAGTAAATTTACAAAAGACACAGAAATATCCTTCATATGGCTGTTTCTCAAGCCAAGGACATAGAATAAAACCACAGCTCTTTCTTTGTAGGAAAATCTACAGTGAAGTTAGGCCATGTTTCCATGTCACACAACACTGAGGTGAGCTTAACTCACTGAGATGGAGAGCAGCTAAGTTCACCCAGCGGAAAACCACCGACATGCGCAGAGGAGACGATCACCTTAGGTAACTATTAGTGAAGGAGCTGAGACGAGGGTCCTGAGTGAAAGGTATGTAGGGCAGGGTCACCTTGAAAGTAGGAGAAAATAGTAGGGAGAGGGAGGTGACCAGTATTCAGACTATTATGACTCATGATTCAGCAAGGAAGTGTTTGGGAGCCAGAGAATTAGATCCAAAAGAGGGTCAAATGCTCACAGAGCAGATGCCCGAGAGAGGCTGGTACAATGAGGCCTAACTCTGAGGCCCCAAATCAGAAATTGAAGAAATAGAGAGCCTAGGGCTCAAAATGATTATACTTCCAAATGGAAAAGAAACCCCCTGATGCTCTGATAAACTGTTATTTATGAATGACTCAATTAAAAAACATCAAGAACACCAAACTTCACTGTTTACTCATTTAAAAAGTTCCATACTCTGTCAGCTCTGGAGAAAAGCCAATAACTCAACACTCATCACGGTAACACCTATGTTTGTGTGTGTTCGCCCCATCAGATACCGTGCCCTTTGATTGGTCACATTGTCTGTACAATGCTGCACTTGGCACCCAGGCTGTGATGGTTCCAAATCCCTAGCCGCAGCCATCAAACTCAGATTTTACTGAACATTACACCATTTGCTCCAATCTTGGGTTGCTTCTCAGAATATCAGGGAATCTTCCGTTCCTATAAAACCAGTGAGCTATGTCAACATTAAAAAACAACATTAACCTACCATGTAAAGGGAGACGTGGAGCAGGGGAGGCAGCAACAGAAGCTCCTCAGGGTGGCTCTGGCTTAGATGGGCTGTCAGCGAGAAATGCTGAAAGTGTGTGATGCCAGGATCCGGAGCTCCAGGCCTCGGGGGATAGCTTTGGGAGAATAATGCTGTTTATTCCCTAAAACAAAGTCTTGGGAAAGGGGAGAGGAGAGTACTAGTAGTAGCTTTATGGGTCCCCAGTGAGAGGAACCATAGAAGATAGACTATGAGTCACGGAGAGAGTTTTGATGCCATCTCATTAACTGCCCAGCACAATCACTGACAAGTGAGAAAACTAACCCCACAAGGACTAGGGCCACTCTAGGATTAGAGAGTGGTGGCTCCAGACGCCCAGTCAGTGCTCTCTCTGTACCCCCCCCTCCCTGGGGTGGGGGGGGCTAAAGGGCTGCAAGCATGAGAGAGCTGGCTTTCTATCCTGAAAAGTGAGGTGACTTTGAGGGGCTGTAGAGCACAGGG
Source organism: Antrozous pallidus (assembly GCA_027563665.1). Classification (NCBI taxonomy): domain Eukaryota; kingdom Metazoa; phylum Chordata; class Mammalia; order Chiroptera; family Vespertilionidae; genus Antrozous; species Antrozous pallidus. The sequence continues at coordinate 27,106,030 of CM050526.1, read as the reverse complement.
ACAGGTGCTCGGGAAACTTCCCGGAATCAAAGAAAGAGAAGGGTGGAGGAGACAGCAAACACTTCCACATTCCTCCCAGGGTCCTACTGAGCCCGTGGAAACCAGAGTGGCAGGAAAGTCACCAGAATCCTCTGTTCCGGAGGCTAAAGATGCATGCAGAGTGCCCGTGCGCCTGGCTGTGCACGTGTCAGGCAAAGGGCAAGGATACAGAGGGAATGGCTCTGCCAAGGAAGAGGCTCCTTACTGAGTAAGTTCCCCCATGCCGCTTCTTTCCACACAATGCAGGCCTGCTGTGGCACCTTGCCCTCGCTCTGTGGCTTTCTCCTGGTGGCTATCACCCGCACGTACCCACCCCGTCGAGAAGGTGATGCTCTTTTCCCAGAATGCCCCAGCACCTGTCCATCGCCACACACTGAGGACCACTCCCAGGGTAGCCACGTCCCTGCAATCTCTATGGGTTCCAGAGTTGTCCGCCCAGAGGGGGAAAATGTTCCCCACAAAACACTGGCTCTCTTTGATCTTTTCCAAAATGCAGCATCACCCAGTCAAGGTCAGACTACACTGAGGGTCCCTCCCCGGCGTCTGTACATTGAGAAGCATTGGAGGCCCGATGGGATGGGGCGCAGGCAAGGTACAGCGGCAGGTATGGGAGGGACGGTGACAAATGAGCGTGGTGTCGAGAGAGCCTGTGCAAATAAACAGGGGGATGGCTGGGAGCGCAGCCCAGAGACCTCAGATCTTTCTCTCCCCTCTGTTTCTTTCTTTTTTTTTTTCCTCCCAAAACAGAAGATTAAGTTTGCTGTGAACATGAGCTGATGAAAAGAATTCAAATAGAGCTTTGACGAGGACCCGGGTCAGACCCACAGGAGAGCTACAAATTGCTTGTGGAGACACCCGTCTCCTTTATAGAAAGTTAGCATAGAGCCCACATATCTTCTTTCTATAAGGTACTAACTTGTAAATTAACCTTTAATGGTGTATAAATGATGTTCTGAAAGAACTGCTTATGCAGCTATATTTATGATCTAGAAAATGGCAAATATTTACAAGATTATAGGTGTTAATGGTCTGTCAAAAATGTTTGTATATTGTACATACATTAAACCCCGGTTTCAGACCACCCTGGTATGAAAGACCACCACTCTCTCGTCCCATATAGGGTTTCACTTTGATTCCATATATGCCAATCCCTATAATTAGCCTGTTCCCTAATATAGATCAAGTCCACTTTATAGGGAATTCTCCCAATAGTTTTCATTTAGTTGAAACCCAGGACCCAGGCCACCTATGTAAACTGTTTGCTAAATGGCCCAGGATGGCCAATCGATCTTATGTCAGCCCTTCCCAGGCTCCCGGGCAATGGCCTGTGAACTTGTCCATCTTGTTTCTGAGCGGGGCCCCACCGTAGCGCCTAAGTGCCCCTCATTGCTTTCCTGAAATAAAATGAAGCACACACACGTGCTCCCGTGACCCTGTGCTGGGTTCTGGTCACCCCAGCACTAAATGTACCTAAGCCACAGACAAAGCTCATCTCAAAGGGCAGCTTGTTGTTATGACACCTTAACTCTGGTGTTGACAATGGGAACACCAGCCAAAGGGGACAATCTCTTTGTCCCGTAATAGTTAATCCCATCATGGCTCCTTCCTCGGAGAGATCTATCTGTGTCCTGTTCCACCAGGGGTGCGGCAGGAGGAAGATAGAAATGGTCGCAGGTTGTTTAGAGACGGTTCTTCCACTCTGGTTTATTATCTCACTTGCACATTTTCATTAACGTCAAACTGTTTCCACGTCTGTCTCAAGGGGCCTGTCTCCCGAGGCATTTGCTGGAGTCTGTCTGCCTTGGAGGAATTTAGAGAGTAAGCTTAGGCTCACATGTTCCCAAAGGAACTGCCTTCCCACCTCCTCTCATAAAAACACACAGGGATATGTTTATCAAAGTCCTGACATGAAAAGATTCACTTTCGGATTTTTAGAGATTTTCAAATAACCACTCCCTCCCACTTTACTCCCTCTCCCACTCTCAGAAACAGAGCAGGGAAATCATAAAACCGATTTTCTTGTAAGTACTTTATCGAGGCCTGATGACACACACATGCCTCATTTTCTTGAAAATAGAATAGGTGTCTGTGTGGCTGCAGGACTAAAACCATTGAAGTCTCAGCAGAGGTCTGAAATGGAGCTGGGGTATATGACTTTGGGCCCCCAGTGAGGAGCAGAATGGCGATTAAGGAGTCGGAAACTCTGTGTTGGGAGAAAATGGAGCCATTTTCAGTCTCCTCCTGAGACGATTCTCAGAGCTACCAAATCTTAGACCTCTGCTTTGTATTTGACAATGATTTGGTTAAACTATACAGGGATCTCTTACCCTTTGAGACAGCCTGGAGGGACCTGGAGAGTATTATGCTAAGTGAAATAAGTCACCAGAGAGAGACAAGTATCACATGGTCTCACTCATATATGGAACCTAAAGAACAAAATAAACTGGCAAACAAAATAGAACTAGAGATACTGAAGTATGGAAGAGACTGAGGATTCTCAGAGGGAAGGAGGGGTGGGGGCAGGAAGAGATTAATCAAAGAATTTATATGCATACTAGAGGTCCTGTGCACTGATTCGTGCACGGGTGGGATTCCTCGGCCTGGCTTGTGGGGATTGGACTGAAACCGGCTCTCTGACATCCTTTGAGGGGTCCCAGATTGTGAGAAGGTGATGCACCCCAGAATTAGGCTCCCTCCTCTTTGGTTCTGGTGCGTCATCTGAGAACCAAAGCTGCCAAGTCACTGCAGCTATGCAGCTCCTGTGTTGATAGTCTGCTACCTAGTGGTCAATGCATGTCATAGCAACCTGTCAGAGCATCTGCCCTCTGGTGGTCATTGTTCGTCATAGCTACCAGTTGAATGGTCAGACAGTCCCTTAGGCTTTTATATATTAACTAGAGGCCTGGTACACAAAATTCATGCACGGGAGGTGGGGGTATGTGTGTCCCTTAGCCAAGCCTGCACCCTCTCCAATCTGGGATCCCTCAAGGAATATCTGACTGACCATTAAGGCCCAATCCTACCAGACATCCCTCTTACAATACAGGACTACTGGCTGCCAACTGCTCGCTTGCCTGCCTTCCTGATTGCCCCTAACCACTTCTGCTTGCCAGCTTGATCATCTCCTAACCACTCCCCTGCCAGCCTGATTGATGCCTAACTGCTCCTCTGCCAGCCTGTTTGCTCCTAACTGCCCTTCCCTGTAGGCCTGGTCACTCTTCACTGCCCTCCCCTGCAGAACTGGTCCCCCCCAAATACTCTCCCCTGTAAGCCTGAGTCCCCCCCCCCAACTGCCCTTCCCTGCAGGCCCTGTTGCCCCCAACTTCCCTCCACTGCCAGTCTGGTCACCCCTAACTGCCCTTCCCTGTAGGCCTGGTCCCCCCAACTTCCTTCCCTTTCAGGCCTGGTCCCTCCCAAATGCCCTCCCCTGCTGGCCATCTTGTGGCAGCCATATTGTGTCCACATGGGGCAGCCATCTTATATGTTGGAGTGATGGTCAATTTGCATATTACTTTTTTATTAGATGGGATAGAGGACTGGTGCACAGATGGGGGCCAGCTGGTTTGCCCTGAAGGGTGTCCTGGATCAGAGTGGGGGTTCCCTTGGGATGTTGAGCAGCCTGGGTGAGGGGCCTATCGTGGTTTGCAGGCCAGCCACGCCCCCCAGCTACCCAAGTGGAGGCCCTGGGATCTGGGATTAATTTACGTTCTATAATTGAAACTTTGTAGCCTTGAGCAGAGCCAAGCCTTCTGCTTGCTCCTGTGGCCGCAGCCATTTTTGTTGGGATTTATTTATCTTCTGTAATTGAAACGTTGTAGCCTTGAGTGGAGGCCTGGGCCATGCCAGGGTGTGTGGAAAGCTTGGCATCTTCCATTGCTAGGGAAACCTAAATGTCCTGCTGGCTCTGTGGCCAGAGTCATCTGGTTGGGCTAATTTGCATACTCACTCCTGATTGGATGGTGGGCGTGGCTTGTGGGTGTGATGGAGTGATGGTTAATTTGTGTATTACTCTTTTAGTAGATAGGATATGCATAGCCCTTAGGCATAGATAATAGTGTGGTGAAGGCCTGTTGAGAATCATTGTGGTAGAGGGGGGCAATTGGAGAAAAAGGGCACATCTGTAATACTTCCAACAATAAAATTCAAAGAAAACACCATACAAAATAAATAAATGGTATTAGGATTGATTCTTATAGAGCTCAGACCTAGAGATTCTATTGGGGTTGTTCTGGAAATCTCTCCACTTTGAGATTCCTGTCAGACCCGTGAGGCTAAGGATTCCCTATCTGGGATCCTGGGCCTCCGGGGCCTGTGCAGGAGCAATGGGCTTTAGATGTTCTCCATATTTGTGACACTCATGAGTCATAGAACTAACTGGGCTCTGTTAGTTCAGATGGTGAACAGATGGTGAAAATACACCTCTTTTAACGCCGATGCTCTTCACTCAGATGCTGACGTTGGTTTGCTTGCAATGGCATTTTTTGCTTAATAACAAAATGAGGAAATTATTTTATATAATAAAAGGCTAACATGCAAATTGACTGAATGACAAAATGACCAGCCAATGCAGGAATTTCCCCCTAGTGGTCAGTGCAATCCCACAGGGGGAGTTCTGCTCAGCCAGAAGCTGGAGTCAAGGCTGGTGAGTGCAGTGGCAGTGGTAGGATCCTCTTCTGCCTTGGTGGCAGCGCTAAGGACCCCTCAGGGGATGTCCGCTGAGCAGGCCTAAGCTGGCAGTCAGACATCCCTCAAGAGGTAAGGACTGTGAGAGGATGCATGCTGGGCTAAGGGACATCCCCTCCCCCACCCTGCAGTGCATGAATGTCATGCACTGCACCTCTAGTTCTTTTGTTTTTAATTTGTTTTTTACAGAGAGAAAGGGTGAGAGATAGAGAGCTATAAACATCAATGAGAGAGAAACATTGATCAGCTGCCTCCTGGGTATGTGCCTGCAACCAAGGTACATGCCCTTGACCAGAATCGAACATGGGACCCTTGAGTCCACTGGCCGATGCTCTATCCACTGAGCCAAACCAGTTAGGGCTGGGCTTCTAGATCTTAATAATTGCATCTAGTGTGTAGATCATATCTTCTAAATATGAAATCTGAGAGGAGAGCAAGAAAACAAGGTCCATGGAGGTGAAAAGTGGGGAACCACTGGTTTAGGGGGCAACGGAGCACCGAGTAACTGCTTGTGTTATTCAGGTGCCCAGTGAGAAAACCATAAATAAACACAGAATGCAGATGCCAGTTAGATTGTGATCTCTGTTCAGCTGCCTTTATGTTTATCTAGAAAAGCCAATGGCTGAATGGCCAACTGCACTTTATTTAGAAGCTTGCAGCAGAGGGGATAAGTTAGTCCTCTCTTTCTCAGGAAGTGATCCTTTTAAAGAGAAGAGTTTCACTTAAGGAAGCCTCCTGGGCACCTGGCTGGTGAGGCTGGGCCCTGGCTGCTCTGCAGGGTGAAGGGGTGGGGCCTGCCACAGTGGCCTCAGCCTCCCTGTGTTTGCTCCCCCTGGAGAGGCTGGCAGGGCCTGAGAGGGATTCATCAATTGTTTCAACCTCCCCTCCCCCATTTTTTTAATGTTATGGGTTTGGCAAAACCCCAGACATACTTTACCAAGTGCTTTTTCCCTTCGTTTTTTAATCCCATGTGTATTCCAAATGCAATCCGTATGTTACTGATTCATTTACACTTAACTCATCAAAAATGCTGGTTGGGATGAATTAGTCGATGCCCAAGGAGAAGTATGGTCCCCTTTTAAAGAAGATGTTAGGAACCTTTTCCCTATTGCACCCCTGTTTGCTAAATTAGTTCAAAGTGAATCAGCACCGCCGCCAACCCCCCTCTAATCCCCCCCACCCCCAGCCAATTTTTAATAACATGAGAAAAGGCAACTCTAAGGAGCACTACATTTGGGGAAATTCTTCATTCCACTCTCCCTCCTTTAAAAATCCTTGTGTATTTTAAGGGAAATCTAATCCATATGCCTCTGATTCATTTACACTTAAATCATTAAAATGTTGTTTTGAGCAAGCCACTTTGGTGAACAGAAATGAGTCTGAGTCTTCTTTTATTATTATGTCTTCAAGTTCTTTTCTGCAAAACAGGAAGTCACATCGGGAAAGCTGAATACCCAAAAGTTTAAATTTGGCATGATCATTCTTAGGCCACCATGGTGTAGAGAAATCTATTTTTGGCTATTCTTGCATGAAACTCGGTGCAGGGCTCTGCTTGGATGGCAGATGCACGCTCCTAATTGCATGTAATCAGCTAAATTGCATCTGTGAATAAGTTACTTCCTTTAAGTAATTTGAACGGAGCGTGTGTGCGTGCATGAGGCTAAATCTTGTGGACCCTACATATACCTGGGAAGATGGGACTGCAAGAGGAACTGCATGCTGGGAAATAGGAGAGGACCAACATGAAATGGTTTATGTGTTTTCCACAATTAATAGGAAACACATGGAAGATAGTTTTTTTCAACTAGTCCTGGTCAAAGACTAGTTAAGATCACTGAACCAGTGTTATCAAGCTCACTGACAAACGAGGAGCCAATCGTTACCATTTCCTTTATTTCTCTTCTCTGTGGTAATTGATGCCACTGGAGTTGTGTTTTTAAAATCCTTTTGGTCTCTTTCCTGCATCTCATAGTAAAAGTTATTCTGGAAACACCTACTCCAATCTTTTCATTGTACAGAGGAGAACACAGAAGTTCAAGACTCATAGATAAATAGCAGGCTGACAGGTGTCTGGGGGAGGGGGACTAGGGTAGGTGGAAGGATTGAAAGAAACAGACAAAAAGGAGACAGAACTCATGGACATAGATAAGAGTATTGATTGAGGGGGGAGGGAGAGTTGGGAGAGGCTACAGGAGGTCTAAATGGTGATGGGGAAAAATTAAATAAAAAAAAGAGTTTGTGACAAAACTCCAACCAGAAAATTTGACTCCCAAAGTCAAATTGTACCTGGGGTTTAACATGAGGACACGTGATTGAATACTCACTCTACCATTTGCTGGCTGGTGATAGGCCTGTTACTTAGCCTTGTGGTATCTCTGTGTGCTCACATTGGGGATAACAGTAGTACCCAGACCTCAGGGCTGCTGTGACGAGAACATGACACACTCCAGCTAGCAGGGTCTAGACACAGGAGGCACTCCACCAATCAGAGCTGAGACACTGGCTGTCCTCAGGGCAGAGAGATGTGCCTGCTATTTGCTAAATAAGGAGACCAGTGGGTGCTGCAGTCCCTTCTCTCTTCCAGCCCTTTATTCTGAGTCCTGCCCAGTGGTGGACAGTCTCCATGCATCCCCGGCTCTGCAGGGAAACCACATGAGGCCAGTGCCTTCCCAACAAGGGAGTTGGAACTAAACCCTCCCATCCTGTGGGAATGTGAAAGCAAAATGGAGACAATTAGAGGGGAAAGTGGACCGCTATAGTAATCATTTATGAATGTTATTATTTTCACACCTCCAGGCTAGTGTTGTCTTTAAAATATGTCTTTAAGGCATAGCACAGCATGACTTTCCTAGTTTGGACTTTGGGTGGTGAAAATTTCTAAAAGTTTACCTCTCAGGTAAAGCCATCTGAATCCCATTAGAACTGTGAGATGGCGATTCCACGGCAAATAAAATCACTGCACATTTCAACAAAATCATCATGTGCGAGTGCACACAGAGAGGCAAGGGAAGAGTTAGTTTGGTGAACCCTTCCCCGAGCTCGCCTCACACTGGCTAAAACTCTCAACTTCCAGAAGGGACCCTCACTAGCCACGTCTCAGTCTGCTAGAGAAGCTGATGGCCGTGTGTGGCTTTTTTCCTATCTTAGGCAAGTGAGGTTCCTGGGCTAGCACCTGAATAGGGGCAGGGCAAGCACTGACAAAGTGCTCTTGGAAGGAGGGCTGGTGAGGAGCAGGGAGAAGACGGGTGGCATAACGCGTGTGTTCCCCCTTCACTTCCCAGAACCCCTCCTGGAGCTCCCAGTGCTGCTCAGGAAAGCCTGTGGTGACCTGTTTCCTAGGTCCAGTGTGACACATCCTTTCATATTAATTTCTTAAATTGTCCAAAGGAAATTGTGGCTATGCCTGTTTCCCCAGTGCCAAACATCTGGATGGAGGGGGGGGGGGAGAAGTCCCCTGAATAGTCCCCGTGTCCTCATTTGCTTATGGCCTGGAGGGTCGGTGGCTGTGAGTAAACTGGAAAGGTTTCTGAGGATGCCATCACACTGGGAGGCTGTGGGTCCTTGGGGAGGGTTTTACACACTGTTGGCAAGTGCTACCACCGTGTCATCTGGGTGTCTGCAGGCCTCGCGCCTCTGGGACTGACCCGCTTTTTCCAGAGTCATGAGCGAGAGACTGTTAATGTTTAAAAGCCAGCGGATAGATCAGTCATGTAGCATGCCACATTAATGGGGCCCTGTTGTTTGCTGCTCCATTGGTAGCCAGAAGCAAGCAACAGATGAATACTAAAGGTCCTTATGGGCTCCAGATTCCAAGAGTCTCTGACCATTACCATAGCCTTCTAGTGCCAGTGATGCTTAGTGAAGAAGTGACATATCTGCCCCACGACTACTGCATCATCACCACCATCATCATCATCATCATCATCATCATCATCACCTTCATCACCACCACTACCATCCACAAAAAGCTATGGCGTTCTTATTATATCCAGGCACCAAACCAAGGGCATTAAGTTATCATTTCATTATCTATATATAAAAAAGCTAATATGCTAAGTGTCCCTCCTACCATCCAACTGTTTGCTATGACACACACTGACCACCAAGAGGCAGATGCTCAATGCAGGAGCTGCAGAGCTACAGTGATTTGGCAGCAGCAGTTCTCAGGTGACACAAACGGAAACCAGAGAGGAGGGAGCCCAATTCCTTGCGGGGCCATGTGAGTCTACCTTTGCCTATGGGTTATGTTGTTGCTAGGGCACTGGTTTACTGCATACTTGTGTTTACGTTCCACACCCTATACAACAGCAACTTTGCAGAGTGCCCTCTTGCACTCCTGGACTCCTCAAGGATGTTGGAGAACTGGTTTAGACCTGATCCCTATAGGCCAGGCCAAGGGACCTCACCTGCTGGAGGCACCCCAGTCACTCCACAGATGCTGGTGAGGTACCACAGGAGTTTGGCTCCAGGGCATGTCCAGTCCAGTTTGCACAGTCCCACTCTGCCAGCCACCTCCTAATTAATTTCCTTTCAATGTGCACGAATCTAAGCACTGGGTCACTAGTTCTACAATAACCCTTTGAAGTCAGTACCATCACAATCTCAGAAAGAGGGAGAGACAGAGAGAGAAACATCAATTTGATGTTCCACCCATCCATGCACTCACTGGTTGACTCTTGAATGTGTCCTGACTGGGGATCAAACCCCCCACCTTGGCACATTGACTGGACACTCTAACCAACTGAGCTACCTGGCCAGGGCTCTGGAGTTTTTTATTAAATATTTTAGAACCACAGTTGCCTGCAGGTAACAAATGGTTTGTACACTGTATGGGTTTGGATAAAAGACACTATAAGATCATACAGAGATTTTCACTTCTCTGAAAATCCTCTGTGCTTCAGCTACTCATCCCTTTTTCCCTCCTAACTCCTCGCAATCACTGATTTCTTGACTATCTCCATAGTTTTGTCTTTTTCAGCCTGTCTTGTAGTTGGGATCACATAGTATGTATAGCCTTTTCGGGTTCCAGACTGTTTTCATCTGATGCCTATCATGATTTTGTTTCCATTCCTACTCGGCTGTTGAGAAGCACCGCATTATGTGGTGACCCATTTTTAGCAATCATGTAGAACCTTAGGGATGCACTTAGTTAGGTTACCAAAGTAACCTCTTGTTTCACTTAATTTTTCTCACCTCCTCTTTCTCACTCCAGATGGTCTCAATCATTATTTTTATCTTACTATACTGCATGTATTTCAAATTAATAAAAAAACACCTTTGAAGAAACGGGATGAAAGTAAACATGCAAATAAGCACAGGCAGCTGGCCTGGGAATACAGTTAAATAATACCTTTGCAGATGTACTGCCCTCATTTTTCTACAGTGAAAGAGCATAATAACCAAAGTCCCAGTCTTGATCGCATCAATGCTTAGCTGGGTAACTTTAGGGAAGCCGCTTTATCTCACAGCCTTCGGTTTCTCTGTCTGGGAAGAAGTGAATATATAAAGGAGTTCGCATTCTCTTAGCGTCTATCAGCAACCCATAAAGACACTCAATGCCAGATGGAAGCCAGCTTGGGAGCCTGTGCTCTGTGACTATGCCACAGAGCGTGCAATTCACAATGAAACACCGACAGCTGATTGCCTTGAGCGAACTTGGTACCTTCCTATTATCCCAGTGAGTTAACTTGGCAGATTCCCTCAATCTAATGGGAGTTTCTGAAATTCATTCTGAATATCCCAAAGAGTGGGCATGTATAAGCATTCAACATATATGTGTTGAGTAATTAAATGAAAGGATGAATCCAAATTCTGGATATTTTCCCTTTTAAATACAATTTGTTTATCAAAACAGCATCTATATTCATAAACATTGTTATATATCTACAAGAGTTATTACTGATTCAGTATACCAATAATTCTTGAGGTCCATAGGAATTCCCAGTCTTCTTGCTATAGCATCTCCCTTTAACTCCCCAACCCCAGAACTAGGGAAATACTTCTAAATATTTATGATGGTACTTTGGCAGTAATATTTCTAGTTATTTTTTATTAGCACCTAAACACCTATCTATTTATGTTATGAAAATTAAGTTGTTGGGAAAAGTTTATGGTGTAAATAATTGTTATTTTTATGGATAGCAATTTATTGATACATATTTTTGTTTGTTTCTGAGGGAATGCTTCAGATTTTTTCAGATCTTTAAAGGGGCTCATAAATCAATACAAAGCTATAGACCACTGATTAGAGACAGATTTAGTTTCTCAATAGGACTTCTTGGCATTCATTTCAATAAGCTATCCTCACCCTTTGCTCCCTTTTTCTATTGTTAGTTTCTTCTTTTTTTAAAAATCCTCACCTGAGGATATTTTTTCCATTGAATTTCAGGCAGAGTGGAAGGGAGAGGGGGAGACAGTGAGAGAGAAACATCGATGTGAGAGAGATACATTGATTGGTTGCCTCCTGTATGCGCTGACCAGGGCCAGGGATCGGGCCTGCAATGGAGATGCATGTCCTTGACTGAATCAAACCCGAATCCTCTATTCTTCTACCGGTGGGCCATGCTCTAACCACCAAGTCAAACTGGATAGGGCTATTTTTAGCTTGTTAATGTTCATGTTCCAGGAGTCTTTTGTAGAGACCCACAAGATCTCTTCCTACAAAAGTTAAGAGTACCAGTTACTTTTTTAAAATTTTAATTCTCATAGAAGATGTTAGATTTCAAGCTTAAAACAAATGAGGTCAAGTGGCTGACTTTTAGCATCAAAATAATAAGTGGAAATGAAAACTGCAGTTCTGACATGGACGTCTAATCTGAAAATGGGGACAATGGAGAGAAACCTTTTGGGCAGCAAGAGATTCATATTCTCTACTAATTGCACAGCAAAAGTCTTCATTGATATCAATGCAAGGAAGTCAAATGTTAGCTTAACTATAATGAAAGCTGTCCTAGAAACAGAGCTTTCAAATTTTAAAACACCACCTACATACACTTTCATAGAATTTCATTTATTGCACTGCACTCCCTGAGTAACAGATGATGCTTTTAGGTACTCCTCTTATAAGCTACAGTTGAAACATTATTTCACACCATTGGAAAGCAATGCAAAGCTCCCTTGAAATACCTAGTAAACAAATTTGGCTTTATTTGGAAAAAAAATGACTAATATTTTATTAATAAGACTATCTTTTCTTATACATAAGATTCTACATGGCTCTGGTAAGAAACTCCATTTTATTTTGACAGAGAGGTAGTATAAACACATTCACTAAATAAAATAATGTGTCAGGTTAATTTGCCTTCCAACTTTCCCAAATGAAAAAAAAAAATTGTTCATATTGCTCAAGAGTGATAAACTTTTAAGTGATAATCAAAGATGGCGATATTTTAAATACACGATCATACATAATTGTCTATTGTATTCAGAAGGAGAAGCCTGGGCTGCATATCATATTTCCTAATCAACTGTTGGCTTGGTGAAGCCAAATAACTTAACTCTTGAGGGTCCGCTTTCCCCTTTCACTTGAGAAGAGCTGTAACATGATGCATGGCCCATTTTGTGGGCCGACTCCATCCAGATGCTTTAAGAAAAAAGTGCACTGTGGGCAGAACTGGTATTGAGCAACTGTTTCTGAATAATAATACCATGCTCTCTAGATTAATGACATAAAGATTTATATTTCTGGACAGAAACATGTCAAATTAAAGAATTATAAATTCTGCCTAGGCTGCGGGGCTCAGGGGTTGAGCATTGACATATGAATCAGGAGGTCATTGTTTGATTCCTGGTGAGGGCACATGCCCATGTTGTGGGCTCGATACCCAGTATGGGGCATATAGGAGGCAGCCAATCAATTATTCTCTCTCATCACTGATATATATATATATATATATATATATATATATATATATATATCTTCCTTCCTCTCTGAATTCATTAAAAAGAAGAATGAATTCTTGGCAAGCATGCTCTCACTTTTGCTTACTGTGCCCATGGCACACATTACTCATTCATTCTACCATTCTGCTTCATGAGCTGCCACTTGACTTGATGAGTTTTTTTTATATATATATATATTTTTTATTTATTTCAGAACAGAAGCGGGAGAGAGATAGAAACACCAGTGATGAAAGAGAATCACTGATCAGCTGCCTCCTGCTAATTAGGAGATTTCTATTTTTTTTGTTGTTGTTGTTTTTTTTTTTTTTAAATTTGATGAGTTTTTGAGCTACAGATTCAATAGATTGTAGGTCACATGTAAAGTGAACCATACTCGCCATGTATTGTGAAGCAAGCAAAATCTAGCAAGAAAGTTCTGTGGGAAGTTACAAGTAGGTATGTCTCAATAACGAATGGATTTTAAGTAAAGGGTAAAACTAGGTTTTTTCGAATCCTACATTTTCAAAGGAAATAGAGAATGAAGAAGTCTTGAGTTATGTTGTCTTTCCTGCTCCAGTTTTATGAGTAAACTAGGGGCCTGGTGCATGAAATTCATGCACTGGGTGTGGGTGGCCCCTCAACCCAACCTGCCCTCTCTCACATACTGGGAGCTCTCAGGGGATGTCCAACTGATGGCTCACCCCCAGCCTGCCATCAGCTTTGGGCACCCAGCCATGCCCTGCTCAGCTCAGCCCCAGCTGCCTGCAACCACCCGACCCCAGGGACTGGGCGCTTGCCACCACTTCCGCTCACAGTGCCCAGGGGCTGGGTGCTCCCTGCCGCCGCCATCACCACTGCTGCTGCAGTCACCGCTTCCCCTCACAGCGCCAAGGGGTTGGGCACTCACTGCCACCACCGTTTCATCTCCATCCCGGGGCCCGGCGCTTGCGCCACTTGGCCCCACCCACGCTGATTGGCTGGTAGCATAGCCAATCAGGAGCGAAGGTACAGTCAAATTTGCATGTTTTTCTTTTATTACATAGGATGGGCCTTTTGTTCCTATGGAGATGCTGGGGGTTGGGGGAGGGATGGGGAGAGGAGCCAAGCAAGTGGAGCTTCCATGTCCTAACCAGTGTTTCAATCTCTGTATAAATATATACCATAAACTACTTCATAGAATTTTCTTCTCTAGAAACATGCTAACATGGTGTAAGCAGAAAATCCAGAAGCACTGGAAGCAGCCCTGGTGATTAATCTCAGTAAAGGCTATGGGACTATTGGCTTCCTTATGGAAAAAGCAAAACTCCTCATTTATCTCCATATGCAGATTCAACAGACTCACAGCTCTTAGTGAACAACCCACATTCCCCACCTCCCCTCTTATCCCCCAGGGCCCTTATGGGTCCCACTCTGGAATCTCTGTCCTATCCCAGTGTCTATTTGTCTATCCCTGTGATCATGCATACTATCTTACTGACTGCAACTTTATAAGCCTATCTGTTCATGGCAGGTTCCTCCAACCTTTGTCCTTTTCAGAATTGTCATGGCTACTTGGGAGCTTTGTGCTTCCATACGAACTTTAGAATCAGTTTGTCAAGTTTTGTTATGAATCCTGTTGGTATTTGGATTGGATTTCCTTTGAATGTACAGATTGGGAGGTAATTAACATTTCTATAATGTTGAGACTCTCTGTGCATGAACATGATATATCTGGCCACTCATCACATCTACTCCTATGTTTTTTAAAAATCTTGCCTTGTGAAAAATCTCAAAGGTTACGGTCATCTTAGCTACAGGGGAATTATTTGCTTGATCATACTCTGCACTGCTCTAGCCAGACTGTATGTGACTCGGGAATTCTCAGTTCTGTTCCATGCTGTTCCCACCTGGAGGTGCTCTCCTTGCTGTTTCCCCCAACGGGATGAAGTCCCAAGGTCCACAATGTTAACCTGCGTGGGGCTCTCTTTCTCACTCTCTTACTCATCTTTCCTGTGATCACATCCTTATAAACCATGTGTACTTTCATCCTTGCCTCAGGGTCTGCTTCTGGAAAATCCTTGACTAGTATTAAATCTGCTTCCATGACAAATGTAATAAAATCTATTTCTCAGAACCTGAAAGCAAAAACAAGACGAACAAAAAAAACTCCTTCCTATTTAACTTCCAGGTGGGGTCATTTGGGGGAAGACCACGGGCTTTGGGGCCTGATAGATGCTTGAAGTCTAGCTTCCCAAGTTTTTCACTGTATGGCCTCTATACACCTCCGTCTTTCACCTACATGAAAACAGTAATTTAAACTGCACTAAATGATCACTAAATGATGTGCTAAATCTTGCATTCATTCCACAGATATCTACTTTTCCAGGCATAACTCACGTAAGGGACATACTTAAGTAACTGGCACCGACTGATGTATGATAAATAGAAACTATGGTAAATTGTGGTACTAGGACCAATGGGAAGCAGAACAAATCTTGGCGACCTCAGGACAAACAGTGACCTTGGTAGTAGGGACATGCATCTGTCATAGGTGTACAACTGGGCTCTTCATGTTCTGTATCTTGGGGTGAAACTTTGAAGGCAGACAGATTTGGATTCAAATACCCTGTGTATCAGCTGAGTGACCCTGTAAACTTGCCTTAGGCTCTCTGTGCAACAGGGATAATGAAGCCTAAAGGACTGGTGAGGAGCCAACGAGACGAAGGACATGCAGGCCAGGCCTTCAGCAATGTTCCTTTAAAAATCTTCCTTCCTGAGGAGCTGCCTACTGAGTACATGGTATCACTTTCCCCTGACAAGACAACATGTCCCATCCACGGCTATTTAGGAAAGTCTGATTGGTAGACACTGTTCTGTCCAATTCTCCAGAATTCACAGAACACTGCTTTTCACACATTTCATTTAGGATCTTGCGATCCACCATCTAGGAAAATTTCCAGAATGTAGCTTTAGAGAAAAACCTACTGAGGCCAAGTTTGAAAGCTGGGGGATGGGTCATTTTTTTAAGTCTTAAGCAATCTTAAGAAGACAACTGGCCCTAGCCGGTTTGGCTTAGTGGATAGAGCCAGCAGCAATGACACAGAAAGTGGAAAAACTATATATGGTTCTAGTGATGAGCACAGATTTAAGAAAGAAATCATCCTACACACTGGAAGCAGCAGGTCTTTGACCTTGGCTTGGCATTGTATTGACTTGGCTGGTTAACTACGGTGAAAAGGAAACAGAACTCTGGAATGAGTAATTGACACTTGGTGCTTAGGCCTTAAAGGCAAGGGATTCCAGAGGCTTTTATAATATTATTTAAATTCTTGAAATGAAAGCTCCCTTATAATATGTATGACTACTGCTCAATATTCACATGTTAGGCTTTCACATCACTTTTAGCAATGTACTGTATTTACCAATAAGAAACTGCCTACATTTCTGAAAAGCTTAATTGAGAATGGGAAGTTTCTTGGTTTTGTTACAGAATTATAACAATTCCTGTGGTAACACGGATCCCATCAGCTAAGTCAAAGTTTTGATGGCCAATTTCCCATTTCGATTCATAAAATCTGTAGCATTTATCATTAATTAACTGTTTATGTAGTAGATTAAGTTATTAAAAGCATGAGTTCCACAGGGCATTGGGGGAAGTACAAAAGGAGTTTGTGTGTAAAGAAAATAATCAGAAAAGATTGGAAATCAAATGGGCACAGCAACAAACCCAGCTGGAGCAACTTTGTAAACTGAGCCGCCACTATTAACTTGAGCTACAGAGATGGGTCAGGGCTGACTGGTGCAATTATGTCTCTGTTGGAATTTGATCTCTTTGAGATAAAAGGTCTCAGTTCAGTCTTCACTGAGGCCTGTGTCCATGATGCTCCTGTGAATGAAGTAGGTTTGCTGCAAACACACTGATCAGGAAGCAGACCGCTGTCTGGGTAGCCTATACCCCAAGTCATGTTTCCTATATAGTTAGGCATCATCTTGCAGATACTCCTGACTTTTCCCCCTCCTTTGGTTAGATGTGGTAGTGGGGAATATAGAAAGGAGCAGCATTGACTTCAGGTGCCTCTTTTTGGATCAATAATATATTCTTCCACAGAGTGATGCTATCCTGACAGGCAGGACCATTTTAACCTGATTCAGGGGAAGAAGCCCATCTGCTTTTTTCCCTTTCTGACCTTTACTGGGTTGATGCTGCCTGTCTTTTCTTTTAATAAATTGCAACACAGCTCTTCTATTCAAAGAATCCATTAAGCATGACTTAGTGCTGTAGCAACACGACAAAAACCAGCTAACTGTCACAGCTTTTGCAGGTTTGTATGAAAATTTTAGCTTAAAAGGGTGATCCTCCAGTTTCCTGAGAGGCACTTTTCTCTTGATACTGTCTCTCCACCCCCACTTCTATTTAGTCTTCCTTTTAATGACATCATTAAAAAGGACTTGGATGTCTTCTCCTTTAAAACAGTGTAAATAAAGTTATTTATTTTGGAAACAGATAAAACAGTAGTACTTGAAGTATTTGCTATCAGCTTTAAAATGTTACTGACAACATTTAAGTATCGCAGGGAGTCATAGTCTACAGGAGATTTAGGTTTCAAAGTTGACATGTAAAATGTACCAACTGTCAAAGTTACCAGTGCAAATTCATTATACACTATTGCAGTGGTCGGCAAACTGTGGCATGTGAGTCACACGCAGCTCTTTGGCCCCTTGAGCGTGGCTCTTCCACAAAATACCACATGCGGGTGCGACATACAGTGCGATTGAAACCTAATGGCCCATGCGTAGAAGTTGGTTTTCAGCTTTCAAAAAAATTTTTCAATCGTTGTACTGTTGATATTTGGCTCTGTTGACTAATGAATTTGCTGACCACTGCACTATGGGATCACCTTATAAAAAGTCCAGGACAACCATGGAGGCAGAAAGGATCACCATGATCACCAAGTAGCACAGTTATTTTGTGGTTAGATGCCATGGTGTTAGAAAAACAAGAGCATCTTTAACTACTGAAATCATTCCAGTCTGTGAGATCTTCACCCATGAGAGTCATAAAGAGAGTGAAATGAATGCCTGAGGGACCAGTAGCTTGGGCCTCCCAGTAACCCCTGGGCCCGGCAAAGAATGACTGACTGGGAAGGTGGCCACCATTGCTCACACAGTTTAACTGTTGATTTTATTTTGCATTTTGCTGAATATTGTACCATTAAATTTACAGATTGCAAAAACAATGAACCATGGACTATTAGAATTTAAAAACAAATGAGATTTTTTTTTTCTGGAGCTATACCCAGCTAATTTCAAGAGGCTACAGATAAGTAAACAATCAGCATATGATTGGCAATTCAGAGATTTGGGAATCCTAGGGAGCTTGATCTCTTTACCCTCTACTACCTGCTAGTACTCTTTTCTATGTTTTTATTGATTTTTTTTAGAGAAGGAGGAAGGGAGAGGCATAGAGAGAAATATCAATGAGAGAGAAACATCAGCTGCCTCCTTCATGCCCCCTATTGGGGATCAAGCCCAAAACCTGGGCATGTGCCCTATCTAGGAATCAAACCTGTGACCTTTTGGTTCATGGATTGATGCTCAACCATTGAGCAAGATTGACTGGGCCCTGCTAGACTCTTGTTAGAACCATGGGTCTAGCAATTTTACTGAGGTTCCCTCCAGCGATGTTCAGCCCTTTCCTGATGGCTGCATGCAGTTTGCCTGCATTTATGAAATGACTCAGCATCTAATTCCACATATAAAGATGCAAGAAACATAACAATGATGGTAGTATCATTCACTCATTCAGCTTTCTCAGGACCCCAGACAGTGGGACCCTAAATGGGAAGGCCTTGGGACTGTCATAATGCAATCACATTGAGTCACGGAGAGAGATTACTCTGGGCAGGAGACTTTGGGTAGGAGGCTGAGAAATCTTGAAAAAGATACCAACCCAGGAAAAATGACTAAAGGCGGTCTCTCCTCATTTGGGTCTCTCTTCACCTTGTCGCCTCCACTGGCATACGAGCTCTTTAAGTGCACAGGTGTTGCCTGTTTTTATTCAGGTATTCTATTTCCACCTAGCTTACCTCACTCAGTGTATGACCGGTGGTACATGCTTGCTGCACATTTTAAAAGTATGTTGAAGGGTATAGGTTATGAGCAGAGAAGGAAAGGCAATCACATACACGGTAATTTAAGTTACCACTCCCTTCCTGCCACATTGTATGTGTGCCACTCAGCTCTCCCTCCAATCAGCATCTCCCTGCTTTCTTAACTACTGCCCCGCCTCATCTCTGATAGTCTAGGTCAGTGGTCTGCAAACTCATTAGTCAACAAAGCCAAATGTCAACAGTACAACCATTGAAATTTCTTTTGAGAGCCAAATTTCTTAAACTTAAACTTCTTCTAACACTGCTTCTTCAAAATACACTCGCCCAGGCCATGGTATTTTGTGGAAGAGCCACACTCAAGAGCCAAAAAGCCACATGAGGCTCTCAAGCCGCAGTTTGCCGACCACTGGTCTAGGGCTAAACTCTGGGGCCCACTGACTTCATCACAGTACAATGAAGTTTTATCGCAATGAAAATGTATTCAAAGGCACTGAATTACAGAACGTGATAGTTGTAGAGGTTTTCCGTTTTAATTAAAAAACAAACAAACATTCTTTAAATACCCTTGTATACAACTGTAGGTTAAAACTGTAATTCCAGATTTAAGATGGATATGTCTGCATAATTTCACAAAATAAATCCTTTAAACATTGGTTCTCGTGGTAGGATGGTGGCTGACAACCATCTTTATCTCTTAGTGTATCTACTTGAGAGCCTCTTTAGCTGTGGAGTTTTAGTAAGCTGGTACCATATTTCTGGCTTCCAAATCATACCATACCTCCTAATCTTTATTTAGCTCTTATCTTGAACTCATATCAAGATGTGCTCCTATTTTGCCACTGTTGTGGTCCTTCTCTCAGCATCAGATCTAGTTTACTGTCTTTGGGTGGTTGAGTACCCAATGGTGACCCCTTCTAATTGATTTGGATTTTGTTATTGACCCTCAGCCTCTTCATTTGAGCTTTATTTCTTATATGCCTCATCTGGCTGAGAAGTTGACATCATGCACTGAAGATGCATTCATGTCCTACCATTGCTCACTGACCTCCTAGTATGCATCTTTGATATCTTGTCAATTGCTTGGTTCTAGAAGATGGTCATTTGAATCTGTTCCATCTGACGCTGACGTGATAGCACATAGGAGGAAAAGATACAATGGAAAAGGTTCAACTGGCTACTATCCACCAAATTTGGATTAGGTCTGGTTATAAAATTCGCAAGGTGAGTTCATAATGATTATCAGTGACATTAGCACTTTCCATTGTTTGGCTTCTTTCATTCAACATTCTTTAAGATTTATTCGTATGGTTGCAGGTAGTTGTAGACTCTACATTCTCATGGCTGTCTACTATTTCACTATGTATATACCACATGCATTTCTGTTTGGGTGTCTTCATCAGAATAGAATTTCTAGGTAATAGGGTATCCATGTGTTAATTTTTTAGGAGCTAATGCCAGTTTCCCAAAGTGACTACACTAAATGTCTCATCTACCAGCAAGGTATGAGAATGGAATTGTGCTACACCTTCACTAGCACTTGCATTTTCTGTCTCTTGCTCTAGTCATTTGGTGGGTGTCATTTCATTATCTTCTTTTTGATCCAAATATATGGAGTATATGATAGAAATCCCTTGGAGGTACTTTAAACTGGTATCTCTTCATGATCTGGGCAGTTAGCTTTTACAGTGTCTTTTATGTAGCATTGAGTCTCTCTCCGTCTACATCTCTCCTTTTAAAAGACAAGATGCTTCATAAATCAGGAATAAAGTTACTTGAGCCACTTTATAGTTACTTTATTTCAGCCTTAAAATTAACATAAAGACACAATAACCTGGTGCTCCTTATTTAAATTAACTCTAAAATTGTAAATAGTCTTATTCTAAACCCTACTCTAACTTGGAGACTTTAAAGATCTCATTGTACCAACAATTTGTCCTATAACTTCTATAATGGCTGCTGATGAAAAGCAGTAATAGCTGACCTCAAAGCTACCTCTTCAAGTGTTTTGGTGCCTTGAAACCCACTTTAACCCCACTGGGGGTTGAACAGCAATCCCTGCTTCAGTGTGTGAAATCATGGACATCAGTAAAAGAAACATAGGCTATACATTTACTGTCTTCATGTGTCTCTTTCATGGGAAAACATGATCAATCCACATGTAAAAATTAGAAAAAAAATAAAAATGAGTATGTGATCAATCATTAAATAGATGCCCTAATTATAATTGTCAGAGTCATTGATAATATTTTATTATGCTGCATTGTAAATTTTTGTTTGTTTCTACACTAGACATAAGGTCCATGAAGACATAGACCACACCTATCTCTCTGATGACTATATTCTCAGTGCTAGTATAGGGCCTGATAGTGTAGTGCTCAAAAATATTGATTTATGAGATCAAATGATAGGAAGATAAAATATGAGTTAGAATATGTAGCTAGAGAATAATGTTAAGATTTAAGTAGGCACAAAAGAGAAGGAGGGTTTTCTGGTGGAGAGCATGTACCTTTACATTTGTGTTTCCTTTTTGTTGCTATAATCCTTTGTGTGTTTTTAATTCACATAATTAACTCAATTAATTCCCCAAGAAGACCATACAAGTTTATGGGCCTCAATGAAATTAATCAAGTATTCAAAAGATCTAACCTTGTTCACAAACAAAATCATTAACTCTAGGCACTGTAAATAGAACATTAAAAACAAAGAGGTAAGTGGAGAAGTGAACTCTCCAGGGGAGCTTCTGTCTGGAATTGGGACAAGGAAGGGTGAGGATTAGAGAGGGAGAGGAGTTCAGCACCTGTGGTTTACTGGGAATTACAAATGCTTGACATCATGTAGGAATCTGAAGCTGGGCTCCCTGCTTAAACTCAGGAGGGAACGTGAGTCTTCTTAGCTTGTCAAAGGAGAAACAAGGAGGTTGTATTGCCCATTGCTTGGGACTACAGTTATGGCCTTGGGAGAACACACACTCAGCATGTAAACAGTAACTAAGCCCGACATTACTGCTTGGGGGCTTGGATCTTGGCTATTCCGGATATCACCATGGAGCAAGAGCATAAGCCCCTATTCAAGATTTGGTTGGACTGAGAGTCCTAGGTGGGGTGGAGGATACCACCAGAATCTTTAGATAAGGAGGAGAGAAGAGAGTGGTAAGGAAGGAGAGGAAAAATAGAGGAAAGTCTCAAAAGAAGTAAATATATATTAAATGTTCAAAGTACAAGGACACTTACTACTAGGTAAATGTAAAAAAGAATATAATGAACCAAACAAAGAGAAAACTATAGTTCATTCTCATAACTGAAGACAAAAAATGGAAATAGAATGGGTACAAATTGTATTACCAATGTATTTTCAAAGACCACTAGGAATACAATGATGGTTCAACACAGAAAATCTATGATTATAATCTATAACACAAATAGATTAAAGGAATGAAACTAAAGTATTACTTCAATAGATGCAGAATACTTGATACATTTCAATACACAATCTTGATTTTTAAAAAGATCTGTTAGGTAGAAATACCATGTAAAGGTACTGCACATCCTTCCTACTCCCACGTCCAGTGGTGTCATGTTGGTTACTGGAAACTGGCCATGACGGGAATATTTACACCAAATAAATCAATAAATACTAAAAAACAAGGCTTGATTTAATGTCCTGTTTGTTGTTTAGAATTTAACAAAGGATGTAGAAAATATTAATATTGCATATTACGCAAAAAGAAGTATTGTGTCTATAGCTGTTATACTGTGGCTAGCATAGACACTCAGGGAAGTGTTTCATAGAATTCAACACTGTTACCCAAATTCACCAAGAAGTCATTAAAATTACAGATGAGCAAATGGATCTGTAACACGCATCTTGGTTGTTTCAATTTGTCCTACTCATTAAGATAAATAAAAATATCCACCACATCTGTGTAAACTACACTTACTCATCCACTGCAGCCGTGGGTTTGCTATAGATACAGGAGTTCAGCAAAACTCAAGGAAAGCATTTTGTGAGAATCAGTAGGCCAAATGGAATTATTTTTAATTACATATTTTATTATTTGTAAGTTGTATGCCACACAGCAATTAATCAATAAATTTTATAAATATATTATGTATATAATTATTTTTTTCAGAAAAAGCCTGGAAGGGCCACATTGAAATTACATAGGAAATGAAACCGTTGGAGACAGAAAATAGTAGTCTAGTAATTTATTTATCCTGGAGGATTGGGCATTGCTAGGAGAGAAAAGGTAAATGAGAAAAAAGGCAACACCAACGAGGATTTTTTTTAATAGAGAGCTGTGGCAGGAGATAGGCAAGTTTTTTGTGCCATTATCAGGAGGGGTATGGGTAAAGAAATCTTTGTATATTTTGCTGTGAAGTGTACTATAATTACCCTTTGAGGGACTTGAGTAAAAATTTACATTGTTTTCATCTGTTTAGATGTTTGTGTTTCTTTCGAATAGATACCTAAATTTAGATGGACAATGAAGCCATTGAATTATGTTTAGATTATACAAAGAAATTTGATAATGAAATTATGTGAAGTTAATCTGGGTTCACTGTAAACAAATTATGCCAAACTCACCTTAGGTTAGGGTAATCACTCCAATATACTGATACTATGATTAAATATTGTTTTTTATTATTGGTAACTATTCTGTATTGGTTTTATGAATTATGAGACAGACATAATATATCTTCATCTTATACATCAGAAACCAGATCCTGAGAAGTGGAGTAATTTGCCCCAAAGCACATCACTAGCAAAGTCTAGTACAATCAGAAGCCAGGCACTCAAGCTCCGAAAATGGCCCCATTAGCATGTTAACAGTGCTCAGCTACAAAATCACCAAGCAGTAGCAACACGGAAATGGTCTTCATTTCTAAGAATTGATTTCACTGATATCACAGACATTACTCTAAAGATAGCTCTCTGTCAGGTGGTTGGAAATCTGCCTGTATCTGATTTCGTTGTCTAATTCCATAAAAGCATTTATTGAGCATCTGGTTGTTCAACAGAATGTCGCAGACATTTCAGGAGAGACAGAGATGAATAAAACATGATTTCACCGCTGAGGAGCTTAAAATACAGATACTCACTGCTTTTATCACTCTTTTGAATCAAGTAAGAGACAAATCAAATATGTCATAAAACTGGGGCAGGATTTAAAATAATTCAAATTAAAAAAAAAAATCTCCTAACAGTTTTCACCAAGATTTTGTAACTAGGAAGCATCACAGGGACAAACACAAAGGTTTGCATTACATTCAAAACCAAGTGCATAAATACATGACTGGGAAAAAAATCTGCTTTTATGGTAGCTTTTATAGAACATATCTAGAGGTTTTAGGGTTAACCTCAAGACTAAAGTGCTACTGAAATCTGTGAGGTGCTCGTAGGTTATAGTGATAGAAATAACATGACAGGAATGAGACGAGAGCTTTTTGTTGTGGGCGCTTTAATAGTCAGCCATTGTGGCAGTAGTCTCTGAGGTTCAGGCTGTGACATTAAGAGGAACGTTGAAGAAAGTGACTGGGACAAATGAAAAAGGACAACTCAACCAAGTCATAGGAAGAATGTCTGAGGGAATGGGGATGTTTAGGTTGGACAAGGAAGACTCAGAGAGTATAGAGAATTAGATTCCAAAGGATTTGGAGGATTGTCATATCAACCTCGGAGCTGCCTCGGAGCTGCCTCAGAGATGGCAAACCAACCAGTCCCCTCGAAGGTTATCTCAGATTAGCAGGAGAAAGTTTGCAGGTGAGCTATAAACAAATGGACTTGGCTTCCTTGGGCTCCAGAAAGAGCTCCCAGAGAGGGTATTGTGAGGAGGATGGTATGGGGTGGGCTGTGGAACTGCCCCAGGTTGAAAGCATCTTTCAATATTCAATCCCATTATCTCCAAAGGCACAAACAATTCCCCAAAACGTTAAAACATACGCACACAGGAAGAAGGTCATAGCTTCCCCAGTATGCAAAAACTATGCAATTAACATGAGCAGTAATTATCTTTCTATTTCTCTTAGATGTAGGTAATATTTAGGTCATGAAAGGAGAAGAAATAAGTGGCCTGTGCCATTGCCAGGATGCACAGAAAGCCACGAACTAGTCCCGGATTCCACTCCAGGGAGAACAGGGGGCTGTGTTGATATAAAGAAGTGAACCGAGAAGAAACACAAGGTTGATGCTGGGTGCAACTTTAATCCTCACCTGAGGAAATTTTCCCATTGATTTTTAGAGAGAGTGGAAGGAAGGGGGAGAGACAGAGAGAGAAACATCAATATGAAAGTGACACATGGATTGGTTGCCTCATGCATGGACCCTGACCAGAGCTGGGGATCCAGCCTGCAACCAACATATGTTCCCTTGACTGGAATCAAACCAAGACCTTTCAGTCCTAGAGCTGATGCTCTATCCACTGACAACAATGGCTAGGGCTGGACGCAACTTTAAGTCCTTCAACACAATGCCCAGATGTCATAAAATAAGCAAACACAGAGGAAAATCCTGTCTTGAGCTCATGACTAGAAACAGGACAGATAGTTGTGGCCTAGATAAATGCTGCCTGGGAGCCCTGCCTCTGGAGTGCGGGCCAAGGACCTCGCTGCAGAGAGCATTCGACCTTGAGGAAGAGGAGGGAAATGCAGCTGGAACGAGCGCAAGAATTCTGGGACAGGGATCTCCAGGTAAGTTACAGAAACCAACCTGATGTCATTGGCAAGCGGACACCGAGAGGTGGAGTGTTTAGAGAGAATCCCACGAAGACCAGAAGCAGCCGCGGGGCCAGTGGAAGCAGCTGGGATGTTTAGCCTGGACAAGGCTCTATCCTTGCTGACTGCAGGGGGAAGAGGAAGGGACTGAGACTCAATCCAAGCAGAGCTCAGTGGAGAGTCAAGAAAGCTTCAAGGGAACAGACCACAGCCCCAATGAAATCCCTACCGCTCCACGCAATTTATTAACAGTTGTTTCTTCCCCCCTAACCAACCAGCTTCCACTAGTCTCAGGCATTCTTTCTGACTTATTTCATTAACATTTCCTTCTTTTTCTGGAGTGGTGGGAGCCCCAGGGAATCTCTCTCTCCTCCCTCCTCCTTCCCCTCCCCCACCAGTGGGGCATTGAATGAGAGCCAGAGTGTTGTCTGCGTAAAGAGAAATTGCAAAACCACAAATTGCAGAAAATCGTTACTGCCAAAACTCGAAAGGAACACACAATATCACCAGGCCTCTTAAAAAGCAATTGCGCATTTTACGGGCCTCTGGATAATTCAGGTCCGTTTGGCAACTTTCTCACCCTTACCACCCAGAAGACAATCCTCCTCCACCAGAGGCCGCGGCCCCAAAGACTATGTGTGGTTGAAAAGAAACAAAAATATGTGGGTTCGAGTCTTTCCAGGGGCCCAATGTGGCCCAGTGCGGTTCTGTTTTCTTCTTTAATGCAGTGTTAATGTTAAGGCCCAAAGTTTGTCCTCAGAGTCCCAGGGACTCCCACTAAAATGGAGGGAGCCTCCAGTAGTCTGATAAAAAATCCCTAAAAGATACAAAACATGGTGGGAATATCTTTCTGAAACATCAAAGCTTCCATGGAAATAGGAATAGCATTTTCCTTTCCCCTCCTCCCACCCGTAATAAAGATTCTTAGAAACTAAGGGGTTAGTAACATTCCCCCAAAGCATCCAGTTTCTAAGGGGTTGATCGGAGACTCAGTCAAGAGCCTTCTGATTTTTGGTCCTGAGTTTCCTTCCGTCACCCACCCTCTTTGTCTCTGGAGGTACATCTACATCTATCCCTTCCTGACTTGGCTAAGACTATCCTCCCTCAGTGGCCTTGGGATTTTATGGGGCCCAATACACTTTCCCAGGGCCTTTGCTTTGAAAGCTTCCTGCCATTTGCCTAGATCAGGGCTCCTCTTGGGTTGCCCAAACGAACCCAAGTCATAGTTGCCTGGTGATTTTAAGGTGTTTTGATGATTGCATGGGTCAGGCCAAGTTTCTACCAGTTGTACAGAGATGATGAGAAAGAGGTATGTAGACCCATTTTGTCCGGATAGTATAAACTCCTAGCCCACATGTTCTTCTCAGAATATTTACTAGTATAATAGGTCACAAACCACTTTGTATTTCCTGGAGAACAAAACGTGAAAATAAAGCAAATTCACCCCTCTAAGGTGAAATGGCTGGTCTTCCCCCTCCCTACCCCTCAAATCCAGGACAATAAAGGTGCTTTCAACTGAAATTGTGACAAAGAGATCTTGAGGTAATTGTCATAAATGTGTTTTTAGTTGCGTGTGTGCATAGAATGATTTAAAATGCTGCTTTAAATTGCCATCCATCTAATGTTCACCATGAACACGTAGCAACTATTTTTTTAAATTACAGTTTAAAATTAAATCCTTAAAAAGCAGTAAAACTTACATAATCAGAAACTGTCTGGTGAAAGAGCTATGAAATAAACAAAGTAAACACAGACACGTTCTCCTGAACAGTTTTCACATTCAAGAGAGAAAATACGGTCAAAGGTTAACACTTGTACAAATAAAACACTCATGATAGCACTGCTCATAAAAGTCTAACATGAATCCATCCATGTAAGATGCTTAAAATATTCATAACATGCAGGTGTCTTGACAATGAAATACAGACCAAAGCAATATCATGCAGAGACTGACTTTCTAACATATCCCCAGGAATGCTTAATACTTTGATGTAATATTTGAGTGGTTTAAGGGTGAATGTTTCTTGTGCTGATGTCTGAATATCTGTGTGTAGCACTGGGATCAATTTATTCTAGAGAGAATATAAACTTTATTTTTATTAAAAAGAGGCAAGAAATATTCTCAAACTCATTTCCAATCACTTAGACCAGTGGTCAGCAAACTGTGGCTCAGGAGCCACATGCAGCTCTTTGGCCCCTTGAGTGTGGCTCTTCCACAAAATACCACCACTTGGGTGAGTCTATTATGAAGAAGTGGTGTTAGAAGAAGTTTGAGTTTAAAAAATTTGGCTCTCAAAAGAAATTTCAATCTTCAAATATTTCAATATTCAAATTTCAAATATCAATGTTGATATTTGGCTCTGTTGACTAATGAGTTTGCTGACCACTAACTTAGACCAACCTCTAAAATTTCTCACTCAAACCCAGTGTAATTTTATTAGGTCTTTAGAATAGAGGGAATTTGAAATTTGGGTACAGACACTGGGAATGCCAAGAATAAAGAAACATAATAGATTTGTTCTAGAAAGAACACTGGTTTACAGCAGTGGTCGGCAAACCGAGGCTCGTGAGACACATGCGGCTCTTTGGCCCCTTGAATGTGGCTCTTCCACAAAATACCATTGCCTGGGCAAGTCTATTTTGAAGAACTGGTATTAGGAGAAGTTTAAGTTTAAAAAATTTGGCTCTCAAAAGAAATTTCAATTGATGTACTGTTGATATTTGGCTCTGTTGACTAATGAGTTTGCAGACCATTGGTTTACAGAGCAGCCTCAATGCAACGCACACGGGAAAGAATTATCAAGATAATGCCAATGCTATTCAACCTGAAACAGCCTGTGACTGCGAGGAGCAGCTGAGAAGAGAGTAATAAATTCATCAGCCATAGGAGAGAGCCTGCATATTCTAATATTTGCTGTCCAAGGATCATAATGTCTACAAAATATTGCCTAATTAATTATTCATCTGCACTTTATTTGGAATATTTTTAAATTATTTTTATTGATTTCAGAGAGGAAGGGAGAGGGAGAGAGAGATAGAAACATCAACTATGAGAGAAAATCATTGATCAGCTGCTGCCTGCACACCCCTTACTAGGGATCAAGCCCACAGCTCAGGCATGTGCCCTTGACTAAAATTGAACCTGCAACCCTTCAGTCCATAGGCCAACACTCTATCCAGTCAGTCAAACTGGCTAGGGCTTCTCTGCACTTGTTACTAGCTTCTTAGATGCAGTATAGTTGCAGCTCTGATCAAGTGCAATCTGCTTTTCAAAAGGTTTATAAAATGCTCCACAGTGCTATACAATTGTGGCCTTGTCTGTGTAGTTGGACTTTAAAAGTAGAACGATGTGAGAGGGAGGTTTTCAGGGTGATAGCGGAGAAGTAGACATTGCAAGGAGGAAATGTACTTACATTTTGCTACAGGTGAAGTGTCTGTCTTTAAAGGGTAGCCTCTGAAACAAAGAGAGAAAAGTGCATTAAAAATTGTACAGTAACCAATTCAAAATGAAAAAGACAGTGAATTGTCCTTGAAGGTCCAGCCACTTACTGAGAAAAATAAGAAATCTACAGATGAAGACATATTTACTGGGAAACGTCTTGGAGGTACAAGAAGCTTTAGCCCAGAGAGAAAACATGGGAGTAACGGTAGTATCTCATCTCATTTCATGCTCTCAAAAGAAATTTCAATTGTTGTACTGTTGATATTTGCCACTTCTTCATGCTCCCCTCCCTGCACATCCTAGAGTTTTGAGATCACTCGAGGCTGACCTCGTCTCCCAGGTGTGAGCCTGGTGAGAGGAAACCTGAGTCTAGGGCCTCGTTCAATGGTTTAGAACAGCAGTCGCCAACCTTTTGGACCTCATGGACCACTGGTTGCTGACTGCTGGCTTAGAGTCATCTTACTCTTGCTTCTGGTTCACATGGACATTGGACATGTCCTTGTAGGCCCAGTTCTGACACATTGTTCCACTAAATGAAAGTCCTCATAAAGGTTATGATTTTCTCAATTCATGCTCATTGGGAGAGTGGACAAGTTTCTTTTCCAAGAAACAGTGTGTTTCTGGGGAGTAGTGTTTCCAGAAGGCAGTGAAAAGAGAGAAACAATGAGACTGTCTGTGTGCTTGAGAGGCACTTGACAATTCCAGGGGTCGGCAAACTCATTAGTCAACAGAGCCAAATATCAACAGTACAATGATTGGAGTTTCTTTTGAAAGCCCAATTTTTTAAACTTAAACTTCTTCTAACACTACTTTTTCAAAATAGACTCGCCCAGGCTGTGGTATTTTGTGGAAGAGCCGCACTCAAGGGGCCAAAGAACAGCATGTGGCTCGCGAGCCGCGGTTTGCCGTCCATTGGTGTAGGCAATTATTCAATGGGGTGTAGGTCTATCGGGGGATATCAGGAAGTCCCTGTGATTGATGTGAACTCTTCTCATTCTGAGGCTCAGACAATTCCAGGTCATCTCCAGGACTGACCACTCGGTCACGGGGTCAGACCTAGAAAAAGTTCTTGTTATGCTACCCACATGGCTCTGGATAAGTCAGCTTGTTCACTTCGGTGGGCAATATTTTTCCAAACTCTACCATTTGTAGTAATAGTGTGATCAGCAAATTGATAGAAATTATGTTGGTGACTACTTTAAAGAATATGGTAAGGGTTAAAGAAGATAATATATACACCGAGTGGCCATATTATGATGATCTCTGAAGGCATGATAATCTGGCTACTCAGTGTACTTATGTATAAGGGAAAGCTTACAAATCTTGATATGTCAAGGGATCAGGAGATAGTGGCCCCTAGCCTCCCGCTAGTAAGTCCTCTGCTTCTTTCTAACTACCCACAATGCAGTTCTTATACATGGAAAAACCTTATTTTAAAATTGCAACTCTGTGGTCCATCTACACTGAGTGGCCAGATTATTATGCGTTCAGAGATCATAATAATCTGGCCACTCAGTGTATGTAAAGTATTGGCATAAGGTGGCTCATAGTGGGGACTGGGTAAATGCTTCCTGGTTTTGTTATTGTTCTTGCTATTATTATGTTTTTAAATGTATTTTATTGATTTTTCCAGAGAGGAAGGGAGAGGGATAGAGAGTTAGAAACATCGATGAGAGAGAAACATTGATCAGCTGCTTCCTGCACTCTCCCCACTGGGTACGTGCCCGCAACCAAGGTACATAAACTTGACTGGAATCGAACCTGGGGCCCTTGAGTCTGCAGGCTGATGCTCTATCCACTGAGCCAAATCGGTTGGGGCTGTTCCTGTTACTATTGTTATCAGAAGGCCAATTTGGAAAACCAAAGAAGAGGGTCAGTCTATATGACACTGGAGCTAGGAAGGTGCCTATGGAGAGAGTCTTGCTTGGGTAGGAATCCCAGTATTGGCAGTCAAAGCCGAGCCACTGCCCCATATTCCTCTCTCTGACTACCTACCTCACATCTCCATGCCTCCCACTGCGGCGTATGACTGAGTCAGAGCATCATCCCACATGGGAAAAGTCCCTAAGTGCTTTGGCAAGCCACGTGGTTCCTCATTTACTATTCACGGACATGGTTGGGGGTGAGGCTCTTAGATTTACCAACTGCTAAATTATAGAACTGCTGGGCCCAGGAAGAAAAGGGGTAATTTTCCTTTCACAGGGCTTTATACAAGTTCTTTACTCGGATACACTTTTATCAAGCTGACCTTTTTAGCTGAATCCTATGGTGTGGCTTAGCAAGGGGTCCTAGGAGGCACTGGTTGGAAGAAATTTGAAACATCGGTCTGACCTCCCGCCTGACTCCTCTAAACTCCTCTGAAATTGTGTATCCTTTGGCTCCCTGGAGGGACTTGTTGCTAGGAAACAAATGTAGACAGCTCTCACCTAAGACAAGTTTTCACTACTGCCTCTCATAGTGGGTTCTTCTGTAGCCATGAAAATATTAACCAAAACAAAACAAAAAACATCTGTTATCCAACCACAAATTCATTGGACAAGGGCTCTTCACTGGGGCAAGTTTCACTGCACTTTCATTGATTACTTTGAACATTGCTCAGTGTTGCCCTTGAGACTGCATTATGTTAGCTAAATGCAGTGGTACCAATTTTTCTTGGGGTACAAAATAAATAAAGCCATTACAGACAATGGGGTGGTGTGGTCTCACAGACTATAGAGGGACATAAAAACTCACCTTTGCTCTTCTAGGCTGATTTCTACATTAGAAAAAGAAAAGCCTGAATTCTTAAAGGAGAAAGAGGGTCCTTGAACTTATTAACTCATTTGCTAAGTGTTTATCGTGAGCCTGGTTTGTGGAGGACACTGAGCTAGATGTGAATAATACATCCATTCCCTGCCCTCATGATAATGTCTGTCTGGTTGGAGAGACCAGGAGACAATTTGGAAGGGAGCATATGATTTACTTAAGATTTTTTAAATTAATTTTTAGAGGCAAAGAAAGGAAGAAAGCAAGGGGAGAGAGAGGGAGAGGGAGAGAGAGATCGATGTGAGAGCATAACATCTGTCGGCTTCCTCCTGCACGCCCCCTACTGAACCGAGCTCGCAACCTGGACATGTGCCCTGACTGGGACTGGAGCAGGAACCTTTTGGTGCACAGGGCAACAGCCAACCAACTGAACCACCGGCCAGGGCAGTGCGCATGATGATTTAATACAAAATTACAAGGTGGTCACTGAGCAGGGAAGGTGGTTTTGAATGTTCCAATCTAGAAAAATAAATCTGGGAAGTCTAACTGGGGTAGTGTTGGGATAATATTGGAAGAAAAATTCATGTTTAACAATAAAAACAGCTAACATTGCTGACTGTGTAATGCATCAGGATCGGTGCTGTGTGCTTTTCACATACTGATTCACTTATCCTATCTAATAAAAAAGTAATATGAAAATTTGACCATACCTTCGCTGCACCCACAAGCCATGCCCACAGCCACACCCACCAGCCAATCAGGAGCAGATTATGCAAATAAACCCCAACCAAGATGGCTGCCACCACTGAGAGCAAGAGGAAGGCTTGGGTTTCCCCAGCAACAGAGGAAGCCAAGCTTTCCACCTGCCCTTGCCTGCCTAGGCCTTCACTCAATGTTACAAAGTTTCAGTTATAAAATATACAGAAAAGGTGGCAGCCACTGAGCTGGAGAGAACAGAGGCTTGGGTTTCCCTGGCAACGGAGGAAGCCAAGATTTCAGCCCACCTTTACTGGCCTAGGCCTCCACTCTAGGCTACAAAGTTTCAAACAGAAATGGCTATCGCCATCGAGCGAGCAGGGTTGGCTCCACTCCAGGCTACAAAGTTTCAATTGTAGACATATATTAATTCCAGATCCCAGGGCTCCCTTGGGTTGCTGTGGGGTGTGGCCGGCCTGCAA
The DNA here is from genome assembly GCA_027563665.1 of Antrozous pallidus. NCBI lineage: Eukaryota > Metazoa > Chordata > Mammalia > Chiroptera > Vespertilionidae > Antrozous > Antrozous pallidus. The sequence goes on along the minus strand of CM050526.1, from coordinate 27,073,263 downwards.
ACTAGCCCCTCGCCCAGGCTGCCCCACACCCCAAGGGAACCCCCACCCTGATCCAGGATACTCTTCAGGGCAAACCAGCTGGCCCCCACCCATGCACCAGGCCTCTATCCTATCTAATAAAAGAGAAATACACAGATTGACCATCACTCCAACATACAAGAGGGCTACCCCCACGTGGTCAAAGATACTGCCCCCATGTGGACACAAGATGGCCACCACAAGATGGCCAGCAGGGGAGGACCATTGGGAGGTTCCAAGTCTGCAAGGGAGGGCAGTTGTGGGCGATCAGGTCAGCAGGCAGAAGCAGTTAGGGGCAATCAGTGAGGCAGCAGGTGCGCAGTTTGGAGCCAGCAGTCCTGGATTGTGAGAAGGATGTCTGACTGCCCTTTTAGGCCCAATCCTAGTGATGGAGCCTAAATGGGCAGTCGGACATCCCTTGAGGGGTCCCAGATTGGAGAGGGTGCAGGCTGGGCTAAGGGACATCCCCAGCCCCCTGTGCATGAATTTCATGTACCGGGCCTCTAGTTACTCATAACAATCCTAGAGAGGTACTATTCTTACTCCAGGGTAGGGGTAAGAAGGAAAATAGAGAATGTGGGGCACCCCAGGCAAAGGGACACCATCAAGGGCATAGGCCCCAGGCAGGAGGAACTGGCTGCTTTGTTCTGTGTGCCTTACTGTGCATATACTGCAAAGTCCATTCTCCCACCTCGTAGGAGACTCCAAGGTATCTTGGATGGGACTCTTCTGATATCAATCCTATGTGACTCTGCTCCAACCAGGGGGAGATGTGAGGCCCATCTGGACTCTCTGCCCTGTACTATACACCTAGTACCTGAGCCTCCCTCGGAAGGTGTGAAGGGCCAGCAGGTTACCATGCTTGGGTCATGGTAGCAACTGGGCCTAATTCAGTGCCCAGGTCTACATGCAATTGACCTTGGACAAAGCCCCCTTTTGGTCTCCTTGACAGGGGTCCACTCTGCTATGCTCTGATGACCACTGGAATCTGAACTATGGTCTTGTAGCAACTGATCTCTAGGCCAGAATATCCCACCCGGGGACTGTCCACACTATTCCTCTATCTTAACTGTTCACCTGGTTCCTATGGCAAATCCCATCTGGTTATGATCTATAACCTACAGTTGAAGCTCATTAAGAAATAGACTATGTAGTAATGTTGGAGTGTTCTATGCTGATTGGGATATCTGGCTTAAGTTGTCTACTATTTAAAATTTTAATAATTTTCCCAAAAATTGTATAACTGAATAATGTAACACGTGGAGTCCAATCTCCTATATCCTTATTCTGATGCTCTAATCACTAATCATTCAGCTATACCTGCCAGAGCTAGGGTTTAAGACTTTTATAAACATTTCCAATAGCTTTTCTTAAGATATTAGAATGCCACCGTTTTTCCTTTTTCCAAGTCATGACTCTGTGCCTTTGTCACAACTCTGTGCTTTTGCCAACACAACTCTGTGCTTTTGCCAATACCTCAGAGAATCCTCCCATGGTCTTCTTATAAATGGCTTCTTATGTCTTGATTTCTTTCTAGCTTTTAAACAGTTAAATTTTTAAATTAAATAAATAATTTTTATTACAGAAACTTTAGAACATACAAAAGAGCATGAAAATGAAGAAAGAGAGCTTGCAAGCTCACAGAGTTATTGTGAAGCATATAAAGAAGTGAATGTCGCCCAGCCAGTGTGGCCCAGTGGTTGAGCATTGACCCGTGAACCAGGAGGTCACAGTTCGATTCCCCATTCAAGACATATGCCTGGGCTGCAGGCTCAATCCCCACTGGGGAGAGTACAGGAGGCAGCTGGTCAAGGATTCTCCTAATCATCGATGTTTCTATCTCTCTCCCCCTCTCCTTTCCTCTCTAAAATAAAAATATATATATATTTAAAAAATAAGTGAACATCTTACCTAACATTTCAGCCCCATTTCCCACAGGTAACTACAATTGATAGTGTGTGAAGGTAACATTCTAACTTGTTGTCCATGCTTATGAAAACACACATGCATGCATACACTTTAAAAATATTCATATATGATTAACATTTTTCAACAAAACAAGGTTATGCTATATGATTTCTACAACATGGAAATTCTTCTCTTGATATTTTCATGGCCATGCATTCTAAATCAGTATTTTTGGATTTCCTCTTTCTTTAGAGGTTAAGTAGAATCTATTCATGGACATGGCATAATGTATTGAACCCAGCCATATTGATGAACATTTAGGTTGCTTGTGAATTTTTGCTATTCAACAAGTTTGCAGAAAGCATTTTGAACATTTATTTTTGGACTCACGCTCTTACACTGTAGGGTAGTTCTTAGAAGGCTGAGTACTTTATAATAGGGTACATGCTGCTCACTACTAGATGGAGAGTCCAAATTACTCTTCAAGTAGGTCAAACTCATTTATCCTCTAACAACAATAGGATGCATCCTCACATCTATTTTTCACTTTGCACTCATAATTTCTATTTCTTTGAGATTTTCCTCTTCATGGCATAATTCTCCCATCTGAGCTGCAAGACACTTAATTCTATTTTCAACACTGTTTTTGAGTTCCAAGAACTCTTTCTTTTTCTTGGATTGCTCCTTTGTAATAAGGTCTGGCCTCCCTAGGAATTTACATTATTTTCTTCTAGCGTTCTTTTTATTTCTTCCCTTAAGGGTACTCACAAGAGTCATCTGTTCTGATTTTGTTGTTGTTTCTTCCTTCAGTCCAACTCTCCTGTAATGCTTTGTGCATTTTCTCTTCCACACTGGTACTTGTCTGCACACACCCAGATCTCCTGATTCATAAGAGAGGAGGGGTCCTCAGCTCATATGCAGGTGGTCTTTTGGGATCTCCTAACTAATAGTGGGTCTGCAGGAGGTGAATGGTAAAAGGAGACTCTTTCCTTGGTGAAAGAGGTTTCCAAAATAAAGGAAAGTTATGAATGGATTTGCTTTGGTTAAAAATACCACCCTGGTATCAGTATAGCTGTGGGTTGCAGCAAAGTCAGCCTAGAGAAAGGATGAGAAGTTAGGATGATTTATTGAACTAATCCAGATATCAATGTCAAAGGACTGACCTGGAGGAGAAAGTTGGAGAGAGAGAGAGAGAGAGACAGAGAAAGAGAGAGAGAGAGAGAGAGAGAGAGAGGTGGATAGATGACAGATAGATATTTAGATATTTAGATAGATAGATGATAGATAGATAGATAGATAGATAGACAGATAGATAATAGGCTAGGACCCTTCAACTGAGTGGTCTGAGGGAGGCCTCCAAGCTCTCCAGATCCTCCTAGCAAATGCAGAGTGTAAGCTATCTCTTCAACTTACAGACAATTGATGTATTCATTAGTTACGGCCTTCTCAAAAGCCAAACACAAAGCAACAACAACGAGTCCAAAAAACGACTCCCAAATTAATAAAGAAATGTCCATACTGATCCCCAGCTGACACGCCAGAGCAAGCACAGACTATAGTCTTCAGGATGAGGATGCTAAGAAAATCCCAGAAGTGTGGCTCCCCCAGAACGCATGCCAGGAATATTATGAATTGTATTCTGTCTTTCATTTGGGGATATTTTGGCAAAATAATTTTATTGTGCACGTTATTCAAATAATATGTTAATTATCAATAGAAAATAAAATAGATGGTACTCTTTTGGCCAATAATACTTATCAAGTACCTATCATATTTAAAATGTGTTCCAGGTGTTAGACATATAACACAGACAAAACATGGTGATTATTTTACCGCTGAGATGTTTGCAGTCTGTCTATTGCATGAGACATTTATTCTCTTAATAGTATTTTATGAAAATGACTGACTCCAAAATTCCAGGGACATGCAGTAAGTATGATGGCAGTGTTACACCTGGGGTAGTATCAGGAAAATAGTGGTCTTTCAGCTTAAGTTAGATTTGTCCAAAGAAGGCTGGTAATGAGGTTGTGAAGAAAAGAAATTAAATGATCAAGTAAGTCTGTGAAACACCACAGATAGTTAAATTGGTCTTTTCCTTGTAATATTTTTTCAGAGCTTTTAATAGTCTAATATTTATTATAAATTTCAGAGATGGGGCAACATACCAAATGTATGTGACCAATGCACACATCTGGAGAAACATTTTGAGGAACACACCTGTAGAACGATGACCCAGGTCAGTGGTTGGCAAACCACTGCTCTCAAGCCACATGCGGCTCTTTGGCCCCTTGAGTGTGGCTCTTCCACAAATACCACGGCCTGGGCAAGTCTATTTTGAAGAAGTGGAATTAGAAAAAGTTTAAGTTTTAAAAATTTGGCTCTCAAAAGAAATTTCAATAATTGTATTGTTGATATTTGGCTCTGTTGACTAATGAGTTTGCCGACTACTGGCCCAGGTGATTCAGCAGAGCTCTCCTTAAAGAGAAATACTGGAAATTGAGATTCTAAGATGAATAGGATGAGTTAGAAGAGGTGGGGAAGGGCAGGCTTGTCAGAGGAACAGCATATGCAGAAGCCCAAAGACAGGGCATGAAATGAGGCAACACTAAGATTCTCAAAATAGCTAGACCAAAAAAAAAAAGCAACCAGAAGTGGGGAGAGAGATAAGCAAGAGTCACTCTAGTGAAATCATTCTATCCAGATAAAGGTATTTTACCATGAAAGCCAGGAAGGGTATTCAAAGGTTTCCAAAATAAAGGAGAGTTATGAATGGATTTGCTTCGTCAAAAATACCACCCTGGTATCAGTATAGCTGTGGGTTGCAGCAAAGTCAGCCTAGAGAAGGGATGAGAAGTTAGGATGATTTATTGAACTGATCCAGATATCAATGTCAAAGGACTGACCTAGAGGAGAAAGTTGAAGAGAGAGGGGGGGTGTGTGTGTGGATAGATGACAGATGATAGATAGATATTTAGATAGATAGATAGATAGATAGATAGATAGATAGATAGATAGATAGATAGACAGACAGAAGAGGGACTAAGGAGAGTGTAGAAATAGGGGTCCAGTTGGATGTGGGAGACTAGGTGGGTGCTACAGTCACTTAGAGAAATGGGAATATGGGAGGAGTAGCAGGCTTGGATTGAACCTAATGACTCTCTAGGGCAGTGGTTGACAAACCATGGCTCTGGAGCCACATGTGGCTCTTTGGCCCCTTGAGTGTGGCTTTTCCACAAAATACCACCGCCTGGGTGAATCTATTTTGAAGAAGTGGCATTAGAAGAAGTTTAAGTTAAAAAAAATTTGGCTCTCAAAAGAAATTTCAATCGTTGTACTGTTGATATTTGGCTCTGTTGACTAATGAGTTTGCCGACCACTGCTCTAGGGGATAGAATTCAGGCAAGAAAGGATGTAGGCCTAACCCAAAGCTGTAGCCGACATTTAGACTTTGAATTTGAAGAGCTGTTAGAATGTGTAACTGTTAATACTCTAACAGGTAAATCTATTAGAGATAATAGCAGAGTAATTATTCCTAAGGAAATACAAATCATATTTAGAAGTTCTATAACCAAACCCCTCAACTGACAAAGATAAATGTGGATTAATTTTAAACAAACATCACATGGTGAAAAAAATATTATTTAAAATCTAAACTGCCTTCTACAGGGGGATGAATTTATGTGCATCGTGGGAAAATAAATCTCTAGGTCAAGGTTTCTCAGTATTGGTACTATTGAAATTGAGGTCAGACGGCCCTGTGCATTCTAGGATGTTTAGCAGCATCCCTGGCCTCTACCCACCAGATGACAGTATTACATACCTACCCACCCTCCCACTCCCCAGTCCCAAAACCAAATTATCTCCAAACATCGCCATTGCCCTGAGTGCACCTCTGACAGCCCCCAAAACCGCCCCCTCCATGCCCTCCCCCCCTATTGAGAGTCACAGCTCGGTGCTTTCCCTTTGACATAATGTGGTATGTGGTAGAATTTGGAACAGCTCTGTTAATTCCTTTGTGCCACTAAAGGGTGGAACACAGAGGGGGTGGCCTTTTGTTTAGCAGGATATAATCATGAGCATTTGGGAATGCAAAGATGGCCTGGACTGGGAGTGCATGGTGTGGAAGAAATCTGCTGGAGGAGGAAGTGAGAGGAAGTGAATTCCTAGAGCAAAGCAAAAGGAGCTAGCTGAGCAGTAGGGAGGTGATGCTTACAGAAAGGAGGGCAGGAGAGATGCCTGATGGCTGGGAGGAGGGCGCCTCTGACCACAAGCTTCGAGTTTAACTCTAAGCTATTTACTAGGCTGTGGGAGAAGATGTCTCCATTTTCCTCAAGTCCTAAAGAAGGACCTCAAGCCACATGTCTCTGTGGGAATGTTATCTGCCAGGATTTTGCAGAAATTTTAAAGCTTTGTCATTGTCCTCATCATTGTCACCCACTTTTCTTCTTCTATGTCCCTATTTTCCCCTTTTCTTTCACATCCTGTAATAAAAGCATTTTTTTGGAGGGGAAGGGGTTAATTTCTTGCCTGGGAATTGCCAGTAAGCTTAATTTCCCAGTGGGATGCTGAATTTCTGAAGTAGTAAGAGGCCAAAGATGCACTTTAGGCCAGACTAGGTGGAATTCTGCATCATTAACATCCTTTTCATCTGATGTCTTTGTTTGCAGATGGGTAAACTGAGGCCCCAGGGCCATGGTGCTTTGTTCTAGGAGCAAAGTTAGACCTTTGGGCTTTTAGTTATGGGCTTTTCTAACAGAGCGCTGCTGAGGAAACCAGCTCTCTCTGATTAGCTGGCACTAGTGTCCAGAAAGGTCTCTGATTCCTGGGCCAGCAGTTTTCAGGAAATAATCCTGCTGGAATTAAAAAAGAAAAGAAAATAAAAGAAACAGAATAAAAGCTATAGCCTAGCTAGTGTGGCTCAGTAGTTCAGCACTGACCCAGGAACCAAGAGGTCATGGTTCAATTCCAGATCTGGGCACATGCCTGGACTGCAGGCTTGATCCACAGTAGGGGGCATGCAGGAGGCAGCTGATCAATGATTCTCTGTTATCATTGATGTTTCTATCTCTCTCTCCCTTTCCCTTTCTCTCTGAAATAAATAGATAAATAAATGAAATGAAATGAAATGAAATGAAATGAAATGAAATGAAATAAAGCTACATAGCTAAGATTCACTCCGAGGATATTATAAGGCCCCACTTATACTCAACTGTTTCCTCCACAACATCATTAAAATATTATCTGGTTCAAAATATGTTCTATTTTCAAACATTTCTTTTCCAATTTCTATCATCTGTCTAGACACCCATAAAACCCTTTCATTCCTCATAGGCAACTGTCCAAACTTTATAATTAAATCATAGATTCCTAAGAATTAATTATTCAAATGTCAAAGAGATGGGTTTTGGCAAGGAACAGAGTATGCTTCAAATCTGCTGCAGATAATATGAAAACTGATCAATGGCCAGTTCTTATATATAGTTAGCCACCAATTTCAATGAATCATTTCTTTGGAAGTCACTTACAGAAACTGATGAAGTCCATATACATAAAATCTGAAATCACACCGAAGTTCCATCTCACAAAAGGTGACCTCAGTTGATGTTGCTCTAAAACTCTTTCAATAGAAGAGCAGTGGCTTAAATTCTACATGAACTAGAGCATGAGCTCAGGCAACTTCTTATTCACCTTCTAGAAGCCTGGTGCACAACATTCATGCACTAGGTGGCAGGGGGTGGGGAGGTTCTTCAGCCCACCCTGCACCCTCTTGCCATCTGGGACCCCTTGGGGGATGTCCTCCAGGGGGAACTTAGTGCTGCTGCAGAGGCAGGAAAGGCTCTTGCCACCGCCTCTGCCTCTGAGCTCACCAGGCGTGAGCCTGGCTTCTGACTGAGCAGTGTATCCCCTGTGGGGGCATACTGACCACCAGGGGGCAGCTCCTGTGCTGAGCTGGTTAGTGCGTGTCATAGCAACCCGCTATTCTGCTGTTTGGTCCATTTGCACATTAGGGTTTTATTATATAGGATCTATCTCTGCAGCATCTAGCAGAATACTCAATCCAGTGGCTCATCAACAGATGGCAATTAAAGAGATAAACCTCCAGCTTTCTCCAGCAACTGGATTCTGTTTACTCAGCAGCTATTCATGGATACTGCCTCTACCACCCATACCCATGTCCAAGACCAGCTACGGAATTCGTGGGGCTCCTCTACAATAAAAAGATAGGGCCTCTCGCTCTGGAATTATTAAGAACTTCAAGATAGCGATGACAGAGCATGATATTAAGCACAGGGTCTCATGAGACAGCATCAGGTGCCTGCCTTCGGAGCTGGTCCTATCTGTGCCTAACCAGCATTCTAGACTTCTGATTCCTTGATGCATGCTAATTGTGCCTGTGCCAACTGAAAAGCTGTACTCAAGCTGTCCTTGGCTACTTCTTTCCTGTCTCAACCAGACCCCTTCTTCTTGGTCCAGGCCCTTCCATCCTTCTTGTCTTTGTCCCTTTGGTTGTGCTTTCTGGATGCTGTTCTAAGGTGAGAGCTCACATCTGTCTCCTCCTCAGTCCCTCTTCTCAGCATCATGGAGACGAGGCTTTCCCATCTGCACAGTCCTTGCCAGGACACGCCACTATTGTATCTACTTCCAAAACACAATCACATAAAGGGACAAGACCTATTTTCCCTGGCATTCTTCAAATGGCATTGTTACCTGGAACTACTCCACATATAAGATGTACATTCTAAGCACTGGACAGCTTAAAAAATATAAAAAGCAAAAGCGAACAAATAACAACAAATCAACCAACCACACAAAAAACCCCACAGTTCTATTACAGTTTTAACCATCGCCTCCAGTCTTTTTTCCTATGCAGAGAAAATTGAAACTGTGAGAGTCTGCGATGAGTCCTGTCTACAAAAATAGAGGGTGCAGATTTGATCTGGGACACCAGATTAGGGCTGTTTGCCAGTGAGTGCTATTTAAATTGAAAGCTGGGATGGAGCAGCTCATCAATGGGGAGAGGGAAGATCATTGAAAGCAAGAAGGCCCAGTTTGTACCAAGGTCCTCAGGTCGAGAAGAGCATGTCTTGTTTGAAGACCTAAAAGAAAGCCACTGAGTAAGAATACAATGAGATGAATTACCGGGGTTCAAATCCTAACTTACTGACTTCAGCCTCAATTTCCTCCTCCGAAAATCAGCAGTTATATTAGCCTTCCCCTAGGATTGCTGGAAAGATTCAATGTTCCTGTATGGAGAGCACTTAAAATAGCACCCGGCACACAGGGAAACACTTAAGCACTTGCTTAACACAAGGAAAAGGTATAGATAGTCACATAGTCACTGTGGAGGAGAGAAATCTCTTCTGTCTTCGTGTTTTCCCAGGGGAGGCGGCATCTACACCCACACCCATGAGTGACAGGTATGGAATGAGCACATTAGGCTTCTCTCTCAATTCCCTTATTTTCTCCTGTGTCCAGGAAGAGGCTGACTTCATACACTCAGGGAAGGCAGAAATCCATGGGTCCATCTCTCCATAGTGGGTAGGTTTCCTATGTTAAGTGAGGGGTCTGCTCTCTCAAGCCTGGCTGAGATTGGACAGCTGAGTCATGTGAGTCTGACAGTGGGCCAAGGTCTCTTCAATTAAGAGGAGGGTAATGGGAAGCACTTGCTTGGCTTTGCCACTGAAGTTGCCCAGGTGTCCTGTATTTTGGATTTGTTGGATACTCCCCAACTATCGATAATATTGGCACTCTGACACCATTTAATGAAGAAGAGGGGAGTAAAGTTAGAATCTCAAGCCCCAATAAGTTAGTGCACTATCTGGAGATGTTAAGATTAAATGCAAACATTTGGAGACCCATGAACTCAGATAGGGGATGGCAGAGTTGGGTTCAGTTATTGTGACTGGCATTCACAAGAATGTGCAATGCCAACCTTTGTTTCTAACTTGCTTCAGAGGTGTTGGCTTGCCGTAAATGTGCTGCTGAGGCCAATGTTGGGTAACTTGAACTTTAAGAAGTCAAAAAAAGAAAGAAAGAAGAATATCCCACTAGATTTCATCCAGAGTAGAGTGAATGAGGGCGAGTGGGTTTGGCCATCAGGTTTAGTGCCAGGCACTGAGAACTCTAGCTTAGCTGACCCAATCTGGGATACTGTATCTGGTTTGGAATTGCACAGACCCAAGGGGCTGTGGGAAGACTAGATTCCTGACTCCTATAGCCTGCTCCTCAGGCTCAGGGCTCCCTGCCAAAGGTCCCAAATGGGCTTTCTTCCATTTCTTATTTCTTAAATAAGACATGATTTCTTACAGCCATATTTATTCATGATATGGATTTAAGGAACTATGACCCAGATGTCAGTTAAAGAGGAATGGTTTCATTATCTCTAGGCATTGGACTCGCTAGGAGAAAGAAGGAATCCATTTCTTTCAGAGAAATGGTGACATTTGAGAGGTGAGGTTGCACATTTAGGGACTTGAAATGTTTTGAATGCTCTTGAAGTTGAAGTTTGAAAAAAGTCATGACTGAGGCTTTTAAAATTCAACAAAATCAAAGGAAGAAAACCAAGGAGACCAATGCCCTAGAGCAAGTATGTCAAACTTGCAGCCCGCAGGCCGCATGGGACCCACAACGAATATTTTTCGGCCCAACCAATGTAATGGTATGTAAGAAATATTTTAATAAAAATTTCACAACTTAAGTTTTACAATATCCTATTATACATAATTATTAATAATGAACTACAATGTGTGCTAATGACTGATTACTATAACCATGTTGCATTCATTTCCCTTACACACCTTATGCGCAGGTGCACCATTTCTCACCACTAATACTAGCAGTGAATACTTTAGCAGCCGACTGCCATGTCATTAGTCTTGTACTGATTTATTTGGTGTGTGCAAGGAAAATATTTCGCTTTCGAAGAACAAGAAAATTAGGTTTATTTGCATTTTTCTTATTAATTTGGGCAGTTACTCAGTGTCTGATACATTAATGTTCAAGAAAAATATTAATTTTTATTAAAATGTTCTATTACCTTATGTTAATGATTACTCACTTATTTCATCTCTTTGTATTCAGCATGTCTCTATCACAATCAACCTACATTTCTATGAAATTGAAACTTTCGTGGGTTTTTTTTTTGTGTGTGTGGCCCATATAAACTCAAAACTTATTTGGCCCGTGTTAGCCTTTGAGTTTGACATGCTTACCCTGGACTCTAGAGGATGCCTAGACGTGGGGGACAATTAGGAAGATGCTGATGGAGGGATGGGAGAGCCACACTGGGTGGTTACATTACATTTGGACCGGAGTATGAGGGAGGAATAGGAAGCTTAGGGTGGAATCCTTCAGGGATTATTTCACTAGTGCCAAGATAACACAGTTATTGCGGCAATGCAGCAGGCTCAGGGGACTGCCAAGAGGGATGGCATGTATCGGTCCTTGGACAACCCAGGGAGAATGACACAGCCAAGCTAAGTGAACTGCACTCCATCCCCTAGGGAAACACAGGCAATAGCCAAGGGACATGTTTTATCATGATTTAGGAAGGGGGTACTACTGGTTACTAAACATCTGATAACACACATGTCAGCCCCCACAACAAAGCACTATTCAGTCTGAAATGTCAATAGTTCTGAGATTGAGAAACTGCCTCAGGGAAAAGCCTATAACATTTGAGTCCAGATGGAGAATCATCCAACTTGGACAACTAGACACGGACAAGATTTGTTTGAATGGTGGATAGTTTGGCAGCTTCTGAAATTGCTGACTTCACATCTCTTCTTAATGAGGACCTCAAAGGACCAAATCTGGAACAATATCGGGAAGAAAACAAATGACTGGGACTGAAAGCAAAGAGGAAGAGGAAGGCTCTGGGATCCAGCCAAGGGGATTAGCGCCCACATATGAAAAGGTAGGGGAGCCAAGTCAGGAGGTGGAGCATACTTTCAAAAACTGCTGCGTTTGCTTGAAAAGAGTGGAGAATAAGAGAGGCAAAGGGAACACTAGAGGCATTTGCTAATGCAATAGGGGATGGAGGTGGCAGAGATGAATGCTCTTGCTACCCATGAAGCAGCATAATTCACTCAAAGTCTGGAGATTTAAAAATTAAGCAAGGCAAGTTTTGGGGGAAGAGACCACGTAAAGAATGCATTTCCCATCTGAGCATGCAAGCTGCAGCTGCATTATCAAGAATTTTAGTGAGAGTCTGCTGAGGACAGGTGCCCGTTGAGCTAAATATGCAGGCAAAGGAGCTCCATCACTTAGAGATAGGTGGACAGCAGTGCTTCTCAAACTCACAGGCATGAATTAGACTCACCCAGGAAGCTGTCAGAACCCAGATTCCCAGGTCCCACCCCCAGGGTTTCTGATACAATAGATCTGGGTGGAGTTTGAGAATCTGCATTTCAACTAAGCTTCCAGGTGCTGCCGCATTTGGAGAATCACTGGTCCACAGAATTCCAGTATAGGAAGCAAAGACAGTAGACACTGCCTCCTGGGATCCTGTGACAGGTGGAGACACACACAAAAGTGGAGCCAGACATTGAGACTCTGGGGAAGGCATGAGTGTGAATCTTGCTTGACAGGTGCCTCGCTCCCCTGAGCACTCTGGTCCAAGCAGGAGAGGAAGCTCAGTCATCATAAAGAGTCCCAGCAGGCCCTGGCCAGTGTGGCTCCATGTTAGAGGGCATTGGCCCTCCCACTGAAGCGTCATGGGTTCTATTCCCAGTCAAGGGCATGTATCTGGGTTGCAGTTTCACTCCCAAGCCCCAGTTGGGGAGCGTGCAGAAGACAACCAATCAACATGTCTCTCTCACATTGAATTCTCTCTCTCTCTCTCTCTCTCTCTCTCTCTCTCTCTCTCTCTCTCTCTCTCTGCCTCTTTCTCTCCCTCCCCCTCCCTTCCACTCTCTAGAAATCAATGGGGGAAAATACCCTCAGGTGAGGATTATCAATAGCAACAAACAAACAAAAAGTGAGCCCAACCAGGATTCAGCATTGGGGAGAGGGGCAAATCATAATGTCAGGCTCACACCTGTGATAGAAATGGAAAAAGGTGAAAATATGCAGCATAGAACCAAGCCACAAGAAGATCAGAAGATGAGGACCAGCACTGACATTTCTTAATTTTGCAAGAGCAAGAGTGTCTCAAATGTCAGTCTCTAAGAGAGGAAACAGGATGCACGAGCAGATTCCCAATGGACACGGGAGAACAGGGTTACAGTGAACTTCACATCTCTTGGCACAAATTTTCTACACTCAACTGTTCATGCTACCAGGTCATGGATCCTAGGTAGCCATTCTTACAAAGCTGAAACCAAGAACATTATTTTTTCTTCCAACTTTTTCTGTCAGCCCTTCTCATAACACTCAGCACTCTGCTCTGATCTATGGCTGATAAGCACAAGGTGGGTTCGGCACTTTGCGTCCCCTCTGCCTCTTTATTGCTCACTGTGCATATTTTCTATCAGGAGGAAGAGGAATTGAATAGTCAAATTCAGGCACCAAACTCCATCCTACGTTTCTCAAATCCAGTAAACCATGATCCATTACCTACTAAAGGACCATCATTCAACCATTAAAAAAAGACTTTATGAAGAACTGTAATTACATGGAGGAAATGCTTATCATAAAATGGTAAGTGAACATAAAACAATCAAAGTGAAGATGCATATAGTATCACAATTACATGAAAACAAGTAAAGTACTATGCACAGATAAAACTAGCTGGAAATGCATTAAAATATCCACTGGGGCTCTTCTTAAATAGTGGGAATTTTCCCCAAAGTCTTTCATGACTAATTTGAATATCAGATATAACAGGAACCATAAACTATTAATTTTAAGTTTTTTAATGCAAGTGTTATTACCATAAGAAAGTCATGGAGAGCCTTTTTTCTAAAAGACAGGAAAAGAAGATAGGTAAATTAATTTGGGAATGGTGATGGTGTGGGTGGAGAGGTACTTTGAGCTGGTTGAGAGACTTGGGACTGAAGAGAGAATTTACAAGGGGGGAGGGGTATTCTAGGGGAGGAGTCATTGGCCAAGAGACCGACATTTTTTGATATTTCAAGACGAGCATATATTTGATGTACAGTAATAAAAAAGATGCCAAACAAAGCTGGGCTGATATTGCTAACTGATTGCAGAAGTGTGAAAGTTTTAACACTCTATAGGTAAAATGAAAATCTACAAAGCTGTGAATTGCTCTAATGAATACCGCATGGGAAAACAGAATGAAGCAGCTATAAGAAAAAAAAAATCAGAAATCTCCCTTTGAAAGGATAGCTACAGTATCACTTTCCATTGGAAATTAGGAATATAAACATTGTCAAAAATACACAATGTCACATGAATTTGAACAAAAATATTTTAGCTTTCTGTCAGTCGACTAGAATAAGTTTAGCTTTTAATTTAATCATCACGAGAAACAATCTAACAGAGTCTGAGCAGCTCTTCAGAAAGCAGACATGATAAGAAATTGCAAACAGATGATATGTAAATAAATATTTGCATCGATTGGTATAAATATTTAAAAGTGCTGACAACGCCCAATTATCTTGTTTTAATTGATTCCCATAGAAAGGAATTTTTGACAATTGTACTTGGCCAATTAACACTTCAGTGGTTCAGTGAAGGTCTTTAATCATAAGAGTGCTTTTAGGGATAAGCCTCTGGGTAGTCACTCCTTTGTGCTTTGGAGAAACAAACTCTTTATTCAGTCACGAAAATACAGTGGTTTGTGAGAGCCTCCTGCTGCAGCCAAGGACATCTTGGTCCAGCAGAATGCAGCCAGAGAGGGTATAATATTAAATTGTCCAAACAAGCGGTGCTATGCCAGTGGGTAGGGAAGAAAGAAAGGGACAAAACTCACATGGGGTGTTGGACATTGGCTTTGCAATGTCTAGATCATGGCAGTTGTTTCCAATAAGTTATGTGTGATCATAAGCAGTGCCTGCTTTTCTGGGAGGGACAACTTAGGTATCATTTCAGAAAAGAAGTCAGGCAAAGTATGAAAGCTCACCCATCTCTTGGCCTTTTCCCTTCCCATGTATATCTATTCAATTCCTTTGCAAGCGAAATACTTTTATTTAAAAATAAATATCCCTGGCTAGATTGTTTTTATCTTGTATTCTGAACCAATATCCATTTTTAAAAATATATGTATGTTTTTATTGATTATTTAAGAAAGAGAGAGGAAGAAAGAGAGAGAGAATAAAACTACGCATTGATGTAGGAGGGAAACATGGATTGGCTGTCTCCCGCATGTACTCCTGCCAGGGACTGACCCACAACCTGGGAAGGTGCCCTGACTGGGAATCAAATTGGTGACCTTTTGGTACATGGAGTGATGCTCAACCAACTGAGCTACACTGGCGAAGGCTTTTATTGTATCCCAGGGTACCTACTCATACTCTTTGTCAAATATTTCTTGCTCTCCACCTCCTAAGCACATGGAGGGTTGCCTTCATGGCTCCTTTGTGAACGCATGAGGTCATGTGACTAGCTCTAGTTTCAGTGGTTTTATCCCTATGAAAACCATTCCCTTATACAGTGGTCGGCAAACAGTGGCTTGTGAGCCACATGTGACTCTTTGGCTCCTTGAGTGTGGCTCTTCCACAAAATACCATGACCTGGGCATGTCTATTTTGAAGAAATAGCATTAGAAGAAGTTTAAAAATTTTGGCTCTTAAAAGAAATTTCAAATCTTTGTACTATTGATATGAGCTTGCCGACCACTGCCTTATACAATTCTATGTGTTAAAAATCCTAGAGCAGTTTCCCCCTACTTCTGGCTGATATGAATAAAACATCATGTCACAACTATCAGACAGATATAAACATATATATATGTACAATAGCGGCCCGGTGCATGAATTTGTGCACTGGTAGGGTCCAGCGAGCCCAATCAGGGGTAGGGGCCAACCAGGTGAGGGGCCACAGGAAGTTTACCTGCCAGCTCTGGCCCCAGTCAGGGTGAAGGTGTCCACTGGGGGACCAGACCATCCAGGGCAAGGGGCCACAGGCATTCTAGTCATTCTGCCATTTGGTCTATTTGCATATTACCCTTTTATTATATAGGACTAGAGGCCTGGTGCACAAAATTTGTGCTTGCGGTGGTGGAGAATGTCCCTTAGCCCAGCCTGCACCCTCTCCAATCTGGGACCCCTCAAGGGATGTCCAACTGCCCGTTTAGGCCCGATCCTGGTAGGATCGGGCCTAAACAGGCAGCCAGGCATCTTTCTCACAATCCAGGACTGCTGGCTCCAAACTGCTCACCTGCCTGCCTCTCTGATTGCCCCTAACTGCTTCTGCCTGCCAGCCTGATCACCCCCTAACCACTACTCTGCCAGCCTAATTGATGTCTAACTGCTCCCCTGCCAGCCTGTTTGCTCCCAACTTCCCTCCTCTGCTGGCCTGGTCACCCCTAACTGCTTCCCCCTGCAGGCTTGATAGCCCCCAACTGCCCTTCCTTTCAGGCCTGCTCCCTCCCAACTTCCCTCCTCTGCTGGCTTGATCACCCACAATTGCCCTCCTTTGAAGAAATGGAACCTCCCAACAGCCCTCCCCTGCTGGCCATCTTGTGGTGGCCATCTTGTGTCCACATGGGGGCAGGATCTTTGACCACATGAGGGCAGCCCTCTTGTGTGTTGTAGTGATAGTCAATCTGTGTATTACTCTTTTATTAGATAGGATAGAGGCCTGGTGCATGGGTGGGGGCCAGCTGGTTTGCCCTGAAGGATGTCCCAGATCAGGGTGGGGGTTCTCTTGGGGTGTGGGGCAGTCTGGGTGTGGGGCATTGGTGGTTTGTAGGCTGGACACGCCCCCTCCCCCCCCCAGCGACCCAAACAGAGGCCCTGGGATTAATTTATGTTCCACAATTGAAACTTTGTAGCTTGAAGCAGAGCCAAGCCTTCTTCTCACTCTGTGGCAACAGCCATTTCTGTTTGGGTTTATTTAAATTCTATAATTGAAACTTTGTAGCCTAGAATGGAGGCCCAGGCGTTAGGGCTACAGAAGCTTGGCTTTCTTCATTGCCTGGGCAACCCTAGCCTCTGCTCTCTCCAGCTCCGAGGCTGCCGCCATTTCTGTTGGAATATATCTTCTATAATTGAAACTTTGTAGCATTGAGTGGAAGCCTAGGTGGGCAACAACAGGAGGAAAGCTTGACTTCCTCCATTGCCAGGGAAACCCAAGCCTCTCTCCTGCTCTCAGTGGTGGCAGCCATCTTGGTTGGGGTTTATTTGCATAATCTGCTCCTGATTGACTGATGGACATGGCTGTGGGCATGGCCTAATCAAAGGTATGGTCAATTTGCATATTATACTTTATTAGACAGGATATCCTGATTAGTTAAGTTTTTGTGTTCCACAAGTAACTTTTGATGAACCAAAGCACTGATAAATTCTTAATTCTTTCAGCAAGTTTTAGTGAAAAGTATGACCATATTTATTTCCCTAGTTTATTAGTAATTTAATCAACAGATATCCTATATAATAGAGGTAATATGCAAATTGACCATCACTCCAACACACAAGATGGCCACTCCAATGTGGTCAAAGGTGGCTGCTCCCATGTGGACACAAGATTGTTACCACAAGATGGCCAACAGGGAAGGGCAGCTGTGTGTGATCAGGCCAGCAGGGGAGGGCAGTTGGGAGGAACCAGACCCGTAAGGGAGGGCAGTTAGGGGTGACTGGGCTGGCAGAGGAGGGCAGCTGGGGGCAACCAGGCCTTCACGGGAGGACAATGGGGGGGCAGATCTGTATGGGAGGGCAGTTGGGGATGACCAGACTGGCAGGATAGGGTAATTAGGGATGACCAAACTGGCAGGGGAGGACAGTTAAGGTCAATTGAGCCAGCAGGGGAGGGCAGTTAGGGGTAACCAGGCTGGCAAGTGAGGGAAGTTAGGGGTGACCAGGCTGGCAGGGGAGCAGTTAGGCATTGATCAGGTTGGCAGGGAAAGTGGTTAGGGGGTGATCAGGCTGGCAGGCAGAAGTGGTTAGGGGCAATCAGGCAGGTAGGCAGGCAAGTGGTTGGAAGCCAGCAGTCCTGGATTGTCAGAGGGATGTCTGACTGCCCATTTAGGCCTGATCCCATTGGGTCTAAATGAACAGTCAGACATCTCTCGAGGGGTCCCAGATTGGAGAGGGTGCAGGTTGGGCTGTGGGACACATCTCTCCGCTCCCATGCACAAATTTCATGCACCGGGCCTCTAGTTTATTATAAGTATATTATATGTCTGGCCCTGTGCTGGACATAGACCTTACATGATGTTTACAATTTGGTAAGGGAAACAGACATTGATCAAATAATCACACACACACGTAGGTTTGCAATGATAGTGAGAGATGAAGAGGAGCGTATGGAACTCTATGACAGCTCATGACAGAGGGATGGCCTTAGAGCTGAGAAAGCAGAGTTCTGAAAGATGAGCAGTAGTGACTAGGGAAAGAGGGAAGGAAAAGTCCCTGGGCAGAGGAACAGCATGTGCAAAGACCTGCTGATGGGAGGAAGGCTGTGGGTTTGAAGAGAGAAAAAGTGGATGGTAGGCAGGATACGGTAGATTTCACTGAGAATTGTTTTTTGGTATACTAAGAGCAATGGGAAGTCGTTGAAGGCAATTTGGCAACAGTAGTTGAGGGAAAGCTGGAATGTGTGACATGACCAGGTGTGTATTTAGGAAGTGTATATTTTTGAGGAGGCTGGGAAATTGGATTGTGAGGATCCCTTGGATAAAGAGCTTGATCCATTAGGAGGTGATTGCCACAGTTCATTTCATATACCAGAGATAGTATGAAGAGGTACAAGGTAAAGTACAACATATACAAAAGAGGTTAATCTTTCAGAATCTGCTCATGATCCGAGATCACATCATGACTTTCTATCCTCATTGGATGAGACTGTAGCTATAGAAGACACTACTATGGAAGATGGGGATGGCTTCAAGTTAGTAGTTTTCCTCCTTTTCATCAAAGAAGGTTGTGAAAGTTAAGCACATATACCTTCTCAGGTAATCTGTTCCTGGACACTATACTACAGGAGCATATGCATATAAAGTCAAAGCAGGATGTGACATTGGCCTTGAAGTCTGGCTAGCCCAATGGTGTTTAGTGTTTTATAGGATTCCTTAAGAGGCCATTCATAAGGGCAAGGAGGAGATCAATTGGAGTACACTGGACCTACTACATCTTCAACCTCATTAGTTCCACCTATATCTGCATTAGATATTGGGGTTCTGTGCAATCTTTTCTTTTTAAATGACTTCATCACTAAAGAAGCTTGACAACCACATCTATCCCAACTGTCATTTCACAGATGAAGAAACTGAGGCCCAGGAAAGGGGAGTGACTTGCCCTGGTCAAAGAGCCACTTTTAGATGCAGGGGTCTCCTGACTTCATGTCAATACTCGTGGCTCTTCCTGCTAACAAAAGTAAAGCGATATGTTTGCTTATCTGCTAGAGTAGAAACATTCTGGTTCTGAAACTCTGGAAAAGTGGCTGAACAACTCTTTTTCCCCTGCAGGCTTTAGCACTGAGCAGAAGCACACATCGGCTTGTTCCTTTACTTAAATTCAAAACTGTCCACAGTCCATGCTCAATAAATACCTGATGATTTTCTAGCCATTATTCATTCTTTTTTTAAAAAATTTCCTTTGAAAAACATCTATTAAATGCCTCTGATATGTCAACCACTACTAGGTTCTGGGGATCTGAAGGACCTTGTGAACACACAATTATAACAGAATATTAAAGAATGTATGTGTATAGAGCTGTGGGATCATAGAAGTGAACATGACTTTGTTGGTTTAGTCATTGGATCTGGCACTTGAGTTGTGAGATTTACTAAGTAAAAACACAGGGCATCTGGTTAAATCTAAATTTCATGTAAACAACAAATAATTGTTTTACTATATGTGTATCTCAAATATTCCAAGAGACATACGTACACTAAAAATGTATTTGTTGTTTATCTGAAATTCACATTTCACTGGCATCCTCTATTTTGTTTGGCCACCCTGCCTGATGCACCGGAAGTAATTAGTAGATGAAGTTCTGTGGGGTCAGTGTGGGAAAGTTACCAAGGCATTAGGAGATATTGGAGTTTATGAAGAAGAATTGAGCAAAAATGCCAGGAAAAATGAGGATATTTGAAAAATAAGGGTATGGAAAGAGGTGCATCAAAGTTGGGGGCTCAAAACTGAATTTGTGATTTCACATTTTTCTGAAAGTTAAAGCCAATGTAATGAGAACCAGAACAGAAATGAGGAGAATGATCTCTGCCTATTGGAAAAGAGGGAAAAAATTACTATTTTCAGGAAATACTTCTTTAAAAAAGCCATGAGAATCAGCCAAAAAATACTGAAATCAATGAAAGTTCAGTAAGATCATTAAGTATGAAATAAAGATTAAAAAGTCAGTAGCTTTTCGTAACAGCAATAAGCAGCTAGAAAATATAATGGGAAAAGATTGCCTTTGGAGTACTATCAAAAAGATGAAGCAACTGCAAAACCATGAAATGTGCTGGACTTACATAAAAAACAAAGCTAACATTATCAGAGACATAAAAGCAGATGAAAAGACAGGGACTCATGCCATTTTCCTATAAGAGAAAACCTAATAGTATAAAGAGGTAAATTTTCTCAAAATTGATTCAGGGGATGAATGAAGTTGGAACCAAGATCTCTGTAGGATATGCATAGAACTTCAAAAAGATGTTGAAAGAATAAACTAATAAGAACAGCTAGGGCCCTGCTGGCATGGCTTAGTGTTTGAGCTTTGACCTATGAACTAGGAGGTCACTGTTGGATTCCCAGTCAGGGCTTATGCCCAGGGTTGTGGGCTCGATCCCCTGCAGGGGCCATGCAGGAGGCAGCTAATCAATGATTTTCTCTTATCATTGATGTTTCTCCCTCTCTCTCCTTCTCCCTTCCTCTCTAAAATCAATAAAAAATATATATATTTTAAAAAGGAATAGGTAGGGCAATTTCAGAGAAGGTATTAACAAAGGGGATAGCTAACCTTACCTGACATTAAAACATTCCAAAAGCTACATTCCTTCCATTTCTGTTGCATTTGGGGGAAGGAATAAGCAGAAAAGACAACAGATTGGAGCTGAGTGCCCAGAAACAGACCGTGGTGTTTCCAACACCTAGTTGCGAGAAGTCATGAGAGAAAACACAGAAAAAGGAGAGGCTTGGATATCTATTTTGGGGAAAATATAATTTTCATCTCATTGGGAACAGTAATTTCCAGATGCATTAAAGAATTACATGTGAAAATTAAACCAAACAGTAGAAAATGAGGGCAAATATGTATCTGATCTTTGGGCTTTAATTATTTGCCCCATGTGGTTAAAGGACTTTGAGCCAGTAAATCCAGCCAATCAGAAGACGCTAGGGGTTTTTAATGCAGACTGTCTGTCCTTTGTACAGTGTTTGCTT
The DNA here is from genome assembly GCA_027563665.1 of Antrozous pallidus. Lineage (NCBI taxonomy): Eukaryota > Metazoa > Chordata > Mammalia > Chiroptera > Vespertilionidae > Antrozous > Antrozous pallidus. The sequence goes on along the minus strand of CM050526.1, from coordinate 27,051,889 downwards.
ACTGGGAGGAAAGAGTGCCTGGAGGCTAGTTAGACCATCACCACTGGCATAATCCAGACCAGAGATTTCAGGAGTCTAACTAAAGCTTGGCAGTGGGGAGAGATTATAAAAGGATATAGAAAATAACAGTAGCTTCCCTGGGAATGTACTCTGAATACTATGCATCTAGACACAAATGAATATGCCAGGGATATCTCTGTCAGATGGTTTGTAAAAGGGTAGTTTTTATTTTATTTTAATAAAACCTATTTTATTATTCCCACATACAAGACCTCCCCACAACTCAGGTCTTTTAAACTCCCATGCCTAGCATAATCAGATTCAGTGTTTCCCACTTGCTATGTTTTCATTTCTCAGTCACTGGAAATACGATATAAGTCCATTTCACTGTAATCGATAAAATATTGTACCGTGTGTGTGGAATCAGATCTGCCTGTGTTTTTATAAATGCACCTTAGAGAGGGACGGGGACGGGACCGAACAAAGCAGACTTGTTCGTGCTTTTAAATATAGATGCACAGCATGAAACAGCGTGATCGGCCGTAAAACGAAATCCGATCTTCGAAAATGAGATTGTAGTCGCTACATGTGTAAGTGGTTTTCCTGGGAGACAAATCTTCTTTCATTTGGACAAACACATACGAGTGTTTCTTATGGAGGACGAGGAAGTACCTGGCAGCCACGCGGGCCTTCGAGGGCAGAGTGGCTGGCCAACCACTGGCAGAACTTCTACCCTCACAGTGCCCATCAACCACACTGTGACCAGCTCACTATGGAATTTCAAAGTGCCAGGTTAGAAAGGGGAATTTGTGTGACACAATATGCATGGCCCTGCTGATTGGCCACCGCTTCTTCCTGAAGTATGTAACCGTCTATTAGACCATCACCATTGGCATAGGGTGCTAGAGGCTTGAATACCTAGGGACAGCAATGGCTCAACATGAAAACGGGTGTCAGGCCTCTCCCACTCAAAACTGAAAGGCACTTGGTCCAGTAAGACTAGATCTGACTTGGTTGAATTTAAGGTCCTGGGCCCTGGCAGAGAAGCTCAGTTGGTTAGAGCATCATCCTGACACAGCGAGGTTGTGGATTTGATCCCAGGTCAGGGCACATACAAGAATCAACCAATGAATGGATAAATAAGTGGAACAACTAACCAATGTTTCTCTTTCTCTTTTTTTAAAACAATCAATACAAAAACAAATTTAAACCTTAAGGTCGCACACTTCACTCCCTAGAACAATTTCTTTCGTTTTGTTTTGTTAATCCTCACCAGAGGATAGTTTTCCAATTATTTTTAGAGAGAGTAGAGGGAGAGGGAGAGATAGAGAAAGAAACATCAATGCGAGAGATACATCAATTGGTTGCCTCCCATATGAGCCCTGACCAGGGCTGGGGCTTGAGCTTGCCAACTGAGGTACATGCCCTTGACGGTAATCAAACCCGGGACCCTTCAGTCCGCAGGCCAACACTCTGTCCACTGAATAAAAACTGCTAGGGCAGAAAAATTTCTTGATTGAGTATATGGAGGGACTAATCATTCTTTACACTTACATGACTCCCCCAAAATGGAGTCATCATTACAAACTTGGGATGACCTACTCCAGTGGTTGGCAAACTGCAGCTCGCGAGCCACATGCGGCTCTTTGGCCCCTTGAGTGTGGCTCTTCCACAAAATACCATGGCCTGGGTGAATTTATTTTGAAGAAGTGGCATTAGAAAAAGTTTAAGTTTAAAAAATTTGGCTCTCAAAAGAAATTTCAATCGTTGTACTGTTGATATTTGGTTCTGTTGGCCAATGAGTTTGCTGATCACTGCCATACTCAATGCCAGTTTTTCTTGTTAAGCATCCGTTTTTATGCTAACAAGACAAGGAGGAGGAACTAATTAAAATCTAATGTGATGTATCTATGTACTATTTGTAGGCAACATCTGAGCGTGTTTGTTGCCTCCTTTATTTTAGTAGGATAAACATCCACCAGAAGAGAGGCGCGCCCTGCTGTTGGCCTGAAGCCGAAAGCTACAGGCAGTCACAGAGCAAAGAGAATAACCCGCTGAGCCCAGCCGCTGCCACAGGCCCTGCAGCCTACCTGGTGGAGAGAAGGAAATAGGCTCCCAGTTAACTCTTTTTGCTTTGAATGTAGAAGCGTGTGCTTCCTTCAGGGTCTTCACACTGAGTCAGTTGTTTAAATAAGATTGGGTGTTTGCCAGGATGCAAAGGGTAGTAGATAATGACACAGCTGAAATGAGGAAATTAGAGGAGGAGGCCAAGAAAAGGGAGGTGGGAGGGACTAAATTTTCCTCTGGTACCATGACTATGTAAAATAAAGTCCTCAGAAACACTCCCCCTCCCCAAAACATTTTTTGAGGGCTTATCTATAAGAGGCAGATGGAACCTTGAATACACAGAGATGAACTAAACACAACCTTCCATGAACACAGAGTCTAGTGAGGGAGAAAAACCTGATTTCCAAAGGACAAGTCAGTTTTTTAAAGTGGTAAGTACTCTGTGTTGTGAGCAAAGTGCATAGGAGCACGGAAGGAGGACACCAACCTCGGTGACAAGTCTGAAAGGCGAAGGAGTACTGCACAGTGCTCTCAGGGTAAGCTGTTGACATGCGCTGATTAAATATTTGTTCCAATACAAAAAGAGAGGCTAACTCATGTGCCTGCCTCTAAGCTTCTAAGTTGTCTTCTGTCTCGCTCCTCTCTCATGAAATGTCATCAGCTGCCTGTATGACCCGTATTCACAGAGGACAACCAGGGACCACCGGGAAGGGAGGAAGGATGCCTAGTTTATACTGTTGAGCTTCATCATCCTACTTATGACTGACAGAGTAGGAAATACAAATTCAGTCTCAGCCTTCATTAATCCTAGCTATAGTTGGCTAAATAACCGCTCCCCCCAAAATATCCAGGCTCGAATCCCTGGAACCTGGGAATATGTTACTTTCCATCATCGAAGGAATTTTTCTAAGTCATGCTGGATTGTGCAGGTGGACCCTGTGGAATCACAAGGGTTTTTATAGGAGGGAGGCAGGAGGATATAGTACAGTGGTAGGGAACATCCGGCCCACGGGCCATATAAGGCCAGTGAAATCCTTTCGTCTGGCCCTGCCAAGACATTAGGAGTGAGTTAATTGTCTGACCAAATATAGCAGGCTAATCTTTTTTTAAATAATATTCTCACTTAGACATTTGTTACTTTATGTTTAAAAAATATATTTTATTGATTTTTTATGGAGAGGTAAGGAGAGGGATAGAAAGTCAGAAACACTGATGAGAGAGAAACATCAATCAGCTGCCTCCTACACACCCCCTACTGGGTATGTGCCCGAAACCAAGGTACATGCCCTTGACTGGAACTGAACCCGGGACCTTTCAGTCCGCAGGCTGATGCTCTATCCACTGAGCCAAACCGATTTTGGCACAGGCTAATTTTTAAGTTGATGATTTTGTATGGCCTGTGAATGATGTTATAAATATTTAAAAGGCCCTTGGCAGACACAAGGTTCTCCATCCCTGATACAGTAGGAAATGTGATCAGGGGAGTGACCTCTGATAACATCTTCAGAAAGGAGAATGCCATAAAGGTCCTCATTTTGCATGTGTCTCAAGGGGACACACAGCTAGGCTGTCAGAACTGGGTTGTATGAGACCTTAGTTCTGTGCTTCCCTCCTGTACCATTTTTCTGATGTCTAGGGAACCTGGAGTATGTCCATATCTGAAGTCAACTATTTTCCCTCTGCACAATGACCTTAGAGATTTTTGTCCAAACTGATACCACTGCTCCCGCACTCCAGGGGGTGAAGCCTAATGCTGTGGAGCCAGAATGCTGTTGGAAGTGCTGACTCCTAGTAGCGCCACAGTTTGGACCAACCACTTAACCTCTCCTGACCTGTAAAGCGGGATAACAGCACAGATCATTCCTGGCTCGCTAGGTTGTTGAGGATCAAACGTATACTATATGTGAAGGGGCTTTATAAATTCTATAATTCCATTCAGATGTGAGGAATTATTATGTTTATGTGCTCCAAAAGGCTGGCACGGCCCCTCTCCCAGGTGACTCAAAAGCATATGTGATTTTATTCGCTCCAATAATTTTATTCTTATTAGTACTTGTTCAGTATACTATGTGGGTATGCACAATGCACAAAGCATTTATTCTTCTTCTGGCTACAGTAACTACACACCCCTCTCCCTCCAAACGCACCCTCATAAAAAAACAAATAAGACTCGTGAAACAAAACAAAAGCAAAGACAGGGATGGCGGGTGGCATTTGGTCCTGAGAACCCTGTGTCCTGGAAAGCACTCACCTGTCACTTTGCAGATGAGCTGCTTTGCAGAGGGGACAGCTCATTCTTTTACCCAAAAACTCCCTAAACACACAGATCTATTGGCCTTTTCTCTCTCCCTCCCTCCCTCTCCTCTTTCCTCTCCTCTCCTCTCCTCTCCTCTCCTCTCCTCTCCTCTCCTCTCCTCTCCTCTCCTCTCCTCTCCTCTCCTCTCCTCTCCTCTCCTCTCCTCTCCCCCCCTCCTCTCCCCTTTCCTCTTCTCTCCCTGCCTCTCCTCTCCTCTCCTCTCCTCTCCCATCTCCTCTCCTCTCCTCTCCTCTCTCTTCTCTCTCTCTCTCTCTCTCTCTCTCTCTCTCTCTCTTCACTTTAATTTTTAACGTGGTTTCCCAATCCTCCACTTCAAGAGGTAAATACAATTCTGTCAGGGTCCTGGTCTAATTTAGTTTATTAGGCCTTTTACTACAAGTTTTTAAGCACTCGCTGATTTTCAAAAACATATTAAAATGGCCATGGCCAATCTTGTAGATTGGTACAAGTCCACATTTCCCAAACGACTTAATAGTCTGCGACTTGTGCCAGACAGAGAATGAGTTCACCATTCTCTTCCCCACAACCTAAAGGCTGGCCATTGTGTTTAGCTCTGCACTGGGAGGAAGCCGTTAGCTTTGCCACGCTCGTCTCCTCCCTCGCATTCCCTCCTCCGGCTTTTATAGGCTCCACTGTCCTGGAGGGCACGTTAAGTCCCAAAAGAACTTCTTTGTCAGCCATTTGCAGGACTCCTAGCTCTGCCCTGGCCGGTTCTTGGAAGGTGGAGCTCCCAGGAATTTTTCCAAAGATTGGTATTTGGGGCAGGGGACCCTATCCTATGGCAAAATAGTTAAAACTGGGATTTACGTCTCTACATCCCCCCCCCCCCACCCCACCCCGCTGTCTCTTTTCCAATTGCCAATGGCAAATTCAGCAGATGTTTACGTAGAGCAAATAAATGAAGGGCTACCTTCTCATGCCATGCTCTGTGGTGAAAATTGGATGGTAGAGGTGAACACACACAACTTGTATGTACCATAGAGCACCCTGGGTAACAACTGGGATTGAAATCCCAGTCAGGCCCCACAGAGGTATGAAGGAGTTGTGGTTCATTGCATGGACAGGGACTGAGGGAAACAAAGGTGGCCGATTCCCCAAAACAAGACAAGTTCACCCACGGAACTCTGCTAAGTAAACACGGTGTCTAAGATGCAAATTATGTTTCTTACTCGAAGAGTGTTACTATTACTAAACTCACCAGGGGCCAGATCATTTCACTGCTAACCTGAGACAAAGCACATAGCATCTGCCAACCTCTCAGTGCTGATCTATGCATCAAAGGGGATCATGAGAACACTTTATATGAAAACTAGAGGCCTGAAGCACACAATTTGAGCACTTGGGGGGTCTCCTCAGCCCAGCCTATGCCCTCTCGCAGTGCAGTCTGGGAGCCCGCAAGAGCTGTCAATTGGACATTCTTAGTGCTACTGTTGAGGCAGGAGGCTCCCACCACCTCTGCTGTGCTCACCAGCCATGAGCCCAGTTTCTGGCTGAGTTTCGCTCTGCCTGTGGGAGCACACTGACCACCAGGGGCAGCTCCTGCATTGAATGTCTGCTCTCTGGTGATCAGTGCTTGTCATAATGATCTATCGTTCCTCTGTCTGGTCTATTTGCATATTAGCCTTTTATTATAAAGGATGTTTGAAAACTTTCTTAAATGCCATTGAAGTGCTAAGGAGCATGTGTATATCCCCTAAGTAATATAGCTACACATCTAGGGAAGTGTTTAGAAAACCCAAACCAAAGTTACTGTTTAGGTTCTTTCATATAGTATACACGCATGCATATGAATGCCTATATATGTGCATATGTGATATAGATCTAAATGCATATACTAGGGAAAGGAAGCCATGGGAAGATAGCAGGCAATGGCCTGAGCAGGGGAGTCCCATGGGATGATGGGCGTTAGGAGTTCATTCTCAGGAACCAGATCACCTGAGCTACCAATGGCTGCTGTGTCATCCTGGGTGAGTCATCTCACCTCCTTCTCTAAACCGCAACTCCATCATCTGCGAAATGGAGACACAACAGTGTCTGGCTTATCAGGTGGCTGCAAAGATGAAATGATATCATATAGAAAGTACTTTGTAAAGGGTCTGGCACCCAGTAAATGCTCAATAACTGGTAACTGTACTGTTCTAATGAGAATTATTTTTTTTAACATTGAGAAAACTCCTCCTATTTCAAAGACCAGGGTACCAAAAGAATAGAAATAGGGTCTAAAACTTTCCAGATAAAAAGACATTCATGTAGAAAAGATGAAAATTCTTTGCGATGTCATGCTGTAGGGCTTACTGACCACACAGAATTAGCATTATTTTTAAATAACAACAAAAAGCATCACTCCTTCCCTAGACTGAAATAACCAACCGGGCCCTGAGGGAAAGCATGTATTATGTTAGCAAATTGGAATAGAAACTCCTTTGAAAGCTGCTCAATAAAGAGCCCTTAATGTGCTCTATGTAATGTAGGGCCACGTATTTCGTAGTTAATGAACCCAGAAGCCAAAGCCAATAGTGTGGCTTGAAAATCAGTGTGCGTTCCTTGATGCTACAAGGTAAATTAGCATCAAGTCCTCTGTCGTGAAACTTTCAATAAAGAACCGATTATACCAGGCATTAAGCCTTTCTCTAATTACAGCTATAAATATAGATAATCAAGTCGTTTTGAGTACTAACATCAATTTCACTGTTTATGCTCTTGCCATGCTATATATTTAGCTTTTGACTTTTAACTTGAAGACATAAGCAGCTGGTGAAAAATATCCTTAGAATACTAATTATGTTGTCATGGGGGATACGAATGAATGTTGCCGGTAGGAGAGTTAATAAAGATTGAAAACAGTAGAATTGTTTTACCAACTAAAACACTATATACAGGCAGAACCTATGGTTTCATTTCCTAAATTAGATGCTAACTACTGTTCTCTGGCTATTTTCAAAAGTGTCATCTCTACAATGAAGTTCTCTTTAAGTGCTTAGTTGCCTGTGCATGCCTGGGGCTGAGACCCAACGTTTCACCAGAATAATGGGGTGTGCACATATGGGTTCTGTGGGGAGATAGGAGTGCAGCTACAGGAGGCTGTGAATCACCTCCCCCATAAGTAGGGATGAGGACCATAGACGAGCTTGCTCACATAGTCGCAGGCAGGCCCAAGTTAACTCTGCCTATTCTACTTACATGTCAGAAAAGGGGAGTGACTCTACCCCATAGGAATGGTGGTCCAAGGAGGCATCAGAGCGACCCTCATTCCTCTCTTGGGGAAGGTCAAATAAGGGATGTAGAGAGGCCAAAACTATTCCCACCAATACTCCATATAGGAGAAAAATGGAAGATTATATGAATCCTATATTAATTACTTCTTCCTCTGTGAATTATGGTTCCCTCTCTCTTTTTAAACAATTATATGCAGCTATTCCGTCACATAAAACTGTTTCTTTATTGGTCAGGCATCACACGATGGGGATGATCTCAGTGTACTGGCTTTTATACGAGAGTGCACAGTGAATGCTGCTTCAACTGAGCCAAGTCAGGGGAGTTGCTGTCTTCTCTAGATCTGGGGAGAAAGGAAGGACTGACTGGTCACTGAACTTAGTAAGTCTCCATCCACTAAGCACTGGTCTCTGAACTGGGCATCTTACAAACATGGTTTCATTTTTTTCCTTAGAGAATTCCTGTGGAGGCAGGTAACTTGATTTTACAGATGAAGCAACTGAGATTAGGCTGGGTAAGTGACTTTTCCAAGGTCAAAGAGTGCTTAAGAGGCAGAGCAGATGAAAACCCAAGTCTCAGAGGGCCTCCCTTCTTCACCTCCAGCTCCTTCCAGGTTTCTGTGTGTTCCTAGCTGGTATAGTGGCGACACAACCAAAGCCCACCCTACTATCTCTACAAATGTCTCTTGTCTCAATTTTTGCCTGTTTCTCCCCCTCCCCAAACCCACCCCCCTTGGCTTCTCTCCTTCAAGTTGTCAGGACCACCGAGTACAGCATTTCAGCTAGACCAGGGCCTCCTCAGCCAGCACCCAGAGGGCAAAGGTGCCCTGGCCAGCAGAAGTCTGTCCTGCTGCTTCTGGTTAAAGAAACCCAAGGAGTTTGCTTCCCACTCCCTTGAGTTACTAAGAGCTCACAATGTGCAGTTACACCCACCCCATAATGGTGCAGGATACCCATCCTATCTAATAAAAGAGTAATATGCAAATTGACTATATCTCTGATCAAGCCACGCCCACAAGCCAATAAGGAGCTGGGGAAGAGCCAGTCAGTGAGTGTGTGGCCTGGGCTGGGGGGCAGGACCAAGGCGGCCAACTCGGGAGGTGGGGGGGCGCTGGAGCCGAGGCAGCCAGCATGTACTGGCCAGGGAGAAGGCTTGGGCTGGGGTGGGAGGGGCTGAGGCCCACACTACCCAGGCACAAACTGGCTGGGGTGAAGGCCTGGGCGGGGGGGGGGGCAGCGGGGCTGGGGCGGAGCCAGCCACCATCCCCATTGCAGGGCGATGGCTGGGTGCCCAAGGCCTAAAGCCTCGGCTAGAGACTGGGGGTGAGTGGTCAGTAAGACATCCCCTGAGGGCTCCCAGTATGTGTGAAGGGGCAGGTTAGGCTGAGGGATCACTCACCCCCAGTGCACGAATTTTGTGCACTGGGCTTCTAGTCAGCATATAAAAGGCTTGGGAAGTTCTGAGGCAAACAACAAATAAATCACATTATCCCCTTTACCCCGTGCCTTCCAACTAAACATAATGCCCCACCCTTGGATTGCTTTTCTCTCCAACTCTGAAGACAATATCCCTCCTTACCCTTCAAGGTCGAGTTCCAAAAATACATAGTTCCCCAACCTCATCCTCAGTGAGTGTGATTTAGGAGAAGTCCAGAGAATTTTAAGCACCTTCTTAAGCATATATTTTAAGCAACTTATAGGTAATTCTAATAACCAAATGCTAAATTAAGAGACAAACTTCAAGTTGGCACTGTAAATATGTTTCCACCAGCAAAACTGGAGTATGCTGTCAGTTACTGACATTGGCAATTTATAGCCCCGATAACACAGTTATAGTGGGGCGTGTTTAAATGACTGTCCTCCAAACCACAACTTTCTTTCACATTTTCGAGGGTGCTTTGCTGATTCTCTCGGTGCCTTTGACAATTCCAGGGTGTCTGAGTGTGCAGACTGCTGTGTCTGGGCAGCAGGGACCCAAGCCCAGGCCACCTCAGTCTGCACCTTTCCCTTGGAAGACACCTACAACCTTTCTGATCTTTTAACTTGTTACAACAAAGTGGGCATGGGCAAGCACCTGCAGGGGACTTGTGATGACAACCTGTCACCCCCAAGAGACTAGTTACCAGCTAATACTAAGGCCTGGTTACACTGACATACAGGACAAATTTGGGAGTAGGAGTTTCTTTACTAGTTGTTTGCTTTATAATTAATCTCCCTTTGACTTTCCCTAAGTGACAACGAAATCACAACTAAATCTTGAACCTTACTGGAAATTATTGCCTTGGAAGTAACTTACATAGTAATAACATACGCCCCCCTTCAAAAAAAAATTTCTCAGCAGCTTAAAAACAAAAGCAAGAACATAACCTGAACTGGCAGCTCTGCTAAAATTAGGAGCTTAAGCAATGACAAAAATAACATTGTAGAAAGTAACAGTTTCATGTCTTTATTACTGTTGTTGCAAACATCATGTATTGCAGCCTATAAAAAGCACTTTTTAAAAAACAACTGCTGCTGAAACTGGTTTGGCTCAGTGGATAGAGGGTCAGCCTGCGGACTGAAAGGTCCTGGGTTCAATTCCGGTCAAGGACATGTACTGCGATTGCGGGCACATCCCCAGTAGGGGGTGTGCAGGAGGCAGCTGATCGATGTTTCTCTCTCATCGATGTTTCTGACTTTCTATCCCTCTCCCTTCCTCTCTGTAAAAAATCAATAAAATATATTTTTTTAAAAAACCAACTGTTATATTGGACTTTTATCTTGGGTGGCAGTTTCTGATTGCAGCAAATAAGTCCAGATACAAGGATGGAATGACCCACCTGGGGCTTGAGCACCAGCCAAAAGAGGGAAACTCATTGTAGGCAGATGGTAAAAAAAAAAAAAAAAAAAAAAAAAAAAACCACACACAAAAAAACATGCCCCTGTAACTCCCTTTCTCAGGGCAGATGGCCCAGGAATCCCCAACTTACTCTTGGCTCTTGCTCCTGAGGGACCAGGTCAAGCCCCGGGTGAAACAGTTTTCCACAGGACACATACCCACCATGAAAAGACGGAACTCATTCCCCGGCTGGGAACCCCAACCCCAGCTGTGTTGTGGAGCAGTAGAGTGCACACAGTGGCCTGGGGCCAGGCTCCCTTAAACGTGGGGCCCATCAGGTCAGCAAGGTCCTGGAGCTCTGGCACAGGTCTATGGGGATGGGGATCCCTTTGCGAAAACCAAACCAGACTGCTGAGTGGGCTCCAGAGTTGACTCTCAGCTCTTGGCTCTGCCAGTCATTCTGGAATCACCTGTCATTCACCAAGGAGAGGAGGGCAGGTGGTCTTTTCACCTCGGGGCAGGGGCAAATCTCTACCTCCCTATAGCAAAGGAGACAAATAGGGCCTGTATTCCCTGGAACTCCCAGCTGGTCTTCTTGTAAGAACTCAACTTGCTCATTTTGCACAAGGGGTGGAAGGGTTGGGGTGGTATTATTTAGGGGAATGTCAAGTGTTCCATACTGAGCAAGAAGCATGTCCTGGGAAAATCCACATATCAAAGATAGGATATATATTAAGAGAGGAATATGCTAATTATCCATTATGCCATGAGGCAGAATGACTGACTGTGCAATGACCAGATCATGGATCTGCAGGAGGGTGGGGCAGCAACTACAAGTGGGCAGTGGATAGCTACAGGAGGGGGCAGGGCAGCAAGCTATGGGGGGAGGGGCAGTGAGCCCAAAGCTACAGGAGGGCGGCAGCGACCTACTTGCGCACAGATCTGTGTGCAGGGCTACAAGTACGTGTGTGTGTGTGTGTGTGTGTGTGTGTGTGTGTGTGTGTGTATATATATATATATATATATATATATATATATATTGACAGTAACCTTATGGGCACACAGGGCATGAGTCTGAGTACAAGGTTTTTCCAGCTCTGTGCCCACCTCTGTACTTTGCTGAGATCTCCCACTCTCTCCTTAGAGAAGAGAGGTGATCTAGTTCAGGGCTTCATGAGCACACACGTCTGGAGAAAGTGTTTTGGGTTCCTTGGATGAAAGTGCCCCTTCATCCCTGCCATCTGATCACTTCTGAGGGACAACGGTGTTTAAAATGTGAGATGAAGCACAGGTTTTGACACAGTGACCGCAAAGAATGGTTAAGACATTCTATTTCACAGAGAAAGATAAATACCATATGATTTCACTTATATGTGGAATCTAAGTCACAAAACAAATGAACAAACAAAACAGAAACTCATAGATACAGCAAACAAATTAATTAAACTGGTGGGGGGTTAGGGGAAGTGGATGCAAAGGGGAAGGGGTTAAAACATGCAAATTGTCAGGAAAACTGGTCACGGGAATACAGAATACAGCATAGGGAATGTAGTCAATAATATTGTAATGACTATCTACAGTGTCAACTGGGTACTAGACTATTTGTAAGCTATATAAATATCTAATCATTATGTTGTACACCGGAAACTAATATAATATTGATGTCAGTGGTCACTGGAAAACATTTCTTGAAAGAATTTTATCATATGTTAACAAAAGACATTCTGGTCGGCTATAAATGGAGTCCTCTTAACGCCCTGTGCACGTTGAATGGGTTCCAGCTTATAACAAACACTCCAGTCCCATGCATTCCCAAGCACACATCCATCACATCCAAACTTTAAACTTGAGTAAATATATCTGTCTTGCAAAGTCCAAGGTATTTATTACAGGGATCACCCACTTCAGGAATTTAAACAATGTTCAGACCAAGGGAAAATGTCTTACCAGGGGTTTTAAACTCCACTTCCCCTCTCTGCAACTGGCTAAGCCGACCTGGCAAGGGAGCAAGTGAGCCTTGCCACCTCCACTCCCCCTCCCTGCAGTCCCATACCTGGCTCTCTTTAACCCCTCCCTGTCCAGCCACACAGATTTGCATCAGTTATAGAAAAAATGTGGTGGGTGAGTTGGTGCCAAGCTGGCTAGAGTCCCCCCTCCCCCCAGGGGACTCCCAGCAGGGTGGTAAGAACAACCCTCCCACTCACACACCCAACCATGTGTGCTCTCCCCACCCCCGGTCACATCACACCCTGCAAAATTCAAATAAATGGATTTAAATGAGAAGATCATAAAAAGGTATTTCCTCCCCTCTCTTTCTCCTGGCTCCCCACCCCCACCTCCACATGCTATCTAATAATAGGCTATTAATCCCAGCCCTTGCAGACTGTCTGAAGTGTGGTGTGTGAGCCCGGGCTGCATCAATCAGAGTTGTGTGTCTGGTTATTCCAGGCATTCCCTGTTGGCATAAAGAAAGGCTGGTTTGTCCGCTCCAGCCCCATTGCAGCTGAGATCCCCGATGATTGATCACTGAACGCGTGGGCTGGAAACTTCTACAGCTGGGGCAGCAGGCGCAGGCAGGGACCAGTGACCAGAGGGAGGGAGGGAAGGAGGTGGGAGCTGGTGCCCGAGGGTGGGGAAAGGTGCAGGTGGACAGTGACAGGGTGTTGTGTGCTGTGGGGCTCTGACCCTTGCCTACTGGCCCTGTTGTATATGACGTCATGGACTGAGCTGTCGGTCCCTGAGGATGACCCATGACAATGGGTGCACAGAGTCCCCCAAACAAACCAGACAAATCAACCTACCACCACACAGCACCCAACTCACAGCCACTTATCTTCTTGACACCACAACGTTCGTGCAGGGGATTTAACTGTACAAATAGTCATGAGTGGCAGTGTTTTCACTCCCGGCAAGTTATATCCAGGTGTGTGTGTGTTTTTTTTTGAAACCTCCCTTCTTATAAAATAAAAACTTAGTAGACTAGAAGTCAAAGTTCTTTCTCTACCATATCTTTAGCACCTTTTGCAGACTTAAAATGACAAGATGAAGGGCAAAGAAATGATGGAGCACATATTTTGACATCTTTTTCTGTGGAGCTAGAATCCTGCAGACAGCGGGGGACCTCAGTATTTCTTAGAGAACAATGGTAGAAAGAAGTCTGGGTCTGCACACTGGAAAACGCTTGTTTAATACGAATGTGATACAGCTTTTCTTTCTGTCATGACTCTCCCCGTAAGAGGAGGGCTGGGCTATCAGGGCCTGGCATAGGAAACTATGTCACACAGAGAGGTAACTAACTCCCTCCCACTTAATAATCACAGCAAAGAAGGTCCACTTGAGCTGATGTGTCTTACAGACTTATTTCAACCCGAGTACAACCTGCTCCTGCCGCCACCTGCTAAATCCCCAGGGTTAAGTGTGGCTTTCAGATGTGGACATTCAGTCTGGGGGCAGGGAAGGATAAAGGGGACAGTCAACCGGGGAGATCGATCTTTGCTAATCCTAGTTCTCTGATTTGAGAATAAATGAATAGATTTGGGAGGGGTCTAAACACCCCTGGAGGCTCCTTTGGGCAAAATCTAAACCAGGGGTGGCAGGTCTTGTGCTCCGTGTAATTATAGGCCCCTTAATAAGAATGAACAGCTGATCCACAGGGCAGAAAGTGACCATGAATCACCAAAGATGATGGCGAGAAGTGCAGAGGCCATCCCAAGGCAGAGACACTCCCAAGGAGGGGGATGCACACAACGGCATGAGGTCTAGCCAAAGAGGCCCCAAGCAATTTGCTCAGGATCACTTCCATAGGCAGTCTGGAAGCCAACCTCAGCCTCTTCTCCTTGTCTTTAATCTTGCTGTCCCAGAATGTGACTGTCCTGCACACCTGCTGGGGATTCCAAGTGGCGTCAGCTCCAGTGTCCCCTGGCTGAGCTGCCAGAAGGCTCTGCAGACAAGTGTCCCTGGAGGCCTGAGGGACACCCAAGTCTTTAAAGGACCCGCTGCCTGTGGTCACGTAGACCGTAGACCAGGAAGGCAAGGAGATATGCGTCTAGGAGAGGAATGTAGTTCCCCTCAATCCCCACCCCAATGCACTGCCCACGGGTCAGGCTGCCCCAAGGATCCCTGGAAGGCAGCAATTGAGCCAGAGAGCAGGGCGGGCACAGAGAACCTGGAAGGTGGCACAGAGAAACAGTGGCTCACTCACCTGCTGTTCCCCAGGACTCAGGTATATAAGGGAAAGGAAGAAGGAAGGAGTCTACTCTGGAGAAAAAGGAGCATTTGGGGCAGGTGGTGGAGAATGTTAGCAGGTCATTAACATCTGGGATAACAATACCTGCAGTGGGTCCCAGAAATCTGTATTTCTACATTCCCTGGGTCATTCTTTCTTATTTTTTTATTTCTTTTTTGGTTAATCCTCACCCAAGAGTATTTTTCTCCATTGATTTTTTTTTAGAGAGAGTGGAAGGGAGAGGGATATATACATAGAGAGAAACATCAATGTGAGAGACACATTGATTGGTTGCCTAACACATGTGGCTCTCTTAAGGGCTTGGAATCAAACCTACAACAGAGGTATGTGCCCTTGACCAGAATGGAACCTGTGACCCTTCAGTCCAATGGTTGACACTCTAACCAGTGAGCCAAATTGGCCAGGGGCCTAGGTTATTCAGTCTTATATATTCATTCATTTACCAAATATCTATTGAGTACCTTTATGCTAGGCATTGTCCCGGGTGCTGGAGACACAGCAGTAAGAAAAACTGACAAAGATCCTTGCCCTCCTGGGATCCACAATGCAGAGGAGAGAGTGAAGTACATGGCAAGCTGGAAAGGGATCTGTGCAGTACGAGGTAGGGTAGTAGGAAGGTCCAAGAAAGCCTCATGGACAAGGCAATAGTTATGCAAAGACTTACAAATGGTGAGGAAGTGAGCCCAGGCAATATCTGGGGGAACTAGATTCCGCACAAAGGGAATAAGAAAGTCAAAGGCCAAATGCAGGAGTGAGCAGGAGGAAGAGCCAGGTGGCAGCCTGGCAGAGTCCAGGAGCCATGGGGGAGGCTGGCAGGTGAGCATGGCTGGGTAGCAGGGGACAGACTCACAGGTATACTACCCTGGGAGACATGAGTCTAAAGCTGGGTTCTTAGAGCTGCTGATCAGACACTGACTACTGTCCAGCCCGCTCTGGTGAAGACCCTCGTTGCACTGATTTTATTTGGGGTCAGATGGAGGCTTAGGGTAATGGATGGAGTAGGCTGATCAGCATTTATCACTGGGATTCCTGCTCTGGGACAGGCTCCGGGCTAGATGCTGGCTAGGTAAACTGCAATGAGGCAGCCTCTGCCCCTCAGGACCTTTCCTCACAGTGGAGGGACTGAAATACCACCATACCACATAGCACTTGCCAAGAGCTTGCTGCAGCAACAGAGGCTATAAAGCGCTTGGGGAAGGAGCTGTCCCTCTCCGTTGTCCTGCTCATGGCCAACTTCCTGGTCATAATTTCAAAAGCTTCCTGCCATGGGCCTTGCCGGGCCGGTAGTGTTAGGTGTTGGGTCATGCCTTGAGACCACATGGGACAGGGGCCAGCTGAGAAGGTGCTCCCTTGCACACACTCTCCAGAAACCCCAGATGGAGCTGTCAGGCCAAGCCATTTGTCCCAACACTTGTGCCCCATTTTCCTGTCTCCAATTTCTCTGCAGCAACCTGCCCCTCATCCTGGACTTGGCCTCCGGACCCTGAGCTGGCAGTTGCTGTGTCCTGCTTCTCACTGGCACCTCCTGGCACTGACCTACTACTGACCTCGGGGCCTCCACAGTGAGTTTGTCACCTGTTTGCTACTGGTCTGGAATCTGTCGGATCTCATTCTTCTAGCACTGCATCTTGATAATTAAGATGCTAATGAAGAATCAGATAAGTGAGAGGGTGGGAAGACAGAAGGGCCAGGAGTTTTGGAGAGGATGAGGGTATACCTTTCTTCCTAAAGATAAAAAGTAAATGAAGGAATGGCATGGCATGGTCTACTCAGGGCACATTCTTTCTAATCAGACAGATGTAGTTATGAAACCAAGTTCTTCTATGTTAACTAGTAGGGTCTGATCAGTGGCTAAGTGGACTTCACCTGGATATCGAGGCAGACATGAATATTCAGTCTATAGCAATAGCAAAAACAAACATGACTCTGGTTTTAGTTGCATGCTTATGATGTTTTTGTCACATCCTGGTAGTTTATATTGATTATCTATTTTGTCTTTTCTCTCCACTGTTCTGAAGCATAAGTGTTATTATCCTTATTTTACAAGTGAGAAAAGTAGCTCTTTTCGATATCCATATATTCAATCCTAACACCCACCCCCACAAGGCCCTGGAGACTGGGGTTTGGTGATTAGGGCATGAGGGTGGAGCCCTCAGGAGTGGAATTAGTGCCCTTATAAAAGAGATCCCAAAGAGTTATCCTGTTCTCCTTCTGCCATGGTAAGGACACAGTGAAAAGCTGGCTGTCTGGAAACCAGAAATGGGGGTCCTCCCCAGTCACCTAACCTGCCAGAATCTTGATCTCACAGCCTCTAGAACTATGAGAAATAAATTGATATGACTCTGTGTCATATCAATTTGTTGCAGCAGTTTACTGTTCCTGGTAATAACAAATGAAAAGGGATACACTGGGGGTAAAATTCTGGAAGCTCTTGACCAAGGAGGTGAAATCTAAGAGTGACAAATAGCCAAGCCAGGGCAGAGAACTTCCTAGGAGTTTCTTCCTCAAGTGTTGGTCTGGGCAGAGTTTGCATTTCAATCTCATGTTCTCCCATGGTTTCTCATCTTCTCATCTGTCCTGGTGTCTGGGCCTGGACAGTCTTAATGGGTCCACGTGAAGACCCAGATTCAAGGTGATGTGACCCAGCTGCAGACGACAACTTGTTTCAGAGACTTGGCCTCCTCTCAGACAGATGACAAAATGAAGAAAATAACTTTTCTTTGGCCGTTTCCACAAAGTGAAATGCCAGTCCCCAGTCTTTGGATTTTTTCCCCTTCTGTTCACCCCGCTGTTTATGGAAAATGAATCATGCAACTCATTTACACACAAATGGAGGGTTAGTGTGGGGATAAACAGCACAACTTCCTGGAACGCGGGCTGCTCATTGCATTGCTGCTGTAACCATGGCTGGAGACAGTTGGCTTGCAGAGAGCCTACTGGGGGGTGTGTGCTGCTTAGGTCAGGGGGAAGATCAGGCTCCTGGCCCATCCACCAGGCGCAGTAATGCTGGAGACAGGATTCTGTCTGCACATTGCTCTTTCCCTGGCATCAATCACAACCACTCCAGTCTCTCTGACTCTAGTCCCTCATCTCCAATGGAAGCGCCAACAAGGACAGAGGCCATGGGAATGGGAGGAGTGGGGTAGTGGGGGGGGGGGTTGAGAGGGGAGGACATAAGGCAATGCCTTGGAGTATTATTCCCTTCCTGGAAGGCCTCACAGTGAAGCCCCCAAGGCTATGCCTCTTCAAGTGCATTTCAGGGGCTTGGACTGAGTTTCTTACTCCTCAAAATATCTTTCTTGGGTTTCACAACTCTTGGTCCCCAGGAACTCCCCCTGCTCTCTACTCCCTTCAAACTGCAGAAGATAAGCTGAGAAATGATCCCTATTTCCAGCAAGTGGAATCAGAGGAAACAGGAATGTGTGTGTGGTGGTGAGAGGTAGCTAGAAATACACATATGGAGACATGATGATGTTTTAGGACATTTCAGCAAGACAGGCCTTATATAAATCCCTATAGTTCCCAATGATGCATCCAGTTCACATATCTTCTCTGCCTCTCTGCAGACTTTGTCTCTTGTCCTCTATGTTTTCATAGCTCTCACAACTCCTTCTGTGTTTGCACTAGTGATTATTTGCTTAAGTATCTCTCCCATCTCTGGGCAGATAGCCCTATAGGAACAGGAAGCCCATCTTATTCCTTGTGGAACCTTTGGCAGCACCTGGAACATAGCAGGAGGTCCATATGTGTTGGGTGAATGAATGAATAGGTGTTCTCTCTGATGTATTTGCCCTGAAGGATCATTTTTTAAAGATACTTGCATTTTTGTTTTTCAAGTTGGAGCAAGGAAGGAGACAGATCCCAGAATCTTAGGATCCAGAGTGGGGTTTCATCTCCTCAGCATGGCTGGTGCTGATCTACATAGGTTTTTCAGATAGGCCTGATCAGACAGTTTCTGCAGTCTAAGCTTTCAAGTAGATCTTAGACGGACGAAAATCAATGAGCTGACTATCAGAATGGCCAAGCATGGCCTCATGGAGCAGCCCTACTCCCCCCTGCTGCTCCCAGCATAAGTACCTTCAGGGTTTGGCACAGAGGCTGCCAACAGGGCACATATTACCATCAGAACAGGGATCTGTTTGTTGTCATCACCCCCATGAGGAGCTCTTAACAAATCTTGGCAATGTCCCGGGGTGGGGGTGGGGGTCTAGGAAGCTGGCTCTGTCTCTCTAGTCAACAGTTGTTCACTTTTCTGCTCTCTGCAAATCTCTTGCTCGCCCCGCAACATCCCCATCGTTTCCTCCCATTTCTGTGGATGCACTCCCCGAACCTTCATAAAGAAATTAGAAACTCCCAATGGATATTCTTCCCTCCTGCCAGGTCCACAAACCTCCCAACCTCCACACTCTGTCTCTGCCCCCTTGCTTTTATTACAAAGGAGAGCGAAGCCCTCCTCTGATGCAAGGCCAAGCCACTCCGGATGTTGTCCCCTTGCCTCTGTCTCAGGGAGCCATCATTCACACTCTCTGGATCTCTACCCTTCCCCTTTCTCCTGAGTCATTCCCCATAATTTTCAAGCAGGCTCTATTGTTACTCTATTAAAATTGAAACCAAATAAGACTCCCTTGAGACCACCATTCCCTCAAAGTAACTATTTTTTTTTCTCCCATAGAAAAAATTCTACACACAAATGTCCTCCACGTACCCATTCACTCCTCAAGCTCTCCAGCAAGCTTCTATCCCCTAAAGAAATAGCTCTGGCTACCATGGCAGACAACTGTCACTTCTGTTCAAAGAGAGATCTAGTTTGCAGTTCACCATTGGAGAAATGACAGTAACTTGGACCAGGAGGGTCACAGTGAAGAGCACGAGAGAGGTGGAGTAACTCTGGATGGATTTTTTAAAATATATTTTTACTGATTTCTGAGAGGAAGGGAGGAGAAGGAGATAGAAACATCAATGAGGAGAGAGAATAATGATTGACTGTTTCCTGCACTCCCCCTACTGGGAATCGAGCCCACAACCTGGGCATGTGCCCTTGACAAGAATGAACCTGAGACCCTTCAGTCTGCTGGCCGAAGCTTAATCCACTAAGCCAAACCAGTAAGGGTAGAATAGGTTTTGAGGGTGTGGCCAACTGCCCCTGGTGAAAGGTTGAATAAACATTATAAAGTGGAAAGGAATCTGAGATGACTTCAAGGTTTACAAGCCGTTCAGCTGAAAGATGGTGCTACCCTTATGGAACCGGGCAAACTCCAAGGGCAGACCTTTGGAGAATGGCGCATCCCTTCAGTCCTCCAGGCTCCATGAGGGTAGCTGCTGGTTCCATGTTCTCACTGCTGTTCCCCAAACACCTTGTCCAGTGGGTTCTCAGTGCTTTTGCTTTCATGAATGAGTAAATCTGAATATGTAATGGTATTGGTTTTCTTTAGACTATTTTCAGCTGGAAGTAATTAAAAACCTTGACTCAAATGAGTTTGAAAAAATAAGCAGTTTATCATGTCATGAAGCAGGGAGCACGAGCTCCAGGGATGGCACTGCTCCTCAGCCCAAGTCACATCCAGCCCAGTCATGGAAAAAATAGGCAGCGACTCTCTCAAGAGTGAGAAAATCTTCCCCATGAGCCACCCAGCACACTTCCCTCTTGTTACACCGAACAGGTTGGGGCACACGAGAAAGGAAGCATCTTGCAATCCCTCAGGCCCCCTCTGGAACTGGGGCAGGCACAGCTGGCCCCAGGCATCTGGCTATAAGGCAGTGACCAAGTTACGAAGAAGAGAGGTTGATGCTGGTATAAAACCAACATCATTGTGCTAACAAGATGCCTTCTAATAATGATAATGAAATGTAAACTTATAAATATGTTTTATGAATTCTGAAAATATTTGTAAAAAAACAAAACAATACAAAAACAAGTGATTTGATGTCTGTTGATTCTAGATATAACAATTATCCAAAATGTGACATGAGCCTTGCAATTGATTATTGATCTGTAATCAGAAAAATACATTTCCTGTGCATTTAAGATAGCTTATAAAAATAATTACACATTTCTTACTAAAGTGATTTAGTAAATATTTCTTGAGTACTATGGGAAAAGACATAAGTTTAAATGGAAAAGGAATAACAATATATATATTCCATTTGCCCCAGGTCATCAGGAGGAAAAGGGGGAAGGCACCAACAATTGCTGAAGGCCTGTTCTGTATGCTTGGTAAGGTTATTACACTGAATTCTCCCAAGAGTCCTACATAGGAGTCATTATTATTCTCATCAGACATTTAAAAAATATATATATATATATTTTTATTGATTTTTTTCAGAGAGAAAGGGAGAGGGAGAGAGAGAAATATCAATCTGCTGCCTCCTGCACACCCCCTACCAGGGATGTGCCCACAACCAAGGTACATGCCTCTGACCGGAACTGAACCTGGGACCCTTGAGTCTGCAGGCTGACATTACTGAGCCAAACTGGTAACTGGTTAGGGCTCATCAAATACTTCTAATGGTCACCAATGTCTGGATCACTTCTCCTTCAGAGGTCCTGGAAGGCTACACTTTCCAGGTCATGGAGGTTGAGTCTGTGGCTATAAGTTACACAGGCCACTTCTGCGCTGGGCATTAAGTGCTGGTGTCAGAACTTCCACTATCTTCCCCTGAGACTGCACATGTGTTCCAGATTACATGGCTATAGGATGATGGAGCCTCCATCCCCTGCTGGGTCCCTGAATGACTGTATGGAGCAGAGCTGCATGCTTGCCTACAATGGATATGTAGAGCTAGTGAAAAACTGTTGTCATGTTAAACCACTGAGAGAATTGGGAGTTGTTACTGCACCATAGTATACTTTATCCTAATATAGAAAATGAAGGAACAGAAGAGTTATGTGACTCACCCAAAGTCACCTAAAGGGGAAGAATAAAAAGCTATGAACACAGATTTACACAATGCCAGCTTCTAGATTATGCAAAGTTCTTGTTACAAAACTGGCCCTTAATTGGCCTTCAATTACTGTTTTATCTGTTATTACTAATAATGATAACTTACATCTTTTCATTATGCTTTTGATATTTAAGCCAAGTTTTTCAAATATATACATGTATATATACCAGGTGTGCCAGTTAATAATGTGGATTTTTTTCAATAGATGGAGTTACACATATGTTGATATATATGCAATTTGATATATATATATATATATATATATATATATGCTTTTTTGTTGTATTGATAACAAGCTTCATAACTTCATATGTCAAATTTGCTGAAGGTGTTAACAGCATAGATATTTTTACACTAAAAATGTCGAATTTAATACCAAAAAAAGGGCATTTGCAAGAAGTTTTAATCCATTACTTCATTTTGAAAAAAAGTGCTGCTGAAAGTTATTGTATACTTTGCGAAGCTTATAGTGAACATGGTCCATCTCAAGATACTTGTGCACACTAGTTTAAACACTTTAAAAGTTATGATTTCTATGTGAAAGACAAAGAACATCCAGGTCAACTGAAAAAAATTGAAGACCAACAATTACAAGCACTATTGGATGAAAAAGCATGTCAAACTCAAAAACAATTTGCAGAAAGATTCAATGTTGCTCAGCAAATAATTTCTGATCGTTTACAAGCAATGGGGAAATTTTTAAAGGAAGAAAAATAGGTGCCACATTAACTGAACAAAAGACAAATGAAAGACTGAAAAGTCATCAGCAAAATTTTGTTTCAGCAGCATGAAAGAAAGTCTTATTTGCATTGAATTGTGACTGGTGATGAAAAGTAGATTTATTTTGGTAATCCCAAATGCACAACATCATGGGTTGATCCAGGTCAACCATCAACATTGACTGCAAGTCCAAATCGCTTTGGAAAGAAGACAATGCTCTGCATTTGGTGGGATCAGGAATGTGAGGTGTATTATAAGTTTGTAAAACCAGGTGAAACCATTAATACAACAAATAATTAATCTGAACAAAGCTTTGATTGCAAAATGACCAGAATAGGCCAAAAGACACAGCAAAGTAATTTTGCTTCATGATGATACATCATCACACCCTTCAAAACTAGTTAAAGGCATGTTAAAAGATCTTGCCTGGGAAGTATTAACCCACCCGCTGTATTCACTAGACCTTGCTCCTTCAGATTACCACTTGTTCTGATTGATGGCACATGCACTTTCCGAGCAGCACTTCAAAATTTACAAAGAAGTGGAAAATTGGGTCTTTGAATGGTCTGTCTCAAAACAAGAAAAGTTCTATTGGGACGATATCCAAAATTACCTGAAAGGTGGGGGAAATGTGTAGCTATTGATGGACATTACTTTGAATAAAGCATTTTTGATGTTTATCTTGAAATTATTGTGTTTTCTTTGATTACAAAATCTGCATTAGTAACCAGTACAACTGGTATATATACACTGAGTGGCCAGATTATTATGATCTCTGAACACATAATAATCTGGCCACTCAGTGTATATATATTTTTTATGTGTGTTTGTATATGTAGTGTTATGTGTGTACAGGTTTGTGTGTGTATATCTACATATTCTCATTTAATTCTAAGCTCATTCAATTCACTGAGCTCATTTGGTCTTTGTAGATTTCTCTCTCTATATATCTGTTTCTTCCTTTCTTCCTTCTGTTAAACAAATAATGATTTTCCAGGGTGTGCCAGGCACTGTATTAGTTTCTGGTACACCATGGAGGCTTCCCAGGAATTAGATTCAATGACTCGTGTATGGACTCACAACACCTAACTAGAATTAGAATTTGAGCACAAGTCTGTTTTTAAGTTACAGGAGTTTATGCTGTAGAAGAGGGCTAAGAGATCTTTATAAATATCATTAAAGACAGCAGTCCAAAAGGTCAGAGGAGTGGTATAGAGTTTGTTCTCAATATATTCTTATAATTGAATGAAAAGCTATCATGGGGATTTAAGAGTGGAGGGCATGATCACTTCCAGCTGGGGTTCCTGGCAAAGGTTTCGCGGGAGAGTGGCGTTCACTTGAGTTTTGTAGGATGGGTAGGATTTTTGATTAAAGACAGTGACGTGAAAGGGCATTCCAGTGGCTTAAAATGTTCCAAATGCATTTGAAAGAAATGTTTAAAATGCTGTTGGCCACAGTGTGGGCTCTGCATTGGGACCAGTAGACAGGTAAAATGAAAAGAAAATTGTAGAGCTAAGGAATAGAAGAGCAGAAAGCAATCTCAGAGATCGACCCAACCAGGGGGTCAAAGGGCTTTGATTTCCAGGATGAACTCTAGTCAGCTGGGAGTGACTGCATGGATGATTGTACAGTTCATTAGTGCTCAGTGGGACAAAGCCCAGAATTAATAAAAAATGAATCGTGAGGGCACTGCAGAGAAGCAGTGGTGCCTGAATGCCACTCATCTGGCATCGCTGATCTTGTCCAATCACTTTACAGTCAAGGGAACTATGATCCAGGGAAGGAAAGCAACTCTTTCTAGATCTCAGGGCTCTGTCCTACTCAGGGCTCCATCCTAGCACCGCAGAACTAGAACAAAGACCAACTGACTTCTTTCCTTGTGCTTTTTTTCCTCCACATAACACATCAGATTCTGGAAGACCTCATGTATGGGAATTATTGTGGAGGCAAAGAGAAAGCTCTGCACATTTTCCCACACACAGCCTGCATGGACAGGAGCATGAGAGTGTGCTGGACAGATGGGCCTGGAGAAGGCAGAGGCAGGCAAAGGGTTAGTGAATTCCAAAGCAAAATTAGGAATCATGAATTAGGGCAATGGGGGTGGGGTGGATGGATGAGAGTGATTACGACAGAGGAGAAGGAATTCTGGTTGTTATTAACAATACTGACAATGTTGTTCATAAACAGGATCAGATCACTTTTGCAGAAAGTGATGTTGAAAAGAACATTTCCCCCGAGAAAGCCCAGGCTAATCCCATGTTTAAACAATCCTTGGATGCTGTATTCCAGGATGAAGTTAGCTGTTTCTCCGAGTGCCAGATACCCATATGAAGATGAAAAGAAATGAGTCCAACATCTGAATGTTTGGGCTCTGTGACGCCAACCATCCTGCACAGCTGATTCAAAGGCAACAAAAGGGCATGGGCTGACTGCAAGCACGGGTGCTGGGTAGATTTCAGCAGGGCTCTGAAGAGTTTGGGCATGCAGAACATGTTACCCAGACAATACTCATGTGTATCATTTTGAAAAATCTACTCACTTGACAAGGAGATGAGGTATAAGCAATATGATCCTATCTCATAGTGAGGGTCTCTATAACAGCAGTCTATAGAGTACAGAATAACTGTTGCTACAACAGCAGTGACAATGATGTGAAACACTCACTCTCTGGAGAATTTTGAAATATTTTCTAAAATATATTTGTGCTGGTAAAAACATATAATTGAGAATAATAATGGGATGGAATAGACAGAAACAGATACTGAGTGACTTTGAGGGCAATCTGCCTTTGTGTTTATTATTCTTAATATGCTTAAATGGAAAAAACAGCCTCGCTGTGGTGGCTCAGTGGTTGAGCATCAACCTATAAATCAGGAGGTCATGGTTCGATTTCCGGTCAGGGCACATGCCTAGGTTTCAGGCTCGATCCTCAGTGTAGGGTGTGCAAGAGGCAGCTGATCAATGATGCTCCCACATCATTGATGTTTCTGTCTCTTGCTCCCTCTCCCTTCCTCTCTGAAATCAATAAAAATATAAAAATAAATAAAGATATGGAAGGACAGGCACATAGTAAGTACTCAAGCAATATGTATTTTTCATCCCACCATTCTGATAGGACCCTTAAATTTCATAAGGCAGCTTGAGTGAGCTCCATTTCATTTGATGACCATCAAGTTAAGTGAGCTCTAAAAGCATGAACTGCCCAATGCCACCCAACTAGCAAATGGTGAGGACCAAGTTTGAACCTATGCCTTTTGGCTCCATTTCCAGTGTACTTTTCACTGCACCATAATAATGAACATATTATGTATATTGCCATTTCTTCTTAGCAGGCTATAATTTTGGCAGTCTACACTGAATTTTATTTTCCACTGTGGCTTGTGCAATAGGTACCTCCACAGAGTATTTTTAACCGACAGAACAGATTGTTATTGAAAAAAACCAATTGATGCATTATCCTGAGAAATGGGCTATACTTTATAATAATATCTGGCCCCAAGAATAACTTGGGGAATCATAGACCATTTTCAACTTGGAATCTAGGAGCATCTGTCCATATTAAAGTGACTCTGGTACTGCTTTTAAATAAAGAGGCTTTCAAAACTTCCAGATTGTACATATTAAGAAAACTCTGCCTCCAATTGTTTTTGTTTTCTTTTTTTCATTTCAATCCATTCATTCATTCATTCATTCATTCATCCAGCCATTAAACATTTATCATGCACCAAGGACTGTGGTAGGGGCTGGAGAATAAGAGGTGATATGTATAGTTTCCACCCTCTAGGAACTCTCATTTTGGGCAGAAACAGACAAGCAGATGCTGAATTATGAGTGATGAGAGAGCATCAAAACAGACACAGTGCAGATGGACAGGGCACTCTGGGATGTTGAGGAGGGGCATCTGACTGAGACCAAGAAGCAGAGAAATGGGTAGGGAGGCATTTCTGGAGGATCTGCCATTTGGGCTGAGATGCAAAACATGTTAGACATTATCAGGGTTTAGAAGGGGGTGAGGCACAGGGAGGTCTCCCAGGCACAGGGCTCAGCAGAAGCAAGGTGCAGAAGGGTGAGAAAGCAAGGTGAGTAGTACGTAGCCACAGCGAAGGGGAATAAAATGATGTTGGTGGGGGACAGACCACGAGAAGCCTTGGAGTCGAATATTTCCTAACTGATAGACATGGAGGAATATTTTCACGCCAGTCCTGCCAGCTACTGCTGATGAAGATTATGTGATTATGTGCACAAATCCAACACACACACCCCGACATACATACGCCCCACAAATCATCACATTAGGCCTATATACACTGTGTAATGAATAATCAACAAAGGCTGTTTTAAATTGCCAGATGATTTCTTCTCCAGCTTATTTATTTGTTTGGCTTGTCTCCTAAGTCCAGTGGACTCACAGTCAAAGGCATTAGAAAGCAAAGGCAGGCAGGCACTATTAGGCAAAGCAAGCTGGACAAAGTCCCATGGATATCCAGGCCTCCTGGCACTGCAGTGCCTCACACCCCTACAAAGATGTAAACAGCATAAACTCCCTCTAAACCTTCAGGAACAAACCTCCTCTTAGTTCCTCGGTCAGTGGAGTACATCTTTCCAAGGAAACATAGGTACGGAGGATGACTCTAGCAAGAGTGGACACTGGTCAGGGACGGAGACCACAAATGTGTGTGTTGAGAAAATGTGACTCAGAGGACCATAAACTCTGGGAGCTGAGAGTTTCAGGAAGCCAGTTAAATAGGCGAGGAGCCAGCCGGGGCTTGCTACATCACTACATGAATATTATTTACTTTGTGTATTGCTCAACGTTGGATAGTGTCAGGTCTAAACAGTGGCCAGAGTCAAAGAGAACAGCCGTATGTGTAGTGGAGGTAATACTGAGTCATGTCTACTTGGCTCTGCTCTTAGAAAAATCTCTGAAAAATTTTATAGGCAAAATTGGCATCTCTTATACAAAGTGGTTGCCCATTCTTGTCTAGTTAAGATTCAAATGTGTTATTTTAATTTATTTATTTACTTATTTATTTATTTTCAATATATTTTATTGATTTTTTACAGAGAGGAAGGAAGGGGGACAGAAAGCTAATAACATCTATGAGAGAGAAACATTGATCAGCTGCCTCCTGCAAACACCCTACTGGGCATGTGCCTGAAACCAAGGTACATGCCCGTGACTGGAATCGAACCCGGGACCCTTTCCCTCAGCCAAACTAGTTTCAGCTTAATTTATTTTTTTTAATATAGAAAGCTAAGCTTTATTGTTGCTGCTTTTAATTTTCCCCCAAAGAAATATATATGATATTACAGTATTTCGCAAGAGCAACTCTATAGTTGCAGATCAAATATGTTTTTAAAAGACAAATAATGAAGGGGAGAAAAACCTATTAATCTTTGTTCTGATGAGATGAAGCAGCAAATTTAGAACATCAAAGATTTCTGCAGAGTTTGCGAAATATAATAAAATTCAATTTTCACAAAAAAGGCTAAAGACATAAAAGGTCTTTTTCCATTGATATATCCAGTCTTTTACTTAATTCAATAAATTAGTGTGTTTATAGCATGCAGTTTTGAGCTAAATTGTGTCACCTCACCTCACCACATTTATATGTTGAAATTCTAACTCTCTAACTCCCTATACTTTGTTTTTTAGAATATATTTTTATTGATTTCAGAGAGGGAAGAAAAGATAAAACATCAGTGATGAGAGAGAATCATTGATCAGCTGCCTTATGCACACCGCACTTTTGGGATCGATGGAGCCAACAACATGGACATGTGCCCTGATAGGAAATTGAGGCAGGACTTCCTTTTCATAGGTTGATGCTCAACCACTGAGCCACACAGGCTGAGCACCCCCTATACTTTAGAATATAACTGTATTCAGTGACAGGGGCTTTAAAGAGAAATTTAAATGAAAATGAGATCACAAGGGTGGGCCCTAATCCAAGATGACGTATGTCCTTATAAGAGGAGGAAATTTGGACATAGGCATGTGCAGAGGGAAGACAACATGAAGGTATAGAGAGAACACTACTCATCTATAAACGAAAGAGGGAGAACTGGGATGGATCCTTCCCTCAGGCCCCCAGCCCGGCCAGCATCTTGATCATGGACTTCTAGCCTCTTGAACTGTGAGACAATACAGTTCTGTTTAAGCCATTCAGTCTATTAGTATTCTGTTATGGAAACCCTAGAAAACTAACACAATATGCATACTATTCTATCTAGATGTAAGTTTACCATGGGAACATTTATTGCCTGCCATCTGCTGCAGCATCCTGATTTCTGTTAGAATGTCCTCTTGATGGGTCTGCAAATAAGACTCCCACCTCTATACCTGAGGGTGGGGTGGAATTGTGCCTCAAGTTAGGCCAATTGGACTCTCTCCTGGGACTCTGACTTTAAATTTTTTTAACTGATTTCAAAGAGGAAGGGAGAAGGAGAGAGAGAAACATCAGCGATGGGGATGGAGCCTGTAACCCGGGCATGTGCCTTGACCAGGAATCGACTCAGGACCTCCTGGTTCATAGATCAACGCTCAACCACTGAGCCAAGCTGTGGGCTGGGACTTTGACTCTTAAGTGGAGCAAGGATGAAAATACTGATAGAAGCTCATTCCTGGTACTGAACAATGAGGCTGCTAAACAGTGTCAGCAGCCGGGATCCATGTTGCTAGGCACAACCTGCTGTTTTGCAAGCAGGGTTGCCTAGCATTCTCCTGGATTCTGAGAACTGGCCCAAATCTTCTAATAAATTGTTTTATCTTAACTCAGGAAGACATGTTTTCTATAATTGGCAAGTGATTATTCTCCTAATTCAGTTCATGGAACTTTTTTTTCCCTGTGAACATATACAAGTTAATAAACTTTTTATTTAAAACCCTTTCCTTGCTTAGTTCTCTTTTATTTTCCTAAGTCAGTGGTCGGCAAACTCATTAGTCAACAGAGCAGCAAACCGCGGCTCCCGAGTCGCATGTGGCTCACGAGCCGCAGTTTGCCGACCTCTGTCCTAGGTTGGTTTTACACAATCCATCCATAAATGTTTCTTAAACACACACTATGTGTCAGGTTTGTGTTAGGGGATTTCATCAGGCTAGAAGATGACCTGTGTAATGTGAGGAATTGCTGAACATTTATAAATTAGACATTTCCTCTATTATTAAACTTAGCCTATATACATTCACATCAGCAGCTCCCGTTGAGTGGAAAACTCCATCTAAACGTAAGGAATTTAAGATCAGAATGTGTGTATTTAGAACCTACTGTGTGCAAAGGTTCATGTCAAATACAATTTGCAGGTAACAAATAAGAGCATGCTTATTTGGTGTCTGTATTGCACACCAAACCTTAAGAAAATGAGAAAAGTCCTCTCAAATCCTCTTTATCCTGACAAGGCCACCAAGGTGGGGGGAGGGGTTGTTATGTTTACACAACGTGACACACTTCAGGCCTGATATCATTTCACCCTCATGGCAAACATCAGAGGAGGCTAGCATTGTCACTCTCATTTCACCGAGATGAGCACTGAGGTTGAGAAACCTTCCCAAGTCCCTCAGCATCCTTGACCCCTTCAAGTGGCAAACGAATCCCTCTAATTCCATTTGCCCTTTGCCACACTAACAGCTCAACTATCAAAGGCCAAAAGAGCCCTATTATTCTCTCAAAACAGCCAATGAAAAGGAATAATCACCTCCCACCTCAAGGTGCGGGGAGCTGCAGTTAGAATGAGCATCCCACGCACCATGTCTCCTGCCCCTCTTGGGTTTAGAACTGTGTTTGACCGTTCAATCCTTCCACACTTCCCAGAAGCATACCTGTCTCATGCCTAAGCCTGGGGATGTGACCTTTGGTAGCACAACACCAAGACCAGAATTTCAGAATCAATCAATGTGCATCTGCTATGGAATTCGCCGGGATGGGATTTTACACTCATCATCATTATGACTTGGTTCCTACAATTACTGAATGGAGGCCCATCCGCCGCTCCCGTCACTTATAAAATTTTCCAGTAGACCAAACATGAGACAAAACAGTTCCATGTTTTCCTGGGATTCTTATCTCATAGGAGCACCAGTAATCAAATCAAAGTGGCATTGACTAGCCTGGCAAATGAATAAACCTATACTTGCCTGCAACTTCAGTTGAAGGCATCAAGCTCTCTCAAACAGGCAGCTACTTGTGCAAACAGGCAACTACTTGTTGGAGAGAGAGAGAGAGAGAGAGAGAGAGAGAGAGAGAGAGAGAGAGAGAGAGAGAGAGAGAGAGAGAGAGAGAGAGAGAGAGAGAGAAATCGACAAAGAAAAATAGTGTAACAAGGACCACACTGATCCTACATTAGTTTCCCAGCGACTTGCAGAGTTTGTAATTTTTATCATTTACCTTTCTCTCCACTACCCCAATTCCTAGGGGAGGGCTCATTTTTTATTCATTCTGAAAGTTTACCATCAATCATCCTCTTAAAGAGCTTGCCAGAAACTTGGACAGCGCCTCATAATAAAATTGCAGAGACAGAGGACTAATTGATTTCTATAAATAATGTTTAGCTGTAAAGATATGAAAGGTGGTTAGAACCACATGTATTAATCTCCCTTTTTGCTCCATCTGTGTCTGCAAAAGCAGACTGTACCTTGACAAAGTACCCTGACTACTTTGCCCTGCAAACACACAGCAGGAGATTAACACCAGATGGCCCGCCCCTCCCACCTCCTGCTCCTCCCCTCCCGCCCCGCCCCCACGTCCTCTGGCCAAAGCCTCTCATTAGGCCTCCCCACCTCCTCCATTTCTACCTGGCAATTGTGAAATTTTGCTGCCATCACCATCCCTGCTCTGACAACAGGCAGAGAAATGGACGGAGGTTTCTCTCTGCGCTTCCACCTTTACAGGAGGCAAACAAAAACACAACCCAAACTCCAAATTCGAAAGCTTTTCATCAGACTGTGAGACTCACAGCGTTCCAGAAAAACAGTAACTACTGGTGCTCAAGTCTCATTAATGTGTGTATCTTGGAAAGAGGGAGGTTAGGGAGCCCTCGCTCCCAGGGACGCTCTCACGGGCTGCTAGCTTTAACCACTTTGCACAGAAACACCCAGCAGTTACCACTTGTCAACATCACATAAAATGGCAACAAAATTATATCTGGGGGAATGCGTGCCGGCTGGACAAAGATAATGCTATAAATCTCACAGTTTTTTAAGAGTTGCTGGAGAAATGGTGAGAACTTGCAGAGGCACCATCTGCTCAGGCCCACTGTGATACGCTGAAACAAACAGTGAACTCCAGACGGGTCGTGGCTGAGTGATAGATGCCCGAGTCTAAATTATGAATATTAGGTCATTACATCGGGAAGGCTGATTCACAAGGGCACCATCTTAAGTTGGTTCAGTCAATCAGCTGGTCCTAATCCTAGCTAAACACATCACAAAATGTCATACTTAGCGTCGAACCCCATTTTTCTGGCTATAGATAAAATACAAAATGAACGACTACTTTCACTTGGGAGGAAGGAAAACTGTCACACTAGACAGAATTCAGCAAAATTGGCCCATTTCTTTTTTGCTTTTGCTTTTTTGGGGGGCCTAGACTACTGCTAGGTGATGGTAGATAGATATTGTCATATGTCCATAGACAAGTCTTTTTAATGGGGCAATACAAATGATGAAGTTGAGCTAAATAAAGTGATTGTATGACCGCCGGCGTGACTCAGTGGTTGAGCATTGACCTATGAACCAGGAGGTCACAGTTCGATTCCGGGTCAGGGCACATGCCCAGGTTTGGGGCTCCATCCCCAGTGTGGGGCGTGCAGAGACAGCCCACACTGATTCTCTCTCATCATTGATGTTTCTATCTCTTGCTCCCTCTCACTTTCCTCTCTGAAATAAAAAAAAAAGAAAAATAAATAAAGCAATTACACATTGGTTGACTTCTGATCACATCAAATATTTCTGATTATCATACTTGAAATATGGTCATAATTTTGAAAGCTTCCTCAGATATTTTCTTTTTCCTTTAATTTGAAGCAGATAAGACTCTATCAGAGCTTTTATTTTAAGGGGGAAAATGCATGCTGTGTTTTATAATTTTAAGTCTCAGTAAAGTTAACCACACTTGTAAAAAAATCACTTATTTTTAGCATGCAATTCTTCTCTAACATTCCCATCCCCCTCCACATGTTTAGTTATCCGTCTTTACCTCTTTGAATGGGCTTCCTCTATTCATGGCAGGGGTTTCCCATTTCAATGGTAAGCACCAGGAAGGTAGGTGTTTCTGGTTCTATTTTGCCTCTGGGCCCCAGTGGCTTAATGAAGGCTACTAGCTCTGTAACCAACCAGCAGTGTTTTGGATTTGATGGGTTTCATCTACCATTTCTGTCATAGTCTAAGACATAGAGAAGGGAACAGTTGATTGAGCCTAAGAAAGTTTATTTTCTTCTCTCTTTTCTAAAAGGTCTTGGGTGAGAGGGGCAGGCCTATGTTGAAATTGAACTATCATGCTACTTGATATCACAGTTATTAAGAAGCTTCTAGGAATTAGGCAAGGTAACCCTTGAGGTATATGTGGGGGTGGGCTGCTTGGTCTGTGAATTAGTAAGGCTGTGAGGACACTGCATGGCTGATCTAACCCCTGAGTCCATGGTGTTCATTCCAATGGCTGAAGCATTTCGAGTAAGTGAAAAAATTAGCACATCTGCTCATTGGATCAGTGGAAGGAGCAGCCTAAGCTCTGAAACACCATGGCCGATGGGTCTGGTGAATTATTCAGCATTCCAAAAACCTGGGGAGTTCTCTGTGTAGGCTGGTTGGAAAATTAAGAGTGCCAAGAAATACATGGTACTGTATTTATATTACCTGGAGTTGAAGAACTGTGTAACCAATTTCCACTGCTTACAGCAACAAACTGAAGTCTGAATCCGGGAGCCCAGAGGAACCTCTAACGATAGAGCTCAAGCTCGGATTCCTCACATCCAATCAAGTGAAGCCACCATTGCTTTTGGACCTGTAGGGTTACACCTATAAATGCACCCTCAAACACAAGATTAAAATCTTGAAGTAGGTCAATGATTCAGTGTTGGGCTTGAATGCATTGGTAGGTTTATAGCAGCAGACTCTTAGTAGAAGGATCTACTTAACTACACCAGTGGAAACTTAGGGATCAAAGAGAATGAAGATAATATGTGGCCTTCCTGAGTTCCAAGCCACTGTTATAAACAAATAGTCCCTAGGAAGACACTGTAGTGCCGACTCACCCCTAAAGTCCTGAGAGAGGAAGGAGGAGCCTCCAGGAAGGCCCATAGGATGTGAGCTGTGGTGTCTAAGAAAAAGCAAGCACTGTTTCTTGGTGTGTTGGTGATGATCACTGGGGGTATAAGATGATGGGTCAGGCTGCCCCCGATAGACATCTCCCAGACAGACCCTTGCACATCAAGCTGCTGCATCAGCCTACTTCCTGAGACCTTGTATTTCTTCCTCACTTCGGTTTGAGGAAGAGCTGAGGGCAAAGATTTGGTGTCCCTTTTTTCCCCAGCCATGCCCCTTTGGCCAGAGTCCCCACCCTCTTCCCTTTTCTGCCGTCCCTAGGTGACCAGGGCTCCCCTCTGGTTCCCAGGAGCCTGAGGTCACTTGCTGTGTTTTTCCACCAGAATAGCTCCTCCCAAGAGAATCTTTCAGTCCTGCTGACCTCGCTCAGCTCCACCTACCCGGTTCCTGTCCTAGGTACCTTGCTTTGCCTTAAACATGTCAAGTCAACCTCCAGGTCAAGATCTTTGTACTTGTAGTTCTGCAGCCTGGAATGCTCTTGTTTCAGTATCAGAAAGACTCATTCCCTCACTGAATTGATGCCTCAACCTAAAAGGGAACTTTCCTGACCACTGTTATAAAAACACACACACACCACAAAAACAAAAACAAAAAACAAACCACCCATCACTCATCATCTCCTCACATCACCATTGCTTCAGTTTTCTTTGTAGCACCTATCATAATAGGCAATAGTCATGCTTCTGTCTCCCCTCACCCCATCCCCTTTATTATTTTCTTTTAAATTGTGAGGGCAAAGAATTTGTCTTGCTCATTGATAGATGGCGCCTAACTTGGTTGGCTTTTAATAACACTATGTTGATTGTTGAATAAATGAAAGAATATTCAGGAATCAGACAACAGTGTGTGACCAGTTTAGAGCAGTTTTTCAGCACTCTGAGGGTGTGACTCACATCTTCCAGCCCTGAGAAGCCTCATCCCCTGGTTCCCCTGTAGGAAGGACAGCTTGCTTGCCTACATTAGAAGAAATCAGCTACTTGGTCTCATTCTTAGACAGCACCCAATATGGGAGAGGTGGTACTAAACTGGGAAAGAGTAGTCTCACAACTCTGAAGGTCAGAGGTCATATGGGGTCCTGAGTTTTCCAGCCTCTAATCTCTGAGCAACTTCTTGCTCTATTTCCTCCACTGTCCATACCATCTGCCTCCGTAGGGGCTGTTATTGACCAGACTGCACCCTCTTTCAGTCCCCCAATCCTCTTCTCCTGAGACTTGAGGGCAGTATAAACAAGATTTTATCTAAGTACTTTGGGTGGAGAAACACTATTATCATCCAAACCCTGTCATGTTACTTAATGATTGAGAAACAGAGGGTTAGAGAACTGAAATGGCTTGGCCAAGATCCCTCTGCTAATGAATGCCACAGCCCAGCCTAGAGCCAAGTCTCCTGATAATAAGACTGGTTCCAGCTCTACACTCCATGCTACAAATAATAAATAGCCAATACACCCCAGGCTGCTCATCCAACAATCAATTTAATTCCATGAACACTGATTGGGTGCCCAGAATGTACATGGTCCTATAACTGGTTAGAACATGGGGTACAACAATGAAAACAGTAGAATCCCTGTCCCCAATAAGTTTACTGAAAGTGTGATTACAGAATGAAAATATTATAATAGATATATTTTTGGCATTGAAATATTGATTAATAGGCAATTAGTGCAGTAATCAGTTTAACTATAAACAGAGCCTTCAAGCACCTTCTCAGAGTCTTCTCCAACAGTTATGTTTAGGTCTTACCCTGGATATAATTTTGAGAGAGAAAAAGAAATGGGTACTCTGGCTTCTTCCATTTATCTCTTCCTGGCACATGTCTTTGCTTCCTTCAAAGACCTTAAGCTGCTGGGTTGGCGTGGCTCAGTGGTTGAGCATCGACCTATGAACCAGGAGGCCACAGTTCAATTCCCAGTCAGGGCACATGCCTGGGTTTCCAACTCAGTCCCCAGTTAGGGTGGGGGGTGTGCAGGAGGTAGCCAGTCGATGAGTCTGTCTAATCATTGATGTTTCTATCTCTATCTCCCTCTCCCTTCCTCTATGAAATAAATAAAAACATTAAACACACACACACACACACACACACACACACACACACACACACACACACAAACCTTCGGGAGAGAGTCCCTTTCAGAAGCCTTCACATCATGGTTCTCACTTCCTCTAAAGTCCTGAGGTGAAACTAAAGAGCTGAATTATTTCTCCCACTCAGTATGCCCCACTTGACCCTCTGCCCAGAGGTCCATGTTCAACTTCTGCATTACTGTAGAAACTGCGATCACTACTAACCTGATCAATAATAAGCATTCCCTCCATCAACCAAAGGCACATTGGAAGTCTTCTGGGTTAGTTATAGGGATTCAAGTACATGCACAATCAGTAGGGCACATGTCAGTCCATCTCAGCTATGCCTACTCCTGGCTCAGCATTCAGAGATGACCTCCGACAAGAAAATTTCATGCCAGACTTTATAAATCTTTCTTCTCCATCGTCACAACAGTAAAGTCCAAAAAGAGTGAAAGGAGAGGAAGAGAGAGTAAGAATGGGGGGGGGGGAGAAGAAAGGGAGAGAGAGAGAGAGAGAGAGAGAGAGAGAGAGAGAGAGAGAGAGAGAGAGACCAAACCACTGGGCAAGTAAAGGGGCAGAAATATTAAGCCAGAGTTGACATTAGCATGGAAACAAGCAATTCCTACTTTCCTTGTATCTACAGAAAAAGTCAAGGATATGAAAGAAACCAGAAAACAAGATAATAACTTGCCTCTAGAAACCTCTTTCCTCCTGTCATTCCCAGTCTTCCACCTCCCCAAAGATAAAGATACACTTTTCAGCCCCAAACTACTAGGATCAAAACTTGTCTGGTGCAGAAACAAAACTGGCTTTGCCTCCGCCTGAGCCTGGATGCGCCCCCGCTGTACCCCGAAGTTCACTCTCCCATTCTCCCCCACATTTCCCTGCCTGTTGTTGACGGCAAGACAATTGTCTCGAAACTCCAAGGACTGATATTCAGAATTGTTTTCCTACCCTGGTTTGAGTCGCCTCCATGAGAGATCCCCGGGGGGTTTGAGCTCTTCAGCAGAAATAGAGCCTGGGGGGTAGAAGGAAACCCCTTCTCCCAACCTCCACACAGTTCCCGTTGCCAAGGGAACCCTGGCTTTGTCCAGGGAGGCTAAGAATGGCTGCCTCTCTCATGGCCTGGCTCCAGGAATGGCCAAATAGCAGTGCAGGGTCCAGAGCAGAGGGAGGGGAAGTGCCACACACATGCTTGGGACAAAGAAATCACTTTCAAAGAGAGAAATGGTGAAAACGAGGGTCTTCAGAAATGCCTGGTGGGAAGGGAGGAAGTTTATGGGTGATGCTGCTGCGAGCAGATTTGAATTGTGCCCCTTGAAGGAGTGGTATTTGAATCTCTATCTCAGAGGATCGAGGGAAGGACAGAAACAGGGAGAAGAGGGGAAGGTTGAAAGGTTGTTGGAGGCTGTGCATTAATCAGAGAGGCAATTTTTTAACTGAGATGCTTAATTGAAGCTTTGGACTGGACTGTTTTGGCTACTGGATTGGTTGAAGAGCTGTCTCTTTCCTAGAAGTCTGGTGGGGTCTGGCGAGGAGATGAGAGCATCATTTTGGCTGGTCAAGCACAGTTTTCATTTTGATTTGCCCTGCATTTTAGGGACAGGGTCTAACTTTGCTTTCCAGAACAAATCCTCTCAGGCACATGCTTATTTTGAAACTCATTTGTCAAGGATAGATCAGGTTGGACAGTAGTTGGGAAAGTTTGGATGGCTCTCAATTCCTTCCTTATTACCTAGCACAGTGTAGGTGCTCAACAAAGCATGTTCTGTCTAAAGGGCTATAGAAGGGCAACTTGTTTCCGGTGCTCTGTCTTCCCAGCAAGACAGAGTGATGAATACCGGATAGATAAAGCCATTGAGACTCAGAGGTCATGACTTACCTGGGGACCAGGAATGAACAGTAGTAGAGGAGGAACTTTAACCCAGAACCCCTTACTTTTGACCACAATGTCTAATTGCTTTCTTTAAAAGGACTAGCCTCGCCAGTGTGGCGCAGTGGTTGAGCATCGACCCATGAATCTAAAGGTGACGGGGTCAGTTCCTGGTGACATTACATGCTTGGGTTGTGGGCTCTATCCCCACTAGGGGGCATGAAGGCAGCTGATTGATGATGGTTCTCTCTCATCGATGTTTCTCTCTAGCCCTCTCCCTTCTTCTCTCTCTAAAAATCAATAAAAACATGTTTTTAAAAATTGAGGACTCAACAGAACACTCTGTCCAAGTGTTACTGTATCTGGTTTGGGCTATACCTGGGGCAAGGTCAAACTGAATTACAATACAGTACCAAGAAAAATTTACACACACACACACACACACACACACACACACACACACACACACTTCCCTGCAAGGTGGTATGATTGTTACATTACTTATCTTCTCAAGCTCAGCTCTGACATCAGGAACTTCCTATCACTATCCCCAAGCTCAGGTTCCATAGCACTTTTAAAAAATATATTTTTTATTGATTTTTTTACAGAGCGGAAGGGAGAGGGATAGAAAGCCAGAAATATCGATGAGAGAGAAACATCGATCAGCTGCCTCTTGCATGCCCCCCACTGGGGATGTGCCCGCAGCCAAGGTACATGCCCTTGACCAGAATCGAACCCAGGACCCTTCAGTCCGCAGTCCGACGCTCTATTCACTGAGCCAAACCGGTCTCAGCTCCAAAGCACTTTTTAAAGATTCTTCTCATAATACTTAGTACCCTGATTTAGTCATTGGAACCTGTGTATATGATCATAGGAATGGTCCTCTACTAGAATATAACTACTGTGAATGGAGGTACCAGGCTTCATTTTTTTTCCTCTTAAACATCAAATAAGGTACCTAACACATAGTAGGCTGTACACACACTCAAGAACTGAAGAGCAATGAGTCCATTTGCAAATGCTTTATTGAGTGTTAACTCTAATCCCAAGGAGGATTTAAGAGATTTTGAAGGTATAGAATCTGCCTGCTTTGCAAAGTTTAATATCTACATAAGATATAGGACTGGACCTTAGATTTACTTGAGCCTATTGCTGTGAGTGTATCTGAGAGTGCTAGAAGTAATAGGAGCATTTATGTTATGGATAAAAACAAATCTCTCTCAGTGGTTTTGTCTGTCAGATTGTGGCTGTAAAGTTTTAGGAGCTCTGGCCTGCAAACGGGCCCAGATGGGCTTGAAGAGACCATGCTTATTTCTTCTTGGCAATACCCTTGGCTTTTTCAGCCTGTCTCCTCTAAAGAAACCCTATTTAAGTACACATTACCTACTGGTAGGAGGACTGGAATGAGCCCTATTATGGCAATTCCCCTATTCTTGATGCTACCTCTCTTCTGCGGAAACACTAATCTAAATCCATTAAAACCCACTATCAAAATATATAGTTGATGCATAACCACAAAAACAGCAATTTGGACATCCTTATCAGCTTGTGGTATCTAGACCCACAGTTTTCTCTCATCCTCTCTAGGGGATGCTGACACTTTTCATTCTTTGCGTAGCTGACGGCACTGACTTTTCAACCAGGAGAAGGTTCCAATCAAGTGAGCAGGGTACCCTCCATCCTGCACCTTCAGGATGGAAATAGCAGGTGAAAAGTGCTAGGTGCCAAAGAGAGTGGTGGAGGACTAATGCTCTCAGGTCATCTGAAAGTCACAGATGAAGACTGAGGCCCAGAGTTGCATACTGAGTGAACGGAGATGGACTAGATTCTAGAATGGTCCCTCTCTCCTATGCCAGCCTTCCACCCTGCCCCAGTGACCTCTGCAGGCTGATCTTTTCATCTGGCCATGTCCCTCTTCAGAGCAAGATGCTGCCACATCTGTCTGTGGCCCTAAGATCAAGTCCAATCTCAGGCTTTCTGTGACATGCCCTTCCCAATTATGCAT
This sequence comes from Antrozous pallidus, assembly GCA_027563665.1. Classification (NCBI taxonomy): domain Eukaryota; kingdom Metazoa; phylum Chordata; class Mammalia; order Chiroptera; family Vespertilionidae; genus Antrozous; species Antrozous pallidus. The sequence continues at coordinate 27,012,306 of CM050526.1, read as the reverse complement.
CAGAGACTTCATTCACTTTCCCAGGTTCTCACTTCCTTTCTTAAATACTCTGAGAAGTTATTTAATTTCATATTCTTGTGTTGCATTTTCCTTGGCTGAAATGTGACTCAAGTGACAGCAATGTTATGACATTGCCCCCAAATGACTTTGAAGATCTCTCTGCATGAGACCTATGAGTTAGGCATTGTGGGATAAAGTTTTGGTGGAAAAAAGGATTATGTTCTGTTCCCCTGAAAGGGAGGGGCAGCGTCTTGATGTTCAACATTCATCATGGGGTGCTATGCATTCTGGAGTGAGAGTGTCATTAGGGGAAGAAGACATAAAGGGAGGGGGAGGAATCAGTTGTACCCAACACTCAAGTACATTTATACTTTCTTTACACCAACTAACTTCTATTTGAGCTGATAACATTACTATACGTTGGGGGTCTCACAGTTAAAGGGGCCGGATAAATGAGGTTAATGAGGGCGGTAGGCCTGTGTTAGGCAATAGGAAGGGGTGGAAACTTTGCTAAAATACAAACAAAATTCTATGTGTAAAGGGAATAGCAGTAATTCACTCTAGCTGCTTAGGGACATGTGGGATTGTAGCTCAGAATTGCCAGAGCTTTTTTGCTTTTTAAAGAGAATTTGAAAATGTGGAAAACTTTCCAATTTAAAAATGTTGATTCCACATGTTAACACACATTGTATAGGGCAAACAGAATACACTGGTGCTCCATATTTAGTTCATGAGCTGCCACCCTGTGACCTCTGCCCTATATGGAACTTTCCAGAGTCTGTGTATAGTCATCTGCAGGTGGGGGTGTCTAGCCGTCATCAATAATTGAGACCACAAAACTTAGGTAAAAACCATTTGCAGGGCAACAGGGCAGAGCCCTAAATGATCTCAATGTGCTACTCAGCGAAATAGAAGGTGCTATAGTAGTTGAATATAAAAGAATGGAAAAAAAAGTAGTGGAAGACCTCACTCACCCATTCTCAGGAGGTGTGGTTTTGTTGGAAGCAGTTATAGGACTGATCAGTACTCCCATCCATTTCTAAGGGCTGGACAGCTCCAGAGGTGATCCTTCCTAAGCCTTTTATGCAGGGAGGCTGGGCTTGATAAGACCTGGAAAGAAGGGAGTTGTCCCCATGGCAGATAGGATGCTATGCCGGTGTAGACACAGGCATGACTCAGCACAGGTTCTTTTTTCACTGGCTTCAAGCATACTTTCATCAGCTCTTAGCCAGGATACATTCAGAATTTCACATCTGGGGAGGAGCTGGCAATGGTGAACTCCCCTTCTCTGAAGAAGACCTTTCTTCACTCATGAGCACCTATAGGAGCACTGGTGTGACCCCTGGTGGCCCAGCTGTTCACAATTACCACCTGTCTGTGGCAATCTCTGCATTACCTTGAGAAGAAACCACTCCTACCTTCTGAATCCCTTTTCATCCTCACCTGTCTTCTGCTTCCTCAAGGCTATAATAACATGATCAAACCCTCCAAGAATCAGCCTTTCAGGTCTTCCTTTCCTTTGGTTGATTCAAATCTCACCAATTCTTTTTCTACTAAGTCCAGGGTTCCTGAGACACCACTTCGTATTTCCAAAGCCACCAACCTCATTCAGGTGTTCCATATTCCAGATCCCTCCCGCTATGGACTCCGAAGAAGGTTTTCCTTGTTTCATTTCTCCCTACCTGCCCATTTCCATCATGTCATCCGCTTCCTAGTATTTATTAAAATACACCAACATGACCTTAAAATATTGTTATTTTTTCACTGGCTCCATGTAGAGCCTATCCAGTTACCTTCAGGCCATGGAAAGAGAATGAATTTTAGAATCACAGACCCAAGTTCACATCGCGGCTGTGCCCTTTGCTCCCTGTGTGATCTGAACAAATTGCCTTCTCTTGACTTCAGTGACCTCATCTTAAAATTGGAATAAGTAATGCATACCTTGCACAGTTGCTGAGAGAATTATATAAGCTAATATTGTCTATCTCATTATAAGTACTCAAAAAATGGTAGCGGCCATTAATATTTTTCTCCATAAAGGTAGCATGGGGAGAGGGAGAAGCAGGGGTTGGCATCTGTCAGCCTGATGACAGCTATGTCAAAATAATCTGAAGCAAGCTAAATAAATGATGGAAATTTGTACAGTTTTATGTGTTCTGCTGTAGTGCAAAAGAAAATTATCAAGAAAGTGAAAATTCACTGCTACTAAGTTCCAGCAATTTTACCCCCTGAACATGTTAGTTGTTATCTATGTTCTCCCACACAGATATATAGCTTTGGTCAAAGAAAGTCCCTGAAAAGCCCCTGTAAACAACTGGATCACGCTCAACCCAATGGACTGCACATGCAGATGGACTGTGGTCACCCTCCGTCTTCACCGTGACATTAAGCACAGTGGACTGGAGATGGGCGAGTCCTGTAGGGTAAAACAAGCCTAAATGTGAATCTTAACTCCATCAAGGTCTTACCTGTGGGACTGGGATCAGGATACCCAATCTCTCCAAGTCTCAGACCTTTACCTGCGAAATTAGGATAACCATGCCACCTGTGTAAGGGGCATTGGGTAAGTGGCTCATTCAAAGGTCCTCACCTATTTTACTTGTGCGATATGTTTCCGCTCATTCTCTTCCCATTACTTAAGTGGACTCCAAGTTCACTTAAGGATCATGGATCAAATCCTTTTGACACTGACTACTGCATTATTCTCTGTCCTCTCAGTGAATCAAACATTTGTAATTAAAATTTGTGATTTAGAGTTACAAAGAAGAGTTTTTGAGTTAGCCAGACTTGGTTTTGAAATCTGGTTTCAATACTAACTAGCTGTGTTCCCTAGCCAAGTCTCAGTTTCTTGATCTATACATTAGGGGTAATGAGTCCCCTTTGAAGGGTTCTTGTGAGGATTCAATAAGCTAATACATACACCCAGTGTTTAGAATAGGACCTGGTGAAGAGAAAGGATCCAAGTAAGATTAGCTGTTCTCATTAAGGTGGAAAGTACCAGAAGTGGCAACAACAGGGTTTCGGTCCCACTTTGACACAAATAAGTTGTATGATCTCTTGATTTTTCATAACCTCTCGATTTCCCTAACCATTCAAATGAAAGGCATACCACCTGCTTGTATCCCAGGAATTACATGAAGATGAAACCATGTCATGGCTGTGAAGGTTCTTTGAAAAATGAGAAGCACAAGCTTTACACATCTGCTGGCATGACCGTTGTTTTTCTCTGTGTGTGTGTGTGTGTGTGCATGCGTGCGCACATGAGTGTGAGTGTCTGGAAGCTGCTGGAAGGCAGGGAGGAGTCCTTCAACCTCTTACGTGCCCATTCCACGGTTTCTATTTTAATTCTGCCGCCTGCTGGGTAGACATTGCGCTCTTGTTCCGCACCCATGCCTGCCTTGTAGAACAGACTGAAATAGAAGCACCCACCCTTACGTGTGGGCAGCGTTCTGCCAAGGCAACACTCCAGCTCCAAGGTCCGAGGGCCTGAGCCACCCCAGCCAGAGGGGAAAGATGAAGCATGTGTAATAAATGCTCTCCAGGCGGTGAGGGAAAAATCACCTAACACTCTTGTGGCTTTTAGAAAGAAAAAAAAGGAGTAAGAGAGAAGAAGGAGGAGGAAAAAGAAAACGCTGGGCTTTTAAACAAGTGGCCAGGCTGTTTGTCATCTGTAAAATGAGGCGATGGAAAAGCACGGAAGGGCAGTGGTCACTGGGTCTGCTTCAGGGATTCGTGCCTCAGACGTCGGCTCCAGCGCGCCCGGGCTGTCCATCTGCAATTGCTTTTTCTTTAACCAAAACAGAGAACTCTCACTGCGCTGAAGTTTCCCACCTGGCTCAGGAGTTTTCAGACCTGGCCTAGGTGGTCTCTAAGTAAATATTTTCATCCTCACTCACTTGCCTCCTCCTGAGGAAAAGAAAATCATCCCTGTGCTCAGCTAGAGAAGAAAGCACCCAAACCAAACAGCGGGTTATTTGCACCACTGGAACCCTCATTCCAGGGACTCCCGGGCGGGCATGTGGTTTCAATCAGACTGTCCAGGCTACATGTCTATCTTCTAGATGTGTCTGGTTAACAGGGACCCGGAGACGAAGTTTGGATGCCTGTCAGAGCACTTCAGGGCCTGTCCCGCTGGGCATGGGGACTCTTGCCACCTTCCACTGGTTCTAGAAATCCACCTGCGGGCAGAATACATGGTCTATCCCAAAGTGCACACGACAGTGCACCCTTGACTCTATCTGTGGAGCCTGAGCCTTAGTGATCGTTGCGTAGCCAGTGGGGCCAATGAAAACTCTCCTACTGTGGGGCACTTGCTCTCAGCAGCCCTTTGGTTTGGGCTCAGTGATATGTTTCAGAAAGCATGTCAGTGTTCCTGAATGTGTGCCAGGCACCACACGAGCCTGCAGTGACGTAGCGATGAGCATGACCTCTGCCTTCCAGGGGCTCACAGCTTTTCTGATGAAGATCCTGATCCAGATCCAGATGTGCAATCACAAAAATAGTTGTTTCCTGGGGTTGCTATAGCAGATTCCCGCAATCTGGGGAATTTCAAACAACAGAGACTCATTTTCCCTCAGTTCTGGAGGCCAGAAGTCTGAAATCCAGGTGTTGGCAAAGTTGGATTCTTCTGTAGGCTCTGAGGGGAGTCCATTCCTTGCCTCTCTCCCAGCCTCTGGTGGCTAACGATGACCCGTGGTGCTCCTGGGCTTGTAGCTGCATCACTCCATCATCTCTGACCGACCTCCAGCTGTGTCTATGTCAAATCTCCTCTCTGTTCCAAATCTACTGAATTTGGGCCTGTGCTTCATCCAGGATGACCTCATCCCAAGATTCTCAACCTAATTACATCTGCAAAGACCACATCTCCAAAAAGGTCCCGCTTATCAGTACTGGGAGTTAGAATGTGGACAAATCTTTCTGGGAGATGCAATTCAACCCACAAAGACCCAATGTAATGAGTGCTATAAAAATAAAGTCCAGCCCTACCGGGTTTGGCTCAGGGGATAGAGCATTGGCCTATGGAATGAAGGGTCCTGGGTTCAATTCTGTTCAAGGGCACAGGCTGCAGGCTCAACTTCCAGTGTGGGGTGTCCAGGAGGCAGTTGGTCAATGATTCTCTCTCATCATTGATATTTCCATCTTGCTCTCCCTCTCCCTTCTCCTTTGAAATCAACAAAAATATATTTAAGAAATAAAAATAGAGTTCAGCCCAGGATGCGACTGCAGCTGAGAGGAGGGTGGTCTTGATCCAGCCGGGGTTAGGGTCAGGGACATTTTTAAAAACAGGTGACTGATTCCCAAGGGTAGTTTGGAGGACAAGGTGGCACTGGCCTACCAGTGGAAGGCTTTAGAAGTTTCAAAGTGCCCTGCAGAGGATGGTCCTATCTGTGGCATTTGAATGTTGATGGGTTCCATGGATCTCCTCCCTGAAGATCCCTCCTCATCACTGCCCGTGAGGCCCGAGGAGGACGGCCAGTACACAGAGGCAAACTGGCCAGAATCTGAATTAGCACAGCCTCCAACCCACTGTGCAGAGATTCTCACCCTGGCCCCCCAACTGACCCACACGCTAAACAACAAAACACCATCTCATACTCGTTGGCTTTTTCTTCTCCTCATTGGACTTCTGTGTGTACCCCTTCTCTTCCTGTGAATTCCAGCTTGCTATACCAAATACAAGTTCGTTCGGATTCATTAGCGTCATATTTCCCTACATTCCAAGGCTGGTGACCAGAACCTACCTCTAGGCAGACCGATCAAACAGAAGAAATGACAGGACTGTGTGGATGGGATATGTGGCATGTGAATCATGTTGGAGACAGGAGGCAGATCATGGAGAATCTGCAAAAGCAGCTGTGCTTCAGTCAAACACAACTAGAAAAGGAAGGACAAAGAGAAATAGCCACCACCTATCTGTAAACATCAGGAAGAATGTGCTGTTGGAGGACCATCTTGGCTCTCAAGGAGTAAAGGCTTTAGCATCAGGAGATACAAGCAAAGATGGATGGACAAGTGGAAAACCTAAAGGACAGAGAATCTTTCTGAGGTGTGAATGACTGTCTTTAGAGCTAGAATGTTCTGAGTTGAATTTCATTCTAGAAATCTGCCTGCAGGTGGGCTCACCCTTCAGGCATAAGGTACAGATGAGGAAAATTCTTATGAGTGTCCTTTAAGCTATTATTGGTTTAGAAAGGTTATGTGCTTACAAAGGCATCTCCTACTAGACTATAGAAATGATTTACTTCTCATGGAGTGCACATGGCAATAGCTAAGCTTGACATAATCTTTGTGGAGCAACTTGGTAAGGACAGTTTCAAGTCCACCCAATTAATGAAGTTATCAGAGCAGCATTTATGAGGCTTCTTTTTTGACTTCCATGAAACTAGATGATAATATTCTAGATGATAAAATAAAACCTACTTATAAAGAATGGGGGAGTCTGCCCTCTTAGCATGGCTCAGTGGTTGAGTTTCAACCTATGAACCAGGAAGTCATGATTCGATTCCAGGTCAGGAACCCACATATACCTGGGTTGCGGGTTTGATGCCCAGTGTGAGGCATGCGGCAGGCAGCTGATCCATGATTCTCTCTCATCATTGATGTTTCTATCTCTCTTTCCCTCTCCATTCCTCTCTGAAGAATATATATATATGATAGGAGAGTGTGACATGGGTTTGGTAATGCTTTTCGATAACGATATCTGAGCTCTCTTTCATGTGAAACAATTCATGAATTTGTGGACATTAAATACCTGCACATCCAAGCAAAGATCACAGCACAGGGAATACACACCGCACTGAAAATCATTTACTCAGAGAAAGCATTCCCCCTACCACATTCTTATTAATGTTTTTCAAATGATCTTTTATCCGAAATAGCCCACCCCTCCAAGAACACTATATGGCTGATTTAGAAGGCCACATCCCATGAATTCTTGTTGCCATCCCAAACTCATTATTTATGTGTGGCTTTGGATGGTCTTCAGAAGGTTTGTGGAAGCATTCACACGAATTCAATCCAAAACGTCACTCTGAGGCTGAACCATTCTTTATGTGACAGCCCTGGCATCCCGAATCATTTCACAGTCAAATCTCAGGCACATGACCTCCCAAATGAAAAGAAAAAAAAAAGAGGGGAAAGCAGCCAGCAGCCCCTGTCCTCAACGACTCCTTCTGAAAGGCTCTATGGTATTCCATATTAGAGGCTTGGAAAACAACCATATGACTGTCAGCAAACAGCAGGAATTGTACTGGCAAGATTGGCTTGCGGTGGCTCTGTCTACAGATTGTGTTTCTTGTCTGCCTGCCAAGACCCACTGTCCCTGATAAATGTAGCACTGAGAGATGGCCAATCAGAGAGGCAGATTGTACTATACAAACCAACCCTCTGGAGAAGACCAGTGAGGCCAGATCTAGAAAGCAAGCAAAGATGGTGGATTGAGAATGATAGAATCTAGGGGGTCACTTTTGGAAAATCAGGAGCAGATCAGTGCATAAGCATGACTTGCACATCACCTATAGGTAAGGCTGCTGGAGAGGATTATGAGGCCAGAAAGAAATACATGATGTAACCTTTCTACTCCATCAGCTTTCAGTCTATGTGGATAGCTACCCTTTGTGGGAACATAAAGTGACAACATAATTTTAAAAATTGAGTTGATGCAGGGTTATACCAGTAAAATATTAATGGGGAGCATAAAGAAGAGATAACTTCCAATTTGGACTATCTAAAGAATATATACATTTTTATTTAATTAGTATCTTATAGCACTAGATCTGAGTACCCTAATATTAATTCATTAAATTCTTCTCACAGCCCTATGATGTAGGTACTGTTAGAATACTCTTTTTTTTTAGATGAAGAAATAAACAGAAAGGTTAAGTAGCCTATGTGAGGTCATACAGCTATTAAGTGGCAGAGCTGGGATTCAAAACTTCATGGGAGGGAAAAGAACTTAGGTTGGACCTTGAAGGTAGCTTGGGATTTTAAAGGCAAGAAGAAGACTTTTCTTTCAGCTGGTGGAACCACAGGCCATTGGTGAGGAAGGGAGTGGCATGATGAAAGATTCATACTTCTCACTCCTGGGTGGTTGATCTTAGGGTAAAACACAGGGATGTTGGAAAAGGAGGCAGAGAAACAAATGGAAAGACTGTGCAATATTATTAGCCAATATCTTCACATTGAAGACCACTATGAAGTATAAGAATAATTCTTCTATTTTTTCTCTACTTTCCGAAATATGAAATTGTCAAGCAGGTCAATGATTGTGAGATACTCTAGTTTTAATGGAATCAGAATTGCAGTACTTTTATGGAGAGATAAAGTCCCTACCATATTAAGATCACCCCTGCATTTTTAAATACAAATCTACATTAGCAAATAATTTTAAATCCAATCTGTGTTAGACACATAACAATCTCAAACTCTACCTGACTAGGCAACCTATAGTGTAACATTACCAAAATAGAACTTTGCATTCTCTTTTCCTTCATAGCAATGGAAATGTCTTTTACTTCACTTTCTTTCTCAGATCTATAAGTTTTTTTGTATGGATGTATGACTTCATTATGTACAGGCCTAAATTCCTCTTTTTCTTTCCTGTCCTTACTAGGCAATATGACACCCAGTTTCTCCAATAGGGATTAAAAAAACATATTGTAGGACTAGATAGCTACAAACCAGCATCAAGCAGAAAAGGCTTGAAATGAATAGACTGGAAGTTTCTGGAAGCACTCATAAAGGCTCTAGTAATGGAAGGGAGTTCTAGAAAGGCATTTGCCTCACAAGAAACTTCTTTAACAATGTGAAATTGATTCCACATAAGCATAGGGTCCCCTATGGTTTTAGGGTTTGTGTCTAGCAGCGTCAGGTCCCCTAAGGCAGTGGTCGGCAAACTGCGACTCGCAAGCCACATGCGGCTCTTTGGCCCTTTGAATGTGGCTTTTTCATAAAATACCATGGCCTGAGCGAGTCTATTTTGAAGAAGTGGCGTTAGAAGTTTAAGTTTAAAAAATTTGGCTCTCAAAAGAAATTTCAGTCATTGTACTATTGATATTTGGTTCTGTTGACTAATGTGTTTGCTGACCACTGCTCTAAGGGAATAAATTTAACCATTAAATTCCATAGGTTGTATCTAAAGGGATGGGCATATCGTTTGCTAGGAAACCCACTCAACTCTTCTCAACCCTCCAAGATTTTTACTTATATCTCAATGATTTCTAATAAATGCATCCAGCCTGCTGGGTCTTCAATATTTCATTTTTGAGTCTCTTTTTCCTGTTAAATTGCAACTGTTTGTTGGGCAGAGACTGTATCTAATTCATCTGGGCTTGTCCACAACCCACCACATAGTTGATGTTTCTTGAATAAATGGTCTGCTTTCCTTTGTAGGCATAATTGTGGTGGATTCCAAGTCTTTAGGTAATTTATTAAGGGTGATTCAACTCTTTCAAAGCAACAAAAGTCGTATCTTTGTGACCTAGCCAAGGCACAAAGAGATCTGACACTGAAATATATTTATTTGGACACGGTTAATATGTTTCTTTTGCCTTTTCCCTAAGGGTTAATTTGTTGTTTATTTCATCCATAGGCTTAGCATTAAAGTAGAGAAATATCTAGGACACTACATGTGTCTTTCATGCATCTTAGCATCCTAAGTTCAACTCTTGTCCCTCTCTTCTATAGATTTGTCATAGAAATGCCATTTTTCATTGCCTAAGAGATACTAGGACCCCCTGCCCTTGTTCTGTTGCTTCTTGCCATGTCAGACATGGCATCTTCCATATAATCCTGTTTTGCAAGTTATTTGGACTTTTTCCCCTCTCTCTCTGACAAAAGTCCTATTTCAACTCTGTTGATCAGCTCAGAATTGTCTGCCAAACACATCCTTCCCAGTCTCTGTGAAGTATACCCAGATCCCAGCCAAGGCCCTTTGTTCTGGTACCACAGGCCACAGGCCAGGAAACCAATGTTTCCTCTTCAACCTCATCCTCAGCCATCATGTGCCACATCCTCCTTTCTTTTCCAAACACATGACCTTCAGATGGCAGAAGAGATGTAAACATCTTCTATGTCCCTCTACAATTTTCCATTGAACACCTGAAGATTTCTGGGACCCATCTCACCATTCATTCTCAGGAGCCAGAAGAAGGGAACAATAAATCGTGGAGTTCAGTGGCCTTACCTGGCATATTGCCATATAACTTCTACTGTGCTAGCCATACTCAGCTGCCTCTGGAGGGCATGACCCAAAATCTACCCAGCAGATCACTTCCTCTGAGAATGGTAACATGATTCTTTTACACACAGTTCCTGCAAATCTCCTCTATTATTGTTATGTATAAGTTGGTGCTTTTTTCCTCCTTTTTTTTTTATTAAAAAAATGTCTTAGAAAAGGCTCCATCACAAGAATCTCTTGGTGGAATTTCCCCTTTTATTCTTATTCATATAACTTTGACATCTATTTCCACTCACAACTTTAGCTTATTTTTCAATCTGGTTGCTTTTTTCCTGAATTTGTTTTCTACTCCCTGGTATGTGCATTATCTAATAAACTAGAATATAACAAGGTGATCCTCAAGTGTTTTCCCTCATCTTTAGCAGTCACCACAGGTTGACTATACAGCAAACAGAACTCTTAATTAATAATGCCAGGGGAAAGAAGAAACACGATTCTGAAGGTCAGAAAGTTCTAATCCTGAGGGTCAGAAAGTTCTACTCCATGGGAATCAGTCCAAGCCTCAAGAAGAAAGAGAATCTAGCTCGGAGTCATAGGGAACAACGGTTTTCAAGTCTCACTGAGCGAAACAAGTCAACCTCCTTGTCGTTCATTTTCCCTTTAAAAGAATCTATGTAGCCAAGAATCTTTGTCTAGCTTCTCAATAGCTGATATTGAAATATTAAGACCAACAACAAGTTCTGTGATGTAGAAAGAACACCACACAAGGAATCTAGAGAACTATGCGGTTTGAGCTATGTATTTGAACTCTGAATCTCATGACCTGATCTATGAAATGGAGGCAGAAAATATTTCCTGCTTTTCACTGGGTGTTTGTGAGGGTCACACAGTCACACGTACACACAGACATGTATGTTTACATGAATAAACACACACATACTTTACAAATGATATAATGTCTCACAAATACTACATTTTAGATAATTATCATAGCATTTTAAAACTAGCTTTGCATCCAAGAGCCCTTATAAAAAGAACAAGCTAAAATGAACAAACCTAGGCTCTGTGATTTCTGCAGCAAAGCTGGCTATATAATACTAGAGGCCCAGTGCATGAATTTGTGCATGGGTGGGGTCCCTTGGCCTGCTCAGTGATTAGGGGCGATTGGGTCCATTGGGTCCGTCTCACCCAGTCCCTATTAAGGCAATCAGGGCCAACCCGCCTGGGAGAGGAACCACGGGCGGTTGGCCGGTCACGGGAAGTTGGCTGTGGGAGCACATTGACCACCAGGGGGCAGCTTCTGTGTTGAGCATCTGCCCCCTAGTGTCAGCGCACGACATAGTTATTGGTTGACTGGTGGTCCAAGTGAGCAGTTGTAAAGGTTGTGTAGCCTTTTATGCTATATATATTGAGCAGGTCATTTGCTGTGTTTTTTAAATCCTCCCTGATGTGAAATTGGGGTGATGATTCATCCTTGGCCTTCCTCCAGAAAGGGCTGCTCTCTGGCCCAAGGCTCCGCCTCATCCCCTAATGAATATCACCAGTACTCCAATTCACTTTTTAACTCACCATTTACCCTAATGGTCCACCTAGACAACACACCAGAAGATCAAACAGTAATGCCAATATCTAGTCAGGGCATATCCTACATGACAGTCAATTGAGTTGGAGATAGAAGGAATTGACATTTCATTACACTAGGGTATTTTATACTAGGCTATGAAATTTTACTTTCTAGTATTTTATAATAGGGTATAAAATAACTTGAATTCAAGCCTAATATCCTATCAGCTTATAATTCTGGACAGCATACCATCCTTCATGAATTAATTCCCTGCCTACAATTCTTTTATTACACACTTTAGCCAGCACTGCAGGTTCCATCCTGATTCATACTGACAATGCTTCTGAGTCAAGGGGAAAAGAACATTGATGGGTATAGACACAGGCCCATGGCATCAAGCACAAAGCAATTCTATGGAACCCAGAGCCCAAATCTGTGAGCACAAAGGAGGGGGTACAGATATGTGTCCACACACAGACACACACAAACATGCAGGTATATACATCCCAAATGGCATTATGGCAGAGAACAAATACACTTTGCTATTTCATTTCTAATGCTGGCATTTTTCAGTAGAGCAGAACAAAGAAAAACTCATGAGGAGAAGGAAGTGCAGTGAGGGGTTTTATTGCTTTTGTTTGAAGTCATCCATGGTGAAGTTGATTTTAATTTAAATGTGGGGTTAGTTTCACATGCAAGGTCGGACACTTAGCAATTAACCTTTTACCATGTAAAAATAGATGAGCTCGTAGACTTGGAGAAAGGCTGTTTTGTTAATTTTTTACCCGAAAGAAATGTACCAAACAACTCGAGGACAGACGAACTTAATGACAATGACAAAAATGAGCAGGTATTGCTTTGTGTACCTCCCCCAGCAGATGTCATGGAGAGTTTTGCTTTCCTGGGCCTATATCTACAAAGGTAAGCTCAAACGACACTTTTCTAATGATTTCTCAGATGGAAATAGATTTTACTTTCCTGTTTTGTGCCTGGCCCTTGCAGCAACTTAGTGATTTGTAGGAAAACCATTCTGCAGTAGCATCCTCATGACATCTCCTACTTACCTCATTCACCTACAGGGTATTGATGTGTTCTGGTTTTAGGGAAACCCACTAGAGAGGGGCCTGCCTTTATCAAATAACAGAAATCTTAAGAGTAAATATTGGTAGATTGAATCTTTTCTGAAACACACTTGAAAACTCATTACAATGGCCTTCGTTGTTGCAAGAGGTGCGCTCAGAGCAGGCAGGCGTGCAGAGGAGCGTGGCCCAGCTGCAGGCATCCTCACAATGACCACCATAGGGAGTAGGACAGGGTGGCTGCTCACTCGGAGAGCTTCAGAAAACCCCCAAGTTGCTTTAATTATAAATTTTCTTATTTATTCAATGGAGAGTGCAAGCATTTCCTCGTTTATTTGAGTGGATTTGACGCTATCTTTATATTAATTGAGATCAAGAAAACTGGACTCAGCTTGCATGGAGTGAGCTGTGCATACCATCCCCATGGCTCGAATATTCCAACTGCAAAGCCAGGACAAACTACCAATAGGGATCACTTGCAAAGAGCTCCGGACCTGGATAACAATTAAAGCCATGAGTTTCCCACATCGAAAGGGATCTGTGGATAGACTTAAAAAAAAAAAACATATATATATATATATATATAAAATTCACTTCAGAGAGGAAGGGAGAGGGAGAGAAATATCAATGATGAGATAGAACCACTGATTGGTTGCCTCCTACACACCCCTCTCCAGGGATTGAGCCTGCCACCCAGGCATGTGTCCTGACTGGGAATCGAACCATGACCTCCTGGTTCATAGGTTGATGCTCAACCATTAAAAATATGTTTTTATTGATTTCAGGAAGAGTAAAGGAGAGAGGGAGAAGGAGAAGGAGAGGGAGAGGGAGAGGGAGAGGGAGAGGGAGAGGGAGAGGGAGAGGGAGAGGGGAGAGGGAGAGGGAGAGGGAGGAGGGAGAGGGAAAGGGAGAGGGAGATGGAGAGAGAGAGGAGAGGGAGAGAGAGAAACATCAATGATGAGAATCATCAATTGGCTGCCCACTACACATCCCCTACTGGGGATTGAGCTCACAATCCAGGCATGTGCCCTGACCAGGAATTGAAATGAGACCTCCTAGTTCATGGGTTGATGCTCAACCACTGAGCCACACCAGACAGGCCATAATTGGATCATCAAAGTTAGGATATGCAGAGTTAGGCTATACACATTTGTAGATTTGAGGGTAACATGTACATAACCAGAAGAGTCTTCACATGACCAAGGATTCACCATAGCATATTCTTAAGAGCGACTTGCCCACCTAATTCACATCTCTTCACATGGCCTCACTCTGCAGAACCACCTCTGCAGTGAACTGTCGCTATAGTCCTGTTCTGGAGCAACAAACTACTGATAGGAGAGTGTGGGAGTTCTAGATTTATTAACTATGAATGCCCTCAGACTGGGTCCAAGATCGAAGGCCCCTGAAACAGGTCCAGCTCTAAGGAGAGACTAGCACATTTTGTAAGGAGATACACTTCTAGAGTCTGAGATAAAAATTTTTTTTTCTCTAACTGAAGCAACTTAGATAGCTTCAGAGACTTCTGATTCAGGGCCGTATACATTCTATGCACTTTCATTTGGACAGTCCTTCAGGGCATCTTAAATGGAGTAACACACTATTTCAAAAGCTACCTCCAGAAACCTCCTGAAAATTCTGCATTTATACATGTCAAAGCTATATAGATGCTGTTGATTTTAAGACCCGGGGCATAGAATAATAAACCACCGTAGCTGGTTTGGCTCAGTGGATAAAGTGTTGGCCTGTGGACTAAAGTGTCCTGGGTTCAATTCTGGCCAAGGGCATATGCCTATATTGCAGGCTTGATCCTCAGTCAGGGGGAAGGGGGGTACAGGAGGCAGCCAATCAATGATTCTCTTTCATCACTAATGATTCTATCCATCTCTCCTTCTCCTTTCTTCTCTCTAAAATCAATAAAAATGTATCTTTAAAAATTAATAAACAGCACCATGGATGGCCTCACACCCTAGCTACCAATGTTGAAAATGTTCCACTGCAAAGCGAAAACTTCCTTCTGCTCTTTATCTGTCTGCATCTCTGACAGTTCCCTCCATGGACTCCTCAAGCTCTTCAGTGTCATGGAGGTTTCACTGTTATAGCACAGAGCTGGTGCCTCCTAGCCTCTCTATCCCTGCCTCAGCTGCCACAGTGAGTCTGAACAGATGCCTCGCTGCTTTTGTGAACAGATAGCCCTTTAAGTAGCTCGAAGATGAAGAAGAAGAAGAAGAGCAGGAGGAAGAGGAGGAGGAGGAGGAGGAGGAGGAGGAGGGAGAAGAGGTGGAGGAAGAAGAGGAGGGAGGGGGAGGGGGGAGGAGGAGGAGGAGGAGGAGCAGGAGGAAGAGGAGGAGGAGGAGGTGGAGGAGGAGGAGGAAGGGAACCAGAGTTAGAATCTGACAAACATCCAGATGAGCTAGACTCCCAGGACTCCATCCAAGGCCTGACAAGTCGCTATACAGAAAAGCAGTCTTTTGGAGGCCAGTTGTTTGCCAGCCTGCACATCAACTCCAGGAGAGGGCAGAGCACCAGCTGCCTGCACGCCCTCTCAGGCTGCATCTGCGAGAGCAAAAAGGACTCTTCAGTTTCAGCAAAGTGAACGCCCCCCTTCACCCGCTCATCAAAATGCCACTTGGTTGGCTTATTGAAATATCCCCCAACCCGGTAAGCCTGCACAACTTCTCCCTGCTAACCTCTGCCCAGGGAGACGTCAATAAAGAAACAAAATGCAAATAAATTAGCATCCATCACTGCTGATCTAGTATAAATATTTATAAGGGAAAGATGCGGTGATTTTGAGTGATACCATGATCCCGGCCCCACGTACACGGTTAAAAACAAACAGTGCTTGCGAGATCGCACTTTGCTTCTTTTTTTTTTTCTTTCCATTTCACATCACCATAATCACCTAATAAATATTTAAATGGACCCATTTGCTGTAACTATAAAAGAACCGTGTAAACTTGTTGTCATCTAGACACATTAGCCGTGGTGGAGTCAATGAATTTCAACAGTCACTTAATATTGCAGCCACTAGCTACCTTAAAACTGCCAGCCATCGCCTGCCAGGAAGCTACTGTAACAGCCCAGCCCACTAACTCCAAGCAAGACACGAGCTTCATTATGAATGCTAGCATTGCCGCTCTAATTAGGCCTGGGAGAAGTTTAACAACCATCTTACAGTCTTGCTGCTGACAAATATAAAAATAAAGCCTTGTTCGAATTAGCAATGTGAAGTGAGAAGGTCTAGAAGCACCAACTGTCTGACCAGCCCTGGAACAGCTCTAATCTATAGTGAGGTTATTTTGGTTCATAAACTGCTAGTATGTTACCTGCAGGAGGTCCCCCCTGTAAAATGAATTATAGTAAGCTATATGTGATAATTAACCATGCATTAGCAAATATCTTGAAACAGGGAGGCTCTGTTTTCTCTGTATTTTGACTAATAAAAGCATGAATTTGTTCAACAAATGATCATTTAGGTTGTGGAATTCTAACCATATTGGAAGGACAGAGTGAGTAATACAACATTGTGCTGGTCTAAGGGTTTCCTTACCCAAACAGGCTGCTTAATAGGCAGGCTCCATACTATGATACTATTCACAGACCTAAAAACCACAGCGTTGAGAAGACAAATACAATATACATTTAAAATAATATGAACCTTGTGCTCTTACTCACTTTAAAATCACCCTATATGTGACAATTAAAAACACACACACACACGAGTCAAGTTCTATTTCAGAAAATAACCTTACATTTAGTTTAAATAATTTTAAAAAACAACTGCCACAACATTGCAACAATTAAAAATATATCATTGTACTTTTTTACAGAGCAGATTCCTAAGCATTTTCTTTAGGAGATTTCAGTCATGCTCTGCAAATCAAAGTTAAATCACAACAATGATAAAAGCGACACTATATTTTCTGAATTTTTTAAGTCATCGTCCAAAAGGATAGAAGGAGTCCAGCTGGTAGGTATCGATGACTTGGAAACAAGTGTTTGGGGTGCTGGGCTGATGGTGGCTGGGCCCTGGAAGGCTGATGAGAAGTGTTGTCACGTCCAATTGTCAGTGAGAACAGAAGTCCAGGTGTTTCTACTATAAAGCTATGAACAGGCTGCCATCAGTAGGAGATGGAGATAGCGCTTTGAAATTTAGAGACTTTTCTTTTGTCCCACAGGACACTGCCTGCTTTTTCATAAAAGGGAATATTTCTTCCTTCTTTTTTTTTTCTCGTCTTCTAACCTTGCAGTTAAAATGAATATTTATATGTAGTATATATAAACACATGCACACATACTTACACAGATCTAAAAATAATCCAGACAGACCACGAAGGCAGATTTTATCCCAAATATGTGACCAATAGTTCTGCTTTAAATAGTCTCTCCCAATCCATCAATAAGTTGAGGTTATCCTTTCTAAGCAGTTTCAAGAGTTTATATGTTTATACCTAAACTCTTTCCACGAGATATTAATAGACGGTATGCTAAAAGGGTCGTGTGGTCAGATATATATGAGAATCTCTGGGTTAAGTAAAGTGACATTGGTTTCTTTACCACAGGACTTCTCAGAGCCTTTACTACCTACCACCGTGGGGCCTTGTGGCCCAGTGTAAACATTAGGTACACACAGCCAGTTCTCATTGGAAAGAGTACCTAGCTTTATGAAGAGTTGCCCAATAATGCAAAAAGATAAAAAGAGATGTTGAGCCTGAAGATCTTCTTGAAGGACCAGGTAGGTTGAGGGATAGTCGTCAGTGTCTCTTCCAGGACAGAATTCCCAATATCCAATGAGAGAACATTTGATCCTAAGTGAGGTTGAGGGCTTTCTGCGTTTGTCTAAGGGGCTATCCTCTTAATAATCAAAACACCCCTCGATTGCAAACTGTTCACCCACTCCAGATTCTCAAGGAAAACCACAAGGCAACCATACTTCATTATCTCAACAAATACCGTCCATGTTACATCAAAGCATTTTTACTCTTAATTATTGAACACCTATCAGGAAGGAGCAGGTGGGTGGCCAACTGCCTCCATGAGGGAGGTGAACACACACCCTCACTCTACCCAGTCTTTCTAGCTAAGGCCAGCCTCGCATCCAGGTGTGATGTGCAGTGACTGTCTCTTTGAGTGAGAGGTCTCTCTTTTAACCTCCCAGTATACTGGGTGGTTAGAACAAAGGTGATAAATGCCAACGGAAGCAGAAACCTACAAATACAGGGAAGATCCTGGTGGGAAACTGGAAGAATGCTGGTGTTAAAACAAACTACAGACTTCATCCTGTGAATTTTGGGGTTTGGTGGTTGATGTGGGAGCCTGGAGAGAATCATTGCAAAGAGAATGAACATGGATCCTCTCGGGACTGACAAATACGTTTGGAGGCTGGGGCCACAGGAATGATCCCCATTACCTGGTTCCTCAGTTCTTCCCTTCTCTCCACAAACATGCGTTGCTGAAAAAAACGTAAGAATTTCAGTTTGTGTCCTGGAGGGAGAGTGGAATTGTATCTATAGGTAATTGGAAATGCTCAGTGCTGGCTTCCAGCTTTTGCAGAGTGTTTGCGGGAGTCTGAAAATGCGTGAAAAAAAGAACATGTTGTGCAAAGTGGACTCTGAGTTGTATTCCCTCATCTCATGGTAGAAGCTTTGGCTTAGAATCACTCAGATAGACGTGGGTTTGATCCTGCCTCTGACGCATATACTATCTAGTCACCCTGAGCCTCAATTTTCTAACCTATAACATCGTGATAGCAAAATAATGCATGCAGAGTGGTGGACACACAGGATGAGTTGAGTAAATAATGGTTGTCCCTCACGCCTTGTCTAAAGCCACCCAACAAGGGACACATTCCACAGGGGTAGCCTTGTGCTCTGACCCAGACGGACCTGGATTCCGTGCCCCTATTAAGAGGTGGGGAAATCTCAGACTATAGGCTTAAATCAGTGCTTCTTCTGAGCATTAGCAGAGATGTGCCAAGGCTTTGTGCAAAGCAAGTTTTGTGTCCATTTATCCTATTTGGAGATCTTATTTTTAGTTAACCGTAGTCAAAAATAGAAGAAGAAAAAAAGGGGAAAAATGGGTTTCCGATGATAGAGTGGTTTCTTTCACCCCGTTCCGATGCCATCAGGAGGGATCTTAAAGCCCTGTGCTGTTTCTGCACTATTTTGTTCTTCAGAAGGGTGTTGGATGGGGCTTGGGAGCAAGTGCTAAGAGTGCCCCCTTTTGGTCCTGGACAGCCTTACAGCCAGTCTGGGAGAATTATGTGTGGATCCTCCTTGGGCTCTTCCTGAGCACATTCAGGGTTATTTGTGTCTTGTACTGTTGTGTCCCCTGGTCGGTCTGTATGTGGCTTTTACATTCCTTAATAAAGTAATAGACATGAAAGAATTCTGCGGCAGACGCCAGCAGCCGCAGAGAACACCAAGTCTAAAGTCAGCTAAAGGTAAACATATGGAGCCATCCAAGGAATGTAGCAATAAAAATTGGAACATATGACAGAGCCTCCCCTCCCCCCTCTATTTTTCTGGGATAATTGTGTCAAGGAGGCAGTAAAAAGCAGCTCTCCACAGACAGCAAGCCTTCCTTGTGATCTGCTGTCCTCTGGCAGGGGCAGCCAATCAAAGCATCCTTCAAGAAATAGTTCGCTTCTTCCCCCCTCCTCTCCCTCCCCCTTGACTGAGTGTTCAACTACCAAAAACTCTCTCAAATCAAATCCAAAGACAATTATTTATTTTCCAGACTTAATTTAATAGCAAAAACACTCCCGGAGGACTGAATGTGGTATTTGACTTTTATTTGGGCCACTCTGGGCATCACCAGCGGCTGTATTCTCCAAAGTGTGACTTTGCAGTGAGCGCCACGGCCCACAGAGCTATCCCGGGGCGCTGGCTGGGATCCTCACTGCCTTCGCAACAGCGGCCCAGGGGCCTAGCCAGACACAGCACATAAATAACGCGTCTCAGTGCAAGATTGACTCGGTATTTCTTCTCCATGGTGCGTACCTTTCATTCTCAGGGAGGGAAAACATGACCCCAGTCTGTCCCCAGACCACCTTCGCAGCCTTGTCTGACACCAAAGTGGCCCCAATGAGAGCCCTATCTGCCCCTGTTCCATGGGATTAACTGATGCTTCTGCTTTTGTTCCTGCCTTTGCCTTGGCCTGAAGCATCCCATCTCTGCAGACACCATCAGATATAAATTACGTGCTACAGAGTCTGAGTGATGGGTTCGAATCCTGACCTCATGACATCTTTATGTTCTAGAGAAAGTGAGCTGGCTTCTCTGGGCCTTTCTGTGTGTTTCTTGATCTGTGCAATGGAAACTATATAGGACCCACTTATTTTATAAGGAAATGATGGTTTAGCCAATATCTGGCACATGGTAAGTACTCAATAACTTTCCGTTATTATTAGAATTATTATTACTCCCACTATGGAAATTCTACTCACCCTTCAAGAGACACATAAAGCTCATTTCTTCCATGAGACCTACAAGGAGTCTCTGCCTCCCTTTCCAGCCTTCTTTTTATTCAATTACTCAATTGTTCTCCACCTCTTAGGTCTTCAATAATGTGTTTGGCTGTTTATTAGTCTGACTTGAAGTCATTTCATTCAGTTAATAGCCATTTATTAAGTACATACAATGTGCAAAGCACAATGCTGGATCTAAAATGAATCCAACATAGGAGCTCCTTCCAAGGAGCCAAAGATACAAGGAAAACCATGGCCAAGGCTGCCCAGGGTTCAAGGGTGAAAGTGTGAAATGCTATGAGACAGATGCAAAAAAAATGTCTTTGGAGAGGGATAGGTATAAAGGAAGGAGAGTCATGTAAGTTGAGGTGATCAGGATATGCTTTATGGAAAAATGGTGTTTGCTAGAACCTTTAGGATGTGAGTATTTAAAGATGGGGGAAAGGATAGGGAGGGGCAAAGGTAGAGAGATAAGTGACGCATCTGTCACTCCAACTAAGATGTTAGTCCTAGGAAACCCAAGACCACTTCAGAAATGGTATCACCTTACCATCAGGCATGCTAAGAGGTCACAGCCAGTCCAGGAAAGGGACCATTAGGTAAAGCCAGGGAGACTGGCAAGATGGGGAGAAAATGAATGGCCCCTCAAGAATGGAACTAGTAAGAGAGGGGTTAGTACTCTAAAACCCCCCAGGAAGTGTTCCCATCCATGTAAACCAGTCCAAGGGGCAAGATGAGTGTGTGTTCTTTAGTGGCTGGTCCATTAGGGGTACAAGGAGTTTTCCTGAGCCTCTGATTAGAGCAATAGAAGGTAGGCTCTGCCCTGGGTCCGAAGCTGAAGCAAAGGGTTAGGGAGGGTTCAGAACTCCAGTCCCAGAATGCACCAGCCCAAAGGACTTTGAATGATAGTGAGCTGAGTAAACCAGTTCCTCGAAGACAAAAATGCTTGGGCTTATGCTGTGCCCAGAGCACCCTACTGAGTGTCTAGGTGCTGCAGCCTGAATGTGCCTGGGGACTACCATGGTACAAAACAGAAGAAGCGTGGGTTCCGAGTCATCAGAGCTGGACTGAGCGAATCACCCAGCTCTCGCAGCCTCAGCGCTCTCATTTGTCAAACATGGCAGTTCATAGGTCTTATATTAGCCTCAAGAGAGATAATTATGTAAAGGTTCTGGGATATGGCTCTCAAACCAGCATCACTAGCACCAGGTAAGGACCTGTTAGAAATGCAGCCTCAGGTCCTGTTTCAGACCTGCTGGATCAGAATCTGCATTTTAACTAGACCCTCCAGGTGATTCCTATGCACTTGAAAGTTTGTTAAACACAGGACTGGGATAGTGGGTGACCAAAGAAGGTGCACCTGCTGGTGCTGTCATTGCTCCAGGGCCCCCATCACCAGGTAGGACTCACCCCCCGCCTAGACTTAGATCAGTGGAGATACTTTTGGGGGTTCTTACCAGTGCAGAGTATAAGTGGGACCCACTCTGCCAGGGAATGTCCCTCACAAACTCGGGTGAGCTTGCAGTGACTTGCTCAATGTCCAGAGTACCAGTCACACACTCACACACATATGCACACTGGGTCCTCTAGGGAAACCTAACTTGAACTTGTTAATTCATGAGCAGCAAGGTCTCGCTTGATGTCTCATTACTTCTAGCCTCTCGCCCCACTCCTTTGGTTTTCAACTTAGCCCATCTTGCAGTTTCACACGTTCACATTTGCTTTCTACTTTAGTGTGTTGGTAGCTGTCTTCATTCTCACTGGATCAAGGCCCGCGTTTTTTATACAATGAAAATGCTCTGTGTGCTATTGGTAAATCTTAGGAGAGATTGCTCTAAACCAACAGAACACAGGTCATTAAGCATCCTTTTTCCTTTCTGCTCCAGCATATCGCCTTCCCACCACCACCTCCCCCCATCCTCAAGCCAATCCATTCCAATACCATTGTGTGTAGCATTGGCTCCCACTCCCTGAGGTGCTCAAGGCAGGAGTTGGGCTGCATCCCCAGAGTTCATGGACTGAAGATGCAGTCACGCAGTACAGGTGGAAAGAGTTAAACATGGGCTTTATATGCAACATGTCAATTGCATACAAACTAAATCCTGGACTACATAGTTAGCCATTTATTGTGCGATCTTGAGTAAGTTACCTATTACGCCTAAGTCTCAGTTTCCCTGCATCTACAGTGGAGAGATAATTGTACAGGATACAGTGACTCCATCCAAGTGAAATGCTTAGTATCATTCCTCACACATAATGAGTACTCAGTAAATGTTTGCTATTAATATTAGGCTCACCTTATACAAAGAGGTTACTCTCTGCCCTCCTTTTCCCATTTAATAAGCAAACAGACAGCTCAGACTTGGCCTGGAGTCCTGGTGAGCTCCACCCAAATGGAAGCCAAGTGGTGCCTCATAATCCCTGAAAAAACAACAGGGAACCTCCAAACTACACACCCAGAGGAGCCAAGACCAATGCTTGAGTGCCCATTAGTCCCCATCTGGCTTTCTATAGGAAATATGACCTCTTTTTTTCAATTACTATAATTTGTGGATTAATTAGACTATTTGATTTTCTTTCTTTCTTTCTGATGGACGGAGGGCCTCATTAGCACCTCCATTAGCCTTTGGTCAGGGAAGGAAGGAGTGGTGGTCAATTCCAATAGTCTGAAGCAGGAGGAAAGAGGAGCGAATGAATTAAGCTTTCTCTTTGGGATCCTGGGTTTGAGACTCTGGGTGGATAGGGATGAGCAATCCATCCATTCATATGTCACATGTTTATCAAACCCCTGTTGTTTGCACAGTCTACACCGGATCATTTCAGGGGTTAGAAGAAACAAGCTTCCTATGGGGGCACCAGCAGATAGGCATAGACAGACAAATCCACAATATGCAAGTTAAAGGCAACGACAAAGCAGATCCCACTCACGTTTCCTACATGAGCTTTAGTTTCTTCATCTATCAAACGAAGAATTTCGACTGCAATAAGATTGCAGGCTTTCATAGTGGGAAGGGACCAGAGAGGTCTTCTATGCTAGTATTATTTCCTATCAGAAAATATTGGCCTAACAGAATTTAACACCCCCTTTCCCCCCAAGAGACAGGATTCTAACTACCTCAAGAGATAGCTCATAATCATATGAAGATTATACTTTACTGAAAATCTATCTCCCTAGAAGTTCCTTATGTTGCTATTATTTCTGAAAGCTGGCCAATTCTCAGAAAGCCGCTGCTCAGAATGGCCAATTTTCTTAGTGGTAGATTGCATCTAGGCCAATTTGTGGCAAGCCAGTCTGTTCAATGACTAAGCTCAATCTTCAGCTGGTAGGTTCAATGCAGTGAGCCTGTGTCAATTGCACAGTTAAAGCACTTCTGTATCAATGAGAGATAAGCACGGATCTATGTACCTTCTCTAGAGTCCCCACTACTACCTCAATATCCTAGCAACTTCCCAAAGAAATTCCTTAACCTTCCCAGGATCCAGAAACCAAAGGCTTAATGCCTAGACCATCAAGAAAGTCCTCTAGGGCACTCTGCCAGCCCTATGGCCAATACCCCTTCTGCCTGGTCCTTGCTTGTTCTGTACCTGTGGCTAATATTTTCATATCATCCCAAATGAATGGTCTCTTGTCTCTTTGGGCCAAATTGACTAAACCTACCTATCTTCCTGTAAGTATTTGGAGACAACTGTCCAATCCACTAACTCTGAAAATCCATTCTTAGATTCATGCCTCACCATTTTTTTTCTGGCATTTTCTGATTGTGTTCCATTTGGCCACTATCCCTCTTTGGTGTGACATTTCTGGTGGAGGCTGGACTGCACAGAATGGAGTAGAATAGAAGTCCCCTTACCCTATGATGGATACTTCCCTCTAGCAATAGAGCCAGACATAATGTCAACTGCAAGCGGCTTATTGGAGATAATATTCTGAGAAATCAAAGGCGTCCTACCACAAGGTATTATGTGACTAATGTCCAGTTCACGATGAAGCTGTTAAGTGCTCCTAGCTTGTAGGAGTAGAAATCATTAACAGCTAGCTGCCGATTGTTTGGAGGTTGTTCAACTTGAGGACTTGAGAAGCAGAGAAAAATAATTACATGTGGGTGAAAGCACATGAGCAAGAGAGAGAATGTAAGAACATCCCCAGGGTGATTTTGGGGGAAAGTGAGTAGAATACATCATTTGGAATCAGATTTTCTTAAAGGAAATAAAGAGAAATTGAAAAGGTGGAGTGAGGGGTGGGGTGGGAGTGGGAATCTGAACATTATTTTGCAAGCAATGTGGAGTCACAGAGACTCTGAGCTGGGTAGGGAAATGGTCACTAGCAGGGTCACCTAAGACCATCAGAAAACACAGATATTTACATTATGATTCATAACAGTAGCAAAATTACAGTTATGAAGTAGCAACGAAAATAATTTTATGATTGGGGGTCACCACAACATGAAGAATTGTATTAAATTGTCGCACATTAGAAAAGTTAAGAACCCCTGATTTAGAGGGAGCTAAGTGCCCGGCGTGATGATAATGGTTTTTCATGTTATTTCTCATTGTTGCAACCATCCTGAAAAGATGAGGAAACTGAAGCTTAACATGATTAGATAACTCAATCTATCAGTGACAGGTCTAGAACACAGTTCATGCTTTACTATTTACTCCATAGTTAGTAAAGCACTCAACACCTGTTCAAATGTACGCACAAAGGGTACAGGCAACATTATTGAAGCACCGTTGAACCTTCAGCCCAGGTCATTACTCTCATGTCTTAATGAATTCATGCCAACAACATTCAGATGTTCTTTAGCTTTTTCTATTGAAGACAAAACTAAATATGGAAAAGATGGGCTTTTCTTGCTTGTCACTTCTTGTTCAAGATTCTTCTCTACCAAGTTTCTTTAAACTATTTTATTGATTTCAGAGAGGAAGGGAGAAGGCAAGGGAGACAGAAACAAACATCAATGGTGAGGGAGAATCATTGATCAGATGCCTCCTGCAGATGTCCTACTGGGAATGGCACACATAATACAGGCATGTGCCCTGACGGGGAATTGAACTGTAACCTCCTGGTTCACAGGTCGACTCTCAACACTGAGTCACATTGGCCAGGCTCTATCAAGCTTCTCTAAAGAGTTGTGACTTTCTGCCTGCATTTGCATTTTCTACTGGCCCAGTGTACACTCCCCTACAACACTATACCACAGTGCTTTCTGGGAGGTCACTAGTGGCTACCAAGACTCAATCCAAAAAAAGTGAAAGGACTACAAGATGAGAAAAGAGTCTGAGAAAACTATTATCTTGGAACACCATCTGCCCTGGGCTATCCCTTTTCTAATGGTTTTCTCCTATTTGACTGTAAGTTTTTAGTCTGATATGAACCTCACAAGGGTAATATAAAGGTATGTTGTCAGGACTGCATTCCTTTCCAGGAGCTCTAGGGGAAAATCTGTTTCCTTGTATTTTCCAGCTTCTAGAAGCTGGCCCCACTCTGTGGCTTGTGGCCACCTTCCTCCGTCTCCAAAGTTAGCAATGGTAGGTTGGGTCCTCACATCTCCCTGATTTTGCTTATGTCATAATTTCTCCTTTGATTCTAATTCTTCCACCTCCCTCTGCAACTTTCAAGGGCCCTTAAGATTACAGTGGTTCTACCTAGATCAGTGGTCAGCAAACTATGGCTCTTGAGCCACATGCAGCTCTTTGGCCCCTTGAGTGTGGCTCTTACACAAAATACCATGTGCAGGAGCACACCTACAGTGCAACTGAAACTTCGTGGCCCATGTGCAGAAGTCAGTTTTCAGCTCTCAAAAGAAATTTCAATTATTGTACTGTTGATATTTGGCTCTGTTGACTAATTTGGCTCTGTTGACAAATATCTCTCTGGGACATCCCTCTCACAATCCAGGACTACTAGCTCCCAACCGCTCATCAGCCTACCTTCCTGCAAAATTTCTCCTAACTGCTTCTGCCTGCCAGCCTGATCACCACCTAACCACTCCCTGCCAGCCTAATCAATGCCTAACTGCTCTCCTGCCAGCCCAATTGCCCCTAACAGCCCTCCCCTGCCGGCCTGGTCACCCTTAACTGTTCTCCCTGGCATGCCTCCTTGTCCCCCCCAACTGCCCTCCCTTGCTAGCCTGATCACCCACAACTACCCTCCCCTACTGGCCATCTAGTGGAGGCCATCTTGTGTCCACATGGGGGCAGCCATCTTTGATCACATAGTGGTGGCCATCTTGTGTGTTGGAGGGATGGTCAATTTGCATATTACTCTTTTATTAGATAGGACAGTATATGCCAAGCTAAACAGAACCCTTCCCTTGCTTTCTTTTGGCATAATTAGCACCACCTCCTTAGAGAAGACAATCTGGGGCTTCTTGTATCATATGTGCAGGTCTGGGCTTAAATTACCTTGTTTTCTTTTGTTTTGAAGGTTTGGCACAATTCTCAAGTACTTGAAGTAGGCTGAAGATTCATATGCAAAATGCCTAAAGATAAGGTTGGGTCCACCACATTTCCAACCAGTGGTGAGGAAGATATGGTGAGAAGGGCATTATGACACACACCATTACTCAATATATCACTTACTGAGGGCAGGGTGACAGTGTCCCTGACAGTATCAAAGTTTAAGTTGCCCATATAGTTGATCTCAGTTAATTCCTCTCTGGGAATTTATCTTACAGAAATATCATTGAAATACATTTATACATATATGTGCATATGTGTGTATAATATATGTAATGAATATGTTATTATTACATACACCATAGACATTGGTGCATGTATGTATATACATATGAAACATGTTTATAATAGTGAGAAAATCTATACTCTAATGATAGGCAAAAAATGAAAAATAATTTTTTAAGAATTCATAAAATGTATTCATTACCTATAGTAGTTTTAGAATGAAACACTGTGCAATATTTTAAAATAATTAGGTATATCTATACATATGGGCATAAAAAGTTCCCCACAACATATTCATAGGCAAAAAAAAAAAATTAGTTGCAAACCAGAGCATACTACTATAGTGTGATTCTATTTACAAATTTAAAATAATTCAATGCTGTTGTATGCATTTAGTTTTTAAATAGTCTCTGTGTACTCCTGTACATTTTTTAAAAAGTTATATGCAGGATATACATCAGTTATTTCTGGAAGAAAAGGGAATGGATTTGGCTTGGGGGGGTATGGGTTAAAAAGAAAATTGTACTTCTTACTTTGTGTATTCATTCTGCTTGGCTACACTATAATCATGTATTACTTTAGTAATTAAAGAAATAAAAATGGGAGAGAAAAGAAAGGAGCAGAGGCTGTGGAAAATGGATTTTCATAGAAACCAGACTTGCTCCTCATATTAAAGGCTCACATAAACAGTAAATCGGATTAAAGTAGCAACCACAGCTCAACTCCATCTTCTCCACTGGAGAGCAAGGCCATCTTTTAGGAAGTCAACTCCCTCAGGAGTAAGCTTACAATGCTCTTATGCCCATGAACAAGCTCTAGAATTATGTAATGCATAACTTTTCCCGGACTGGTAACAATTACTTATCTCTGTCATAAAAGACGCTAGCCTGCATTGTAATAGCCATTGCCCTAAATGCCTTTATTATTTATATAACACCAGAACCATTTTTGTGTCCATAAAACCCTGCAGGAATGAATTTAATCTATGAGGCAAAGACAATTTCATCTGCAGTTAGCCATTTGGGGGTTTTGCCATGCACTTAAGTCAAAATATGAAGCCCATAAGTCATGCCCTTGATTCAGACCACAGTCTCACCCTCATTACCATTTGAATCCTCGGCTCAGTGGACTGTGTCCTTGGAGCCACAGCCATTCTGCTCATAATGATGTCAAGCACTCCCCAGATTTAATGGTATACATTCAATGAATGATGCCACCAGGGCTTAGCTGTTCTTTCAACCTAATGGGCTCTTTCTTCCACATCCAGAGTGGAGCCAGAGGTGTTTCTCTATTGTGTTAGAGGTGGCTGGCTCCTCATTTTCCTCTTGATCTGTTTTTCTTTGCTTGTCTGTTTTTATCCCCCACCCCCGCCCCCTGGATATATTTGTATCAAGGGATTTGCTTCCTAATAATCCAGCTTTTCAACAGCACATCTTTTTTTTTCCAAATGAGAAGTTTTGGTTTACATATTTACTTGTACTACTTTGGGGTTGCCATACATGGCCTCAGTGAAAGGTACTATGATCATATTTCAACCAGTGGAAGAGATGCACAGAGATACACAGGAGTCTGTGAGCTGGGACCAAGCAGGGTTTGAGCAGGACTGAAGGAAACATGCCTGGTGGAGACTCAGGGAGCAGCTCATCAGATTCTTTATAGGCCAGGGTCCAGGGAGAAATCATGGGGAGGTGGGGAAGGTGGGCTAGGATTGGGCAATGAGCCAGGACCACAGAGATTTGGATTTTCTCCAAGTCAAAGGAAGGAAAAAAATAGATTCTCATTTAAGTTCAAAGGCCAGTGGCCAAGCTACAAAGGAGCAGGGGGCCTGGGCTCAGATGAATGAGACCATGAGCTGACCCCAAATTCTGATAAATAAGGCAGACTTACCACCAGTAGCTCAGGGTCCTAAGGCCTCCAGGCTGTTCTCTAGGCTCCAGAGCTCAAGGCCGCCCTGCTCTGTTTAGACTCCTCACCATGGTTCCCAAGCAGAAACTGGGAGCTCTGTGGTTCCTCTGCAAACACAGCAAACGCGGTGGCAGGCCAGGTTGAGCCACTGGGTCACTGTGTGTGCAAGTCACTGCATGTCTGGGCAGGAGGTGAAGAATCTGACATTTTAGGCTGGGATTTCTTCCCCTTCCTTTCCTGGGGAATGTATGGGGGCAACTACTTTAGCATGGTTTAAAGGAAAGAGTTTAAAGCAGGTATCACTGGACCCAGATTTTAGTCTTGATCTCATTCATTCATTCATTCATTCATTCATTTATTCATTTCACATATGTTTATTGCACACCTATGATACACCAGGTACTAAGCCATGGAGTTTTGAGACAAGCTAAAGAAATAAAGTCACAAGGACTTTGCAACCCATTAGGGGAGATAGACCTTAATCAATTAATCCCACAAGTAAATATACAATCACAAATTGTGACGTGTGTGTGATGAAGCAAAGACCTCAGGGTGGTGAGCATTTAGTAGGATGGGAGGGGAATGGAGGAGGAAATACCTAGTCTAAAAGTCAGGAAAGCTTCACTGGAAAGTAAAAAAAAAAACAACACAAAAAACAGTAAGCATTAACTAGATGAATAGAAAGGGAGAATTCTAGACAGAGGAAATAGCAAGTGCAAAGATTCTGAGGTAGGAAAGATGGTGTGGGATGTTTAGGGATATGGCCCAATGGATTAGAACAAGAAGGCAAGAGGCAGACTTGTTTCATGTGATATTGAAGCTCTATACAGGGGCCAGCCAGGCATTTTTTTTTAAGGGAAAACTTCAATTGACAAATAATATTGTTAACTAGAGGCCTGGTGCATGACTGTGTGCTCTGTCACAGTCCAAGACCCCTCAGGGGATGCCCACCTTCTGGCTTAGACCCAAGCCAGCAGGTGGACATCCCTCCAGGGGTCCTTAGCACTGCCACGGAGGTGAAAGAGGTTACCAACACTAGGGCTGCACTAGCCATTCATGAGCCCAGCTTCTGGCTGAGCAGCACTCCCCCTGTGGGGAGAGCACTGACCACCAGGGGGAAGCTCCTACATTGACTGTATGCTCCCTGGTGGTCAGTGCATATCATAGCAACTGGTAGTTCCACCATTTGGTCGATTTGCATATTAGCCTTTTATTGTATAGGATAAGAACTTTCTTTGCAAACAAGTACCACAAGCTAATCAATCTTTACTGGCTTTTGGATAAAGGAAAGTTCAAACCAGTGAGGTGGAAATTCTGTATTCCTATAAAGGGTCTGTTAAAACTATTTTACCCCAGCTGGTTGTTTAATAGGACTGTTCACAGATATTCCACACTTTCCCTTCCTAGGGACAAAATTGACATGATGGGATTGTAATTCCTATCTTCTTGAAGTTAGGTTTGATCACATAAATAGCTTTAGTCAATCAAACATAACAGAAAGTAAGTATAATGTATTTATGTAGAAGCATTTAATAGCTGGTATTCAAGTTAAACTTTTCCTTTCTTTTTCATGCTTTTGTGATTATGGAGTTGCATTTTTAGTGATTCTCAATATGGGGTGGAACACTGCAAATGTCTGAAGACAGTTTTTGTTTTTACAACAGAGGGGGTGGTGGAAGGGTGCTGCTAGCATATAGTTAGTGGAGGCCAGGGATGTTGCTAAATATCCTTTAATGCACAGTACAGTCCTCACAATAAAACATTCTCCAGCATCAATTCTGACTAATACAGTGGTGGATACAACAACAATTACTCCTATTTCATAAATCAGGAATCTGAGACTCAGAGATGTGAAGTAAGTTTCCAAAGTTGAACAAAGCTGAGGCTTTTACCCAAATCATTTTGACTCCAAGGCCTATATATCAACTCTGTTAATGATTAACCAAATGTTAAGGATTCTGTTCACAGACCCCAGAAAAAAATAGGGTCTAGATTGAGAGCCACTGAGCCCCTCCCAAGGGAAGAAGGTAGCCTACAAATTGTTATTTATTTTTCTGTTAGCTATTTATTGAGGAAATTCAAAAAGATGTTGAGAAACAGGTTTAGCTTATAATGGAAGATAATATCTCCAAATGTTAATATTTTGCTTTTGCTAGCATACTT
The DNA here is from genome assembly GCA_027563665.1 of Antrozous pallidus. Classification (NCBI taxonomy): domain Eukaryota; kingdom Metazoa; phylum Chordata; class Mammalia; order Chiroptera; family Vespertilionidae; genus Antrozous; species Antrozous pallidus. The sequence continues at coordinate 26,981,263 of CM050526.1, read as the reverse complement.
CCTTATACATACATGAACTTTTCCTTGATCTTAATTCTAATAACTAGGCAACATCGAATTATTTCCAAAAACTTAGAATTGTGTGGCACTGTTCATTTGCCAAGACTCTAGGTTTGGGGTTCAAATGCCAGTTCTGCCCTGCACTAGCTGGATTATTAAGCAACTTAACCTCTCAATGACCCAACTGTCCTCATTTGTAAAATTAGATGAAATAGTAATAGTAATAATCTCATAGGGTTTTCATGAGACTTTAACCATCTAATATTTGCAGTGATTGGCACATAGTAAACACAATATAAACATTTGTTAAACAAATGAAGGTTTTTTTTTTTTTTATAAAGAAATGGGATGAGAAAGGAAGAGTTAAAAGGTGTAGTTGCCATCTAGGATAACTCAGTGTTCTGAGCATGTAATCAGCATGCTATGGGAATATAGTTGCAGTCAATCTATTTGAGGTGGATAGGAAAGTCAGAGAAAACTCTTCAAAGGTGCTACTACTTGGGCCAAGCCTTAGGGAAGGAGTAGGAGTTAGCAAGGAGGCAATGGCACATTCGGGCAACATGGAATAATTCCCTGGGCTGACTGGCTCAGATGGGCGACAAAAGACAACACAAGTAATATCTTTGGGGATCTGATAGTAAAGGATTTTGACTATAGTTTGGAAGTCTCCCAACAAATTCTGTAAATGCAACCCCTTGAATGTAGGGACCACAGAACTGGGCACTGAGATTGTGGGGCACTGGAGGAGGCAGTGAATCGCTGCTCTGAGTTCACTCAGAGGCCACCTTCCATGACCTGCCCTTGCAAAATTCACTGGTATGACCCTTTCAAATCCAATGAGTCTTAAAAATGGTGATTAGCCATTTACCTTCCTGAAGGTAGGTGAGAAGATGGAAACCACCTAGCTAGAGAGGCAGAATCCCCACTCTCCATTCATTCCCGATGTTCTTGGGCATCCTGAGTCCGGACTTCAGGTAACTCAGGGCCGATCCTACAAGCCTGGCTTCCATGCTCACAGCATGACCAGTGCCCAAGCTCCAAGGTGTTTCCCCCTGCCCCCCCACCCCGCCCCAGCTGCTGAGTTGCCTTCTGCCAAGAAAATCAATGCCTCCCAACTTTCATCCAGAAATGAGGTACATGATCCCTGACATTGAAGGAAAGGAGAAATTCACTCCTGAATTTTATTTTGATTATTTTTTTTGGAACAGAGCCTGAGGCATGCAAAGTCATGTGATGCTCTTGGGGACAGCCTGAGAGTAAAGTGGGATTTCAACTGTAAAAATATCACAGCTTCATCTCCCTCCAGTGGATTCTTGGGAAAATGCCCACTAACTACTTCAGTTACCCAAGTAGGTCCCCAGTAATAATAATTGCTATGTTAAGAAATAATGAACATTTATATTTCACTTTTTAATTCCTAGTCATCTGTCTTGAATTATATATCTATCTATCTATCTATCTATCTACTCTCCATCAAAATCCAGAGATAAGACAGTAGCATTAGATAGCCTTCAGGATGATATTTTTTAAGGAAAAGAAAATGTTATTAATCCTGAGAAGATAAGAAAACTGATGTTACAAAACATGGCAATACTTGCCAAAGTGCCATGATTAAATTATGACAATTCTGGAATCGGAAATTGGGATTTAAGATTCAAACCATCTATACAAGCTGCTAAAAGAAAAGAAACTCATTGGTTAATTGGGCATTATCTACCAGTTAAATCAATCCTCCATAGCCTATATCAGTGGTTGGCAAACTCATTAGTCAACAGAACCAGATATCAACAGTACAATGATAGAAAATTCTTTTAAGAGACAAATTTTTTAAACTTAAACTTTTCTAACACCACTTCTTCAAAATAGAGTTGTCCAGGCTGTGGTATTTTGTGGAAGAGCCACATTCAAAGGGCCAAAGAGCCACATGTGGCTCACGAGCCACAGTTTTCTGACCACAGGCCTATGTTATCAGGAAATTGCACATTAAAATGGCAATACATCATTACACACTTATTTAAATGGCTCCAATCCAGAACACTGACAATACCAAATGCCAGTGAGGACATGAAACTCCCATCATTGCTTGAGGGAATGCAAAATGATGCAGCCACGTTGGCAGACACAGTAAACACACTCTTACCTTTAATTGTGCTTCCTGGTGTTTACCAAATGGGGAGCAAATGTGTGTCTACACAAAAACCTGCAGAGGATGTGTATAGCAGCTTTATTCATAATTGCCCAAACTTGGAAGTAACCAAGATGTCTGTCCTTCAGCAGGCAAATGGATAAACTTTGGTATATCCAGACAATGGAATATTCTTCAATGCAAAAAAGAAATGAGCTATCAAGTCATAGAAAAACATAGAGGAATCTCAATGCATATTACTAAGTGAAAGAGCCAATCTGAAAAGGCTATACATTATATGATTCCAATGATAGGACACTCTGTAAAAGACAAAACTATAGAGATAGTAAAAAGATCAATAATTGCCAGGAGTTAGAGGGGAGGGAGAGATGAATAGGCAGGGCACAGGTAATTTTTAGGGCAGTGACACCACTCTTTATCTATATATATAAAAGCCTAAGTGACCTTTTGACCATTAGCCATGATGTGCACTGACCACCAGGGGATAGAAGCTCAACACACAGGCACAGAAACATGGAACAGACTGATAAATCTCAGAGGGAAGGGGGGAGGAGAAGGGTGGGAAGAGATTAACCAAAATATCTTATATGCATACTAGAGGCCCAGGGCACGGATTTGTGCACTGGTGGGGTCCCTCAGCCTGGCCTGTGGAGATTGGGCCAAAATTGATAGTCCAACATCTTCTGAGGGATCCCAGATTTCGAGAGGGTGCAGGCCAGGCTGAGGGACCCCACTGGTGCACAAATCTGTATACTGGGCCTCTTGTGATATACTATAATGATAGATACATGTCATTAGACATTTGTGAAAACCCATAATATGTACAACAGCAGGAGTGAAACATCATGTAAACTTTTAATTTTGGGTGATAATGATGTGTCAATATAGGTTCATCAGTTTTAACAAATGTATTTCTCTGGTGGAAGACGATGACTGGGGAAGGCTATGCATGTGTCGGGACAGGGGGCACTGGGGAATCCCTGAACCTTCTATTGAATCCAGGGCTAGGGAAAGGAGGTTCACAGTTGTGAGTATGCAAAGCACAGACCTCATTCTTGTAGTATGATTTATTAATTATTGCATTATTTATTTGTATTATAACTGTAAGCCTACTTTTGGCCACCCCTGTATTGGCGGGGGCGGGGGGGGGATCAAATTTCTCTAAAAAATAAAGTTTATTAAAATGAAGGAAACAGTATAGGAAAAAAACAATTGTGATGCCCAGCGCTTCATAAAAGCAAGTATCATTCTGAGACCTGCTGTGTCTTGTGTCCTGTGTGTGTGTGTGTGTGTGTGTGTGTGTGTATGAAACCCATGCAGTTACACTGAACCAACATCAGGTGATGTGATTTCTAAATTGCCTTTTAACTCCAGCACTTTCATTCTACAAATGAGCCAGGAAGAAGACAAAGAGGCAGCCTCAGAACAAACAGTGCTCCCAGCGGAGGCTCCCAATGGCCTGTTCCGTGCACAGCTTATTTGATATCGGAGCTACATCAGGATATTCACAATTGCCCAGCAATTTACAATTGCTGAACAGCTGATCTATCTCCTCTGCCAAGGATATCCCTCCTTCCCACCCATTCCCCCGCCCCTGCTGTGTACCTGGTGAATTTTTACCTACCCTTGAAGACTCATTTCAAATATCACTTTCTTGCTGCAAATTTCCCTGCAGACCGAGGCAGAATAAGCTGTTGTTTCCTGGGTACGTACGTCCTGCACGTGTGTGGGCCCACCCCTCTGCTAGCTGGCTTTATTTTCTGGTTTTATTTTAGGCAGCTGTTGACATGTCTGCCTCTCCCTGTAGACTGTGAACTCTTTGGGAGCAGGAGCTGTTTATTGCCTTTGCATATCATCAGCCTGGGACAGGGACACAGGGCTTGGCACAGCGTGGACACTTGATTATGCTGGCTGAATGAAACTGGATTCTCTTGTCAGCATATTGACCCTCTGCCAGGCAATTTGGAAAAAAGGAATCACTTTCTTCTCATGGAAGACAAGCCCTGCCATGAGTGTGGGCAGAGCCCTGTCACCTGTTTCTCACTGAGGCCCTGGGCTGTCACTGCTGAGGACAAGTCTTCCGCCAGCAGGGGTTCTCCGGGGAAGCTGCTCTGCACTTCCCTGCAGTGCCTTCATTTCACAGCTGAGCTGCACCCCCAGCTTCAGCCTTTCCCTGACTTAATAACTAGAAACTGCCACTGACCGACCGGGGCCTGTGCCTTTGATGCTGCTCAGCCCTGCTCCTCCCCGCACTGCCAGGGATGCTGCCTGTACAACTTCAGGGCGACAACTCCATGCAAACACATGCCATGAGGCAACCATCAAGATTTCATTTTTATGCTACACATTCCCCAACCTGCCTCCCTCTCTCCTTCAGTGTCGATTGACGTTACAGAGGCAACTGACATCGGCATTGTTGTTCACTTTACAGATAGCCAGATGCACACAGTTTCTGGGATCATTGATGAAGCAGCCTTCTTAAAGGGCCCACGTTGTTCACACCAAAGAGCAGATGCTCATTGACATCTTTGGCTGTGTACTCTGTATAAGACTTAGTTATCAAACATATGCTTTCCCTGGTGCTTTAATTTACCTCCATCTACACTCAATCCTCTCCGTAGGACTTCCATGCTCAGGGTCTAAAGTATTATAGCTACAGGGCCATTACATCAGTGATTCCCAAATTCCACCTGCACACCCACATCAAATGTAGAACATGAAAGGACAGATTCCTGGTGCTGGGCCTGAGGATGACTGGAATGGGCTCAGGCATCTGACTTTGCAGAAGTTCCTCAGGGGAGTCTAATGCTTGTCCAGCTTTGAGAGCCACCACTTTATACAACTCCATCGGAGGATAAGATGCTCCATATCCATGAACTCCCCGGATGAATAAAATTCACAGTCAACAATCTAAACAGTTTGCTCATCCATTCATTCCTCCCTTCCCAAATTGTTCTAAAAGTTAATCTATTAAATATAAGCAGAAGGTAGTGAACATAACTAACCTTTACATTTATGACAAAGGATATCTTACATAGTAAGTCCTATGCTGTATCATGTGCCATAGTCTATGATGTGCTCATGTATAATTGAACATACAATTCATTGTTTGACGCTCTATTGAGGGGTCTCAGATATCTGGTTTCTCAACCCTTTTCCATGTTTTCCTTCTCAATTTATGTTCCATAGAAGTAACATTAAAGAGAGTAAGAGCTCCATATTTGGTAGGAGGAGGGGAGGGGAGCACATGACTGTGCGTTACTATGTACAGGCTCTTTTTGATTCATTCCTGTTTGGTACATAACTATGATGCACTTTCACTAGAATATGGAGTTGGATGCATTTTCAAGGGTTGGAGGTGCAATCTTGGTGATAAATGACATCTGTGCCCCTACGGACAGGAATTGGCCTACAAGGGAATGTGCAGGGCTTGATGCGGGAATAGCATCTTTCAACAATTACATTTTAATCAACATACCTGCTGGATGTTTGCAGTGTTCCTCAAACTTTAGTACAAGGAGCAACCAGTTTGCTTGTTTGAAATGGAGATTTAACAGCCCCATTGCCAGAGAGTCTGATCCATTAGACCCAGGTAGGGCAAAGCTGCCTTTTTAACTAGGGCTCTGTGAATGCTGATGTGAGTGACTGATCAACCAGTACTTTGCAAACTATTTATGGTAAATGACCATTTTTGTTTTTATACCCCAATCTTCTATTGACCAATACCTGGTCCCTCAGTTCCAGAGATATGCAATACACTGCAAATATCTGAGTCTATCCAAAGAGGTTTATGTCTTCTTCCATGAAAAATAACTACTAAACATATTTGAGGTTGTGGCAATGAAAATTTGCTGTAAATACTACTCTTTCTAAAAATTATACTTTAAGACACTTTTAAAGAAGCCCAAAACACTAATTCAAAAAGACATATGCATCCCTATGTTCACTGCAGCATTATTTACAATAGCTAAGGTATGGAAGCAACTCAAGTGCCCATCCACAGATGAATGGATAAAGAAGATCTAATATATAATGAAATATCACTCAGCCATAAAAAAGAATGAAATCTTGCCATTTGTGACAACATGGATGGATGTGCCTGGAGGGTATTGTGCTAAGTAAAATAGGTAAAAGAAAAATGCTGTATGATTTCACTCATATGTAAAACAGAAACAAACTCACAGAGAACATTTTTATTGGTGCAAGCTGGGGGGGGGGTACTGGAGGATGGGTGAAAAAGGGGGAAAGATTTAGATGAGAAAATTGCCAGTTTAAAAAAGAATCACAAGCATGTGAAGTACACAGTCAGCAATATTGTAATAACTATGTATGGTTTCAATGGACACAAGTCATTGGAGTGATAGCTTTGTAAGATATAGAAATGTCTAATCACTATGTCTCACAACTGAAACTAATAAAATATTATATGTCAACTATAATTGAAAAATAAAAATAAATTATTTTAAAAATAAAAATAAAAGAAGAAGAAAAAAGACAGGTGGCTTGAAATTTCAAATACTACCAACCCTTCCCAGTCTAAAATCTCTATTCACTTGAGATTTTCAAAATGTGCTCATCGAAACATGGGTGAAGAAATGAAGCCAGAAAATTAAGCACTTAAGTAATCTGTGATCTGATCTATCACTCTTTTTCCACGTTAAGTGAAAGGATCCATTGTGTCCTGTTTGACTAACAGCCTTAGCACTTACACAGAAAGCACTTTCTCCCCAGTTAATCCACTGTTCACAACAGCTCCTGGGGTAGGAAGTCAGTGCACTGAAAAATAGCATGTCATTCTGGAGTTGTGATAAGGTGAGACTATCCGTCCATCACAGTTCCTTTTCCAAACCTGCTGGGTAAATTGCAAAGAACATCTTGACAGGTGTGGACAGGCTGCAAAGCAGCAGCTCTCTCATGTCTTCACCTCAGGGGCATGTGAGTTGGGCAGCAGAATAAATGTATTTATTGTTACTTTTCTTGGTTATAGAAATGGGGTGAGGTCAGGGGTTTGCCATGAGGTGTTAAAAGAAATCCTAATTCCAAAGCTTCTGCTGGCTCTCTATGCACTAAAGCTGAAACTCTTCATTCATTTATTCAATAAATATTTAAAAATATATTTTATTGATTTTTTATAGAGAGGAAGGGAGAGGGATAGAGTTAGAAACATTGATCAGTTGCCTCCTGCACACTCCCTACTGGGGATGTGCCCACAACCAAGGTACATGCCCTTGACCGGAATTGAACCAGGCCTCTTCAGTCTTCAGGCCAATGCTCTATCCACTGAGCCAAACATGTTAGGGCTATTTAATAGATATTTAGAGTTCTTTCACCTTGAGCCAGGTACGCTAGGTACTTTTCTAAGCTCTGGAAACAAAGCAAAGCCCTTACCCTTAGAGAATGTCACATTATGGAGTAGGAGACAGACACTAAATTTTTAACTAAAAAGTTTATCATATGTCAGGAAGTAATAAATACTATGAGGAACAATAAAGCTGCCTGTGTGTGTGTGTGCGTGCGTGCGTGTGTGTGTGTGTGTGTGTGAGAGAGAGAGAGAGAGAGAGAGAGAGAGAGAGAGAGAGAGAGAGAGAGAGAGAAAGGGAGGAGCGGTAGACAAGAGAGAGAGAACAGTGAGGACTGCTTAAAGTACTTCAGGTTGTCTAGAATCTGAACCAAAGTCAAATAAATTTGAATTTCAAATTTCAGTTCCAAGATCATATGGGGTGGGCACAGGAGGGCAGAAGATACTGAGAAACAAGTTACACATAAGAGAACAAACCACAGAGCATCAGATAAAAATGTCCCAGTCATAGGTCAGACCCTTGCATTGGTCATATCCTACTTTCCAGCTAGTATGGAAGAGGTGTGTCTGCTGGAAAATGGGACAATGTGGATCTATCTTTTACTGGGCATTTAGCACAGGCCAGGGTCCTACCATAAATTTTCTTTAATTTAGTGCTGACTATAAACTTGGGAGCAAACTGTTATTATGGCCACTCTGTAGGCAAGGAAACTGAGTCAACTCTTTCAGGTCACAGAACTAGTCAACAGCAGGGTTGAGATATGCATTGGGCCTTTCTGATTCCAAAGAGTGCAAGTCCTTCATTTATATCAGGATGAACTCCTGGGGTTTGGCTAGGAAATTCTAGGCCAAGGACGTCTTATGTCTCTGGGTATCTAGTGACTTATGTCAGACACTGCACGGAGCCAGCATTTTGGGTTCCCACCTCTACCATGGACACTCCTGTGGCTCATAAACTGTCTCATTGCCTGCCCATCCTGGTGCCCTCCTCTGGCTCTCATAAAGGACCCAGCATCCTTTGCATTCAGGGCATAGGTCCTTCCCTCAGATGCAAAGCCTGGCTCCCTTCTCTCTGGCCTTGCTAGCTTTCTAGGACTCCTGTCCAAAGTAAGGTGTTGAGCAACCAGCTGTGTAGACTGGAAGGTCAGTCCACCCTGATTTCTGGACCTGTCCTGGTTTTAGTTAATCAAAGAGGTTGAAAATAGCAACATTGCTCTTAAAAGGGTTATTTCTCCAAATGAGCAGCATTTCTAATTAACACCCAGATTAGATAAGTGTTGAGGAGACTCCTGTATTTAGCAAGGGAATTCTCTTTCTTACATGGTTCATCAATCTCTCTAAAGGGATAGCTTCTGTGTCTATAATTAGCGCATCATTGCATAAAGGTTTTAAGTTGCACATTTTAGAGCCCGAAGCATCAACTCTTACCCCTGTTGTTTAAAGTTGCTCAAAGTTCAGGTTTGAACTAGACAGTCTGATGATAACAGTAATGATCGCTGCATCTAGGATGCTCCATTCATTCTGAATACTATATGCACTGTCTCACATAATCCTCACAACAATCACATGAAGATCCATTCAATAGGAAAGAAAACAGATGGTATTTAAACACAGTTGCTTCTGCTAGAATGTCGTATAGGCTCTACCCAGCTAAAAACTAACATTTTCTATGCAAAATCATGCACCAAAACCATGGAACTTATGAGCAAATTTGGGTTGGGGCAGCATGTATCACTTTCCTAGGGTTTCCATAACAAAGCATTACAAACTGGGTCTCACAGTTCTGGAGGCCGAGAGCCTGAAATCTAGGTGTTGGCAGGGCTGATTCCTTCCAAAGGCCGAATAGTGGTCTTTCCCATGTCTCTTCTGGTGTTCTGCTGGCAATCGTGGCATTTCTTGGCTTGTAGATGCCCTTCCCTGATCTCTATCATCATCTTCACCTGGCATTGCCCCTGTGGCACTGAAGATGGAGGGGCTGCACACAAGGACGGGAGAACAGTAACCCCTGGGAGTTAAAAACAAACCCCAGCCCACAGCCAGAAAGGAAATAGGGTCTTCAATCCTTTGACCACATGGAACTGAATTCTACCAATGACATGAATCTTGGAAGTGGGTTCTTCCCTAGACCCTCCAGACAAGTCACCAGCCAGCCAAAACCTTGACTTTGGCCTAGTGTCCCTATATGAAGAACCCATTCAAACCCACCTGGTTTCTGACCTACAGAACTGTGAGCTAATAAGTGAGTATTGTTTTAAGCTGTTAAATTCATGATTATTTGTTACACAGCTTATAAAACCAACACACTGCCTTACTCTCTGGGGCATCCACTCTGATGCCAACAAGGATAAGGAAAGGAAAGTGGGAAGTCCTTACTGGTTCCTGTGTGCAGGCAAAGGAACAGTGCACACCATTCCCAACAGCCTCAGCTCTTCCTCCCAGCCAGGTGGGAGGCTTGTACAGAAAGGCTGCCTTATTTTTTCTTTTGTAAACACATGCTTTAGGATAATGTTTTCTTTTGTCTTCTTTTATGCATCTTGCTGCAAGCTCTGAAGGTACATGCTATTTGGAAATGTCATCAAACAAGGTTGGTTGCTATCAATGCCATGTTTTAATTTTAATTTTGCAAGTTATCTAAGGGCAGGGGGCTACTGTTTCTATATACTGGCATGAAATTTACATCTACGTTTGCAGAAGGATTATTTACCAATGAAAGTAGTTACTACATTTACTCTGGGGCCCTGATTGCAGTAATAATCCTCTTATATAAGTGGCTGTCTCTGAGACATTAACCACATCTCCTCTGACTGCTTGGCGTTGGGCCAATCCAGAGCATCTCTCTCTTTGGTTGAAGTAATTCAAATTTGGATATTATCAACGCGGGGAAATGAGCTTGCTCCCAGTTTGCTGCATCAGGAAGCCAGCGCTTTGAACACAGTGTTCACTTCCCTTTGGGGAACAACATATTTTGATTAAGTGGAAATATTTTTCAACATAGAACCTGCTGCTCCAGATTTACTAAAACTGGTGCAACAGTCTATTTCCATCCCTGTGTCAAATGCTGGGGTCAAAAAATGTTGAGTGTTATGAGTAATTTGTGTCAAGTTAGTGAGGAGTGCGCAATATATATAGATATGTAAATGTATAAATACATATATGCACATATATAATAAAAGTGCAATATGCTAAGTAGACCAGATGTGCCAGAAGGACTTCCTTCCGGGGCTGCTGCTGTGAGTGCCGGGGTGGTGGCCAGGGCTGCTGCCTCAGTCCTTGGATCCCCTTGCACAAATTTTGTGCATCAGGCCTCTAAAATATCATATATAATAAAAGAGAAACATGCAAATTTGACCGTACCTTCGCTCCTGATTGGCTATGCTACCACACAATCAGGAGTGGGGGCAGGGCCAAGTGGCATGAGCGCCGGGTCCAGGGGTGGAGATGAAATGGCAGTGGTGGTGAGCGCCCAGCCCCCGGGTGCTGTGAGGGGAAGCAGCAGCAGAAGCAGCAATGGTGGCAATGGCAGGGAGCACCTGGCCCCCAAGCACTGTGAGCGGAAGTGGTGGTGAGTGCCCAGCCAGTGGGGGCGGGTGGTTGCAGGCAGCCAGGACTGAGCTGAGCAGGGCGATGGCTTGGGCAGGCTGGGAGTGAGCCATCAGTTGGACATCCCCTGAGGACTCCCAGTATATGAGAGGGGGCAGGTTGCCCCCAGTGCATGAATTTCATGCGCCGGGCCTCTAGTATATATATATATATGGGCGGGGGGCGGTGTTTGTGTGTATTTCATTTGTTTGGAAGAAAATGAAGTGTTTGAAAAATAAATTTTATTGGCTAAGCAAACCCTATTTATTTAAACAATATTTTTGCATAATTACTTGCACCATTCTGCTCAGTGACTTTGCTGTATTGTACCCATAGTTTTATTTTGTTTTGTGACTCTGATAATCACGCTTTTGTTGTGTCTGACATTTCTAGTGAATCATTTGTTAACTTCTTTGTTTGGATGGTTGCAGGGCTATTGTGATATCTTCTCTTTGGGTTTCCACCATAATCTACTGAGCTGAGTCTTTTATTTGCTGCAACAAACATTTTATGAGCTACTACATTCTAAGTTCTGAACCAATGTCAGGGAGACAGGAATAAACAATGCAGAGTCTTTCCTGAAGATGCTCATGGTTTATGATGACAGTTCTCTGGTGTGTCCCAGGGATGCAGACCCACTATTCCTCATGTGTTTTGCAAATACCTTGAAGTATTGATATGGTGCACTAAAATAAAGTAAATGCCATAAGATTTTATGACAAACCAGATATGATGTTATATTAGAGTCTAGTATAGACAAGTGTATAGGTACCAAAGACTTAAGAAAGAAGGGGGGGGGGAACAACTGAAAAAAATCTAAACATGGAGATAATGCTACATCTATTTTTTTTTTCTGTAAATTGGAAAAGGGTCATTGCTATTTCAGTTTGCCATGGTTTGAGGTCACTGTTGTATTAAAAGAAGTTAATAGGCAAACAAGTTGGAGATGGTGAATTACAAGCTTAGAGAGGGGTAGAAATAGAAGGTTTATCTTTCAAATGAAACATTGTGCTCTGCCTGTATTTTTCTCTTCCTCTCAAATTTTTAGTTCCTCTTTTTTTGCAGATAGGTTGGAGAATAAACTTACTCCAGCCTGGTATCCAGCACTCTGTGTTTTGACTCACCCACTACCCAGTCTCCCATTTCATTCTCCACATTCTCTGCTCTAGCTGCTTTGAACTGCAGCCCATATCTCATTCCCACCCTGACATGCCCAATAATCTCCTCCTCCATGCATTTTTCCATGATGGTTTTTCCCTGGAAGTCCCATCTTACCAAGAAGCAAGCCCAACTGAAATCCATGAATCTTCCCTTTCCAACACCAGAGTGAATTCTTTTATCCCGATTTTTCTATTTCTACCCCTCTCTAAGCCATGTTAGAAGCAGCCAGAACTGCCCTACTACCATTAGCCATTTGCTTCCCTTATCTCCTCCTCCAGGCAGATTGCGATGTGTGGTAAAGGAAGGCCTCTCTTGCAACCATGGTAGTAGAGGCCACTTATTAGCCCCAGATACAATCTTACTACCATGCTTATATTGGGATGGGGAAACAGAGGCTCAGGGAGTGGTGACCCAAATGCCAGAAGTGACCCAAATGGTAGATGGCAAAGCCACATTTGGAATCCCAGTCTATCTGCTTCCAAGGACTGTGCTGCCATTATACACACTCTAGAGCCTCCCTTTATTCTCATCATCTTCACGGGGATGTGGGCAGGGATGTGACTTTATCTCATCCATATGTGTTTAACTTGTCAAACACATAAAATATATCCATTGAACTGAACTGAATTTACATTAGAGGAAAGAAAAGAGATGATACCACTTTCTTTGGCTCTTACCAGCCAAGTTTAAAATGATTGATATTATTCAATATCGGTAAGTAGGTGAAAGAAAAAGAAAACCTCTTTTAATTCATTGCTAATGGGTGTGCTAATTAATACTTCCACTTTGGAATTGTCTATCAGCGTAAAAAGTTGTGTGCCCTGACGTGCAATTCCACTTTTAGAAATCCCTTCCGGGACACCAGCTACATGAGGCCACTCCACCAAACCCAGAAGACATAGCATCTCTGCCTAATGCATAGAAACAAACACAGGAAGATAGCCAAAATGAGGAGACAAAGAGACACTGTCCCAAAGGGAAGAACAGAGTAAAACTCCTCCCATCTCCCCCACCCCCCCCCCCCCCAAAAAAACTAAATAAAATTGAAACAAGCAGTCTACCAGGAACAAAGTTCAAAACTCTGGTTATAAGTATCCTCAACAAATTCAGTGAAAATTTCAACAGAGAGGAAACATAAAAACAGAAATCATAGAAAACAGCCAGTCAGAAATGAAGAATACACTACCTGAAATGAAGGATACATTACAGGAAGCCCATAGTGGAGTAGATGACATTGAGGGTCAAATCAGAGATTTGGAATATAAGGAAGCCCAAAACACCCAATCAGAACAGTGAAAAGAAAAATGAATCTTCCCAAAATGAAGGTCGTGTAAGAAGCCTCTGGAACAACCCCAAGCACACCAACATTTACATCATGGGGGTGCCAGAAAAAGAAGAAGAAGAAGGAGAGAGAGAAACAAATTGTAAACCTCTTTGAAAAAGTAACAGAAAACCTCCCTAATCTGGTGAAGGAAATAGACACAGAAGTCCAGGAAGCTCAGAGAGTCCCAAACAAGAGGAACACAAAGAAACCCACACCAAGACGCATCATAATTAAAATGCAAAAGATTAAAGACAAAGAGAGAATCTTAAAAGCAGCAAGAGAAAAGCAGTTAATTGCCTATAAAGCACCTCCCACAACTCCCACAAGACTGTCAGCTGTTTTCTCAACAGAAACTTTGCAGGCCAGCAGGGAGTGGCAGGAAATACTCAAAGTGATGAACAGCAAGATTCTACAACCAAGATACCCAGCCCATCCACAAGTTGAGAAGCACCTCACCTATCAGAATTGCTGCAAAACCTGGAGAGCAATGTGAGAGAAAAATCAAATGTGTTTTACATGTAAAATAAGGTCTTAACCCTGGCCAGGTAGCTCAGTTGGGGGTATTGTCGCCATACACCAAGGTTTCAGGTACACTCTTCAGTCAGGGCACATATAAGAAGCAACCAATGAATGCATCAATAAGTGGAACAACAAATCGATCTCTCTCTGTCTCTCTTTTCCTTCCTCTCTTTTAAAATAAATTTTAAAAAATTTAAAAGAGGTTCTTTATTCACACAATACCTTCTTTGGTTTTACTCTAAATGTCAAACCTAAAAAAGAAAAGAAGGAAAGAAGGAAGTTACACCTTTTAGGCATCCTCTGTACCCACTGCTTGGTTGCCATGACAACACCTATCTGCTGCACATTCTATTCATCTGTTTTCCTTTTCACCATTGACCATGCAGACCCTTTGCCTTCTGGTGCCTCCCAATTGTAAAATCTAACCAATACATGTCGTCTCTAAGGATGGTGCCTATTTTTAAAAATATAGTGAGCGGTTTTAATAAAAGTCAACATTTCCTGCTTCTTTTGAAACTTTGCAAGTTGGGACAGCACAGGGCCTGAACTCTCAGCAGGCTATAACAGGCTTAGATTTAATACGTGATGATTCCTTCCCTGGATCCCAGGCTATCCAGGTGATCACTGTTTCCACGAAGCAGCTTCTCCCCTTCCTGGCACCTGCTTGAAGACCTTGGAATTGGAATCCTTTTTGTCAATGATTAATGCATCAGTAAGGATTCACCTAAGTATGCCATTGACATTGCTGTCACTTGACTATTTGAGACCAGGCAATGGTATGCATGCCTGACTACACTGAAAACTTCTCAGGTGGCCTCTACTAGCTGAGGTCCTGGAGAGTCTCTAATACAGTTGTGCTTTAACTGTAGGCTGGACTGTCCTTTAGCAATCCACTGCTCCGAGTTCCTGAAATGGCAGGGGTTTTTGCTCTCTGGCTGCCTGACTCTTCTTCCTTCTGGACAGCTCCACTCAAATCATACTCTCTCAAATCAGACTATGGGACTCTAAAAATATCTCAGGCATCACTGCACTGACATAATGCTTCTATTGTCCCAAGAGCAGATTCTCTGTAAAAAAAAATAGTTTCAAGAGGCAGTTAGGTTTAAGTTCAACACTACATGTGAAATGACTTTGAACTTTTGTTTCTCCCTCCTCCTCAGTCCCCACCCTCTCTGGACAAAGAAATGCTTTTTAAAAGATCTGGTTAGGGCAGAAGAGGAGGAGGTGGGCCACAATTCAGCCTGGAATTATGAAGCATGGCTTAATCTAACATGTGCAGAGGCATCAGGGCCTGGCATAGTACCTGACACATAGTAGGCACTCAAAATATATTGGAGGGACGATTGAGAGATAGTAAGCTGCCCAGTGGATATGCTTTAGTTTATCTATTTTTTTTTTACTGAATTTTATTGAATGTCTACAATATGTGACACACTTTCCTAAACTCAGTTGAGTTTCTTCCATTCACTTACTGCATTTATTCATCCCCTGCATGCCTACTTTGCTTTTCTGCCATCACCATTTGCATGTGTGATTTTAGTTTTTTGATTGGCAGCTTATCATCTCATCACTCACCCAAATACTCTTCAAGAGCAAAGTGCTGCTCTTAGCATTAGCAGTCATCACAATGTCATTGATATCTAATTGTGACAGAAAATCTCCCCCTTCCATTTCACCTGGTGTAATATGGAATCTCTGCAATCAGCCAGGAAAAAAATTCTACAGTAGCCTTTTCCACAGGCTGGCATGATGCACATCCTCCCAAATGTACCTACACCCTAGAGAGCTCTGTGTGGTAGGCACAGTGGCAGGCTGTCCTCCTTTGGACCAAGTTCACTGAATGGTATTGTCTAACAGCCAGAAAGCAACTCGACAATCAGCAAGTCGCTGTGTTGTTTCATCAGATCCTGATCAAGCCAATTCACCGCCCCCCCCAACAGTGTTATACTGGGCATGGCACGGATGAATGAATGAATGCACAGAAAATGAATGAATAAACCAATTTTACAAATAAAACACAGACCTGAAAATTACTGGGCTCTTGTTCTAGCCACTATATCAACTTCCTGTCAATCAGCAAATCTTTCTCCCTCCGGATGACCTAAATGCACTGCTCTTTTGTTTTGCTTTCATGGAATCCTGGTAAGATTCAGTGCCCCTCATGCTCTGGCACAGCGATTGCAGAGAAAATGCAGCAGGCTTCCTCCACCGTCTGACCACAGAGCCCACAGAGACTCAAAAAATATCAAATCGTCCAGGCAAAATTTGCAAAAGCAAGAGGGAATTTTTGTTTGTTTTTGTTTGCTTGTATCAGGAGAGAAAACCCAGGCACAATGAAAAGAGATTTGATTTTTCAGGTGAGAAACCTTGCTCCTTTCTGGACACAAATATGCAGTCAGATTCTAGGGTCCTAGTTTTGTTCTATGTCAGCTATAGAATCACAGCAACACTTCTTAATGTTATGTTTTCAGGGTTTTATATTGGTCTTTTGGAAATTCATATATGTAATATGTGTCCAATTGAACAAAATTCATATGAAGTAAGATTACATATTAAATGAAAGTCCCTTTTCCCCTCTCCCATCTTTGTTTCACCTTCCAGCTCCCCGAGGAATAGACAGAGGTGGGGATTAGCCTGCGCAGTGGTGACTGGGAAGTGCCCTTGCTCTCTAGAACTGTGGAGGAGCAAAGGAAGCAGGACTGGGCAGAGGGAGAGGTTCAACTGTGATGCAGGTTCCCTAAAGGCTACAGCTGATACATAGGGGAACTTGGGCACTGAGGTAGATTGTCAGCATTGTCCTAAAAGGAGGCAGGGTCTTTGCATGTCACCCCTTCCACCATTCACTAGGTGTGAGTTGCCTCTCAACCTCTCTAGGAGAGGGTGCAAAGTTATAGGAGGCAGCTCCCTTCGGCTCAGGGCAGCTCCCTTTGGCTCAGGACAACTCCTGGGGAGGGGAGGCATTGAGTTATGAGCCACCAGCAGCTAACACTTCAAGCATGCGGGGACTATGTGCCTTATTTTTCTTTCTTTTTTGTTAAAAATATATTTTTGTTGATTTCAGAGAAGAAGGGAGAGGGAGAGGGAAAGATAGAAACATCAATGATAGGAGAGAATCACTGATGGGCTGCTTTCTGCACACCC
The DNA here is from genome assembly GCA_027563665.1 of Antrozous pallidus. Lineage (NCBI taxonomy): Eukaryota > Metazoa > Chordata > Mammalia > Chiroptera > Vespertilionidae > Antrozous > Antrozous pallidus. Next base: position 26,964,094 of record CM050526.1, on the reverse strand, counting down.
CCTACTGGGGATCAAGCCCACAACTGGGTATGTGCCCTGACAGGGAATCCAACCGTGACCTCCTAGTTCACAGGTTGACACTGAACCACTGAACCACACCATCCAGATTGTGCCTTGTTTTTTTTCAAGGGAGAATCGGGTGGCACACTACCGCAATGCACTGCATTATCTCTCCAAAGCTCACACACTTTCTATGTCTCTATGAATACATAAAACACACATGCATGCATGCACACATGCACACACAAGGAACAGTATAGCATCAGAGTTAAGGACATGAATTTTGGAGCCAACCTTAGAAATTTACAGAGTCTCTCTGGGCCTCAGTTGCATCCTTGTTTCAAGTGGGGGATAGTGACACCAGTCCTCACCATTGAAGATTAAATGGGTGAATGAATGTAAAGTTCTGGGAATGAAGCTTGGCCCATAAGAAGACTTAGCTATTTGTGTCCTCAACAATTACCTTGGACATGCTTATGTTATTCACACAGATGTATTTCATTCCTTTTAGTATCTGAATAGGACTCTTGAATATTGAATACCGTAGATTTGCCAATTTCTTTAACAATGCCCTTCTATTGGGCATTTGAGTGGTCTCTGATTTCTCACAATTACAAGTCCTGTAGCAATGAACATCCCTGTACCCTTCTCTTTGTAAACTTGGAAGGCTGCCTGTAAAATAGACTCCTGAAAGCAGAACAATTTGTGAAAAGATAAGCATATCCAAATTTTGACAGACACTGCTCACTGGCCTCTGAAAAGACTGTGTCGTTCTAACCTGGACTTTAGCATCATGAGATTCGAGTGTCCTTCTCCCCCTTTCTCAGCCTCTCTACCCACCACACACCAACACTGGGAATTAAAAATCATTTATATGCTTGCCAGGATAATTGGTGAAATAATGGATTTCCTTGTTTTAATTTGCATTCAACCAATCCTTGAGAAATGAAGCTTTCTTGTTTTTCAGCCATGCATGTACAGATGATCCCTGATTTATGATGGGGTTCATACTGGCAACCTAAAAAAGTTCAGTAAAAAATGCTTGTAATATACCCAACCTACCAAACCTCACAGCTCAGTCCAGCCTACCCTAAATGTGCTCAGAACTCTCACATTAACCTACAATTGGGCAAAATCAACTAATACAAAGCTGATTTTATTTTAAGAAGTATTGAATAGCACATATAACTTATGGGTATTGCTTTCCTATCAATGTAAAGTCAAAAAAATCCTCAGGCGAATCATCATAGGACTGTCAGAACCTGCATTTGTGACTTGCCTTAGTGTTCTTTTCCTCTGCATTCTCTTTGGCAACATGTTTTTTAACTTATATATTCACTTTGAACAGCTTGTTCACTTGTCTGCATCTTTTGAGATGCCTCTCAGCTTACAGAGGTTACATTCCATGTACTCAAATCAGCCAATCCTCTTTCCACACCTAAGTTCAGAGTTTTGTGTCTGTAGGAGGTATAAAAGAACAGCTATCACAAGGTCAGGTTCAGATGCAAGGCCCACGTTTTCCTCAGAACAGCTAGTTCTCTATCAGCCCTGAACTCTCCATCTGCCTGCAACAGACAGCTTCTTTTTGTGTCAGCCCTGCTTTCCTTTTTGTAGTGCATTCCTGATTATTAAAATCTAAGACAATTTCTAGTCTCCAATCTCATCCTCATAGCCTCTTTAGCATAGACCTTTTCCTTGCTCTTCTTTCTGATTCTGCTTTTTTTCAATTCTTTTTGACTAAACCAAAGTTGGGGGAATAACTGGAGTAGAGGTCAGCCTCCAGGAGGGACAGTTTCTTGTGCCATCATCTAACTGTGGTCACTTCTATGTGGGCTCCTACTGTTGGTGTCATCCTGCTAGGTTCTGGAACTAATAATAATGGCTACATTGCTTGTGTGTTGCTGGAGCCAGGACAACTGGGAGGCTAAAAGGAAGTGCTCAGATTTTCAAACTGGTATAGTGAACTGAGACTGGCTGATGCTGGTGTGGAGGCACTCAAGGAGTGCATGCTTGTCACACAGCACTCCTTTTGGCCCCTGCTAGGGGAGTCCACATCACTCCTTATAGGAAACAGACCTTGTGATTCCTGTCCCTCATATAAATGTCAAGCTTCATTAGCAAGAATCATAAGAGCGAGACACAAGGAACTTGAGCAGGGGTTTGGTCACTCTAAAACACAGTCCCATCAGGTTCTGCTAGTGTGGAGTCCAAAGCGAGGGCCATTTGCTGTGTGTCCTCTGAAGGAGATGTGGCTGGAGGAGAATTAATACTCACCAACTGTGCTTTACTCAAGAAAATGACTCTTCCTCCTTCTCTTGCACAGGTATGAGGATCTGGTGTGGGTGCTGCCCCACACAGTTCTGCAGAGACAACTGCTTTGCAAACTTTGTAGAGGGATGCACACTCTACACTCCAAAGATCTGCCTCGTCTCCCTTTGTTTGTTAGCTCAACAATGCCTGTGCAGGGTATCTATGATTTTGTGACTCAGCAAGAGAAGACGGATGGCAAGAATAATAATAAATGATGGCAGTTATTAATAGCAGCTGTCGAACAGTTTCTGGATTTCGGCTTTCAGTGTGACAGAGTAAGTGTCTGGCAGATCAATCTTTGCAACAACATCTGTAAACTTTGGACGGAATATAAAAAGGGCAAAATATACCCAAAGGCTCAGTGTTTGCAGTGTCTGGCAGGCGGCTAATGGATGAGTCATAACCTGTATCTCCTGGAACCTGAGGAAACACCACCAAGAGGCTGCCAAACGTAGTAAATGCCTCACGGTGGGAGAAAAAACACATCTATCGTTGTCAGTGCATTTAGGCTCCAGGTCCCTAGGAGAAGGGGATCAGTGTGAATGGAGAGGGAGATCAGTATTCAAGTTGGTTGTTCAGGTTGCCAGTGAGTTAGGCAGAGAAGGGGAGGAAACACTTGTTAAGAAATTACACAAATTAAGCCAAATATGTAAACAGTCTGAGGAATGCCAGGAAGGTAAGAAAATCAAATACAGGCACGTGACAGAGCTAGAATCAAGACAAGGGCAGGGTTAACTATGAGGAATCAGGTTAGGGTCACAGGTTTGAGATGTTTGAAAGACAGGTTGGGGTCAGGGTCACAGGTTCCAGGTCCACAGGTTACCCTATGATGATGTGGTACATTTTGCCTGTTCACGCATGAAGAGTTTTATAGCCATATAATCCCAGGTTCTTTACTTCTTTATCGTTTCAAGGGGAAAGCACAGAAGAGGCTGATTCAAGAGTTGCTATTAGCTTCTATGGGTAAAATAGAAAGATCCAATGGTTGGCCAATAGAACAGAGATGCCTTGGTCCAATTCAGCACCAAGGCCAGCACAAGGCAAAGTTTCACCTTTCCCCAATATGATCTACTCATGTCAAACAAGGAAGACACTGATATAATCAATGGTCTGCATGGATGAAGCTCGTTGTCTGGGTACTTTTAATTAGTGTTAGATCAATGTTTTATTTCCATCTTGCTAAACAGAGAGATGCCAGATAAATACAGGATCTTAGCAAAGATCATTTTGTCTCCATTGTCTGTGACATTATCATCTTAGAGGTATCCTAGAAATCAAAACTCTCACTTGGGATAATGAAATTCTTATTCATGTAATGACAGGTTTGTGACAAACTGAAGATAAATGCTATCTGATGATGTTTACTTAACAGGATTTCTTTTTTTTCTTGTCTCCCTGCTTTGCCATACCAAATTATCTATCTGTTCTAACTGAGTAAGAATATGACTGTGATACATAACCTTGGCTCAAAATTGCCCAAGGTATCCTCATTGTTAGAAGACTGAGGAGAAAATTCTACATCAGATTAACTCTCACTAGACTCAAACCATAGAGATGGCTTTTACAAACCAAAGGGACCTGCATAGCAATATTATTATTATTATATTGTGTGTGTGCAGACTATCTGGAGCTGCCCACCCCAGTCTGCCTCATGCTTTGGTCTCTAAGGCCCATTTATCTCACCTTCCGAGTTGGACCTGTCTTCCATTTGACTCCCTTGCTTTCAGAATGGGCACTTTATGCTGGTCCTCTAGCTCGATTGCTGGCTGCCTCTTTGACTATGATTACTCCTCACCACTATGACCCTCCTGGGTTTGATGATGCCAATTGAAAATTCTCATCTCACCCAGTCTAACCCAGCTCCTAGGGTCTTCCTATGGGCCACAGGCCCTCGAGGTCACATTGTCTCCACAGTGGGGGTGGGGGGACCTGAAGAGACTGATCTTTCAAAGCAGCCCTGTGAGGCTGTACTTCTTTCCTCTGAGCCGTAACTGGGGAGCTGCAATAGAAGAGGGGTAGGAATCTCTTTGAATTCCCTCATCAGAGTCCTTGCACATTTAGGCAGAGATTGTTCTTTGGAGAATGGTGACTCTCCAGCCATAGGAAGGATGGGATGGTGTAATATGTTGCAGACATACTCCTTTCTGAAGAAGGAGGCACGAGAAGGCTCTGCCTTATTATTACAATGCATAGTGAAGCAGGAAGAAGACTGTGCCATGACCTGAGAGTTATTTTCCAGGTCTCTAGGATTGACATACTGGTTTCATTATCAGCATTCAGCTGGCTTTGTGGAAGAAGCATGTATTTGGAGCAAGACCAACCTGAGTTTCAAGTTTACCCTGCTCCTGAGACGTTAGGACTCAGCTTCCTCATGTATAAAGGGAGCATACTGACCATTTATCTCAGCTTCCAAGTTTGTGTGTGTACATACGCATACATGCATGTATATGACACACATATGTATGCATATGAAACTGTGTATACATGTGCACCTGCCAAGTACTGTTCCAATCACATTATAAATGTTACTTCATTTAGTCTTTATAACAATGCTGAAGGTAGGCACCATTGTTACCATCCCACTCAGATGGAAAACTGAAGTGCTAAACAATTGGGATGCTTTGGAAGGATGCACAGCTTGTAAGCCATGTAGTCAGGATCCAAATGTGCAATGTGGCTCAGCCTTGGTGTTCTTAGCCACTGCCCTCTGCTGTCCCCTCATGGTCCCCCTAGACACACAGCCTAGTTGATACTCAGCAAATGAAGGCAATTGTAAAAATAACAGCAATTATCTCCTCACCACACACTGAAGGCAATTCCACAATGCATTGTCAATTTATTAATTCAACTAGCAAATTATGTAAATGTGCTGAGCAGAATGCAAATGTGCTTACACAAAATATGAAAAATAAAGTCGTTATCTCTCCATGCACTGCTGTACTCTCTCTCCCCCTTGCAACCACAGCACCTGATGCCCTGTGGGCATCAGTGAATGCATATTAATTTGTGTCTCACACTGTCTGGTTATAAAACATAATGATATAAATATTACCATCAATATTACAATCGTTGCAAATGAGAATGCCATGTTAAAGAAAAAGTGCCATTGGAACAGGCGTATACAAAGGTCCAGACTGCATGCCCCTTCCAAAGTCAGGTAAGTCCCAAATTCTGCACTGAGATATGGCAGGTGGAGCTGTTCTGTCCTAGCATGGCCCGAGGTGGTTGTTTTCTGTCTTGGGAACCAGCATTTTCTGTAAAATTTGCCAAGACATTTCTGCCTCTCATTCTTGTTGGCAAGTTGGCCCAATTATGAAATTTGGCAAAGGCACGGTAAGCCACCACTTCCCCACGCCTGCCATGGCACTTGGTATAGTCTGCTTCAGAATCTGGGTTAACCTTTGTTAGACAAAGCTTGCAGAACTAGGACCAATATAATCACTAATGCACAGTGTACCAGGCCGCAGTGTTCCAGCTCCCCATCCCCTTTCATGTTAAATTCACCGCCTGGACTAAATGGCCCTCTGACAAAGCCAGCCCTTTGATCAGGTTTGGCTTCCTGACATCTGTCCTCACAAATGAGTATTTATCCCAATTAAGTCATGCACATGTCTTCTTCCTATCCTCTGACGGCAAAGTGTGCCCTCATCTCAAGTCATCCCCACCATCCCCCCATATTGATCTATGTCAGGGATAACATCTTTCCCTTTGGAAGAATTCAGCTTGGCGGGCTGAAGCATGTGTAGTTTAGGACACTTTGGAGAGAAAGGGTGAGGATTTGAGGATGTGGTGGCATCTGCTAGCATCCTCCAGTGTTGGCAGGAAAACTATCCTTTTTGAGCATCTGCAATTGCTAGTGTGTAAAGTACTCCACGTGCGTTATTTCATTTTACCTTCATAGTAATCTGATGAGTATCATTGGCTCTGTACAGAGGATGAAAAGGAAGAATATAAAGCTCATTGGCTATGTGACCAGCCTGAACCAGGTGCTCAGTGACTCCAGTTTTATTCCCCCAACACCTGGCATGACCAGTATCTTTTCCTCATACACTAGGAATGGTACTGAGGTTTGAGCTCTGGAACAGTCCCCTGATACCTTTATTGTCTTCGATAAGTTGCATATCCTTTCTGATCATCTGCAAATCAAGATCTCCCAGCAATGCCCGGCTGGCATGGATCAGTGGTTGAGCATCAACTAATGAATATGTGCCCAGGTTGTAGGTTTGGTCCAGGAGGCAGCCAATCAATGATTCTCTCTCATCATTGATATTTCTCTCTCTCTCCCTCCCTCTTTCTTCCTCTCTAAAAATCAATAAAAATACATATTTTTAAAAAATCTCCCAGCATGTGCTTTGCTTATCTGACCAATTTCTTGTGACTGGGATTTGCATAGGATAATATGCTGCCCTAATGTGGTGGGTTATTGACATACACATAAACAGCCTTTGTTCTTCTATGGCCTTCTCTGGGCCCCTCCCTGACTTTTTCTGACTCCAAAAGCGACAGTTGGTCTGCAGTTGTTTTCATTATTTTGGGATAATTCGGTCCTGAAGTTGGAATATAAATAACCATTGGACGTGCTGTCATGGGAATTTCAAAGATTCCATTTTTCTTGGGGAAAGGAGAAATGGGAGCCAACAGAACAGCAATTAAACCCATAGTTTAAAAACAACTGCTACTAAGGCACAGATGATATCATGCAATCGTTGGAATTTCTCCTGTTTTCTCAGGCTCGCAGAGCAGGCAGAGCAGCCTTCTGAAATCTCACGCCGGCCAGCTGTCAGCCTGTTCCGGGGGTTGCCACTCCCTTGCATCTCCTTGGCAAAGTCCACTTTCTCACCACCCAAGTCTGTTGTGTGTAACTCCTAGCATAACCAGGAAACTATGAGGGGGCTGGTGCTGCTTCAGCCCAGGGTTCCTGTGGTGTTAAAGGGGTCTTGCTCACTATGGCAGTTTCCTGGCATGGAGACACATTGGTCACACAACAGGAACCATTCACTGAATAGTCTATGACCCAACAGTCTATCCTTCCAGCTCTTCCAATACCACGTGGGTTGATACAGCCTACATGGGACAAGAGAAACTTAAAGCCTACCTAATCCACATGTCATGTGCTAAAAAAAATCCCAGTGTCCTTTATCCAGAAAGGAGGCTAACCAGAGGCATCAGATGGGGGCTAACTCACTGTTAGTAGCTGGCCATGGAGGCATAACATCTAATCTTATGATGAATATGTCCATCTTGAACAAGAGATTTCCTGGAGTCTAAAGTCCCACTCCCACACCAGGAAGAAAGTTGAAATTTCCTTGAAAAGTTAATCAAAGAATTGATATCTGACCCAACAATTGCATCCCTAGGTACATACTCTGTAAATTGAAAACAAGTAGTCAAACAAAACATTTTACACAAATGTTCAAATACACAATAGTGAAAACAACAGTTACCCACCAGTGGATGGATGGACATATAAATTGCGGTATATTCACACAATGGACTACCGTTCAGCCATAAAAAGAAATGAAGTACTGATTTGTGTTACACTGTGGACAGATTTTTAATACATTATGCTAAGTGAAAGGAGCCAGACACAAAAGGCCACAAATTGTATGATTTCATTTACATAAAATACCCAGAATAGGTAAATCCACGAAACAGACAGCAGATGGGCGGTCATCAGAAGTGGAGGGAGGAGGGAATGGGGAGTAATTTCTTAATTGGTAAGAGGCTCTATATTGGAGTAATGAAAATGTTTTGAAGAGAGATATATGTGGTAGTTGTACAATGTTATAAATGTACTGAATGCCTCTGAATTATTCAGTTTAAAATAGTTACTTTTATGGTATGTGAATTTCACCTAATGTTTAAAAAAAAACCTACTACTAAAGCCTACAATTTCCTTTGAAATGCATTAAAAATATTAAACAATAGAGGAAGATCATTGAATGGATAGATATAAACATGTGATAAAGCATGAAGAATAAAGTGTTAATTACAAAATCCAGAGGGTAGGTAGAGGGGTGTTTAGTGCTAAATTCAATTTTCCATCAGGTTTCATAATTTTTATAATGAAATAATAGAAAAGTAATACAGTTCGGTACTTGTCATCTCATCAGGAAGTTGGAAAGTAGGGACCCAAATGCTAGTCTTCAACCTGGGGCTTCTGGGCTTGGTCACGACCAGGACATATTTGGGAACTTGTCAGGCTAAATGAGCTGAGCTTGTCCACTGCATGCATTCCTCTCTTCCCCTTCTCACCCATCTGCAGATACTGTCACCTTTTCCTGATAATATCTGCCACTTACATCTGCTATAGCCAGAACCTGTACCAGGTGACTCAGATGAATTGTCTCCAATCTTGACAACACCTAAAGTAGCTTACAGATGAGAAACCTTCTGTAATAATAAGTAAAAGGACATACTTTTTATGTAAGCCCATCGTTTAGGAAAAACCGGCAGGCAAATGAATGTATGCTGTTCAGAGGGAAAGTAATGCTAACCTTGAAGGGCAGTTGATTAAAGGGCTCATGGGGGCACTTCTGGGCTGCATGCTGGGACCATTTTATTTCCTGATCTAGTGTTAATTCCATGAGTAAACTCACATTGAAAATCCACTGGGGTGAACCATGTGCTCCTTTTTGTATGTATAAGATATATCAATAAAAGTTTAATAAAACTAAATCACTGAAACAGTTAAGTAGATTTAATCAGTAAGACCAAAAGCTAGTCTTACTTGAAAAGATTCATTTTGAGAGGATGGGATTAAGATGTGCAAATTGACAGTTATAAAAATAGTCACAGGGATGTAAAGTATAGCTTAGGGGAAATAGCCAAAATTGTTCTAATAACTGTGTATGGTGTCAGATGGGTGCTGGATTTACTGGGGTTAACACTTCATAAGTTATATAAATATCTAATCAGCATGTTGTACACCTGAAACTAATATAATAGTGTGTCTCAACAGTAAGTGAAAAGTTTTTCAAATTAGAGAAAGAACACATTCTAGTTAAACTATTTATAAAGGAGTTAGGAATAAGAAAAGACTTAAGTGCATATATAGAGAGAGCTGCAATTTTATAGCCGACTCCTGTACACAGATGTATCCCAATCAGGAATTCCAAGGCCTGAAACCCTGGAAGAAATGAATGCTTTCCTAAGAAAACAATGACACTAAGAGTGCAGGAGAGCAGCAGCCTGTCAGAGACACTGCTGCTGTCAGGAGCCCAAACAATAGCTGAATTCATAACCCTCTTCCCTCCTTAGCCTCTGGAGGGGCCACAGCCACACGTACCGATTAACCAATTAGTGAATGGCTAGGGGCATCTGGGAATTGCAGGCCCCTTGTTTTGCAAAAACTATAAAACCTGCCACAGAAAGAAGGTGGTCAGAGTCACAGTGATCAGAGTCTAAACCCCTTTCTTGTGAAACTGCAGAGCACTGGGCTAAGACTTTGCCTTCTGGAACTGAGACTGGAGTTACGTAGCCCCAAAGGAAGGACTCTCCCCAGGGCCTTCGGAGACAGAAATCCTACATGTCAGGATTCTGGGCTCCAGAAAATGGAGAGAATCAATTTCTGTTGTTCCAAGCCACCCAGGGTGTGGTAATTGATTACCAGCAGCATGAGCAGCCACCGGAAACTAAGGCAACCTCCACTCTCCAGGTTAAAAACAGACCCCAGTAGAGTGAGCAAACCCAAGATCCTCACTCCTCCCCCCGCCTCCCACACACACATGCTTCAGAGATGTGTCCTCACTCACTGGGTGGTCAGGAGGCCCATCGGCCTAGTAAAACCTCGTCCCTGGAAAAATCATGACTGTCCACCTCGGCCTCAATGTCCAGTCTCCCTTGGCCTTCTGCTGTCCATTGTCCCGGCTGATAGAAACCTCTCTCTCTTCCCTCCCTCTCTCCTTCTGCTGTCCAATTTCATTCAAACAACTGCTTGTTTTCTCTTGGGGACCTACGCAAACATTGATTTTCATGGTTGGTCTAAGTGTTGATGCCCACCACTTAAGTCCCTCAATCCCTCAAAACTTAATGAGCTACCAATTACCACATAATGAGTCACCGAGAATCATTTATTCCAAACATTTTAGCTCCCTAGCTGGGATTCAAAGAAGGGGATATTAATTCGAGATATCCCCTCATTGAGAAATTTCCAATCTAGAATCACTATAGATCACACAGTTTCCAAAGTGGGTATTTTGGGGAAAATGTGACAGAGGAACACATTCATTTGCTCCATATTTACTTAGCACCTATTTGCTGCCAAGTACTTTGCTGGGTGTTAGAAATAGATGAATAAATTAAAGGAAAGAGCTCATTGTCTCCTGTATAGTTGGGAAAAAGTAATTTAGTTGAAGAATTGGAGCACAACATGATAAGCATCCTCTTGTGGTACAAACAGGGCTGCTTAGGCATCTCAGGGAGGAAGAGGGTGTTTCTGGGGGTGGGGTAGGGCTTGTGCGTGACAGTCTCATTTGTTCTTCTAAATGCAGACTCCTCCTGTTTCACCTGGTCTCTGCTCTTGGAGGTGTCCTCTATGCACAGCATCCTCTGGGGTGCATGCCTCTGGCTTCCAGGTAGTTCTAACCAATGAGAGGCCCTCAGAGACTGGGGGAAATTTCCCTCTTGTTGCCCAGCAGGTTGGCAGCAACTGCACTGTTCTGGCAGGCCCCTCTCCTGAGTGTGAGCATGTTCCAGGAACTGCTTCCTCCTTCCTGTCTACAGCCATGGCTAGCCTTGGGCTGCCTCAGCCTCTTGCTTTCCTGCATCTCTGTAAATAGTCTTACCACACAGCATCCTTTAACCGCTGATGGGAGTGTGCTGCCTATTTCCTTCTGGGACTCTGATGGGCCCTGGGGATGGCTGCCCAGATGGGTGACCTTGGAATTATGTCCTAAAGAATAAGTGAGGTTTTACCAACTGCCCATTTTCCCCTTTTTTATTACTGATCTACCACTAAAAATTATGCATTCATTAAGGCACAGATGATGTATGCACCACCTTAAAATTCTCCTGTTGTTCAGAAAAATGACTTCAAACTTGGAAATAAAAGGATAATAGGGTGCCCTGTGATCATGCAAGGATAGTTTCTAATAAGCCTATCTAATAGGCAGGGTGGGGGCTCCCAGGCTGAAGTAAGAACATTATCAATTTCGGGGAGGCCTGGGAGTCCACTGCCCATTTGGGGACTAATAAGTGAAGCTTCTCTTTTTATGGAGAGGCCTGGGGCAGTGGTGGGAAAGGAGACTAGGGTGTTGAAAGGCCCTGGGTTCCATGCTAAGGCTTTTGAATGTTGTCTTTCGGAGGGATGGGAAATTCAAAAGACACTGACAGCATTTCATTGTCTTGAGCTTCCAGATACCCAGGTCTTTCCACCCAAACTATACTTCAGGAATCTGAGGCTGGTGTGGATCTGTGCCTCTGAATGTATGCCTTATTGGTTTGGTGCTCCTTCTTGTTGGATGGTTCATAAAATTCACTCTCAGACTGCGAGCAGAGAAAAACTGTTGACTTTTAAAAACATCAAATCACTTCAAAGGCTTTTTCTTCGACTAATGCGTCATATTATGGAAAAGGGGAAATTGCTCTTTTGATATATCACAGTTTCATTCGCTTACAGAAAATTTTACTGAACACGACAGTCTTTCACAACCTTTTTAGGAGGAGTGCTAAATCAGAACAAGGATTCTTAGCTCAGGTCTCAGAGAAAGGAAGGGGGAGAGGCGGGCTGGGGAAGAGTAGCAGAGGCCTGATTATGGGGTGAGAAGGAAGAAGTATCCAGGAAGAGAGAAAGGCTCAGAGCATTGCTACCCAGTAGAAATGTCACATAAACCAGAGACGCAAGGCTCATGTCCAATTTCAAATATTGTGGAAGCCATACTAAAGTAAAAAGAGGTGCAGGCAACCCACATGTTCCTTGATGGGTGGATGGTACATACACATAATGGAGTACTATTCAGGTAAAAGGAAGGAAATTCTGACACCTGCAACACCATGGATGAACCTTGAAGGTATTATGCTTAATGAAACAAGCCAGTCATGAAAGACACACTCTGTATGATTCCACTTGCAGAAGGGTGCTCGCCAGAGAGTGAAGGAAAGAAGGGGTGGGGAACTGTTTCATGGCATAGAGTATGTTTTGCAAAATGAAAGGAATTTTAGCAATTGGTTGCTCAATAATATGAATGCACTGAACACTACTGAACTGCACATTTAAAACTGGCTATGACGGAAAGTTCCATGTTATGTTTATTTTACCACAATTAAAAAAAAGAAATAAGTAAAATTAATTTTAGGAATATTCAATATTTCAAACTTTATCATTTCAATGTGTCAATTAATAGAAATTTATTGAGATAGTCTACATTTTTTAAATGCTAAGCTGTTGAGATCTGGTGTGCATTTTTACACTATGGCACACCTTGGTTTAAACAGCTACATTTCCTTTTTAAAAGTATATATTTTTTATTGATTTTAGAGAGGAAGAGGCAGTAAGGGAGAGATAGAAACATCAATGATGAGACAGATCATTGATCAGCTGCCTCCTGCACGCCCCCTACTAGGGACTGAGCCTGTAACCCCAGCATGTGCCCTTACCAGAAATTGAACAGTGACCTCCTGGTTCATGGATGGAAGCTCAACCACTGAGTCATGGCGGCTGTGCTGAATTAGTGCTCAGTAGCCACATGTGGCTAATGGCCACCGTGTTGAACCGTGCAGGTCTAGGACACTGGACCAGGAGAGGGCTTGACGGGGAATATTGTCTTTTTCTTACAAGTGCATCAATGACTGGCCCCATGGCGGTATTTTCTTCATGACCTTCTACCTTTGAGGCAGGACCAGACATGACTGAGACCTAACCTTTCTGCGCAGCATCCTGGGAGGGGGATTCTAAAAGCCACTCCAGAACCCTATGCTGCAAGAGACCAGAAGAGGCCACAGAGCCCACCTCCACTTTCCCGGGGAAATCCCCTGCTGTGACTGCTTGGCCCTCCATCCAGTGCTCAGTTGTTGGTACATCAGTGAGGTGTGGCCACAGATAACGGACGTCAGTCAGACTCCCTTGCTCTGTGACCTCGGATAGGTGTATAACATCACAAAGCCCAGGTTTCTTCCTTGGTAAAGTAGAGATAAAAATGTGGCCTCTTATAAGGCCATTGTGAGAAATAACTCAAAAGGCACACACAGAGTTTCAATCAACAGTGACTGGTGCATGGTGAATAATTAGTCATTTTGTTACAAAAATTATCATCATCATCATTATCATCATTACTCTGGTGCATTCTAGCTGTACAGCAGTGTTTGAATGTTGGTTTAGACTTTCAATCATTCTCGAGCCAACGATAAATGAGTTGATGGTGCTGTGATTAAGAACACAGACTCAGAGTTAAACTGCATGATCTCAAATTATCATCCTGACACTTTCAAGTGGCATGAGACTCCTTTCTCAATGCCTCCGCCTCTGTGTCCCCTGGCCCCAATCACAAGGCTCTGTCTCCCCTGCAGCATTACCTCCTCGTGTCTCAATTTTCAAATCTGTGAAATGGGAATAATAATACTCAACACTGCATAAAATTGTTGTGAGGATTAGATGGCGCTCATGTAGATGAAGACTTAAAACGTCCTGGCACCTGGCAAACCTTTGGTCAGTGGAAGCTGTTATTAATGCTAATGTGCAATAAATAAAGCAGAAACTCTGCTTGCTCTCCCAGAGGATAATCTTGCAGGAAATCTAGACCTTAAAGCAATAATACAGTAAAGATCATCCTGCCCAGTTTGCTCAGTGGTTACAGTGTCGGCACGCAGACCAAAGGGTCTAGGGTTTGATTCCCATCAAGGTCAAGTACCTCAGTTGTGGGTTCCCCAGCCTTGGTTGGGGTGTATGCAGGAGGCAACCAACTGATGTGTCTTTCTCACATCGATGTTTCTCTCTTTCCCCCCTCCCCTCTCTCTCTGTCTCTCTCTCTCCTTCTCTTTCCAGCTTCCCTTCATTCCCGGTAGAAATCAATGGGGGGAAAAATCCTCAGTTGAGTATTTAAAACATTAATAATACAGTAAAGATTGAGGGGTGTTATCATATGAGAAGTCCTTACTAAAATCTTGCTTTAACTCATTGCTATAATCTAAAGCCTCTTGTCTTCTCCTCTGCAGACAAAGGCTCCAGTTGTTGGCCAACAGTGAGCGCACTGGTCTGTCCATCCCCGGAAGCAGCAAGGCTGCCTTTCCTTCTCAGACCACGGCCCCGCCAGGTGCCACTGGCCCACCAGTTTCGAGAAGCAGTGCTTCTGTTAAGCCCTCGCAGGCTGAATGAGTCCACAGCGCCCCTAAAGAACCTACATTTCTCAGACCAGCTCTCACAGGACCAGGAAAATCCCGTTCCCCAGATACTGTCACTTGCCACTGGCGTAGGTCGGGGTGGGCTAGTGCACGCTGTGCTTTTGCACAGATGATTACGGAATAAAAAAGAGATTAGCACTGAAGCAATTTATGGTGAGCTACACAGGAGGTCAGAACAGCTCCGCTTAATCTCCAAATTGGCCAGATAGCGGAGGAGAGGATATAAAAGAAGTAAATTGTTGATAAAATTGTCCTTATAGGAGGTAGGGAGGCTAAAAGGTGCTTTTATAGCTCTTGTCTGATAAGAGCTGGCACTCGGCTGTGGCTGCCCTCCGTCATTAAAGCCCGTGCAGATTGGAGAAGTGCACAGGGCATTTCCATTTTTCTCCCAACAACTTGGCTAGTCCTCACCTTCCAAAGGAGCAGCTTCTTCACTACCACCTGCCTGCCAGGCCTCAGCCCCCAAACTGCCCAGGAGTGAGTTCGCCTCCATGCAGGCTCTGTCAGGGACAGAAGGGCTTAGAGACCATGCTGGGCTGGTTTCCTCTTCCATGGCCCTACTCATCTTTCTGGGAAGCCCTGGCACAGGACAAAGAGCTTTGCACCACCCCCCTGCCTCCCCTCCTCCCCCGCCATCCTCTAGCACCTATGGAGATGCAGTGGGGAGGCTGCTGAACTTGGGTTCCTTGTATGGGGTATTGACACAGGAAGTGAAGCTGAGAAGATGCAGAATTGTCCCAGGGAGAATGATATTGCCTGGCTTCATTGGACTCAAAAGCCAGCTTAAAAAAAAAAAAAAAAGGTCTAGTACCTTTTAATAATGCCTAATTTAGAGGGGGGAGGGGAGATAATCTAATGTGTATAAGGCTCTATATAAAAATAATATCAAAATAAACGGATATTTATCTACCATATTACAGATGGTTTTGGACACTGGAAATATGTCTCAGAAAACAGTTTGTTAATAGGAAGGAAAAGCCACAAAAATGTTCATATTTTTTTAGTTTCCCTAATATCAATGTTAAAAATTCATTCTCCCTCCGATTTTTTTTAAAGAAAGGGAAGTAAAACCGCCCTATGCACAGATATATTCATAGTGGCATTACAATTATGTAAAAACTAGAAACAATTTAAATAGCTAACAATAGCTAAACAGATTATAGCATATCCATTTAATGGATCAATCCATTTAATCCAGTCACAGAATTAACCATCCATCTGTAAACAGGACTGGAAGATGAGAAAGTATTTCTGGAATAATACTGGGGCAAGAAGCACAGTTCAGGACTATGTCTAGACTGTGGTGACAACTGTGTCACAAAAGGCTTGTGGGGAGAGCAAAGAGGAGAACCAGGGGTGCTAGAAGGGTAAGACTGGGAGACAGTCTTTTAAAAACACTTCACAATATTTCCACAATGCGCAGTTACTAGCAATGAAAACACAAATACTGACAGAGCCTAGGCATCAGACCCTGCATCTTGACGCATTTCTTTGGCTTTCCCTGCATTGCCTAAGTTAGATCCTCCCAACCTGTGTGCCAAGACACCCCCCTGGGCAATGGAGGAGCTCCAGACAGTGTGATGGCCCCAGTATTGAACTCTTGCCATGGGGTTGGCTATTTGAGGCCCCTAGCCACTCCTCCCCAGCTCTGAGCAGCCTCACCTGACTACCCTGCAGGACCAGGGCACAAGAAAGGTTGGAAGGCAGGGCCTCAGTGAGAAGATTCCCTTGATGCCTGGTTCGAATTTCATGCACACCTTCCTCCTCCCTCCTCCCCCTTGCCATAGCAACTTGGGAGCTAGGGCTCTAACCCTCCAGTATAACAGCATTCATTGCTGCATCCCAGCATGGGCTGACAGCTCTCCTCCTAGCCAAATCCCAGCTTGAAGTGTCTCAGACCCTCCCTCCCCCCCCCACCCCATTACACACAGCTGCTCAAAGTCTGCTCAAAGCCCAGTGTCCCTCTCTGGCTCCCCTCTCACCCAGAAGGGAACTTGTATGCACTTACTGCAGACATTCGAGCATTTAAACATTCAGCACCAAATGCTCAGCCATAGCAAAGCTTCTAAAGAGAGAAGTGAGGGTAGGGAAAGCAAACAAGAAACTGACAACTGAGTCTTCTGTTAACCAGAATGCAAGCAAATTTAGGGCCAGGTGGGCTAGCGCTCTGTACACCGTGTAGCATCAGTAACAAAAACCCAGAGAACCAAGCCAGCTCCCAATGCAGAGACAACCTGGGGCTGGCTGCACCGGAGCGTTAAAGCAAAACAAATTCTCTCCTGTTCTTTCCCAGCTTCAGTTTATCCAAGGGGTTCCCAGGAAATTCCAGGCTTGCTTTAAAAAAAAAAAACAACAAATCAAAACATTGAAAATATTCCCCAAAGTTCAAGATGGCAACAGCCCTGGCATCCCTGAGACACCTGCTTCTCTGCCCCGGGCTGAGAAGATGCATGACAGCCTGCTCTTTTGGGCCGAGCTGTGTTTACCGCACTCCTGCACCTGAGAGGTTAAACTGCCTTGGATTTGGTGCTGTTCGCTACAGACAACTCGAGCTGAGAACCAGAGATGCAAAAGTCCCTCTTGCCCCTCTGTGGCTAGTCGAATGCAAATGCGCCGTTGAAGAGTGGCAGGTGAGCTGGCAAAGGCACAGAGAGCGACACATCCACAAAAGAAAGTTGAGAAAGAAATCCTCTGGGGAAGTCTGTTCACCCTGGACAGCTCTCTCGGGCTGAGGTGTCTTTCTGCCTCACAGCCCACTCTCACGGATGAAGAAGAAGAAGAAAAGAAATATTGCCCACCTGATGCTCAGGTCTATTCCCATCAGCAGAGAACGTGCGAGTGCGTGTGGGCAGACACCTGCACCTCTTTTGGAAGAGGGCAGATCCCGCATGCACTTGTGAAGCATCCCTCTCACTCCAGCCACAAAGCCCTAACCCCCCCCCCCCACACACACACACACAGCCCATCTCCCCGCCGAGCCCCCTCCCCAGCATTCCTTCCCCAGCGGCAGAGAAAGCATCGGTTGCTACTCACATGTGGCAGCTTCAGCCTTCCTTTACCTCTTCCCAGCCTGTGCACGGGCTCCGATCTCCGAGGCAGCTGCCGTGGCTGCTGCGGCTGCTGCTGCTTTTCCTGCTGCAAGTGAAACAAGCCTTCATCGACAGAGATGCTTTGCCTCTGGGCTGCTTTGTCTGAGATTCCCCAGATGAATGCCGCCTTGTTTATGTCATTATCCGAGTTCGATAGCTCCCCGGGCTCAGGCTGGGCTTTGGGGCTGTCCTCTTCCACCGGCTGGGCTTCTGGGGAGAGAAACAACAGACCTGAAACTGACAACTGATCAACTGATCACATGAACACACTCCAGGGGATGGCAACCCAAGACTCAGAGGTGGCACATTCGTTCTCAACGATACCGTGAACAGCTGCGGGTCTCCTGTCTCCTCCTGGCACTGAGAGCCTGACCAGGTTGAAGAGGCATCAGTTCTGAACTTAACAGCATCCAGAATGGCTCCAGGTGAAGCCCTGTGGGCATTACAAAGTGGGAGATCACAGCAGGATCCCGCCACTCCCAGCCCTGGTCCATATTATTGAACCTTATCAATAAGGGGGACAATAGCATTTGGAGGTTAAAAGTTCAAACTTTCAGTCAGGCCAAAGTTTATATACAGGGAAGTGAACTTAGGTTCAAAAGTGAGCTCCCACCTATTTGCTGTATGGTTTGGACAAAGTCCTTAACCTCTCTGGTCTTTTTCTTTATCTGCCCATTAGGAATAATAACACTTACCCTACAGAAGAGCTGCAAAAAGTGAGATGAGATGATATAAAGAAAGCATGAGTATAATGGGTGTTCGTAAGATAAATAAAGGCCCCCTCAACCTGGAGTAGTATTTGCTCCCTTTGGGGACTTTTCATCTCTTCAAGAAGAACTTTGTGATTGTACTAAAAAATGTCAGGACCATTCCAATGGCCCCTGTCCTTCAGCAAAAACAGATTATGATATGACATCTGGGAAAGGAATTTTCGGATCTCAATCGTGCCAGAATGCGGGAATGTCCATTTCTCAGATACAGGAAATAGAGCCACTGGTTCCTTAAAGTCACTAGGCAAGAAGACGCTCCCTTAGAAACAGTCTTGTGAGAACTGAACAGCAATCTGCTCTCATGCACGCTCTTCATTTAGGGGAGTTTCGATTTCTCATGACTGACAGATTTTGACCAGGGAATCCTCAGTAGAGAAATCTGTCTTCATTTCAAAGAGTAAAAGAGGGTGTGTCCGAGGAATGAGAAAATCCAGACTGTGACCACCCGAGTGCACCTCTGAGACACTCGAGTCCTAGCTTCTCTCTTCCCCACTGAGGTCACTGGTGTACATTACTGGCACATCTCCCATTTCCCATTATCCCCAAAGCAACAGAAGAAAGCTGCTAGTTGCTGTTTGGGGGGAATTTTTATCACACTGAGATCGTTCCAGGGGAGCCAACATAAAGAAGACACAGAGTTGACAAAGGGGTTAGCCCTGTCCCCCATGATCCACCTTGCCCTGCAAAGGAGTGAGAAGGGATGTATGCTTTCAGGATGTATTGTACGCTCAGAGCACATGCCCCTGCCCTCCAGGTGAATCAGGATGAAGATACAAATGTGGAAAGCCTGGACCAGAGAAGTCCCTGATTGAGTCTCCTCCCACAGGTCTGATGACCATTTAAAATATGAAGATAACATGGGGGAGGCCTATTAAATAACAGTCAATAACAAACAGCTTCCTTCTAAGAGCTTAGAGAGTCGCAGTTAAGATTCCAGAGACATGAAAGGACCATTTATTGAGGAATGGGTACAGTGTCTGCTGCTTTGTCAATACTCAATGACTGTTAGCATTTAAAAAATATATATTTTATTGATTTTTTTACAGAGAAAAAGGGAGAGGGATAGAGAGTTAGAAACACTGATGAGAGAGAAGTATCTATCAGTTGCCTCCTGCATACTCCCTACTGGGTATGTTCCTGCAACCAAGGTATATGCCCTTGACTGGAATCGAACCTGGGAGCCCCGACTCTGCAGGCCCACACTTTATCCACTGAGCCAAACTGGTTAGGGATGACTGTTATCATTTAATAATAGTAGTCACCAATAAGAAGGGAGATAAAGGAGTTGCTTTCAGTTTGAGCTCATTAATTGCACCAGATAACACTAATATTTTATGCATCTTGTCTCATTCAATTCTCAACCTGCCATTTATCTGCACTTCCTGATGGCACCCCCTTCAACTATACCCACAATCTGACCACCTCTCACTTTCTTTTTTTAAGATATATTTTTATTAATTTCAGCGAGGAAGGGAGAGGGAGAGAGAGAAACATCAATGATGAGAGAGAATCATCGATCGGCTGCCTCCTGCACATCCCCTACTGGGAATCAAGCCCACAACCCAGGCATGTGCTCTTGACCAGAATCGAACCTGGGACCTTTCAGTCTGCAGGCTGATGCTCTATCCACTGAGCGAAACCGGCTAGGGCCATCTCTCACTTTCTCCATGGTTACTCACCTAGTCCAAGACTCTGTGATCTCTTCATGCTTCATTTCAATAGCCTCATTAACTGCTCCCTTTCATCCTTTGCATCCTAGTTAATTGTCAATAGAGTGTGATCTTTGAAAACCAAGAGCCAGACCATCCCACTCCTCTGCTCAAAACCCTCCAAAAGCTTCCCCCTCCTTTAGAAAAGAAGGCTAGTGTTCTTATTGGACTCCAAGGTCCTACAAGATCTGGCCCTCTGCCTCCCCTCTTCTTACATCTCTTTGAGCTCATCTCCCATTCCTCCCTCCTTACTCCTAACACCCAAGACATACAGCCCTATTGCTGCTCTTTGAACACACCATGTGACCCACCCCAGGGGCTTCGACCTTACCATTTTCTGTATCTCGAGAACTCTAATCCCATATACCTATCTGGCTTACTTCTTCACTCCTTCAATCCTTTTTCTAATACCACTTTCTCACTGACACTTTCCCTGATCATCCTACTTAAAGTCACTCTCTTACTAACACTCCCTTTCCTCCATCTGTGTTTTTCTCCACTGTATTAACCTCCAAGTAACATACTGTATATTTCCCTTTTTTTTTGGAGCATGTTGTCTTCTGAAGTCTGCCCTATGAGAATGTAAGATTGAGGAGAGTAGACTTCTAAAACTTTTTATTTCATTGCTGTACACAGCCTAAAGGAGAGCCTGCACTTAGCAGGAGCTCATTAAATATTTCTCTAATTGAGGAATAGAACTAAAGGGATTGAATCTTTTGTCAATGGTCACAGAGTTAATACCTCACAGATTTATACTTAAGCAAATGTTGCTGCTTCCATAGCCCGTATTCTTCCCCTGCACCAGCGATGCCTATCAAAATGTTATGCAAACTATTATGGAGTGTCTACTAAAGCAATGTCTTAATTTCTAGTGACTCTTGGGTCTTATGCTACATTTCAGTGGCATCAGTCTATGTCTCTGTCATTGTTTGCTAACATTTCTATTAACAAAATATTTTTGTGAGCTTCAAGTGTATTTTACCAAAGGGAAGAATAGCCACTTTATTTCTTTGAACAGATTTATTGAAATCAATGTTCTGGCTGAAATGAAAATTTTCCTTATAGCAGATGTCCTTGACTGATCATTTTAAAATAAAAAGCAATCTCTAACACTTCCTAAGTTTATTTTGTGCACTGAATTATTTGAGAAAAAAATAAATAATGCCCTGAAGTAATTGAATTTTTGAAACGTATTTTAGAAGTGGTGGTTGGGGGACAAGAGACTCTGTGAATAGTTTTCAACAATATGTGGGAACATGAATTCACTTTTCATTTGTAACTTTCATTTGTTACTTGGAAGATTTCTTAATGCAGACAAATCCCTCGATCGGGAAGAAAAGTTGTCCTCAGGGGGCCGTACATGGAGAGACCCTTCCCCGTGGAGGAACGCTGATGAGGTGCAGAGGTCTCTGGCTCAGGAGTCAGAAGTCTAAGTCCCAGTTCTGTCCTTGACCTTCGAGGCGACTTTGGGGAAAGCTCTTCAGTCCACTTAGTCTGTGTTCTATATCTCTATAAAGAAGAGGTTGGATGAGCTGATCTGTTATCTCTTCCAGGATTAAATTTTTGTTAGACCATGTGCTCTGTCTCCAGTTGTGAGGGTGAACATGCTCTACAAAGCAACCCAGTTGTGGATAATTGAGTTTAAGAAGGTAGACTCTAGTTATAAGACCAAAACCAGCTGGTCCATGCCAGGACTCACTGATTCATTCATTTATTCATTCACTCATTCATTCTCTTATCAAGTACCTATTATACATCTGCCACTCTGTTACATGTCTAAGTATATAAAGAAGAGTAAAACAGTCTTTGTATTAAAGTTGTTCATAAAGTTCCATAATTGTCTGTTAGTGTAGAAAACCCACAGACAGTTATGATGCTCTGACTTAGGGATAACTTTTTGTGACCCTTGAGCTAAATCTTAAAGAAAAAACTTTTCCAGGAAGAAGGTAGAAAGGAATGAAATGGGTAGTCCAGATGGAGAACACATCACCTGCCAAGGTGAGAAAGCTGTCAGAATATGCCCATGTTTTATCAATTGAGATTTTGGGGTAGAAATAATGACTTTATATCTTACTTCTCTTGCTCTTCTCCAGCAATTGAAAAGGTCTTTATTCATCACAAGGATATAAAAAGAGATATTTGAGAGTCAGAGTCTGTTCAGT
The DNA here is from genome assembly GCA_027563665.1 of Antrozous pallidus. Lineage (NCBI taxonomy): Eukaryota > Metazoa > Chordata > Mammalia > Chiroptera > Vespertilionidae > Antrozous > Antrozous pallidus. The sequence goes on along the minus strand of CM050526.1, from coordinate 26,941,718 downwards.
AGCATTCTATACAAAAGAAGGCAAAGGAAGTGAGATCTGGAAATAATCCTTTCATGTCTTTGCTAATGTCATCCTTGTGTCCTGCAACCTGCTGACCCTCACTATTCTGCTGAGTAACACATCCTATGTGTAAATGTTCATCAAACAGAGATATCATGGGCTGAATCAATCTTGCATGAGAAAATGTTTTTTCATGAAGATTGAGGAGACTGGTACCAGACTTCCTGGACCGGAGTCCGGGCTCAGACTCAATTTCTTCATCTGTAAAGTGGAAGATAATAATGGTACTTATTTCAGTGGTTTGTGAATTAACTGAGATAATCCACATAAAGCTCTTAGCACAATCGCTGGCATGGGGAAAGAGCTTGATCAATTCTCACAGAATAGTTCAGGCAACTGCACTTGCTCAGAAATCCTTAAAGTAATTTAGTGTTGGGTTCATTGACTAGATGCACTCTTCATATTGAACTAAGAAAATTGGAATTAAATTGTTGTGCTTGAACTACATTTCAAAAATCATTGCTCAAGCAATATTAAAGCTATCCTATCAAATTTTGACAGGCCAATTTTCAGTTACTGGGACACTGGCAGACAAGACTAAAGACGCGTGTTTAGCCAGTGGATTCAGGAGGTAAGACTAGGATTTGATTGCCTAGGATACTTCTTTCCTTAATGTCACTGGATATTGGCAAACACTTCTCCATTTGAGTCTCTTACAGGTAGAAGTTAGGATCTGTCTTCAAATTTATGTGCTTAGTGTTTAGAACAGTATGTGGCCCTCACAGGTGCTTTAAGAAGCCTTGCACTGATCTACCACTGAGACCTTGTAGTTAACCCATTGCACATGTTCAATGACTGTTCATCATTGCAGAGGTTCATGGAAACTCTGTGTCTATGACACTAAGTCACTGTTATAGAACACTAGAAGCCCAGTGCATGGATTCATACACCAGTAGGGTCCCTCAGCCTGGCCTGCAGAATCAGGCTGAAACCCACTCTCTGACATCCCCCGAGGGAGGGGTCCCAGATTGCAAGAGGGTGCAGGCCAGGTCGAGGGACCCCCGCAGGTGCACGATCAGGGCTAGGGAGGGAAGTGGGAGGTTGGCCAGCCATGGAGGGACTCTGGGAGAGCTCCAGGGCATATCTGGCCTGCCTCAGGCCTGATCAGCTGGACCCCAGCAGCAAGCTAATCTACCAGTCAGAGTGTCTGCTCCCTGGTGGTCAGTGCACATCATAGTGAGCAGTTGAGCAGCCTTAGCATATTACACTTTGATTGCTTGTATGGCTGACTGGTCGACTGGACACTTAACCTATTAGGCTTTTATTATATGGGACTAGGGGCCTGGTGCACGAAATTCATGCACTGGGGGTGAGTGGTCCCTCAGCCCAACCTGCCCCCTCTCACATACTGGGGATGTTCTCCTGACAGCTAACCTCCAGGCTGACCAAGGCTGAAAGCCTTTGGCTGAGGCTTTCCATTCTTGGGCAGGGGACCTCGGCCAGGGGACCTCAGCCAGCGATCACTCTGGAATTGGGCTGATCACTCCGGGATCAAAGCTGACTGGCTCTGCCCCAGCCCAGCCCAGCCCATCCAAGGCTGGAAAAAGCCTCTTGGCAAGGCTTTTTTCGGTCTTGGGCATCTAGAGAAGGGATCGCCCTGGGATCGGGGCCCATCACTGGCTGGCTTCGCCCCCAACCCACCCCAGCCCACTCAAGGCCAGAAAAAGCCTCTCCAAGAGGCTTTTCCCAGCCTTGGGAACCCAGCCATAGCCTTGCCATGGGCCGCAGCCATCTTGGTTGGGTGTTAATTTGCATATCACTCCTGATTGGCTGGTAGGCATGGCTTGTGAGCATGGCTTATTGGGTATAGCAAAGGTATAGTCAATTTGCATATTACTCTTTTATTAGATAGGATAAGGCCAGTGTAGCAAGATGGCACTTCAATGCATACCAAGACATTGGAACCTGAACCTAGGTATACCACATTTTTCTGTGTATAAGACACTATTTTTTTCCACAATCACTAGTTGAAAATCCAAGGGGCGTCTCATACACAGAAGTCAGCCAAGGAGGGAGCTGCATTCCTCCAATACAAGTCTTATTGTTACTGATGCCAGCTGATGCCATAATTGAAGGTGGAGGTGGAGAGTGTGCAGATGCAATAGGGACCAGAGCATTTTGAGCCCATAAAGATGTCAAAAAATAAAAAGATAATTATCAGCAAGTGATTGCCTTATTTTGCAAAATTCAAACTGAATGTAATCAGCTATGCAAAAGAGCACAGAAACAGAACTGCAGAGAGACAGTTTGGACCTCCTCCCACTGAGTGTATGATCAGATAGGGGAAAACAGGAAGAACAATTCCTTAAGATGCCAAAAAACAAAAACAAAAAAAAGAAGCCTTAAGAAGAAAACCAGCAAAATGTTTAAAATATTGATTTCTTAATTTTAGGTTGGAAAAGTGTGGGGGGGATGTCTTACACATGGGGGTGTCTTATACACACAAAAATATGGTATATCATAGAGATAAGACTTTAAAAAAGTAATTTTTACTACCAATAGGGGATCTTGTTGAAGTTTCAGGATCCACATTGGGGGTTTAAGAGATGTGGTGATCCTAATTCAGACTTTTTAGGATCCTTCAAGAACTCATGATGGGCAGACAAAAATCCCACTGCCTCTGATGTGAGAGCATTCTTTTTTTAATGTTTTTATTAATTTTAGAGAGGAATGGAGAGGGAGAGAGAGAGACATCAATGAGGAGAGAGAATAATTGATCAGCTACCTCCTGCACACTCCACACTGGGGATCAAGCCCACAACCCAATGCATGAGCCTGACTGGGAATCATACCATTATCTCCTGGTTCATAGATTGATGCTCAATCACTGAGCCATGCTGGCCGGGCTGTGAGAGCATTCCTCATAAGGAACTCGGGAGACTGAAAGCCGCACTTACTGAATAGCACCACACTGATCTCTTCCAATATTCTTCCCAGAAAAATGTACCCTTTCAGATAATTCCTGTTAAGTATGACTTCCATAAGATATACATGTCAGATTACTCATGGTCATCCAACTTTCAACCTTGTACTCTCCTGGACAACTTCAGATACTCAATGCATGTCCATGGAATAATTAAAAGCATGAATGAAAGACTGTTTTCATCCTGATGATTAAATAGGAGTTTTCCTTCTGTCTCCTCAAAAGAAAGAATATGTTCAACAAAGCAGGTCACTGAGGATGCATTTTGGACAGGAAAGGCCACTGGCTCTCAGATTTCAGTTTGTTGCTGGTGCCTCCAGCTTCATCAGGATGTTACATTCTTGGTAACAGCATCTGCTGTGCTCCTATCGAACACCCACTGACAAATACAGAACCTCTGCTCTCCCAGGACCTGCAAAGGACAGAGGGGCTCCAGCTGGAAGAGACAGCACAAACCCATATTTCATAACAATTACTCTGGATACCAGGAAAGGTGGCAAGAAAAACTATTAGCAAGTTGGTGAAAAGATTTATGGCTTGGCAGCTCAAAGGTGTGACAGGTTTCTCCTCTGATGAAAAATCACTTTGTTGGAGGTGAGATAAGGGCAGGCACCCTGCTCACCAACAGGGCATCCATCAAGTTCACTTCACTTTTGAGCAACCCTGAGTCTCAATCTAAAAATGTCCCTTCAGCTCCCTGGGGCAAATACTTTTTTATTTCTCCCAGAGAATATTTCAGGATTCACACAGTTCAACAGACCATACTGTTGATATCTGGAGGTTAATTCTCAGTCCTCATTTGACATGTCAATAATAGTTGACCTTGCTGAATGACCTTTTCCTTCTTGAACCATTTCCTTCCATTTTAGGACTTCACTGTGTCTTGATTCTCCTATCACCACGCAGGCCAATCTTTCCCAGTTTCCTATGTGAAGTCCTGGTTTCTGCCCAACCTTTAACACTGGGTGCTCCAGTTCTCGCTTCTCTGTCCATATCCATTCCCTTGGCATGCTCATCCAACCTCGGGCAGTCAAAGACCACCTGAACCCTATGGGATATACTCTTGACTTTAGCATAGACCTCGCCCCAGAATGCTAGATGAATTCGTCTAATTGTCTACTCACTATCTCCACGTAGATGTTTGACAAGCACCCTTCAGTATAATGTGGCTTCAGTCAAATGTCTGACCCAGTCCTACTTTCACCACCAAGCCAACTTGAGTCATCGTATCTCAGACTTGACAGATTCTGAATCTTGTGGTCATGTTGTTTTTCTTGTTTCTTTCAAATGCCACATCTAACCCATCATTTAAAATGTGATTGGCTCTACTTTCAAAATCTTTCCAGTACCTTGCCATAGTCTCACTGCCCTCATCTCCCGAGCTATGCTTGGGCCATTGAATGAGCCCCCTGACTGGATTTTCTGCTTCTGCCCTGGTGTCTATGTAGCCATAGGGGGACTTTAAAATCATGATTTTCATTAACACAAAGCCAGAGCAATCCTTTCAAAATTTAAGTTCCAATTCCAAAATCACTCAGGATAAAAGGCATGGTCCTGAACTTGACCTCAAGGTCATGCCAGATCTGGTCCCTCTGGCCTCACTGCCTACCACTCCTCTCCTTCCTACTCCACCCAGCCACACTGACCTCTGTTCTCTTCCTAAAAACTTGAAGCAAACTCCCACCTTAGGCTCTCTCCTCTGTTTAGAGCATTCTGCTCTGCCTGTATCTGTGACTCTTCCTTTGCTCTCTTCAGATGTACCCTCTAATGTATACCCTTAGGAGACCCTGTTTAAACACCCTGCCGTCTTCTATAGCAGAAGAATCCAAGTTCTCCTTTTCTTCCCTGTGAAAAGAACTGACTATGAATGGGTGGGGTTGAGGAAGAGCAGAAAGAAGAGAAAAATGCCGAGATGGAAAGGGGTATACAGTATTGCAAAACATCACCTAATCACCATGGAAACCAGGAAATGAGGAGGGAGAAGAACCAATTTCAAGGTGAGTAAGGGGGTCTGGCAGGGTTCTGAAATGGAGATGTTCAGCAGTCAGTTATTTTACAAGTAAAATTCTTCAGGTAACTATGGTACAAAAGAGAACTGGACAGGAAGACTGTCCTGTCAACTGGACTTGAAGGATCCGGGAGGACAGAGTTGAGATCACAGTGCTGAGGATGGATGTGAATCTGGAAGGCAGCCCTGGGGCTATTTCATTATCATGATCCCCAGTGTGTGCATAGCTCTTTAGAGTTTGCAATTTGCTTCTCTACATGTGATCTCATGTGACCTTCACCACCCCATGAGGTCATCTGGCCAAGCATTACCCATCCACATTACAGAGGAGGAAGGACACTTCATGCAAGCTTACAATAAGGGGAAAGGGTGGTGAAGGCTATCAGGAGTGCCATCCTCAAATTCCTTCATACACTTTCTCTCTCATTCATTATTTTAGGATCTTAACAATTAGAGAGTCCAGAAACTTCTAAAGTTGTAGGAAACATTGGATGTGTCTGTACACATATATTATCTTTTCCCCCTTGATTGAAGTTCCCATCTTACCTAATAATAGACAAAGATGTAAATTGACTGTACCTCCGCTATGCCCATAGCCAGAATATGCAAATTAACCCAACCAAGATGGTGGTTAATTTGCATACATAGGCACCCAGTGCCTGTGTCCCAGGAACATCCTGGCACCTGGGTCACTGTGAGGTAAATCATCAGAGCTGAGGGGCAGGGGCTGAGCTAGTGATCTGAGGGTCCCCTGCCTAGGCCAAAAGCCTCTGTAAGCCATAAATAGGACATTCCCTGAGGGCTCCCAGTATGTGAGACGGGGCAGGTTGGGCTGAGGGACCAGCTACCCATAGTGCACAAATTTCGTGCACCAGGCCCCTAGTAACTTTCATAAGATCCTTTGTGGTCTTCAACCCCCAAATGATTAAGCACTGCTGCTTAAAGTGTTTTACCTGGGTCACCAATAAAATCAACAAGAGCAAACAACAAAAATACCAATAGTAATATTTATTTTAAAAAATACAGTAATGCTTTCTGGATCTTACCCCAAGTTATTCAGTTGAGACACATTAGGTAAAGTCAGGAATCTGCATTATTAGCAGATATCCCTGAGAATTCTTAGGAATGTTAATAATTGTCAACCAATCTCCATCTCTGCCATCTACAATTGACATAAAGTGAATTTCCAAGTGCATTTTTAAATTCTGATCTCCAGGGCTGTGAGTTATGCAACTGTAGCCATTGTCAGCAGGGAGATTATCTGGTCACAAAGCAGTTTTTCCACCACAAGGATTGGATCAGTTCTGAGGCAACTTCTTGAGCTCGAGGAACCCAGGAGGTCTTCCCTGGGCTGCTACCCATCGGGAACAATGAGCACAGGGCTCTCCAGAAAGGCCACAGACAGCCCTGATCTCCCAGGTGTGTTCACCATCTGCCAGACTCATTCACAAGCTTGTCAGACTTGGAGGTCAGTACTGGTCATCAGTGATAGGCCTAAGAGGACCCTTCTTGGGCTCTTCTGGAGTGTGCCTGGCTCTTGAGTAAACAGGAACAAGGGTTGGCAAACTTTTTCTATAAAGAGCCAGGTGGTAGATACTTAAGGCTTAGGGTGCTAATTGGTCTCCATTGTTATTACTGAACTCTGTCATTGTAGCTTAAAAGCAGCCCTAGACAATATGTAAATGAGTGGGCGTGGCTGTGTTCTGATGAAGCTTGACTCCCCCAAATTGGCCCACCAGTCCCAAGTGAACAGAATTGGGCTGACCAGTCCCACTTAGACAACCCCTGCACTGGAATCAAGACAGATGCCCAATCTTCTTGATCCTCTATATTGTTAGAGGGAAGCAGTGATGTGAATAATCTAAAGTAAGCAAAAATGTCCATAAATCCCATCATCCTGCTCACTCTGCATAATGTCTTTGGAAAAGATTCCACTCCTCCTATAGCTGCTGATTTAGTTTTCTAATTAGTTTTGCTCAGGATGATATTGATATGGGCTTACACTCTCTGAGCAGATCCCCCTTGGGGCTCAGGAGGAGGCCGAGAGTTGTGGAGAGCAAAGTGAGCAAAGCAACCCTTGGATTAAAATTAGCCCCAGATAATGGAAGAAAAGCTGTCTATAACCTGCCAGTGGGAATGAGCCATGCTCCTGTGAGTGGCTGAAGGTTTATTAAATTTGAAAATGGCACCTCTTGCCTTCATTTACCTGCCTCCCAAAGGCCTGCGTCTGAGCAGGTAGACATCACAAGGGCAGGAGGCCTCCACAGAACTGGAAGAAGCGTTTTTCCTGGCTCACACATTCCACAGCTGGGAGCACGCAGTGCTGGGAGGATTAGCTCTGTGTCTATTCTGCGTTAGGCACAATGTGAGCTGCTTTACAAACAATAATAATAACAGCTAATACTGACTATGTGCTTGATACTAATTGTTCTGCATGAGCTATATCATTTAAACCCCAATGTCCCCAAATTAGATACTATTAGTGATACTCTTCTTATAGAGACAGGCTAAATGAAGTTCTCAATATGACTTTTTCTCAGTCCCAGAGTTACTTAATATAGGTAGTCTGACTCAACAGTGCATACTTTTGGACATTTTGTTCAATTGTCCCTAGGTGTTCATTTCATAGGAAACCTCCTCTTAGAGTGGTATAATTATTTGCATTTTACAGGTGAGGACTCTAAGAACATGAGTGACTTTCCCTCAGCTACATACAAAATCAAGAACAGTCCCAGACCCAGGTCTGCCTGACTCCAAAATCCATATTCTTTATACTATACTGGGGTTCTATGCAGAATCTTTACCCACCTGAGTCTCCATGTCCTCTCCTGTTGTCTCAACTTACAGGAAAGGAGTTCAAATAATCCCATGATTTCAAAACAATGTACTTTAAAGATGTTAAAGTGCTAAATAATTATAGCTTATTGATTAGACATAATGAACTCTGGAGTTGAATAACTCTGAATTCAGGTTTGGAATGTGTCACATGCCAGCTGGGCGACCCTGGTCAAGTTCCTGAGTCTCTCTGGTTTTAAATGTTTTTATCTGTAGAGTTGGCATTATAATAATAATACCTATTCCATAAGATTATTGTGAGGATAAAATGAGATACTATTAGAGCTTGACAACTAGAGCCCCAACATGTGTCATTCTTTCTTCATTTTATACTGGAGGCCTGATGCACCAAATTCATGCAAGGGGCTCAGCCCTCACAGTCCCAGCTTTGTCTGGAAGGATGTCCAGAAGTTTGTTCAGCTGTTCAGTCTAATTAGCATATTATGCTTTTATTATTATAGAAGATGGATTTGAGAAATTGAAGAAGACAGAGGTACTACAACAAGGATTCAGGGACTCAGGAAATACAAGTGCAATAGGAAAAATAGCTCAGAGAAAGAGATGAGAAATAGAAGTCATGTCACAACCCTGCCTCCTTGGATTGCTCTTTTGTTCTTGTTGTAGGTGTATCCACAACTGCTGTCATATGAATATGCTGGCAGATTCTATCAGATTCTACGACAATAACTCCCCTGGGTCATATTAAGTGGTCTAGTTACATTGTTTTAGAAAAGTATATAGTCATAAAAACTAGACCTAGCATTTGGAACAAGCCAAAGAGGGAGTGCTGGAGAAAAGAAGAGCTGATGGCTCCAAGTTGCTCCTAGGCAGCTGGCAGCCCATCAGGACATGAAAGAGGAGATTGGGGAATCCAGTTGATTTATGCCGCCTTTGTCGGAGGTAAAGTATGATAATTAAGTTGGAAGGCAGAGACCCTGACCTATGCAGTGTGTTCGAATATCTCCTTGTAAATCAGTTTACTGGACTTTATGTCATGCTCCCCCATTATAGAAACTAGATGGTTATTTGCTTCCCAGGCCAGTTTTTACATGGCAGAACTGGGGAGCGAGGCCCCGAGTAGTAAATACATCATTAAGAATGGCAGTTTCAGCCAAAACCGGTTTGGCTCAGTGGATAGAGCATCGGCCTGCGGACTGAGAGGTCCCGGGTTTGATTCCGGTCAAGGGCATGTACCGTGGCTGTGGGCACATCCCCAGCAGGGGGTGTGCAAGAGGCGGCTGGTCGATGTTTCTCTCTCATCGATGCTTCTGACTTTCTATCCTTCTCCCTTCCTCTCTGTGAAAAATCAATAAAATATATTTTAAAAAAAAGAATTGCAGTTTCAGCCTTTGTTTCCCGGGGGAAATGCATTTCCTATCTCACAGGGTCAAGAAGGCTCAGCGAAGATCCCGCCAGCAGGCCAGGGGATCCCAAGACAGGTGCTGGGTGTGGAGGCCACAGGGGAATAGACTACAAAGGAGACAGAACTGAACCTCACATCACCCTGATTGGCCCTGGAGGATGGCTGGTTAGCCAGAGACGGGTAAGATTCCTCATGAAAGGAATAACCTAAGACAGGCACAGTCACAGAGGGGCCAACAGGAGAGAACTAAAAGGTCAACAGAGGTGGGGCACAGACCCTCACCCACTAACCTTGCAGGGGCCTCAACTCTCACTCCTTCTGAGGGAGGTCTCCTGCCCACATGGCTGCTTCACCTCCTACACACAGCTCAGATCAAGACCCAGGTTATAGACAGAGACTCAGCCAGCAAAAGCTGCCCTATATCTAAATTCAATCTAGTACCAGGAATGCTCAGGGCCTACTCAAGAATGCAAATAATCCTTTCCACTAATATTTACAGGGTAAACTAAGATTTTTGCTTGAGTATTTGTGTGCAAAAATTAAAATTTAAAGTTACCAAGACTGCAATATAAATTTTCCGAAAGCCCCCATTAATAAAAAAAAAGGGGGGGGGGTAGTGAGGTAATATCATTTAAGGAAAAATATCCGTAAGTAAATTACATCTAGAAAATTCTTACTCCAGAAAAGTTATTTCCATTTGTAATGCCAACAGCAGGGAACCCATGAAAAACACACATGATGTCAAAATAAGCAAAAGGAAAATCATTTGGTCAAAAATAAAAAGAATCCCAAGTCTAATTTACAGAAAAGATCCCTTTATTAACTTTTGGTCGAGAATATGTTTGTATATTTTCAGAAAACAACTACAAGACCATATGGGTTTCCTGCAATAATGAGGAACTGACAGGTCTGTTTCAACCGCAAAGACAGTCCAGAGATGGAAGACACTGATGACACCTTGCCATGCTAGCAGTCAGCAGCTGTGTGTTGTTGCAGGTGGCCCAGGACCATACCAGAGAGGGTGGAACCTGCATTGCCACCATATGTCCACCATGCAGATACCATTGCTGACATGTACACATAAGGAACTATTTGACACTGAAACTGAGACTCAGAACAGTTGGACTTTGAAACTGAGACTCATTTTTTTGTTCTTATACATTTATTTCCAGTGTGCAGATGCAAGATCTTTTTAAAGAAAAGAAACAGAGGGAAAAGATCGATATGGAGGCAAAGAAGCATTGAACAGACTGTCAAACTACAGGGGGAAGGCTGGAGAGGGTGGAGGATGGGGGGGTGTAAGAGATCAACTGAAGGACTTGTATCCATGCATATAAGCATAACCAATGGATACAAGACACTGGGGCCAGGGGGCAGGTGAGGACATGTGCTGGGGCAGGTGCTGGGAAGGCTGGAGGAGGACAATGGGGGGGGGGGGAGAGGAAAACATATATATTTCTATTTGTAATACTTTAAAGAATAAAAAAATTAAAAAAAATAAAATAGCTACAAAAAATAACAGACTGATATTATTGTTGGAAAAAAACACAAAGGCCCAGCGAAGAGCTGAATCATCCCCTGCAGTGATGTTCCCTACTCAGTGCCATGGTTTAGGGAGGCAGGGAAATTAGAGGGTCAGAAAGCCTGTGATAATATCTAAGAGAGTACTAAACAGAGGTAGGCACAATTATTACTGCTGCTGTCTGGTGATAACAATAGAGGTTATTAGAGATAAAGATGGTGACATTGCCTTTCCACGGCAACCATGGGAGCCATTGACCACCCTGTGTATATGGCGTTGCTTTTAAAAAATATATTTTCAGTTGATTTTGAGAGAAAGAGAGAGAGAAAAGGACCAATGTGAGAGTGAAACATTCATTGGCTGCATCCTGCAGGCCCCATCCTGGGGACCAAGCCCACAACTCTGGCATGTGTCCTGACTGGGAATCAATCCTAGTACTGAACAGCAACCTTTCGGTGTGCGGGACAACACCCAACCAACAGGGCCCCTGTGTGCTTTGAGATGAGGACAGGGGAACAGTCATGTGAATATCCTTCTCCCTTTGAAGAATTCCCTCTATGGAACCCTTTTATAGCACTGTTTTGGGGTGTTAGTGTGTTTCTTAAATGCAAACTACAATGATAATGGCCCCTTCATTGAGTACTGGCTGTGCGCTAGGCATTGCGATATATTATTGCTTTAAGTACTTACAACAACTCTGTAAGGTAAATATTACCACTACCATTTAGTGAGGTGAAAAATTAGACTGCACCAGATTTACCAAATAGCCCAAGGCCACCAAAGTAGTAAGTGATTGAGCTGGTGTTAGAGCCCAGGTCATTTGACTTCAATACTATCCTTTTCCTACTACATCATAACCTATTTCCTTAGCTTTTCTCATTGACATTTTCTTTCTGTATGGGTCAGTGGAAAGAACCATTTGCTCTGTGCTGCATTTAGAGACTGCTGAGTTTTGTTAACACCTGGGTCTCTCTTTCTGACCAGTTATCAAGTGTCATCATGTGGCCCCCACACACTCTTCTATCACAGACCTCGAGGTAAGGCTTGCAACATGAGTGTGCTTTATGACCATCCCTGGTGAAATGAGTGGCCTTGGATAAGGTTTCAGGATAATTTTTTAGGCCATTGTTCTATACTCACTTCCTTTACCAGCTGTCAGTGTAATTCAGATCAAGTTCTTCTTAATGGGAGGATCCATTTCTACCTCCACCTTGCCTCCCCCTACCCTTCACACACACACACACACACACACACACACACACACACACACACACACATTTTTACACTGCTTTCAGGTGATACCTGATCAATTAGCCCTTTGGGGTCCTTTAATGACAGAGGAGAAAAAGAGCCACACATGGAAAGTTAAAGAGATGTGGTTTATAATGTAAGGACCATGAGCTTCTGCCTTTGTCTTTACAATGTGTGCCTCTGGTTTTGAAAACTCACAGAAAAAAAATTGATTAATACAATTAATCAATAAAATGGATACCTCATTTCTTCCGACCCAGAATCCTGCAGTTCCTTATTTTCCTCCATGGGAAGGAAAGTGGACTTGTCTCTCTCTTGAGTGTTTGTAGAACCAATAGTAGCTTATCCACCTGCTATCCTAGTAGTACCATATTTATCTCATTTTTCTATAGAGAAAACATGTTCTGTTCAGAGTCTGGAGGAACATGATGTCAACTTTTCCCAGAATGATTGCCGTTTTAGCCTCCAGTTAATGTAGCCTCTCTGTTTCTTGTGTTCTTACCCACCATGCCTTGTACTAAACTATTTTTGTTTGCTTTTGTGTGGTTTAGCATTTGTTACAAGTGATGAGCCAATAATAATAATTACTATGCAATAAAGTTCACATTAGGGTTCACTCTTTGTGTTGTACATGTTATGAGTTTTGACAAATATTTAATGAAATACATCTGCTATTTACAGTAGCATACAGAACAATCTTGCTTCGCTAAAATCTCCTGGGCTCCACTGTTTGTCACTCTCTCTTGTAGCCTCAAGCCCTGGCAACCACTGATTTTGATATTCTCTCCATGGTTTGCCTCTTCTGGAATGTTATATCTTTGGCATCATACATTATGCAGCCTTTTCAGATTGGTTTTGAACAAAACCAGCTCTCAAGTTCACTAGGAGTGATCCACCAATTTTTGCTAATATTGGAAGCTTTCTGAACAAGGCAGGATCTTGCTGCTGCCACTGAGTCCTGGGTTGTTGCAGGAACGCTCTAAAAGGGGAAGTGGTTTGGTAGAGGAGCTGAGTTAATCACTCCCCCAGTTCCTTGATCATTGTGAGATGTTTCAAATTCATCCATCTGTAAATATATATATATATATATATATATATATATATATATACACATATATATTCATTTGTAAATATATATACACACATATATACATACACACACACACACACACACACACACACACACACACACAATTTCAGAGATTAAGGGAAAGGGAGAGAGAGATAGAAACATCAATGATGAAAGAGAATCATTGATTAGCTGCCTCCTGCATGTCCCACACTGAGGATCCAGCTCACAACCCAGACATGTGCCCTGACCCGGAATTGAAACGTGACCTCTAGTTCATAAATTGATGCTCAACCACTGAGCCACACCAGCCGGGCCATAATTATTATTTATGTTACTTTATTATGCTTTAAATAAGGTAGCATAGATTCTTCTCTTATCAACACAAAGAGAAAAATGGCATTCATTTCGTCATATGTAGACATTCTGCTTATAAATATTTGTTATGTGCCAAGTGCCTTTATGTCCTGTGATTTGCATATGATGTGACATTTAATCCTTAGAAGAACCCTTTGCCAATTTTTAAAATCCCATTTTGCAAATGAGGAGCCATGGGGCCAGGCTGGTGATGTGCTTTCTCAAGTCATGGAGGCCCTGGACTTGAAGGAAGCCGGTGTGGAGACCTGCCTGGGTCTTCATCACTGCTTAATGGTTGCAAAGTTTTAAGTAGAATAATCTGTTCATCCATGAGAGAATACAGTCCATCTCCCTTGATACTCGGTAGAATTTAGAAATATGCACACACAGATCTGAGAGCCATATTCCCCTTATGCCAGTGGGATGTTATTGATAATCTGGGCCAGAAAAAATTCTTCCTTAGCTGCCCACCAGTTGCTAATAAGACTTTTCATTAACAGTGAAAAATACATGCCCTGGCTCTATCTCACACCAAATGCATCAGAATAGCTTGAGGTAAAGGCCAGCCACTGGCATTAAAACAAAAAGAAAACCATAAACAAAACCTCCCAGGTGGCTGAAATGACCAGAAAAATAATTAAGAAACTGGGCTTTGGAGTCATCCTTTCTAGGTTCAAGTCCCAGTTTTGTCATTTACTCACGGTGCAACTCTGGGCATGTTACAGCATCAGATCTAGGTATCTCAGTTTTATAAATTATAGGTGATAGTGTTTACTTCATGAGAATGTCATCAGGATTACATAAATTAATATATGGAAAACTGGTCAGCTAATATTAATAGTAAATCTCTCTTGTTATTATTATCAGATTCTATCTCCTTATCTTCCTACTGATTTTCTTTCCCCTAAGATGTTGCTTATTTTTTTGGTGGTTTATTATCCTTTGATCTGCAAACTCAGCCTTAAATGTCCATGAGGCAGGAATGAAATGACCTCTGTAGGTGTGAGGGATGAAGCAGGGAAGTCACCCAGTAATGAGTTACCTTAGCCATTACCTGCCTTTCCCAGTAGGGGAGAGGATTGGGTGAACAGCCCTGAAGGGAGGAGGAGTCATTGGTACCCATTAGGACTGGGCTGCTCTGTGGAGGATACAGCCTGGTGAGACCTGGCTTCAGATCTGGGCTCTGCAGCCTCCTGGCTGTGTGATCTTAGGTGTGTTACCTAAACCATTAGGGTTTCCTTTTGTGTATATGTGTGTGAAGGTGAAAGAGCCAGCAATTCAGTATTATTGTGGGGCTAAAATCTTTTCATGTGTGGAGTGCTTCTGGGACTGAGAAAATGCTCACTAAACATCAGTTTCCTTCCTTCACATGCCTCTCTGAAGCTCTTCTCACCTCCCCTTGCTCTCACCACCACCACCCCCCACCCTCATGCCTTCCCAGCCAACCCAGAGACCTGGAAACAGTGCAGTTAAAGCACACAGTGCTGGACTGACAAATGCACAGGCATTGAAGTGGCTTAGAACTGTTTAAGTGCTAATGAGGCGCTCCTGGACACCAAGAGGGAAAAGGGATAACAAAATTTACATAACTCATAAAAGCAATTTTGTTTATAAAGAAAGGTACTTTTCTCTTTCTTATTTAACTCAGCTGGGCGTTCCACTGCCAAGACTCCAGCTGGGCCCACTCTGGGCCATCTTATGGGCTAGAGCCTAGAGAGAATGAAAAGGAGAATTCCAGACGTCAGCCCAAGTACTGGCCCAGGCTACCATTTCAGACACGGAGGCTGGAACGCAGAGTGTGACAATGCCCAGGCCTACTGTGGGTGGGTGTCAGTTTTAAATGGAAGAACAGCCTGAAACTGGCTCCCAAGAAACCCAGGGCAACAGCAAATAAACACGGTGTGAGTCCTTGGTTTTTCGTGTCCAAGTCCCTTTCTCCTGCATTATCTCATTTGATCTTCAAACAGTTCCAGCCAGCCAGAGATTAGCATCTTCATGTTACAGATGGAGATACTGAGGCTCCCAAGAAGTTAAATGTATTTGCCCTGGGTCATGAAGGACTACCAGGTGATTTCACATGAAATAGTCAAATATCAGACGGCTGACTTTAATTGGCCAGTGAGAGACTCCAGGTGAGGAATAGAGAAGCAACAGTCTGCAGGTTAGATCCAGCCTACTGCTTGTTTCCATAAATGACGTTTTATCAGAGCCCAGCCTTACTCATTTGTTTACCTGTGATCTAAGAATCCCTTCATGCTCCCATGGCAGAGCTGAAGAGGTGCCACAAAGATCTCCCAGCCTGCAAAGACAAAAACATTTACTACCTGACCTGGCTGACACGGCTCAGCGATTGAGCATCAGACTATGAACTAGGAGGTCACTGTTCAATTCCTTGCCACAGTTGAGGACTCCATCCCCAGTAGGGGTTGTCCAGGAGGCAGCCAATCAGTGATTCTCTCTGATCATTGAATTGATGTATCTCTCTTTTTCTCCCTCTCCTTTCCTCTCTGAAATCAATAAAAAAATATTTTAAAAGTAAAACAAACAAACAACATTTACCATCTGGTGCTTTAAGTTTACCAACCCCTGTTTTAGACAGTTCTGTTTCAGGTCTACTGAAGTTCTGAGTGCTCTGATGATACAGGTAGAAGGTAGTTAAAAGATCCTTCTAAATGGATCGCTTAGCTAGTAGGGGAAGAACAGTGGGCCTAGAGAGTTGTTCAGCCCCACTGGAAACTTTATAGGAGTTAAAAATAAGTCTCTGTTGTGTTAAGCAATTGAAATTTTGGACCTTTTTTAGTGTGACATAATCTGACCTCTCTTGACTGATATACAAGTTGAGCTAGTAAATGCCAAGGATAAAGGGCAAGCATACTGATTAGAGTCCGTTGGGGTCAGAATGCGTTGACAAAGTTGGATAGCAGGTGATGGAAATGGACATGGAAGGAGCGGATGGGTGTTCCTGCTTTGGGGACTGGCACATCCTGTGATTTCAAAATAGAAAGTTCTGGGCCAGAGATTGTGGGCAAGTTTGCATTGTGGACAAGTCTGCCCACCAGGTTTAAGGCCAAGGGAATTTCCAGGTATAACTCATGGGATACAAGTAGTCATGCCTTCCTAAAATTGTTCTGTCAGTTGACTTTCTGCATAGAGATTTTGGGTGCTGATATGTTTGGAATAAAACAGACTCTCATTTCTGGGATGTTATATAAGCTAATCCTGGGAGAATGTTCTACCCCTCAGGATTGACTGTTTAACTCTCTATAATGTCTGATGCTGACTGTTGAATGACAGGTGAACCCTGTTGTTAAGTTTAATGTATCTCTGTTGGAAGATGGGCCCCCACTGTGCCAGGTTTAGCTGGTTTTGGTATGTGATTCTCAGTTCCAGTGCAGCATGATAAGTAAGGGCTGCTTTGGTGGTTTGAGAATTCTTGCAAGTGAACAAAAAGGCTTGCTCCAAAAGAAATGAGCATCTCTTTGACATCTAAGTGCAGCAAATCTCTAACTAAGTGCCATTTTTGTCATGATGCTAGAAATGGGTTTCTATACAAGTTGGAGTAAGTTCAGCAGTTTCTCGGGGACCTAGAGCACTTGGATGAGGGAATGATTTTGATTATAATGTGTTCTTTCCCATTACATGTAACACAGTAAGACCAACAGGACCACTGACACACCTTAGATGTGTTCAATGGCAGTAGGAATGGACACCATGGTTCTTAGAGGCATGGATTACTTGGTGGGTAAAACAAAAACATGTCTGACATTAATTCATAGTGGCTTCCCGGGACACTCAACTTACTAGATTTATAATGTCTACCTTCTCTTACAAATATTCCTAGCCACCCTGGCAGGTTTGGCTCAGTGGATAGAGCATCTGCCTGCAGACTTAAGGGTCCCAGGTTTGATTTTCACTGGGGGCACATGCCTGGGTTGTGGGCTCAGTCCCCACTGGGAGAC
Organism: Antrozous pallidus; assembly: GCA_027563665.1. Lineage (NCBI taxonomy): Eukaryota > Metazoa > Chordata > Mammalia > Chiroptera > Vespertilionidae > Antrozous > Antrozous pallidus. The sequence continues at coordinate 26,924,371 of CM050526.1, read as the reverse complement.
ATGCAGGAGGCAGGCAATCAATGGTTCTCTCTCATCATTGATGTTTCTATCTCTTTCTCCCTCTCCCTTCCTCTCTGAAATCAATAAAATAAATAACTATATTTTAAAAAAACTAAAAAAAAGTACTCCTAGCATTGTCCTGCCTCTAAGATTTGTCCCAGAAAATGCTAATGTAGTTAAGAGGAGGGAGAGGGTATGAGTATACTCATTGCAGAAGGCTTAGATTGGGGAGGTATAGACCATGAGAAGAATAGAATGAGCTCTGGGGGTTTTAAAGCAGGGCTGCTATTAACCAGTAAAAATAGTGGTGCCAGGGACCTTGAACATATTCAGGAATCCCCTCTCCTATATCCACTGGTTTATAATGAGAGCAACTGCTCCTTACTCCTTACCTTCCTAAAAGAAGAAATCAGAAAATGACTCATGAAATAAAATATGGATAATGTACATACATATTTATAATATAGCTTAGTCTGAACAACTAAGAATCAAGTAAAGAATCAAGTAACCACCTTGTGTCCTAAAAAGTTTCCGCACAGCAAAAACACCATTAATAAACATTTCGGAAGACAGAAAGGAATGTGACTCAGCATACAACCAGGGAATACAACTCGAGACCCAAATTCTTGTCAAGAGAACCATTGAGGTATCTTGAGAGTATGGTGGCCTTGTTAACACTCGATGAAACTTAGTTTAATATCGACAGAGGACTGCTTTTCTTTTTTTCCAATTAGGGCTATCTTCCTAGTTATAATAGCAGATCACAAATACCATCTTTGGGTCAACGGAATTTTCTCCCTAGTTTCTTAATATTTTATTAATCCAGTCTCCTCCTCTGGATCCGAGATTCTAAAAATAGCTCCTGCATTTGAAGTTGGAGATTGCTGGCATCAAACTATACATGCTGGAGCCAGGTGGGGAGCAGCCATTGGAACAGTGGACCAAGGAGACCAGAGCTTCCCACATCCCCCACTTGTCTCCTGATACACAAGACAACTCCTGCACTGCTTCAATGTGGGAGGGGCAGGGCCATGTGGGAGCGAGTGTGCATACTCCACAGCAGGCCTAATTTCATTAAAAAAGGGGAAACCAAACATTCAGCAAAGGGGATGCGAGTCAGGAGGAAAGATCCTGTTTCTATGACAACCGAAGGAGCACACACAGCATCACAGGGAGAGGTCTGAAATGGGGCGCAGAGTGTTGACAGCTTCACCTAAGACCTGTTATCAGGTCTTCCCTGACACCATTACCAGTCTATCTCCCTACAGTCTTGGAATGAATGGGAACCATGTACCCTCCTGCTAACAAACAGTGGTGGCCTGCCACTATCAGTTGGCTTTCACTATTGTAGAGGGAGATAAAAGATAAGGTTTTTTTTTTTCAAATTATTTATCAACCCAAACATCTGGATTTGAATCCCAGCCTGTCACTTCTCTGACCCTGGGGTTTTTCTTTCCTTACTCTTACTTCCTAAACACACACACACACACACACACACACACACACTGGATCTTCACTAGGTCTTTGATAATGTATACCTATGGTAGCTCCACCCAAATGCATACTTGGTTTATGACCATAATGGCACTGCAGAGCGGTAGGACAAAGATAGGTTTTTCAGCAAATGATGCAGCATCAGTTGGATATCCATAGGACGGGGGGAGGGAAGAGAGAGGAAACTTAGCCCCTTCTCATACTCAAAATTGTGGATCTAACTGTGCAAAGTAAAACAACAAAGTTTCTAGAAGAGACAATAGATTATTTTTGTGACTTTGAACAAAGTAGATGTCTATAGATATCCAACTGTGTCAAAATGATGAGTTTCCATGTTTGTCACTGTGAAGGTAATTGAGAAAAATGAGGGATGAACTAGGCGAACACTATCTACCACATTCTGTCCCCGTTTTCAATTTGAAATTTTAAAATTTATCTTGGCTTTTCAGTGACATTAGCTATAAGCACAGTGACCATAGGTCTGTGGTGAGCTCATGGATGTACTTGTCTAGCGAGTTCTCAAGGACTGCTGCCAGTGTGCTGACCACACTTCGAGAACCACAGCTCACACTGCACCACAACGTTATCTTTGTATGTACTCACCCCGGATTGGCATGGGGTGGCTGCACAGTGATTTCTTCCCCAGCTCCCAAATAGTAAGTGAGGCTATGTTCTCTCTCCCTGACTCCTCCCTGTCCTTTGCCTTCTTTCCACAGTCTCCTGGGACCCCATAGACAGGCCTGCTTTTGGTAGTAGTGATGGTTTATTTGTTTTGTTTTTCTTTTCTTTTCTATTTCTGGTTTCTGCAAGTATTGCTATAGCCAGAAGATGCTGGCCTTGGATTTTCCTTCTTTTCCCCCTACAGCACATCTTCAACCTTGCAAGGAAGCATTAGTGACAGGTGACATTCAAAGGACAGAGATTGGTTTACAGATAACAAACACAAATTAGTGTTTTGAAACCTTATACACATTTTCATAATAAAAAATTATTGATGGCACAATTGAGGATCAAAGAAAATTCTTTTCCTTTTAAATGGATCTGAACAACTTTCAAGTTTAGAAAAGATGAAAGAATAAAATTAAGACCAAGCATAGAATGAGGCAAGAGCTAATAGGACAGTAGTGAGGCAGGCGCAAAGCTCTATCCTGTCTCTTCAGGGGAGGGACCTATAATTCAACACCAAATCATTCTGGGCCAATGAGCAGGGAGTCCTAAGGGAATGGCATCCTGTGGGGACCCTGTCCTAGCAGAGACCCAGGGCCAGGACCAAGCATTGAGTCAAAAGGCTTCTAAGGCTTCCAGTACAGAGCATAGAAGCAGGACCCTCCACCCAGAGACCTGGGGACTGCCACTAGTCACGTGTAGAGCAAACCCCAGGCAGCTGACATGGGTTGAATATATCAGATGGGACATTCTTTGGGGGCCAGTGCCCAGAAAGTGAGGTAGGAGAATGCCCAGTGCCTGTGAACCCAGAAAAAGGGCATCAAGCAACAAATGAGCTACTTGACAGAGATTCAGATGGAGTTGCCCCACTACTGTGGCCAGAGGTGTACCAGACCCCACTGACCCACCTGCCTCCCATTGTCTCTGGGAAGGGCTGACTGGATTCCAGAGATGGGAAACACATAAGATAGCAGCAGTGGGGCTGAGGGGAGGATGAGGGATTGCTATGGAAACTACAGGGCCAAGAATGGATTTCAGTGGTTCCCTCTGACATTCCAGTCCAGGAAGGGAGCTCCATCATTCAGAAATGCCAAATGTGAAGTCATAAGCCTCCTTCACAGCCAGCTCCTTACTCAGGCTGTGTTCCTCATGGGGTAATTGAGAACCTTCCCTTCTATTTCACAGGGCAACCATACAAATGCAAATGCGATGACCCAGGTGAGAGCTCTCCCTAGCCTCCTATACAAACATAAGGTTGAGGTCTGGAAATGACCTTGTTTATACTGTAGGCCAGCTTTAATCTGAAGGCTCCAATAACTAGAGAACAGAAAAATTAGCACTCAGGGCTTTTCAATTGAATTCCACATTAGCGCCTCCATTGGGGCCTCCTGCAGCCCTGCATTCAACTTCCTCTTGAGTCAGATCCATCTCAAATCATTTCCTCTTTTCAAATGAGAGAACAAGCTAATAATAGTGTTTTGGATTTAGGCATAGAAACCTGCTCCTATTTTGTGTTTGGAGAGGGGTGGAGGTAACACAACCTCCTGGGCCTTTGTTTTTAACGCTGTGTGTGGCTGCTCCCTTAGGGTATGATGCTGAAGCTGGAGTCAAGGTTAGCTGGCAGAGGAACGTATTTGTGGGAGTTACTGTATTTTAAACTACCCCAGCGCCACTCCCTGAGTGGGTGCTGCCCTAGGAGAGAGTTATGGACATGGAAACACAGTGCCTGCTGTTTGATCCTGGCTCCTGGTCTGAAAACTGGCAGACCGATCCCATCCCAATCCACCATGTCATTGGAACTCAACAAAAAACAAGTTTTTGTTATCCTCTGAAAATGTTCTGGATTGCACCATTTTACTTCTGCCTCTGCTGTTCATCTTCCTGTTTGTGTGTGGCACTTGACTTTTTGGCTTTGTTGACTGTCTTATCTCTGCATAAACTCTTTTTAAAATATATATTTTTATTTATTTCAGAAAGGAAGGGAGAGGGAGAATGACAGAAACATCAATGGTGAGAGAGAATCCCCAATCGGCTGGCTCTTGGATGTCCCACACTAGGGGATCGGGCCTGCAGGCATGTGCCCTGACTGGGAATTGAACCGTGACCTCCTGGTTCATATGTTGACGCTCAACCACTGAGCCGCGCTGGCTGGGCCGCACATCAATGGTGGGCAGGCTTCAATGGTACATTGCTGCCCTTCTTCTAGCCATGTAACTCTGCCACCTGGGGCCATGCTATGGTGTTAGCCTGCGTTGCCACTGCTGCAAAAGGCCTGTCTCTGACTCCCCCAGTGGGATCACTCAACTTAAGGTCAAAATGAGTGGATCTAGACCATAACATGAATACTGCTGACATCTCATACATCAGGCAAGCATTGTGGCAGAGATTGCCACTCACTCATTTGTCCATTGTTTAAATCTCACTTTTGTTTAAACCACAGTCACTCTTTAGCGACTGAGAGGCCATGGTGAGCTACTTCCAGCCTGGTCCTCAATTAAACTGGAGGAGTTCCAGGAAGTGTCAATGTTCAAGATTTCAAAAATCCCAGCAGGCACTGAATATTTATCCAAGATAAGTCTGCCCAGGCATATTGGAACTCAAGATTATTTGCTTTTGATAGGGGAGATGTTAATTATTACTGATGAGCAGTTATAGGGTTAACGGGTAAAATGGAAAAATGAATGACTTGTCCTTAGTAAATACCATCTGATAGCCAAAATGTCTCAAAATAGGAGACCATGGCAATTATGGTGGGGAGTCCTTTGGAATGAGAAGGCAGCAATCTGCTGACTAAATATTAAAAGCAATATAGTTATGTGCCAGTTGGCCTTTTACGTGACCAATGGCCGCAGAAATCTTCAGGGAATTTCCTGATCCAGTGGTCAACATGGGGCATGTGAGCATTTATAAATTCTTGAAATGGTCAACTGGAGAACACAAGGCTGGAGACTTACACAAGTCTAACAAATGTCAAAGGGAAATTCATTCTGTAAGCCTGAGCCTTGTGAAAACATGTTCCCCTTGAGCGAATATCTTACAGAAACTTCTAAGACCACAACTCTTGCACAGCCCAGATACGTGCGTCAACAGAAGCCGCCTGCAGCAGGGTCCAGATATGAATGTCAGCCAAAGCCTGCAGCTCTCCCTAGGTACCTAAAAAACCGTCTCCTTCCCCCATTCGAGGCCAACTTCTTTCTCAAACTCAGCCCATCTGCACCCAGATGCCTTTAATAAATACCATTTTGATTGCACTGAGTTTTGAGTTGGTTCTGTGTGACCCCAGCCCAACCCAGAACCTTTCAATTCTATCAATAGCATTTTAGGTAATAATGTAAGACGACCCCAGCCCAACCCAGAACCTTTCAATTCTATCAATAGCATTTTAGGTAATAATGTAAGACATCTACTCAGATGCTCTCTCCATGCCAAGGAGGTTCCAAAAACTTGTCTCAAGCAGTAGGACTGATTGATTTGTAAATAATCAAAGGAATTATTTCTTCTAATTTATATGTCATTTTGTTCCAAGGTTTAAGAAAGAGCAGATAAACAGATTTCTTACCTGTGAATGGTGTTTACTAAGATGGTGTTTGTAAGATCTGTTCATATAAATGACTTTATTAGAAATCACTGCTGTGTTGCAGGTAAATTTTATCAGGCCCATTTTGGAGAAGAGAGTATTGACATTGCAAGCAACAAAGCAGCTGGTTATATCAAGTAGGCACATAACTATTTCCTAATAAGCATAATACATTTTTAGCTTAAAGGCATATTGGAATTTTGCTACTGCATTTCAGAATGATTTATAGCTCTAATGATTTTTTAAAAATATATTTTATTGATTTTTACAGAGAGGAAGAGAGAGGGGCAGAGAGTCAGAAACATCAATGAGGGAGCAACATCAATCAGCCACCTCCTACTGGGGATGTGTCCGAAACCAAGGTACATGCCCTTGACCGGAATTGAACCTGGGACCTCTCAGTCCACAGGCTGATGCTCTATCCACTGAGCCAAACCAGTTAGGGCAGCCCTAATGATTTTTTTGAGGTAGCCAAAAAGATAGTTATTACATACAACTCAAGCTGATTTTTTTAAAAAGCAAGTAAAGAAAACACTTAAGGACCTAAGACTTTTCCAAAGATAGGAGGCACACTTTTTATTCCATCATTTTCTTTTCTTTTTAATTCATCTATATTTGCCACAACCTTTTGAAGCAGAATGGTTCTAAACTGTGCCTCATGAACATTAATGTTCCGTGATATGTTAATTGCTATTCTGAAAAAGAAGAAAAATTTTAAAGTGTAATAAGCTTTGAAAATACTACGTACCATATCTTTCTACCAAAAGTTAATGCATTAAAAGCTCTGAGCATTTCTGTAGTTAAAAAAAATCCATTCAACTTTATTAACACTTTCCAAAATTATTTAATCATGGAAAGACATTTTGTCATGGAATTCCTGTTACAAAAAATGTGGCATTTATGTATTTTAGAATAAGGATTGAGCATAGAGGTTCAGCCAAATAAAAAGTGGAAATTTGGCCCTGGCCAGTGTATCTTAGTTGGTCAAGTGTTGCCCATGCACCAAGAGGATGCCAGTTTGATTCCTGCAGTCCATGGTTGGAAGGGAGCCAATTGATATTTCTCTCTCTCTCTTTCTCCCTCCCTCTCTCTCTCTCGTGCGTGCTCTTGCTCTTGCTCTCTCTCTCCCTTTCTATTTTTCTCTTCCTAAAATCAATTAAAAATTTTAAAGTAGAAATTTGCCTTAGATTTATAAAAAAAATTATCAAGGCTAGACAAAGAAAGTGGTAGCCATGATATTTTCTTATGCAGCTCTAGCAAACTAATATAATTACTATTTCTAAATTAGTGGTGGTTCTCAACCTTTTTAATGCCATGACCCTTTAATACAGTTCCTCGTGTTGTGGTGACCCCCAACCATAAAATTATTTTCATTGCTACTTCATAACTGTAACTTTGCTCCTGTTAATGAATCATAATGTAAATATCTGTGTTTTCCGATGATCTTAGGCCCATACAGGTCGAGAACTGCTGCTGTAGAGTCTAAGACCATCGGAAAACACAGATATTTACATTACGGTTCATTTACAGGAGCAAAATTACAGTTACGAAGTAGCAATGAAAATAATTTTATGGTTGGGGGTCACCACAACACGAGGAACTGTATTAAAGGGTCGAGGCATTAGAAAGGTTGAGAACCACCGCTCTAAATGCACATCTCTAGATTAAAGTAATTTGCAACATTCGATGGAGAATAGCCTCTTTGAAGAAGATATATTGGAGAACTTTTCTGGTTGGATGACAGGTCCTCAAGACCTCCCGCAGGTTTGCGGCTTCACTGGAAGGACTCAGCATACACTCATATGTACCGCTGACATCTAATACAGGAGAGAGAAAGATGCCCGAGGCAAAGTCAAGAGGAAACCAGGAATAAGCTTCCAAGAGTCTCCTCCCGATGGAGTTACAAGGGATGCACTTGACTTGCGCAACAATGAGTTATGACAACATCTGCATAGTGTTGTCTGCCCGGGGAAGCTCATTAGGGACTCTGTGCCCAAGGTTTTTATTGGATGCTTATCACTGTAGGCTCTCTCTGCCTAGTGTGGACCAAAATTCCAGACTCACAGTAGAAAAGCAGGTGTTCCACATAAATCACGTTGCTAGTACAAACAGATTTAGGCACAGAGAAGCACTGTTATCAGTTCTGGAAATGGTGAGTAGCTACCAGACACCGGCCCTTGGTCCGGCCTGTCAATAGGACTTTGTCAGGATGGCGGACTCTGGCTTGCTGTGACTTCTCTGCACAATGGCAGATGACTAAGACAACAAAAATACTGAATAAGATATATTTTAAAACCTTTTAAAGTATACCATAGGTCTGAAACTATAAGGAGAAGTGTGCAGAGACCAAAAATCAAGTGCGAGTTGGTACCTGGAAGGTAAGGAAGAAACAAAAGCAGGCTTTGTGCTGTAGGTTTCTGCTAGGCCCAGGAGAATGAGAGTTTTCACAAGGACGCAGAGTGCAGGGAATAGGAGGTAAAATCTAGGCCCCCCTCCAGAAGGGTTGCTTAGTAGAATGTTTCTAGAGTGGTAAACGGGGCCTAATATATGGTGATAGAAGATTTGACTTTGGGTGCTGAGCACACAGTGTAATATACAGATCTTGTATCATAAAAATCTACACCTGAAACCTATATGATGCTATTAACCAATGTCACCCAATACATTTAATAGTAAAAAATAATAATAACATTGCTATGAAAAATTAGCACCTGAAAAGACCACGTCATTCTTGATAAATAAGACAAAAGAGAAAAAGCAAAACACACACACAAACCACAAAAACATAAGGGAACTACCAGAAAACCTGCATTTGATGGAAAGGGAAAAGTCCTGAATTTGAAACCACAAGCCAGGACTCAGACACGTTGTTCCCCAAACTGAAGCTCTCATTGTGATATATAAACCCTCAAGTATATAATTGTATTTAGAGTTGGTATAGGTGTATAGTGCTGCTAGGTGAGTAGCTAAAAAACACATAAATTTTCTCTGAAGAAACATGACTTCAATCTAGCCTTTAAAGTTAAATATCCCCAGATTTGTTCGAAGGAAAATGAGCAACTTGCAGCCAAATGTCATGAAAGACACATAAAAACAAAGCATTATGTGAACATCAGCAGTCACAATGATAGTTAAATCAGACTCACAAATATTTTAGACATTGGAATTGTAAAGTGCAAAATATAAGTTTATGTTTAAGGGGAAAAAAGAGGTTTGAAATGAGAATAAGAAATAAAAAAATTAAAATATGACTTAGCATAATGGGAAGCCAAATAGAACTTTTAAACACAAAAGCCATGGCAACTGAAACTAAGACCGCAACAGAAAATGAGATACAGCCCAAAGGAAAATCAGGGAATACAAAGAAATTATCCAAAACATAACACTAAGAAACAAATGCTTGGAAAATGTGACTCTTAACACTAATAGAAATGATAAAGAAAAAAGTTAAGTCAATATTCATTAAAAATCCAGGGGAAAAAGCCATTTCAGGAAGAATTCCAGAAAGAGAATGGGATAAAGGCATTATTTCAAGAGTCTTTTAGAATTATTTAAAAACATTAAGCTTTAGATTCAGGAATTGCAATAACCTTCATGACACATAATGGAATTATAGAAACAAACAAAAAGAGGATCTACAAAAAAAGTAACTACAACAAAAAATAAAAACGATAACATTAAAAAGTGTGTGATGCAGCAAAAGCAGTATTTAGAAGTAAATTTATAGCACTGAATACATTTATCAGAAAAAAAAGACATTTCCAATAATCAGTTGTAGGAAAATAAATGTTTCTAAAAGATTCAACATGCTAGAAGAAAGGAGGTTGAATTACATTTGCTATCCTCTATCCTATATAATAAAAGAGAAACATGCAAATTTGACTGGACCTTTGCTCCTGATTGGCTATGCTACCAGGCAACCAGGAGCCGGGGCGGGGCCAAGTGGTGAGAGCGCCGGGCCCTGGGGGTGGAGATGAAATGGTGGTGGTGGTAAGCGCCCAGTCCCTGGGGCCAGGTGGTCACAGGCAGCTGGGGCTGAGATGAGCAGAGTGATGGCTGGGTGCCCAAGGCCTAAAGCCTCGCCAGAATTATTTAAAAACATTAAATAATGTTGGGCAAGCTGGGGGATGAGCCATCAGTTGGACATCCCCTGAGGGCTCCCAGTATGTGAGAGGGGGCAGGTTGGGTTGAGGGACCCACCCCCCAGTGCCCAAATTTCGTGCATCAGGCCCCTAATATAGAAAATAATATTGTAAAATCATTGTCATATGAATAGGTGATGGAAGGACATACTGCCAAAGAGGAAGAAGAAATTATTATAAGGATACATCAGACAGTTGATTAATACAAATGTTAGTTTATCATTATCGCATGCTGTTTGTAAGAATTTTTAAGTTTATAATTTGTTATGACCTTTGAATAAATATTGAATTGCCCACTTAAATTTGCACTCACAATTTTGTATTATTTTTCTTAAAGAAATCCTCTGCCCTCACATTATATGAGCTTCAGGTTCTTCAAAGTTTGAACCCACCCTTGACTAACATGAGAATTCGTCTGTAGAAATGACACTCGGACATACCAATGGTAATATTAATGTGAAGCCATTAGAGACAAAGATGGCAAGCTGTGTCTCAAGAAACTGGATGGTATAGGATAAATACCTTGGTAAACTTACTCTAGTTTAGCTTCTGACTCAGTGTCCTACAGACTCGCACTTGATTTTGTTAGTACCTCATCAACAGATTCATCTCACATTAGCAGAGCTCCTAAGACCCAGTATATAACTAAGATGGTAATTAATTTATTTATGGGGTGAGATTGCTGTAATAGGGATGAGGAATACTTGAAGTATCTCTGTTTAGTACTTTTTCTTTCAGTAGAGGACTGCATTGGAAGCCAATGTATTAATTTTTAATGAAAGATCTCTGATAGAAGGGCTAGAAATACTTGAAACTGTTGGGAGGGTGTGTTCTTCCACTAAAGGCAGACTTGCATAGAAAACCAAATTCTAATCAGAAATTTATGTGATGCGCATGAAATTAAAACAGAGAGATAGAAGAATTAAATTTTTATGATATCAGAATAAAATTCTGTTATGAATGTTTTGTCATTGGGTTTTGCATAGTCAAACCATTGGTTGCAAACCCATATGTTCATTTCTATGTTAGAGATGGCCTGTTACTGGGATTAAAACTACCCAAAAGTCTTACTGTTAAAGGTACCTCTTCCATCAACAGTGCTTAGATGTGACTTTCCTTTTCTCCGAGCTTCTATAACTGGCCCCTTCCAATTGATAAATGCTGTCATGTGTAAGATGATCACACATTATAGTCAGATCAGTTATACATCAGTGTTTCACTCTCAGAAAAGCATAGTTTTCTCTGAACAGGACGATCCCTCCTGGAAATTTAATTATAGCATTATTTATTATTATGTACTGTAGAAATGGTTTCATGTATGACAGTAAGAACATGTCCATGAACATTCTGCTTACTTCCTCAGCGCACAGTGGGTAAGTTAGCATGGCAGAAAGTATATTGTCCCACTTAGAATCTTTAAGTTAAATGTTAAAGGAAAAAAAAGGGCACAGTACATTCCCCTGATGAAAACAATTAGGCAAGCTTTAGAATTGGGATTGTATATGGACAAGAAATGGAAAGAAATATTTTCTTCTTTTATTAAGAGGTCTATTAATATGATTATAATGCTACTAGTATTTTGAAATGCATGCATCCAAACCATTTTCTAAAATCTCTACTTCCTTCTAACCTTCTTTATGTGGCATGGAAAAGCAGTTATCTAAATTTCAAAGGTGTGAAACATAATGAAGCTCAATTCAAACTCTCCCAAGAAACTGGGTTTTCACTGATGCCCATTCATTTGCTTATTACCTATTTTTAGTGACGACCTATTATGAGTCCAATACCACTTCAGACACGTATCTTGCAGCTGAAAGAATGGACATTGTCCATTGCAGAAAAGGGCAGATTTATTTAGTCCCAGAGGCAATGAATTGAAATAGAAAATTGCCAGAAGTAGGGAAATAAGATAAAGGATTTTGAAATGTGGCCATCAAGTGGTTAAAGTTCATTATTGCACCCAAAGATGTTCTAAGAAGTTGGGTGTGGCATAAATGGAAGATCCAAGCCCCAAAAGTCACAAATGAAAATTCTGACTCAAAATAATTCCTCCACAATTTGTGAGACTGTGATCTGATGGCAAAGAACCTGAGCTAACAAAATAATTGATTTTTTTAAACTGTCAAATACACAACTTGTATTTTATCAAAATAGGTCAGCCTTAACTGATAGTTAAAAACAAAATGTAGAGACTGATTATTAGGAAATGACTTGACTTACCCTAAAATATTACCCAATTCAAAATGTACTTTATAGGGGGCTATTGGTGTGGGGGCCAAGAAGTTTTCCTGCCAGAGGAAAATGTCCTCTGTAACATGATGTTGGAATTCATGGATATGGGTGAGAAGCTAGAGCAGAAAACCAGCCAGACATGTAGGAGGCACTCAAGTTGCCTCAGTCTTCTGAAGGACAGCTGTTTCAGAACTTAAAACAAAAGGAGGGGTATTCTAGCCACACTCCTAACTTCTGACAGTTTTATAGACAGAGTGCTTCGTTTGCCAGGGAAGATAGGGTCTTGGCATTACCTCTCTTGTCCATGCTGCCCTCAGAGGACACTGTGATGCTTCTCTTTATCTTTCTTTGCATAAATGAAAGGGGGAAGGGACCAAATGACGCTTATTTTAAAATGTCATGTAAACAAAACTGTATCTCAAAAGCCACCTCTTCTCCCCTGCATCATGCTCAGTGTTTCTGCCCAGCTTTTTTATCAGCTTGATTTTTAGCTCATGAAAGACCAAAATGACCTCGACAATAGAATTTTCAGCAGCTCAGACTAATGTCCTCAGAGCTGCAGGTGAACGAAGCAAACCCCTAGATGCAGCCCTTGCAAAATCAGCTTGACAGTGCTCTCCACTTTCTGGGGCAGTTGGAGATTGAAATGGGAGAAAGCCTGGAGACCTGCTAAAATTGCTTATAAAACTTCCCTTTGAGTCCTTCCCTCCAAGGAGAGGGTAGGAGAGAAATGTTCCACATCACACAGAAAATGGGGCCACCTATTTGAGAATTCAGTGGGAGGTTTTCTGTGGGAGGGATACTAAGTGTTAAGTACACCTGTCCGGGTTCCTCCAACTCAGAATGTGCCTAACAACAGGCTGCTCGGTTATCCTGACTCACTCTAAATCTACATGGCTAGGCAGTCCCTCTTTCCTACGTCTCCAGCTGAGCTCTCTGGGGTTCAGCAAAGCGTGGAATGGCTTGGAGTAGGCCAGCCTTGGGTTAGAATCTTAGCATCTCCATGACTGACTGATTATCTGGGATTTTGCCCTTCTCCTGGAGAGAAAAGAAAGCCAACATACTGAAGTATAAGATGGCTTTACTGTCTTCAACTTGGCCCACAGGAGTGGGGACAGCCCTGTCCATGTCATCTCTTAAGGTTTTACACCTTGCTCTCCCCCGTTTACCCCATATGATCCAGGCACGGTACTTCTCAGCACCTCAAACTCTCCTTGCATTCTATGCCGCCCTGCACACACTCTTTCCTCTGCCTCAGGGACAGAGAAACCACTCTCAACTCCCCAAACTCTGCTTGCTGAACTCACCCCCTCCCTGGAGAAGCATCCCATCCACGGGCCAGGCGTGTGATAGGTTCTCATACAGCATCACAGACTTTCATTGGCAGCATGTTCCAGACCTGTGATTTCAAACTGAGTTCTATGATTCTATGCCTGTGAGCTCCATGAGGCAGGGATGCGTCTGTTTTACTACTAATGAATCCTCAGTTCTGGCATTTAGCAAACACCCCAAAACTAATAGCTGCATCACCAAGTGACCTTCATTAGCCTTGATTTCCTGCTTTGTAAAACTAACAGTCATACTGGGTGCATAAGGTTTTACCAGGAGTAAATGTGGAAAAGTGTACCAGGGTCTACAAAGCACCTAACAGTGCCTCTTCCACTCCTCTGCTAATTCCAAGCTGGTTCCAGCCTCATTCCTTCAGTGGTTCTATTCTTGCTAAAATCACCAGTGGGTCTGCTGACAGATAAACCCAAAAGTTCCCTCTTAGTCCTTGTGGCAGAGACCATAAGGCTCACCAAATCCAATATCCCATGTGTCCCCTACATTTTCTCAGTCTCCTTTGAAATAGACAGGGTCATGTGACTACATGGCACTCTGCATCACTTAGAAAGCTTAGCCACACCATGCATTTTGTGGTTATTTATTCCTCCAGCTTCTGGAAGCAGCCTCTTCTCATTCTCCTCCCTCTAGGAGATTCTGAAAGATCTCTTGTGTATCCAACCCTTACTTCTTCAAGAGAGAGTTCCCCAGGATTCTTTTTGTGAGCTCTATTTTCTCTTACTCTCCATGCTTTTCATGAACTGTTTTGCCTAGGCTGGTGGTCGGCAAATGGGGGCTCGAGAGCCACTTGAGGCTCTTTGGTCCCTTGAGTGTGGCTGGGTGAGTCTATTTTGAAGAACTGGCGTTAGGAGAAGTTCAAGTTTTAAAAAATTTGGCTTTCAAAAGAAATTTCAATTGTTGTACTGTTGATATTTGGCACTGTTGACTAATGAGTTTGCCGACCATTGGCCTAGGCCCATGGCTTCACAATCAACTTTACCCTGACTCATGATAACTCTATATTGCTAGGCAGCCCCTCTCTCCTGCATACCAAGCCCCCCTGCTTAACAGCCCCTTGGACATCTTTCCTGGATGTTCTCATAAGCGTCTCAAACTTAGCATGTCTCGGAGCGAATAGTTTGACTTTTCTTCTTATAGTTTTCATTAATCTAATCAGAATGTACTTTCTAATGCTTTTATTTTTTGCTGCAATGGCCAAAATTTCATCTGAAACTGTAAAAACAAAAATACATGTACTGGTTCATATAATAACTAGGATATCTGAGGGATGGAGCTGGTTCCAAGAACTCCAGGAACCTAAATGTTGTTCCTATATCTGGATTTTTCTCTGTCTACAGCTCTCCTCCGCTCCCCTCCCATATCCTCTTCCTTCTTTGTGTTAGGAAAAGTGGGGGAAGTGGGGACACAAGGACATGCCATGACATTATCCCCATCCAGTCCATTTTACATTTTACTCTCTTTTTTTTTTTTTAGGTTGCATAACTGTTAAGCATATGAGTATCAGACGTTTCCAGCTTAAAACTGCCAGTGAAAGAAGGAAGTTACTTTCTCCTGGTATCTGTATACACAATCTCAGGGAGGAGCCCTGAGTGTTCCTTGGCAAGTCCCTTTACGTAAGAGTTTGGTGAAATAAGATGGTCAGAAACACATCATAAACTCTCCAGTAGAGCCAGAAAGCCTGGGCACTATAATTGGCAGGGACGACACCAGGACCACAAGGAGTGGAGACTTCCTCTTCATTCATCATCCACTCACTCATTTAACAAATATTTATGGAGCCTATCCTAAATTCAGTCCCCTAGCTAGGAGCCCAAGAAGTGGTGGCAAACAAGATTGACAGAGCCCCTGCCAGTCTGGAGCTAGCAATTTAGTGGAGAGGACAGACATTAAAGAAATGATTATGGAGATGTAAGTAAATGTCCCTGTGATAAGTGCTTTAAAAGAGAATTGGGAGACTAAAAAGAGGACAGCTTTGACCTAAGGATAAGAAGGAATGGTTTCAGTACAGAGGAGGAGTAAGAGTAGTCAAAGCAGTCTGGCCTGTGTGGCTCAGTGGTTGAGCATCGACCTTATGAACCAGGAAGTCATGGTTCAATTCCTGTTCAGGACACATGCCTAGGTTGCAGCTCCGTCCCCAAGAGTGGAGCATGCAGGAGACAGCCGATCAATGATTCTCTCTCATCACTGATGTTTCTATCTCTCTTCCCCTCTCCCCTTGCCCTTCCTCTTTGAAATCAATAAAAATAGTAGTCAAAGCAGAGGGAACAGAACCTGCAGATGCTCTGAGACTGGATAGAGAATGTGTTTCGTGAGAGCAAAAAAAAAGGCCTGTCTTGGGTCCTCCACCTTGAGCTGTCTGAGCAGCAAAAGAAGCCGGAGAGGAAAGCAGATACCACATTGACAAGGCCTTTTAGGTATTGTTAAGGAGTCTTGAGTTTTTCCTATGAAAATGGCAAACCATCAATACATTTTAATCTCTGGCACCGAAGAACGGAATTGAGAGCTTTTTGTGTAACTGCGCTGGGAAAGTGTCCTGGGGACTTGGGAAGACTCCTTACTCATCACTACCCATCTGCACATTCAGATGGAGGTGTTCAGAGGGGAAACATTCACTTAGATTGATGGGCTTCAGCACTCCCAGGGAAAAGGGGGTTTTGCAACACCAATGGAGTCAGCAAAAGGAAGAATGAGAGCTGGTGTGTTACAATGAACACAGGCCCCAAGATTACAGATTTAGGTAGAAATCCTGCTCCTTCATTGAATGAATATGACCTTAAGCAATTAGCAGTTTTCTTGCTTAACAAAGCACTCTGCTTTCTTTCTCAGCATAATAGGGATGATAAATCTATCAGTTAGAAAGCTCTGACCTGAAGATTGAAAAACCCCTGATTTACCTGACTTCCTAGGTAGGGCAAGTGAAGTCTGTGAGTTGATACTAGACATTATCATGACCTCAGGTATTTTCCCTATTTTCTCTCTGTCATCCTTAGTGCTGTCTAACTCCTCTCATTGCCATGAGAGGGCTGAACCAGTTCTGAGCATTACACACAGACATGACAATGACCAGCAGGGGAAGAGGACATATTCTTCTTATGCGCTTATGTCTAAGCCAATGAAGAAAATCTTCCCAGAAGTCACTGTGCAGCCTATTCTTCATGCCTCATTGGCTAGAATTGTGCTGTATGCCCATGCCCAGCCAATCACTGGCAATGGCAGTTGTGCATTGTAGCTGGCTTAGTTCTGTCATGATTCTGCCCTCAGACTGGAGAATGGGCCCACTTGACCTGCAGTATAAGACCACAAGAGGAAGGTGGACAGTTCCACTAAAATTGTTAAAAATGAGGATGATGGTAATGAATTATTATTGAGTAGGCAACATAGCAGTGTGTAATATCTTAGTGTTTATATTTCAGGATTGCGGTCTGTATTTATGATAATGCCTGTAATAAATGGTAGCCAGTGCTACATTTCTAACAATTTTTTTGCAAGCTCTTTAAAATCTGTATGTACACTTTGCTAACCATTAAAAGGAACTCTCAAGGATCTCTATTGACTAGTCCTATAGGAGGTATTGTTTGCTGGAATAAAAGGAAATGTTTTTCAAATGTGTGGAATTCAGACTTTACCCCCATCCAGTCCATTATCTTCTGTGTCCTCAAGTTCAATCAGAATGAATTACATTTTACTCTATTTTTTTAGGTTGCGTATCAGTTATGCACATGAACACCAGAGTCAGACAAATCTCAGTATCCAATCTTGCCTCCATCATTTACTGTCAATGTTAGTTAAGCTTTCTAATCTTCAGCTTTTTAAAATCTTTAACACAAGGGTAATAACATTATCATTTTATGAAGATTGAGAAAGATAAATAACATAAAAATTTGTGGATCACAATGTGTGTTGAATAAATATTAGCTCTATTTATTGTTATCTAGCTCAGATAGTGATCAAAAAGATAAATTGAGATAATGCACTTATAGCAATGGCATATAGTATAGTTAATAAATAGTGTCTGTTATGTTTTCCATAAGCCAGAACAGTAGCTGCCTTTATTAATGCCATGAAGTTTTTTTCTACATTTTGATTGGTGGAACCATGCCACTCCAATCATGCTACAGGTATTAATTTTTTAGACAAAACACATGGTTAGTGTTTCAAATTACTGACTACTCCCTTCAGGGCCTGTCATGTTACACTAAATGGTCTGGTGTGGTCATTCACCAAACTAATAATTAAATGCTGGAATTTTGCTAAAACAAGTTACAAGCAAAAGATATTGGTCTTCAGCCTATACCCAGAAATGGGTGTTTTGGAAACTATACACTTTATCCTTTTGAGTAGTTGACTTGTCCTTAATCCCCCCTAACTGCCTTTATTTATGGAATTCTTCATTCCAGTGGGCTCTCGTGTTCACCATAAAAAGAGTAATTTCTTTGCATTTAATTCATACCGACAATAACAACAATAACAAAATATCTTTCATAAGGGGTTTCAATGGATTCTGACATAATTAATGCCATTCTGACATAAACCGCTTTCAATTACTGAGTAGAGAAGGCCTCTGTGGTAAAGAATAACACACTGGTTGTGCCAAGAGAGAAGTAAGAGTTTAAAATGGATTTTTAGAATGGAATGAAAGGAAGATGGGGTGGGGTGTTTGCTGGAAGAACTAAGGTCAATAATGGCTCTCCAATTTTCAATTGGGAGAGAGGTTGGTGTGCAGCTAGAATGCGAATAGAACTAAAGTTTCAGTCTTCTCTTTATTTTTGCACCTTCAAACTTATTACTGAGCCGTACTGCCCAGTGACGTCCTGGGAAGCAACCACTAATCACTGTGATCTCATTACTAGGAGCCTCATAAAAGAATATTTGCCTCAAAGATTTTATCCATTAACATATTCAAGGCAACAACACTGGAACTGACTGCTAGTCTCCTCTAAGAGATTATTAGGACCAATCCCATAATGTCTCTCACATCCTAATTTGCCTCATGCACCATCTGATGTCTAAGTCTCCCCTACTATCTATCCATGATCATCTGAAACTTTGGCATCATCTTTTCTGCAAATCTCAGGATTAAAATCTGGTGAACATCTTCCAAGATGACCTCCTGGTGATTCATGCCTTTGTATAATCCCTTCCTACAATGAATAGAGCTGATGTGTATAGCCAATAGGATGTTGCAAACATGATAAATTGTGGCTTCCCATGTTAGATTGAAAAGACATTAGAGCTTTCATCTTGCTCTCTTGGATTCCTTGCTTTGAGAGGAAGCTAGCTGCCAGGTGAAGATGTCCAAGTAGCTCTTTGAAGAGGCCCAAAAGGCAAAGACCAAGGTCTTCTGCCAATAGCCAAGTGAATGAATCATTTGGAAGCAGATCCCCAGCCCCAGTCAAACATTCAGATGACTATAGCCCTAGCTAACATCTTGACTGAAACCAGATGAGAAGCCCTCAGCCAGAACCACCCAGGAAAGCCACTCTTGAATTCCTAGACCACAGACATTGTGAGATAATAAATGTTTAATGTTTAAGCCATGATGTTTTGGAGTACTTTGTCATTTAGCAAAATACAGCTAATATACTAAATCAGTGCTCACCTTCCCATTCTTCTCAAATGCTACCCCATGCTTCCTCAAGCTCCTGATCTATGATCAATAATTTCCCAAATCCTCAATTTATCCTTTACTCACTTAATTAGCCCTTTGTCTTAGTTGAGACTTGGTTGTCTCCAAATGGCATTGCTCCCCATGTAACTATACCAGGATACTTTCTACTGCAAAAAAAAGTCCGACTCATAGTGGCTTACACAATAGAGATACTGAATTATCTACCATAGTGAAAAGTATAGAGAAAGTTTTTTTGTGTGTTTTTTTTAAATTTAGGGCAACATCTCAATGATGCCCAGGCTTTTTCTATTTTTTTTTTCCACTCAACTAACCTTAGCATATTGACATTTTGTCCTCATGTTTATTGCCCCACAGTTACTCAATAGCTGCTATAGTCCCAGGCATTTTATCCACATCTAGAGCAAAATAAAGAAAAAGGGCAGATGAGAATGAACTCACCTCTAAAATAATCCTTTGGATAAAACAACACAAACTTCTCTCGAAACCTCCCAGAAGATTTCCACTTACACCTGACCAACATTTCCAATACAGCAATATTAGCTATACTCCCTGATTTACTCTGTCCTCTTCCACATATTTTAAAAGTATTTAATACTATTTTAACATGTATTTATTTGTTTCTTGTCTGTCTCCCCTCATTGGAATGTAAGCTTCATAAAAGCCTAGCTTTTATGTGTTTTGTTCATGGGGATGTCCTCAGCATGTAAAACCATGGTGATACATATACAAGTGCTCAAAAATACAAATTGTTTAATGAATGTCCTTTGGCCATAACTATATCATAGCTATTCTTAGTTATAAAGAAGGATAGGCATAAAAAAGTACTGACAAAGGGGACCTTATCATCTTAGACCTGTGGTCGGCAAACTGTGGCTTGTGAGCCACATGCGGCTCTTTGGCTTTTTGAGTGTGGCTCTTTCACAAAATACCACAGCCTGGGTGAATCTATTTTGAAGAAGTGGCATTAGAAGAAGTTTAAGTTTTAAAAATTTTGGCTCTCAAAATAAATTTCAATTGTTGTACTGTTGATATTTGGCTCTGTTGACTAATGAGTTTGCCGACCACTGTCTTAGACCAATCATTATTAATCCTGGGTACTGGATACATGATTGGGATTTTTAAGTGAAAAGGAAAAGATCGGGGAGTGGCTATTAACTTAAGAACGAACATAGTCTGACCAAAGTCATCACAAGCTAGGCTCTCCCCTTTTTCTAATCGCTAAATAATCTTAGTCCTGAGAGTGACCCAGACATCCTCAGAGGGAAGACTCACTCATCACTAGGTTGGAGCTATTCCTCAATGATTTTCAGTCCTGGTATCATTCATGGCACAGTTGGCTCAGGAAAAGAAAATGAGGAAAATTTTGTCTTACTTTAGTCACATACAGACCAGAGTTGAACTATAGGGTCTGTCTTTTACTAACGGGCTTGAACCTGGACAAAGTTCTTTGTTTTCTAGAGGTTGGGTTCCTGCATCCATCGTGGGAATGATGGGATATACTTCTAACATTATCATCATAATTGAATGAGAACCATGTCTAGAAAACACTTCCACATATTTAGCTGTGAGTTGTCTCCTCTGCCCCCTCAAAACTGTATGGCTGTGAGTAGAGTTTAATCTTGACAATAATCCACTGTAGGTTGGCAGTAAATGCTCTAAAGAGTGACAGTGAATGGACCTTCAGGGCTCATAATTCACTGTATCAGTTAAATGAATGTCAATAATAATACTCCCTTTTGTTCTTCACATTTTTGTCAAAGTATAAATAAGACTTTTTCAACTAATATTTAACTTTTAGTTTCACAAGCCCCTAGTCAATTTATTTGTTGACCCAAGTTGTATGTTCATGCATTTTGTTAAATTCAGCAAATTTGCTACTACCACAAACTGCTGGTAAAAATGACCAAATTTTTGCCTTCATGCTCCAAATTTAGTAATAGATCACGACACTTAGATATTTCTTCAGGGAATATTAATTGTAGGGGGAAAGTGATGGCATCTTATTTAGGTTGTCTGGAAATTCAAAGAAAGATTATAATTTATAGTTACTATGGTAGCTAATTATAACTTCAAGGATATGCCAGTTGCTGGTATTTTTTTAAAGGCTTTGATCATAGATGAGACCCTTTCTGGGGAATCAAAGAAAATAAGAAAGTGGAATTTGCAAATTTGCCATTTTAAAAAGTGTCTGGATACTAAGACTGAATTTCTTTTTAGATAAAAAGTCATCTCAGATTGTTTTCTCCAAGGTGCTAAATTTAAAGTTCATATCAAAATTATACTAGCATGGAGATGAAATTATAAAATGCTCACCCTTGTGTTTTCATCTGTACTATTTACTAAGTGGGCATCTTTTATTCAGGGAGAGAGACATCATTCATCAAATTTACGGCTTGTAAGCTCAAAAGACTTGGTCCAGGTTACAACAGGACAAGACATATCTGGAAGAATATGCTATTACATAGAGCTAGTTTTCCTGCAAAAACACTAAAGAGGTTAAGATAAAGATTTTCTGAGCTCAGGAGGGTGGGAGAAGAGGAGAAGAGAGAGTTGGGTCTGGATGGCTCTGCAGTATCTTATCCCTTTTATAGAGTCCAAGTCCTGGAAGGTGTCAAGGAGATAAGGAATTTGTGTTTGCTTTCTGATTGGGGCCTGGGAAAATCAGCGAGATCTAGGAAGACCTAAGCTAGGCCCCCACATCTTGTATGGCCTGAGAATGTTGGGAAAACATTTTAAAATCCCCCTGACAGGAGAGCAAAAAAGCTGAAGAAGTGGTATAAAGAGCCTGATGGATTGAGAATGGTGGAGGTTTTGAACAATGACTGTAAAATGATCAGATGTGGCCTCTTCACTCCCCCACTCCCATTGCTTCATATTTTAAAAGCCTCTTTGGATTTAGAGCCACAATTCTAAATTCTAGCTTGAATGAGTTTAAAATCAAATGCCTCTAAAAATGTAGTGATTAAAACTCCATTTCCTGTCATATAGGAAAAAGTAGCATTCTAGAAAAATAAAGGTTGCCCTGTTTTTTGCACAGCTGCATTCATAGCTACTAAGAGTAAACATCAATCCCAGTGAGCCATTCATATCCAATCAGAAAAGAAAATAATATCAAATCCACAGTCCAAAGTCCTAATGTTCACCACGTTACTTCAAAACATACTAGTATGTATGGCATCCAGGCAGCCCATACTCATCCTCGTTATCTATCCAGAGATGTTTCCATCCTCACTGTATATCCTATGTAATATCTCTGCTGCAAGTACCCAGGATTTATAGAATGAAAACTGGACTCCTTAGTTTGTCATCCAAAGTTCTCTAAATCACACCCCACCCTACCTGTGCGGCCTTGCAGAAAAGCCCTCAGTGTGGTCTAAGCACAACCACAAAGAAAGTGCCCATCCTGACCCTGTAACCTCCCTCTACCATGTCTTTCCTGTGTTTGTTCCCTTAATTTCCATCGTTGCTTCCACCCCACTCTTTCTTAATATCTTCTTATTTTTTAAATCATCACCCAAGGATATTTTTCCATTGAATTTTTTAGAGCGAGTGGAAGAGAGAGGGAAAGACAGAGAGAAATATCAATGTGAGGAAAACACATCAATAAAGTGCCTCCTGCACATGTCCTGACCAGGGCCCTGTCCGGGGAGGAGGAACTTGCTATCGAGGTATGTGCCCTTGACCAGAATCGAACCTGGGATCCTTCAGTCCGAAGGCCAACACTGTATCCACTAAGGCATCTTTCTTAATATTTTTAAGCATGAACTTTGGAATTTTAACAGACGTGGACTTAAAGTTCCAATTTTGATTCTTCCAGTGACTAGCAAGAATACCCTGGACAAGGTTCCTCTCATGTGTACTTATATTAGACATTAATGGATGAGGTGATTCTGAATTATAATTAGCCAATGAGTTGAAAATTAGTTAACATGGTCATGCTTTAAAAAGGGAGGGAGTATTATTCAAATTAATGATTCAAAACAAATCTTTCTGATCTTAAAATCATTAATGACTTATCTGGCTCACCAGGTAGGTCATGAGTTCTCTGGTGGCAAGAACACTGTCAAAATCTGCACTGTCTTGCACTTAGCAGGCATTCAGTAAGTGCTGATGGGAATGCATGTTGAGATTAATATTCAAAGCTCAGTTTAAACTATCTGAGTTTTAAAATATCTGACAAGTCCTCTCTGATAGCCCAGGCAGAATTAACAACTCCTTTCGCTAGGAGCCACTAATGCTTCCATATGCTTTTTATTTCAAGTTGCCTTGTTACATGTTGTTTATATGCTACTTTCCAATTACTCACTTGCCACTTATTTAAATGCCCCTCAATAAAAATGATAGATAATTCTTGAAAATGTATTTTTATCATCTTGTTAGCTCAAACTTGAACTTAAAACTATCTCTAAACTTAAAAACAGAGCTTGGGACCTAATAGAAGCTCACTCAACACTTTCTATGTGATGCTGAAAACTTCAAATCATTTTTCCTAGTTGTAGCGAGTCAATAACATCATGTCTATACTTCAAGGGCAAAGTAGGGTGCGGACTGGGAAGTGGCAAATTGCTGTGCACAGCTGAGCAGGGTTGTCGTTGACCCCATAGGGCAGCTGGGCTCAACATGAGAGGCGAGCTTTCACTTTTGATCTTCAAGATAGCATTTTAAAATATAAAGCAAAGAGAATTTGAGATAACCTGCATGCTTTCCTTTCAAATATGCCATATGGAATCTGAGGCCTGTGGATTAAGAATCACAAGACCTCCTTACTAAATAAAGATGGCCAGACTCCTGGGGAGCCAACAAAAAGGGATACAGAGCAAAGATAAGAGCAAAAGTTACTCCCACAGAAAGCAGCAAGAATGAACTCAGGAGTCCCACTCCCTTGACCACAGGAGGCCAAATCCTACTACTATTTTCATCTTGCTTCCTACACCATCATCAAGTATTAATTGTCCCAGTTCCCTGATGAAGGAGATGGGTGGGAGACAGGATTATAGGAGCAACCCCATTTGAACCAGGATTTGTGATTTTTAGGACCAGCTAGCTACTCATGCCTGCAGGTAGCCAGCTGAGATGGGGGCTTAGCAAGGTTGTTTTAGTGGAGAGTGCACAGCCTAATTGATCTGTGCAGAACAAGAAAGAAAAACAAACAAACCATGTATTCCATTGTGCCTGTGGTTGTAACTGTTCTCTCAGTGGGACTTCTATAAATTCCTTCAGGCTCAGGAAGAAATTGATAGGTACATCGATGTTTATTCTCCCTCCACCTTCTATCCCATGGTCATCTCTCTAAATACCCAACCTGTTCCTTCTGCACAAAGTCTTATCTCACAACAGAGCCACCAAACTGGAGTATTTTAGGATATAGATGAAAGCAATTGGGACAGGAACCTAAGATGCCTGCCGATATGATGAGACTTTTTCTCCAGAATCTGTCCCTGCAATTCTCAGTGCTTTCCACAGGGGGAATGGAATTAGAGAGGGTGCTGGAGAGGAAACTCATGGGTCATGTGCAGCCTGAGGGCCTACAACTCTCTCTGATGAAAGATACTCATGTGGATCATGTGTATGCGTTTGGGAAGAGATATGATCAGCCCAGTCTCATCACCTTGGTTTCAGGATTATGTTAAAGTACCTAACTCCAGGAAGACCTGCAACAGACAACCTGAATATATAAGAGGCTCCATCACTAATCTCAAAAGTAGGACAAATTGTATAGTTTATGTGTAAATGGTTATCAAGCACTCCCCTGGGTTTCAATTGTGCCTCAGTTTCTCTACCACGATGGCTGGGTATACTTTTGTTGCATGGCCATAAAAATGTTGAGAGAACTAGAAAAGGGATCAAAATGTCAGGAAGAAGGAAAGTGGAGGGAGAGATATATACAAAATCAGCTCACTCATCCTTTCCTCTTATTGATCTTATGTTTGAAAAGCTCAAAGTGGTTGGATATTATTAAACATACATGTTTTCTGGACACTCACCCATCTATGTGAGCACAGGGCTTACTGCACTGGGAGAGGAGGTTGGTATAAAAAGTAACTGAGATGGGAAAAGAGTTCATGAACTCAACATCACATTGCTGTTTGTGTTGAAGTTTATTTTCATTTAGTTTCCCAGACCCAGTAGGCAGCTAAGCTCCAACAGGTGATGTGGCCACAAAAGATCTGCTGCAGTTTGATTCGAATACAAAGGGCTTGACCTAGGAAGGGAGAAGCCAGAACTTGCAGTGATCACCAGGTTTCAGCTCATTCTCTATACACTACTGACCAACAGCCATACCCACAATGGCAGCCAAAGAGGAAATGTACTAATTGGAGCTAGGAAAAAGACTTTTATCATAAATATAAGGCCGTCAATAGTATGACATTGACTAGGCCTTTAGATAACACTGAATGCCTTCCCCTCCTCCCCCATTTGTGACCATGAACTCTGATGGCCTAGAATAGCTCCCATATATCACAATAATAGCATCTCCTGTCACTTTCAGAAGTATCCTGGTTTAGTAAACAAATTATCTAGTCACCTATTCATTTGGCAAATTGGAAAGCTGAGGCCCAAAGAGGGGAGGGGAATTAGTAGCAGTGGGTATAGATTTGGAATAGGTTATGGGTTGGTTTGCTATGGCCAACCAGAAAAAAATCAAAGCAAACAAACACAACCTAATCTCCTCTGCCCATTTCATTAAAACTACCTGTACCTCTCTATCTACCTCTTGACTAGATAATAAACTCTTCAAGGCCAAAGTCTGTGTCTTGGCATCTTATTTCTCAGTGTCAAGCACACCTCAGGCACTTTATAAGTATTATTAGTTTGCTTTATTTATTAACATACTTACATGTGGGTTATCCCATTTGATCCTCCATAAGCACTACACAGTGGACAAGATTGAATAAAGATGAGAAAACTTAAAGCCTGAGATGTTAAACATTGGGTTTGTTAATAGCAAAACCACCAAATCCCAGGTCTTCAATGCTTCTTTATGTTGCATTATAGTTAATGTTGGAAGGAATCTAAATGTAGAAGGAATGTTTACTTAGAGCAATGGAGCCCTGAAGAGCAAGAAAAAGGTAGTGCGCAGAGAAACATCTCCGTGGGCTCAGAGATTGAGTGTTGAAACAGCAAAATTGTTTTGGGGGCCTTGTATTTATTCCAATATGGCTGCTTCTTTGAGAAAAGGAAGCTTGTCATGTGCCTGTGGCGGGTGGAGGAGGAGGTTTGGTCATAGCCTGGGATGCCACAAGGGCAGAGGTTCAGACCAGATGAGCTAGAGTAGGACTGAATAGACCTATAGTGCAGCAGCTAGGTTGGGTCAAACTAACAAGGGTTTTCTCCTCTTGAGAACTTCCAGAAGATGTATCCAGGGCCCCATTCAAGAAAGGATCAAGACTGGCATTTTCCTGGGTTGTTTACTTTAAACAAAATTAAAGCTTAGCATTTTGAAAAAATGTATTTCTTGGAGACAAATATATTTTGGCGCAACCCACATCCCACTAGAACTCACCACACAGAGTTTCCAGTTCCATCCCCAAGGCCACAGTGCCACTGTACCATGCAGGGTGACATTTTATTTACTTAATTTCTACTTTTTAAAATTCTCCCATTCTAGCTCCTGTAGCAACCAGTTGGCTTGTATTCTTTTGTCTGGACATTGTCTCTTTTCCTCACAGCCATGAAGTCAGTGCATTAGTTGTTTACTTCAACAAAAACTTTTTTTTTTCCCAATCATGAAATAAACTTTACCTGACTTGGAGCTGTAAATGCCTCCAGGGATCATTGGGAGCCTCCTTGACTTCCTCCTGGCCCAAATGTCATCACTATTCAGTCGACCATAGGACACCCTAAGCAAGAAAAGAGATGCACGCTTGTTCAGGTGGGGGATGACCAAATGGCAGACACACATCTTTTCTCTTGACTCGAAGTGTGAATTATGGCTTCTCTTTCCTCCCCCCTCCTCATTCCCAATAACTTTCTAGCAATCTAGTGTAGAATGATTAGGAGGAACAAGAAAAGAATTCCAGCAAAACCTCATGCCATGACTCAAATTTCCATCTTCCACAAATGGTAGTAAGAATTGTTCATATTCTTGAAGGAGAATAAGAACAGGGTATCAACAGTATCCTCCTGGGCAGTAGAGGGTCCTGTGTACACATACACGAAGAAGGCCTTTTTGTGCCTCGGGCATCTGACCACAAGTCAGCAGGAGCACAATGTGTGGTCGCCATCCTCATGAGTGTATCTTTCGTGTCAAGTGGTCCTCATGGTTCATCTTGCTGCCATGATTCCATGGAGGCAACAACAAGGACCACAATAAAAGCTAATTGTTCTTTCTTTCATTTTCTTCTTTCAAAAGCAGTAGACTTCGGGGGCGGGAGGGAGGCATTTTGGAAACCTGCAGACTTTCACTCATATTTTGAGTTGGCTACTTCCTGCTTGTGTGACCTTGTGACCTACCCTCTCTGAGTCTAGGTGTTCTTATCCAGAAAGTGGTAATAGAACTACTTATTAACTGGATGTGATGAGGATCAAGTGAGATAATACAGATGGATGCCTTCAGCATATAAACATCAACCCATGGCAACTATTATCACTGTACTAGTTTTGCAGTGTAATCAAGTGTGTGGATGGCCACACCCAAGCTCAGATCCTTCTGTGCTCTCATTACTTTCTCCTACTTAACACTTGGTCTGCACAAGTCACACAGAGTTTCATCAGTAGTGGGCACACTCCCATGAGTGGTTAAGGAGAGGTGCTGCATGGCAGAGGAGCCACCTCCGCATAGAAGACAATAATGATTTAGCTAGGACTCATTAGTCAACAGAGTCCAGTATCAACAGTACAACGATGGAAATTTCTTTTGAGACCCAAATTTTTTAAACGTAAACTTCTAACGCCACTTTTTCAAAATAGACTCGCCCAGGCCGTGGTATTTTGTGGAAGAGCCACACTCAAGGGGCCAAAGAGCCACATGTGGCTCCCGGGCCGGGGTTTGCCGACCACTGAGTTAGGCCTCTCAGGGTTATTCTGAGAGGGCAGGAATGATCCCAGCACAGCCACCCTCATTCTCATTGCAGGCTGAGAGTCAGCACGTCATTATGTGGTGTCTCACTAGGGACAGTGTGCAGGCTGTGCACTGCATGGAAGTCTATAGAAAACTAGTCAGAGTGTCAAATCTGTCCCAATGCTATTTTTAGAAATAAGTTTTCATTGGAATACAGCCATGTCCATTCATCTATCTATTGTCTATGGATTCCTTTGTGCTATAACAGTGGAGCTGAGTAGTTGCAACAGAGACCTCAAAGGGTAAAATATTTATTATCTGTCCTTTAGAGAAAAGGTTGGCAGGCTTATGTGCTTAGCTTTTGGACCTAATGCCTTGTACACAGTAAGTACTCAGTGGTAGATACTCATGTTGAATAGATAAATGAATGAGTAAAGATTCAAATACCAACTCAAAAATTTTAAGCATTCATCATAAGGGAATGGAATAGAGATAAAAAAAACAAACAGACCTTGAAATGGGACTTAGGTCCTATTTCTACTCTGCCCCTGATTAGTGTGTGTGTCCCTTTGATCAATCATTTCCTATCTCTGCATCCCAGTTTCCTCATCTTTGAAATGGGAACCCCAGGCCTATGTTACCAGGGCTGTCATGAAGAATAAAAGGAAATCACAAAGGTAAAAGCATTTGGCCCATTCCTGACACATAACAGAAGGGAACTGATGTGAGAAGAAAAAGCAAGAATGACAAGAAACCCTTCGCTTCTGAATCAAGGATCTGCCCTGTGACAGAGAAGTAAACAGAGTAATTCATACATTTAATTGGCAGATGTCATGGAAAACGCTTCAAGGAGCATTCTACACAGAGACTCCCAGGCTAGCTTGTGTTCAAACAAACCAGACAGCCAACCCACAGCCTGAGCCAGCAGCCAAATATTTCAGACACCATTGGGGCTGTTCCTCATGCGACTGGCGCCAGGCCACAGGAAGTCCTTGGTGTTGGCTCTAGAACCTGGTGAGGCTACTGAAATTTCTTGATCCTCTCCGTAGACCACTGCCCAGATAAGAACATGGAGAGAAAGAAAGGGTTCTCCCCCTTTATCACGGCTGCTGCTGTCCCAGCTACACAAAAACATGGGGCTCTCTGAGGGCTGCCAGGAGTCAAGTCTGCAGACCAACAAGCTTTGGTTTCCATTTGCTCCTGGGATGGGTCTGGGGGTGGATGGAAGTCTATCCTAACCTTGGGGGATGCTATGCCACATCTCCACCCAGATCTCATTTTATGGTGTGTGGAGTTTTATGGGCCAATTTAATGTGGGAGAGGAGACGCAAAGGCTGATGTGTGGACTGGATTGAAGAGTCATAAATTCAAAGGAAAATTATTGCAGAATTATAAGCTCCACTTAGCAATGTCCAAGGGTAATAGCCACTGCTTGGTGGCAGGGGTTGGACTTCTAAAGTTATTTCAGGGGCCATTTGTAGGACAAACACCTTTTCATTTCATTGGGATGGGTAAATATTTTTAAATGGGGTCTCCTAAAAATGTTGGGATTCAGCCAAAGTCCCCAAATGGCGGAAACCTTGAACACCAAGTCCTTTTTTCCCAGGACAGTTCATTCAGGAAGTCTAAAACCTGACAGCACTTGATTTACACGTTATCTGCACAAAATACAACCAGACTCACTTCTTGGCTTGAATTTGGGAGCTGAGGAGATTTCTGAAAACCCTGCAATTGTGAGGCCTTGGCTAGGACATAACGAAGCTAAATTCCAAAATTCCCACAGGCTGTAAAACAGAAAGAAAATGATCTTTTCATGAAGACCTGAAACCCAGTCTTATACACTTCTCTGTTTGTAACAACAGCCCAGGAACCCGTGTGTGTTTTCTTTGTCTAGAACTACAGAAAGGCCAGCAAATAAAAGGGCTGGATGAGGCAGAACTGATCCAGCCATCAGCATATACAGGGGATCTCTTCTCACATTTTCTGAACACCTAGAAAGAGAAATACCTAAGACCTGCTAGGATTGCATTGGGAAAATGGAAAGTCAGTCTGAAGTCCCCAGAGTGTTACTCCGACACACCCCTTCCCCAGAATACCTGTTGCCTGTGACCGTGTACCGCTGGCTTTTCCAAGGTCCCTTCTTGTAGGCATCTGATTTCCGAGGGTTTTTCAACAACAAGCCCACTAGTTTCTCTAAACATAACATCCCTCAAATTTCCCACCCAAAGCACATCATCATGAATATTTTCGAAAGCTATGAAAAGCCCTGTCCCTTCACGTCTCCTGGCTGCTGGCTGACAGTGTCTGGTGGCCCTCATTCAAAATGAATAGCAGAGCTGCTGAAAATCGAGACAGTAAGAGGACTCCTGCTCGTGTCACCATAACCTCAAGCCTGACTTGGAAAGGCCTCTTGCCAAGGCCCTTTCTTTCCTAACTTCTTGGGTTTTTAGACTTTTGTTCAAGATCTGTGAAAACTATTTTGCCTTCAGTAGAGGTCCTGGCTCATGTGGGCACAAAGTAATTTTTAAGAAAATATCAGCATCTATCTTCATGAATTCATTAATTTTTCATCCAAAGTCAGGTGAAATGTTCTTCTGTTTGCCAGTGTTTAAATTACAGGTTGGAAAACACTCAAAGAGCTTGAAATTCAAGCTGATGAGATAAATGACAGGATGGGGAATAGAAGTGGCCATTGGCAGTCATTCAAAATGGGATAGTCTTCTCTGTACGAGGTGTTGAGGGCCATTAATATAGTGCAGAAAAAAAATAATTGGACTCCACCAGATTAGGATAGAAGCTCAGAAGTAGTTTTTTGTAATGATCTAGGTTTTCGGTTCTATGGTTAACTCATGGCCATTCTGTGTTTGAGAGATAAATACGTAAAGTAAAAAATGCCAGCATGGGCCAATGATGAGAGTATGCCATGAAACAATAATGATTATTAATCCAACTGTATTGAGTATATTTCTTATTTTCTGCATTATTGATGTTCTGCCATTTGAAGTCTTGATCCTGGAGAGACTGTTCATTCTAGGACTAGTTTATTCCTCGAGATAGCAAATGACAATCCTGTGAGCATGCCTTTATTATACAAACCAACCAATCCAGATTCTCCATTCCTATTTCCTTTATCAAATTCTCACACACCAAGAGAACATGCCTCCTGCTCTAAATTACCCCAAGGCCAAGTACCAGACAACTAGGGACCACCCATATAGCCCTAGCCCACTGAAATCATCTAAACTATCTAATCCGAAACTGACTCAGCATACCTATCCTGCCTTGCCCATTCCTCAGTAAGGGCTCTGGGCTGTATTCGTCTCTCTCCTCCTCTGTCCCCTTGTCAACTTGGGTGCTTTCCCATGTGGCCTTGCATTGAATTCTATGTCTTCTGTTTCCTGCGAGTATAAACTTCTTCCATGACAACCATTTTCATGTCTGTGTATCTTTTTTTAATCCTTACCCAAGGATATTTTCCCATTGATTTTTAGAGAGAGTGCAAGGGAAGGAGAAGGGGGAAAGAGGGAAACATTGATGTGAGAGAGATGCACCAAATGGAGCCTTCCATATGCACCCTGACCTGGGTTAGGGATCAAGCATGCAACTGAGATACATGCTCTTGACCAGGAATTGAACTTGAGACCCTTGGGTCCATGAGCTGATGATCTAACCATTGAGCAACCTGACTAGAGCTTACCATACTTGATTTAACTAATTCCTAGGTATGTTTTTAGAACACAACTTTGTGCAGTGAAGATGCAACTAAAGAAAGACCAAGAGTAGAATGATGAAGGAGAGGAAGGTCATTGGGTGTCTGGAGCAGTAAGGACCAGATAATAAGTTGTAAAGAAGGCATCTGTAATGTAAAAGAGAAAGAAAGCAGCTGGGCCGGAAGAAGCCATGCTTCTCAACGTTGCAGTGCATATGAAGAAGGGGAAAGGAAGGGCTAGAAAGGAAGATGGGTGGGAGAGGTTACATCTTCCCTCATGAACACTGAAAGCCTCCTCAACCTGAGCCTTTGAGACTTTGAAGTCAAATCAGCCAAGAGGAGGAGGGGGAGGACTGGGGGGAGGAGGTGGGTGAAGTGATGGAAGAGAAAGAGGATTAATGCCATTCAATTATTGAATCATGGACACACCTCTGATTTGTGGCACCCAGAAATCGTAACATATCTTGTTCTCACGCTCTGAGAAATTCAGAAATTTTTCTTGAATCATGAACTGAAATGAAGAAACTAAGATGAAAATCGAGATGAGTATTTTTGTTAGTTAGACATGTCCATATTTAACCCAAGCCAATGCTGCTAAGTGGGCTCCTAAAACCGGTATCCTTCACACTGTCAGTTCATTTCTCTTCCAGTCTCTTAGATGCCACCATAGACAGACAGACAGTCAGACACACACACACACACACACACCACTCACCGTGCTCTAGGTGGCAAAGTAAACAAACTTTCGTTAAGTGCATATAGCACACCACCCCTACTTGGTAGCGAAGGCACATTTTCCACTTGTTACACAGCTGTTGAGACACTTTAAAAATAAAAATTATGGAAAAGATTGGCACCTTGGCAAGGGCCTTAAATGAGATGACCTCGAAGGTTGCTTTTCTTCTCTTTTCATCATTCATATGAGAGAAAATGTCATTTCAGGAGAGTATACTGCAGGCAGCTCTCAATTATTCACAGACGTATTAATTTTCCTAGCAGATTTTTCCATCTTGATGAAATGAGCTCAGAGAAGGCTTTGCAGCCCTAAGTAACTTTTCCTGCCACTGCCCTGAAAATTTCTGGGGGGTTGGGTGTCTCTCATTTCTTCCTCTCCATTTATTCACCATAAAGGACAAACCTCTAACACTATTTGGCTAAACACCTTCAAGATTCCCTCTCTAATGTTATGAATGTCCTTTATTTTAGCAATCAGAAATGTATCAACAAAACATTTTAAATCCCATCTAATTCTATTTTCAAATGTAATTGCTGTTATCAGTTGAAGATATATTCTTTGTAAATATTTTGCTTAAATAAACACATACGTAATGTGTGCATGCCTGCATGTGTCTTTATACAAAAGAATTGTGGCAGACAATGTCCTTTGACAACCTGATAGCCATGAACTTCAAACTTCTAATTTCCAGCTATAAAAAAAACATTTTTAAAGGGAAAGGAATTGGCAGTGGTTGAGCTTTGACCTATAAATCAGGAGGTCATGGTTTGATTCTTTGTCAGGGCATATGCCTAGGTTGTGGGCTCGATCCCCAATAGGGGTCTTGCAGGAGGCAGCCCATCAATGATTCTCTCTCATCACTGATGTTTGTCTTTTTCTCTCTCTTCCTTCCTTTCTGAAATCAATAAAAATATATTTAAAAAAATTAAGGTAGAGGAAAGAGATATTTTTGTTGGTTTGAGATTTTTTTTGGTTGTCTTATTTTTTTTATTGAGGTATAACTTGAATACTATAAATTTCACAGTTGTTAAGTTCAATGAATGTTTACATATGTATGCAGTTGCCAAACCACCATGCAGGTCAAGATATAGATTATGTCCATCAGCCCAGGAAGCCTCATCATGACCCTTGCCGGTCAGTATCTCCTTGGGGTAATTACTATTCTGCTCTCTATAATTCTAGTGTAAATTTATAATCCCATGTCATAAATTTCAGAAAAATTAAATAATACTGCATATAATCTTTTGTGTTTGGCTTTTGCCAGCATTTCTAGGAGATTAATTCGTGGTTTGTCACATGATTCAGTGACTTATCTTTTTCATAGCTGTGTGGTTTTCACTGCATGCATATGCCACAATTGACCCACTCTCTTATTGATGAACACCTGGGATGCTTCCAGTTTTGTGATATCACAAATAAAATTGATGAGAACATTCCTTGACATATTTTGTTAGGTGTAAGCACTCATTTCTGTCATTATATATCTAAGACTGAAATCACTGGGTTATAGATTATTTGTAAATTTAGCTAGTAATTTGTAATTTTCAAAAGTGGCAGAACCAATTTACATTCCAAGCCATTTAAAAAACTACATCCTTCAGCCCTAGCCAGTTTGGCTCAGTGGATAGACGACTCGTTGGCCTGGGGATGAAGAGTCCTGGATTTGATTCTGGTCAAGGACACATATCTCAGTTGCAGGCTCCTCCCAATCTGGGACCTGTTTGAAGCACATGCAGGAGGCAACCAATCAGGCTGTCTCTCTCACATAGATATTTCCCTCTGTCTTTTTCTTTCTCTTTCATTCTTTCTAAAAATCAATGGAAAAATATTCTCAGGTGAGGATTAAAAAATAAAACCAAAACTACATTGGTATTTTCTTATCAGTCATATCATAGTATTGGACCGAAAATGTAGAGTCCCATACATTTTGCCTTTGTGAATGATTTATATTTTGTTTCATTTTTAACTAATTATCGTTGGGTATGCGGTATATATATAAATATATAAATGTATATAAATCCTATCTAATAAAAGAGTAATATGCACATTGACCATCACTCCAACACACAAGAGGCCTGCCCCCATGTGACCAAAGATTCTGCCCCCATGTGTACACAAGATGGCCACCACAAGATGGCCAGCAGGGGAGGACAAAGGGAGGGATCAGGCCTGCAAGAGAGGGCAGTTGTGGGTAATCAAGCCTGCAGGGGAGGGCAGTTAGGGGTGACCAGGCTGGCAGAGGAGAGATGTTGGCAAACAGGCTGGCAGGGGAGCAGTTACACATCAATCAGGCTGGCAGGGTAGTGGTTAGGGGGTGATTGGGCTGGCAGGCAGAAGCAGTTAGGGGCAATCAGGAAGGCAGGCAGGCGAGCAGTTTGGAGACAGCAGTCCTGGATTGTGAGAAGGATGTTCAATCCTGGTGTCATCGGGCCTAAACAGGCAGTCAGACATCCCTCAAGGGGTCCCAGATTGGAGAGGGTACAGGCTGAGCTGAGGGACAACCCTCCCCAACCCCATGCACAAATTTTGTGCTCCGGGCTTCTAGTATATATATAACTTAATATGTAGCTAGATATAATATATAAAGATTCCAGATAAATATACATAATTTCATATATTATATGTAGAAATATTATATACATAGTATTATATGTATATTATATCTACACTAGAGGTCTGATGCATGAAAACTGTGCAAGAGTAGGCCTTTCTTCCTCTGGCTGCCGCACTGGCTTCCCTCTGGCACCCGGGACCCAGGCTTCCTTTGCAGCCCCAGCTTTGTCCAGAAGGTCATCTGGAAGGATATCTGGTCTAATTAGCATATTATTCTTTTATTATTATAGATTATTATAGATAGTGCATGCATGTATATACACATAATACGGAACCCAGATACTTACAAAATTATTTTACATTCTGATAAATTTTAAATAGAATCTCTCTTAAACTTTTATATATTATGTACAAAATTAGAGAACTTATCTCTTTTATAACATTTAACATTTTATTGTGTATTTTTTTTGTATTATACCATTGGCTAGACTATCGATCACACTTTTGAATAGAAGAAGTGAGTTAGTTTCTTCTGAATTTATTGATAACAAAAAGTGCTTACATTTTTAACATAATGCATTAGCTACCATGTTTAGCATTTTACTTGTATCTAGTTCAATACACACAATTTTAAAAATATGAGGTAGGTATTATTTTACAGATGAGGAAGCTAAGAGATCAGGCAATTTCTCAAAGGTTCTGAAGCTATTAAGCATTGAAATATATTCATGGTTTAAGCTCAGATTCTAGGCAGTTATTTAATTATATTTAAATTTAGTTTGCAGAATCTGATGCAGACTAAATTAGGGCAATGACATTTATATTTTTATATAAAATATATAGTAACCTGGATCTTAAAGGTTATTTTTATTTTTTTCTGCCCAATGTGTGTGTGTGTGTGTGTGTGTGTGTGTGTGTGCATGCGTGTGTGTGTGTGTTTTCCCATTGATTTTCAGAGAGAGTGGGTGGGGCCAGGGATTGAGCCTGCAATCCAGGCCCTTAATTGAAATCAAACCTCTTCAGTTCATGGGCCAACACTCTATCCACTGAGCCAAACCAGCTAGAGCCCTGCCCAATGTTTTAAAATATATTTACTTAGCCTTTTCCTGCATCAGAAAAATAAAGGAATGATGACTAGTATAATCCCTTAATATGATGGCTATGACTTGAAACATGAGATGATGTCTTAATGAACCCAAATTCTTTAGTTCATAGTAACACTGAATAACAGTACTAAAACCAATTCCTAGATTCCTGGGGTTCGTGGGAAAAGGATCATTCAGCTGAAATCCTAAAGATATCTGGTAGTCTTTTAAAAATTTTTTCAAAATATTTTTATTGATTTCAGAGCAGAGGGGAGAGGGAAAGGGAGCAAGAAACATCACTAGAAACATCGGCTGCCTCCTGCACACTCCTTATTGGGGACCAAGCCTGAAACCCAGGTATGTGGCCTGACCAGGAATCGATGCTCAACCACTGAGTAACACCGGCTGGACTCAATGATTTAAAAAAAAAAACACAAAAAAACACTTCAAAGAAGCTTAAACACTTCCTGGCTTCATATACATTTGCTTGGAAGTCATCTCCAAACTCATGTCCCGCAGTCTTCAAGTCCAATATGCACAAATCCTTTCCTCTCCTCCCCTCCCTACCCTTAAGTGTCTCACAATCCAGTAGGGGATGATTTATGATCTGACCAGGAGAAAACTCCATTTCATACAATTCCAAAGAGTTCAGTTTGAATCATCTACATTCGTACTCTTGTCAAAACTGCTGGTAAGAACATGGGCATGCATAGATGCATAAGGTAAGGAGCCTGGTGGGCATCAGTTTCTGTTTACTTTCTAAGTTCTATTCCTGCATCATCTTTAGGACCACAAAGCCATGCACCTTAGACTGAGGTAGTCCATACTGAGTATCTAGTAATTCCACCAGCCAATTATCTAGACTGTAGAGTAAAATATCTAATTCATGTCCCCTGCTCCCCCAACTATGGCAGCTTTCTTAAACTCTTTATCTATTTGATTTTATTTGGTGGCATCTGCATACCTGAGCAGTCAGCTTCCCCATGGAATATCCCTCCAGCTAGCTGGATTCAAAGTTTCTGAATGTCCCTAATGCCAATAACGTTTATTTCCCTGTATTTTAATCATCTCTTCTCATGGTGTGGCCATCAGACATCTTTTTGGCTGCAAGTATAAAACCAAACAACTAACAAACAAACCTCAGACTTTTTGCGGCTTGCAGGAAGTTTCTGTTTTCTCTCGTCATAAGCAACAGAGAAGCATGTGAGCAGTTTATCATCAAGGACTCCACGTCTTGAGCTTCTCTAGCCCACCATCCCCAGCACACTGACTTGGCAACTCATATTGTCAGGATGTCATCTGCATCTCCAGGTATTACACCTGGATTTAAGGTAGGAAGAGGGATGCCACACAACTGAATCTAACTCATTAAGTTGGAAAAGGTAACGTTTTTCCCCAAACCTGAGATTACACTTACGCCTCTTTGGTGGCAACTGTGCCATCTGCTCTTTCTGGAATTAAGGAATTCTACAACTATTGCTTCCTTGAACATTGTAAGCTATACAAGGAAGAATCTGTTAAAACCTTACACAATAGGTTGGTGAAGGCCTGGGTTGGCGAGAGGGGCCAAGGGCTCAATGAGGGGGAAAATAAGACATATATAATACTTCCTTTCTTTTTATTTTTTGGCTTTAAAAATTTTTTTTATTTCTTTATTATTACATATGTGTCCTCATCCCTCCATTAACCACCCAACACCTCCCCCCACTCATGCCCTCATCCCCCTGGTGTCCATGTCCATTGGTTGGGCCTATATGGATACATACAGGTCCTTTGGTTGATCTCTTACTCTTACCCCCACCCTCCCCTACCTTTCCTCTGAGGTTTGACAGTCTGATCGATGCTTCTTTGTCTCTGGATCTGTTTTTGTTCATCAGTTTATGTTGTTCATTATATTCCATAAATGAGTGAGATCATGTGGTATTTATCTTTCTCTGACTGGCTTATTTCACTTAGCATAACGCTCTCCAGTTCCAACCATGCTGTTGCAAATGGTAAGAATTCCTTCTTTCAACAATAAAGATTTTTTAAAAACATGTCAAATGCCCAGTCACCAGTGACTGACACTATACTTTCTGTCCAGAAGACAAAACAGGCTGGATGTTTAAGAAGTTACAACCTTACATTATTCCCCTTTTAGGCACCTGAGGCCTCCTCTCCCTCCCTTCCCCTCAGCAGAAAAGACTTTCTCTCTAATTCCCAGTTGCCTAAAAAATAAATTCATATTATTCTTGTCATTTAAGCTTTATTTTTTAAATGTCAAACTACCTGAATTGAGCTGCAGTTGGATCTATGATATGCCATTATGTATCTTGTACACCAAACTTTAATTGTGCAGTTCATCTTTATTATTTGAGAGGTAATTATTTTATTTCAAGTCTAAATTTTATAGGTTATCAAAAAGCATGGAGACCCTAAAAATTGTGTCTGCAGTGTTCAGTATATAAAAGTGCCCTAAACAAAGGCATCTTGGAGTTCTAGTTACTTATAAAATATAAAATATTCTACATGAAGGGACCAGAGAGATGATTTACTCCAGGGACTACAAACTCCAATCTAGGTCAGAACAAGCAGGTGATGTCCATGAGTGACGTCATTCATGAGGAAAGTGTAAACTATAGCAAACTAGACAGTGTTACTAACCAATCAAGCAACCAACTAAATATAGAATTCCACTCAAACAAAGCATGGTAGATTGGGACCGCTGGCTGCTGACTTCTGATTCTAAAACTTAGGAATGGTGTGAGTTACCTGGGGTTTGACAAAATGCAGCTACTGGGGCCAGAGTTCAGGTCAAGTCTCCTGTGGTCCCATTCAATGCATGCTTTGTCCTACCACCATGCTTCATGTTTACTGGGTAGCCTCTGACCTTAGAAAAGGGGAACTTTGAGTACCTGCTATGTGCTAAAAACTCTTTCTATATATCATTGTGTTTTAATCATCAACACACATTCAAAATTATCAGTAGCCTCGTTTTTCAGGTGAGAAAACTGAGGTAGCAATGTGAAGTAGCTTGTCTGAGGTTGACCTATGAAGGTGTGGGCAACCCAACTGGGTGTGGGTTTTGAACCCAGGTCCATCTGGCTTTGAAGTCTGGGTATTTTGACTATATTATACTGCTTCTAGGAAATACACCTCACATCCAGGGAACGTCAGTAATTTAAGTAGTTCCTCGAAGAAAAAACTGTTAGGCAATCACTATAGATACGGATCAAACATGCATCAAGGATGGCGGTCAACAGAATGAATCTTGGCAATAACGATAAAGAAAGAGCAAGGCTGCTCGATGTGGCCGCTGCTGCCGGCTGTTCACATGCTCAGTCCTCAGCCTTGTTGACCTATGAGCTGCCTTCCACACAGCGGATCATGCCTTCCCACACTACTCTTGACACACTCTCAGGATTTGCTTTCTGGACAACCTCTCTTTGTTGTTCTCCCACCTCATCACTCTACAGTTCAGGCTTTGCTCCTCTTCCTGGTTTTATCCAAATGCCATCTACAGGATGATGACTTTCACAGGCCTATCTCCACTCCCGATTGCTTTCCTGAAGTCTGGCTGGCAGATCCCAGTGATCTGTAATCTCCTGTTACAGATGTGCTTTGAAATTTTATAAAATTTCAGATTTTATAAATTTATATGATTATGCTATGAATGATAAAACATCCCCACAACAAGATTTGGGGCAGCACCCAATATTCAAGTGCACTAATATGTCCGCAGTAAAACATAACCATGCACACCAAATTAGATGAACAACCAGCATCAATAACCTTATGTCAATTAAATCAAGTTTGCTTTTGAATGAGAAAAATCCCCTCCCCCTTTTCTCCTCCATCCTTACCCAGCTTTATTTTCCTCCACAGCACTTACCAGCTCTTGAAATATTACATAGTTTGTTCATTGGCTTAAGAAAACACAATGCAAACTCCATGAGAACAAGACCTTTTCTACCACACTCAATGATACATAGTGGGTGCTCAGTAATTGCTTCGTGGAGGAATAAATAAATCCTCAAAATCAGAAGGAGATGACCAAATCAAATACTCTGCTTTTGCCCAATTCCTCTAGAGCACTGGTTGTCAATCTTTCTAATGCTGCAACCCTTTAATACAGTTCCTCAAGTTGTAGTGACCCCCAATAATAAAATATTTTTGTTGCTACTTCATAACTGTAATTGCGCTACTGTTAATGAAACGTAATGTAAATATCTATGTTTTCCAATGGTCTTAAGTGACCCTGCTAGCGGTTCTCAACCTGTGGGTTGCGCATATGTATATATTTTTATGGTAATGTAGTATATTACATATAGTAACATATATTACACATAATATATAACATACTATATATTATCTACCATAAAAATTTAAAAATATAGAAAATCAAGATATAGAACATTCTTGCTCACTTAACAACTACATGAGCTTCAAAAAGTCACTGAACTTCTGTCCTCTACTTTCTTACGGGAGAAACAATAATATTAACAATAACTGTGATTATATTTGTCCTACATATCTCAATGGTTTCTTGGAAATTAAAAATAGAACAATAATCCTCATTTTGTACAATATATAGTTTAGCAAATCTATAATAATAAAAGCACAATATGCTAATTAGACCAGACAGCCGAATAACCTTCTGGACGCCCTTCTGGATGACCTTCTGGACAAAGCTGGGGCTGTGAGGGCCAAGCCCCTAGCATGAATTTCATGCATCGGGCCTCTAGACTAATATAAAATGGTAAATGTATGCATTGCATACCAGTTAAAATCGTGGTCTACGTATCCAGACTGTCCAGTTGAAATCCTGGCTCTGCCACTTCCTAGTTGTGAGACCCTGGGCAATCTGCTTAACACTCTGGGGTTTCTCTTTCTCATCTATAAAACAGGGCTTGGACTAGTAGCTACCTCTTACAGTTGTCTGAGGTTTGAATCTATCAATGCCTGTAAAATGCTCAGAGTAATGTCTGCCACCTCATAAGCACTCGGTGTTAGCTGCTACTGTTATACTATTAAGAAACCATTTTCTAGCTAGCTGATCTAGACAGCTAGATATTCATGCATATTCATTCATATGCAGCTATATGAGAGTTGCATTTGTGTGGTTATATATAGATGCAGGAAAGGATTCACAGCTACATAGCCAGTGAACTCAGTAGTTCTGCTATTTTTATTGCTTCTTAATGGAATGTACTTCTTCCACAGACATACGTGGGAAATTTGAGAGTGTGGTTCTAGCAATCTACAATAGTTAAGTTCATATTGCAAATCCCTTAAGTATCACTAACTTTCCATATTGCTAGAACTGAGTCCTTGCAAACGCAGCCACAGCTTGGGCAGAAAGTAGCAGCTGCCCAACAGGTGTTGAGAAATATGAGAAACAGGAGGGAGGGGGACCATAATTCCCAGAAGGGGACTAACTTGCTTTATTGAGAAAAAAAGAGGCCAAGTAACATAGAACAAGTAGTACTGTGCTGAAAAAATGAGAGTTATGCATTAGAAATGGAGGTAAAACAAAAGGTTTACCCCTTCCTGTGAGCTGAACATTTCCAAGCTGCTGTAAACTAAGAGGAAACTGTTTCATTCTTAGCACCGCCTTGAATGGGAAGTTTACAGTCTCCAAGGACTTCAATGTAAACCTCCTGACAGGAAGCTCTGCATCTGCCCTGAGCCCCTCCTGCTGTGGGTCCCCCTGCTGTGGGTCCCTTTCGCTGCAAATCAACACAATGCTTGTGCTGGCTTATTTTCCACATTGAGCAGAGGTGGGAGAGTCCTCCTCATGCTCAGAAAGCATCTTTCTATTCCTTGGAGATTTGATGTCTCCTTCAATTGGACTTCCCTGTAGATCTATAGCCAGTCATTTCACTTTTCAGAGCTTTATTCATAAAGGATATTTAATGACTGATCATTCATTTCATTTATGACATTTTGGATTCAGTGTGCCCAGCATTGAGCTATA
The DNA here is from genome assembly GCA_027563665.1 of Antrozous pallidus. NCBI lineage: Eukaryota > Metazoa > Chordata > Mammalia > Chiroptera > Vespertilionidae > Antrozous > Antrozous pallidus. The sequence continues at coordinate 26,882,247 of CM050526.1, read as the reverse complement.
TATGCTATAGAGACTATATAAAAGAAATATATGGTTCTCATGATATAGGAAACTTTGATGGAGCTTTATACACCTTAAAATATTTCAGAGCAAAACAGAAGAGCATATAATAGACAACGTGATTAGTTGCCTGTCTTCCTTACTAGAATTCAAGCTATCTTGTCCTATGCAGTGTTATATTCTAGTGACTACATAGCAACGTACCTGTAGCATAGCAGGTATGCACATATTTTTAAAATAATTGGATGGGTGAAGGAATATGGTTTACTACATAGGAAATATAAGGGCATTATTAATTTTAAACTAAATTACTCTACTAGCCTAATCCTATATGATAAAACCCTAGTATGCAAATAAACCAATGGCAGAATGACCAGTCACTATGACATGCACTGACCACCAGGGGGCAGATGCTCAACGCAGGAGCTGCCCTCTGGTGGTCAGTGTGCTCCCATAGGGGGAACACCACTCAGCCAGAAGCCGGGCTCATGGATGGTGAGTGCAGCAGCAGCGGTGGGAGCATCTCCCGCCTCCACTGCAGGCAGGCAGTAAGGAGCAAGGGATCCCAAACTGTGAGAGTCCTGACCATGAGAGGGATGTCTGACTGCTGGTTTAGGCCCAATATCCGGGGGGGGGGGGGTGTGCCGGCCTAAGTGGGCAGGTGAAAATCCCCCCGCTGAGGGTTCCCAGACTGCAAGAAAGCATAGGCCTGGCTGAGAGGACCTCCCCCCCGCCACACACACACACAGTGCACAAATGTTGTGCACCAGGCCTCTAGTAAGTAATCCTATATAATAAACGTATAGTATGCAAATTGTCCCCTCAACGGGAGTTCCATCTGGAGTTCAACCAGGGGGTGGGGTCATCTGGCCAACCGCCCATCACCTCCCCACCCTTGATTGGGGGTGGGGCCGGCAGGCTAACATACCATGTCCCCTCCCCACAGACATCCAGCCGTAGTGGCCCTGATTGAGGTGGGCCAGCAGGACCCCACCCATGCACAAATTTGTGCATCATGCCTCTAGTCTATGATAATAAAAACATAACATGCTAATTAGACTGGTTGTCCTTCTGGATGAAGCCAGGGCTGCAAGGGAAGCCTGGGTCCTGGGTACCAGAGGGAAGCCAGTGATGGCAGCCAGGGAAGGAAGGCCTACTCTTGCACAAATGTTGTGCATTGGGCCTCTAGTTTTAATATAAAAACCAGGCTGAAATGCTACAGAAAATCTTACATAATTATTTCATATATATATAAAATTATTTCTTATACATGGGTCTGGATGGATGAATGAGAGTGTTTACTTAACAGAGAGAAGCTAATGGAGAAGTGTGTTGAGGTGGGAATGAGGGTTTGAGGATATGAAGAAATTCTGAAACTACCCCAAAATCTCAAGAGATGGACAGGGTAGTCCTTGGGGGCATTCTGAGAGTAGTATTTCTGTCTCTAGGTACCAGTGTTCTATTCTTCCTGGAAACCACCCGTCTTTCCACCAGTAAATAGGTGCTTGGGCCCGCTTTCCTGGGAGCAGAGAAGAACTTGCATGGGTTGCAATCATTTGTTCATGAGTTCCCCTTATAGGATCTGGGGGAAGTCAGAGGCCAAGCAAGAGTGCCATTGTCTAGCTAGTGTGGGATGTTTGCCTCGGACCAAGGGAGCTGGTGGAAGAGAATCTCCGATCCAGTCACAGTTCTCTGGCTCATTTTCCTTATGCACTGACTATCTAGACTTTGAGTTGGATGCGCAGGTGACAGACCGAGTCTGTCTTCAAAAAGCTGACTACTGCAAGGGAATGGGATGAAGATGGAAAGTTAAAGAAAACACCATGAACTTGAGTCTTCATTCTGTGGCATGGATGAGACTAGTGATTTTGCAAAACTCTCACAAAGCCTCTTACACAGGCACTGCCATCTCTGTCTTATAGATTAGAGAGGCTTAGTGATTTTTCTAAGGTCACACAGCAAGAAAGAAGCAACAGAGATTAGACTGAAATCCAAGCCAGGCTGATTTCATTATCTGGGAAGTTCTGATAGAAGCCTAATATCAAGGGGTAGAAATGGGTTATTATGAAAGGTCAAAAAAAGACTTCAAAGGTGGGATGGGTAGCAGGATGAGAAACAAAAGGGACAGCACTTTTTGTTGTTGTTTTAAATAGCTGGATATTTGGGGCAAAGTCTAAGTTTCAAAGCAAAGCCCTTGACTTGTGGGTTCGTTGGGCAGGGCTTAGGGGCAGCTGCCCGGCATTAGTTGGAAATAGCCAAGCCAGGCTTGAGTGATCCCCAGCCCCCTCTTTCTGTTTGCAAAGGCTGGGTGTGCCTTTGAAACTCAGCCTTCGAAAGCCCTATTTCTGTCCAGCTTGTCAGAGGCAGACAGTCTAGATGCGTTTTGCTACCTCTTCACTAGCAAGCATTTTAAAAGGTGCCTCTAATCCATTCAGGCCCCTCACAACTGACAGGAGCCTGCACATTACCATAGTTACCGAATCAGCAATCAGAGCTTTCATCCACTTCCCCTTCTGTGCAGAACACTGAATGAGAGGATCCACAACAGCAGGTGAGCTGGAAGCCTTTCCCTACTTCGCTCCCAAACCTGCCCCCGCCCCCACTCTCTGTTCTATTAGAACCTTAACGCCATCGATTTGTAGAGATAAAAATAAATCAATGATTTCCCTAGATTCTAGGTCCTAGAACAATAGGGCTAATGTTTCAGAACATAGGGCACAGCCTCATCAACCAACCAGTAGAAGGTCCAGGAGAGGTGAGGATCAGCACAGGTAGCTAGTCATTTATGTGACCTTTCAAAAACATAGGTCTAAGGGTGCCCCCCCCCCCCACCCCGTGCACCCAGATCTGCATTGACTGCAATCTTTACTACCAAATTAACTCCAAACTCCCTAGTTTGACATAAAGTACTCAGGAACTGTCCACAGCCCATGCTTCCAACCGCATCACTCCTTCTTCAACTCTAAGACTTATCTAAGTGTTCCTTCCAGCTGTCTTCCTAGCTCCCTCAGATCATGTCTGTGTGCTCACTTTCAAGACATCTCAGTTTGTTGCAATTAGCTTTGGCTTGACTGCCTCTTCCACCTATAAACAACTAATGAACAAGAGCAGGAAGCTACATTTCAATTGCCTTTAAAAAAAATCTTTTATAGTAATGAGCACCCTACATGGTGTATGTGCATCTACCATCACTACCCTCTCCAGCATTTCCAGCTACTCCGGACCATTCTTAGAAAGTGTGCTCCATAGTAAGAAGCCTGGCCTTTCTGAATTCTTTTCCCTTTGCCCGAAATACCTTCAACCCTCCATTCCTCAGACTGGGATTCCATCTGAAGAAATAGTAGCCCTCCCACAATTCAATTTAAGTGCAGCATCTGAAGTGTGCTATGAATCTCCACAGTTAACCTGATTGTCCTCAATCTTCGGTCCCAAATTCTTTTAGGGGCTCTGGTTGGCCAAACGTGTCTGTCTCACCCATAGATTGCAGGTTCCTTTAAGGCAGGAATCTAAGATCTACGCTGCCCCTGTCCTTGCCAAGCTGTGAGCAGTGTCTCTTTCCCATCTGCCTGTGAGAAAAACATGAGTCTCTCCTTAGACCCACCTGTGCTCTGCCATCTTAATGTGGAGATGAATAATAAAATGACCAGCTGTCACTCAAACTAATTTTCAAATGACCTTCCTTCTGGCTCCTCACAGAAATAGGGCTTGAATCCTCCCTGCACCTCCCCGAGTAGCAAGGACCTATTCTGATAGCTCTCTCACTTCTCACACTGAGCTGCAAACTGCAGGTGTGGTGAGTGATGCTGTCTCTACCCAGGACAGAGGCAGGACTGGTTTGAAAGTGGCTACCCTTTGGAGCAGCAATCTAAGATCAATGCTGCCCCTGTCCTTTCCAAGCTATGAGCAGAGTGTTTCTTTCTCATCTGCCTGTGAGAAAAACATGAGTCTCTCCTTAGACTCACCTGTGGACTCCCATGATCGAGAGGGAGGTAAGGAGACAAGAAAAAAAAAGTAGGGAAAATTTAAAAAAGGCAGGGAAACATACATTCCCCCAAACCTTCAGGGAGATTAAAGCAGAGTTTTAGATTCCATCTGGCCTGTTCTTTAATTACAACTAAGCCACTGCGTGATTTTAGGAACATGACTTAATTTTCCTGAACCGCTGCTTCTTCATTTATAAAGGGTTGGATTGGGGATTAAATGAAATGATATTTGTTTTAAATAAAAAGTTTAGTAAGTACGTATTTTTGTCATTGCCAAGTTGCCTGGAGGAAGGAATTACACCATCGCATCATGTTGTGTTAGTGTCTTCAGTTGGGTGCCTTGGAATTGGACTCCAAGATGAGATTTGTGTGTAAGTAAATGATAAAGGAAGTGCTCCCAGGAGGAATCAGTAAGGGAGCAGAGGCAGGAGCAGGAGGCAAAGAGTCTGGGCCAGCATTGGGTTTTAGGCAAAGCCTCAAATCAGCTTCAAGAAGACCCTGGAGTTCAGAGGATGTTCCAGCCCTCAACTCGGTCAACTGCGGTCACTGACTCACATCGCCCAAGCAGGACACACTTCCGTTCACCCTGGTTATTAAAGCCTGACACAGCAGCTCCTAGAGCTGTCTTCCTAAGAGAGTAAGATGTCCAGGCCTTCTGGTGCAGAGCACATGCCAGCCAGCAGAGGGACCCCGACAACAGCAGGAGGCATCTGATGAGGACAGGTGGCTGGGTCCCTGTCTGTGTCCACCACACTGTGTTGGACACATTCTAAGCCCTTTCTCACTCATTGCCCAGTTCATCCCACAGCATCCCTCCTAAGAGCTTTCAGGGGACTATGCTGAGTGAAGCGGCTTAGAGATGGTCTCTGAGGAGGGCCCTGCTGTCTGTCCCAGCCCTCATTCCTGGAGTGGCTTGAGCTGTTCCTGCCAGTTACGATGAGAGGACTGCCCTCTGCTAATTCCAAGGAAGTCCATGGAGAAAAAGCCAGCACAAAGCATATTAGTCCCAACACAACTTTTACTTCCTCAAAGCATGTTCACACATTTGATGTTGTTTTATATTGTACTTCAGACAGTTCTGGAAGTCTGGCCTTGAGGAAAGGCGAAACCAGAAACAAGGTCAAGAGTGAGAGTGTGATGGGGAGAGGGGCCCCCGCAAGCCAAATGCTGGACTCTAGCAGGGCTTCCCGACTCAGGCTGCACGTTAGCACCGGCCAAGGAGGATCCAAAGTCCCCACACGCACAGGCTGCAGCCAGAACAATTCAGTGAGGACATCGGGGTGAAACCGAGGTGTCAGTAACTATTAGAACTCCCACCGCTTCCAAGGTGCTAACAAGTGTGAAAATGTCTGTGCTGAAGGGAGCCACCTAGTCGGTCTCAGGGGTCATGGCTGCTATGTAAGGATGGAGATTGTACTTCACAAATGATTGTGGATCACTGCAGTCCCCTGTTGCAGGAGGCATATATGTATACATATGTCCAATGTGTCCACTGCTCAGAGAGGGAGCTCTACTGCCGGAATTTGGGAAGGGAGGGAATGTGCTTAGGAGTCTTCACGTTAGAAAAAACAAATACTAGAGCCCTGGCTGGATGTTTCAGTGGGTTAGAGCATTGTCCATACACCAATGGTTGTGGGTTCTATTCCTGGTCAGGGCATATACCTAGGTTGTGGATTTGATTCCCAGTCAGGGCATGCATGGAGGCAACTGGTCAATGTTTCTCTCTCTCTCTCTCTTTCTTCTCTCTCTCTCTCTCTCTCTCTCTCTCTCTCTCTCTCTCTCTCTCTCTCATCAATAAAAGCATATCTTCAGGTGAGGATTAAAAAAATACTAGAGCTGGATTTAAAGAATGAGTGGGGATTTGAGAAGTGAATGATAAAGAAAGAGCATGTATATGGCCTGGAGAAAGAATAAACACATTGGGTTCCAGTATATGTAAATGGCTTGGGGTGGTGAGTCCCCTGTGTGGGAGCACATTAGCAAATGAGGAGTGCGGGGAGTGTGGCATAGTCTGTGCATTTGGACCCTTTGGCCACGAGGAGGGCACATCTCCCCATGAGAGCACTGAGAGCCTAGGAAACCTTGACCCTCACCTGTTCACTCAGGCCAACATTCTGGGAAGGGGATGCATTTGTTCATTAGTGACAGCATATTTTTGCTTCCTAACACACACACACACACACACACACACACAACACATTGCCGTCTATTAAAATCAGTCCAAATGTAATGCCCCACCCTGATTTTTGGCAAATTCCCAGGGATATTGCACTGAATGGTCATTTCCATGTCCAAACTCCTTTTTCTGCCAAACCCCAAATCTCATTCAGCTGATTCCCTTCTGGGTTGCTCTTTTCTTTTGGGCTAGTACCAGCGTAGATGAGGATTTTGATTTCCACCAGAATCTTTCACGCCAGGCATTTGTGTGTTTAGCAGACTTTTTGAAAACTGAGATGATGAAGGGTGTTTACATGACAGAAAAACAAATAAGTTAAAATGAGAGTTTCGACATTTTTGCCTTAAAAGTCCTTGGGCTGCGCCTCCACAGAGAATTTCTCTAAAGGTTTCAGCTAAGGGTTCTATCTCTCACCCCCTAAAACCACCACACACACACTTTTATGTGCACTCATAATTAAGTTTATGCAGAGCAGTTCAGCTGTTCTGAACTCTCCACCTCCTGCTATTGGATTCTAGGCTTATTTTTATAAATACCATATCATGAAAGTGCTAACACAAAGGTTCACCCACCCTCAGACTCATTGTTTGTCAGCACAGAAGGCAGGGAGGAAGCTTATAATTTTTTCTTTCCTCTCTCCTTCTCCCACTGGAAGGAGAGAATATAGAAACTTATTTTCCCACTGATCAAAGTTAAGATAGCCCACTTATTAGAAGGCAGTATTAGCTATAGTTTTTGTTTTAAATAACCTTTCTTTCAATTCCATTCTATAACAAACATTATATTTTCCACAGAGAAGTTGAGGCACTTGGGCACAAGTCTAATATGATGAAGGGAAGACAGCATGATCTGAGTACCTACTAAATGCTAAGCATCCCATATAGATTAATTTAATCTGCTTTATCTAACTTTTAAACATTATTATTATGAGATGAATGAGGAAAAAAAGAGATTCAAATTACTTTCTCAGGGTTATCTAACTACCATGCCATAGCTGCATGTCTTAAGCTGTTCATTTTTCTTCTAATTCTTCATATAGAAGCCAAATGCAAATATTACCCTATCTCATCCACTCATGAGTCATTCAACAAAGTTTCCAGGATACTATAAAGAATCGTTATGTATCCCACATCCAATTTTCCCTATGGTTAAACCTCTATATAATAAAAGGCTAATATGCAAAGCGACTGAACAGCAGTACCAGTCGCTATGATATACACTGACCACCAGGGGGAAGATGCTCAATGCAGGAGCTGAGAGCACTCATGGCTGGCAAATGCAGCAGCAGTGGCCAGCAGAGAGCCTCTCCTGCCTCTGCTGCAGTGCTAAGGATGTCCATCAATTGGACATCCCCTGAGGGCTTCTGGACTGTGAGGGTGTAGGCTGGGCTGAGCCCCCACCTCCCGCAGTGCACGAATCTCATGCACTGGGCCTCTAGTATGCATGTTTATCACAACCAATGAATCAATATTGACACTCTATTAATTTTCAAAAAGCATGCTTTGTTCAGATTTTCCCTCATGTTTACCTAATGTTGTTTCCTCTGATCCAAGATGCCATCCAGAATACATTGCAGGGGATGGCATGACTCTTTATGCTCCTCTGCACTGAGATGGTTTCTCAAGCTTTGACTGGTTTTTGATGATCTTGAAAGTTTTGAGGACTCTGATTGGGCATTTTGTAGAATGGCCTTCCATTTGGATTTTTTAATGGCGTTTTTCTCCTGGTTACAGAGGGGTTATGGGTTTGGAGGAGGACCAAAGAAATAAAGCTTTATTCTTACTGTGGCACCTCAAGTGCCCACAACTTATCACAGTCGGTGATGGCCTTGATCGCCTGGCTTGAGAAGGGATTGCCAGGCTTCTCCACACACAGTTACTACTCTCCCCTTTCCAAATTGTACTCTTTAGAAGTCCAAGGGATTGCATTTAGATGAGAACTGTAAGAAACTTAAAAAACCCACACACGGGCGGGGGGGGAGGGGCAGGAAAAAAGAGCGGGGGAGAGATTACTTAATGGATAAGGGGTATGAAGCACTAAATCTTTAAATCACATTCCATCATCATAACTCCTTGGCAGACATGAACTTGTTCTGGTTACAGAGAAAACAAAATTTATTCCATCACTCCTTTTGGGGGATGGTTTGGTAGGATAAAGGATATACGTTTGGCAATAGAGATTCCTTCAAGAAATGAGCCCTTGAATGATCTTGAGATTTGATCCAAGAAACATTTCCTGAGTGCCTCCCCCGTGCAAGATACTATTCCAGGTGTGGGGGGAGGGATGGCAGGAGGGGCCCTAGATTTCTAGCACCTGTTCAGAGCTCCTCATCTCACAAAGGAGAAAAGATGTGCATCTGAACTGCTATACTAATGGGATCAGAAAACTAAGAGATCTTAAGATAAAGGCAACAAGTGCTGAGGGGCCTGAAGAATAAAAGAGATTCTAACAAAGAGAGGAGAAATTAAGAAAGATTTCCTGGAAAAAGATGAGATTTGACCAAGTCTTGAAAACTGGATATGATTTCATTAAAAAGAATTGGTTCATGCTAAGGAAACATCAGGATCAAAGACCGTAAGGCATTAAAATCATAAAGCTGTTTTAGGCATTGGCAAGTGCTAAGTGTGGAACCTTCGTAGAGAGATAGTGAAAGGCTTTGCGTGCTCTCCAGTAGGTCTAGACTTTAGATTGCAGAAGGCATTTCTACATATGGGAGTGGTCTGGCCAGCATTATGTTTCAAGAGAAATAGTCTGGAGTATGTTCTAAGGATAATTGTTGGGGTGAAGTGGAAGAGCTTAGCAGCAAGAACATTTTGAAAACCGTGGTTAAGTGTTGGTAGATACTAGAGGTAATACAAGAATTAAGTAAACAATAAGTCATTTACTTAAGGGAAAAAGCTAGTACATGGTGTGATGAATTTTGGATCCATCCCAAGTTTTCTGTGGTAAGAGTCAACAAAATCTCTTATCTCCTTTGTGGTTGTTTTGTTTTTTGTTTTTTTATCCTTCATAACAACTTCTTGAGGTAGATGGTATCCATCTGCATTTTCCAGATTGAAAGGAAAAAACGTGGCTCAGAAAAGCTGAATATCATGTGCAAGGCCACACGGCGAGCAAGTAATGGAGCCCGGGTTTGAACTGTCATCCAGAGTGACTCAGGAGTCTGACCTCTCAGGACGTTCTGCGTCAGAGCTAAGTTTATAGATGGTCTCACATGTCCATGTGTGAAACATCTCTTGATGGGTCACCCAGAGAAAATGTGTAACATCAGGCTGACTTCACTCTGCCACCCAGCACGTTCCTGGAGGACCTCCCAGCTGGTGTCTACTCAGAGAACAAAAGCTCACTTCAATATTAGCCCAAGTCAAACCTAATTAGAAAGGCAAATCCACTCGCAGTCTTCCCAGTCCTAAATGGGTGGTGCATGCCAAGTAGTAACTTTCCTGTGTTTTCTGCTACTTTGGTTTCTCAGTTCTGATCACCCTGGGTGATGCTCTGTCGAAAAATGGGCCCATTTTCCTATTTTATTTCAAGGTGAAAATCCTCTATGAATTGTCAGATTACTAGTTATATCTTTAACCTTGCCCTGGAGCAAATGCACCAGCAGACTTGATGCACTGAACTGAAAGACATTTAGTGAAGGCATGACTTGTGTCAAGTTACAGGGAATTGAGGTGACAAAGTCATGGTCCCTATATTCAAGGAAGCACAACCTAGAAGGTAACACATGATTTGTATTTAAAATAACTGAAAACTTTAGTTATTCTGGATACTAACTCAGGCCATCTGATATCTACTTTATGTTAACCTCCCGAAGTCCCTGGTTGAAGCAGCGCTTTATAGCCTTGGCTGTATTGATCTTTTGGGCTGGACAATTTCTGTGATGTGGGGGTGGGGGAGCCTACCCTGTGTATTGTAGAATGTTTAGAAGAATCCTTGGTCTCTACTTACTGGATATCAATAGCAGCACAACCCTTCCTCCCAAAATGAGACAACCAAACTGTCTCCAGATTGTGCTCAAATGTCTCAAGGGCCTCCCACTGAAAAGAATGGGAGAGTCAGCATAATTCCTGTCCTATCTGGGCTATCATCACTACCATCTTGGCCAACATATATGGAGCCTCACTATGCTTGCTTAGTAAGATACCATGTTACGTCTTTGTCATGTATCATCTCAACTGTAGATAATGCAGAAAATAGTACTATGATAACCATTTTTTTAGATGGAAGAAACTGTGGTGTACTGATGTTCAGAAACTCACTCTAAGTCATAAAGGAGTATAACGTAAAGCTAGGACTTACAGCCAGTTGGAGCGGCTTGAAAATCACAACAGGACACTGACCTCCATAAATGCAACCAATCATCTACTATATGGAAAGAGGGAAGCTGTTCACTGGTAAGCGATGAGAACCAGGCACACTGCAGACAACTTTTCATATGCAATACCAAATTTAATCCTCACTCAAAACCACAATTTCATTCCCGTTTCACTGGTCAGGAAACTGAGATTCAGACAAATAAAGTGACTTTCCCCCAAGGTTTTAGTGCCCATACATGATGGAATCTATATTCAATCCCAAGTCTGTCTGGCTCCAGAGAAAAAGACCTATCCCCAGTTCTCATACGTCTCCCCAACCAGCACTCACACAAGGCACGACCTACACTTTCATCGCAAGTGAACCTGCAAAATGGGTTCGTTGGGCCAAGGATCCATAGCTCTGCCTTGAGCATCCTCCACTGCACTCCCCTCCAGGCTCCTGTCCCCGCTTCCATCCAGCCCATTGAAGGGGGTCAGTTCTCTGTTTCAACAGCCTCCTGGGCTCTGCACACCCTATGCCAACCCAAATAAGCATGTGGGTGTTTGGTGAGTGTTTTTTCTCACTGGGAGGCCCCGCACATCAGAGTGTGGATTTTGGTTTCAAGTCTTTCCTACCTTTTGGCCAACTCTTCTCTCACCTACTGCACTGGGCAGTCCCGCCTCCCTCTAACCTCGCTCTTTGCCAAACCCTGACTCTGGCTGGGAAACAGAAGGCTGCATGCTGCCCTCCTTGGATGTCGCCCTCTTGGTTCCATGAATAAGCCAGCAGGAATGCTTCAAGAAAGCAAAGCCATCATTTTTCCACCAAAGGAGAAAAAAATACACTTTCGTGGTTGTGCCCGAGTGAAAACACCCCAGGCCTCCTGCGTGGTTTGGTCCCTGGGCTCAAAATGGGCACCAAATAGGACTTCAGAGGTGAAATCATTCTGTCTTTCAATTCCTCTGTGTTTACCACTGGGACATTGGGGGAGAATGCCGGACTCAGATGCAAAAGTGGTTTTTGACCAGCAGTCATCGCCCACATCAATGGGAATTAAACTAACATAAAAATGAATAAAAGCAACGAGTGGCCTTAATAAGGAAGAGACAACTCTTCCCACCACAAAATCCTTGTCATTTAATTACAAATGAGAGTCCATTAGGGGCTGTGTTTCCTTTCTGGGCCCGAGGGCTAAGAGATCCAGGAAACCAGCTTGTGTCGCTGTCAGCACATCTTCTAACATTTTGATTGATTCTTCAAGCACAAAAGCTCCCAAGGACAGTGTGGAGTCTTGGAGCCGCCAAAGGGAAGAGAGAGTGTGTGTTCATGTGGACACTGGCCCTCCTGTAGAATCTGGCGTATTTGCGAACACCCCATGACACCATCAAAGTGGAAGACAGGATGTGACCAGGCTCACAGGAACACTTGATTGACTATTCAAAATCACTGAAGCATGTGTGAAATACACATTGTCCCCAGCTTTAAAAAGTCTGAGTTAAAAAGAATCGAGGAGCAGAGGAGTATAATAGAAAGAACATTGACTTGAAAAATCAGTCAAACCTAATTAGAATGCAGCACTAATCACCACTTGACTACACAGTGGTGTATAATTGAAGAAAACAGTTGCAAAATTTTATTTGGCGTAAAGGAGATTTAAAACGCTTTTTAACTTAAAATGGTCTTGGTAGCTCCAAAATTTTGCTTCCTTTTTGAAGCATTGAATTATGGTGTTATAAACACCTCAGTGAAACTTACCTGATGAATTTAAGACATCCTAGCCCAAACCAAAGGGCTGTTCTATGGGAAAGATGAAACTGAGGTGCAAAATAACTTATTACTCATCCAAGATCTCCCTAAGAAGTGGCAAGTTGAGAATTTGAACCTAGCTCTCTGACCTTGAGTGTTCATTATACCTTTCTGAACTGTAAGGACTCACCTGGTCAGTGCTCGTTCTAATACTGTGTGTGGACTGAATGTTTATTACTCAAGTGACAACACTAAGCATTGTTTGGGTTTGCTCAAATAATTTTATACACACCTGCAATTACCCCTTTCCTTACTGAATTTATCTGAAGCAAATGGCATCAGACTAGAAGTTAATCTTCTCTTGTGTGAACCAGAAAACTCACCTAACTCAGGTAGAGAACTAGGTTCTGCTCTTGATTCTCACTATCTGCTGGGTGATCACCAAGACCCAGCTTTGCACAGCCCCTGGGTTAACATCCTCTTCCTATTCCAAGTCCTGGAGCCCAAATCCATGGAATCCCATGTGTATTGACCATGGTGGGAATGGTTGGGCAATGTGGGAGCCCTGACAACTCTGATCAAGTCAATAGTCCTTTCAAAGTCTGAGATTCCTCTTTGAGGGCAACAGTGATTTTGTCTACTTTTCAAGTATTAAATGAGTTAATGAGTATAACCTTTCCAGCATCAAGTTCTCTGTCTATATAATGCCTGACATGGCACCTGGACCATTGCTGCTTTATGAATATACACCTGATTTGAATCAAATTGAAATCACTCATTATTCTTTTCAAATAAAGAAAACATTAGTCTAGTATATAACCTCTCATTTGTGGGTCCTTGAGGTAGTAGGAATAATTGCACCAATGGGATGATGCAGTGGGTGGCTTTGAAATCCAAAGCACAACATGAGAGCTCTGTCTTTTTTAACAGAAAGTAAGGATGTTGGCTGGTGAAGATGGGGATAGGAGACAAAGTCTGAGCTTGAGGAAGAAGGAGCTTTAGGGAAAGCTCTCCCCCACTGGTCTCTCCATGAAAGTGAGACCTTACCCCAAGGTTGACTCTCAATGTTGGGATAAGTGTCCCCCAACATAGTCATGTTCCCGGGATGAACTGGACTTTACCCCCCACACACAAGCCAGCTGGTCCTTATGGAGCTAAGAAGCCAACTACAAGAAGTGAGAAGCAGGGTTGGAGATTAAGATGGATCATTACAAAGGCGATGACTCCTCTGGGGCTGGTAATTCAAGAGATGGCCTTTGGAGAGGACAATCCTGTTTTAACCCAATTAGGCTGCAGAAATAAAGGCTAAAGAGGAATAAAAGCAGGCACGGTGCCTTTTGTGTCACAAGAGGAAGACAAGTGGGTTCTCTGCTGAGTCATAATCGAAGCCTTCCATTAGCCAGCCCATTAACGTGGGAAGAAGGCCCAGGGGCCCAATTGCAGTAAGGGACTCAGAGACACACTCTGTCTCAAAGCATCCTCTGCCTTTCACTAAGCACCCTAAAATGAGCTATATCCCTTACTTTGTCAGCTACCCCTGTTATAGCATTATCTTTTATTTGTACACCAGTTGGAAGTTTAGAATGAGTTTTCACATGATGACTGCAGAGAAGAAGCTAGAAGGAGAACAGCCAGTACAGGCTGCATGCCTGCTGTGTACGAGATCTATAGGAAAGGATTCCCAGGTGTCTTGTTTGACCCACACAAATCTGGGTGGAAGTATTTTTATGACTCCCATTTTAAAGATGTGGAAACTGAGGAACAGAGTTTAACAGGTTGCCCTGATTCACATGGCTTTTGAAAGGAAGATTCCAGATTTGAACTCAGGTCTCTTTCCTTGTAGAACACTGTCACTTATCTGTAATATCATTAAATCCTCAGCAGCTTCCAAAGTAGAGCTTATTTGCTTTCTTTGTCATTTGGGAAAGCTAAGAACGAGGAAGGTCCCCCAGGCCACAATGCAGGTAAGACGCCTATGGCTCGGATCCAATTTTCTGACAAGTATGAGGCTCATTTCATTACACCACAACTATTCTGACATATTACAAGACACCTTGGCACAGAGAGAGCAGAGAATTCGCCAACTCTGCCTTCGTGAATGCATGTACACGCACTCACACCCCCACACACACATATACTCACACACACACAGAGGAACATGGTACAAGGAAGATCCAGAAGAAAGGAAACTACCAGTAAAACTGATTGCTAGACTCCAAAATTCTTTGGAATCCTTTGAAATCATAGGTTAGCAGGGCCATTCCCGAAAATGAAGTAAAGCTGGTGGCAGGAAATGTGGAGCTCTTGTCCAATGTACTTATTTCATTCTCAAGAAATGCAGTGCTTTCCATGTAGGTCAGCAGCTTGCACAACTAGCTGCAGGCAGAGGAAAAGGAAGTCGTGCGTGGGCCAGCTCCTCTGAGAGTGCCAGGATCCCAGCGATAAGCTCGGCACGCAGAGGCCCCCTGGCCATGCTCTGGGTAGGGGAGCCCAGGCACAGGGACAATGACCAGTGGCCACAACCCCCAGATGTCACACTCTAGGGCAGGGAGGACAGTCCATTCTGTTCTGTGGTCTCCCTCTTGGGGAAGCCAGTGTCCCATATCCCATCAGTCCACACACAGGACTTTGCTAAGAGACAGAAGCATTGTAAAGTCTCTTGAGTAAGATACATGCTCAAGAAAGTGGAAGAAAACCTTTGACATTGTAAAGAGCCTGGATTTTGTTCTCAGAGAGACCTGGATTGAAATCCCATCGTTTTCCTCCTAATAGTGTGTGCACTTAGAACCTCCAGCAAGTAAGTTTACCTTCCTTAGCCACTGAAACTTTTCTATAAAATTGATATACTATTTCAGAACATTGAAAAATTTAAAAATATATATTTAAGAGACCAGACAAATAATAGGGACTTAAAATATTCTTATTTGTGATTAATTCATGATAAATCTGTCAAGTAAATATCACTGTGTCCATTTTAGAGATGAGGATCAATACCAAGGTATTGTCTACATTAAAACTGCACATCCAGGAAGCCTCCTAGCCTCCTAAGGTATGTGTGAATGCTCAGAGGAGATGATGTTGGTGGCAAAACCAATGGAGGCAAAAGAAAGAAATCAGTAAACATCTGAAAGAAAAAGGGCATAAATATGTTGCAAGTGGTCGATAGATCCAATATTGGCCAGATGCAAGGCTTATAAAGAGAGTCTTTGTATCATTATAATTAATATTTATTTCTCAAAATGATTTAAGACCAAATCTCCCTGTGAGAGAGACACAGGCCAGGTGCTTGGGGATGCAGAGGTAAGAGAAAGAGAGCAGAACAAATATTCATTGGGCATTTACTATTGTCAATCACTACACTAGAAACTTGAGTTTCATTATCATATTTGATTCTATAGTAACTCTATAAGGGTAAGGAGACTACTAATTGCTCCCCTCATTGTTCGTATCCCTTCTGCAGCTGACTATTGCCATGTGACCAAGTTCTGCCACAACTTGTTCATCACCCTCTTAAAAGGAAATGGCTTGCCTTCACTTCTTCTTCTTCTTCTTCCATCCCCTGAACTGAAATGTGGACATGGTATTGGTACCATGATTATGTGAACAAGATCTCTCAGGCAGAGGGTCTCAACCAAGGGTGAATTTGGTCTTCCCAGAAGACATAGGCAGTTGCCACAACTGGGGAGAGGATGCCACTGACACCTACTAAGTAGAGGCCTGGGATACTGCTAAACACCCTATAAATGATAAGACCATCTCCCCACCCTCAGGCTGCCTCCTCTGACACAGGTAGATGTGTGCGAATGGCATCTTCGTATTCAAAGATGCTCTCTGCAGTCAGCTATCTATCTGATTGTCTGGCTCATCTCTCCCTTCATATCGAAGAGCTCTTATTATGCAAGATTAACATACAATGTCTAGCCTGACAGGGATGTGTATCACTGCCTTTAGACAGACAATGCCAACCCACAGCTTCCTTTCTACCTCCTTTAACTTACATGCGATCCCAGGAAGTGGGATGATTCATGTTGATCAGGATAGGTTCCTCCCACTCAGTGCCTGTGACCACAGGAGCCTTGTGGAAACATAAAACCTACAGAATCACAGAACCCTTCACTGGCCTCATGATGCCAACCTTCATCACAGAGCACAGTGTGGGGGTCTAGAAATGATATTACATGAGTCAGATCTCACAGGGTGTATGTAGCTTCAGTACATACAAAGCGATGTCTTTCATAATCCTTTTCTCACAAAGCCCAAGCTCTGTCTTGAACAGCCCTCCTCTTAGGTAGTGGGGTATTATCCAGAGCACAGAAAGGAGCCTGTCTATAAACGTATTTCTTTTCATTCAAAGGTTTCATCCAGTGATCTGATCTCCACTCGGGCTCTCAGTATCTTGTGATATGTGACACCTTCCATGAGCAATGAACAGTCCCCAGATGGATAAGTCACCCACCATCTCAGCTCCAAAATATCTCTTAGATTTGCATGGGCTCTTCCCAAGCCCCAAACTCTAACATTACACACATTCTAAGAACCTGAATCAGACTATTTAATTCAACCACAATAGGAATCGTCTATAAATGCTCTAAAATAAAAAATAGGAAATCAGAATGCCACAGGATTTCAATTTAAGCAAGCCAAAGCCACATTTTAAGGGAGCCAAAGAAGGAATGAGTGCAAGCAAGGTGTAGAGAATAGTGGGGTGCAAAAATCCTCTGCCAGGACTCTATTGCTGCCAATCTCTTTCTTAAAGTTCACCAACATTTTAAAAACATATTTAGGTGTTCCTATCTTGGGTGCATATATATTTATGAGAGCTATATCATTTTATTGGATTGATTCCTTTAGTATTATGTAGTGACCTTTTTGTATCTTTTATGGCCTTTGTTTTGAAGTCTATTTGGTTAGATATAAGTATTGCTACCCCAGTTTTTTTTGTTTGTTTTTATTTTCATGGATTTTTTTCATCCCTTCACTTTAAGATTGTGTGTATCTTTTGTTCTGAAGTGTGTCTCTTCTAGACTGCATATATACGGGTTATAGTTTCTTGTCCATTCAGCTACTCTTTGTCTTTTGATTGGTGTATTTATCTATTTATATTTAAGTTTATTATTGATCAGTACTTATTTATTGCTATTTTATTCCTCTCTCTCTCTCTCTCTTTTTCTTCTTCTTCTTCAAGCAGGTCCTTTAACATTTCTTATAATACTGATTTGGTATAATGAATTCCTTCAGCTTATTTTTTGTGTGTGTGTGTGTGTGTGTGTCTGGGAAGCTCTTTATTTTACCTTGGATTTTAAATGATAGCCTTGATCTATAGAGTAGTCTTGGTCATAGGTCCTTGGTTTTCATCAATGCCAATCCCTTCTGGCTTTAAGTGTTTCTGTTGAGAAATCAATCAGCAGCCTATGAGAGCTCCCTTGTGAGGTAGGTACTCTTGGGATCCCCATTTTTAATGATCTTGTGAGAAGATAAAATTTATGTAGTGGGTAGTTACTAGATACCATCGGCATAAACCAGATTCAGCTACTGTGCTGATGTGGACACTTGGAAAAGGGGAGTCTACTATGTTTCACACTGTGTCTGGTTTTCTGGGCAACTCTCAACCTGGGTCTCAGATACCTGACTCTAAGTCACCACCTGAAATTCCAGAAACAATTTCCTCTTTATATAACACTTATAACTCCCAGTGGGAAACAGGCAAATGTAGTATTAGTACATAAGCAATGGGTCACCACCTTCTTACTTCCTTGCCCTTTATTCTACACTCCACTAACAAACCATGTATATGGGACTATTAGGCTTTGCTGAAAGTTTGGAGAAATAGCCATTGTTAACAATTATATGTGAACTAGAGGCCCAGTGCATGACATTTGTGCACTGGGGGAGGGGGTCCTTCAGCCTGGCCTATGCCCTCTCACAGTCCATGGGGTCCTTAGCCCTGCCATGGAGGCAAGAGAGGCTCCTGCCACCGCCACTGCACTCACAGCTGTGAACCCATCTCTGGCTGAGTGGTGCTCCCCCTGTGGGAGCACACTGATCACCAGGGGGCAGCTCTTGCATTGAGCATCTGCCCCCTGGTGGTCAGTGTGGATCATAGTGACCGGTTGTTCTGCCGTTTGGCTGATTTGCAGATTAGCCTTTTATTATATAGGATATTAGCCATAGTTTTATCTGAAAGTCCTTCATCATCCAGTCATGAGAAATTTCTCATTGGTTACTTTTATCTACCAGTTCAAGGCTCCACAATGCATTCTTTGGCCTTTCTTCTGCTCTTCTCTCCATACCACAACTGAGACAACCCACATGAATACTTGTGAAACCTACAGGCTATTGCAGCTTACCAAAGCACAAAGAATTCCAAATAATATAATAGAGATGCAGAGTAGATGAGTGGTCCCAGGGAACAGAGTTCATGGAGAATGGGAGTTGGAAGATCCAGAGCTTGAAAAGGTATTCATGAATACTGATGCTGTATAGGGTATCACTCATTTTTTCTGACTGAAGTAAAAGTATTAAAGTGACTGAATCACTGAAAAATGAAAAAACTTCTTAGGGAGAGAGGATTCCATGAAGTTTATGTAGACAGCCAGAATCCATAGAGAATGAAAAGTTACCCTGTTTATCCCTCTTCATTTCAAGATGCATTTCTTTCATGAGCATTTTGTATTGCTTTCTCAAGATCTCCAAGGACTGTTAGTAAATAAAACTGTTGGGTCTTATCACTTAAAAATCATTTTGTAAATGAGAAAAAGTCAAATAATATCCTCGATATAACTTAATCTTCCTACTTTTGTTAAACCTAGAAAAATACTATCATTTAGTGAGACAAAATCAACTTAATACCTTAGCAATGATAACACATAATTTGAAATCAAGTCTGTTTTATTCAAAATTTCACTTATACTCTTTTCCCTAAGTGATTCTGACTCTCAAAGATATACCATAAAATACTATATCTACTCAGGCATTTATATATATAAAAGGCTAATATGCTAAGTGTCCCTCTGACTGTCCGACTGGTCACTATGACACACACTGACCACCAGGCAGCAGACGCTCAATACAGGAGCTGCTGTGACACGCACTGGCCATTTACAAAGAAACAGCACCGTGGACCTGGTGCCAACAAAGCTACCTCGGCTTCCCTCAAGTGGGACACAGGCCCCACCACCACCCCGGAGCAACAGCCCACCAAATCACATCCAATGCTGCCAAGACCCCATGATGCAAAATGTGGCTCTCAGCCCAGCCCAGCCCAGAAATGGTCACTGTGGGCTCCAGGTAATAACATCATGTAGCAATGCCCAGCTTCCTGACTCCAGCGATTAGCCTCCTTGGAGTTTCTTCAACCCAGGAACACAACTTGCTTTATAGCCAGGTGCAAACATTTTACACTTTAACCCAATGCCTGTGCTATGTTTTCCCATGCCTCATTTCATTTGATCCTCACAGAAGTCGTGAATAGGTAGATAGACTCAGTAGGATCCTTTTTTTTTCTTCTTCATTAGCCTGAAAATGGAGATTTAGAAAGTTTAGAAACTTGACTGGAGTGAAAAGAAGTAAAAAAATGGTGGACCTTGAAAATGACTTCAGGTTTCCTCACTGTGCAGAATATAGTCAAACACTGTTGCAGTTAAATATTTTACCCTTTGTTCTCACTGCGTGATCTACAATAATAATCTGCTTCATGTGGATATTTATTGCTGTGTTGCTGACAATTACCTGAAAAAGAAGTTGGGGTGCTTTACTGGGCTGGAGAAAGTTTAGCTAAATCAGTAAGTGGGTCAAATTAGCAAGGTTTTTCTATATCTATAAAAGACTCAGTTGACTCGTACATGCATGATACATGTAAAGCTCTCACTGGTGCCAATTGCACATATGTGTTTCAATCTATCATTGTCAATCGTGAATTTGGCTGACACTTCTATTATAGAGAAAGGGTGAATAGCAATATTAAAATATTTCTTCTAATTAATTTCCTTTTAATGTACATGAATCCATGCACCAGGCCACTATGTTAATATCATCATATTATTGGCCCAGAAATAATAATGTAGTAGAAAGGTTTCTTGAGCTAACTATTAGAAATTGTTTTTAAAAATCTGACCTGTTTAGGACATATTCAAACTATTGCAAATTTGTGTTTTAAACTCCTATGATTTTGTGTTGGTTGACTTCTGGCAAAATGAAATATTTTATTCTAAGACTGAAGGTGTGTGTGGGTATACATGCACATGTATGTACGTATGTTTGTGTACCTTAAACAGCATTGTAGGCATCAAACTATTATTTTCTGATAGATACAGATTAGTTGGAAACACATAGAATCAATTTTTAAGCAGAAGGATCAGGAAGCAGACTCAGAGCTCAGGCATTTCAAACAGCATCTCTGCACCCAGCTTTTATGTTTCCTGGAAAACCTCTTTACCTAAGTGCATAAAAATCAGTTTTTAATGTTGAATCATTAATATAGTTTCTCAAGTATTGGATGACAGACCCACGGTGAGTAATTAGTAAGTAGTGTTGGTGTTGCGGTTTGCTGATTCAATTCCTATCCACATTACAAAGTTGTTACCACTTAGATGACAAGGCTGACAAAATATAAAAATGTGCCTTTCTAAGGCTAATTATTTATTTTTAACAACTCCTTGAAAATGATAATGACTGCCCAGCCATTGTGGCTCAGTGGTTGAGCACTTACCTAAGAACCAGGAAGTCATGGTTTAATTCCCAATCAGGGCACATGGCCAGATTGTGGGCTCAGTTCCCAGTATGGGGCAAGCAGAAGGCAGCCAATCAATGATTCTCCTTCATCATTGATGCTACTATTTCTCTCTCCCTCTCCCTTCTTCTCTGAAATCAATAAAGAATATTTTTTTAAAAAGTGATAATGACTAACACTTACTGAGTATGTATTATGTGTCAGGACTATACAAGGTACTTTATATAAATTGTCCCATCCCATAACAAATATGGTTTAGCTCATATTTGTCCCATTTTAATGAGAGGACAAAAGCATGGGTGTAGACCTCCTGCTTAACTACTAACTTGATGAGTAGAGAATTTTAAGGAGGGCTTTTATATTTCATGTGATTTAGGTTAAAAACAGAGAATCAATACAAATTCAAAGGTACATGATTTTCTGAGTGGCAGAAGTAACTAAATTAACCTTCATGAAAATTGTGTTAATCTCACTGTGTTGATGAATGTTTTGATTTAGTGGAAATGTTTGTGAGGAGGATCCCTACAGATTATCCAAATGAGTTCCTGGTGAGAAATGTAAACACCATGCATCTACTCAGGCACAACCCAATTTTTCTCAACCCCAGACATTTTCCTCTGGGTTCCAAACATGGGCATCTACCTTTCTATTTCACATCTCCACCTGGATGTCTAATTGGTGCATCAACTTTAATATAAAGTATTTAAATAAAACTTTCCCTTTGAAACTGGTTCTCTCCTTTCTTTCTCTTTTCTTTCCTTTCTTCTTCCTTCCTTCCTTCCTTTTTCCTTCCTTCCTTCCTTTTTCCCTTTCTCTCTTCCTCCCTCCCTTCTCTCTCTCTCTCTCTCTCTCTCTCTCTCTCTCTCTCTCTCTCTCTCTCTATATATATATATATATATATATATATATTCTCTTATTTCCTTCCTTTCTCTCTCAAATATCCAATACCACAACTTAGTTACTCAATCCAGAAACTTGCAGTTATCCTTAATTCCTCCTCTTCTTCACACTTCCACATCCAATTGCATGTCATGTAGGTCCTAATCTTAGAATTATTACAAAACTGCCCATCTGTCTTTGTATCTTTCCAAAAACAATGTCATCCTTCTGATAAACTATGCAACAGTTGCCTACCTGGCCTCCCTCAATCCCTTCAGCTCTCATCCATTCTCTTTACCCCATAACACCCAAGGAGATCTTCTACAAATGTGAATCAAAGATTCCGGGTCAAGAGAGAGGATTTAATATATTCATTTTCATCTTTGCATTTCTAAGTTCCGTTTGCAATAAAAAATGGAGTGGGGGACTCATTTGCCTCCATAAACACAAAAAAATGGGGTACAGTCTTCAATAATAGGATTTTCAACCCGTATCTGTGGATGAAAGTAGATGGAGGCATATTGGCTAGTGTAGCAAGTTAGAAGAGAAAGATAAAGATTGGCAGAACTCCACAGAGATTCCTGACTCAAAACACCAGGCATATTTAGGTGTGGGGGAGTCTGGTCATAAAGAGAGTTGTGAAAGTCTATACACAGAAATTAACTCCCTTATTTTCTTCTCTACTCCTATGTCCACTGTGCAAATAGCTTTTATCTGCCACGGGGGGAAGAAAGTTAGTTTTTATTTAAAATTTTAAAATAAAATGTAAAATATTAGTCAACCAGTCAAGGTGTACCCCATATAATCTGGTATGTATGGGTCCCTCCCAGTAACAGCAAGACCTCAGTCTAGTAAGCCTGACATGAAGCCTATTAATGAACAAGTTCCACTCCCATCTTTAGAACCACTTAACTCAAGATACACCAGAAGTGTGTACTACAAATAGGGTGAAAACACAGATATGTCCCATAGAGAGAAAACAGAACATTGGATAGACTGCCCATTTGGGACCAGAAGGTGAAACAGCAAAGAAGCAGGAGTCTTTGGTTAGCTATAATTTAGAACCAGCATAAGAGGTCAGGTATAGAAACGAAGGTATTTGCCAACAAGGTCACATGAGACTTAGCTATTGTGGAGAACTTAGAGGAGTTGGCTAAAAAGCCAAGCAAAGCACAGATGGCATGATGGGGTAATGGGAGAGGTGTGCACTTTAGTTTTAGACCAGAGTTTTAATCATATCACTCCCTCTTACTCGCTCTGTGACCTTGGACAAACTACTTACTTAATCATCATGAGGCTCAGTTTCTGTGAAAATAATTCAAATTCACAGAGGTGTTATGAGGATTAAATGAGGTAAATATCATAGGGAACCCAGTATGATAACTAACCCCTGACAGTCCTTAATAAATATTCCTATTCCTTTCTTTTTCTCCCTTTTAATAAAAGATCGTTAGGGTCTGGCTGGCATGGATCAGTGGTTAAGTGGTGACCTATGAACCAGAAGGTCACGGTTTGATTACTGGTCAGGGCACATGCCCAGGTTGCAGGCTTGATCCCCAGTGCAGGGCATGCAGAAGGCAGCTGATCAATGAATGATTCTCTCTCATCACTGATGTTTCTATCTCACTCTCCGATTCCCTTCCTCTCTAATATCAATTATATATATATATATATATATATATATATAATAAAATAAAAATATTGCTAGGTTATTGTTAAATAACAAACTAATGAAAATGTGTCCTGCAAACCAAATACGAATGGTTTTTGAGTATGAATCAAGGTGGGCACAGAAGACCAGGACCCAGATATTGCCAAGCAGGTTAAAAGAGGGGGTTATAAATCAGTTCAAGATGATCTGAAGTTAGGTGATCTGAAGTCAAAGGAGGCAACTTAAAACCAGTAGAGATCAGAGACCAGGGTTTATAGGGGTAGGAAAATTGCTGGAAAGAAGCAAATCATATCCCAAGCCCCACACCTAGGACTAATACCATGCACACAGGACTTTAGGAGGAAACTGGTGCTCCTTGTAAACCACATAGCAGAATTAACCCAAACCTAACTTAGATGGGTCTAGTACACGTCGTGGAAATTATTGAGAATAGGAAAAAAGGGAAAGCTGGGGGCCATGGTAATCTTAAAAATTAAAGGTTTCTCCTGATTGGTGAGCTTTGATCTATGAACTAGGAGGTCATGGCTTGATTTTCTGTCAGGGCACATGCCCAGGGTTGCAGGTTCAATCCCCAGTAGTGGGTGTGCAGGAGGCTGCCGATTGATGATATTCTCTCATCATTGATGTTTATATATCTCTCTCCCTCTCCCTTTCTCTCTGAAATAAATAAAATTTATTTTTAATAACCATAGAGTTTTATCATGGACAGGCATCTGGGTGAAATACTTAGCAGAGAATGAGAGGCATCTATAGTGACTACAAGAGCCCAGGGATGGGAATGGGAGAGAGTAGAACTGAGTCAACAATGCCACTGAGCCAAATATGCATAGATCTCAGAGTCATCAGCAGAGGATGCTCATAGGATGCACAGCGATGGGTCTAGGCACTCTCAAGAAGCAGCAACTGGGTAGGTATTATCATGAAAATGATCAGACAACTTATGGGGGGGGGGCTACAAGTCATATTACATCCAACTGTGATGTGAGACAATTTATCACCTTGCTCCACTGACATTATTATCATCACGACCTCGGATGAACTACAATGGGAAATTGTGTCCCTGAGAGAGATTTGAGCTTTTGTTAAGGGCAACAGCCTTTGAAGAGGCTGAGGATATAGGATTCGTTTGAACCAAGAAAAGAAGATTTAAAAGAGCACTGTGGGAAAGTCCAACCTCACATGTCAATCAGACAACAGGAAAAAAGGGGTTATGCTCAGTTTTCAAATGTCTCCTAGAAGATAGCAGGAGAATGGGGTTCCGAGGAGATGAAAGGAAGAGAGAGGCCTCGTGGTAGACCGCTGGGACACTGGGGCACTGTATTCCTGAGGGCTGGAGAGGAATTCTAATCTGACTGGAAAGGGTCAGTGTGGTCTGGGCTAGTTAGTGGTGAGCACCAGCCAGATTCTAACCATCTTTCTAAAATTTTGTTCTTACCTCAGGCTTCACATTTTTAGAGAAACCAATGCTGATCCCACAATCTGGATAAGTTCCTATCCCAGGAGAATATATGAGCTTCAAGGGAGGTCTCTGGATCAATTAAGCAGAGCATTTAATTCTTTTTCCTCAGGGGAGCACTGATCAGAGTCTGGATCCCCAAACTGAAACAATTGTTTCTGTAGACACAAAACTGTTCCCCTTTGATGACAGAAAAAGAGATAACTACACAGATTTTCCACAAAAGACAGAAAAAATGGAAGGCTTGTCATTACCTCTTTCCTAAGGTGGAATATTTGGATTGTTAAATGATGCTGTCTGGGATATTTTTAAATTTCTCAGTTAAAATACTTTCTTTGGTTAACTGTGCCATTCTGGAAGGACATGGTGGTGAGGTCACAAATAAGAAAGACAGACAAGTCTTCTTCTCTGGGATTCATCAAGCGTCGAGAAGGCGGCGGCTCTAATAGGAGGCGAATATCCTGTCACTAAGTAGGTCTTGGCCCCTTCATAATTAAGGATATTAGGCAGAGTTGATGATCCAGGAACGTGTCCGGGGCTAGAGTGGTAGTTATTTGTATGACTCAGTACATTCAACATGTCTTAGCTGGGCCCATCCAAAAGAAAGGAAATACATACACATACACATGCACATGCACACACACCACACCACACCATACACCACACACACATAGCCCTCTCAAGAGGCCACCCACAGGCAGTGATGAATTTCCAAGACCCAAACTACCTACCTTGGAATTCTATTAAATCACTCTTTATTGCTAAAAGCTCGGGATGTGTGAATTGGGCGTCCTGCTTCCCAGAGTTGTTGAGAGAAGAGGATATTCCCAAGGACCCAGTGTACCCAGCCAAGACTGGAAAAGGTACAAGCTGGATATGAAAATAAGAGCAGTGTTATTCACAAGTGGTTGCTTCTTTTTTTAAAAATATATTTTATTGATTTTTTTATTTTTTTTTTTTGCAGAGAGGAAGGGCGAGGGATAGAGTTAGAAACATCAATGAGAGAGAAACATCGAATAGCTGCCTCCTGCACAATCCCTACAGGGGATGTGTCTGCACATAACGTACATGCCCTTGACTGGAATCGAACCTGGGGCCCTTCCGTCCACAGGCCGATGTTCTAGCCACTGAGCTAAACCAGTTAGGACAAGTGGTTGTTTCTTAATCAGATTGGGATGCTCCTGAGAACACTGGAAATATCCAAGATCTTTCGAGATGCTGGGAACGGCGATCTATAAAGGACATCAAAGTGACAGGAAAGAGATTTCATAGAAAAACTGAAAGGTAGAAATAGTATTCGCAAAAATAGTAATAGACACTAATTACTGACTTCAAACATTTAAAAAGCTTGTGATAGTTGGATGCCGAGTTATGTAGCTGAGGTTCAGGTCATGGACACAGAATAATAAAGTTAAGAGATAGTTTCAGCATTGGGCAAAAGTAAAGAGTCAAAATGTAGGATAACAGCCAGGAGTTGTTTCTTGGAGCTCACAGAAATGTAAAACCAAAAATTAAATCCAAATGATGAGGTCAGTGCCCATGGAAAAGGGGATCTGGGACTCAGTACAGTATATTTGTAGGGTGGCCATAAATTCCAGTTTCCCAGGGACAGTCACATTTTATCCCTATTATTACAACTCAGTGTAGTATTTGCTTTGGAGTTTAATTTTTAACCAAGTGTTATTAATATTTGCATTAAAATAAGTTGGGATGGATATGAAGAACTATATTGTGTACATCCAGCTTCTTTGAAATTCTCATTTATAAATATAATGTGATGTATGGGCACTACACATAATCTCAACCAATGATTATGTCTGAAAGATAATCAATAATAACTCATCTCTCCTCTCCCATTTTTTTTTTCATTTCCCCTAAAGGAGATCCTGAGAACATGATTCACATGCATGTATCCTGTTTTGGATTTGAAGGAAAACACAAGTAGAGGAGTAGGGATGTGAAATAAGACTGGGAACGCAGCAAATAGAGGTGCAGAACCAAGAGAGCTACCTCTGAGCAAATGAAGCTTACTCAAGCTAGGGTAGCTAATCCCGGGGGTCAGTGTAAGAGGCTTGTCTCCTGATTTTCCCATGTATGGTGTGAGTTGGCAGAAATGCATATACTTTGACTAGTCATTGGTTGAACACTTCTTCCAAGGAACATTAATTCCCTAACTCTTATGCCCTGCACTGCAGACATTAAATCAAGCTTTGGCTATTAAAAACAACAACAACAACCTTAAAGATGTACAGGCAAGTGCTGCTGTACATCAAAGTGATAAAGGCGAAGGGTTATGGATTGGATGCCAACAACATTTCATGTAGTCCTGCTCTTGCATTGCTCATATCCAAATGATACTCATCATCTGTATCTTATAACATTTGTTCTCATTTCCCCTATCTTGAACCAGAACTAGCAGAAGTTAGTCTAGGTAGTTTTCCTGGACTGAGATGACTAAAGTCTTGGTTATACCTTGGATATGGCTGTTGTAGTATATGGTATCCCCTGGACATGGACACCAATCGGTACCCGGCGAATCTTTCAACTTTCAGATATTACCCTCCCTGGCTCCCTATGTAGTAACAATCCAATGTTCTTATGATAATCAAGGTCAGTTACTTCTGGCAGTATAGTAGCTCATTATTTGCTTGTTGGTCTATTGAGGAACCCAAAACAACCAAATGAGAGCTATGATTTTAGGATTAGTGAAATGCTTCCTATGACCCTTATAGTAGCACCCACTCCAAAGAAACTAGAAGCTTTAGGCTAGTGGTGTCAAGGAACACAAATTACCCAAATGAGTGAGTAGGAATAATTGTGAAAGGTGCCACTTCTACTGTGACCCTTTGGTTTCCAGACCTATACCTATAAGGTCCTCAAACAACATTAAATGATCATTGGTTCAACATAGATATGACATCTCAAAGGACAATACCCAACTCTAATGCCTTTAGGGAAAAGTTCCAGTATTTTAGCAGACCAGTAGCTTCTGAGTCATACAGATTATGACAGGCTTAATGAGTCTCTGGATCAGATGCCGGTTGAATCTTGAACAAAGTCAGAGTCCAAGTTTGACCCGAGATCATCAAACTAGAGTTGCCCTTGACTCTCTTTGCATGTAGCCTGTACCAGTTGAGAATTTTTTAAATGGATTGTAAAAATGAAGATGAACATGTGACAGAGACCATATGTGTCCCAAAGTTTAAAATATTTACTTCCTAACTCTTTACACACACACACACACACACACACACACACACACACACACACACCACAAATTGCCAGACCTAAACTGGACCATTGCTAATTTCAGTTTAAGAAAAAGGCAGAAAAATACTCATTTCTACTAAATAAAATGTCATTTGGAACCCAATTCAATTATAAAAAAAAATAGGTAGAAACTGCTTTTGTGGAAGGGATAAAGGATTTTAAGTGGTTGGCTTAGAACACTGTTCCCTCAGCTTCCCCTCTCATTCTCCTAAAACCCCAGTCCCTCTGTAGAAGCTTTGGGCTCAACAGAACACGGTTGAACACACTGAATTTAGAAGTGTAAACCCTTCCAGTGTTCATATTCTGATATTGGTTTTCATATTGGCCAAGGCTGCTAAAGAACTCTCTGGCCTCCCAAGAGCTGAATTTTGCTCAGTAGTATACAGTCCAGTAATTATTAACATGTCCCCAGGACATGAGAACCAAGGAGCTCCAACAAAGGCACAGAGCTGTGAACAAAGCAATTCGAACTTTACCTCCTCCCCTCCCCCACCAAAGCTTCTACTAACTTCCTGAAAGTGTCACCCCTAAAATCAGCCTTCCTGATGCTGAAACTAACCCCTAGGTGGGAATGCAAACCCCTTGTCAGAGGCAGGGTTGGCTTTGAGAAAGTCTTTTCAGTTTGGGGAGGTTTCTTTTTGAATATGAGAAGTACAGTTGTACTTATGCTTTTCTGAAGAATTTGAAAACACAGAAATGAAGTCAAATGGGCAATTCTTCTCGGACTGTGTTAACTTTTCATTCCTTGCCAATACCAGAGACAAACATCAATTCCCCGTTTAGCTGGGGCCCTCCTTTTTCATTCTCAGGGGATACGTTGTGTAACCTCTGAGAGTTATACAAAGGCTTGGTTCACTGTCTTTCGGGCGTATTGTTTATAGAATGTGCCTCCGAGGTAATGGCCTAGATCTCAAAGCCATAATATGCCCAATGAGCCAAAGCCTCTTCTTTCCTGAAATCCAAAAGGGAATGGGGCGGAACTGATCCTTCCTTCCCAGGACTATTCCACATCCTGGAGATTCTAAAGCTCTCCCAAGATTCCATCAATTCCCAAGAGACTTGCATTTTCATGGCTACCCATGGCTCTGATATCCTACCTCTATTAAACTCTCATGCATCTACTCTACTCCAAGGCATTGTCAAAAAACAATAGGGCAATAAGCTTGCAAATAGTGCAGCCAAACATGGATTTCTCCTTTCAATGTTCAATATTTGCTTTATGAATTTTGAGGCTCTGCTGCTCTGTGCATAGATATTTAGGACTTTTATGTTTTCATTACCTTGGTTTTTTTATTCTTGATAATGCTTCTTGCTCTGAATTATTTTTATATTAATATAGTTATCTCACTCTTTTTTCTTAGTGTCTGCGTGGTATATCTTCCCCCTCCCCCACCTCTTTATTTTCAACAATTGACATCATTGTATTTAAATTGGGATTTCATAAGACAGCAACCACTTATTTGTTGTCTGACAATCTCTGTATTTTAATTGGTATGTTTAGAAAAATCACATCTAATATAATATATCTATGTGGTTGAAATTAAATCTACTATCTTGCTGGGGTTTTTTTTTTCTATTTAGTTTATCTGGTTTATTTTTCTTTCTGCTTCCCTGTTTTTATGGCTTATCTTGGGTCTATTGAGTTTTGTAATGATTTGATTTCATTTCCTCTCTTGGCTTATTATTTCTACCTTTTCACTTGAAATTTTTTGTGGTTACTGTAGGGTTTACAGTATATGAACTGCTTTAAAACTTAGAAAAATATCAGTTTATGTGTAGCTTAAAGTATCTAGACGTTTTTCTAAATTCTCTTTTATTTTTGCTCTATTGATGTCATAATTTAACTTTTACATTTGCTATAAACAATACATTGCTTCTATTTTTGGTTTAGATAGCTAACTTGAGAGCAATTAAATCTTAGAAGAAATAAATTTCATTTTCACTTCATTTATTTTCAGAGATCTTCATTTCTTTATGTTGATCCAAGTTTCTGTCTCATATTGTATTTCTTCTGCTGCAGAAAAATTTTCTGAACATTTTTTGTAGAGTAAGTCTGTTGGCAATGAATTCTCTGTTTTTGTTTGTCTATTTAAGTCTTTGTATCTATTTGAAGTCATGGTTCTGACACGTAGTCTATTGTAATGTTTATCTTTTTTTTAATCTTTACATAATGTGTATTTGCCTTTGGCTGTCTTCAAGATTTTCTCTTTGTTCAGTGGATTGAATATGATATGAAAGACTAGGTGTGTGTGTATTTAGTACTTACCCTGTTTGCGTAATTCTGAGCTTCTTGGGTTTGGTGTCTGTTATTAATTTTGGAGTGTTATAATTAGAAGTGCTGGGTTTGATGTTGCTGTGTTCACTCTCAATGTACCACAGGTTTAAAGACTTCAAATTCCCCCAGTAGTATTTAGGGTGCAAAAGGGTTTATCTCATTGTCTGCTCTCCCATCAGTTTTGCACCATGCCTCAGAAAAGATCTTCTCTCCTGTGTTCCTTTTCTCTCCCTCTCCCAGCAGAATTCCATTATTACTTGTCACTGGACACTGGTTAACATAGTGAGGGATGTTCTCTGTGTTTCTGATTAAGCCTCAGTCTTTGGCACCACACCCCAGGGTCTCAGAGATATGACTTCCTACTCCTCCAGCTAGAGCCTGAATCCTAAATTATTTCTATTTTTTCTTCAGCTGTAGTTTTCTTTCTTTCCCTTCCCCATCACCATGGATTTTCACCAGTGCCATAATGGTCATGACATTTGTTGTCCATTCCATAGAATTAGGCTTTTGCTTGGTAGTGAGAGAAGAGAGAAGGGTCTGCATAGAGTCGCCCTCCATCATTGGCTGCTCTTCCCTGCCCCCACCTCTGTACCTAAAGCAACACTTCCTCAGGACTCTCTCACATCCTTTCTATGAGCACCGAGAAGAATTCATGGAGAGAAACCCTGAAGAAAATGCAGCATTCCTCAGTTTCTGCAGCTCTACTGGTGTCCAACTGCATCTTCCCTAGGTAGGTCAGCAATAGCATCCATCTAGCACTGCTGATCTATGTCTTCTGTTACAATTTGGACCAGTTGATGGTCCAGAAATGTCAGTGCTTCCGTAGTCTCAAGAAAAGTCATGGATGTATCTGGCTTTTTTTTATGATTAACTTGAGAGTGATTTTTCTTTTCAGATCACTGAATCCTTCAGTAAATACCTGAAGTACTTTTCATGTTTACCTATAAATTAATCCTTTGAGGTTTAAAATAGTTTCCCCAAGTTACAGTTACAGAAATGAGTGCAGAATAGATCCATGTATTGGTAGGCTGGTGTTTGTGGGGGGGGGGGGGGAGGGGGGGCGGTAAGGAAGCAGAAGGCAGAGCAGAGGCAGGGTGGAAACTTCTAGTGTGTTGTGCCCAATTTGCTGTAGGTCCACTTAACTGAGGAGAAAGGATGAGGATGATAGTGATGATGATGAGTAATGATAATGATATGAAATAATCTATTGAGGTATTAAATTATGTCTTATTTTCTACATTTGTAAATTCTCTGCCACAGTTTTGCTTTTCCCCTTTTTGGGCAATGGTATTTAATGTCTTAAGGACAGAATGCCAATTTTTTTAAATCATCATATTTTGGGTCCTTGAATTTTGTAAGCCAGGGACAAAGATAAGGGGAAGATTTGGAGTAAGCACAACCAATTTTGTCTATTCCTGAAATGAGATGAAATTAGCCTGGGCCGGGGGAAGGAAGCTGCCTCAGAAGGGGGAGCAGAACTGAGATGCAGGTATTCAGAGAAATTGGAGCTGTCCTTTGCTTCACTCAGTCAAACTTTCAACCTGGCCTAGAAGCAGATAGAAACTCCAAGTGTCTTTGTGATTTCAGCACTGAGTCAGCTGGTTCTTCCCTTTTGAAGTGGGGCCTGAAAAAGTAGTGGGGGCTTGATGGTATCCTTCACTCCCCACATCTGAGCAAGGCCCAGGAAAAGTAGAATAGGAATAGTGCAGCACTTCTAGACTCATTGGACTGAGGCAGATTCCCAGAGTTCCCATACACCCCGTGGGAACCTGGAAGCAGTGCAATAGTTTCCAATGATCCCTAGGTATCCACAGAGCAAGGCTCTTAGACAAATCCAGTGCATTTCTCTGGTTCAGAGTAATTAAGGACAGCACTCAACTTCTCCCAAGTCCCCAAGGGTGGCAACGAAGCAGATGACATAGAGCAGAACTTGAAGCAGTCTTTTAAATGACATAGCAGTGACCTGCTTTGATTCAGGACTGAAGGCCAGTCCCAGGTATATCCTTCTAGGTCAGTGGTCGGCAAACTGCAGCTCGCAAGCCACATGCGGCTCTTTGGCCCCTTGAGTATGGCTCTTCCACAAAATACCATGGCCTGGGCGAGTCTATTTAGAAGAAGTGGCATTAAAAGAAGTTTAAGTTTAAAAAATTTGGCTCTCAAAAGAAATTTCAAAAGTTGTGCTGTTGATATTTGGTTCTGTTGACTTATGAGTTTGCCAACCACTGTTCTAGGTGGTACCAGTGTAGACACTTAATGACATAGGATTAGTAATGTATCCCCAACACTATTCAAAGGCACCACACAAGTCACTAAAAGGAAGATACACCCTGAAGAAAAGGAAGTTGGATGGCAATTGAATTGACTTGGTTTCTTTTTTGTCAAGTGGTGGAATATGTACTCTTGTGAGAAATTTAATCAAATAAAAATAAGTAAGTTATAGTTCTTGCCAAGTGATTCGTTCCATTAAAATTCCTGTTAAATTTTCAATAGCATTTTTATTGCACTTCAGCTATATTTCATTATAGCTAAGCACATTATATCTATACTAGAGGCCTGATGCATGAAGGTTGGTGCAAGGATGGGCCTTCCTTCCCCTGACTGCCAGCACTACTTTCACTCTGGCCAGAGCCACCTTTTGCTCTGGCCCAGAGCTGTCTTTCTCCCTCTCCATGCTGCCCAGAGGCCCTGGCTGGGGCGGGGCTGAATGTGTGCAGTTTCACCCTGCTTCCAACCACTTGGCATCTGTGTATGCAAATTAACCTGCCATATTTGTTGGGTTAATTTGCATACTCATTTCTGATTGGCTGGTAAATGTTGGTCAATTTGCCTCTTACTCTTTTATTAGTGTAGATTCTCCTATTTAATCCTCTCAACAAATCTGTAAGGTAAATCCTATTATCATGTGCATTTCAAAAATGAAGAGTCTGTGGCTGTGGCTTAAAGAAATTAAATGAGTTGCCCAAGATTTTATAGCTAGTAAGTGACAAGGAAGGAACTCAATGTAGGTTTTTACAAGCACAGGGCTCATACTTTTAACCACTAGAACTTAATAACTCTACAGGGCTGGATGTAGGTTTTCTTTTCTTTCTGCAGTCTAGAGTATAAAAATGTATTTCCCAAGACACTGTATTTCCTTTTATTGCATTGCTCTCACATTTTTATTCTGCTTAGAAACAAAATTATCACTTCAAATAGTATCCTTTTGGATAAAAGTAGTGAGTGATAGTCCTGGCTGGGTTTCTTGGGTGCTTAGAGCAATGTCCTGATATACCAAGGTTGCAGGTTGTATGCTACAGGGAATATAAAAGAAGCAACCAAATGAGTGGAACAACAAATTGATATTTCTCTCTCCCATCCTCTCTCTCTCTAAAATCAATATACAAAAATTTTTAAAAAAATTATTGAGTTATAAAGAAATGCCTTACAGAAATTTAAAATTCTATATGCATGGAGTATCATAGCTAAAACAGAATTTTAGATCATATAGTTCTCTAAACCAGTGCAGGATCAGCATTGGCTGGAAATGGATAGGAATGCAAATCTCTTGACCTAACTCCTGACCTACTAAGTCACAAGCTCTAGAAATGAAAGCTTCCAATCTGTGTGTTAACAAGCTCTCCAGCTAAATCTGGTGCACAGTAAACTGAGAACCACGTTTCTAGCTCAATGTTATGCATACAACATTGGAGACCTAAGGTGTATTAGAATCACTATGTGTCAAGGAATAAATTTGGAAAGATTGGTAGAGGCTAGATCAAGTTAGAGGGTTTGAGCATTAACCTGTACCTAAGGCTAAGGTAGAAGGTAAGGCTTTAAGTGGAGAAAGGCCTAATCTTGAATGGCATTTAATTATTCATTAAGTGTACTTATCTGTTCATTCATACACCAAATATTTGTTGAGCACTTATAAGGTGTGAGGCTCTAAGTTATGGATCTGAGATATCACTCTACAAAGTTTGGATAGGCCCTAATCACTGAATAGAACATCAGCCTATGGACTGAAGGGTCCCAGGTTCAATTCCAGTCAAGGGCATATACCTTGGTTTTGGGCATATCCCCAGTAGGGGTGTGTGCAGGAGGCAGCTGATTGATGTTTCTCTCTCATCAATGTTTCTAACTTTCTATCCCTCTCCCTTCCTCTCTGTAAAAAATCAATAAAATATATTTTTAAAAATGTCTGGTGGACAATAGTAATCACATGAGAGGCTAATAAAATGGCTATTATAGTCCTAGCTGGTTTTGCTCAGTGAATAGAGCATCGGCCTATTGGTCAAGTGCACATCCCTGGGTTGCTGGCTTGATCCACATTAGGGAGTGTGCAGGAGGCAGCCAGTCAGTGATTCTCTCCCATCATTGATTTCTCTCTCTCTCTATCTCTCTCCCTCCCTCCCTCCTTCCCGCCCTTTCTCTCTGAAATCAATAAAAACATTGTTTGAAAAGGTTATTTATAATATGTTCGTGGAAGATGACATGAGCCTGAGTGAGCTGACTCAGAGATTTTTGGAACTACATGCATTTCTATAAAACTCCATTGGTACCTAATTTTGTATCAGAAGGTGGAATGGAACTAAAATGACTCACCAATTTAGACAAATGGGAAGAGTATGGTGTAGCATTAGCTAGATTGGAAATACAGAAGGAGAAACACACGTGATGATGAGGTGACCAAATAATAGTACTACGTGGTATGGGAGTTTCATCGCCCAATAGCAATGGCATCATCTGTGATGGGGCTGCATAGTGACTTGAGTCAGGGCAGAAGGTAAATTAAATCCATTGAAAATATTTTTTTAAATATCTTTTATTGATTTTTTACAGAGAGGAAGAGAAAGGGATAGAGAGTTAGAAACATTGATGAGAGAGAAACATCAATTAGTTGCCTCCTGCACACCCCCTACTGGGGATATGCCCACAACCAAGGTATATGCTCTTGACTGGAATCGAACCTGAGATCTTTCAGTCCACAGGCTAACACTCTATCCACTGAGCCAAATCAGTTTTGGCTGAAAATGTTTTTAATACTTAGAAAAAATTACTTTTACATTAAACTGAAATACTGACTATAGCTTCTACTCACTGGTCTTATTTTGACTAGCATCTCAAAACAAATTGAATTTGGAGATTTGCCTTCACTGAATTCCCAAAGAAATGTGTGCAAAGTGTTTATATATCTAATCCTGTTGACTTCCACGATCATTTGTCTTCATTTCTGAGACTGCAGTTTGGCAATGATTCTTCACACCCTAATTGTTCTCATTTCCATTTAGTTCTTGACAGTCTTAATGATTAAAAAGCAAACATTTGCATGTATCAATAAAGCTTGCAATTCAGAAACTCTATAGCCACCTTTCTTAAGTCATCACCCCTTTCTGTAGCCATTTTGTAAACATGTCATTTTATCAGGCTTAAAATTAATTAAAACAAACATACAAACAAAACCTTTATGCTGGCCCTCATTGAACTGCAGGCTATTTCTTTATCCTTTGGCTCCCTAACATCTTAGGTTTCTATTCATACCCAAAGGTCTGTGTCTTACTGACTCAAGAATATCATTACCACAAAATTTTCCTACAAAACAGCACAGAGTAGACCCCAAGGCACCAATTATCTTTCTACCCCTAACATCATTTTTACAGTCTGCGTCCTCTCTCAGCGAGAGTGAAACTAGCAGTTAAAGGTCTGCCTTTCACTTTGTCTTAGATGTATGGATTGTTCTTAAGTTTAAAGGGCAATTTTTGCTGTCTCATTGCTTTGGGAAGGCTATTGATATTATTCAATAGCACACACACTTGAAAAACACCTGATTCTTAGTGCTTTTTCTTCTCTTTAGAAACAATATTCTTCCCTAATATTAATAGTGATACATTTTCATCATGAAAGAAAATTTGCAAAAGGAAAATATCAAAATTGGCAATAAACCCCCCCCCCCCATACACACACACACACAGAAGTAGCTAGTACATTTTAGTACCTTTTCTTCCTGAATTTCTTCTGTGCATGTATTTTTACAGTTATGATCAGATAACTTTTTATTTCCTACTATTTTATTTTTTACTTTACATGACGTCCAGATTATCTCACTTGCTTCAGCCAACAGTTTACTTTTTTAAAAAATCCTCACCTGAGGACAAGTTTAGAGAGAGGAAGGAAGAGAGAAAAAGACTTATTGGTTGCCTTCTGAAAGCTCCCCAATTGGGGATCATACCTGCAACCCAGGCATGTGCCCTGACTGAGAATTGAACTCAGAACAATTTCCTGCCAACTGAGCCACTCAGCTGGACAACATTTACATTTTAAATGAGGGCCACACCAGTTTACTTCCTTGTAACCACCTCTAATTAAGAAATACATTTCCTTCTTAGCTAAATATTTAATCACATTATGATTATATTTTAATTACTCTTGGAATGGGTTTTTACACATAAAAGAACAAAGACTGAATTGCTTGGCTAGTGTATTTATATCTCCAGCTTGCGATTTTCTATTGCATGTTTCAGCATTGCATCGTCTTTTTTGCCTCACACTCCCAATTTGCTAATTATTGGTCTTAAAAGCAATTTGGTAGAGGCTGAAAGGAAGTAGAAGAGAATAATATTTGACTTCCAGGCATTGTGTTCAACAATTTTATAACATTTTTCATTGATGCTATAAAATGTATATTATTACTCTCATTTGACAAATGAATAAAAACTTAAAGGTGCTCTGAGAAGTAACCTGTAGAAAGGCATTCAAATAAGATGTAATGAGGCTGTTCTTTGATATATATGCTGTCTCCAAAATCTCTTACAGTCTTTATACAGTTCAATGTCCAGTGTTATAATACAGTGTTATAGGTGCAATCACACACACACAGACCATCATGCGTCTTTGCCCAGGTACTTTGGACTATTTGAATGCAACTTCTGTTTTTAAGCTGACTCCAACTAGTTGCCTTATCCTATATAATAAAAGGTTAATATGCAAATTGTTCCCTCAACTAGGAATTTAACCAGGAGGCAGGGCTGGCTGGCCAACTGCTCATGGCCCCTCCCCCCGGCTGGCCCCATCCCTGATCTCCCTCCCATCCTGACTGAGGGCAAGGCTGGCCAGTTAATTGCCTGCAGCCCTTCCCTCTTCCTCGCCATCCCCCAGCCAGCCTGACCCAATCAGCCCCCAATCCCCAATCAGGGGTGGGCCAGCCAAAACCCACCCATGCACAAATAAAGATAAGAAAATACAGGAAAGGTTAAAATGATACCTTTGGCAATATTTATTTTGCAAAGATGATATTGCTCATTTGGGATTAGCACTTTTTCTCAAATGTGAAACTAAGTTATGCCTCATGTTCCAAAAACTTTATCACATAAGCAAATTAATTTTAATAGGACATATTGGCACATATTGTTATTATGCAAATACATTTTAAATCACCACTTTAGAAGGAAACAATCTAATTTTCTTCTCCCTATCCTTCTTTTTAATTTTCTCCATGCTGGCAACAAATGAGCTAATATTGAATATATGAAGGAATCAGAACAAATAGGAAACTAGAACCAGGGCTTTTAAACCTTGCAACTTGAAGAACCAAACTATGGGACCAAAAATAAGCCAACAATATAATCAACATAAAGTAGCTAAAGACAACGGTGGTGGGAGAGCTGTAAGTTATATCCCATGGAAAACTTGCTATTTATTCCTTAAGGCTTGTCAAAGTTAGTGAAGTAGGGATACCAGTTGACACTGCTGGGATTCATATTCCTTTTTAAATGTATATATTTGTATTTAAAGAAAGTGCATATATAATAAAAATGCCTCTATCCAGCAATAAAATATCCTACTATGGAAAGTACTAAACAGGGGCTATGCCATCTGGTTGGGAATGCCCTGGAGGGGAAGCAAATACACTGTGAAGATTATTCAAGCCTGGCTGAGGTGGTTCAGTTGGTTGAGTATCATCCCATGCACCAGGAAATCACAGGTTCGATTCCTGGTCAGGGCAAAGGGGCTGTGGGCTTGATCCCCAGTAGGGGGCATGCAAGAGGCAGCTGATCAATGTTTCTCTTTCAGATGTTTCTCTCTCTCTCTCTTCCTCTCTCTGAAGTCAATAAAAACATATTTTAAAAAAGAAATAGCTTTAAAAAATAGCTTTAAAAATAAAAAGATTATTCAAGGCCCCAAAGGTTTCTGAAATTTCTTCCAGCCCTATGATGTGCAATTCACACATCTGTGAGCAAACAACCATCTATGCCAGTTTTTATCTTATCACTCCATCAGCCAGCTGACCCCAGTGATTCCAGCCATGCCATGGTTAAACTTCTAGATCATGGACCTGCAAATACAGCTTACATGTCGAATCTTGCCAGCCACGTGTTTTGGTACAGCCATTGTCTAAGAATGGTTTTTACATTTTCAAATAATCAGAGGAAAACCAAAAGAAGAAGAGCATGTTATGGCATGTGAAAATTATATGAAATTTAATGCCCAGTGCTCTTAAGTAAAGCTTCAATGGAGCACAGCCTAGCTCACTTGTTTATGTGTTGATTATGGCTACTCTTATGTTACAACAGAAAAGTCAGATAGTTGTGATGAATACTTGCTAGTCTGCAAAGCTGAAAGTATTTATTACCTAGGCCTTCACAAGAAATGTTTGCTGACCCCTTCTTTAGAATGTAAACTTCTAAGAGCAAGGGCTGTGGTCTTTGATGTTTATCTTTGTAGCCCCAATATTTGCCACAAAGTGGTTTCTATGTTGTAATTATTGAATGAAGGATGCCTGTGTTCAGAATTAAGAAAAAGTCATCAGATCTGTTTATAAATAACTAAAGGCCCAGTGCATGAAATTTGTGCATGGGGGAGGGGGTGTCCCTCAGCCTGGCCTGCACCCTCTCCAATCTGGGTTATCCCTCTCACGATCTGGGACTGCTTGCTCCTAACCACTCACCTGCCTGCCTAATTGCCCCTAACCGTTTCTGCCTACCAGCCTGATTGCCCCCTAACTACTTCTCTGCCAGGCTGATTGACCACCACTGTTCTCTCCTGCCACAACCCGCCTCCTCCACTAGGACCTGCCTTCCTCATGCTGCACAGAGCCACGGGACCCCCCCTCCCCAAGGCCTTACCATGCAGAGTCGCCATCAGGCCCACCTCTGCTGTGTGTGTGGCTATCTTGTGGTAGCCATATTGGGATGATGTCACGGGAGGGCGTTGTGCAAGGGCATGACACCATCTAGGCTTTTTTAAAAAATAAATCTTTATTGTTTAGATTATTACAGGTATTCCTCTCCCCCGCCAATAGCTCTCCTCCACCTGACCCCCCACCCCATCCCATGCCCTTGCCTTTCACCACTGTCTTCATCCATACGTGTAAGATTTTTGTCCAATCTTTTCCCACACCCCTCACACCTTCTTCCCCCTGAGAATTGTCAGATCACTCCCTTTCTATGCCCCTGATTCTATTATATTCATCAGTCTATTCTGTTCATCAGATTTTTCATTCACTTGGATTTTTTTCTCTTAGAGACCAACAGATATCTCCAAAATATAGAGGTACATCTTATGTGAATAAGAGACTCAACTAGGACTAATAATGAGGCATAATGTAATTGCATGACATAATGTTTATCTTCTGCTCTGATTGGTTATACCTGACCAGTCATTAACAAGTTTGGAAACCACCCTTGCATAAACTACAAGTTTGTCCATAAAAACTTACGACTTATCCAGACTTTAATAAATTCCAAAAATACCTCAAGAAACTGTCTTTTCTTGTCTTACTTAGTTGGCAAATTTAATGCTCCCTGGAGGAATAATTGTGAGGAATTATTCTCTCCTGTCAACACAGAGAAAAAGACAGCTCAGCAATTCAATGACATTTTCTGCAGGTTAGATGAATGTCAACACATTTCTCCTCCTTCCACACGAAGAGAACATTAATACACTAAGTCACATAAAACACACACACACACACACACACACACACACACACACACACACACACACAACACCTCTTCATCATTTCATCAGCAACATTTTGGAAACCCATTTGAGAATGTTAACATGGATGAAAGATGCCCATGCTGATTCTCATTCCACTTTCTAAAAACTATTAGCCACCCAGCACTGATGAACCAGCTGGCACTTCTTGTAGCAGAACATTCCCAAGTCACCTCCCTGATCTGAAGCTGTCAGGAGAAAGGCTGCAGACTTGCATTTCCTCCTATAGCTCTGTGCCCTAATCAAAGCAATAAATAAGGTTCCCTCCAGGGAGAAGTAGGCAGGAGAAAAAAATCTCTTCTGATCCAACAGTCTCACAGTGTAGTTATAAGACTGAAATTTCAACTCTTGTAGGACAGAGGGAGAATATGGGAACAGAGATAGAAGAGGAACCAGAGGCACCCCCAATCACAAGGCTGAAGTGGAAAGTCAATGGGATGCCCTCATGACTAGAACTACAAAAATCTCAATAATTATTAAGGTCACA
The DNA here is from genome assembly GCA_027563665.1 of Antrozous pallidus. Taxonomy (NCBI): domain Eukaryota; kingdom Metazoa; phylum Chordata; class Mammalia; order Chiroptera; family Vespertilionidae; genus Antrozous; species Antrozous pallidus. Next base: position 26,841,304 of record CM050526.1, on the reverse strand, counting down.
ATTTAGCTTATGGAAAGGGCCCACATTTTTTATTGATGCATTTGTTTAAAATTCAACTTTTTTTATTTTGAAGGAGAAAATATGGCTAATAAAGTTATTCTATAGTTATTATATGATTATTATGGGTAATGTTACGTATGGAGAATAGTACAAAGAAAAAGTTCCTATGTCATCTTGTCTTCCACCAAGAGGCAGCCATTATTAGTGGGATATTATATCAGGTATCATTTTTATATATAAATAAATGGATTTAAAACCTTATAATATTGGAGCATGCAGTGATAGTTTTGCATAAAAGCCTTCACTTTAATTTTACTTTAATTGAAAGGGGGAAATACAAAGCGATATTATCTTTTATTTTCTTAAATTAGCTTTGTAAGGCTGATGAAAGATATGAAAACTAGTTAACAGTTGGAGTCATTAAGCCATTATTTTGTTTAATAAATTTCAAGTTTCATCCAATTAATTGATTTTACCAAAAACCTTACATAACTCCTCCAATCTCCTCTACTTCTTTAATTGTTAAAGTAATATTATCTATACCATTATTTTATTATATTTTGTCATGAGTGATGTATTCATAAATATTATTTACATAATTGCTCATATTAGTTTTAGATTTAAAAGTATTCAGGACATACCACTAATATTTTTATTGTGTTTTCTTCTGATTTCATTGTTTTTGATTCATGCTTTTGATTAGCTGAATTTGTCACCAGTATATATGTGTGTGTTTGTGATAATGGCTGTTGGGCCAAAACTGGTTTGGCTCAGTGGGTAGAGCATCAGCCTGTGGACTGAAAGGTCCTAGGGTCCATTCCAGTCAAGGGCATGTACCTGGGCTGCAGGCACATCTCCAGTAGCGGGTGTGCAAGAGGCAGCTGATCGATGTCTCTCTTATCAATGTTTCTGACTTTCTATCCCTCTCCCTTCCTCTCTGTAAAAAATCAATAAAATATATTTTTAAAAATCTTTTTTTAAAGAGGGGCTGTTGGATGCTAAATGTTTCATGTTTGAATATATCAAATTGTTGTCTTCATATATGAAATACATCTTGACTTGGTTCATTCTTTTTGGTCACACCCTCAGAACTTTGTGGATGACTTTTGCACCTGAGTGCTTTGCTTTCCTGGGACAGAGTAATGTTGCTCTGATTTTCCTCTAGACCCCTGAAGGCATTTGAGTTTATGACACCTGATGTCATTCCAGCTCCTTTATTATTAAAAAAAAATACTGACGCTAAATAATTTCAAGATATATTTCTACAAGTGGTATATAAAATATTTAATCTTTGCTATTCTAATAAGTTAAAAATCATATAGTGCATTGGTTCAACTCGCATATCTTCAATTCCTAAGATGAGTTGAACATCTTTTACTAGATTGAGAACTGAGTATATTGGTTTTTACAACCAATAAAATATATAGAAACTAGAGGCCCAGTGCACAAAATTTGTGCATGGATGGGGAGGGAAAGGGTCCCCTCAGCCCAGCCTGCACTCTCTCCAATCCAGGACCCCTCAGGGGATATCTGACATCCCTCTCATAATCCTGGACTGCTGGCTCCTAACCACTCATCTGCCTGCCTGCCTGATCACCCCTAACTGCCCCCCATCCACCAGCCTGGTTGCCCCCGACTGCCACCCCTGCCCACCTGGTCACCCCACAGAGCCTGCTGCTAGGTCATTTGCTCACCCCTCACTAACCCCCCTGCTGGCCTGGTCTCCCCACGCAGCCTGTTCAGTCATCCATTCAGTTGTGATGGCTTTTATATAGATAGATACCATATTCTGCCCACCCAACATGGCTCAGTGGTGGAGCGTCAATCTGAACCAGATTACAGTTAGATTCCCAGTCAGGACACATGCCTGGGTTGCAGGCTCAATGCCCAGTTGGAGGCATGCAGGAGGCAGCTGATCAATGATTCTCTTTCATCACTGATGTTTCTCTCTCTCCCTCTCTGAAATCAATATATATATATATATTTTTTTTTAAATACCACATCCTATATATTTATCATATGCAACAGATGTCATTCACATGCAGATATGATTCTTTGCAATAACAAAGAATATTAGCTATATAAATTCATATAATAATAATAATGTAACTGGATCAATTTCATGAAGACACTGTATGAGGATTAGGGTGTCACGTTAACCTGGCAAGATCAATCTGACCCCTGCAGGATGACTTTGGGTGTTACTAGCAATAAAATATGTAGAATCTGATAAACACATTTCAAAATGGAAAGGACTGCAAGATCTTCTAATTCAGTGGGGTTTTTTTAAACAGAAAAAATCTTTTTTAAACAAAAAGGATATATATTAAAACCTAATAAATAAAACAAGAAAAAGTTGTTCTGCTCTAAATACTCATAAAGTGAAATATGGCAAGTGAGAATGGTTGCAGCCTGCTTTTCCTCTTTTTTGATTCCCAGATGACTTGGGGAATCCCAAGGCCTTCTGGCTCCCAGTTTGAAAGCCAACAAAGGTGGCAGATGGTTTTATACTCTAAACCGCTCCTCTGCTTGGAACACAGAACAAGGACAGATAAATCATGCAGAAAATGTGCACTGACCACAGTGGAATGAAGCAAAAAAATTAAAAACAACAGATCACTAGAATATTCCCACTCTTTGGTAAATAAGCAACCCACCTCTAAATTACCCAAATGTCAAAGAAGAAATAATAAAGAATATTAGAAAACATTTTGAACTGAGTAATGATGAAAGTACAACTATCAAGGCTATTATTGACAAATCAACAAACAAGTGTTGATAAGCACGTGGGAAAATGAAACCCTATTATACTGTTGGTGGGAATGCAGATTGGTGCAACCACTATAGAAAATGATATGAAGGGTCTTCAAAAAATCAGAAGTGAACTGTCTTATGACCTAGTGATTCCACTTCTGCATACACAGTTAAAGAAACCCAAAATACTGATGTGAAAGAATATATGCACCCCTATGTTCATTGAAGCATTACTTACAATAGCCAAGATATGGAAAAGGTTTATTGCCTATAATAGATGAGTGGATAAAAAAGCTCTGGTACATTTACACCGTGGAATACTTGTTGGCCATAAAAAAGAAGGAAATCTTACCATTTGTGACAGCATGGATGGACCTGAACAATATTATGCTAAGTGAAATAAGTCAGATATTGAAATACAAACACCATATTATTTCACTTATATGTGGAATCTAAAGAAAAATATAAATAAACAAAACAGAAACAGACACATAGATACAGAGAACAGCTGATAGATGCCAGAAGGGAGGGGGTCTAGGGTGACTTGGTGAAAAAGGTGAAGGGATTGAAAAGTACAGATTGGTAATTACAAAAGATTCACAGGGGTGTAAAGTACAGCACAGAGAATATAATCAATCCTATTTAATAAAAGAGTAATATGCAAATTGACCATACCTCCACTACAGCCACAAGCCATGCACACAAGCCAATGAGGAGTGAGTATGCAAATTAAGCCCAACCAATATGGCTGAAGCCACTGAGAGCAGGAGGGAGGGCTTGGGTTTCCCTAGCAATGGAGGAAGACAAGCTTTCAGCACCCTGGCTGGCCCAGGCCTCCACTCAATGCTACAAAGTTTCAATTATAGAAGATACATAAATCCCAACAAAAATGGTGGCAGCCACAGAGCTAGAGAGAGCAGGAGGCTAGGGTTTCCCCTGGCAATGGAGGAAGCCAAAGCTTTCCACAGGCCTGGCCTGCCTTGGCCTCCACTTAAGGCTACAAAGTTTAAATTATAGAAGATAAATAAATCCCAACAGAAATGGCTGTGGCCAGGTAGCAAGCAGGAGACTTGGCTCTACTCCAGGCTACAAAGTTTCAATTGTAGAAGATAAATAAATCCCAGATACCAGGGCCTCCACTTGGGTTGCTGAGGGGCATGGCCAGCCTGCAAACCACCACAGACCCCTAACCCAGGCCATCCCACACCCTGACCCGGGACACCCTTCAGGGCAAACCAGCTGGCCCCCACCCATGCATCAGGCCTCTATCCTATCTAATAAAAGAGTGATAAGCAGATTGAACATCACTCCATCACATAAGATGGTTGCCTCCATGTAGTCAAAGATCCTGCTCCCATGTGGACATAAGATAGCCCCCACAAGATGGCTGGCAAGGGAAGGCAGTTGAGACGGACCATGCCTGCAAGGGAGGGCAATTGTGAGTGATCAGGCCAACAGGGGAGGACAGTTGGTAGGGACCAGGCTTGCAGGTGAGGGCAGTTAGGAGTGACCAGTCCTGCAGGGGAGAGCAGTTAGGGGGCAAACAAGCCTGTAGGATAACAGTTAGGCATCAATCAGGCTGGCAAGGGAGTGGTTAGGGGGTGATCAGGCTGGCAGTCAGAAGTGGTTAGGGGCAATTAGGAAGGCAGGTAGGCGTGCAGTTGGGAGCCAGCAGTCCTGGATTGTGAAAGGGATGTCTGACTGCCCATTTAGGCCCAATCCTACTCAAAGGGTCCCAGATTGGAAAGAGTGCAGGCTGGGCTGAGGGATACCCCCTGCCTCCCATGCATGAATTTTGTGCACCAGGCCTCTAGTATTATAATAACTATGTACAGTACTAGGTGAGTACTGGAAATATTGGGGGAAACACTTTGTAAAGTATGTCATTGTTTAACCACTATTCTGTATACCTGGAACTAATACACAATAATATTGAATGTGAACTTTAATTAAAACATAAAAGTACAGCCATTAAATGGTGTGCAATATAGCTAGAGTTATGCTAATGGTGAAATGTAGTCTTCAAGTGCATATATTAGAACATATGACAAGCTGAAAACCAGTTATCTAAGTATCAAACCCAAGCTGAAGAAAAAAAAATAAATACAAGTAAGTGAAGAAAAGGAAATTATAAAAATAATGTAAATAAATTAATGAGATAGAAAATAAACTTATTAATACACAAATATAAGAACCCCAAAAGTGATTCTTAGAAGAGACTTAGACAATTTATAGAATTCCAGCAGATCAGATCAAAAAAAGGAGAGAGACATGGGGAAAATTTCCAAATATGAGCAATTAAAATGAGGATGTCACTACAGATGTTGCAGATATTAATAAGCAATAAAAGGATACTATTAACACTTCGTGTGAAAAAAACTTTGAGAATTTTAGTCAAATGGACACATTTGAAATCCCTAATTACTAAAACTGAACCAAGAAGATATATAAGTATAAATAATCCCATAAGTAAATTGAATCTGAATTTAAATCCTTTCCACTGTATATCTCAAAGCCTATAAATCTTTGCCAATGAATTCTTCCTAACATTTGAGGAAAAGTAACAGCCATTTTTCACCCTTTCTTCCAGAGATTAGGGGGGAATGTGTTTGATTATGGTGTGAATGGAAAAATTCTCATCTCAATGTAAGAGACAAGCATAACTTGATATTAAAACTTGACAGGCATATTACAAAAAGGGTGGGGAAAAAAAAAAACCAAGACAGAGACTCGGCCAGCAACAGCTGTTCTATATCCAATTCAGTCTAGTACCAGGAATGCTCAGGGCCTACTCAAGAATGCAAATAATCCTTTCCACTAATATTTACAGGGTAAACTAAGATTTTTTGCTTGAGTATTAAAATTGACAGTAAAATAGTAATCAAGTTTTCAGATTAAATTAAATTGGCCAAGTGAAATAAGTGAATACTCAAGAAAATTTAAGTGTACTGAACAAAAAGCTGTCCCTAAAATATTAACTAAAATATTTATTAGTAGTTCATCTCATTGTAAAATCACCTAACATCCAAAGAATTTAAAGCAGTCATATTTGTGTGCAAAAATTAAAATTTAAAATTACCAAGACTGCAATATAAAATTTCCAAAAGCCCACATTAATAAAAAAGGAGGAGGAATAGTGGGATAATATCATGTAAGTAAAACTATCTTATAAGTAAAAGACATCTAGAAAATTCTTACTCCAGAAAAGTAACCTCCATTTGTAATGCCAACAGCAGGACACCCATGAAAAACACACATGATGTCAAAATAAGCCAAAGGAAAATCACTTGGGCAAAAATAAAAAGAATCCCAAGTCTAATTTGCAAAGAGGATCCCTTTGTTAACTTTTGGTCGAGAATGTGTTTGTGTGTTTTCAGAGAACAACTCCAAGACCATGTGGGTTCCTGTGACAGTGAGGAACTGAAGGTCTGTTCCAGCCACAAGGATGGTCCAGAGATGGGGGACACTGATGACACCTTGCCATGCTAGCAGTCAGCAGCTGTGCATGGCTGCAGGCGGCCCAGGACCAAACCAAAGAGGATGGAACCTGCATTGCCACCATGTGTCCACCACCCAGATACCATTGCTGACATGTACACATAAGGAACTATTTGACATTGAAACTGGAACTCGGAACAGATGGATATTGAAACTGAGACTCAAACATTTTTTGTTCTTATATATTTATTTCCAGTATGCCAATGCAAGATTTTTTGAAGAGAAGAAACAGGGGAGAGCAATTGATATAGGGGCAGGGAGGCATTGAACAGACTGTTAAACTACAGGGGGAAGGCTGGGGAGGGTGGGGGTGGGTACTATGGGAGATCAACCGAAGGACTTGTATGCACGCATCTGAGCATAACCAATGGAGGCAAGACACGGGGGGGGGGGGGGGCGGGAAGGGGGGGACATGTGCTGGGGTGTAGGGGATGGTGGGGGTAGGACAATGGGGTGGAGAAAAGGAAAACATATGCACTACTATTAAATCTAAGTTATACTGCAAAAAAATAATAAAAAAGAAAAAAACAAACATACATTTCTAATGAACATAGGTATAAATAGCTTAATATAAATATTAGTGATTTTAATTCAGCAATATATAAAAGAATAATATAAGCAACTAGGGGTTTATTCCAAGAATGCAAGCATACTAGTTATATTTTGCAACAATATTTTATAACAGATCACCCTAAAACTCAATGGCTCAAAACAATCAGCATTTGTTTAGCCTGTAGTTCTGCATGTATACTTTGTAGTTCTATTCTTGGCTGGCTTCCTCAAAAGTCTCTAAACTGCTAGTGAAAGTGTAGATTGGTTAAAAAAAGCTGAAAAACTATTTGTAACATACCTATTAATGCTGAACACATGCATAGTCTATGAACTAGCAATTCCACACTTAAGTATATATCAAAAAGAAATGCATATAGAATGTTCTCAAAAAAATGTACAAGATTTTCATAGGTCTACTATCCATAATATTTATAAGATGGAAATTTTCAATCTACCCATAAAATGTAAAATTAATACATAAATTGTGGCATATTCATAGAGAATTCTATTTAACAATGAAAGAATTGTTATAAGCAATGATACCTATTGTTGAACAAGAAAACCAGATCTTCCACCACCAAAAAAAAGGAAAAGAGAGTATCATTTCACTTATGTTAAGTTCCAAAAAATGAAAAAATTACTTTATGGACTTGGCAGTCAGATTAGTGATTATCCTATTTAAGATGATGACGGGAAGGGGATGTAAAGAAGACATGATCTACTCATAATATTCTGTTTCTTCATCTGGGGCCTGGGTGTTTAGTGTGTGGAAATTCGAGTTGTACACTTATATGTGCTTCTCTGCATATTTTAAGCTCAGTTTTTAAAAGCTAATTATATAGAATATATAGAAAATGTATAGAAAATATAGACTATAGAAACATAAAGAAAACATAGAAAAGGATGCCATTACGGTTGAAATAGTAAAGCACTGAGAGAAGACATTAATATATCTCAACAGTAGATAGCTCTTCAAGGATGTCTAATCATCCTTTTTTGGGCAATATGCACTTAAAATATATAAATAACTCCCACAAATCAAAAGGGAAAGGTAGACAATTCCTCCTTCAAAGAGGCCAAAGATTTTAATAGATTCTCCACAAAAGATGAAAGCCTAACTCTAATAATAAACATAATTTTAAAAGTTCAACTTCATTAGTCATCAGGAAAATGCATATTAAAACCAATATGAGATCCTACTATAGACACACACCAGAATGACTCAAATGAAACCAATTGTCAATACGAAATGGAAGCCAAGGTTGTGGAGCAACAGAAAGTTTTCAACATTGTTAATGGGCATGTAAATTGGCAATATGTGGCAAAGTTGAAGATGCACAGACCCCTTCAGTTCATTCAGCAATTCTACTCTTCGATGAATTCTCTAGAGCAAGCATGTCAAACTTGCGACCCACCAGCCACAAGTTTGACATGCTTGCTCTAGAGAAATACTCACACATGAGTAGAAGAAAACAGAAAATGATATTATATACACTAGGAATAAATGATGGAAATATCCAATGTTCCTCAAGAGGAGAACAGATAAGTTAACTGTGATACAGTAAAATCCTTCTATCACACATTCAGTGGAGTCCAAATACTCAACCAGATAAAACCAGGGGCTAAGCTTTCAGGTCTTGCAGTTCTTAGGATCCGCTATCTAATTTTGCAGAGCTTTTAAAAAATGTTTGCTACGAAATTCTGAAACAGCAGGGTCAGGGACGGTAATATGTATCAGAAAAACAACCACCTCTTGCTTTTCTAGCCAGTTTTAGAATCACTAAATTAGAGTATGATGCTAACCAGGATGGCTTATGTTGCTGGCCCACTAGGTCAATGAGTTTCAAACAGGCAAAAACTTCTGACCAATGGTAATGTGTTTTATCCTTAACTTTTCTGCCATCAAAGAGTGAATGTGTGAGTAGAATTCATTGTTCCTATTGAAAAAGTACCTCAGACCATGTTCCACTGAAGGTCTGACAGAATCACATCCTCCCGTGAAAAGCCCACAAGACTTACATCTTTGTCAGATCTTTGCATAAACACTAGGATGGCAATTGGCATGCAAAGTACAACTGCGGTTTTTAAACCTTTATTTCTGGGTTCTCATACAAACCTTGTCAAACCGAGAAAGAATATTCAAAAAAGCACAATGCCCTATAATATAAAGATCCTAAACCACCTTATCAGGTTTAGCTCAGTGGATAAAATGTTGGCCTGTGGACCAAAAGGTCCTGAATTGATTCCAGTCAAGGACACGTACTTTGGTTGCAGGCTTCTCCCTGGCTGGGCCTGATTGGGGTGCATTCAGGAGGCAACCAATAGATGTGTTTCTCTCACAATTGATGTTTCTCTCAGTCTTTCCCTCCCTCTCCCACTCTCTCTAAAAGATCAATGGAAAAAAAACATCCTCAGGTGAGGAATGAATGAATACATACATATATACATACATACATATACATATATGTACCCTAAACCAATTTAATTTAGGAATAAAAAACACACAAGAGCCCTGGCTAGTTTGGCTTAATGGACAGAGCATCAGCCTGTGTACAGAAGGGTCCAGGTTTGATTCTGGTCAAGGGCACATGCCCAGATTGTGGGCTCGATCCCCAGTGGGGAGCATGCACCAATCAATGATTCTCTCTAATCATTGATGTTTTTCTCTCTCCCTCTTCCTTCCTCTCTGAAATATATATATATATATATATATATATATATATATATATATATATATATATAACAGAACAGAATAAGCAAAGTATGGAGTGTGTTATATGTATGCAGTTTAAAAGCAGATACATTTATTGGGTGCTCATTGTACAACAGGCAGTTTGATAAGCACTTATGTCCATGATTTTGTTTAATCCTCCAAAAAGCCACACTCCTATGAATATCATTACTGTCTCCTGTTTTATAGATGAGAAAACAGACCATGATATTAAAGTGATATAACTTGATCGAAATTACCAACTAGTTATGATTCATATAAATGCAGAGCAGGGTTGCATTGTGAGAAGGCCTTAAGTACTTCTACCTTTATGGGCCCTTCCTCAACAAAATATTAAGAGTTATGTTTACCACTGCATTTGGACAAATGGAATCCAGGCTAGATTTTCTTTTTTTTTTTCTTGTGATAAATCTCTAGTGAAACTGGCTAAGAAATAAAAAGAGAGCCGAAATCGGTTTGGCTCAGTGGATAAGCGTCAGTCTGCGTACTGAAAGGTCCAGTTCGATTCTGGTCAAGGGAATGTACCTTGGTTGCGGGCACATCCCCAGTAGGGGGTGTGCAAGAGGCAGCTGATGGATGTTTCTCTCTCATGGATGTTTTTGACTCTCTATCCCTCTCCCTTCCTCTCTGTGAAAAATCAATAAAATATATTTTTAAAAAATAAAAAGAAAGAATGTATGAATAACAAATATCAGGAAAGATAGATATTACCACAGATCTTACAGAAATTAAAAAGTATAACAAAAACTCTATGCCCATAAATTCAACAATGTGCATTAAACAGACCAATTCCTTAAAATCACTCAAGAAAAAAAAAAAATACCCATATGGCCCCATATCTGTCAAGAAAATTGAACTTATGGCTTAAAATCCTCCATCAAAGAAAGTTCTAGCCCCAGATGGTTTCATAGGCTAATTCTATCAGAGTTTTAAGGAGAAAAAGAATGAATTCTATAAAATCTCTTCCAGAAAATAAGAGAAGGGAAAACCTCCAAACTCATTTAATGATATCAGAACTAATTACCCTTCCACCCAAATCAGAGACATTACAAGGAAAGAAAAACTCTGGGTCAATCTCCCTCATGAGCATGGACACAATACTTCTTAGCAAAATATTAGCCCTTGGTAGTATAAGCCTCATATGCTATCTTGTTTTATACAAATATCTTTTAAAGAAGCAGCAAAATAAATAACTAGTAGTCTTCTATATTCATTTACCATTTCTGGTACTTTTCAATTCTTCCTTTACATATAAGTTTACAACTTATTTCGTTTTGTTTCTACCCAAAAACTTTCTTTGGCATGTCTTGTAGTACATAGCAACTGACATTAAATTCTCTCAGCCTTTATTTGTCAGAAAGCGTCTATTTTACTTTCATTTTTAAAAATATATTTCCATTAGATATGAATTCTACAATGACAGTTCCTTTCATTTATTTTTGTTACAGCAATTTGAAGATGTCATTGTATTTTGACTTGAATTGTTTCAGAAAGGAATTAGCTATTAATCTTATTGTTCACCTGCATGAAATGTCTCACCACACACCCACTCCCATTTCTTTTATTTTTTTATAATTTTATTTTTCTTTTATGTTCTCTTCCCCACTCCCCCCAATAGTTTAGATATGTTGTTCATAAGAGTGCTTTTCAGTATATTTATCTTGCTTAGACTTTTCTGGCTTCTAATATTTGTGATTTGTGATTTTTCATCAAATTTGAAATGGTATTATGTAACAAATTTCTTATGTCACTTTTTTCCAGACATTTTTCTAGCTCCTTCTTTCCCTGGGATTCTGATTACATGTACATTACACTGTTTGGGACTCTTATTACTGTATATAATACTGCTTAGAATTTTCTCACAGAGCAATGATGTTCTGTTATGTTCTTGTTGCAGTCTTTTCTCTCTGTGGTTGAAGTTGGACTTTTTTTTATTGAACTGTCATGAAGTTCACTGAGCCTTCTGCAGTGTTCACTCTGCTGTTTGGTCTATCTAATGTTGTTCTAGTTTAACATTTCATCTTTAGATTTATGATCTTTTGGAGTTAACTTTTACATAAGGTGCAAATTATTGTCAAGCTTGCCTTTTATTTCCTTTTCTTGCTTTATTGCACTGGCTAAGACTTCTAGTAACTTAATTGAAGTGGTGAGAGCAGACATCTTTTGTTTTTCCCAGCCTTGTGGGAAGGTCTTTTACCATGAAGAATGATGTTATCTGTAGCTTTTTTTTTTGCAGATGGTCTTTAGCAGTTTGAGGAAGTTCCCTTTTATTCCTAGCTTGCCGAGAGTTCTTATCCTGAAACTAGAGGCCTGGTGCACGAATTTGTGCACCAATGTGGTCTCTCAGCCTGGCCTGTGGGATCAGGCCAAAACTGGCTCTCCAACATCCCCCAAGGGCTCCTGGATTGCGAGAGGGTACAGGCCAGGCCAAGAGACCCCACTGGTGTACTATCGGGGCCAGGGAGGGATGCAGAAGGTTGGTCAGCTGAGGAGGGACCACTGGAGGGCTTTAGGATGTATCCAGCCTATCTCACTCAGTCCTGATTAGCCAGACCCTAGCAGCAAGCTAACCTGCCATGTCATAGTGACTGGTCAACTGTCCGTTGGTGGTCCGTGTACTCATAGCGAGTGGTTAAGTGGCCTTAGCATATCATTAGCATATACACTTTGATTGGTTGAACAGATGACCGGATGACTGGACTCTTAGCATATTAGGCTTTTATTATATAGGATGAGTGCTGAATTTTGTTGGTGGTGGTGTTTTATATTTTTGCATCAGTTGATCTGATCTGATCATGTACTCTTAAACTGTTGATATATACAAACTAATCACTATAAACTATATTTACTATAAACCAAAAATCACTGCAATATATTAAATTATATTTATTTTTCAAAAAAAAATTCTTAACCAGCCTTGCATTCATGGAATAAACTCTTCTTACTAATGGTGTGTATATATATATATATATATATATGTGTGTGTTTTTTTAAATTATTTTCTCCCTTTCAGTATTATTTCAATTATTTTTTATTTATTGATTTGAGAGAGAAAAAGAGAGAGACTGACTTGTTGTTTCACTTATTTATGCACTCACTGGTTAATTCTTATTATGTGTACTGGCTGAGGATTGAACCCAAAACCTTAATATATCAGGAAGAGGTTCTAACCAACTGAGTTACCCAGTTAGAGCTTATTTATAGTTTTAATTTACTGATTTTTTTGGAGAATTCTTATATCTATGATAATAAGGGATATTAGTCTATGTTATTTTTAGTTATTTTATTTTTTACTCTTTATGTCAGGTTTCAGTGAGTTATTTTTCTTCCTCTTAATTGTCTGGTGGATACTATATAAAATTAGTGTTAATTCTCCTTTAAATGTTTGGTAGAATTTTTCAGTAACCATTGAGACCTAGAGATTTTCTTTATAGTCATTTGACATGTATTTTTAAAAATTGTAACTACTGTATTTTATAGCTCTGGAATCTATATTTTTTATAGTTCCCAAACATCTCCTGAGGTCCATTTATTTTCATCTTTTTAAATAAATCCTCACTATGATTACAGTGATATATAAAGTCCTTGTCTGCTTGTTGCAACCTCTGGTTCATCTGTAGGTTAGTTTCTATTGACTTTTATGATAAAAGATATTATTGGCTAACATGTCTCATAATGGTTTATTATATGAAACTGTGTATAGAATTACAGTAAGGATTGAGTTATACTCCTATTTTGGTTGGTTTATCCCAGAGAGTATAAACTCTTTATTATGTGTGATAGCTAAAGCTGAGAACATGATCAATCACATTTTACCATGTAATAACTTGTTCTGGGATTCACCACAGCACAGAAAGTTGAACACATTTCCTATTAGCTCAACCTCCAACTTCCAGCTCTGCTACTGTAGGTACTACTAATTAAGAATTAGTTTCTTCTTATCAATGTTTGATCCTAAATCCAGGACAGGTGATGGTCCAGCTGCAGTATCACCATTGGATTTAAACTGCCTCAGGCTGACTTCAAAGCTCAGAAGAGTTGTAGAAAAGGCACAAGTTCTTTTTAGGTTTTGGCTTTGCCTTCACTGCCATTTTTTTGGCAACAAAATTATTAAAATCATTATTTCAAGCAAACTATAAGTGCATGTGGCATTATCCTGATTCTATTTTGTCTCATCTACTCCCATCATTATCATTAGTTCCTCAGGTTTTCTGGACCCAGTAAAGGTCAAGTTGTCTTCCCCTCCTGACCCAACAATGTACCTTCTTCCCAGAAACTGCTCTCTTACAGAGAGCTCTGCACTCTCTGTAAATTACTTTAGGGCTTCCATTCATACAGTCTTCCTTAATAGATAGCTAATGTGATGGTTACTGTTATGGGTCAATTTGACTGAGCTGCAGGGTGTTCACATATTTGGTCAGATATTATCCTGGGTGCGTCTGAGAGGTATTTTTGGATGAGGTTCACATTTGAATCTGCAGACTGAATAAAGCAAATTGTCCTTCCTACTGTGGGGGGCCCTCATCCAATCACCAAAGGCCCCAATAGAAGAAAAAAGCTGACTCTCTCTTTATCAAAAGAGAAGAAACTTGTCTTGCTTGACTGCTCTGAGCTGGGACAGCAGTGTTTTCTGGCCTTTGGTCTCAAACTGAAACGTTGGCTTTTGGGGGTCTTGTGACTCCTGACTTTCAGACTGGAGCCACACACCAGCTCTACGGGGTCTCAATGAAATATCCCCCTCCCCATGCCCCACTCTCCTTGTCTAGCAAGATAAATCTAAGTACCGGGAAGTCTAAAAAAATCAACGAGAGAAAAAAGCTGAACTCTCATAAGTGAATAAAAGTGACTCTTAAGTGACTGAATCCTATGGCAGTTCTTAATAACTGTTCAACATATTTTTGAGGACATTTTAAGTAAGGAGGCGGTTGAACCAGATTACTTCTGAAGTCTCTTCTCATTTAGGATGCTTTGAAATATTTTGACAATTCAAATGACTTTGCTACTGAGAATTAGAATGGATTCCTGGATGCCAAAAGAGGAGGTCATGGCTACCAATCATTTGGTTTCAGCCTCTCATTGTGTCGTGTCCCATATTCTATCTTAGCTGAAAATCCCTCCTCGTTCCTGGGCCCCTAATTCTAAGTTAGGTCCTCTTTATACTTCACCGTCTTCACCTCTGACTTTCCCTGCACAGCTCCCCTTCTCAATGTGTACACTCTGTGTGTGTGTATTTGTGTAATGTCTACACCTCCAGTGATCCACCCACTCCATGAGAATAGGAACTGTGTCTGTTTTTCCTCACCACTTGGTACAAAGGACCCAGCTCAGACCCTGACACATGGCAAATTGCAATAACTATTCATTTGGTGGTGAATGACAAGTTAACTGAGGAGATACCTGGAGAACAAAAATTGTTAGCCTCCAAGGGATCAAGAGTGTTGAGTGACTGGCTTAGCTAGGAGAAGCCACAGAAAAAGGAGGAATGCCCCCAGGGTTGGGTCTCTTCATAGATTTCTCTGTATTCCTCAATACCTAGAACTCTGGAATGCAGGAGCTAGGACCTTACTATCTCTAAGGCCTCATTTGACAGAGCAGAACCCTTGAACATAGGAAGAGGAGCAGGCTATGAATATGCATGAGCCCATGGATACACAGGGAGCATTTTAAGAGCTATTTTCAGAAATGTTTTGGAAAAGACAGACACAAATAAACAAAAAACAACCCTTTCCAACTATCTGACTTAAGTTTGACATTCAGGCTCAGCTGTTGATCCAAATGTGGCTGAAGATGGGAGAGAGTGTGTTGGGGGGGGGGGGGGGGGCAAGAGGTCAGGGGGGGTCCTGAGCCAGTGACCTCTGTGGGATGCCCAGCTCCCAACATGAACAGAGAGCCCCCTCCCCAAGTGCATAGGGTCCCCCTGGGGCCCGGGTGCTGAAGGAGCCTGTGGGGCCTGCCCGTGCAGAGCCGAAATGCTGACAGCCCTCTGATTGCAACGGTCACCACAGTAACTTTCCAAAACCTCCCACGGTGGGGCTGGGGGAGGGGAAGCCCAAAATCCCAAATATAATTTAATTTCCAGAGTAAACACTTTCATGTAAAAATGGCCAAGGCTTTCCTGGAGGCGAGGCGGCTCTCTCAGGCATTACCACACTGCCCCCTTGAGATTCTGCGGAAACCCTGCACAGGGCCCGCTCCAACTACACTGAATGTGAATGGGTGGAGGAGACTGCCCAAGGATCTGGGATACTAAGGGACTTGACCATCCGGGAGCAAAAATGAGAGGGAAGATGCCACTGTCTCTCCGTGGGCTGAATGCCAATAACGAAAACATTCACTGTTAGGAATGTTTCATTGGGTTTTTTAAATACATTTTTATTGATTTCAGAGAGGAAGAGGGAGAGAGAGATAGAAGCATCAATGAGGAGAGACAATCATGGACCAGCTGCCTCCCGTAAGCCCTATACTGAGGATCAAGTTTGCAATCTAGGCATGTGCTCTGGCAGAGAATAGAACTATCACCACCTGGGTCATAGGTTGACGCTCAACCATTGAGCTAAGCCTGCCGGCTCTTTCATTGATCTTAAAAGACTGATAAGCAAAATGCGCACTGTAAGTGGTCAACATCGGGGATACCCAATTGTCCATCTATGAGCTAAAAAGGGGAACCCGCTCTAACTACCTCCCCGCTGGGATCTTGCTCTGAGCCTCAGCCTATCATAAAGGTGGTAAAACTGTTCAACATTTATTGAGTGTTTACTACATGTCAGTGGCTGTGCTGAGTCTATTACATTTTTAAAATATATTTTATTGATTGTTTTTACAGAGAGGAAGGGAGAGGGAGAGAGAATTAGAAACATTGATGAGAGAGAAACATCAATCAGCTGCCTCCTGTACACCCCCCACTGGGGACAACCAAGGCACATGCCTTTGACTGAAATCGAACCTGGAACACTTTAGTCCACAGGCAGATGCTCTATCCACTGAGCCAAACTGGTCAGAGCTATTACATCTTTTTTTTTTTCTTAATGAATCATAATACCTGTCAGATATAAGGTACCATTTTCTAGACTTGACAGAGAACAAGACAGACTCCAGAAGTATAAGCAACTTTCCCATAACTATTGGGTCAATAAATGGCTGGGCAAGCATTTTAGCCAAGGTCTGGGGGACTATGCTGTGATGTCAGGGAGAATCAGATGCTAGTTCTGCCTCTTCAGACCATCCTTTGGGCTGGACACTTCCTGCCTCACAGTCCATTTCTCCTCTGCAAAATGGAGGGACAGCATGAGATCACCTCTGAGGGTGAAAACTCTAAGCTTTCATGAAGCTATGGCTTTGACAGCTTCACAAGAATTGGTTCAATAACAATGAGCAAGTCAGTTAAAAAGCACTGAAAGGAGGCATGAGGCAGGAAGGTTCTGATGGGCAGTGGTACAGGGGTGGAGTTCAGCTTTGCACAGGGCACAGTGATGGGGAACCCAGAGCCTGCAAAAATCTGATGTGGATGGAGGCCCTGAGTGAGGAGCTAGGTTCAGATATGCATCCTATAATCACAGCTTTTATCTGCTGACACCGAGTGGCCTTGAACAGATAGGCTTGCTAGCTGGTCCATCTTGGATCAAAAAACAAAAAATTCTTACAGGCTATAATTTGATCAGTTCCATTTATAGGTCAATATCCATTCTGATGGGAGTTCATTTGAAGTCAGTGGTGGTGCAGCATTTAAAAACTGTGGAAGTCAATAAACTTGGAAAGCCATTTATCTGCTCACCCCTCAAGTCTATCTATTCCCTGCAGGGTTGTGGAGAAGACAGTAGGCCCAGTAACTGCTCGTAATGAACTGCTGAGCTTGAAAATTGTTTTTTATAACAATAATAGTTATGACATTGAGCCCCATCTCTTTCACAACATTAGTGTAATGATTGCCAAGAAAATGCCAAGTTCTTGTTTGTCAAATATTATAATATTAGTATTTTAATATTTGATACCTTCAGTGTTTCAATTCATTCTCTCACTTCACACACACACACACACACACACACACACACACATCCACCTTAAATGCAGGGCACTATAGTCCTACTCTAGAATCTGAAGTATGAGTTTATTTTAACTTTGCTCTCAAGAAATTCTTATTCTATAACATAAGACAACAAAAAATACAATTATTACATTACATACTGATAAGGGCCATGAGAGAGCTATACAGGTTGCTATAAGGCTCACTGCCCATCTTGGCCTGAATGAAAAAGAAAGATTAGGAAAACTATTAACAGGAAGTGACAAAACTAGTAGAGTAGGTGAGCATGGGGAGGATGTTCTAGGCCAGTGGTTCTCAACCTTTCTAATGCCGCGACCCTTTACTACAGTTCCTCGTGTTGTGGTGACCCCCAACCATAAAATTATTTTTGTTGCTACTTCATAACTATAATTTTGCTACTGTTATGAATCGTAATGTAAATATCTGTGTTTTCCGATGGTCTTAGGCGGTTCTCAACCTGTACGTCGCGACCCACAGGTTGAGAACTGCTGCTGTAGAGCCTAAGACCATCGGAAAACACAGATACTTACATTATGATTCATTAACAGTAGCAAAATTACAGTTATGAAGTAGCAGCGAAAATAATTTTATGGTTGGAGGTCACCACGACATGAGGAACTGTATTAAACGGTTGTGGCATTAGAAAGGTTGAGAACCACTGTTCTAGGCAAAGGAACTATAATAAGAAAATATGCTGCGGCATGGAACAGTGTGATTTAATTAAGGAATTGCATAAAGTTGTCTGACAGCCAGAAGGATGCCTGTGTGAGAATAACAAAACATAAATTTGGAAAGATAGGCAGAGAATAGATCAAAATGACTTTGCAGTGTCATAAGCCATTAATTTCATCCTAAAGGAATTCTATCCTAAAGGCATTTGGAAGCCACTGAAGGATTTTATGCAATGCAACCATTCTTAAAATCAGAAACATTTTAAAGGCCTCAGTACCTAAGACCTGAAGAAAAAAAAATCCACAAGTCTGAGACCAAAAGAAATTAAGATACCATGACAAGGAGAATCACTAAAATGAGTAATTAGAATTTTCTTTGGCTATTGACAATTTCTGAGTTGTCTCATTGTAGGATGGCATATGCAACAGAATCTGTACTTGATATTTTTATGTGTTTACAGGGTGATGATTGCACCTAGGAAGCAGCTTCTTGGGGTTAGCACACTCTCTTATAAATGGTTAAAAAGTCCATCTTCTTTGTATCCTCTCCACGTTGACAGGACATGTTCACATACCACATATTTCCCAGGACCCTTCTCATTTATGTTTCCCTCTCTGCAGTTAGCTGGTCTACAATCAAAACAATTTCTCCCCGAAATATAGCCAGGGCGAGCCCCGCTTTCATCCACCGTAACTATAAAATCCCAGCATTGTTCCCCAGATTTTGTCTGGGAGCAAAAGCCACTAAAAAACAGCTAAGAAGAGTCTGAAATCTTTAAAAAAAAAAAAAAAAGGATAGCAGCGTAAACTGAAAATAGAACCAGAAGGCTTATTTTCTCTTTCCCCTGAGCTCTTATGTAGACAAGAAATTGTGACACAACCTCACTGGCCGACCATAAATTGTCCAATTTCTTCACACCTCCAAGCTGACGCCAACCTGTCATCACGATCTGGTCTTGATCTTCCCAGTCTGGTTCTTTGCTTTTTAAACTACAGCCTTGACTCTTCAGAGTCTTTTTCTGATTAACTTGGGATCTGGCTTTTCTCAGGCAAACTTCTGCCCATTCAAGAACGGATCTGACAACACAGGCTTTCCTGGGACTTCCAGCAACTCAATGAAAATCAGGCAATAGAAAAACCACAGAATTTACACTAAACAGTTCCCATTTCTCTGAGATGTAGGAGCCACTCCCGGACAACATACAACTGTAGTTACTCAATTGTCATCTCACTGAGGGCTTTCCTGACCACCTTATTTTAAAAAATGCAACCTGGCCCCCATTTCACATGCTCCACCCTAATTCTTATATACCATTTTATTATAACTTATTTTAGTTATTGCTTGTCTGCCACCCATATTGGTGTACAGAATGAGATGTATAATAAATACACGTACTCACGCCAACATTTCAATAAAACTAGCTTGACAGGTAAACAGAGAGGAAGATATAGATGCGTAGGCAGGCAGGTAGGTAGACATGTATTTATATGGGTGCATAGGAAGAGACATAGTGAGACATTGAAAACATTAAAGCAGACTTACCCAGAATGAGAATCGTGTTGTGAATTCTTCCAGACAAAATGTTTTCTGTGTAAACCCTAAGCATAGTCAACCCAAGTTACTTATGGAATCACAGAAGGGCATTTGGAATTCAGACTCTTCCAGGAGAGCCAGCCTGTCTCTCACGCTCATTTATACCTCACCTGGGATGCCATGCTGGCGCCCAGAACCCTCTATCCTTAGAGCAACACCTGAAACCACAGACCTTGCCGTCAGTCTTACCTGGGGAGCTGAGAGAGAAAACCAGAGGGCTCTCCTCAGAGGCAGCACCGAGGGGTGGCTTGGGAAAGTTGTGTCACACCCCATCTCTAAGACTCATCCAGGAGCAAGATAATCTAAGTAAAAACCCTGGTGAGACTTCACATATTCTGGGACATCTCCATGGTTACCCAGCCCACCCCAACCTTCTCACCAGATGGCCACCGCAAGCTGTGGAGATTCTAGAACCACAATGTTCCTCTTTTTCTGAATGACCCACAACCTACAATCTAGACTTCACTCTGGCAGCCTTTGAGCTATCAATGGCTCAAGTGCTTAAACCTTCTGGTCACTTTGGAAGCTTTCATTCTCAAAGGAGGCCACTATTTCAATGGCTTTCCCTCCAGAAATCTCCCTGTACTGTGAATTCAAGTCTCTCTGTCTCTCTCTTTCTCTGTCTCTCTCTCTCTCTCATATTTTACACACACACACAAAAAAAACACAATTATAAGCTATTTTTCTATGGCCTTAGCAACCATATCATTCATTTCTCGTGGTTATGGAGTCATTAGGAATAATTATCTATATGGATGCAGAGCCCTCCTTATAGAACGAAGGGTTGGAATTACACAAGCTTTTTTCTTCTTCTTCACCTAAAGGTGCACAAAGGTAGAGTTTATTCAATTCATCCATCCCCCTCCCCTAGGGAATCTACATCTACATATTTCTGTTGTGTGCAACGATTATGTTGCTATGGTAATTATTATGGCTTTATATTAAATAGCAGGACGATCAGCAGCAAGAAAACTGGCTTTATTTACCATTCAGTCCCCCTTTCTCCCTCCCTCTCCAACACCCTCCCCCCCTCCCTCCCCCCACCCCCCCACCCCCGCCCTGGCCGCTCTGAAGCCTGCCTGAGTTCCTTGCTACAAATATGATTTAGCTGTGACCCTGATTGGAGTGGCCACAGTTGGTAATTGTGGGCACCAAAGATAAACTAAAGCCTGTTAAGTCACTATTCCCACCCTCTACTCAGAGGCTTAAAAGAATATACAATAAAAAAAAATTTTAATCCGTAGTCAAAAGAGGTTTCATTTCTGCTCTGTTGTAGATGCTTTGTGAATTTGTATGCCCTTTTTTTTAAACCATGAACTGCAACTTCCTTCCCAGCAGGATGACAATGTTCGACCAAATGCCTTCCAGATTCCCTCCGGCCCAAACATTCTGTTCACTGTAGTGGAAACAGAGCAGCCTCCAGAAACAGACCTGGCTTTTAACCCTGGAGAGACACCCCTTCTAAACTCTGGCAAGCCTGCCTCTCTGAGCTGCTGTTTTCCTTCTCTTTAAATATTTCTTAATTACTAGTTTAATTACTAAAGTCCGGGCTAATGTATGCAGAGTGCCTGGTCCACATAAGATGGATGATGAACAACACCCTGGGTTAGGTGTCGAGTTAGCCAGTTTTCATTCAGCAAATGCCACTGAGGGTTTGTGAGGCTCTGGACTACAATGATGGGAAAAACATAGTGCTAAGACTTCCCTTGTGGAGCTTGCAATCGAATCGGGGAGAGAGAAAGTTGAGACAAATGCAAAACTGCAGTGGTGACAAGCACTAACATGGAGCCATTGTGAGAGAGACCTCATACTAATACTAGAGGCCTGGTACATGGATTCATGCACCAATGGGGTCCCTCGGCCTGTCCTGGCCCCTCTTGCAATCTGGGTGGCACCCCGGCCAGGAAGGACTGTGCAAGGGCTCCAGTGTGTGTCCAGCCTTCTCGCCCAGCCCCCAATTGGCCAGACCCCAGCAACAAGCTACCTACCAGTTGTAGTGTCTTCCCCTTGGTGGTTAGTGCATGTCATTGCAATTGATCAAATGGTTGAATAGTCGGACACTTAGAACATATAGGCTTTTTGAGATGTGATAAGAGTATTTGACCTAGTCAGAGAAGTCAGAAGGTGACCTCTGAACAGAGAGAGTAAGGAGGCATACAGTTAAGTGAAGAGACCAGGGCAGAGTGTTCTAAGCAGAGGGGACAGCAGAGACAAAGCCCTGTGGTAGGAAGGAGTACGGTGCAATCAATGACTCAGAGAATTCACTGTGAGCAGAACAGAGAGGTTTCACAATACTAGCTTCTGAAGGGTTCAGTTATCAATAAGCTATAAGTACATGATGAACACTATCAAAATCTAGTCTTTTTAAAAGATTTTTGTTGATTTTAGAGAGAGGAGAGGGAGAGAAACATCCATGTGAGAACAAAACAGCGATTGGCTGTCTCCAGCACACCCGCTACTGGGGATTGAGCTTGCAACTTGGGCATGCACCCTGACTGGAAATTGAACCAGTAAGCAACCTTTTGATGCACAGGACAATGCCCGACCAATTGAGCCATACAACTAGGGCTCAAAACCTATACTTAAAGGTTTTGATGAGGTGATATGTATTGATGCATGAGTGATTTGAGGGTTCAAAATATTTACATTCCAGCCCTGGCTGCTGTGGCTCAGTTGTTTGGGCATCATCCTGGATACCAAAAGGTTGCTGGTTTGATTTCTGGAAAGGGCACATGCTCTGGTTGCAGGCTGGATCTCCAGTAGGGGGCGTGCAGGAGGCAGCAGATTGTTTCTTTCTCTCCTTTTCACCCTCCTTCCCTACCTTTCTCTCTTCCTATCCCGCTCCCTTCCCCTCTCTAAAATCAATAAAAAAAACATATTAAAAATATTTTACATTCCAGAATAACCTAGAGCTAGAAGTCTTAATCCAAAGACATAAATCTAAAGTGGGAAAGTTCCAGGCAACAGGAGGCAGGAGGCAGAGTCTTTTGGAGGAGGGGAATTTTCTAATTTCTTCTAAAATCACATTGTGTAAGGAGAGTAAAAATTGGTTAAGTGGTTCTCAAACTTAGCCACGCAGTAGAGTCAGGTTTATTAAAACACAGAGACCTTGGACCATGTGTAGGTGAAGTGTTTGGTAGGTCTGCTGTGGGGCATGTGTGTTTGCCTCTCTAACAGTGTTCCAGGTGCTGCTGATCGGGAACCACATCTGGAGAAGGACTGTTCTGAAGTGTGGCTAACACTGAAGGGAACAGTGCCAGTGGTGCATCCAAATGAAGGGTCCTCTGGCCATCCAAAGACTTTTTCTCAGGATGGGAGGATCCTGCAAGTGAACTGTTTTAAAAGCATCTAGAGAAATTTCGAGGAAGAACATAGAAGCCATTGAAGCTTCTTCTTTGACCATTCCCACAATGAAAATCCTAGAGGTGCCTCGTGGTGCTCAGGGGAGTGTTGTCTTCCAAGGTCACTGTGAATCTGGGTCTCAGGTTCCTTGTCTATCAGATGACAGTGTTGAATTATCTTATCTCCTAAATCCCTCTTGGCTCTAACCTCCTCAGACCCATGATGTAGCTCAGCCTTTGCTTCTGAAAACTCACCATCTCCAGCTGCCTCAGTCCCCATGCCATTGAAGGACCATGTGGCAGTCAGCGTAAAGGCTCATGGTAACACCAGTATTCTCTGGGGAACACATGGAGAGACAGAAAGGTAGCAGCTACCCGAAGGGAACAACTGTCTCTTCAAACTCCTAAACCAGTCACACTGAGTTGTGATCATGCTTATACAGCCATTTATAGCCCTTCTCCCCCCCACCCCTCCGCAGCCCCAAAGTGCTCAGCTTATGTGACAGCCCTGATTAAAACACATGCATAGTTGTAAAACATTATTCCAATGGCCAGGACCTAGCAGAACATGGTAATAGTGGACATCTCACAAAAATCGGTTAGGCTGCCAAACATATCAATGATGGAATATTTCCTTGTGTCCAGATGGCTCAGACAAGACATCATTCGACAGAAGCATGAGTAAGCCATATTCTTAGGAATTACCCATAGCCAGAGTATAATGCATCACAAACATTTAGAAAACACACTGAAACTGAGTCCACAGACTATCATTCTAGCCAGGCAATCTCACCTTTGGGAGAGCTGCCAGCAAAGAGACAACACGGAGGTGCTTCAGGAAAGAGACTTTTAAAGAACTAGAGCAGGGCGAAGGTGAGAAGAACAATTTGATATCTGTGGTCTTCATTCCACGTCTTCCTGGACTGGAAGTTCTTGTTCCTCTCTCCCTCTTCAAGTGTGCTGAGTCAGTGACCATTTTAGAAGAAGAAAGAGTCTGGACATGAAAATTAAAGAAAATGAACAGTAATAGTGTTCTTGGTACAAGGCAGTGTCTTCAACACTAGAGAATTACAGGTGGCTGAGACACAGGCCCCTGTCCTCAGGAGTCTATGTCCCTGACTGAGAGAGATATTGAAACCATAACCTCAATAGCAAGATAGCAGAACTTTAGTGAGTAATAAATGCAGAGAGAAAAGATAGCCACCCTAACTCACTGGCATTCTACTGATTCAATGGCAAATGTCTGGTTAAAAGAGATTAAAATTTCTCTCTTACTCTTTGAAACTGCATGCAGGGACTTGGAGAGTATTATGCTAAGTGAAATAAGCCAGGCAGAGAAAGACAGGTTTCACATGATCTCACTCATATATGGAATCTAATAAACAAAATAAGCTGATAAATTTAAAAGGGGTTCAAATTTGAAAACATTTATTCTCAAAGATATATGTACCTTTATGTTCATGGCAGCACTATCCACAGTGGCCAACAACACATGAAAACAACTGAAGTGTCCTGCAATAAATGATTAGCTAAAGATGTGGTACATATAAAAAATGGGATACTACTCAGCTGTTAGCAAAAATGAAATAATGCTATTGGCAACAACATGGATGGATCTTGAGACTATCATGCTAAGCAAAATAAGTCAGACAGAAAAAGTCAAGAACCTATGATTTCACTCATATGTGAGATATAAAATTAAAAGCAACGAGTGAACAAATAACACAAACAAACAAAAACTCATAGCCACAGACAACAGTATGGTGGTTACCAGAGGGAAGGAGGCTAGGAGTAGTAAGGGTAAAGGGGGTCAAATATATGGTGATGGAATAAAATTTGACTTTAGATGGTGGACCCACAATGCAATATACAGATGGTAGATCATAGTATTATCTACTTAAAGCCTATATGACCTTATGAATCAAGGTTCCTGCTGGTTTCAGGAAAGGGAGACAGTGGTCTCAGGCTGAAGTTTGTGTCACTTTAGGGGAGTTTTTAGGAAGACAGCCATGAGAATATGTGGGCCATTTCATTCTGAGACTCGAGCAGCTATCCTGAAGGAGTGGACTATCCATTGGCTGCACCAGGATCACCTGGGGCAGTGGTCGGCAAACTGCGGCTCGTGAGCATATGAGGCTCTTTGACCTCTTGAGTGTGACTCTTCTGCAAAATACCACGGCCTGAGTGAATCCATTTTGAAGAAGTGGCGTTAGAAGAAGTTTAAAAATTTTGACTCTCAAAAGAAATTTCAATCATACTGTTGATATTTGGCTCTGTTTACTGATGAGTTTGCCAACCACTGGGGTATTGGTTAAGGGTATTGGTTAATAACTCAGAATTTTAGACCTCTCCTTTAGTCCAAAGAACCAAAATGTCTGGGAGAATGAATCCTTACAGAAATGTGAGAGGTACAAGGGGGAGCAAAATAATCATCAGCAACTATTTCCACCAACCCCTCTGCTGCTTCCTCTGTATTGAGAAGGTGCGTGTAGTATGGAGGCCAGAATTTGTAGTATATAAAAGATAAAGATTTTCCTTTTATTCCTAATCTAAATATCCCATCTAATAATAGGGAATATGCTAATTTACTGCCACCCCCTCAAAGATGGCAGTGCTCATAGTCACAAGATGGCACACCCAGTCCCCTCAAGCCCCCAGCCTCCCAGAGCCAACCCAAGGCACAGAAAGCCTCGAATAGTGGCTGCCCTGCTGCCCAGATAACCAGGGCCAGCTGGGGCTTGTGCTGCAGGCAGTGGCAGCAGCAGAGGTATGATGGGGACGTTGCCTTCCCCTGATTGCCAGGTTGCCTCCCACCCCTGAGGGCTCCTGGACTGTGTGAGGGGGCAGGCCGGACTGAGGGAACCCCCTCTCCAGCCTAAGAGACCAAGCAACCAAACAACCAAATGACCAAACGACCAGTTGACCAGTCGCTATGATGCACATTGACCACCAGGGAGCAAATACTCAATGCAGGAGCTATCTTCTGGTGGCCACTGTGCTCCCGCAGCAGGAGCACTGCTCAGCCAGAAGCCGGGCTCTCGGCTGGTGGGCGCAGCAGCAGTGGCGGGAGCCTCTTCCACCTCGGTGGCAACACCATTGAACGGCGACAATGGCAGGTGCAGTAAGTCCGGATGAGAGGGAGTGGTGCCCGGCCCCCGCTCAAGCTCCTCCCCTGCCATCTTTGGCTTTGCACACTATTTCATGCCCCGAGCAGTCCCAGTTTGTGAGAGGGTGCAGGCCAGGCTGAGGGCAAATCCATGCACCAGGCATCTAGTAAAGAATAAATACATACTGGTAGTCAGGGGTGGGGAAGCTTTTTTCTGTGAAGGGTTAAGGGTAGCCTATCTAATAAAAGAGTCTAATTATCAACTGAAAAATTAGCCCACTATATTTGGTCAAACATTTAATTAACTTACCCCTAATGCCTTGGCAGAGCCAGACCTTACAGGCCTGTGGGCCAGATGTTCCCCAACCCTGTGCTAGACAATAGAGAATAAATATACACCATTTTCCACTATGAATTTTAACTGCATACAAGCTTAAAATATGAAAGGTATAGAAATAGGCAACATAAGATATAGACCCCTGCATATAAGTGATTACATTTTCAACATACTAGGGAAAATAGGTTTACATCTATGACGAAGACCCAAGAGGCTGTGTATCAATCAAATTCAGCTGCAGGTAAAAAAATAATCACTGTTTGTCACTTTAATGAGCAAGGGATTTGATACAGGGAGTTGGGAGCTTACCAAATTGCTGGAGCACTAGCAAAGCGAGCCCCTGCTGGGCCTGCAGGAAAGACTTTCAGAACCACGGCAGAGGACCAGCTTGCCAAGGACGCCCAGCCACATTGGGTGGCCAGGCATTCGGGAAGATGCTAAAGGAACTGTAGCTGTCAGTTAGTTAAATGGATGTCTCCCTGCCCACTTACTTCAGTTCCAGATTCACATCTTGTACACAAATGCATCTCATTGTGACCCCAAATTATATCTGAAACTCTAGAGCAAAGGAGCTTGGGAAATACAAGGTTTAGGTAGGAAGCCAGAAGTGTGTTGGATCAGACACTGAGGGAGGCAGGACTGATACACAGGATTTCCTGAAGCTTTTTAGGTCACAGAACCATTTTCTTAAGAAGCATCTTGGGAGACAGTGTTCTGAGAACATGCTTTGGAACTGCTGACCCAGTTCTGCCTCCTCATGATGGGGAAGGAACCTGATGCCCAAGAAGGTTGGCTGTTTGGCTGACACCATCCAATGAATTAGCAGCAGAGCAGGGACAGAGGCAGGTCTCCACATCCCCAGCTGCCTAGCCTTCGAATGCTTGCAACCCTCTCTGTAGCCCTTCTCTCTCTCTCAAAGGCGCCTGCCAACATGGACCGTATGGAAAGTGGTCCTTTGGAACCAGAAGCAAAGAAAAGGCTCTTAAGGAAGCTTGGACTGAACTCCTGAATTATGCAACAATAGAGCAAGCTAATAAGCTCTCCTGAACCGCCAATTAAGTTCAAGGATAATTACACCCTGTAGTTAGGAGAGCAGCTGAGACCGGGAGCATTACAGGAACTGTCAGTAACTGAGTTGCTTTTTAAATCTGGCTTTTTAAATGGTTTCATCCTCGCTCCTTCTGGGAGAAGTGGAGGAGGAGAAGGAGATGAAAGTCATTTGGTCTCAGCTGCCTTTGGACAGCCTACAATCGATTAAGTGAACTCTTCTGTTTTGGCTGAAGGGAAGCCCACTGCAGCCTTCTCTACAAACCAGACTATAAGAAAAGGGCTCACAGCTGACAAGAAGGTTTTCCTGTCTTTGTACAGTTTTGACTGCTGGCTTTTTAGCCTCTGCCTTCCCAAAGTCCTGTTATTCTCCTGTAGCAGCCAGCCCGTGGTGGGAGTGGGCTCATGTTGTCCCAGAAACCTTTTCAGCCACCCTCGGCCACCACCTACCCTACCCCCACTGTTGATATACTTGGTCTTCCTCTGCTCAGCACTTGCAAATGAGCTTTGTGTGGCTTCATTTATTTTGATGCAATTATATCATATTCTCCTACAGCGTGATTGTGGTCCTCCTCAGATAGCTCAGGTTATTAAAAAATAAAAGCAATGTTTCAGTGGTGGGAAGGAAAGCCTGTGTCGAATTCATAGTAACCGTGTTATCACTCCCATCGGAATTCGGAATGTCATCAACCCAGCTTCATTTTCAAGACGACTTGAGCAATTTCATGCTGCAAGCTGAAAATGATAAATTGGTAAAAACTGACAAAAACAAAGCTAAAAAGGAAAATCACTGAGTAGCCAGAAAAATCAGATCCAAGTCCACATGTGCTTAGTCTAGCAACGAAAGCTGCATTGCAGATAACTGTGAGAGGTAAGCAAAAAACAAGAGCTAACAAGGCAGCCATTCCAGCCTGACCCTCAGCCACTGCAGAGCGAAGCTCCTGGGACCTGTGGAAACCTCGATGCCCAGCCTGAAGCCCCAGACAATTAAATTGGGACCTCTAGGGTTAGACCTACACATCAATATGTTTAAAGCTTTCCAGGGGGTTCCCAATAGTAATTTGTGATCCCAAGATTTTGCGATCACAAATTATTATCAACAGCAGTTCAAGTAATGCCAATTTTACACTTAACTCAACATGTTACATCTATTTGGTATGATCAAAACACAGACAGTAGGAGACATGCCTGAAATACTTTCCTAGCATAAAACTCTTTACCAAGTAAAAAGCAATTTCACATCTCATTTAACTTTCCCATTAGCCCCCTGACTCGCGGCCCTATTTGTAGAAGAGAAAGCGGAAGCTGAATGCTCTGTGTGAGATGGAAAGAAGTGGGAAAACCTCTCATCTTGCCCAGAGGGGCAAAAATGCAGTGAAGTCTTATCAAGAACACGGCATGCTTCCTTTAAACCTCTAACTCAGTGGTTCTCAACCTTTCTAATGCCACGACCCTTCAGTACAGTTCCTCATCTTGTGGTGACCCCCAACTATAAAATTATTTTAGTTGCTACTTCATAACTGTAATTTTGCTACTGTTAATGAATCGTAATGTAAGTATCTGTGTTTTCCAATGGTCTTAGTTTCTCCGGCAGTGATTCTCAATCTGTGGGTCACACAAGATGAGGAACTGTATTAAAGGGTTGTGGCATTAGAAAGGTTGAGAACCACTGCTCTAATTCCTGCTCTAATGCAGAACCTTCTGATTTTGAAGCAGGGTCAGGGTGCTTGCTACCTCCTTAGCATGTCTGTCTAGTAGACATCTCTAAAATGTAGGTGTGTCAGTCAGCTAATGCCACATAACAAGCCACCCTAAAATTTAATACCTTAAGATAGTGGTCGGCAAACTCATTAGTCAACAGAGCCAAATATCAACAGTGCGATTGAAATTTTTTTTGAGAGCCAAATTTTTAAACTTAAATTTCTTCTGATGCCACTTCTTCAAAATAGATTTGCCCAGGCCATGGTATTTTGTGAAAGGCCACACTCAAGGGGGCCAAAGAGCCGCATGTGGCTGGCGAGCTGCGATTTGCCTTCAGATAATAATTATTTGTTAATGTACATGATGCCATCAGCTAGGCATTTTTGCTGCTCTGGGCCAGGCTTAGCTGAATTCGTCTGAGCTTTACTCATGCTTCTGTGGTCAGCCTGCTGGTGGGCAAAGGAGTGGCTGAATGCTGAACTAGGATGGCCTCATTCACAAATCTGGTGTGGGTGAGGTGACTAGACCTCACGTCTCTCATTATTCAGCAAACTGGGACTTATCATGGTGGCTGGGCAAGATTCTAAGAGAGTGACAGACACATGCAACACTTCCAAAGGCTTGGACGCAGCTGTGGTATACTGCCGTTATTTGCATTCAACTTGCCAACAGTTTAGCTCATATTCAAGGAGTAGAGAAATAATAGTCTTTGTCTCTTAGTGAAAGAAAATGCAAAGCCCAATTGCAAAAAGCCTAATACATGGAGCTATGAACATCTTGACCAGTTTTTTTGTCCTCTCCCACCGGAGGAATATTTAGCATCTATTATTGTGTATCAGACAGGCTAATGTACATTGATTATTGTAACAAACCCAAAACCTTGAATACTTTTTTCTTGTTCATGATCCAATCCAATAAAGGCTAGTGCAGGGAATTTTTCAAGGCCCCCTGCTTTGATTCCACCTCTTCCAAACCCTCTGAGTTTCCCTTTGAATATTCCACAGGTAACCATCAGGAGAGAGAGAAAGGGCATGAGGGATCACACAGGAGATTTCAGAGCCCAGTCCCGGCTTACAGTATTTCCATCAGCCTGAACTTGGCTTAGATTTTACTGAGCATCTAACTGCAGTGAGACACTTCCTTGGTGCCAAGGAAGAAAATAAAATGTTTGTCTTTATTTTTGAGGCTTTAGCCCAAAATCCAAGGCAACAAAAGTTTCATTTCATACCCTGTCCAGCAAATTTTCTATTTTTTCCTCTATACACTGAAGCAGCTGCTAATGCTGTGCTTAGATTGTTGTTGTTTTTTTCTTCTTTTCTTGCCTTTTTAACCCTGTGGAGATTATTACCTTCATGAAACATCCCATTTCTTCAGATGGGGCAGTGAAAGGAGATGAAATAAATGCCCCAGACTCACTATCTGTTTCTGGCATATATAGTTTAGGAGTGGGCCTATTTTTGCATCTAAAACTGCCAACCCTTTACACTCATGGACATCTGTACCTTCCTTGAATTTGTACATGTGCCTGAGGGGCCACATGGGGCTGTACTTGGACTTAGCTCCTTGTTGAGCAGAGGGAGCACCTTCTACCTCTTCCATACTCCATGGTAGTTTCCGACACTGTATCCCTGTGCTTACCAAGCCACAGAAACCTCCCAGACTAAGACCTGACACACTGTAGTCAACTGTACCATTTTTGGCCAACTGTCCAAACTTTCTGAACCTCGGTTTCCTCATCTTTCACATTGGGATAATCTCATCTTACAGGGTTATAATGAGAGCTGCCATAGCCGTAAAAGCACTTAGTACAAGGTAGGCACTCAGTCATGGCATTCCTCTTCTTCCTCCTTTGCCCTCATCCCAGGTAGCATGTGAGTGCCATAAGGAGATGGGAACGGGCCTGGAATTGGACAGGGCTTTTTCATGATATTTCTGTGAAGAGACGAGGCCTGTGGACAAACACAGGGAGCAGTGCTCTACAACCTGGTCTCTGGGAATGTGTAGACATGTATTTGGAAAGGCAGAGTTGGATTTTTTTAAAACCCATTTTTCATTGCTTCTATGAACTGTTACAAACAGTAGCAGAGCCTACCGGTGTGGCTCAGTGGTTGAGCAGTGACCTATGAACCAGGAGGTCATGGTTTGACTCCTAGTCAGGGAATATGCCCAGATTGCAGGCTCAATCCTCAGTGTGGGGCATGCAGGAGGCAGCCAATCAATGATACCCTATCATCATTGATGTTTCTATCTCTCTCCCCCTCTACTTCCTCTCTGAAATCAATATATATATATATATATATATATATATATATATATATATATATATATATATATGCAGAAATACAGACAGAGAGGTTTAGGATTTAACATGAGAACATGCACTGTTCTACCAGTTGGAAAGAGTGGATTTTTCCACCATGCAGCCTCCCACCGGTAGTGCAGAAGCTCGCCTAGATGTCACCTCCATTCCAGAACCTGGTAACAGGCTACCCTAGGCTGTAAGGTGAGATCCTGTATTTGTAGCAAAAGGATAACTCATCTTCCCCTGGCAGCCAGGTGTTAAATCATCACTAGATGGCAGTAACATCTAACACTTAATTCTCTATGAACTCATCAAAGCATTTGGCCTTTTTTGCTTTTACTTCTCTTTAGCAAGCAAACATTTTTTCAGCATGAAATAGAAGCAGCCTTAAGCTTTCCCACTCTTATTTTGCACTTGAGTTGGAGAATCACAAGATATTAGAAAGAAGGAAATGGCCATTCCTCAAGCTACCAGCAGCAGGCTTCTCAAGGGGCTTTCAGAGTTCATGTCAAGTGACTCAATCCTGCTCTGTACATTGGATGACAATATAAAAATCTAGAACTTCCTATACTTGACAAAGAGTCATAGACTTGAACCAATAACTTATTCTTAAACAAGTGGGGGGGGAAGGACATTATAAAGAAAAATTTATACATTTGGTGAGGGTGTAGCCCAAATTACAGAGGTAAGAGCCATCTGGTTCTCTAAACTAGCTTCTTCTTAATTTCACTTTCTCACCCAGAGCCCTCCTTTCCCATTTCCAAATTCATGTGTACAAAATCATTAAAATAGGGATGACAAATGTCAAAACATTGAAAGAGGCTGGTGATAATATGAAATCTATGCCAGGCTTTGGGTTCACCAAAGAATCTGGGGCTAAGGATCCCAGGATGTTTCAAGAGGGAGTTGAATGAGGCCTTAAATTGGTCCCAGAGAACTTACAAGCCATTCATGGCTCTAAAGCTTGGGCCTCCTTCAAGGAACTGGGGTGACTATAAAATCCAGATCTGCTTATCTATGTGATCAGGGACCAAGTGACTTCAAGAATGTCTAACACCTAATAAATGTTGACACCAAAGCTTCTCTACCATGAAGTAGCTCCAATGACAGATTATCGCTGCTTGGGACTTGAACCTTCGAAACCTTGATCCCTACAGTATGGTCAGGTGAGGTGTGAATGGAGCAGGAGTTAGCTTGAGACATGCAAACTCAGATGGGATAAGGAATAGTTCCTGAGGTGCTAGAGAGCAGGTGATGCCCAATGTCCTTAGGTGGTTCCTGTCTCTATCTTCACATCGGAAATGGACGTAACATAACAACATGTTGCATCCAGTAAGTGCAACCTAAAATTAGTCTGGTGGATATTGACCAGACTAGCAGGCCAGGTAGACACACTCTCTAAGGTCTTATTCTAAGTAAAAAGACCCAGGTCAATAAAAGTCATTGGAGCTAGAATCTCCAGATTCTGGATGGATGAACTAAACAAGTAAACTGGTTGAACTACGAAAAGAGCATTAAGGATGCTGCTCTGTTCTGTTGACCGGGTGAATATAGGGGAAGAAGAAGCGGAGGGCTCTCCAACCCAAACTTAGCCAATTCTTTGTGGTAATCAATCCCGCCAGTAGAACGCAGATCTAATTAGTAGTAAGCAGTGTGGGAGCCCTTCAGTCATCTGGGGTCACCGAGTCTTGGGTCTGAGCATAACATAAAACCAGTCTGGAATGAGAGTCATGCTGCATTATCCATCTCTGTCAGGAGCCAAGCCTACAGCTGGAGAGCATGGGCAGAATCAGCTGTGAGCAGCTGGGGACTCAGAAGCAGGGAAAGCGAGGTGAGGGCGAAGGCAGCACTGAAAAAGTTGCCTTGCTTAGCATGTCCACAGCAGCTGTCTTGATAATAACCTGGGCTGAAATCCACTAAAAATAACATTTCCTATCACAAAATATTACTATATGAGACTGATATGCAGAAGTGGAAACTGGGACCAACCTTTTGCTTGAAGCAAAAACCCAAAGCTGCTGGTTATTTCTTGCATAAGCTTCTATTTAATATCTTTAACTTTCAAATCTTTTCAACCCTGTGAATAAAAAATATCTGGTGATGAGAAGACAAGGATAAGGAAAAGAGGTAACCATGGAGGAAGCTTTAGCTGCACATTGTTATAAGCAATTCCCAATATCTATTTTTCATTCATTTGGGTGAAAAAAATTTTAAGGATTTTTAAATTTGCTTCTCCTTCTTTATAAAATTTAGCTTTGGGCTTTTGCTATCACATTAATGGTAAAGACAACATATTCCAGCAATGAGGGTCAATATTCAAGTTTATAAGCAAAATAGAGTATTTATAGTCTGAGGGTAGACATTCTAATGGGATTATAGCTACTTAGAGAAGAAAAATTAAATTATACTCCTCTTTGACCAGCTTAATAGCTGACTTCTAAAAAATTTATAATTTAACATTATATCTTCAAAATGACACTGGTATTTTACATTAGAGTGTAAATTCCAGGAGGGCAGGGGATTTTGTTTATTTTATGAACTACTGTCCTTCTAAAGCATAGAACATGGCGAACAATGAGGAAATGTTGTGAATAAATTAATTAATTTGGGGCCTGAAAGCATTACACCTGCTTATCCACACCCTTATTCCCATTTCAGTATTTCAGCAAGGGCTCAGCTGTTGCCTGCCTTGATTTCATCATCCCCTTCCTCTCCCATTCAATCAATCATGGGGGGATCTGGGTATACCGACAACAACAGAAGGGCTTTCTGATTCTGATCATCCCATTTGATTCTGCTCTGATTCTCAAATCCAATGGGAAAAACCAAAGGATATGAGTTAGGCCACAAAAATTCTTGGGAATGCTGTACAATACAGAATAAGGGATAGGGGACAGTTGTGGAAGGACATGATTCCCCTCTCAGACTCTTGTTTTCATCCTCCACAACCAATCCCTAATGAGTCATGAATGCCTTCAAGGTAGGGACTGTGGTTAGTTCTCCCCTGTCTCCCAGGACTCAGGATAATCCCTGACCCAGTGTTTCCTGAATAACTAATTGAACCTTTAGAATGAGCTCCTATAGACAGATGCCCTCTCTGGTAGGAGATTTAAACCACCTCTCTACCCAAATGGACTAACAGCTGAGACAATTTCTTGTTCCCTGCCATGGTGGACAATCTGAATCCTAAACCAAGGGGCTGAAGCCTGTAAAATTTGAACTTAAACCAGTGAAACCACCTCTCTACTTTGTAATGGAAGGATGTATTACTTCCCTTTAGGACTTGAATTTTGTTAGTTGATTTTCACACACTCTGTCAAAAGCCTTGTTATAACTATCTGTATAGTTAGTACTCCATTGGAATGTTCCCATTGACAAAGGGAGCCATTGTGTCCCTTCCCACAAAAGGGTAATTGTGAATGTGGCTCCTTCCAGACTGGGATCATCATAGGTTGTTTGGTCACCTTTGTCCAGCATCGAAGGGGCACAGGCCAGGCAGTGGTTCTGCCAAACTCAGTCAAACGTGCTGCAATGTTTTTCAGCATTGGGAGTGTGACAAGATCCCAAGCACATTTGGCTCTGGCTCCCCTTAATTGCTGAGCCCAAACAGAAAATGTAATCTATCTGCTGCAGAGTCGTTTTCCCCAAACCCTTCCAAATGTTCCTCAGTGAGGTCTATTTGATGTCTTTGTCTTCATGGGCATAGCACCTTCCTTCTCATGTTTTATTTCTTGGAACTAGGAAGCAAACAGAGCCAAGAGTCACGGGACTTGGTTTCCAATGCAAGACTCTGTAAAATCAGGTCATGGGGGTGGAGGTCAAAAATTACAGCTGTGACACAACTGAGGGGGAAGTTATGGAAGTCTCCAGGACAAATGTGTCCTTAGAAGGGCAGAGAACACTGAGGATAGATTTCTTTCCACCTCTTATTCAGCAGAAACTGGGAGCCAACAGCTAACCTAACTCCTTTTAATAAGACCCTAAAACTCAAAATGAAACAAAAGGGAGTCAAAATCCTAACTCCTGGCTAGTATGGGACTCACTAGTTTTGTGACCTTAGGCAAGTTCCTTAAATATCTCTGGACATAAGGTTTTCAATTGTAAGTAAAGATAATAAAACCTTCCTGGTATTCTTATTGTGAGACTTGGGTAGGATTATAGAGCTTAATATAGTGTCTGCCTTTTGTATTGATAGCTATTTGTATTGCTGTTATTTTTTATAACCACTTTATTAAGATACTAGAGGCCCGGTGCAAAAAAAATTGTGCACAGGGTTGGAGGAGTTGTCCCTCAGCCCAGCTGTACCCTCTCTAATCTGGGACATCCTTTTCACAATTCAGGACTGCTGGCTCCCCACTGCTTGTTTGCCTGCCTTTCTGATTGCCCCTAACTGCTTCTGCCTGCCAGCCTGATCACCCCCTAACCACTCCCCTGCCAGCCTGATTGATGTCTAACTGCTCCCCTGCCAGCCTGTTTGCCCCCAACTTACCTCCTTTGCTAGCCTGGTCAACCCTAACTGCCCTCCCCTGCAGGCTTGATCACCACCAACTGCCCTCCCTTGCAGGCCTGGTCCCACCCAACTGCCCTCCCCTGCTGGTCATCTTGTGTCCACCTGGGGACAGGATCTTTGACCACATAGGGGCAAGCCCTCTTGTGTGTTGGAGTGATGGTAAATCTGCATATTACTCTTTTATTAGATAGGCTAGAGATCTGGTGCATGGGTGGGGGCCAGCTGGTTTGCCCTGAAGGCTGTTCTGGATCAGGGTTGGGGTTCCCTTGGGGCATGGAACAGCCTGGGCAAGGGGTCTTTGGTGGTTTGCAGGCCAGCCATGCCCCCTAGCAACCCAAGCGAAGGCTCTGGGATCTGGGATTAATTTGTGTTCTACAATTGAAACTTTGTAGCCTGGGCGCAAAGCCAAGCCTTCTGCTTGCTCCTTGGAGACAGCCATTTCTGTTGGGACATTTACTTTCTATAATTGAAACATTGTAGCCTGGAGTGGAGGCCTAGGCCAGCCAGAGCTGCAGAAGCTTGGCTTCCTCCATCACCCAGGCAACCCTAGCCTCTGCTCTTTCCAGCTCCGTGGCTGCTGCCATTTCTGTTGAGATATATCTTCTATAATTGAATCTTTGTAGCATTGAGTGGAGGCCTAGGCCAGCAATGGCAAGTGAAAAGCTTGGCTTCCTCCATTGCTGGGAAAACCCAAGCCTCCCTCTTGTTCTCAGTGGCCATAGCCTTCTTGGTTGGGGGTTCATTTGCTCCTGATTGGCTGGTGGGCATGGCTTGTGGGGGCATGGCTTGATCAGAGGTGTGGTCAATTTGCATATTCCTTTTATTATATAGGATAATCCACATACCATATAGTTTACATATTTAAAGTGTACATGTCAATGGCTTTTGGTATATTCAGAGTTATTCAACCCCCACAATCAATTTTATTTATTTTAAATGATAGCCTCACTGGAAAAAGTATTCTTTTCTTTTTTTAATACATTTTATTGATTTTTTACAGAGAGGAAAGGAGACAGAGAGTCAGAAACATCGATGAGAGAGAAACATCGATTCAGCTGCCTCCTGCACACTCCTCACTGGAGATGTGCCTGCAACCAAGGCACATGCCCCCGACCGGAAATGAACGCAGGACCCCTCAGTCCAAAGGCCAATGCTCTATCCACTGAGCCGAATTGGTTTTGGCCCGACAATCAATTTTAGAACATTTTATTACCCCTCCTCCCAAAATAAGAACCTTCCTACCCATTAGCAGTCCCTCCCCATTACCACCTCAACCCAGGCCACCACTAATCTACTCTTTATGGATTTTTTTATTCTGGACATTTCATATAAGTGGAGTAATAAACAACATATGTCTTTTATGACTGACTTCTTTCGCTTGACATGTTTTTAAGGTCTCTATCCATGCTATAGCATGTATGGATACCACACTTCTCTTTATTGCTGAATAATATTCCATTTTATGGATATACTACGTTTTACTGATTCATTCATCAGTTATCAGAAATCTGGGATTTTCTCATTATTAAATTATTATAAATAATGCTGCTATGAACATTCATGTTTGTGGTTGGACCTGTTTTGAGTTATATACCTAGGAATGGGATTTCTGGGTCATATATCTTTTGAAGAACTGTCAGATGTTTTCTAAAGTGCTTGCACTATTTTACACTCTGTTCAATAGTGTGTGAGGACTCTACCTTTTCTATATCCTCACCAATACTTGTTATTTTTTATCTCTTTCATTATAGGCATTTCAGTGAGTATGAATTGGTATCTGATTGTGACTTTAATTTGCATTTTCTTGATGACTAACTATGTTGAGCATCTTTTTTTGTGTGTGTGCTAATTGTACACTTGGATATCTTCTTTGGATAAATAGCTATTCAGATTTTATCCTATTTTTTCATTGGGTTTTTGTCTTATTATTACTGATTTGTAGGTGTTCTTTATGATCTAGGAGTATTTTATCCCAGTCTGTGGACTGTCTTTTCACTTTTTTTATGGTGTCCTTTGAAGCAGAAAAGTTATTAATGTTGATTAAGTCCAATTTATCTGCTGCTGTTGCTTATGCAGGCAACATATCTAAGAAATCACTGTCAAATCAATGTCATAAAATTTGCCATATTATTCTAAGCTTTTTATAGTTTTAGCTCTTACATTTAAGTCTTTGATCCAATTTGAGTTAATTTTTCTACATGGTAGGTGGTAGGCAACCAATTTTCTCAGCATTCTGTGTTGAAAAGATTTTACTTTCCCCATTGAATTTTTGGCACCCCATGTGGAAAACAATTGGTTGTTAATGAGAAGGTTTATTACTGACTCTCAATTCTAAGTCATTGATCTACATGTTTATCCTCATCCCAGTAACACACTGTCTTGATTAATGTAGATTTGCATGTAGTAAATTTTGAAATCAGGGACTGTGAATTTCCCAGCTTTTTTCTTCATTTTCAATTTTTTTATATACAAAATTAGGTCATCTGAAAATAAGAGATAGTTGTCCTTTCTTTCCAAACTGGATGTCTTTTATTTCTTGTCTTGCCTTATTGCCCTGGTCAAAACCTCCAGCACAAGTTTTAAGTAGAAGTGGCAAGGGCAGACAACTTTGCCTGGTTCTTGACCTTAGGGGAAAAGCTTTCAGTATTTTACCATAAAGAATGACATTATTTGTGGGTTGTCTATGGATGGCCTTCATCAGATTAAGGAAGTGCCTATGGATTCCTAATTTGTTAAATGTTTTTCATCAGGAAAAGGTGTTGTTATCACACAAATTTGCAGCTGTTCTCTTTTTCCCCTTTCTTCTTTCCACTTTTTGATTTCTTTCCAGAGTTTGGTTGGACACAGGGACGGCATCAGGAAAGAGGAAGCTCTGGGCTGCTGTGCATCCACTCCAGGAGAGCCCCATGAGCTAGCATCTGCCACCTCCTCCCTCCTGTCTGCATTTCTGACCCAGAGGTATCCTTGTTGTTCTGGCTCAAGCTGCATCCCTCCCACTTTGATCTTCTTTGTTGGCCTACTCTCTCCTGGTTCTGGGTCCCTGGCTTTCTATCACTCTTTTTCAGGGTTCAGATCCTTTGCTACTTCTTTCCAGGTGTCCTAGACTACTTTGGCAGCTGCCAGTGTTTGGAAAGCTAAAGGCTGTTTTTCAGGCAGTAGAGTTTTCTTTTCACTCCTGTACCCAGTTTGATTCCACAAATACTTCATGAGAACTTTTTAATGTCAGGCACTGTGCTTATTCAATCATGATGATAGTCATAATAACCTCATGGTATTGTTCTCGATTTGGTCTTATTGTACAGAAGAGAAAACAGAGGCTCCATGTGACTAATTTGTCTGAAGTTACATACATACCAAAATTTGACTATAGATGTTTGTTTGAAGCAAAAGAAAAGGATAGGCATACAGTAATTACTAAAATAGAACTCAGGGCATCAATTTCCATGTTGGGATATCCAGAAAGAACTACAAAGTGGTTTCTCTCATTTCAAATATAAGGCTTCTATTGCTCTGATGTTTGACACCGTGTCCAGTCCCATATTCCAGAAAACACAGGATCACCCATTCAAGATATGCCAAACCACATCATACTATCTCTGTTGCTGTACATTTCCATATGATGGTATCTCTGCCTTTAAAAAAAGAAAAAAAAAAACCTCACTCTTCTACTCAACTGCCAACTTCTAGATGCCTTTGCCAACTCCTATGCATACTTCAAGACCCCAATATAGGAATCACTTCCCCTAGTAATTGTTTCTGACCCACCCCAGGCTCTGCTCCATCATATCCCATACATACCTGTGTCATAGCACTCATCACTCTCCCTCCCACAACCAATCCCTAATGAATCATAAATGCCTTCAAGGTAGGGGCTGTGGTTAGTTCTCCCCTGTCTCCCAGGACTGGGGATAGTTCCTGACCCAGCGTTTCCTGAATAACTACTTGAACCTTTGGAATGACCTCCTATAGACAGATTCCCTCTCTGATAGGAGATTTAAACCACCTCTCTACCCAAATGGACTAACAGCTGAGACAATTTCTTGTTTCCTGCCATGGTGGACAATCTGGATTCTAAACCAAGGGTTTATACCTATGAAATTTGAACTTAAACCAGTGAAACCACCTCCCACTCTGTTAAGCACAACTCACCAGGTCACCATGAGGCAGACCTCAGGCCAGATGATAATCCAAAGGAGGAAACCAAGGGTCACACTTACACATAGGGCAAGAGCACCCCAAAGCTCTTAGGCACTTCTCAATTTCAACACCCCTCTCAGTAGTATCACAGACAACATTTGGGTGAAAAAGCACAAGCCATCCATTTCTTCAGCTCTTCGACAAAATGATTTTGACTCAATGCAGACTCAGAAGCAAAAAAAAAAAAAAAAAAAAAGCCAGTTAGAAGAAGGAGTTTTCTGGGCTCTTTGTGATAATTCTGAGAACAAAGCTTTAACACAGCCACCCTTTGCTTTCTCTTCCAAGGGGAGGGCTGTGAGGTCAAACCCAGGATGACAATGCCCATCAGTCCCCCAAGGATTCTTGGTTTTAACCTTGCCAATTTTGTTCTAAGCCCTGGCACACTTTGGGCTGAAGTCACACATGTTATTTTCATTTAACCGTGAATGCTGAACCACTGAGTGTTGGGGCTTGGTGGTTTTTTGTTTTGTTTTGTTTTGTTTTGTTTTCTGGGCTTTCCATTAACTCCGTCTACACAATGTGGTTTTAAGAAATCTTACTCCTGGTCATTTATCTAACAGAGCATACTGTGATCTGTAAGCTCCATCCTTCTTGTAGCTTTCACATTCGATTAAAATGGGATCTTTTACCAGGAAATTTACTCAGACGGGGGAGTTCATTTGAGGTTGAACCTGTAAAGTGGCCAATTATCCCTGAGCCATTGGTTGCATATGATCTTTACCCCAAGTTTTGGAAATAAAGACAACATTTAGCAAACGTTCTGCTCCAAAGCTAATGTTTTGGAAAGAATAACGGCATGTTGGGAATAAATTACATGGTCTTTAGTGCATTTTGGTGTTACTGCCTGTTAACATGCAGTGTGGTGTGCCAACTCATGAGAGAACTCCGGTCTTCTAAGGAATCGATTTCTGAATTGTGGCGCTTCTGGCATCTGTGTCGTGCTGTTGAACAGACACAGGGGGCCATGTCTGTGGGAGCTGACCTAGGGGAAACTATGAATCACAGATTGTCCTTCCATTCTGATAATGTCCAGACCATTAGCTCACCCTGGATTATGGCATTTTGAGAGTTTTCATCTAGGGCTATCCAGATTCCCACTTCACAGCTTATATTGATCCCAAGACTGAGCAATCAAATATATCTAATACAAGTAAACTAATTCAACCTTACTCAAAGATCTACTAGGTACAAGGTCTTTTGCCAGGCCCTCTGGAAGAATATTAGGATGCTTAAAAAGAACCTTGATTCCATTTCTATGAAATGTCCAGAATAGGCAAATTCTCAGACACAAAGTAGGTTAGTGGTTTCCCAGAGCTGGGAGGATGGAGGGATTGTGGAGTACTGGCTTAAATGTTTCGGGGTTTCATTTGGGGTTCTGAAAATGTTCTACAACTGATTGTGGGGAGGGTTGCACAACTGTGAATATACTAAAAGCCCTTGAAATGAGCATGTTAAATGGGCAAATTGTATGGTATGTGAATGCTGCCCCAATAAAACTGTTAGAGAAAAAAAAGAAAAACAAACTTGCCCTCACCAAGAGAGAAAAGATGTTAATAATTTCAGGTGGAAAAGGTGAAGAACTAAAGACAGAATGCTGAAGGGGTGGAGAGGTGGGGAGGGGGGATTCCAAACAGCTTAATTTCCTTCCAGCTTGGTAGGATTTTCTTTCTCTTGAAATGGTCATAATCTCTCTTAGCACATGTTTAGGTCTTAGGTCTTAGGGAGTAAGAGAGAGAGACTTTCAGGAGCAGGAAGAGAGCATCTAATAACAGGATGAAAATGAAACCCCTGGGAAGATGGCAAAAGATATCCTGGAAGCAGAAACATCAGACTCAGGCTTCTTGGCGGGGTCCCAATGCAAGCTGGGACCTCTCTTACACATGATCACAAGCAAGGAGTTTTATTTAAGGGGGGAAGAAGGGAAGGTTGATATCCTTCAGGGTTCGAGGCAGCTCCTGTTACTGTAACCTCTCTATTTGAAAGAAAATTTCACCAGAAGATGGGCATCCCCTCCCCAGGCAGCCTCCCACGCTCCTGGGGCAAAGGGCTCTGGGATCAGATGAGCTCTCAAAGTAAGTCAACAGGAACTAGCCCTAAAGCAACTTGTAAGCCTAACTATTGCCCCATGCACAAACAACACAACCTATTTCTAAAACCATGCAAGCTCCCATAGGACTTCTTCAGGCAGCAGAACAAATTCTATTTCAAGCTTAAATAATTTATCTTTGATTGGGCTGGACTTTATTTACTTATTTATTTTTATTGATTTCAGAGAGGAAGGGAGAGGGAGAGAGAAGGGAAAACATCAATGATGACAGAGAATCATTGATTGGCTATGTCTGGCATGCCTCATACTGGGGATGGAGCCCACAACCTGAGCATGTGCCCTTGACCAGAATCAAATCCAGGACCCTTCAGTCTGCAGTGCAATGCTCTATTCACTGAGCCAAACCAGCTAGTGCTGGGATGGACTTATTTCATATAAAAAGATCCATCATCATCTTCACCCTCACAGCCTGCCCTACCCCACCACCAAAAGCAAAATTATCAGGTATATTTAATATAAACAATTCCAAATGTGAGAATACTTTTTAAACTTTGAAGCTAAGTGAAATATTTTAAATGATGAATTGCTTTTGAAGGCCAGGTTAAATTTTCAAGCAATGCTGTATATATGCATTAAATTTTTTATTTTTTTTAAAAAAAGCTTAAATGAGATCTTTTCAAAAGATTGTTTTATAAGCGTATGGCTCCGAGTTCCAGGTTTGGCTTCCTCTATAATGGTGGACTTCAATGTCCTCTCTCAGACAGCGAGGACCTGCCACAAATTTGTACTGTCTTTAGCTTCTACATTTCTTTTATTTTTTCTTTACTGATTTCAGAGAGGAAGGGAAAGAGAGAGATAGAAACATCAAATGATGAGAAAGAATCATCAATCAACTGCTTCCTGTATGCCCCACACTGGGGATGGGGCCCACAAGCTGTGCATGTGCCCTGATCAGGAATCAAACTGTGACCTCCTGATGCATAGGTTAATGTTCAACCACTGAGTCACTGTGACCAGGCCCTTAGCTTCTATATTTCTTATCACTGGAACAAAAGCCAAGTGGAGGGCGAGTTAAAGAGATGATAGAGCATGGGGCAGTGAGCCCAACGCTCATGGAAGTGCCTGCGACTGGCTGGTAGCTTTACCAGTTCCACACCCAAGGTCTCTGAGACTCGTGGGTCACACGAAACTGAGGGATGTGGTGGCCCTCTCACTCTTCTGATCTCCACTTCCCTGCAAGAACCAGAGAGGAAGGGCTCCCATTTCCAGTGCATGCCACCATCTACCTTCCACGACAATGCAGGCACTGGCATTGACAAGTAGCCAAATTTCTGATGTGGGACTTGAACTCTTAGCCTTCTAGGCAAAGGGAATGGTGCTACCAGCTGAGCGACCCAGACATGTTTCCTGAATCAGTGGCTAAACAGATGCAAAAGTATGTGAGGCATTTCTTGTCCCCACCTCTCCCACCTGGCATGGCTTCTGGCACAGCCAGGAGTGCCCCACCCACCCTGGGAGCAGCCTCTGGAGGGCATAGCGGTTGGCCAGCTGGTCAGTGCATTTCTTCACTTCTGGCTTGCCTCACTTGCAAAGAAGTAGGATAAAAACTCACTTGAATGAACTTTTTTGATCCTCTTTGGTTTCTTCTCCATTCTCCTATCTCACAGCTATTTTATTTTTAATGGGCGCCACTGACACATGGAGGAGTAGACAA
Organism: Antrozous pallidus; assembly: GCA_027563665.1. Taxonomy (NCBI): domain Eukaryota; kingdom Metazoa; phylum Chordata; class Mammalia; order Chiroptera; family Vespertilionidae; genus Antrozous; species Antrozous pallidus. The sequence continues at coordinate 26,797,161 of CM050526.1, read as the reverse complement.
ATTTACAATTCTCTCGGCTTCTAGGCCTTCTTCGCCCCCTAGAACGAATATGAATAAGCTCACATTCAATAAAAAGATCAGGTCAGCAATGAAAAGAAGACAGGAAAAGGTCTAGGTCCTCCACACATTGAGTTGTCTATTCCTGATAAGAAATGTTTCAGAGAAATGTGGGACGACATAGAAGAACATGCACTCTCATCTAGGTATATGAACAAGGATCATAAAAACCTAAAGCAGAATGTAAATATTTCCTTGGTTAAGCTTCTATTGTTGTTACAGTATTGTTTAAATAATGTCTTTTTTTAAATTCTCACACAAGGATTTTTTATTAATTTCAGAGAGAAAGGGAGAGAAAAAGATATATATATATATATATATATATATATATATATATATATGAATGGGAAACATTGATCAGTTGCCTCCTGTCCTCATACTGACCAGGGATTGAACCCCGGATACGTAGGCATGTGCCCTGATCATGAATCAAACCCCCATCTTTTTGTGTACAGGATGACATTCCAACCAACCGAGTCACCCAACTTTTTTTTTTAATAGGAGGGGAAAGAAAAGCTGAGTAACAAATAATATATTAATACACTCAGAAAGCCCTGCTGCTTTTTAGTTTGGTATGTTAACTGGCTATAAAACAAAATCTCAATCTGCCATTCCTTTCTTTCTCCCTTGCCAGGCACGCCTGTTCTCTGCCACGCTGGGAGTAGCTGAGTGATGTGCTATCTCTCCCAGCAAACAATGACTGCCAGTCCCACGGTGGGGAGCAGCAGAAACTGCCACGCTGCGCCAGGGCACAGGGCTCAGCATCTTCCACAAGGGGTGTCTGAGAACACTTAGCCAAAATGTCCTTCTCATATCTCAGTGACAAGGCTGCGAATTCACTACGTTCCCTCCCCAGTTTACTCCCAATAAGATGGGCTGAGAAGGATGTACTGACACAGGTAACTGACCTCCAGGCCAGGTAAGGCTGCATGTCAATCTCTCCATCCACTGCCTCCGAGTGCGTCTGCTGTTTTCCTACCTCGGCCTTAGAGGATGCAGGTGATAGTTGAGAACTGGGACTTCGGTTACGTGGGTTCCATTGGCAATGCAGGCAGTCTGACCTCTTTTTCAAAGTACTTATCTCACACTTTCGTGCTGTCCCTGAAGATCCAGGGCAAATAAAGAACCCACTCATGCACTCCTAGACTCTATGACTCGGTTATAACAAGCCACGGTGACAAAATGCCTGGGCTCAAATCTTGGTTGCTATCATTTGTTAGCTTGGACCAATGAGCCAACATCTCTTTGTAACACAAGAGAAATAATAGTACACACTTCATATGGTTGTTGTGAGGAAGAAATGAAATGATGCTTACAACATGTTCCCATGGTGCCTGACACATAATATTGGCGGTGGTGTTTTTCAGTATCTTCAGTTTATTCCATCACCCCCAATGCTTCACTTTGTTCACCTCAAAGTGAGCTAAAAGCATCTGATGGGCCTGGCCTGTGTGGCAGCCAATCAATGATTTTATCTCGTCATTGCTGTTTCTAGCTCTTTCTCCCTCTCCCTTCTCTAAAATCAATAAAAAATATATTTAAAAATAAAATAAATAAAAGCACGTTGATGAAGCTGCAAGAGCAGGGAAGCTAGGATCGGATCTCTTCCGTTTCGTTAGCTGAATGGCAGGTTACTTTGCACATCTGCATTTCCTTCTGCGTCTCTAAAGCGTACTAGTAGATAGTGACACCCCCACAGGGCCCCTGGGAAGATCCAGTGTAACAGGATACAGGAATATGCTTGATGCTCACTAAATAATGGTTGAATTGGGACTTAGGTTTAGGTCACTTACCCAGCCTGTCTTCTTTTAGCTTTTAGCTTAGGTTTCAACTACAGGAGAAAGCATCCCACCTTCTCCCAAGCTGCTGCCAGCCCAGCCCAGCAGGACAGGGAGCCAAGGCATTAGCGAGCTTTTGGCAGGCGCTGGGCAAGGAGTGTGATCACAAGACCACCGTGCAGAACTTTGACAAGCGAATGTGCAAATTATGCTATTCAAGCTGGAATATCACTCGAGTGTGTTTTGGAACCGCAGCAACCACATCCAGCTGGCCTGGGGAAGGAAAGCTGTCCAGCCAAAGGTTTTATTATTTTTATTTAAAAGTGTGAATCATCAGACCAGCAACCCTTTCCAGCCAGGTGCTATATTCAGATCCCACATAACATCTACTTCTTTGGCATTGAGCAAGGCAAAAGGGTCCATGAGAAATTAATTGCTTTGGGCCTGGGGAGACCTCATAGATCAGCATCTTAAGCAAGGTGCCCTTGGAATATAACCCACTAGGACTCTGTTTCTTCCTGTGTAAAAGAGGCTAGTAATAGGAAATACTGCATAGGTTGCTGTCAGGATGAAATCAGATGTGTGGAAAGTGCTTAGAAGCGAGCCTGATACAGGACACGTACTGAATGTGTGTTTGCTGAAATAATAATGATTATTTTACTAAGGCCTTTAATATTTTCCAAAAGCATCACATTCTCAACTCTGCACTAATTGGCGTGTGTTTTTTTTTTTAAGAAAAGACTTTATTTATAATGAATGAAATGATGATACAGAGCTGTATGGAATACATAACAATTAAGCAGGAGTTCTATTATCTCTATGGCTAGAAAGAACTTTATGCTGAAGAAAAGCTTAGAGCTAAGTCATCCAGGAAATTGAAGAATGAAGTAATGATTGGGAGGGAAAGGGCATCATGTGGAAGGTGACCAACCAGGTGAAAGCCATCCAGCCCATCCTGGCAATGCCTGGCTTGCCTCTGACAGCTCAGTTGCAACTACACACATTCAAAAGAAATGCCAAGATTTTCAGATTTTGCTGAAACTACCTGATATTACCTGCTTCCTGCATCAGTTCTTGTTTTTACTCACCTGACCTCTCAGTAACTCTCATGGCCTGGCTACTGTCTTATGCTAGCCTTGACCCCACTAAATCAACACATGTTTTGGTCTTGATGTGTTTTTTTGTTTGTTTTGTTTTATTCTCTGTGTGTGTGTGTGTGTGTGTGTGTGTGTGTGTGTGTGTGTGTGTGTGTGTGTCTGAAATCAATATATATATTGATTTCAGAGAAGAAGGGATAGGGAGAGAGAGAAACATCAATGGTGAGACTCACTGATTAGCTGCCTCCTGCAGGCCCCCTATTGAAGGTTGAGCCCACAACCCAGACCTGTGCCCTGCCCAGGAATTGAACTATGACCTCCTGATTTATAGGTCGATGACCAACCACTGAGCCATGCCAGCCAGGCTGGTCTTGACATTTTTCACCCCAATTTCCCTACTGACCATCATTTCCTCCAGTCGACTCTCAGCAGTTTTGATCCATGTTCCTAGAACCCCTTTTCCAAATATACAGCCATAAGGAGCCCCTACAAGTCTCATGAGCAGGATGGACAAGCTGTCATAGGTGCTGTCATGTTCTGGGGACAAAGATTCAGTTCACTCCCATGATCAAGGCAGTAGAGGGGAAGCAAAGCTGAGTAGAGTCACCCTCAATGAAGGACCTTTCTAGAGGCACCGACCATTTGGTGGGACAGTACTCCTGCCCCTGGTTGTGCCAGGGGATGAGAAACCAGGGCCCTGGGTTTTACAGATGGGTGGGTTCTCACCTATTCCCAGAAGTCTGCTCTATGACTCACATGCAACTTCTTCATGAGTTTGCTGATCTTCCCAGCACTTAATTACCATGACTGCTTTCTGAATTGGGCAGTGTCCTCCATATGCTATTCCAGGTAGCAACATCTTCATTATTTTTTCTATCTATCTACAAAGCTAAGCTCTGTACTTGATGTGTGTGGAGAAAACAGACATATACACACACATACTACACCAGAATCATAGCAAAATAACAACATTCTGAGGGTGCTCTGATTTTGGAAAAACAACCTGAAGTCAGAAGTTGTAGGTTCTTGTCCTGGCTCTACAACTAACTGGCTGAGACACCTGGTATGTTACAACATTTTCTAAACTTCCTCCCCCATCCAAAGCACAGAGATGATGAAACTAATGCTACTTACCCTAAGGAGAATCATCATATGCCAAGAGATATCAAATATAAAGTCATATTTAGAGAACCTTTTCCAATAAAGGAAAAATAAAACTGAACTCAATCTCATTTTAAGGAGCTTTTGTTTGTTTGTTGGTAAGGGGGAGTGAAGATTCTCATGGGAGCAAAAGGAAAAGGAAAATAGAACCACTATTTTGAGAACTGTAAGAGGATTTTAAATATCTTTTTTTATAAATATCAGAATTCTGTTTTCTTATTTGGAGACAGAGGGAAAAAAAGGTAGAGTATTATTTTATAGTCTTTTTTAACTCAAGGTTGAAGGAGACTGGTGATGTGACCTTCGGACTTGGCTGGGTTCAGGGAGTCTTTGCAGAGCCTAGATGTTTCTTGGATACCACTCCTTACCAGGTGACAACAGGACAGTGTTGGAGCAGATGAGCAACACTGAAGTTGGTCAGGTTCATTAGTCTGAACTGACCTCTAGAAGTTATACATTAAATGTGCCAGAGAAAAAAGTACATTCCTTTGTTTGCTTTGAGAAAGTGCAAGCTATGGCTCCTTCTAGGACTGACCTCCCAGCATTTTTCTTCATTTTTCCCTTTTCTTCAGACATCTTCCTATGGGACATTGTAGTCCCCATTAGTGATGGCAGGATTCAGTGCAATGCTACCAAGAGCTTTGGACAGAGAGAAAAGAGTACAACTTGTTGGCTATTATGAGTAATTTGGAATAATGTGCTGGCATCTAAATTCTGACAGCCTTGAGTTAACATGACTCTTTATCACTCTCTTTGTCTCCTAACTAGGCTAAAGCATAAGATCCAGTGGCCAGCGCAGAATAATGAACCAGAATCTAGTGAGTGCCAGCTACCTGCTAGGCTTTTCCAGGCCTTTCAGGTTAACCCATTTCATCTTTACAACAATTCCTGAGATAAGTTCTATTACTTCCTTTTTACAGGTAAGTAAACTCATCCTATCTAATAAAGATGGAATATGCAAATTGATGAAGGTGATACTGGTAGCCAAGGGAAGGAAGGCCTATTCTTGCACGAATCTTCATGCATTGGGCCTCTAGTGTTAAATAATTTGCCTAAAATCGCGTGATTGATAAGTGGCAGGGAGTGTTTCTCAGAGGAGGTAAAATTAATCCAGGTTCTGACAGAGGTGAGACGTAGCAACTAAGGAGTAGGAAGGGCATTTTCATGCAACAGGTTTGGCAATACACAGATTGGGGTGGGGAACCTGTGGCTCGTGGGCTGTATAAGGGCCACAGAATCATTTTATCTGGCCCTCCCAAGGCATTAGGGGTGAGTTAATTAAAAATTAGCCTGCTGTATTTGGTCAAACATTTAGGATGATAATTTTGTATGGCCTGCCAATGATGTTATCAATAACCAAATGGCCTTTGGTGGAAAACATGTTTCTCACCCCTGACATAGATGAAAGCCTGGATCAGAAGACCAAAGACTCATGTTCCAAAACAGGTTTTAACATTTATGAGCTGTGTGATGCTGGACAAATCACTTCACATACCTAGGTTTTAGTTCTCTACCTTGTAAGATTGTTGGAAAGATTAAATGATGCAATATATGTAAAGAAACTCTCACAAAACCTAGAACATAGGAAGCCCTCAATAAATTGTAATGACTACCACCTTCATCATTATTAAAGCCATTACTCTTCCCAACAGCATAATTGTCATTAACTTCTAGTATCTATTTTGTTTACTCTCAGCATTTTAGGAGAATATAAGAGGATATAATGGATATGAAAATGCTTTGTACCAAAAAATTAGAAGTTTTTTTTAGTCTTGGAATTTATTTTATATCTGAGGGAGTAGAAAAATGTAATTTTCAAATATAATAGATTAAATGCAAGGGAATTGCTGGATACTTTACAATTGCCTTGAAATTCGTCTTATCCAGTCTTAAATGAAAGATGATTTAAAAGTGAAAAAGCAAACATGTTTCATCAATCTATCCAGGTCTTGATGTTTGCATATAAAGGTTGGCTATATACTTATATCTCAGTTATGCACTCATTTCATATGAGGCTTAAACAAGAATGGCAGTGAATTGTCCTATAGCCCATCCCACAAAAAAGGGTGGGGGTATCAGTCAGTGATTTACTGTCTTACAAATGACAAGGTTCTCTCAAACCTATGAATGGTGGGAAGGGGTTGGACATTAAAGATTCAGGAATTCTCTTTGTGCCGGAGGAAATGGGGAGGGGGAGAAGAGAATCCATCTCCAACCCTAATTGTACACGTGGTTCTGATACATATGTCAATCTTGCCAAGCCCCATGTGAGAATGGAATAGAGGCTACAACACTACAGAATAATGATGACTATTTTCTACCAGTAGAAATCTATGAGTTGATTAGTTCTGTAAACACTTCTGAGAGCTCAACCCTTAATGAACACAGCTTCTTTGAACTTGGTGGTTGCTCAGGAACAGTCACAGCAATGTTGCTGAATGATTAAAAAAGAAAACTACCATAAACCATCAGCATGATTTTGTTGCCCTAAGGATTAGACTATCATTCACAACTCGTTTCTGTAGGCTCTATTATGACCCAATTCCTGCATCAAAGGAATTTTCTGAAAATCAAGAAGAGATTGCTACCATTAAAATATCTATCCCCTTCGTAGCTTCTTTTCACATATTACGATATACTTTGTTCTCCTGGGCATGTGTAGAAATTTCATTTTCATTACAGGGGACAAGTGCACCAAATGCATTCTTAATCATTAACAAAGCAACAACATTCACCCATGATCCATGTGGGACTTGGGGACAGGAAAGGTCAATACTTCTCAGAACTCACTGAGGATTCCCTGTCTCTTCCCCACAAACTGATTTTATATGATGAAGTTGACAGCATTTTTCTGTTCTTGGAAATATATGAAATGGAAGGGACTATTTTATATTACTTGTGCAAACACTCTGGGCACAAGTAGGATGATATTTCCAAGTATACAACGACTTAGTAAATAGTTACTGAGATCCAGTAGTGGAGTCAAGTTTACCAATAGGTTATGTCTCCAATAGGCAACCTACCTTGGCAAATTGCTATGTGATGGGTGAAGGGTGGGGTGGGGTGGTGCTGTATAGTTCCTGGGCTTTCAGGTGGCAGTTCCCAGGGAGTGGTATACTGGTAAATGTTTATCAAGTAATAGCTCTTCCCAATCTCCAAAAAGTCCTGATTTGTGGCATGTACTAATTTCTGTAGTGTAATTATTCCTGCCACAGATGATGTTAAGCTACTAATGTGATGTCACTGAACTTAAGGTTGGGAAGAGATGCACACAAAAAGCTCTTCATAGTAGGTGTGTGATGTTTTCTTATTTTTCTGTGTGTGTGTGTGTGTGTGTGTGTGTGTGTGTGTGTGTGTGTGTGTGTGTAAGAGAGAAAAAGAGAGAGAGGGGTATTGAAAGGTAAAGGGAGAATTTCACATTTTTGTCAAATTGTAAAATACTCTTGGTGGATGTTTGAAATCACCCACATGGATCTTTTTTCCTTCTGTCAATTCTTTGACTTTGGTGTTCCTCAGGCTTTCTCCTTGTTATCCCTGCATTACAAGAAATGCTGCCATTATTTTCTCCATCTTAAAATATTCTTCTGGGCTCCAACCCCATATTTCAAACACTTGATGGAACACCTCTCTCTGGAGAGCATCTGTGCTCCTAGAACTTAACACATTGCGGACCAGTAGTTTTATTGCTAGCTTTACCCAGTGGCCAGATAAGTTTTCACTGAACGAGTACAAATAATGTTTTACATAAATGTTAAAGGCAAGCTTTACAATCAAATATTCACTGCATTTTGAAGTTATTCATTACATTTTCTTAGATGCTAATATCTTCTTAAAATATAATACTTTGTAAAACATTGTGTAATATGAACGAAAATTCTCGTGATCCATCCGAAATTAACATGCCCAATACCAAACCTCCCTTTTCTGCTTCTATTTTTTGTCTTAATGATGGCTGCCTTCCCAGGATCCTATCCTAAAAAGTCATCCTTTTTTCTTATATCTTAATCTTCACTTAATTCATCAAGTCCTATATAGGCAAGAATACGTTTATATGTATATAAACATACTTCATGATCTCCCATTTATACATTAAGAATGGCTCATTTAGGACTTATGATTTCTCACTTTCCCAGCATCCTATTAATTAGGGTGTGGTAAATGCCTAGTTTATGCCTGCTGCCACTTTCTCTTCTTTCCCTTTTTACATTCATGGCAAGCATTACTTATTTCTTATTGGAGACTCTCCTAATGTGTCCAGATGCAGTTTTAAAATCCTCCTCAAAGCAGCACTCCATAAAGACATGACTAGAGTTGATAAGCAAATTAAAGTCCATTTGTCATCTCCTTTCTCCTTCTCTACCAGATGGTACATAGATAGTTTAGGTTGTGTCTCCAGAGACAGGTTGCTAAAGAAAATCTATGTCACATCCATCTTTTAAAATCTATGAGTACCCTCTTGCTTACAAAATAAGGTAACAGATCACTGGTTGAGTGTATAAGGCCTTCTAAAAACCAATTAAAATGTTCACATTTATTTACCATTAATGACACAAATATTCGAATTTCTTATGGTAACACACAGATCCCATTCCTCTAACCTAAGTTCTCTCACGCTGCCTTTGCTTATGCCAGTACGTCTTTCTAAAATTCCCTTCCCTGCTCACTAGCTGCCTGTTAAACTCTTATTTACTCGTATCCTTTCCTAAACTTCTCAGGGGAAGAATTAGTTAATCCTTTCTCTGGATCTCCAAGAAGACTTCTTTTAACCTTTTATAGTGCATACAGTACCTTTTATTAATTTGCTTTTAATTATTCACACATACGTCTGGGAGAGTATTCCAATTAATAGCTAGGTCCTAATTCAATACATAATACCTAGCAGGTGTTCAATTAATATATATTAAAGGAATAAATACAATGGGCCATCCTCCTTTCTCTTTGAAATGTTTGCTCACTTCCCTTTACTTATTAATTCAACAAAGACATGTTTTTATATCTATTATGTATTAAGAAACATCCATGGCAAAAAAAAATATGTAATTTCTGTCAAAGCACTACACTGTATCTAAAGCAACAGGAACCAAGTGAGGACCACTTTAAGTAGCTTTTATGCAAACATTTCAAGGCTATGCTCCCTTCCATGGGTGAAAGGAACTGTAAATGAAGTATTTGGTTTTCAGAGAGTTATGGCACAATTCTTGGCTCACTTTGATAAATATTGATCTTGTATAAATTACTCAGAAGAGGCAGTCGATGGTTCTCTGAGACACACACACACACACACACACACACACACACACACACACACACACACCACTAACCTTTATGCAAAGACATAAATCATGTATGAATAGAGCCCCACATGCCCTATGAATAAGTCCCTTGGATTCCGAGATGACTGATACTCAAGTATTTTTCTCATTTGAGTGCAGACCTCAATGTAAGCAAGCAGTCGGACTACATGGAGTTACAATGCCCTTTTGTTCACTGTAAGGTGAGAGATGCATTAATAGGCTTTCAAGGGTAAACATCGCAGGTTTTAAAATAAACACCATTCAATGCGACTGCACATGTGTGCCTTTAATAAAGCTGATGGCAAGGGGGTCGCTCTTTCGAAGCATCTCATGTCATGTTCATTCAACTTGAAGTTTGAGTCTTTGGTGGAAAGAAGAGAGCCGGTGTCTGTTGGGGGTGTGGGATCTTGGAGAATTAGTTTTCTTTTACTATAGTTGAATTGAGGCTTTGGTTTCATCTGGGAAGCTGTGAATAGCACAATAAGGGGTCTGTGTGTGGTGAGGAGTCCTTAAAAGAAAGAACCAAAGGGCAGCAAACATTGGTTTTCAGGGATTCTTGTGGCGCAATTAATAATGAGTGTGTTTAACCTCCGGGGACTTCATCACTGAGGGACAGCAGGAGGAGAAAGAGACATCCTGACAAATTGCTTGGTGGTCTCCGGGCAGGAGCTGGAATTTGTCATTAGAGCTCTCACAAAGGTTTAAAACGCTGAGACTTCTTGGGAAAAATAAAGGAATGTGACTTAGACATTTTTGTACCTTTATTGATGAGACTTTCCCCACCTTGAATGTGTTTTGCCCTCCAATTCCAACTTTTTTCACATTCTGTGCTTTTTTTTTCCCTCCGTTTCTTTCACAATTGAAGTTGCATTATTACCCATGACACAAGAAATCCCCATTTTAGGAATTGGTGGACAGAAAATATTTAATGAGGGTTCAGAGACATATAAACAAGGAGAATTATGGCAGAATTATTTACAAAGGAGAAAGTGGGAAACCAGCAACATGCCCGCAATAAGAGACCAGTTAAACAAATTATGGAACATGCCTAAAAGGAATCTAATGCAAGCAATTCGAAATGTGGGAGGTAAGCCCTAGCTTATTTGGCTCAGTGGGTAGAGCGTCAACCCTCAGACTAAAGAGTCCCAGGTTCAATTCCAGTCAAGGGCCCATACTGTACCTTGGTTGCAGGCTCAATCCCCAGCTGGGTCAGGGCATGTGTGGGAGGCAATCAAGTAATATGTCTCTCTCACATCAACGTTGCTCTCTCTGTCTCTCACCCTCCCTTCTACTCTCTCCAAAGAGCAATGGAAAAGTCTCCTCAGGTGAGAATTAACAAAAAATGTGGGAGGTAAGTATAGATGCACCAGATAAAAGGTTGTCCAGTTGTATTAAGGTTTGAAAAAAAAGGGCAGGGAGGCTGCAGAACAGTATTTCTGGCATGGTTCCTTTAAAGAAAAGAAAACAAAAGCATCCTATCATGTACATATACACAGATATGGTTTGTGATGACTATGTCTTCGTAAAATAATTAGAGCAAACAGAGGGGTGAACTTTCACTTCTTACACTAAATATGCCTATATTAGTTGAATGAATTATAATGCATAAGTGTTATAATTTGGTTTGGTTTTAATAATTGAAAATATTTTCATGAAAAGTTTGTCTTTCAGATCCAAACTCAAATACCATCTTATCTAGAGTAAATTCTCCATTTTCTGCAATGCAGTAGAATTCTGCACCAGTTTTGTAATATTTACTACATCTAGTTGCAACATTATGGAGAGAGCACTTAATCTGACATCAGAAGGTGAGAGTTCAAATCCAATTCTGCCCCTTTCTACCTACATTTCTTGGGAAATGATATAACTTTCAACCCCAAGTTTTCCTTTTTGCAAGATGGGAGAAATAGTGCTATCTTCATAGGATCCTTGGGAGTTGAGAAATAGGTTGCTTATTTTGTACCACCAATAGCATTCCAATCCCCAGAACAGCAAGGACTACTTCATGAATCCATTCAATAAATACCATTTGAGCAATGATCAGGTGTCAGGCACTGTGCTAAGCTCTAGGGATACAACAATGAATAAGAAAGTTGACATCTTCTCCCAGATAAAATTGACAATAAAAGTGAGGAAACCACACACATGATCAGTCAATGGCCAAACGGAGTAGTAAGTGTTATGATAGGACAATTGGGAAATTCTTCCAGTAGGAAGTGGAATTTCCAGCCGAGACCGGGAGGATGCATAAGCGTTAGCAGGCAAAAAAAGATAGAATCTGAAGAGTGTGTCAAGTAGCATAGAGAAGGATGAGTGAGAGTATAGGGTATTGAAAATATCAAATTCAAAGAGTTTAAAAAAGGGATAGTTTCTGAGGGATAGGCAGATTCCTCCTTCCCACCTAACACAGCATTTTATCATGAACATTTTTAAATACAGTAGGTTCTCAGGTTACATCAGAGAATGGTTCCTAAGGCATGAGGTAACTTGATTTACATAATTTTCACCCTAAGTCGGAACCCACCTATATAAGCACCTACATCACTCACATGGAGCACATACACATGAATAATGAAGTGAAACAGTAAAAATACATGAAAAGGTAACAATTCCTGACCTTTACTTGTAGTAAATAAATAATAAAAAAGCACATATGTACATACATCAAAATGATGGAACTATATATATATATATATATATATACACATATATATATATGTGTGTGTGTGTATATATATATATATATATATATATATATATATATATAACTAAGTGGGAGATGGCAACATAACCTGAGGACTGAGGACTGCCTGCAGAAAAGTTGAAAGAACTGTAGAGAACATCCATCTACCTACCACCTAGTTCTACAATTCACATTGTGATGTTTTTGCTTTATCAGGATTGGTGTTGGGGAAAAAAAACTAGTAATCACTAGCAATTATAAGTACAATGATAAGTTGTCTACAAATGATTATGAAAATGTAAATACTATACCAGTAGTCAGCAAACCACAGCTTGCGAGCCACATGCAGCTCTTTGGCCCCTTGAGTGTGGCTCTTCCACAAAATACCACATGCGGGCGCACACATACAGTGCAATTAAAACTGCATGGCCCATGTGCAGAAGTCGGTTTTCAACTCTCAAAAGAAATTTCAATCGTTGTACTGTTGATATACGGCTCCACTGACTAATGAGTTTGCCGACCACTGTACTATACCATAAGTTCCATGAGGTCAAGAACCATGTTTGTTCATCTCTGTGTCATTAGAGCTCTTTGCAGAGCTGCTTGGTGCTTGGCACAGAGTTTGTTCTTGCCACAGAGTTGGCCCTTGATCAATCTTTATTGCATGAATGGGTGACATGATCCCAATGAGTAAAAATGGGCATCAGCTAAAAAAGTTGATATAGTATGCTCTCTCAGAAGTTAATAATAGAGTAGAAAATGCTCCACAAATGGAAGGACTCACAATTCACCAGAGATCGGTATATCAGGGGACTGTCAGTTTGGTAAGCAAGAATAAACCAAAGTTAGTCTTTCTGTGTGTCTAACACATACTGCAGGAGGGTGTGAAGAAATGAAAAACTGACCTGGGAGAACTCCTTAGAGATGAGCCTGAAGTCTTCCATTTTGGTTAGTGATCAACTACACAAGTGGAGGCTGGGGCAGCTGTGGGTTGGCAGAGTTTGGGTATTTAAATTTGAAAAGTGAGGTGGAAAGGAAATCGATTGGTATGAGCCATTCGTATAAACACGTGGTTTAAAAAAAGATAAACCACTCACGCAGCATGAACAGGAAAAACTATATAGATGAGAAGTAATAGTCCCACTGTAGTCTGAGTGTTCTTCTCAACACCAGGAGCCATACTAGTGCTCGTGAATAAACTCGAATGTGTCTACACTACCGCAAGCATATCAAAATCTCAGCCTGCGGGCCACATGCCTCATTTATTTGGCCTGTGTTAGCCTTTGAGTTTGACATGCTTGGTCTACAGCAGTGGTTGGCAAACTCATTAGTCAACAGAGCCAAATATCAACAGTACAACGATTGAAATTTCTTTTGAGAGCCAAATTTATTAAAATTAAACTTCTTCTAACGCCACTTCTTCAAAATAGACTCTCCCAGGCCATGGTATTTTGTGGAAGAGCCACCCTCAAGGGGCCAAAGAGCCGCAGTTTGCATGGGAATGTGTGGTGGTAAGGGGTTAGAAGAGATTTGTAGATTAGAATCATGAAAGGAACTGGGGGTGGACATGCAGCATAGTGATGACAGTGGACATGCCATATGAGGTAGAGGAGGGCATGGGAGAGCGGATCCCTGGAGGTCCCGTCAGAAGGAGAGATGTTTTTTTCCATTATTTTTATTGTCTGGGTGAGATGATGGATGTTGGCTGAGCCTGTTGTGGTGGTCATTTCAAATCAAGCCACCATGCTATGAACCTTAAATGGGGACAGTGATATGTCAGTTATTTCTCAATAAAGCTGAAAAAGGGGGTCTTGGAGTGGTTAGAAAGTCTCCCCTTGCCCACAGATGGATAATGCGTGAGTGGAGAGTCTACTTCCTCCCAAAGAATAAACACACTCGAATTGCTGATTCCTTCTCCCTAGTTATGTGGGTCAGTTAACCCCGGCCCAGAGCTGGCAGCTGAGCGCTTCCCTGGCCAAGCCGCTGGGCTTTGAAATTCTCCCCCAGGCTACCTCGCCTGATGATGTCAGAGCCGGTGAGTGTCTGGCCAGCCACCCCCCTCCCAAGATGATGAGCAAAGGGGAAATGCATGCTGTCTTTGCTCAGGAAACATCTGTAGATCTGCTCTTGTCCTCTGGTGGGTGGCTGGCTCTTTTATAAGTCAGTGAACAGAATAGGATGGGAAGACACGGAGGTACAGCAATTACTCAACCCTGCCAGCACGTTAGAATCTGAACTGAGATGTGAGGAAATGGCCTCCCTGGCGGTCCCCCCGCCCCCACCCCCCCCCCCCCCCCCCCCCGGACCCGGCACCAACGCGGCACAGTTACATTTCCTAGCTTGTCATGGAAAAACGAACACTGTTTACAAAGCATAGAGTAGCTGGAGTGGGTGGGAACAGGAGCCTAGCCGAATCGTGGAGGGTGAACTCCTCCTTGGTTGCTGGCGGTCCAGTAATTACTCAATCCACCAGGCCTGACATACAGGTTCCCAGTGGAAACTATCATTCACTTTCCCTGGGAAAATGAAACACCACGTTCATAGGTAAGCAGAACCCGTGACCACAGATCCAGCCCCTCGCAAGCTGCTCAACATAAAACAAGAGTTGCTGTATGTCCTTCTCGGAGCTCTAAGTGCCGCTTTTGTCTTGCTTGCTTCCCACTGGCTTTTGCTCAGAGTATGAACAACTAGAGGGGAGTTGGGGCAAACAGGAGAAAATGCATGTCATGTGTGGCCCTCACCCCCCACCGCCATATCTGTCCCTCGGGGAAGGCAGGTTTACGCAGCTTTCAGGATCCCAGCAGCTTTTTGGGATCCCAGTCAGGAAATGAGAAAGTCTTCTCCTCTGGCTTTGGTCCCTGCCTCCTTCCCCTCCCCCAGTTCGATCAGTATCACCCTTCAAGTGTGTGGACCTTAAGACGGTTGGTGTAAGTCCTCCAAAGGTGTTGGACAGAATGGAAAAACAAAACAATGATAAGTAATGAAATAATAAATAACCGAAAGGCAAAACAATTCCAGCTTTAGAACATCCTGCAAATGCATGACTAAGTCTAAGGTGAGACTTAGGTGGAACACGAGATTACGTGGACGTGTTCTGAGGCCCATCTTTCTGGCTGGTGGCTGCTCCAACAGATTCCTTCCTTCTCTCCCAACCTCAGCACATAGCTTGGGTATTTGCATGTTCTCTATCTTGAGTATACATGTATTTGAAAACAAGCGACATCCCCAAAGAGGGTGCAAAAGACAACAAAACAACCCTCCCAAGACCCAGAGCCGCTTCCAGAGAGAAACCAAAAGCTAAAAAGAGACAATTCCCCTGTTCCCCCGAGAGTTGCCAACATTCCCAGGACCCCAAAGGCAAATGGCACGCTCACACTTCTGTCGACACATCTCAGCCCAAATAGGACGCAACCAGCATGTCTGTCTGGGCCTCTTTTGGGGGCCCCCAACCTAAGAGCCGCCAAGCCACGTTCTCAGGACAGAGAATGAGACAAACAAGAAGCAAAAGCTGTCCTCATGAGAGAAAGGGGGGACAGTGGGTACCCAAAAACACACTAGTCACAGTTCCAAGATAATATTCTTACAAATGTTTTTGGGCTGCCAATTTTACCTACCTCTCGCCACCACACATCACAGATAGAGGCAGAGATGGATGGAGCTGACGCTGGTAAGAATTCTTACCATTTGCCGCCTTCCGACAGGTTCCCGGGACTCCGTCTTTGGGCTCCAAAGTGAGTGGGGTGTCCCAGCGGGGCTCATCCTCATCATCAGAAACTGCAGCCCAGGAAAAAGAACTTTCCTGCTACCCTTTGTGCTGAGTTTGCCTGAGACGCCGCATTCTCCAAGGCACCTCATAAATGGGTAAACTCATTTAGGTTAAACGTTCTCTGCTGTGGCCACTGTAATCCACAGTATGCTTGGTAAGGCTAGACTGCTTGTTCAGCCTTAAAACAAAATTTAGCTCACCTGAGACGTCATCCTGCCACGCCCCCTCCCCAGTCCAGCTGAAGTCGGACTCCCTTTGACCTCTGACTCAGGCAGGTTTGTTTCTAAGTCAGGCCCAGCTTGACTCTCACCACTTTTGGGATCCAGTCCAGAAAAAGTAATGCTCAAATCAAGTGTGAGAGTTCCCAATGCAGAAGCTGGACCGAGAGGGGCGTACTCATGACCTTCAGAGTAACAAGAGCAGCAGCTCAAGGGCGCACTGAGTCCCTAAGAAAGCACTGGCTGCTCCTGGGAGAAGTTGGGGTCTCCTTCGGTTTCCTCTTCTGACCCCAGTACTGTTAGGAGACAAACTGGGCCATAGTCAACATTTCAAGAGTTTGTTTGAGCAGTGGTTTGAATCAGGCAGCACCCAATCAAATGGCTATTAAAAAAAATCCCTGAGGAGATGCACAAAATGAAAGATGTCCTCGGGCAGAAGGGAGGGGAAACAAGGGAGCTACGCCAGGAAGAAAAGCAGATTGGTTAATGCAAGGGGACTTTTCTTTCAGGGATGGCAGAGGGTCTGATCAGGTGGATTCCTGAGTGACTGGTTTAAAATTTCCTGACTCTAAAAGCCAAGCTGCCATTAAATGAAGCCTCTGTTTGATAATGTTGTGCTTAGCATAAGCAACTCCCTTTTGGACCAGTTGCCTTGGTTTTAGCAGCAGTTAGCCACAAACTCCTAAACTATTGTATGTGTTCCTTTCCTGGGGCAGAGACTCCACTCTCATGGCTTATGGCCATAAACCACGCATTGCATCCTTGCTAGACTGCCAATTTCCAGGGGAAGAGTCCCTTCTTCCTATATGAACTCTGCTACCCAGACCCAGCACCAAGCCTGCAGAGAGAGACTTTAAACAGCCACTCACATGACCTGCCACTCAGCCATTCCATTCTTATATCTCATGAAAGAGAGCACCCGTTATGTATATGCAAGCAGATATGCACATACACACACACACACACACACACACACACACACACACACGAATACATATAAATAGGTTAACAATCTAAATAATTTTTCTGAAGCCTCTCTGTTTTGCTGGTTCTAAGCTCTGAGAACCTAAACAATGTTTCTATCATTTCAAGGAAAAAAAAATAAATAAAATCTTCCTGTAGTGGGGAAGGAGTGCAGATAAAGAAACTTTAGAGAGAAAGGACCTGCTCACATTTTTTTTTAGGTCTTTCCTTTTCCTTTCCCTTTTCTAGCTCCAAATTGGCAATCCTATTTAATAAAAGAGTAATATGCAAATTGACCATCACTCCAACACATAAGAGGGCTGCCCCCATGTGAACACAAGATGGCCAGCAGGGAAGGACAGTTGGGAGGGATCAGGCCTGCAGGGAAGGGCAGTTGTGGGCAATCAGGCCAGCAGGGGAGGGCAGTTGGGAGGGACCAAGCCTGCAAAGGAGGGCAGTTGGGGGTGGTCAGTCCTGCAGTAGAGGGCAGTTAGGGGTGACCAGGCTGGCAGAAGAGGGAAGTTGGGGGCAAACAGGCTGGTAGGGTAGTTAGGCATCAATCAAGCTGGCAGGGGAGTGGGTAGGCATCAATCAGGCTGGCAGGCAGAAACGGTTAGGGGCAATCAGGAAGGCAGGCAGGAGAGCAGTTGGGAACCAGCAGTCCTGGATTATGAAAAGGATGCCCCACTGCTTGTTTAGGCCCGATCCCAGTAGGATCCCTACTGGGATCGGGCCTAAACAAGCAACCGGACATCCCTTGAGGGGTCACAGATTGGAGAGGGTGCAGGCTGGGCTGAGGGACATATACCCTCGTGAACAAATTTTATGCAGCAGACCTCTAGTAAAATATAATCTACTAGAGGCCCGGTGCATGAAATTCATGCATGGGAGAGAGGTGTGGCCCTTAGCCCAGCCTGCACCCTCTGAAATCTGGGACCTCTCAAGGGATGTGGCTTAAACAGGCAGTTAGACATCTCTCTCACAATCCAGGACTGCTGGCCCCCAACTGCTCGCCTGTCTGACTTCCTGATTGCCCCTAACAGCTTCTGCCTGCCAGCCTGATCACCCTCTAACCACTCCCCTGTCAGCCTGATTGATGCCTAAATGCTCCCCTGCCAGCCTCGGTCCCCCAAAACTGCCCTCTCCTGCAGGCCTGGTCGCTCCCAACTGCCCTCCCCTGCTGGCCTGATCACCCACAACTGCCCTCCCTTGCAGGCCTGGTCCCTCCCAACTGCCCTCCCCTGCTGGCCATCTTGTGGTGGGCAGGATCTTTGACCACATGGGGACAGCCATCTTGTGTGTTGGAGTGAGTCAATTTGCATATTACTCTTTTATTAGATAGGATAGGATAGACACACCAGCCAAGACAACCCTTTACAAAGAAGGGATCTTTGTTCTTTAAAGGAAGGGCCCATGGGAACCTAGAATACCCAAAATGGATGTTTTGGGGGAAATACTAAAATGGGAATTTTTAGAGGGGAAAAAGACAGATTTAGGAAATTTTTGAAATTAAGAGGACCAAGGAAGAAGCACAAGGCTGCAGAGCAGCAAAAGGTATATTTCCATAGAATAGGAGAGCTGAAAAGCTGCAACAGGTACAGCTGCAACAGGTACATTTCCATAGAATGAGGGAGCTGGAAATAGCAGGTCTATATTTACAAAATAAAGAGAAGGAAGCCCTTTATCCAGAAGAAGAAGAAAGCCCAAAGAAAATAAAAAAAAAAAACAATGAGGGGAGGAAAAACCTCACATGTACCATGTGAGGTTTCACTTTTGAGCCCAGGGGATATCAAGGCACAAGAATCTGTAGCCTTCCTAAGCCATACGGAAAAGGAACTCACTGGGACTCTTCTCCCTCCCCACGTGGGAGTCTGTACTTGTTCTTCAATAAATTTTCACCTTTGCTATACCACCTGCTCTCTGTAGATTTATTCTTCAACTCCAGCGGACAAAGAATCCAGGACATCCTGCCCAAGGGAACACTGCGTGTTCCAGTCCAAAAATTCTGCTTCAATAACTTGACTTAAATCACTAAATATTAAATTATTATTTAATGTAATCAAACTAAACCTGCATATTGGATGGGTTTGTCTCCTCTCCTGGGTGTCATTCGGTCAGTCTCCTCTCAATCACATATTCACTCACTCGGTGACCCTCCGAGTGCCTTCTGTAGCCGACCCTAGAAGGCAATAACCACAGCCACATAACTGTTTCTATTCACAAGATACCAGTGTCTATTTAGAGCCACAGACACCAGGAAAACAAGTGAAGCACGGTGCTAGAAGAATGGCAAAGTATTTTTAACTTTCTAATTCCGAAGGGGGCATCCAGCCCCTGTGGAGAGGCGTACCCCGAAGAATCTGGGGAGCCTCTAAGCACCAGCTCTATAAATTCTGTGCTTCTGGCTCAGGGGTTCTCAGCTTCCCACGTAACTTCACATGTCAATGTTGTATAGGACTGTCTTCTCCAAATTAGCAAGCATATTTGCCAAAGAATCAAAACTCTACTGGTTATAGCAAACTTTGTGACTCTTCTTCTAACTGCCTTACCTAGAAACTCAGTGTTCTTAATATTCTCACAGTTCTTAGCAAGGTATGGAACACTGTTTAAAACTGTGGTTTACATACCATTTCATGTCGATTCTTTGCTCAAAGGCTAAAATAAAATCTCAGTGCTTGTGTTTCAGTGGCTCTATACATAAAATTTCAACTTGACTTTTTAACATAAGGCACTTAATTTAGTTTATCTATCATTAAATTCCAGCTACACTCATGATAATGACATTTTAATGATACGTTGATGAAGTATCACTTAGTTGCATAATTCTATCCATATGACAATGACTCGGGCAGGGATAAGTATATGGTTTAAAGGGAATCGTGGGATGGTGTGGGTTTAATGAAAAGAAATGTTCTCTCCTATCTCTCTCTCTCCCTATCTCTCTCTCTCTCTCTCTCTCTCTCTCTCTCGACTCAGCATGAGCCTGGGAAGATGCAAGCCTATTTTTTGCTGTTAGCAGCAATATAGCCACCAAATACAGCCCAACATAAAAATAACTTGGAGAGCTGAATTATAATAGCAGTTTGAGTACCTGTACCAACCTATACCTGAAGCCATTCTTCACCTGGCCTTGCAGGTAAGTGAGCCTAAAATTCTTTTTTTGTTTGTTTAGTCCATGAGTTCGGTCAGATGTGACTTGTAAACCAAAGAGACCAAATTGATTCATTCTCACAAAAAGAACGAGGTAGGAAGGAAGCTGCACACAGGATAAATAGAAGCCACTCCGTATTTATTTGGTATTCAATCACTTTCCTTCCCAGAGAGAAAACGTACAGTCTGAGATATCCTGTTTTAGTAAACCCCTGACTTCTGGCTTTACCTCCGGAATGTCTATGCCCGTTCATCAAGGTTGACACCGTCACACACGGTGCTTAAATGTTTTCTCTGAGATCATCAAGGATGTGCCACAGGATATCTGGCCCAACCAAAATTCAGGAGAAAACATAGAAGTCTTTGGGTGGTGGATAGACAACTTGGGTAGGATTCCTGAGAAAAAAAGGACACAGTCAACCAAGCCACTTGTTAATATTTCCCGGGTTGTGGACCATGATCCTGTCAACATCTCCCAATGTCCCAGATGAGAAATTCATCGTATTGCCTATAAGGACACTTTATCACAGGGCTGTGTGCAAAGCATCTTGGTTTTTATTAACTACCAGAGCCATCGGATGCCTCCATTTCCAGTAAAATGAAGAGCTAGGGAGGTGTGGCCAACCTCTCCCCTGTGGCATATGGGACAGAGAGACACCCAGACATGGGTGATGAGGGAAAAAGGGTTGTCACATCATAGTCATATGCTTAGGCAGGCCTACAGTGTTTTTCAAATCAAAACAGCTTGTGATCCCCCAGCTGTGGAGATGGGCAGAGACTTTTATTAGATTATCCCCTCAAACCCCAGCCAAATCAAGTCACCAGATTTAAGGCAAAGGGAAATCAGCACAGCCTTCCAGTCTTGGCGACTCTGTGAGCCGACTCAGCAAGGAATGCAACTTCCAGCAGCCCCTCTGGAGTTGGAGTAGCAAGAAATCCAGTTCTGGAAAGGAGCCAGCTTGCCTGGAGGGGGCATTCTTACTAGTGTGTGTTTTTTGTTGTTGTTGTGGCTTCTCCACCCACCCATCCCCTTCCAAAGGCACAATGGAGGGATTGTGTTCCCTACTGTGGACTTCCCTTTTGAAAAACAAACAAGCAGAAGTTTCCCTAATCTGAGGCACATTCAACCATGGAAGGAGGCAGCCAGCAGGTCCAGGGGCAGGGAGGGTGGGAAAGGAAGCTGGGCGTCAGGCACACACGGAGGCTGGGACGGAGCTGGAGAGTGTGCCGGCCGCCTCTGAGGACGGGAAAGCGAAAGGAAGGCCCAGCGTCCGTGGGTTGTGGCTCTTCCACAGACGTCGGTCCATGGGTACAAGGTTCCCAAGTCCCTTCCTTAGGTTTTCTGGAGGTAGATCTGACAGGCTTTCGCCAAGTCTTTCAAGAAGTTGGGGACTCCATTCTGCAAAGCAAAGGAGACTGTCACGTCTAGGTTCTCACAGCTATCACCCCCGATTCCCTGGCATGTGGCTCAGGTAGACAAAGGCGACTCGGGGAAGAATGAAAGACAACAGGGCCTGGACCGGATTTCAAGTTGCCACAGACGATGGCGAAAGGGAAGATCCAGGGTGCAGGTGAGACCAGACAACAGAGGCCACTGCTGTGAGACACTGCCTTATACTTTGGCTTTTGCTGATGAAAAGCTGACATTTCTGAGACACCGTTTCTTGAAAAGAAAATGAAAACACGGGAGATGGAATGGGGCTGGGTTGTTCAGCTCCTCTGAAGATGTCAAAGGACCCGCTTTGCAGAATTAGAGACTGGTGAGGATTTGGGGGCGTGAGGCTGGGTATACTATTGTTTAGGGAGTGTTGACCATTATCCAAGACTTTCCACAAACCTTGTCATATCTACTCCCACTCTATGAAGTAGGCCAGCAGTCGGCAAACTGCGGCTCGCAAGCCACATGCAGCTTTTTGGCCCCTTGAGTGTGGCTCATCCACAAAATACCATGGCCTGGATGAGCTATTTTAAAGAAGTGGCGTTAGAAGAAGTTTTAACTATAAAAAATGTGGCTCTGAAAAGAAATTTCAGTCGTTGTACTGTTGCTATTTGGTTCTGTTGGCTAATGAGTTTGCCGACCACTGAAGTAGGTACTATGCAGTCCCTTTTAAAGGGGAAAAACTCAATGGCTTCCATCGATTACACAGAGCAGGGCCTAGATTCAAATTCACCTGGGTTGGACCCAAAGCCTCTGAGCTTTAACCCGCTCCCAGAGGCTCTGGAGCCCTCCAGCCAGTTACTGGGGTTTGTACACAGCGGGCTGATTGGTCCTGGTGAAGCCAGTCTCCTACGCAGTCTTCAGTGATCGGGGCGACCACTAAGGTTCCCTCTCCTTACAGAGCAACAGAGCAAAACCACAGGAACAAAACCGGAGGCCTTCCCCAGGCGCGGAGACGTCAGGCTGTCTCCCCAGCCAGGCCAGCTCCTCCGTAAGCAGACACAGGGTCCAAAGGCACCATTGTCCGCGCGCGGGGAACAGGCTATTGTCCCGAGGTTCCAGAGAGTGATCCTGGCGGGGGTCTCGGGGCCCTAGCAGGGAGGGGCTGGCATTCCAGCTAAGGATTCTTTGTCTTTTGCCCCAGCTCCATCCTGGGTGTTGGCAACCCCAGTCCTAACCGTGGTCACTCAACCACGCTGCTTCATAAAAGAGCCTCATTAGGCCTGAGACAGCGTGTCTCTTCGGCCTGACAGCCCCACGGCTAAGTCAACATTTGTCAAACACACTTCCCCCCTCTGCCTCCCGGGAGCTCACCTTGGCAGCCCAGTTAATGAGCCAGGACGGAATTTGGCCACCTGGGTTATCGAAGTAATTCATGAAGACTAGAGGGGGAGAGAAAGCACGAGTCAGCAGGAGAAAACAGGTTAGAAAGGTACAGCCACAAACCCTGGGGACCTCCCCGCTTCAGATTCAGGCCCAAAGGGGAGCGGGGAGGTAACACATAACTCGGGTGGATTCTCTCCTCGGCCTTGTCTCCCAGGGCATTAAATGTAAAGATTTGTGAAAACATAGTCAAGGTACATCTTGCTGCTATTTCTTAAGCACCTGGCAAGTGCCAGACACTTGGATAGAGTCTCATTATTTCTCCATTCACTATCCTAACAATCCTAAGGAGTGAGTGAAATTAAACCCCAGGGTACAGGGTAAAATGGAGACTAAGAAGGGTGAGTTGACTTGTCAAGGTGACAGATCTAACAGGCATCAGAACTATGGCTTGGATTTTGTCTCCAGTTCAAGGCCTTCTCATGCCAGTAGGGCAGGTGGCCATGGCCCCACACTCTGCCCCAGCTCTTCTCATGGTTGAACTTGAGGTAGGCAGGCCCCGAGACTCTGGATTTTTGCTGAGAAGGAGCTATGTCCCCCAAACATTCCTATGGGCTCTTTGCCCCACACACAGGACCAACCTGGAGTCAATTCTGAGCTCTCTGGTGGACTCTGATGTTCTATTTCAGTGGTCAGCAAACTCATCAGTCAACAGAGCAGCAAACCACGGCTCAGGAGCCACAGTTTACTGACCACTGTTCTATATCATTGGACAACAGCCAGTAAAGAGTGAATTGGGTCAAATTTAAACATCCACCTTGCACTCTAGCCGAGTTTCTGGGATGAACTGAATCTCTCCCTAGTTTATTTTGCAATCCTGCCCATTCTCTGACCTCAGGGAACGAGGATCATGCATTTACATGCCTCACGATCAGCGTGCCCTTCGCATGGGCGGCCCTGGCCGGTGTGCCGACATGCACCCTGGCTTTACCTTTGCTCCCCTTCTTGCCATCGCTCTCAATCGCCAGGCTCTGCTTATACCCCTTCACCCGGATCACGCCCGGCCTCTCAGCAAACTGTGGCACGGAGGTGCTCTGGGCCAGCACCACGTAGATCTTCCGTCCTTCCACGTCCAGCTCTCGCCGCTGCCGAATGTAGACATACTGCAGTGCCAGTCAAGGCGTGACATCACACCAGCATCTCAGATAGGCAGAAGGAAAGCACCCCAGAAGCCAAAGGGGGGGATTTGTTCCTCCCATGGTCTCCCTGGAACTGTTACTTCACCCAACTGCCCCACATCCTTACCTGCACTGCAAGATTGTGCCTCGTACCACCTGGTGCATCATGTGAGCGTGTGCATTACCCACCTGTAAACCATTCCTTGCTGCTTTTAATTGTGCAGGGAAACCACTCCTTTCTCTAAGAAGGCACTGGGAGATAGCAGAGGATTGATTGCTTGTCAGCTGTGCAATCCTGGCTTATTTACTCAACTTTTCTGAGATGCAGTTTCTCTATGTGGGAAAAGGGGGGACCAGCCCCCAGCAGGCAGGGTTGATGGAGCCATTGCAGGAAGAATGGAGCAGAACAAGCACTCGACCAACATTCCAAGTCATTCCGTTTTGTCCTGACTTCCCCCAAAGCTCTAAGTACTGACCGCTGGGCACAGAGGACAGTCAAGCAATGTACTTACAACTGGTAATTGTAGGGAGGCACTGAATTCCTGAATATTTAACTCTGCGTTAACACTGGTTCACCAAGGATGACAGTTATTTCATCACAATAAACACAGAATAGCCACTATGTTGATAGCACTCTTCTAGGGAAGATCATTAAATCCTAAGAAATGAGAAGTCACTACTTACTAAGCCCTTACCATGTGCTTTCCCTATAGCTTCTATTTTGATCCTGACAAATCACCATGAGTTCAGCACAAGTGCCCAGGTCTAACAGATGACATTACACCAGAAAGGTAAAGAAACATGCCCAAGGTCCCACCATCCAGCCGAAGTGATGAAACCTGAATCAGAACCCAGATCTGGCTTCAAAACCTGTTTAGACTTTCACAGATGGACGGGCTCCACTCTTTGCCTGTATTCTTTCAAATGACAGAATTTTAGATTGAACACTGGAAGCAATTAAATGCCTAAACAATTTTAAAAAATCACAGTTGCACTTACTGTATTAGCAACAACCCATGCACCTCAGAGTCTCAAAAGCACCCACAGTTGTCCCACTCATCACTCGGGCAGCATGAATGATGGTCTATTGCCCTCTGTCTCTAAGTCATGCAGAATAAAGTTCTCAAATGTTTTAGGGAAGAAATTATGTTGTTTTGGCTCTGGGTCTCCTCTCTCCCACTTCACAGTAAATATTGCTCCACTTTCTCCCACAACTTACTTGGCTCAAATGATAGATGTCACCTGACACTCCATTGAGGAAAAATTAACTTGATACATATATTGATTAAAATTTCGCGGTTGGGAGGTCCAGCATGCCACAGAGCCTATGACTGGAGAACAACCAGTTCACTGAGGCCCAGGGGCCCAAAATGCATTTTCCAAGGTCACACAAGGTCACACAGCAAACTGGAGGGTGACTGCATACACATCCTGGGCTCCAAAATTTCTCTCCAAAATGAATGTTCTTTACCGCTGCACTATTCTCTGATTTAAAAATTTTAACAACCCTTATTAGAGAGACATATATGCACATAGAAAGACTAAAAACAACAACAACAACAACTCATGGGATCATGTGGCATGGGTAAGCCAATGAAATACAAGTTTAAGAAGTCCTGAGTATTCACCCCTGCGAATACCTACCCACCAGTGTCCCTGTGAGGTCAGAGAGGCATGGCCTGGTCAAGATCACCATCTCTGGAGACAGCTGGACCTGGTCCCAAACCTGCCTTTTCCACCCACAGCTGTGCGAACCTGAATCAAGTTCTGAACTTCTCTTTGCCTCAGTTTCCCTCACTGTGAAATGGGGATGATGGTGCCCACTGACTGATGACTCTTGTTGGCAGGAGTGGAGAAAACCACATAAAATCTAAGGGGTTAAGTAATCCATAATTTGTTGAAATACATGCCATGTGTAATGTAAGCTATCTAGCAGGATGTGGGAACTGTGGCAAAAAAAATAAACCCTTTGGAGTTTAAAATCTAGTTGGGGGCCAGGTAGACACAAAAACACACACAGACAAAACACACAGAACACACCCACACACTCCCGCTCTTTTTAGGGGATAGTTATTTAGGAACCAACTGACTTAAAGAATGTTAGGACTAGAAAAGTTCCAGTGATTTCCAAAAAGTTATGTTTTCATCCACGAGCCCGGTTACTCAAAGGCTCTTATATGGACATTCAGTGCGTGAAGTGCTCAGCTGCTGTGATTCAAGAGAAAGCTTGCCTGTCGGTCATCCTAACCCCCTACACTGCTCACCCAGCAAATTTCCATCCCACCCTCCCAGGCCCTTAGACCCTAGAGTGGCAGCTCAAACTCCCCACATTCCATTCAACTGCATCATAAGATACATAAGGAAATTGAGGGGAAGAAGCATACATCCAGTGTCCAGAGACAAGATTGATGGAGGGACCACTGTGGGTCCATAAAACATGAGGAGGTATGAGGAGGGCTGGCAGCGTGGGGGGCTCTAGTCCCACTCTGCCACTAATCACCTGTATGGATGCCTCTGTCACTTTAGCTCTCCCTAGACTGGGGAGTGTGTTAAACTTGATTAAAAGGTCTTCCCAAGTTCCCAATTCTTCAAGCCCAATAACTTCAAGCCCTAGAAAACATCTCAGGAAAGTAGAGGCTGCCCTCCAGTGACTGTAGTTCCAGATGCTCCACGTGGTCAGGCCCAGAAAACAGCTTTAGCAGGTGCTTCTGCAAGGATCAAAGACAACGGTGTCCACACGTGCTGGACATACCACCATTGGGCGATGGCCCCGGGGCCCAGCAACCCTTAGAAAGCCGAGAAACAGTGCCCCCTGGGAAAGGATACATCCCTGTTGGACATGGGAAAAGGGTACTTCACTTCCCAGTAGACCACAGTTTCGCCGTTGCATTCTTTTTCATAGAGTTCTGAGGAGAACAAAAGAAGTTAATGCATCTGGAAGCCTCTGTGGTTTCAATTAACATGAAGCCTACACAGGATGACCTCGTAGAACATGATAAACCATTAATGCATACAGCGCAGGATTCTAAAAATGGCAGGCCCATTCATTACCACTGAAAGCTTTGTTGCCTAAGGGCATGGTCCAGCGGATATAAAAGCAGAGTCAACATCAAAGAACCCAACAACAAAACTTGTCTATCTCAGAGCAAAAACAAGATTCTCAGCTAGGAAGCAATGAATCACTCGCTATCCAGCAGGCAAGAATAAACTTTCGGGTTTAAGATCAGAGTAACCACCAGATGTCACTAGAGTACCAACAATTTTGCTTGTAAAACCTTTCTTCCCTCTAGATTTTAAGACATGACCACTGGCTCAGGACTGAGTTGCTTAGTCTAGCTCATTTAGCTGGGAAATAAAGGCTCTGGAGAGCCAAAAACCAGTTTGGCTCAGTGATAGAGCATCGGCCTGCAGACTGAAGGGTCCCGGGTTTGATTTCGGTCAAGGGCATGTGCCTTGCCTGCTGGCACGTGCCTTGCCTGCTGGCACATTCCCAGTGGGGGGTGTGCAGGAGGCAGCTGATCGATGTTTCTCTCTCATCGATGTTTCTGACTTTCTATCCCTCTCCCTTCCTCTCTGTAAAAAAGCAATTATATATATATGTGCACATTTTTTAAAGGTTCTGGAGAAGACAAAGAGAAAGTGGCATCACGGTGACGAAGTGTCTTGCTTCTCTCCCATGTTTCTGTGCACTCTGCCACAGCTGCAGTGACCAAATCTCCTGACTGTCCCATCGTGCTATGGTGTGCAAACAGGGGCCGCTCTTGGAGGCAGGTAGAAAAGGAATTCGATGATATGTAGCCGCTCTCACCCCAGCTGTACTGCAAACATCTCCCTAACATTTAGAGAGGAAGCCAAGCCAAGGGTGCCTTGAGAAGCAGGTGAGGGAAAAAAACATATTATTTAGCTCAGTTTTTGAAAGAAAACCTAATAAAACGCTTGCCCAGCCACTGGTACCACAGGGATTGAAGACTGCCTTGAAATGAAGGGAAGAAGTGGACTCCTGTTGCTTTCCCATGCTCGGAGTTGACTCCCCGTTCGTGGACTAGCATCTCAATGCTCCTTCAGAGCATCACCTCCCCCTCCTTCCCAACTATGTGGTTTCAGCAGATCTGGCTCAGCATTAATCCCAGGGCTGGGAGAGTGGCAAGACATGCGCACGGGGGGGTTAGTTCATGGAGGTGCCTCTGGCCAGGGTCTTAGCTTGCCACTGGAGCAAGTTTAAGCCGAAACGGGGTTTAGTAAAGGCTCTCAGGGAGCTCAGAGAATATCCAGGAGGACCAGAGTTAGGTTTAGACTGCAGGATTGTTCCAGAGAAGCCAGCTGAGTGGACCAGACACCATGGAGTGAGAACCAAATGTTAGAAAGTCTGCCCCAAAGTCAGGATGCCTTTGCTGGGACCATCACCCAAAAATGGATTCTGCACGCTGCCTGCTTCCTCACATTGCTCTCTCTCTCAAACTGAAGACACATGTGCACCTTAAGGGCCACTTCAGTCACATGACTGGAATGGTTGCTGGGGAGACTGGGACAGAAAAAACAGTTTGTCCCTTGGATGGGCGAGCATCACAATTCCCCCTAGATATGAAGCATATCTGAAAACAGAAAGTGACCCAAGACCATGGGAAGGGGCCATAGGAAATAAGCACGTGGCCTATGCTGAGTCGATGAGAGCCAATCCTAGGCTCTGGCTGCCAGCAGCGGGAAGTGGGATTCTCGTTCCTGCTCCTCTGGGGTTAGTCATATGGTTACTTATGAGCCTGGATCTTCTGGTGGCATCTTTGCATGACACAGAAATCTGCCTGAGGATTCGGGCGGAAAAATGGAGTCAAAAGATGGATTGAGGACAGCCCTTGAAAGGAAAGGAGGAGGTGCAGCTCTCCCGGAAGCCAGACACCCGTGGAGTTTCCAGTGCCATAAACCAATAAACTTTGTCCTTTTCTTACACGGGCATTCATTCGCATTTTTGTTACTTACAACCAGGAGACGTGACTACAAGAGTCTTTCAGAGTCTGTGTGACCCTGGACAACTCTGTAGTTCTATGCCACTGTGACTGAGATGGCAGAGGTCTCTCCTAGCTCCACGGCAGGACGACCCCCTGTTTAATGCCTTTCATAATGCCATCACCCATAGGGTACAATCTAAGGACTGCAGACTGGCAGCCAACCTAGGCCTTGGGAATCTGAACCCTCTTCCCACCTTAACTCCAGATTCAGCTGCCCAACTGCTCACAATTTGTACATATTAGGCTGTTTCACATTTTCCTGACTTGACTCATAATGTTCTCTGGGCATGGAATGCCCCTGCACCACTCATCCCCTTACCTGAACTTCCTCACATATAATATTCTTATGCTCAACTTCCAAAACAAAGCTCGGACACCTCCTCCTCCAAAAAGCCTTCCATGACATGTAGGTATACCAGCTTACAGAGAGAACAGAGTGGCCCACTGAGCAAACCGAAGAGTGGATCAGAAAGCATGCAAAGAGCAAGTCCTAGGAATAGCAAAGGCACATTTCAGCCCCGCACTTAAGACGTTTATGCCAAACTTTAAAATGAAACATAACAGAGTAGAAACTAAACCTGTTGCTTTCTGCTTGGTAGAATAAGTCACAATTGATTCTACTTTTTAGCTGACTTTTTAAAAAACAGTGGGTGTTACTCACCTTTCACATATTTGTCCCACTCTCTTCTGTAGTCTAAGTCCATGTAGACATCTGCGAGCACAGCAGGCGGGCAATCCTCCAGAACCCCGAAGACTTTATACTCATACAGTCCCGTCTGCTGTAGAAACAGAACAGGCAGAAACAACCAATTGGTTCCCAAATTGCAAGACGGCTGGATTGCACAGCGTATGAACAACAGCTGAGGCTGGGGTTCGTGCCACACCATTTATCAAGCCTCTTCCTGTCGTCTTGGTGACATGATGATGAAGAAGCAGAGGTGGCCCGCGTTCCCCTGGATCTTAAATTCGGCAGGAGCATTGGTGGTGGTGTTAGCTACAAACAGTATCCAGCTCATGGAAACAGGTGCCATGAAGGGGCATGTGACAAACGAAGCTAGATTCGGAGGACAGGAGTCCTAAATAATTAGGTGGTCAGGGAAGGTGAGGGATGACCTTTAGCAGAATCTCTTGTCCAAAATATTAGAAAGAGCTGTGCATGGGAGAATAAGGAAAGATATTCCTAGTAGGGGAAGGCCCTCAGGTTGACAGACTGAAATGATCAAAGAGCAAAAAGCCCAGGGCTCTGGAGAATTGTGGTGCCCAGGGAGTGGTAGGAGTCGATGCCACAGAGGTGGCGCCAAAGGGATTTGTAAACGCGTGTAAGTGTTAACTATTTTATTCTAACTGCTATGAAAAACCAAGGAATGACTTTAAACAGGGAATGGCTTTAAAAGGATGACTCACTGGCTTGGTAGAAAACAGATCCTAAGAGAGTAAGAAAGTGGTTTAGAAGACAGTGCCATAGTCAAGATAAGAGAAGACAGAGATCTGAATGGGGTGGAAACAACAGTGATGGGGAGAAGTCAGTGACTTAGGGATATATTTTAGAAGTCATGTCAACAACAATTGCAGTGGGGACAGACTGGCTAAGGCAGTGGTCGGCAAACTCATTAGTCAACAGAGCCAAATATCAACAGTACAACGACTGAAATTTCTTTTGAGAGCCAGATATTTTAAACTGAACTTGTTCTAATGCCACTTCTTCAAAATAGAATTGCCTAGGCAGTTGCATTTTGTGGAAGAGCCACACTCAAGGGCCCAAAGAGCCACATGTGGCTCAAAACCCGCAGTTTGCTGACCACAGGGTAAGGGAAAGAGAAAGCAAAGAATTAAGGATAACTCTCAGAACTTTTGCTTGAACAACCAAGCAAATGGGGAGCTCCTTTTTGAAAGAAAAAAAGAAAAGAAAAATATTTGGGAAAGACGTCATTTGTGGGCTGTGAGGTAATCAAGGGTTCCACCTTGAGTTTGAGATGCTTATTAAACATCCAAGTAGGGGGTGTCATATAGGCAGCTAGCATTCAGGGGACAGGTTACTACTTTAGATTCCACGGGGCCTAATGGACCCAACACACTGGTTTATCAATTCTAAGACAGAATTTGTCAACACTGCTTCTTTTTTATATAAAGGACTTATGCATAAAGGGGAAGAAACATCAGTTGCAGGTCATATCCGTCTCTTTTATTCAGGAAAAAACGTTTCTAGATCCCAAAGTTCAAGAACCCTTGTCTTCGAGGGTACTGGGCTGGAGTTGGCCACTACACATTTTCACTCTCCGTACAATGGCAACTTGAAGTTCCTAACCGTCACCTTACCTAAAGGCTCCAATTTGAAGATTAAACCAGTGGCTCTTAAATATGCAAAGGCAAACAAACAGAAAGCAAGCCTTTAGAGCCACTCAACTTCCATGTGCTAACACGTTACTGGGTAATTATGCCTAAGGGAAGCCACCCTCTTCACCGCCATGCTGGAAACTCGCGTGAAGTCAAGGGGGTAACCATGGTGAATCTTTCCAGACATCATGAGGCTTGTTCAAGGGTCTCCTAGTTCAGATGGCATAACCCAGGGGTGAATAACCCAGTTGAGGAATCGCAGGCATATATGAAAGTACCTGGCAAGAAATAGAAGGCCAAATTGCAACGAAATTCAGAAGGATTTTCCAGTTCCAGAAGTCTGAGGCTTTCTACCAAGAGTTTCCTGTCATCAAGTGACAAACTAACGAACCTGAATTCCTTACTTGCTGTGCCATGGGTGCCCCAGTGGAAGGACAGACCTGGAGAGCAACCTCCCCTTCCTGGCCCCACCCCTCACTCACATCTGGAAAGGTAGTGAGGGTTTACCCATAGCCGGCATTTAGACCCACAAGTGTTTTCATCACTGCCGGAAGGAAGACAATTAGCTCCTTGTTCAGGAATATTGGGGGCCCCATTTTCCACACAGGCTGAGGAAAAGGGACAATTATGTCTTGAGATCATTATCTCCCCAACCTGACATGAGTTAGCTTTGGCTATCTGGGTAAATTAAGACAAACTGTTTCCTTAAACTGGCTCCTGGCCCCTCCTGAGGGGCACCACAGCCCTAGTGACCTCAGTGCTATACAGAAAAGAAAACAGAAGCCCTCCAGGAAGAGGAGAATAGAATGAGGTGATTGACGTGACACCGAAGAATGAGCTATTGTGAAGGCTTCCTTTAAACACTCCCCTCCAGGCGGCACTGAGAAAGGCCAGACCGCACAGGAACAAGATACTTGGTAACACCTTTCCTAGTCTAGCAATAGAAAGTTCTTTTCGAGTGCTCGGTGGCCCCACCCAAGGTCCTGGGTCAAAACACGTTTTTCACCCATTATTTCTTTTTAAAAACAAGGATCTCATGTTTTTATTTTGTCTTTTAAAAAATACAGTGAGTCCTAGCCGGCTTGGCTCAGTGGATAGAGCCTCAGCCTGCAGACTGAAGGGTCATGGGTTCGATTCTGGTCAAGGGCACATGCCTGGGATGTGGGCTCGATCCCCAGTAGGGGGTGTGCAGGAGGCAGCCTGATCAATGATTCTCCTATCATTGATGATTCTAAATCTCTCTCCCTCTCCCTTCTTCTCTGAAATCAATAAAAATACATTTTTGTAAAACACAGTGAAATTTTTAGCATTGTAGAAATAATTCATATTCCTTATCGGAAAATTGGAAAATGCCAAAAAAGAATGAATAAAAATGGCATGTGACCCCCCCCCCCATAATCCATAAATACCATAAATATGAAACGCATTTCTTTTAAGTAAATAAATACTTTTCTATGTTACAAAAATGGTAATAATGGTATAAACAGCTTGTGTTTGTATTTTTAACAATATTATATTGAAGCTAAGGAGAGATCACACCTAACTTAGTTATTCTTTTAAGTTATTTCTGTTTCCAAATATTTTTACAAATATAATTACTGCTGGAATCTATTACTTCATACAGACCAAGTTGGTCCATAATTCTAACCTTTTCATTAGGAAAGCTTCCTTAGAGATACATTACATTAACATTTTAAGGTTCTTTATACTTTATATAGATGTTTAAGAAAATTTATACCAATTTATACTCTCCCCAGTTGCAAAGGATCACCTCACCAGGATTGGGTACCACTGTTTGTATAATTTGACAGAAAAAAAAGTACAAATCTTAGCTTAATTTGGGCAAAGTTTTACTATTGACTGAGCTCCTTAAAAGTAGAGATATAAACTATCACATTTGTTGCAGTTATGTTTCTAAGGTTCCTAACATTTCAATAAATTAATACAAATGAGTTTCCTCAAAAGGTTTTAAACCACAATGAAAAATGGCTCCATTTTTTCAATCACACTGGAAAATAACACTATCTACTTGTCTAACGCCCCATTTATAGAACATTTAACTTCCTACACGTCACATAGTGAAAGAATTATTCAGTGGTAGAGCATCAGTCAATATTTAGTATGAAATACAGTTACCGGAAGGAAATACCCCTTTTTTCTTGCTAAAACAACACAGTCAACAGTATTATACTGATATCTGATGTCAGATGGATAAGACCCTTCTCAAGGTGATCACTTTGTAAGTTATATAAATGTCTAATCGCCAGGCTGTACACTTGCAACTAATATAATATTGTATGCCAACTATAATTTAAAAATTTTTAATTATAAAAAAAATTTTTTTTAAAGATTCACATTACAGTTAAGAAAAAAGAACCCCACCCTGGCTCAGTTGTTCAATTTCCTGTCAAGGGCACCTACACTGAAGGCTTGCGGGTCTGATTCCCAGCCCCAGTCAGGGCGTGTATAGTAGGCAACCAATCGATGTGTCTCTCTCACATCAATGTTCCCCTCTCTCTCTCCTTGCCTTCCACTCTCTCTGAAACATATTACTTAATAAGATCGACAGAATAGTGCTGATAAGATATGAACATTTATAAGGAAATACGATTATGTGCAATTTTATCACAACAGTACAGAAGTATACAAGTATTGCTAAAATGTGTGGCCAAGGAAAAGAAGTGAGAGATAACAGACCCTGTCAATGAACATTAAATAGAAGTATATTTAAGTTTACATAGAGATATTTACAATTCCACACACTCTTTTATAAAAAGTGCTGCCTCCTTCCACTAAGTAACTAAGAAAAACAACTACAATCTCGCTGGGACCCACCACGTCCTTAGTTAGCCTTGAGAAGAAATCAAGTTCGGGCTGGCTTTTGACTTGGAAAGTGCTTCCTTTGGTGACCTGTCAACAGCACTGCAACTATGCACTTCGTATTTGAAGTTTTCCCATCACTTGGAACTGCTACCCGTTATTTCAATAATGCCAGCGATTGTTTCTCGCAGCACAATGCCGTTTCCAGACTTATATTCATTATCTCATGTGATCTTTAACATAGCCCTGATTGCCATATACACTGAGTGGCCAGATTATCATCATCTCTGAATATAATAAAAGGCTAATATGCAAATTGTCTCCCTCGACCAGGAGTTCGGCCAGCAGGCAGGCCAGCCAACTGCCCATGTCCCCTCCCCCTAGCCAGGCTGGCTGGACCCAACACATGCACTAATTTCATGCACCAGGGCCTCCTCTAATATATATATTAGAGGAGGCCCTGGTGCATGAATATCAGAGATCATAATAATCTGGCCACTCCGTGTAGATAGAAACATTGGTGTTGCCTCCGTTTTTATACAAAGAACTGAAGTGAGGCTAAATCATGTGCCTGAGTCCTACAGATAGTACTTGGGACAGAAAGAGGGTGATGCCAGCCCCTCCTCCTGCCCACAGTGTCTTCTACTCTGTCCAGACCAC
This sequence comes from Antrozous pallidus, assembly GCA_027563665.1. NCBI lineage: Eukaryota > Metazoa > Chordata > Mammalia > Chiroptera > Vespertilionidae > Antrozous > Antrozous pallidus. Next base: position 26,762,238 of record CM050526.1, on the reverse strand, counting down.
TGTTGCAGACCACATGCTAATGCTTAAGGTAAACAAGACCCATCACACAGTGTATTACAGCCAGAAGGGGCCTTAGACTCTTTATGTAAAAGATGTCAGTGACTTGCCAAGCATCAGTCAGCAACACTGTTGGTGGCATAGCCTGGATGAGAACCTGTTCTTTCCGGTCCCCAAGCCAGGGCTTCTGCCCCAGACCACCCAGGAGGGACCTCCCACGGAGATGCTCCCCTGAGTCCCTAAGCCCAGTGTTTGTCCAATGGGCCTCCAACTACCCCAAGAGGTACTTTTTAGATGCTGCTTCTGGGGGGCTCAGATAAGGACCAGGGAAAACTGGGAATGGAGAAAGGATGAATATTATCACTTTCAACAGAGCAGGGCTATGCTGTCTTTGTTTACGTTATTCCAAAGAGTCATGAAAATACAGAAAATTGTAGCCAGAAACTACAGCTCTGCAGGGGCTTGGCGGCACAGCAGACATAGCGTCTAAGCTCTCCCATCGACTAGCCTTGCTCTTCTCAGTGGCCCAGTGGGTCTAATGAGAGTTCCTACCTAAGGACATGTCTATGATAATTAAATTAGATGATCCACCTAAAGTTCATCACATATATACGATATCACTTTTATTAACAAAGTCAGTATGACACTCTTAATTCCAGACTGAAGAACTCAGGATTCAGAATTGCAACACAATGCATGTTTTTAGGAAAAGGAATATCTACAGAGTACCTACTCCAAGCCGGCACTGTGCTTAATGATTAATAGCCACAATAATCCCTCAAAGTCAGCATGTTATTATCTCCACTTTATAAAAGAAGACCTGGGGGTAGGGGGAGGGGAGTTGGGCCACTTGCTATTAAAATCGTTGATTTTTGAGATGCCCTGGTATTCTGGCTAACTGGTCTTCATATCAAGCTGCTACATTTCATTCTTTCTTTTTTAAAAAAAAATATATTCTTATTGATTTCATAGAGAAAGGGAAGGGAGAAGGAGAGAGAGGAATATCAATGATGAGAGAGAATCATTGATCGGTTGCCTCCTGCATGCCCATCACTGGGGACTGAGCCCACAACCCGGGCATGTGCCCTAACTGGGAATTGAATCATGACCTCCTGGTTCATAGGTCAGCACAGCCACTCAGCCACGCTGGCCAGGCAAGCTGCTACATTTCTTAGCAATGGCTATTCAGATGCCTGCGAGAAAACTGTTCGATTTCTTTTCACTCGCATTCACAGGGTTAACATATGTTGAGGAACAGAACTGCCAATAATGGTACACGTATTTATCCTAAGCATAATAAATTCTGTAAGAGCTAACATGTGTATACATGAGAATTATCAAAATGTCACAATGTTTGCATTTGACATTGCGGTTCCCATGGAGAAGCAATCCCTGGTGGACCCCCAACCCCTCTACCCACCCCTCCACTGACCTCACTCGTTCTCTTCAATTTATGGTGTTTATCTGCATTTACATCACTAACTTCCAGACAGCCTTGATGAATCCCATTTCCCTAATCCTGTAAGCACACCCTGGACTGTGCACTGGATTTTCTTTGCTTTTCACAAAAGAGCTCATTTCTATTCCTCAGCCGGACAGGAAGCCTCCCCAGCCTACGACTGTGGAAGCTGTCCAACGCCAGCCTCTCTGGCAACCAACAGACTCAGATGGTATGAAAAGTAAGCATTTCTCACCAGAGAGAACCAGTTCTAATGGCAAGAGCCAAAGCTACAGCTGCCACTGGGAAGTGTGTACCAAGACTGTGTGGAGACAGTGAGCTAAGTCTGATTTACCAGGTTAGATCTCTCTATGGAAGCAGGGTAGGTTTCATCTCTTAGGATTGCACAGAGCTAGGTAGGTAAGATGATCATGAGAGGTAGCTTACTAAATACCACACTGGGCTGAATGCTTCGCACGGGTTAGCCCACTTAATCCACGAGGATAACAGGAGATACACCAATTCTTCAGACAAAGAAACAGAGGCTGAGAGAAGTTGTAAGAAATAACCTGGGAAAGGCAAACCTTTTGAGAAAAAGGTAGAGGCAGGAGGTAGACTGGTGGCTGGGAGTGGGAACAAGGTGACTGCAAACGAGCAAGAGGTTTCCTGTGGGAGCAACACAACTGTTCTAAAATTAGATAGTGGTGGAGGTGGCATAACTGCATACATTTACTAAAAATCGCTGAACTGTACTTAAAATAAGGAGACTTTTATTATCTGTAAATGACATGTCAATAAAGTTCATATAAACGAACCCTCCATAAATAAGAGAGTTTGTAAAACTCACCTAATGAAGGCCCAACGTGGGCAAGATTCAAGCCAGTGATCTGACAGCAGAGTCCATGGTCTATGACACAGAGTCTATTGTCGCAGAACTCTCTGAACACGTCATTAGATAAATCATAAGCTGCCTGAGTGCCTGTGGCTATATATAGGGTCACCCTGTAATTTACCATTCCAGCTGGCACACTTTTGAGTGTGGCAGTTGTAAACATTTTCTCCAGAACAATAGGTGTAAACTGGGCCTGTGGTGGGTTTATTGGAACATTATCAGTAAATATAATTTGAAAGTATATCAAGCATCTTATCCAACCACAATGGTATGAAACTAGAACCCATATACAAGAAAAAAACTGAAAAACACACAAACACATGGAGGCTAAATAACATGTATATTAGCAATGAGTGAGTTAACAACGAAATCCAGGACAAAATCAAAATGAAAACACAACAACCCCAAATCTATGGGTGTTCATAAGAAAAGATTTACTAACTAAAGCTTAGAAGGAATTCTCTTGCAGGAGGGAGGTACAGGATGGGCGTCAACCTGAAAAACAAATGAGGCTTTAGCAAAGTGGGCCAGGCAGCAAATCATCCTGGATGATGTTAAAGGCCAGTAAGGGTTCTACGGAGGAGCTGGTGTGTAGCCTGAGCCAATAGGGCCTCCACATTTTAATACAGATGGAGATCAAAATGGCTAGGGGCAATGGCCCTCCATCCTGTCTGCTGAGGCTCAATGGCACACCTAGGGGAATCTTATGATACTCTAAACTTGTGAAAACTCGTTAATTTATATCAATGCACCATGACTGTCTTCATCCCCAGAACAGGTGGGAATAAGACATATAGAATGGTTAGTAGGGATAGGAACTGTCTAAATACCACTCAGGTCCCCCCACAGGAGAGAAGTAGTCCCTGCTACATAACAATACACAACAGAAACAATACACAATTCTAAGCCAGTCACTCTTCTCAGCTTACAGGCAATGGATACTATGGGATAAAAGATACAAAAGCAAAAACCCACAGGCCCACGGGGTAGGGCAGTGGTCGGCAAACTCATTAGTCAATAGAGCAGCAAACCGCAGCTCGCAAGCTACATGTGGCTCTCGAGCTACAGTTTGCTGACCACTGAGGTAGGGAATATGGGTGGCTAGAGGACAGGAGCAGTATGCATGAGTTATGGGAGATAAAGCTGGAAAGATGAGTTAAGACCAAACTAGTTCATGGTGAAGGCCTGTGGTGGGGGAGGGTGTCGGAAGAGGTCCATTCAGGGATAGTGGGACATATGTAATATTTTCAAAAATAAAGATTAAAATATAATAACAATAACATTTAAAAAAAAAAAAAACCAAACTAGTTCAGGATAACCTGCGGGCAACATTTGCCTTCCTTCAGAGAAGTGCTATGGAAGCACATTTATGACACAGGACTAGAGCAAGATAGCTTGAGTTCTGATTCCAGTTCAGATCTTGAACAAGCAACCTAACCTTTCCTTAGATTCATTTTCATACATACAGGTAAAAAAAAAAAAAAAAGAAGTATAATCATAGCATTAAGGATGATGTGAGGATTAAGTATCTGCAAAGACTTAAACAGTGCTTGGAACATAAGAAAGCATGAAATGTACTCACTGTTACAACAGTTACCATTAATTCTGCAATGCCATTGAAATCAGCAATGCCACTGAAACGGGAGTGATAAGATCATAGCCCCTTGGTGTTTGGACTGTCGTGTGTAGGATGGGAAGCTGGGAAACTAGTTAAGAGGTCACTGCGTAAAGTGACAAACATATAGGAGAGCAAAGGGAAAGAAAATGGGCCCTATGTCAAATATGTCTGAACAATCGACATATCTGACAAACTTTGGCAAATGCCTGGATGTGGCTGGTAAAGGAAAATGGAATAATCTGAGAGACGATAAACGGACCTTGTCTGAAAACTTGTCCAGTTTTGCACCGAGGTAACTGTTGAAATTTCCCTAGGAAATTAATTCTGTCTGCTCTAGACCGTGAACTTGCTCCCCTTGCTACACCCAGTGGTATATGTAGCAAGACATCCAGAGCTCCGCCCTGCTCTAACACTACGAATACTCTGGTCCTCTGCCAAGAAACCGGGATTTCACTTACCTTGCCTAAGGATGACCTTTAACCTACTTGTCATGAACTGCTATTACACAGAGCAACTGATGACAGGGCACAGGCGCAATATGACCCTCCCACCTGGATGGCTACTTGCTCCAAACGCCTGCAGGAACGCCTGGAGACCTGCTTAATAACCAACTCCACTCCTCCAAGGCCTTCAGGGAATCTTCCCCTCTGAAGCTTCAGACTAAAGTTAGTAAATGCAACTTACAAGAAAGGGGCAGCAGCCAAAAGCAGCAAGTCACTGGAATGGCTAGAGTTGATAGTAAGTCCCTCCTCAGAGACTCTCCTCTCCCCACACACCAGCCACCCTGCACATCCAGTCTCTGAAAGGTCCTTTCTTTGCCATCTACATCCAAACCCGAGGATATTACCCACATACGCACACCCCTGGCACCCACTCCGGAGGTGCATGAGACTAAGAAGCAGACCCAAGTTTTAACTCGACAGTTAACTTCTAACAGACCACACCCCCGTGGGGCCTCAGACCTAAGGCTGAATTCTGATAACCTCCCCACTCCCAGACACTGGACCAAGTCCGCTGGAGGCACCGCCCCAGCGCTCGCTCCTCCCAGCTACAGACGACCCGCCCGGGGCCGGATATCCGCGGCTGCAGCACCTAGGTGCCCCGGGGAAGACTGGCCCTGGCACGCGGCAGCCCCGCGGTCCTCCAGCAGGCAGGCCGCTAACCTGGTCCAGCAGCCGGTAGATGCTGATGCCCAGGGTCTCCATCATTAGCTGCCATTCGGCCCCGGCCAGCGCGGGCTGCTGGAGCTCGGCACAGGCCTCCCGGAACTGCTCTTGGGAGAAGCCACTGGCCCTGGCAGGTTCCATCCTTCTGCAGCCACGGCTCCTTGGCCCGCGGCAGAGGCTGTCCAAAGGCTGGATGTAGGTTCGGGGGCGGGGCGGTAGGGTGGCCCAGCGTGATTGGCAGGGAACAGAGAAGTAATTGAGGGGGAAGGCGGGACTTAGTGGGGGAGGAGTCTAGAATGGGGTGGTCCCAGGAAGGGGCGGGTCTACAGGAGTGGGTGGGGCTAAGCAATAGGTGAAGGTGGCTAAAAAAATAAAATGAGAAAAATTGGATTTGAGCTAGGGAAAGATGGCCGGGGGAGGCTATGGAAATGGGGGCTTGTTTGTAGACGGAAGATAGAAGGAAGACACTAATGTCATCTCAGAAACATCCCATGCGTAATCCATCCCATACTCCTTGAAAATCTCCGGGGTCAGATGCTAGAACTATATATTTCAATATAATTTCTATTCTTTCTGTTACGCATTTTAAACCATTATTCTGTAAAGAGGTCCATGAGATTCTCCAGAAAGCCAAACAAATTTATTCCACAAAAGGGGTGAAGAAACCTAGTCTATAGGGGATCCCCACAAATATATATACACACATTTTGAATAATTATAAAGGCAATGTTTATTAAAATACATTTCATTTTCAAAATTGAGCTATCATCTGTCAAAGTGTGTATACATTGGGGGGGGGGGGGGGACACCCTGTATATTGGATCTACAAGGTAATTTGCCTGCCTAGAGGGTGAAAGATGATCTAAATTTATTATTGAAAGATCCAGAGATGTGGAAGCATGGAACAGACTGTAGAATCTTAGAGGGAAGGTGGGGTGTGTGGGAAGAGATCAAAAAAAGAACTTGTAGGCATATGTGCCTAACCTGTGCACACAGACAAAAGGGTGGTGGAGGCCTGGGGGGGGTGGGGGGAGGGAGGAGGGTGGTTAGAAGAGGTCAAAGGGAGAAAATAAGGGACATATGTAATACTTGCAACAACAAAGATTTTAAAAATAAAATAAATAGAAGTTATTATTGTATCCACCAAGGATTTCTGCATTTTGCATAAATTCAGACTTTTTGCAACTCGAGGACCTTTTTGTCCTCTCGGGTCCCTTGGGTATTACTATAGTTCTTACCACCAGACTGTACTTGGCTTTGAATAAAGTAGATAGTTTAAACATCAGAACAGTATAACACCGCATTAGTGCCAATAAACTCCAAGAACCTGTGTTTCCTCATCTGTAAAATGAGGTAAGAATTGTGCAACCAGTTAGAATTGAGAAAGTAACTACATGAAATAAACATAACACGTGTAATAAAGGCTCTGACATAAAATGTTCTGGCCAAAGTGTAAGAAAAAACAACTAGAAAAAGACCTATAGTAGTAAGTTTGAGGATACACAAACTCCCTGCTGTGACTGAGTGATTGATCAGTGGTGTGTGTGTGTGTGTGTGTGTGTGTGTGTGTGTGTGTGTTGGAGTACTAAAAGTATACCTGTTCTTATTTACTAGTGAAAGCTACAAAGCACCAAGGAAGGGAGAAGTGATTGAAATATACGGGATCATAGATAAAACATCTGGGAAAGATCAGCACTTCTCACTTTCTCTAGGCATGTTTTTCATGGTATAGAACTAATCTGGTTGGTGGGTTCCCCAGATAGAGTCATGATAACCAAAACTAGCTTTGCAGTCTGAGTTCACTCTAAGAACTAGGCAAATCACTTGAATTTTTTAAATGATTTTTTTATTTTTCAATTGCAGTTTATATTAAATCTTATTTATTTTTTATAAACTGTTTACTCCACAGTGATAGAAAAATACTACTATCTATCTCAAGAATTTGCTGGAGGAATATCAAAGTAATACAAACAAAAACACAATGTAAAGTGAAAGTGATTACTTGTAAAATGTAATGTCTCAATAGGTAGCTTCAAACTCTGCAGCTGACTTGATTTTAACCTCTTTCTTTGGCCGTCCAAATCATTCAGTTTTGTTCTGTTCAACTCCTGCTGCTGAATGTCTGCTCCTGCTAAAATGCTTAAGGATTTTATCTCGTTGGGACAATGGAGACCCAAGATAGTGATTTCACTGTCCTTGGGCTCCAAAGCTTGTAAAATAATAACTTGTAAGTCAGTAATGATAGTCTAAGCCTGCAGAGTACTCATTATGAACCAGAAACTATGCTAAGTGTTTTCATTTAATCCTCACAATACCACTCTGAAATCAGTTCTTTTATAATCTCCAGATTTCACATGAAAAAACCAAAAAACTACACTTTGGAGAAGTGATGTAACTTGCTCAAGGTCACAATTCCCTTAGAGTTTAGAGTGTGCTTACTCGGGTCCCGGTCAGCTCTTACTGATGCAGGACCCATAGGCAGGAAGCAGTGAACATAGCTTCTAACCCAACTCTATCTGTAAAGGTTTTCACTCCTAAAAGACTTTTTTATGAACCATGATAGCAATAAAACTATAAAATACTGAATAGGGACATAGATATCACCTTTAGTTTCTTCTCATTTATTTATGCATGTACTCTTGTTTGACATTTCTTAATCATTGATCAATATTTATCACAAATGTCTACATTAATAGATTAAAAATAAATAAACAATTGAAGGCAACATCTGAATCTTCCTTAAGTATGAGGTTGTATGCTTTACGGCCACCACAGCTATTATGGGGTATAAAGATGCATCAGATGCAAATGTTCGTTCTTAGTTTGCCATCTACGTGAACAAAATTAATCAGATAAATTATTTTATGTATGTGTTACATATGATCTAATCCATCACTTCTATAGATAAGAGAATGGAGGCACAAAGAGATAATACCTCGGGTAATAACTGGGTTATTCAGTTAGTCAAACCATGTTGTCACAGATCCATCAAGACCAAGGGTCCCTAGTGCCTTTTCACCTATTAATATGAATAAAATCAGACGTACAAAGCAGGTGTTAGGAAAGATGAGTTTATAGTTTTGCCTCGTGGGGCATCTACTTTGTGTGAACTTTATTAAGTGAAACTGACATTTAAGAAAACTGCATTTGTTGGAATCCTGGAAGGGGTCAGAGAATAAAGTCATCATCCACCTTCCTTCCAGTAAGGAGATTCCAGAGAGAGCTGGAAGTATTGGATTACAGGTCCCTTCCGCTGCCCTGACTAATCAGCATGGGGGATCTGAGTTCAGCACTAGGGCATTTCACACCCAGTGTCTAGGGTTTCACTTGGGCTGTGATCCCCAGACTGCAAACCTGCACTCTCCTATTCAGCGGCATAAACACTGGTGCTTCCTTTTTGTTTGTTTGTTTGTTTTTTCTGGACACTTGGAACTTCTCTTAGAGTGAAGGTCTCCAGTTTGGACCGAAGCCAGGCTGCCTTTCTCTGGGAATGTAGACTAGGCTCCTCATGACTTTAGCTGACTTCATTTAGACCAGTTCTATCTGGGAAAAAGACTCCCTCGGGTCTCCTTTACTCACTATCTCACTAGGGTTGTGTGTCCATGAGAACAAATCAGATTTGCAAATTTGAAGACCTTATAATGATACTCCTCTTTTTCCTTCAAACCCTATGTATAACGAGTCAACAGTTTTTACTAGTTCTGCTGCCCACATAGCTTGGATTTATTTACTTCTTTCCTTTTTTAGAAAATATATTTTTATTGATTCCAGAGAGGAAGGGAGAGGGAGGTAGAAACATCAATAATGAGAGAGAATCATTGATTGACTGCCTCCTGCACATCCCACACTGGGCACTGAGCCCACAACCCTTGCTGAAGCCACCAGCACTGGCCCCTTGACTGCCCAGTGACATTCTAACTGGTTGGTTTCCCTGCTGGAATCCATTCCCCACACAGACAGAGAGAGCTGTGTTAAAAATGTCAAACGTCGTCACTCCCCTCCTTACAATAAGAGTTCACACACAGGCTTCACATTGCGTTAAATAACACTCAAACTTCTCACCCCAGCCTACAAAGTCATGCCATCCTACTGGCCCTTCCTGAATCTCCATCTCCACCCTCTCCTCCCTCCCTCCCCTCCTCACTCACCAGGCTCCAGCCTGATGCTCTTGAGTTCCTGGGTCATGCTAAGTCTTCTTCACCTCAGAAACTTGGCCCTCTTGTTTTCTCTGCTTCCACTGCTCTCCGCAGGCTCTTCACTCATTTTTGTCCTGGTATCAGCCAGAATCTTCTTTCCAAGGACTCTCCTCCCCGAGCCTCTTTGATTTGCTATCTCAGCCTTTTGTTTTCTTTTCCTGTGTAAAAATTGGTTGCCACTTGTGATTGGATTTGTGCCCAGTGGGGGCAGGAGGAAAACAATAAGAAGTAAACTAATAAATGTGAATTGCTTTCCAGCACTGATCTTGATCTGTAATTAGTTGAGCTTTTTCTCCTCCATCAGAGCCTAAGTTCAATAGCAAAGACCTGTCCATCCTCTCACCTCTTTTCCCCCAGTAACTAGCTCATGCCTGGCACATAAATATCTGGTGAGAATCAGTATTAGAAATATATATATATATATATATATATATATATATATACAGAATCCAGATATATATAGCTATATATATATAATCAACAGAATCCTGTATATATGTGTGTATATATATACACACACACACATAGATAGATATAGATATAGATATAGATATAGATATAGATATAGATATAGATATAGATATAGATATGCTAGAGGCCTGGTACATGAAATTTGTGCATAGACGAGGGGAGGAAGGAGTCCCTCAGCCCAGCCTGCAAGCCCTCCAATCTGGGACCTCTCGAGGGATGTCCCAGTAGGATTGGGCCTAAATGGGCAGTCAGACATTTCTCTCACATTCCAGGACTGCTGGCTCCCAACCACTCACCTGCCTGTCTGCCTGCCTGATTGCACCTAACTACTTCTGCCTGCCAGCCAGCCTGATCACCACCTAACCACTCCCTTGCCAGACTGATTGACATCTAACTGCTCCCCTGCTGGCCTGATTGCCCCTAACTACCCTTCCCTGTCAGCTTGGTCCCCCCCAAACTGCCCTCCCTTGTAGGCCTAGCCCTCTCCAACTGCCCCCCCTCCTCCATAAGCCTGGTTGCCCCCAACTGCCCTCCCCTGCAGGCCTGGTCACTCCTAACTGCCCTCTGCTGCAGGCCTGGTCCCCCTTAAGTGCCCTCCCCTGCTGACCATCTTGTAGCAGCCATCTTGTGTCCACATGGGGGCAGCCATCTTGTGGGTTAGAGTGATGGTCAATTTGTATATCACCTCTTTATTAGATAGGATATACTAGTAGCCTGGTTCATGGATTTGTGCACATTGAAAGGGAATCTGGTGGAGATGAACCAGATTTGGGGCCAACAGGGCTCTAGCAGCAAGATAACCCACAGCCAATTCCATGAGAAATTGGGCTCCCTCCTCCCTCTTCTCTGGATCTGGGGTGCAGCTGAACCAGATTCAAAGCTGACAGGGCCCTGGTCAGAGCATTTGCCCCCTGGTGGTCATTGCACATCATAGATATCCATAGAATGGTTGAACAATCAAATGTTGAACAGTCAAATGGTTGCTTTAGGCATATATATATATATATACACACACGTATATATGTCTATATGAATATATATATATAGTGTCTTGAAATGTATACACACACTTTGAATAATTATAAAGACAGTGTTTATTCAAATAGATTTAATTTTCAAGGTTGAATTCTGATCTGTTAAAGTGTATGTGTGTGTGTGTGTGTGTGTGTGTGTGTGTGTGTGTGTGTATGTATTGGAATACCTTATCCTGGCCACCACTATACTAAATTGTTTTGGTGAGCTTCGTTAGTTTTTTAGTTCCTCCTCTCAGTTGTCTACATAGACAATCATACTGTTAGGGGACATGACAAAGATGAATCCACCACAGCATTTCCAACAGCTATCCCAGTGATTTTCCTTCTTTTGGCCTGGAACAGTGGTTTGCGATGTGTTTGAGGAGATGTGTTTCCTTCCTTTGGCTCCATTGTGGGAGAGAGGGTGAACTAGCAGATAGAGCTCCAGGCTCCCCATCCTTGCTTCACTATCAGGAGGTAAGCTTTCACTGGCTTTCTATGTCAGGGGTGTGCAAAAGAGTTTATGAGGGAGGGATTCTACTGTTAATGATAAACTTGAAAATTACTGGGCTAGAACCTCTGGTACAATGCTATCATAGCCATTTTTGTCTCTTTTAAAACTACCATTTGTTGACTATTTATATGAGCAGGAACTATGCTTATTAACGGTACATTTCTTACTATAAACTATCAGTTGTGTGTCAATATGTCCATTTAACAGATTATTAAAAAAAAACACTAAGTGACACATCTATAGATACACAGAAAGTAAATACTACAAACAGGATGCAAATCCAGATCTTTCTAATCTTAGCCATTTCGCATAACTACCAACATAAATAAAGCATATATGAGGACATTTTTATTTTATTGTATTTTGTGCACACGTGTGCTACAATATTTTTTATCTTTGTTATTGTTAACAGTATTACAGATGTCCCCCAATTTTCCTTCTTTATCCCCTCATGAGGAGATTTTTAAATACTTTTTTCCCTTTAGTAATTTAAAGACAGACAAATTGCATTTCCTAAAAAATGTCTGCAACAATATCTCTTACCCCACATAACCTTTTATGATGTGACTTTCACCCTTGTCCCACCAAGAGGTAGAGTCTGCATCCTTTGTTCTTGAATCTGCTGGTCCTCTGAACCCTCAGCAGTGATACTCTGTAACTTTTAAGACCAGGCAGTAGAAGACAATGCAGCTTCCCGTTTCTCTTAACACTTCTGCTCAGAACCCAGACACCATGATATGAGAAAACCCAAGCAGCCTGTGAAGATCTCCAGGGAAAGGATCTAAGGCCTCTAGCCCTCAGCCCTGCTGAGCTCCGAGACAGCAGTGAGCATCAGCTTGCCGGCCATGTGAGTCAGTAGTTGAACAGGGCAAATGTAGTTCTAATTTTCACCTACTCTTTCCAGATCTCAGATTAGTCCTTCTTCATGAGTGTCAACTCTCATTCTGGAGATGAAATGTCTTCTTACTTGAAAATTACTTATTTTGGAAAAGATTTTATTGAGGAAAAGATTTTAAATCGTATTAAAATGTTTGCTCTTTGCTTATAATAGATGTATTTTCATGCCCGTTAGTAAGGAGATTTTTTATTTTCTTTCTGGTCATTGCATCACTGTAAGAAGCAGTGTAGGGAATGGAAAAGGGTGGGAGAAATACTTGAGAGTACGGTACATTCTGATCTTGGGTACTGGTGAATCATTTTTAGCTGCTGATATTAATGATGGAGTATTATCAATGTTGGCTCTAACTTCTGACATATCTTCATGAAGAATATAGGACATGAAAAGAAAATTTAAAAAAAAAACAGCAATGGGGAAACTAAAAGCTGACTCATGTGAACTTTTAAATATATAAAGATATTACGGGACATCCTTGCAATGGAACACTGTGTAGCCTTTCTGATGATCCAGTTACTGATGTGGAAAGATGTTGGCCATATTTGGATAGTGTTAATAGTCAGTTTGTAAAAATTATAGAAAAACAGGAATGATCCTATTATTGTAAGAAAATAACATACAGTATATATATAGAGAGAGAAAATTGAAGATACAGGGAAAAGTTGACAGTTCTAGTAAAAGGAAAGTTAACATTTGATGTTTATTCTCTATTTTTTTCTACTTTTTTATTATTTAGTTATAATATCTAATCTTTACATGATTATACCAGGTTCTCCTGGTGTCATTAAAAAGGAAAAAAAGAGAACACCATGATTCTTTAAAGTGGTAATTTGTGTGTTATAACTTTCAGTCACAGGTGTGAAAATTATGATCTTTTTGTTCAAAACAGTTAAATTTGATAATTTAATACAGACTTGTAGTTGGTAGAGGCTGCACAGGAGAGGGAAGTTAGGGGTGACCAAGCCGACAGAGGAGGGAAGTTGGGGGCAAACAGGCTGGCAGGGGAGCAGTTAGACATCAATTAGTCTGGCAGGGTAGTGGTTAGGGGGTGATCAGGCTGGCAGGCAGAAGAGGTTAGGGGCAATCAGGGAGACAAGCAGGTGAGCAGTTTGGAGCTAGCAGTCCTGGATTGTGAGAAGGCTGTCTGACTGCCCGTTTAGGCCTGATCCTACTGGGGTCCCAGATTGGAGAGGGTGCAGGCTGGGCTGAGGGATATCCCCTGCCTCCTGTGCATGAATTTCATGCACCAGGCCTCTAGTATTAAAAATAATTGAGTGCTTATTTTTTTTTGTCAGACACTAACATATACTTTATATATTGCAATTTCTTATTTAAAATGAATTTTGTAAGTTGCACCAGACATTGTAGACAGATTAGTACAATCTTCATAAGGTTTTGACTAAAGAAAAGTCCAGAAAACTTTAGAGACACTGACAAAAATTGTACAGCTACAGGCCACTTCACAGTTTGTTAAACGCTTTCAGAGTTATTGTTTCATTTTATGCAACATCATGTGAAATAGATCCATCTTTTAAAACAGGCTAAATTGTTTATGAAGTGTAACAAGTTATTTTCTCATCCAGGTACATGTGTCTGAGCATACTAGTTTCACTACGCTATCTCCTTAGTAATATAGAACTGAAACCGGACAATCAATGGGTCTGGGTTGCCTGTCACAACTTGAGCCAATTAGACAAAGACAGGGTTGAACTATATATGAGCATTTATTCCAATAATGCTGGCAGTATGGGAGAGCAGCAGGTCATCCACAAAAATCTGCTCTACTCTGCCCCATAAGTCAACTGCTTATATGGAGTAGAAGAATAAAGATTACATGGGAGAGGAGGAATTCCAGGCAAGGTACATTGATTATAGGTTATAGGCAATGCAGGCTGGGGGATGCAAATGGTGGCCACCTCTGGGACCAGATTACAGGCAACAAGGTTGTTAACCTTTCCATGATGATAGGCAGTTCTTGGAAAAGGAGAACGGACTGACTGCATTCCTAGGTTAACTCCTATGTCCCAGGGCATACAGCTCTCAGCCAGGTAAGAATGACCTTTCTCAGACCTCTTCAGAGATAAATAAATGTGAAAACAAAGGATGACAGCAAATACTGTGAAGAACTGCAGTGATGCAATGACCAGAAAGAAAATAAAAAATCCCCAGAAAGCAGGCTGGAACACTTGGAAATATGTGATATAAATGATAGAGATTTCGAGATTGTAGTGCTGAAATTACTCAGTGGGATGCGATGAAATACTGGCAGGCAATTCAGTGCACTCAGAAAACAAATCTATGAACAAAATGAATATTTTACTAAGGGATTTGAAATTTTAAGGAAGAAACAATCAGAAATCCTGGAAATGAAGCATGCAATTAAGGAGATTAAAAGTGAGCTACTGAGTGTAGAAAACAGAACCAACCACTTAGAGGAAAGAATTAGTGATATCCAAGATAAGAATCAATAAATGATGCAAAGGAGAGGAAGCCACAAGCTGTGGATGCTGGTAGTTCTAAACAGGGTACTCAGGGCCAGTCACAAACAGAGTCTGACATTGTCCTGCTCTGGAGATTGAGAGTTGTAGCGGATCTACCGTATACACAGACACAAATCCAAAGGAGGCATCCAAAATGGGGAGACAAAACAACAACAACAACAACAAAAAGCCCAAAATGAAAGAACAAGAGAATTCTCTAGAAGAAGAGCTAAATGAAACAGGGATAAGAAGTTTATCAGACATAGAGTTCAAAATAATGATGGCAAAGAAGCTCAACAGCATGAGAAAAAATATAGTAACTATGAAGAATGACAGCTCTAATAAAGAACAGTGGTTGAGCATCAACCTATAGACCAGGAGGCCATGTTTCGATGCCTGGTTGGGGCACATGCCTGGATTGTGGGCTCAGTCTCCAGTGTGGGGCATGCAGGAGGCAGCTAGGCAGTGATTCTCTCTCAACATTGATGTTTCCATCTCTCCCTCTCCCTTCAGGAACATATGGCAGATTAGGAGAAGTTAAGGATCAGATCAGTGAATTAGAAGACAGGGTAAGAAAAAACCATTCAATCAGAGAATCAAAAAGGAAAAAACAATTAAAAAACAGGAGGACAGCTTAAGGGAGCTGTGGGACAACATGAAAATGTAACAATATTATCATAATAAGAGTGCCATTAGGGCAGAGAGTGAACAAGGGATTGAGAACATGTTTGAAGAAATAATAACAGAAAACTTTCCTACCTGGTGAAGGAAAAAAATCACGCAAGTTCAGGAGGCACAGAGAGTCCCAAGCAAGAAGAATACAAGTAGGCTTAACTTTTCCTCCATGTCTGTTCAAACTTCTGTTTTTCCTCCTCCAGAATGCCATCCCTTCCCTCTCTATCCCAATAGATCCAAATCCTGCTTCTCCTGCGCCCCAGCTGAAGTGCCACCTCTTCCTAGAAGCCTTCCCTTTTGCCTAATTTATTCTCTGAGGGCATTTCCATTTTTACCATGTTAGTGGCATAAAAGTTTTATTCTCGTCCAAAGCTCCTTAGAAGTGTATGGAGTAGGTATTCAGTATTTTTTGCTAAATAAACTATTGAATGAAAAATGATAAAGTGAGTGGTTTATTCAGAATTACAGTCCATTTGTTTTCACCTCTTAAAAGAAAATATCTGAGTTCCCAACTCTCCCCAAAGGGCTCATCCTACTCAGCCCTGCCTCACTCTCAGCACCAGGTCTAGGTGAGACTTTACTTCCTTGTCCTTCTCCAGCCAAACCTGCCCTTCAATGCCTGACAAGGAAACGCATGAATTATTTCAGGCCACCAGGGGGCCTCATGCTACTATTTGAATGATTACATTGTAATGACTCACATGAGATTCTATCTGGAGATAAACACATCTCTCCTGGATGTGAGAACTCAGTGAAAAGTCTCCATTGAGCCCACTCCTTCCCTCCTCCCTAGACGAATTCACATTAGCTGCTTCTGGGTTCTCCTGGGAAGTATGGGAGGGATTTGCCCTGTCTAGGCAGCTTTGGTCACACTAAAGGGAACACAGCCCTGCAAAGACATAGTCCTATGCACAGAGATAGTCCTCGTCAAGCCCAGACTTAAATTATGATAGCACAATGATCTCATAATGTGTGTTTATTGGGCAATGTTTGTCCTTACAAATGATTTTATTATATATCAATAAGCAGGTGTTAAATGCATTCATAAGCATGATGTACTAGTATTAAAATGATAACCTGGCCCCATCCTGGAGCATGAGAAACTCTCTGAAACTAACAGGATTTTCCCTAAAACCCACATATCCCAGAATGCACAGAAACAATGTTTAACCTCATCCTGTGGAGCACGTCTCTGTCCAGGTGAGAACCATAGCCACACAGAAGAACCTGTTCTTCCCACCTTACTGTCTTAATTAATTTAGGGATTCTTGCCTAGAGAGAGTGATCAAAGTTAAGTCCATTATGCCAGTGGTCAAGCCCAGGATAGCCAGGTCATAGATTTTCACACCTACTTCTTTGTATGAGAGAGAGAGAGAGAGAGAGAGAGAGAGAGAGAGAGAGAGAGAGAGAAAGAAGAAGAAGAAGAAGAAGAAGAAGAAGAAGAAGAAGAAGAAGAAGAAGAAGAAGAAGAAGAAGAAGAAGAAGAAGAAGAAGAAGAAGGAGGAGGAGGAGGAGGAGGAGGAGGAGGAGGAGGAGGAGGAGGAGGAGGAGGAGGAGGAAGAGGGGGAGAGAAGAAAATTAAAAAAGCTATCCTTATCTCTGAGAGAAAGTATTATGGTTTTGAACTTGGAATTTATGGTTATGAATCCCATTTCTTCTGGTAAACTAGTGAGATGATCTTCTGAAGTTAAACCTCATTTTAAAAATAAGGTTAATTTTTAAGAAATTATTTTGTAAACTACAAAGTACTACATAATTGCAAAATTGTTATTTATTATAATATTTCATGTTGATCTCTGCTCTTTTCTCTACCCACTATCCCAACATGTCATTTAGCATCAAGCAGCCCCTTGTTTTGATAAAGGCTTTAACCAGTCACTGTGTTTAACCTTGACATTAACCACAAGGCTTTCTAAACCCAAGATAAACTGGGGAAAGCACCTGTTCCACAGATGAGTCATGAGTTACATTTCCTCAGTCATAATCTTCAGTGCTTTCACATATACTGCAGTCAGTGTAAAGGTATATTTAATATGGAAATTCAGTTAGGTGCCCTCCACAACAACAGCCAATAAGGAGAATATGAAATTCCCTCCTCCTTCCCCTGCCATTATAGCCAACTTGTCCTAGGCTGCCCCACAGAAAGGAAGACCAGGGCAGAAATCTAAAGAAAAACAAAAGAAGTAAATTCCTGGTTCCTGGCTTTTGAACTTTCAAGGGCACCAGTGATAGAAGGCTTATCTAAGGAATTTCAAGGGAATTTTGTTTATACTTGATTTTTACATCACTCCCCGACTTTAGCACTTAATCTTGTGCACAACAGACTCCACTGTACTTGATGTTACCTGGTATTCTCCCCCACACTTTGAGGCTACAAGTGCTAGCACCCACCCAGCTCTGCAGAGTACAAACTGCAGTCCAGAGAAAGTGACTTACCTCAGTCAAGGTCTCTCATCAAGTGAAGTCTAGAGATTGGCCCTTCATCCAGCAAAGCCTCTTGCAAATGCCTGTAGAACCCACAGAAACTATGAGATGATAAGCATTTGTGGTTGTAAGTTGCTTAGTTTTGGAGTAATCTGTTATTCAGCAATAGATCACTAATACTATGCTATTATGAAATTTCTTCCATGTGATTCTTGGTGTCCATGTGTATATATTTCTGTTGAGTACAGACCGAGGAGTGGAATTCTGGCTAAAAGATAAGTATGTGTTCGGCTTCACTGGTTGAATGGATTTATTCTACTGGCACTACAATAAAGAGCTGGATATATCACATCTTCATCCATTTGTTATCAAGTCATCACCTGTAGGACAACTTCTATGATTACCCCTGAAGTGTGTTAAGCTTCCCTGCTATGCACTTTGCTCACATCTGCCTCTAGTGTCAAGTGGATGATGTTCTGAATCTTGAATTTTCCACACAGGACACTCAAGAAGGCTGAGGATGGGAGCATTAGCTCTGGTGGCAAAAGACTCAACCAAGGCCCCAAGGCAGCCCCATGTTCACAATAGGATTCTAAAATGCTACAAATATATACTTTTCCTCTTTTTCATTTTAGTCATCTAATTGCTTTGAAAGCATATATTTAGAAAATGGATGCAGCAACAGAATTTAGGATGTGATAGGGCAGAGCAGGATAGAGGTTGGAGAAAAAATTAAGAGTAGAAAAATAAGATTTATATATGGGCTTGGAAGAGGCAAAGAAACAGAAGATAAATTCTCAAGGCAGTGTTCTAGAGACCAGGAAAAGTGGCTAGAGAGTGGGCGTTTCGCTGTTCTCCAAACATTAAGCTCTGAGTTTTGCTTGAATAATCTCATTTGATCCTCACAACAATCCAATAAAGCAGGTACTATTATTATCTCCATTTTTCAGATAAGGGAACTCAACTTACAGATGAGTCACAGATGAAGCCAATAATTGTAAGCATACAGTTAATGGAATAGGACCCAAGATCAAACTCTAGAACCCACTCACTTCACCATTATTCTCTACTCCCTGGTACATCATAATCTTTCAATACCCGATTCTTGAATAAAAAATGTCTTATCAGAAATTGAGCAACACTGGGTCAAGAGTCTAAGCTAAAGCAAGAAGGAGTCAATAGTTTTGAGAAACCAGGATAACTACCATGAATAACTACTGAATCTTTTGCCATCAGAAACCAGGTCTTCTTTATCACTGCCTCCATATATTTGTAGCATTTTACAATCCTATTGTGAACATGGGGCTGCCTTGGGGCCTTGGTCCCGTCTTTTGCCACCAAGCTAATGCTCTCATCATCAGCCTCCTTGATGTTCTGTGTGGAAAATTCAAGACTCAGAACATCAGCCACTTGACATTAGAGGCAGATATGACCAAAGTACATAGCAGGGAAGCTTAACACACTTCAGGGGTAATCAAAGTCTTCCTGCAGGTGGTGACTTCATAAGGCCAGGACCGGCAGAGGAGTTAGCTGTGTAAAGGGAGAGAGGAAGAGCAGTCAGGGATACTCTCAGGGGTACAATGGCTGAATGATGATAGGTCCTGGAGAAAGCTCACCTTCAGTCTCTCCAACTCCCTGGGTTATTATAAGGCTAAATTGAAAGAACTTCTTAAGGGGATTTATCAGTTGCAAAATTCTGTCCAAGCAATGAGGCTCATAACTCTGACATCCACAGGGCTCAAAGTTAAGAGGAAAGAACCAAATGTTCAGGTTCTAATTGAGCAGAAACGCTTCCCTTCAACCTATAAGCACTACAAGGGTCATGAATAAGCAATACTATCATAATAAAACTCTTCCTCCTCATCATCACAAGTACTATCTTCCCTGAAGACAGTGTAGCACTGAGGATAAAGGCTTGAACTCTAGAGACAAAGTTCCTGGATTTGAAATACATCTTTACTGCTTATGAGCTGTGTGTTTCCATACAAGTCAACTTCTCCATGCCTCAGTTTCCTCATCAACAAAATGGGAAGAATAATGCTACACCCCTTAAGGTAATACTAAAAATTAATGAACTCAACAGGTATAAAGTCCTTTATGTCAATGACTGGTACTCAATATATTACCTAGCAGTACTATTATCTATCTTAAAATTTATTTTAAGTTAATTTTTAAAATTAATTTTTCTAGCTTATATATATCTTGAGTTTGTGTGATGCATAGAACTACCAAACCTACACACAAAAATCAGTTTAAGTGGGATAGTAATAGAGAAATAGCCATTTACCTCATGAGTGAAATTGCACACAATGAGAGAGAATGAGTTGACACAGAAATTTTCATTGGGCAATATCTGGCAGGAGCCCACCCCTTCCATATCCATGTATCTACCAATGTTTTGTTTCCTCAGTCAGAAGTTATGTTCAGTGTATCCACAATCAAATTTTTGCATATCATAAATAACCCTAATGCCATAAAGCTCACTGTTATAGGGCCAGTTGGTGTTTGCCTAGTGCTCTGATGTATACAAAGATTATAAGAAGGAACTTCAGAAGGACAGGGATATACACTGAGTAGCCAGATTATTATAATCTCTGAAAGCATAATAATCTGGCCACTCAGTGTATAGCCTATATATGCAAACTGTCCCCTTAACCAAGAGTTCGACCAGCAGGCAGGCCAGCCAACCGCCCATATCCCCTGCCCCTGGCCAGGCTGGCCGAACCTCACTCATGCACAAAATCATGCACCAGGCCTCTAATATATATATATATACACACACTGAGTGGCCAGATTATTATGTGTCCAGAGATCATAATAATCTGGCCGCTCAGTGTATAGACTTATCCCTTTCTCTGCTCATGTGGGCATGTGACCTGGGTGCTTATACAGGAATTTGTTACAAGAATGCAAGTCACACAGCTGTGTGGCTGCTCCCTTTGGGTGGCGTGGCCAGAGGGGAGAAGCCCAGAGGAAATGCGCACTCCATGGGACCGGAGCACACCCTTCTGGCAGCCTCTGGGAAGTCCAATTGCTTCTCCAAAACCTGTCAAAATTCTCCCTCCCAAAGCCTTGTTGGTACAGCAGGACCTGCTTCCTGTTCCCAGAGAGACTCACCCTTGGACTTTCCTATCAGTCTTCCCTAAAGTTGGCTGCTCCTGTGTCCTGTCACATAAACTGTGAACCGAGGTCTCGGACTTACGTCATGTCATGTCAGTCACAGCGGAGTAAGGCTCCGCAGGTGGCAGTTCTGGCTCCTGCTGCCTCACTTTCAGATTCAAGTGGTTGTTTATGAAATGATCGAGCTGCTTTGTGCATTGGCTCTGGATCTGCAAGAGTGGAAATTAGGTGCGCAGACACTACAGAGCCAGGACCTCTGATTGGAGCCGTAGAAAACCTTTGCACCGCAGACAGTCTCTAAGCCAGATGCCCGTGACTCTCCTCACAGGGAAATAGACGAATATACACAGTAAAAGGTCAATGGCTTTACTGACAGATGCTGCACCAGGGAGTTTCTTTTTGTGTGTGTGTGTTGTTGTTGTTTTTTTCAAAAGAGGCTTCCTACAGCTGTCCTGGTAGCTTGGATTGTTGTGTTAATTATTGCCCCAACTTGTCTTGTCTATGTTCTCTGATATTATAAACTCAAATAGGACTTTTTAAAATAGAATAAAAGGGAAAAATAGTAAAGGCTCTAGAGACAGGGCCCTGAGAACTGACAGATGGGACTCTGAGAGGTCGAAAAGGCCACCAAAAAGGAAAAGAGATTGAAACCCAAGTTTCCTGACTTCCAGTTCATAGCTGTTTTCATTGCACAACCAGAGTGGGCATCATAAACGTTAATTCTGTTGTGGAATTGCTCCAAAGCATGACCCTGTGACTTTAGGGAAAAAAAGATCAAGTTATATCAGTGCTGTCAAGAAAATTTTCCAAGCTCAGTTTAGCTTAGAAAATAAATAGCAAGAAATAAGGCCAGGGAGAGAGATTCCCCAGAGACTATGGAGCCCATCAAATTGGAAGTCATGCACAGTTATCGATGGCAGATCTGCTGGCCAGCTGCATGTGCCCACTGGCTTTCTACGTGGACTTGATGCCACTCAGTGTGTACACGATGAGAGAAACATTGTGTTCTCCTTCTGTGGCCATGCCCTTTGGGTCATATTAGCAAGTTTTACCATTGTTTTCACAAAGACAATAATTCCTGGTTCCTGTAAGCATTTCAGACTCGCTGCCGGTGAGCTGCATGCCTCGTTTATTTGGCCCTTGTTGGCCTTTGAGTTTGACATGCTTCCTGTAGAATGTATTTCAATAAATAATATAGAGACAGCAAGGTATCATCTTGTGCATGAGACTTGAACATTTTTATCTAGTGGAAGAGTGTGCAAGAGATTTGTTCTCTTCATTGACATGATCAACATACAATAAGTTCAAAAATTAAATAGTTCTATTTTGAGCTCAGTTCGGCTGAGAAAATGGTTCCATTTCCCACTTCTCACCCACGTTGTGGACCTCAAAGACTTTCTGTGTCGATAAAAATGCTGCCAGTGTCTTCAGTTGCAATCAGGATAAATGCCTATTTTTTTTCTGGCAAAATGATCATTTCAAAATACAAAAGTTTATTTTGAGTTAAGTAGAACTTCCTAATGAGGAACAGAAAGTCTGCACATAATCTGAACATAGACACAATATCGCATGAGGATTAGGAAGGTAAACTTTGGAGTCAAACAAGCTTTGGTTCTTTCCCAAATGGTGACTTTCCAAGGCCAGTGGTCGGCAGACTCATTAGTCAACAGAGCCAAATATCAACAGTACAATGATTGAAATTTCTTTTGAGAGCCGAAAACCAACTTCTGCTCATGGGCCACGAAGTTTCAATTGCACTGTACGTGCGTGCCCGCATGTGGTATTTTGTGGAAGATCCACACTCAAGGGGCCAAACAGCCGCAAGCGGCACGAGAGGCATGGCTTGCTGACCACTGTCCAAGGCAGGTCCCTGAATCTCTTTATTTATAATGGCACTACCTCTTGGATTATTTGTGAGTATTAAGTAAAATAATAAATTTATAAAAGGTGTATAGCAAAAGTTAATACCCAATAATGCTGCTGCTCCGGGTCTTCATAGTCATGTACCTTACTGTGACCTTCATGCCCATCACCTGCAGCAACCCACAGCATCCAACAGCCACCAGCACTCCTGTAGCAGCAGCAAGAAGGTCCCTAAGGCTGTAACCTGGTTATCTATGATCTCCCCTAGGAGTTTGGAGACACAGAGCTGACGCAGATGTTCCTGCTCTTTGGCAATGTCATCTCCTTCAAGGTGTTTATGGTTCAGACCATCAAACAGAACAAATATTTTGGCATCATGAGTTTGGACAACCTGGCCAGCTGACAGACCACCACCCAGACTGGGCATGCCTTTCAGATCAGCATGAAGAGGCTAAAAGTGCATCTGAAGTGGCCCAAAAACCTGGGACACCCCTACTGACCATACCCCAGCCACCAGGGGGCTATGGGCTTGGCCCAGGTGAGGGGCCTTTCACCCCAGGAGGGTTTTCCCCACTTCCAACTGATCCAGGACTTTTCTGTAGATTACAACTGAGTTTGAACACCAGCTTTCTCTCTCCTCTCCTGTCTCCACTGCCCCCTTCCCCAGATGGGAAATGTTACTGAGGAGGTCACCATTTCCTCCTGGGAGACCTACCCTCCATGACCTTGGTGGCTTCCCAAAATAAATCACAACTTTTCATAAATATATGAAAAAGATTTTTTTTTAAATGTTGATCTTTCTGATCAGGTACAAAGAATAAAAATGGGGGTGGGTGGGAATCAAACAATGGATTTTTATGTCCTAGCTGGGGCTGGGAAGAAGATTCCCAGATGTGTTGACCAACCTGGAAAAAAAAAGCAAAACACATAATAAAAGAAAAAAAAATCTTTGGACCAACTTGTTTCAATATTCCTGAGTTTGATAATTATTCCAAGACATTCCCTAGTGTGCCTGTATCCTGTGTGTCTGTGTGTGAAAACATGTACTCAGGGGCCAAGAGGGGGCCTCATCTGTGTCTCCAATGCCCACCAAGCTTCCGCCAGGCCTGGCGTGCTGTGGCATGTGTCCTAGTCCATGTTTACTGGCTGTAAATACCATTTTTATACTCTGCACCAATGATCTGTATGACTTGTACAATGGACTTTATTTCTGCTACTAGTAATTTCATAAAGTTTCAACTTGCAAAACCAACTTTTGGGAACAAACCAACACACACACACACATACATACACACACACACACACACACACACACACACACACACACACACGGCAAGAAAAGGACTTAGGGGAAACGGTGGGTTGGTGAATTTTGTGGCTGGAGAGATCCTTGTCCCCAGGGTGTGTTGTGTTTCAGGGGAGAAGCTGCAAGCATCATCTTTCTAAAATGCCTCTCTTTGGTCTGGAAAAATGGAAAGTTTCTTTAATCAAAGTTTTCCTTGTTACAAAAAATACTCAATAAATACTTAAGTTTATTAATTAGATGGAACCTTTGGCTAGATCTACATGGTATCTATCCACTATCCAAAGAATTCCAGCAAAATGAATAACTGAATACTTAATGAAATGGAATAGTTAACATACATGGCACTAAACATCTGAATGCTTCAAAATTATCCATTGGAATAATCATCTGAGCGTTCAGGTTTATATCTGCCTTCAATGTAGAGTCTTTCTTTCATTTATTTGTTAATTTACTTGGCAAAGACTTTCTATAAACACACACACAATTGCTGATATCCTTCAGGGACGTATGGGGGACTATCCAGTCAACATGATCTTGGTAAAGTGCAATAGGAAGATGTGTTTACATTGCATGAGGCCCCAAATGACATTCTGAAGAAATCCATAGCAGACTTGTATTGCCTCTTTTTAAAATCATTAACTCATGGGGCAACATAAAATTAGTTATTGGCAAGACAAAGGCTGCTTTTCCACAGGTAAAGTGGGAAAATTAAAATTTTCTATATTTTCTCTTCTGCATGAGTAGTGCCTTGGAGTGGTGATTCATGGGAAAACATTTTCATTCCCAGAAAACATCTCTGGGGTGCTTTTTCTACTCTAGGCACTGTATAGAAAGAATTACATAGTTATGTTCTTATTTTCAAGGAGTTTAAAATGGAACTTTAAAATTGAATCAATATATTCTTTGCATAGAGTCAGTACAATTAAAGGTTCAAATTATAATGCTTAAAATATTTATGTTCTTGTCTATGCAAAAAGTTAGCAATCTCAAGTCATCAGTGTATACTGGACCTGTGTCTGCAATCATCTATAGATGCGTAGAGTGAAGTGAATTATAAATTCATTCCCATAAGTGGGAGATCCACCTGCCAGCCTAAGACAGCATTATTTGGCAATTCAGACAATGCTTCACAAACTAGCAGTTGGGTAGTAACACAACTTTCTCTAGTATTTTGCCTCTTCAATTGAGAAGTGGATACCTATGCTAACAAAATCAAGTTCATGACCTCCACTGGTACCTGCTCCTTGTCCTGGCCTTCTATTTCTGCTGACAGTATCACTAAGTTATTCATCACGGAGGCTTTAAAACCTTCCAAATCTCTCTTCCTTTGTCTCCTCCCCCTTGACATTCATTGACAATGTTTGCTGATTCCCCCACTGGAGTAACCTCCAACTGCTAGGGTCACCGAAGGAGGAATGCACAAGGCCAATGTGGAAGAGATTATAAACTTAATAGGTCATCTGGATACCAGAAGGGCTGAACCCCAAAATGGTGCCAGCCCCCAAAGACAGGGAGGCAGATGTTTGTAAACGACTCTAGGTGGATTTTTTTCTGGGCAGAGACTTGTCTGTGCAGGCCCAGATTCTGGGAAACTCCAGAGGGGAGAGATAATAGTCTTAGCAAGTGGAATGTGGCCTACGCATGTAGAATGTCCATTGTGAAGTGGCCTGCAGGTCAGTTCCCAGGGGAGGGAATACCTATTCCATTATTTGAGCAGACCTAACACCAACCTTCACACATGACTCAATATCAGACCCTGACTCCTAGACAAAGGTTTCCTAACTGATGGATGTCCCAACTCTATTTCCTCTTTTGACTTTCCCATGTGCATTTCAATACTCTAACTCCAGGCTACTTTGAATAATGCACAGAGCTGATTATCATGTCATCTTGCTGGAAACTACATTGGTTACCAAATAAATTCCAAACTCGATGTCGAGGCAATCATCTCACCATAAACCATTTTCAACTTATTTTGACTGCTCCGCCTGCCCCTTGGGATCTAAAATTCAGCCACGTAGGCTGTTCAAAGCTCTGTGCCAAAGGACTGGCACTTTTCTGAGCTATGCTTATATATAGGCTGTCCCTTCACTTAGAAACACCTTCTCTTCTTTCCTACTCATACCGACTAATGCTGGTCTGCCACGAAGCTTTCTTTCTTTTAATCTTCCCTGGGCCTCCTGGAACACTTTGTTATTCCCTCCAGCAGAAAGATCACAGACATTGGTGGTCTGTGGCTTTCCTGTCCTAGACTGTAAGCTCCCTGAAAGCAGAAATCTTGCTTGTTCACTGTCTTGTATCTACTGAGTGAGAGCACTGGACAAGTTTCTGGTGTCTGGAAGGAGTACAATAAATATCAGTGGAACTAAAATGTTCCTGGAAGCTGAGAAACAGCCTGGTGACTTCTGAAATGTCCCTACAGCCATGACACCGCCCACAGATTCCACTGGTACCTGGCTTGTGTCTCAATCCTACCCAAATGTGCTTAACAATGCAGCTCTAACTATAATACCCCGATGTCTATGGGCAACATTAGGGTTCATCATCCTAGAAGCAAGAGGGATCCCCTTTTCAGAATGCTTTTCCAAAGGTAAACCCAATGAGAATATGTCAGCCTCCACCCAAGAAAATGGGCTGTAGGCTAAAGTTAGGATATTCTAATAACAGTTAATCTAAGAAAAATGAATAACAATAGAGACTTCATAGTACAACATAGAAGAGGCCCCTGGACTTGAACCCTGGCTTTGCCTCTTGCCCTCGTAGTGGATCCCAGGCAAGTATTGAACCCTGCTGAGTTTTGGTTTCTTCATAAGTAAAATTAAAATACAAATATTGGAGATAGAGCTGTATTGAGGGTGGGGCCTGTTAGACGTTTAGTCAGTGTTACCTGGTTCCTTTCCTCTTCAAACTGAGCCTGTGGGCTGGGTCAACTCTGGATGAAGGAGCCCAGGCCCTACAGTTAAACCTAAGAACAGTGACATCTTCACCTCAGTTCTTTCTCCAAAAAATGGAGACAGCAAAAACTACTTGTTGTGAAAATATACTGGATGTTCCTCTTACCCAAGCACTGAGCTTAAAATATATGGTTTCAACTGCATGTTTGATTATTTGGAGGAAGAACAGCACTGATACACCCACCCGGTGTGAGTCATTTGAAGACCAGCACTACACGACTGGGATCAGGTCTGAGGTTTATTCTGCTCAATGAACATGGAACAAAAAAAGCTAACTGACTCTTGTAGGATGGCATAGATGTGGCAGGGCGGTTCAAAATCACCCAGCACCAAATTGATGATGAAACCAAGAAATTGTGTGCTAATTAGGAATCGACTGAGGTCACATAATGTGCACCTCATTTTATACACAGAACAGGGACATTGTCAGCAGAGGCCAATAGGAGGTCGAAAGGCATCCTATCAGGCATTAAAAGTAGCAAACAGGTGAGTCATGGTTGTCTCTTCTCTTCCCTTCCTGGGAAAAGACAAGTGAGGTAAGCTTCCTACAGGCCCCTCCTAGCCCACTGGGGGAGGCTCACCCCAGTGCCATGCCCTTGTCTTGGGAAGTTGTCAGCCCAATTGGTTATAACACTTTACCACTGATCTTCCTCACCTTAGGCCTCCGAAGAATAATGTACATAAATGTAAAGGATTATGCAAGCAACTTGGGAATGTATCAGGGGTGTAGCATTGTCAGCAGAGGTTCAGATTTTGAAACAAGAAAATCACTTCTTATCATCTGAGGCCAGAATGACAGTTATTGTTGAAGTGAGCGATGATTTACTTAGCCCTCCAAAAGGTCCCACTGTGTCCTTTGATTTCAGTGACTCTTTTTTGTTTTGCTTTGTTTTATGTCATCTTTCATAGTGACAAAACGGGTAAGAGAATGGTGACCCAGATGTGCACCTTAAAAGATGTATGTTTTCCTGTCGATAGACACATGGATTTTATGAGCTTCTGGTACCTGGAAGTTGACCAAAAAATAGTAAAATATATATTTATATCTAAAGTATACCCATTGTTCCTCTTGGTACTATCAGATCTCTCTTTAACATCCTAGATCTCAAAGCAAAGTCCTTCGGGGGAGGGAAGCAATAATAGCATAACTGCTGTCCAAAACGAACACACAAGCACAGATCACTTTCCCAAATGTCCGTGATTTCAGAACATAAATGCAGACACACCCTTAAAAGAAGGCCTGGAACGGAGAACCCTGGCCAGCTGCCTGCATCTCACTGAGTCCAACTGGGCTGGGTGAGGGCCGAGATCAAAGGCACACAGAGGCGGGATGGGGGGCCAGGAGGACCTGGCACCTTCAGGGCTGCTGGGAAGGGGCCAATGCAACCACACCAAGCGAAAGCAAACCGAAAGTACATGGGAGCCAGTAATCGAATGCACATGGCATTGCTCCTCACAAAGTGTGTTTGTTTCCCAGGGAGCAATTTCCAGGTCTTCGAAAGTATATGGCTCCAGGGCAAAATCAGAATGTCCACCTTTCGAACCCAGAGACTGAAAAGCTTTGGCTTCTACTGAAGGGAAATAGGCCCAATCTCCTCTTGGCAGGGTCCTTGCCATGTCCCTGCGCCCTTACCCTTCTATATTCCCTCACCTAAATAACTTTGTTTCTAAGTAAACCGAGGTTTATCCAGTTTGGGGGAGTTCTTTCTGGAACAGCAAGTGTTCTGGGTTCTGTGGGTTATGGTGCCTTAGGTGGAATGTGGCCTAGTCATTGCCATCCTTAACCGTTCTCTGATGAGGAGCAGATAAAACCACTCCTCTGCTGCTAGGGAGACTGGCCACAAAAAGGAACAAATGCCATTTGCACCATTAACCCTTCTCCTTCTCCACTCCTCGTATTACTCACAGGTTTCAGGGAAAGAGACTCATTTACTATCCCACACCCCATCTCCCACACATGTTCCAAACCCCACACCCACCTAGAAGTACAGAAAGGGAATGATAAAATTTTTTCCGTAGATCCCAGGTATTACAGAGGGATAGTAACAGGATGGGGCTTTGGAAAAAGAAAAACCTGGAAAAACGAAAGCCTGGAAAGAGAACAGAAAGAGAGAAAAACAAAGAAGAACATTCTTTTCAAACTTGGTTGACTTTAAAAAAAAACAATGCATCACATTCTCCTAAAGAAAACTAGAACACAGTATAGCAGCACAGAAGAGATTTCTACTCGCCAATTTTTCTCCGGTCCCTTAAACGTGTTTAAGCCTGAGTACTTTGTTCACAGTCCCTAGGGCAGTGATTTGCATCTCCCTCTCTGGGCTGCTGCTGGCCAGGGCTGGCAGCTGTCTCAGTTCCACTCTGGCTGGGAAAGGTAAGGATCTCTGCCTTGCTCTTTGAAAGATCTGGGAGAGAAGTGTTGAATGCCTAGGGAAGGGTGGAGAGAGGGGGGTTAGAGACGGAACTGGTTGATTGGAAACTTTTTGAGAAGTTCCCCAAATGTAAAGGGATCTCCTGGAGCCCGGTGCTTTAGAAAGAGCCAGAAAGCTTTGCTCTCCCTCCTGAAAGCAGGCTTGCAGAGAGAAGGCTGGCTGCATTATGGGTGAGGTTTTTCACTGGGGGGCAGGTGTCCCTTTAAAAGTTCCCAGGCATGTTTGATATCCAATTGGCACAGAGTAGAAAAAAAGGGGCGGGGGTGCATTCAAAGGCATCAGGCTCCGGTCACTAGGAATTGGCTTTGGATTTCCATCTGATGAGGTTAAAACTGTGTGTGAGTCCAAGCTAGAGCGGTACTGCTTCTTCTTCAGGTACCATTTCTGCTTGATCCCAAGGCTTCCGACTTGTGTGTGTTTATCACTGCAAATCCCCAATTATCTACTTAGACTCTGGAGATGGGCAGCTGTGAGTCTAGGCAGGAGAAGGAGGGGGAATATGACACCTGAAGTCTAAGAGGCTGAAGAAAGCTCCGCTGTTACAAGTAATGACAGACCTGCCCACAGGCTCCTGGGCTCACGGACACATTCACTACCCCTCATTGTAGACTCGGCCACAGGCTCCCCAGGGGAAAAGATGTCTCTGGCTTCTTTCTGCGTGATTTGTGTACCTTTGACTTTGGTAATGGGGCAACGTGAGCTTCCGCAGGATAAGGTGATATTCTGACATTCAGTGGGGTTATCGGACTGTTTAGGGGAAGGCAGCCCTTGCTAGGAAGTAGACAGGATTTGTCCCCAAAGGCCAATTTGCAGTGGGCAGACTGCTGCTCTTAGAATAGAGTCTCAAGAATCTCCAATTTATGTAGCCAGTAACCCCCCTCCCCCATCCCTGTATCTCCATCTTCCCAGAACAATGATGGCCAGTGCTGACATGGCTGGCTCTAGATATTCCTTATCTTCAACTCTAAGTATTCCTTATCTTCAACTCCACGTGGCAGCCTCTTCCTGGGTGAGGATGGGGGCAGCTGAGGCCCCCCAGGGACTCATCCTCCCCAGCAGGCTGTGATCTCTCCCCTCAGCCTCTTCAGGGACTTGTCAACTTTATGTTTCAAAATGAAGAAGCCCAAGCCTTCTCTGGCTCCGCTCTAGAGAGAAAAGACCGCTGCTCCCTTGCCCCTTTATGATAATTATGACAAAATCGGAAAGGTATTGTTGCTGGATTAGGCTGGAAGGAGCAGGCTCTTGTAGATCAGAGGTGAGATGCCTGTGAGTACCCCAGCCCTCTGCCAACAGTTAGCGAAATCTAACATCAGAGATTTGAAAAAAAAAGGGGGGGGAAATATTTTCTGAGATTTAATCTAGGTGGGTAGATTTGCTGGATTTATTAAAAAGAAGTTATTAAAACTTGGATAGATTACAAAATAAAGGATGGATAACTTGTAAGTGTACAAGTATAGAGAACAGCTTATAATAGTCTCCCAGTATTATTCATTTTTTCCCCCTCAAAAAGATAACCTGGGACTTTAAGATTGAAACAGCGTGTATAATAAAGTAAAAACCAATAAGGCCATTTAGGGAGAGGGATGAGAAGTGTGTCTTTAACTTTATTGTTTGAGAGGGTGAAGTGTTATGCCCTAGGTGTCTGAATGTTGAAAATATCTTGCTCCTTAAAGGGGCTGCACATCCTCACAGGGTAGGACCCTGTGACAGACCCATGAATCAGAATCTACATTTATCAATTCCCCACCCCCTTGTGATTTTGATGCTCATTAAAGACTAGGGTTCCAGTCAAGGAGTTCTCTCTTTCTGTGTGATCTTTGTCAGATTACTTACCCTCTCTGGGCTTCATTTATAAACTATGGATAAACTCAGTTATAAACTCACTGGTAAACCAGGGAGCATTCATATTCATGCAGGCGCACTGCACGTGCCCAACCCATAGGAGAAGCTCTGCAAATGACAATGATGACGATAATTTCAACATGGCCAAAGTGACCTCCCCCCAGAGGTAGAAAGTCATCCTGTGTAGACCGAGTTGGCTAGTTTTCCCTCTTAGGGCAAACATCTGTATCTCCCACCTCATTTCTAAATGAATTAACAACCATCAAGAGGGTGTAAGCTGCCAATGGCCTGCATACACAAGTAAAGGAAGAAGACTGGGGAAACATAGGAACACAGATTGGTTTGCTGGCTGAGAGGCTGAATTCAGCTGCCTGAGGACTTCGCAGCTGCTCCTGCCACCCTAAAGGGTCTGTACCCCCGGGGTTTGCAAAGCAGACTCAGGGATTTTCTTATGAAAATGCCTGAAGCGCCTGAGGCAGGTCTGGCTGGGGAAAACATGAGTAATGCAAGCGCAGTCTACTGAGTCAGTGCTGTGAGAGAAATAAAGTAAAAGCTGGCTCCTGTCTCTAGGGACTCGGGAACTATTCAGACTTATCATGTCACTGAGCAGGGGGCGGGGGGGGGGGGGGGGGGGGGGAGCCAAAACACAGAATCCGCTGGCAAGGAAAAGAAAGAAGTGAGGGGGGCGGGGAATGACTGGGAGGGGCTAACAGAGGGGATGAAATAAAAGGGGAGAGAGGGAAAGACAAGCGTCATTTAGGAACAGAGGTAGAGTGAAAGAAAGAACTCCAGGATCCGAAACTGACCATATAACTCAAGATTTTTGTATCTTTCCTTTTCCCCCAGAAGAGATTTGTTTCATTGACAGACATGCTGTTAAAGGGCTCTTTTCTCAGAAGCTGACCAGAAGAAGCTGAGGCTCTGAGGGCGCCCCCAACCAAGTGGAATAGTTTCCCTGGTAATGGATTGCTTCTCCTTGAGAAACACGTAAGTAGTTTTGGGACAGGCCTTCATTTTCAGATTAGGTTACATCTCAGCTTTGGGATGAAGGTTTTTGTTTTTTTGTTTTCCTTTCAGACATAATCTCAAAAATCCTTTTACTGGCTCAGGCAATATTTAGGGTGCCCTTGGACAGCAGTGATTAATTTGGTGACTAAAATTTTATGCAATAGATAACGCTCATATATTTAGCTTCATTGCTCAGGGTTTGATTGGAGCTTGAATTTGTTCTCAGTGGAAGCCCAATATGTCCCAAGTATTAATCATTGAAACAGCCTCCATAATCTGTGTGTAAACCGCATAATTTAGCTTCTAGATGGCTTCTGAGGGGCAAAAAAGAATGACTTAACATGTCCAAGTGGCAGGCAAGAGTTTACACTGATCTCTCATAGACAGCATTTCAGCCAGATGCTTTTGATGGAGTCTCGGGTTTTGTGCAGAAATGTTCAGATTCAAAATATTTACAGACATGCATCACAGAAAGTCGTGTGCCTAAAGGGCACGGGGACAAAATGAACTTGTAAAACTTGCCTGGAAACCTAGCTTTCCCCGCCCCCCCCCCCCCCCCCCCAGCACAGTGCACATAATATCAACCATCCTTGTTGAGTTGAATGGAAATTTGAATATTACTCTAATAGTTGATCATATCTTTAATGCATAAAAGTGTTCAATGCTGGTCTCCAAAAATTGTTGATTTTCTTTCTTAATTGTTCTTTTCCCATTCCTTTCGCATGGATTGGAAGATGCTGCCACAGTTGAGATCCACACATCTTAGCCTCATTGTCACTGAGATTTTACTGAACCGCATCCACACTCAAGTCCCAGGACACATAGTGCCCTGAGCTTAGTAGTCACACAGTAAAGATTTGCTGACTATCTGGCTGATGTAGCAGAACCTCATTGGTACGCTGGCTCCTGGTCTTGACATTGGTTCCATGGACAGTGAATGGGTGAGAGTTTGGAAAGAATGCGTGCTATGCCCGGAAACATTGGCAGAGTCTAAGTTGCTACGAGTCGTGGAAAGAACTTGTGCAAAGTATTGTTTATAAAGTAGCCTCTTTAAACGAGGTCTCTGGATTCGGATCGAGGTTCTTCGGTGTGCTTAGAGGATAGATAAGCAATAGGCAAGGAGGAAAGGCTGGTAAAACATGAGTTGACCACCAGGGTCTATTAAACACTGAAAAGCGCTTCCTGCTTTTTACATCTTTGTTTCTTTATGGTGATCTGCTTTATCTTTCTTTTTGCCCAATGCAAAAAGAATGCAAAGGATTAGAAATTCGGGTTTATTTTCACATGTATTTCCCCGTGCAGAAAAGAACACAGCAGTATCTCTGCAGCTCTTTCCTGTTTCTTGCAGGGATCGCTCTCCTGCACCTCGCTGACATCTCCCCGTCTTCTCCCCCCACAGTCTCCACGCTGGTGAGAGCCCCCAGGTCTAGTCTGTGAACTCAGCTAGGAAACAGCGCTGTCAAAATGACTGAAGAGCCTGTCAAGGAGATCCTGAAAACCCCAAAGTCTCCCAAGCCAGGCACAACGGAGAAGAGCCCCAATAGTGAAGTCGTGTTCGCCACGGTCCCTGTGGTCAGCGAGATTCAGCTGATGGCCGCCACCGGGGGTGCTGAGCTCTCCTGCTACCGCTGCATCATCCCCTTCGCCGTGGTGATCCTCATCACCGGGATAGTGGTCACTGCCGTGGCTTACAGCTTCAATTCCCACGGCTCCATCATCTCCATCTTGGGCCTGATCCTTCTCTCCTCGGGACTCTTTCTGTTGGCCTCCAGCGCCTTGTGCTGGAAGCTGAGACAGAGGCACAAGAAAGGCAAGAGACGCGAGAGTCAGACAGCTCTGATGGCAAATCGGAGAAGCTTGTTTGCTTAGGACTGAAAGAGACCAAATGAGGCCTGAGGCTGAACATTCTGCCTTCCCTGCATCAGCCAGTTCACCCCGAACTCCTGTGGAAGAGCTCGGACTGGCACAGGAGCGGACTAGGGGAATGGGAGTGGATGGAGGAGAGGAGAGGGCAGGTCCTCATGTGCGAGAAATGACTTGTATCTTCTTTAATGACAAACTTAACTCTAAGGGCTGTTTCTCAGATTGCAAAATCAGCTTTTCCCCCACATTAAACCGTGTTGGGGTCATGGCAGGTGTGCAGCATTAGACAGCATTGGGTTCACCTTGGAAAGGAGCTGAGAAAAGATGAGAAAACAATTGGATGGTTCTGGTACCCCAGTGACCCGCCTCCCCATGAAATAACCCACAGGCATAAGAAGCTGCATCATAATAAATGTGCTGCCAGAGTCTCCATGGCCTTGGACTTGGCATATTTCTGTGAAATTCTATGATAGCTTCTTTTTCCAATAAGTGGATTGTCTGGCACCTGTTTTACTTGTTACTTTCAGTAACTCATGACTGACTGGTGGTACTTTCTCTTGAAGAATAAACTAATATTTTTTTATGTTTTAACATGGGACAATTTTAGATGATTATAGTGATGTATCAAAAGTGAGAAAGAGGTGAATGGTGTAACTACTAGATGACATAGGAGATGGGATTAAATTAATATTAAATAACCCAATATAGCACTTTTGATGATTTTTATATAAAAATTTAATGTATATTTCATTTGAAATAATAAATACTCATTGCTGCTGACACTTCTTAAATGGCTGTTTCTGTTGCAGTTATTTTATTACAGTTCCAAATTGCCCTTCTTCCCTTGCCTCAGCTACAAGTGTCTCAACTATATTTCTCACAAGTGGGCATGTTGCTTCCTCCAAACTTAACTAGAAGATTTTTATTTTATCTTATTATTATAATTTAATCCTTAGCCAAAGATACCCCTTTTATTAATTTGTGAGAGAGAGAGGAAAGAAGAGGGAGAGAGAGAAACATCAATCGGTTGCCTCCCGTAAGCACCTCAACTGGATATCGATCCCACAACCTAAATATGTGCCCTGACTGGGAGTAGAACCTGCAACGCTTTGGTGTATGGGACAATGCTCATAACTTTACTGGGAAACCCAGCCAAGGCAAAGATTTTAATTTTTTATACGTCATTTTTTTTCATGACTTTATAGAATACTATTAATTATTTTTACTAGATATTAAAGATTTTTATGCCAATACAATTAGCAAATCAATGCTTGGAATTTTGTAATGTGTTGTTAAATGTGTGTTACATATTTATTGGAGAATCAGTCATTAACCAGTTGCTTACAATACTTTTGAGCACCAACTATGTACCAAGCTTTGTGTAGAGTCTTGAGCTGCTTAACTGTGGTAGTTCTAAGGTTAATGCTTCAATTCTGTGAACATGAAGCTATTCCACACACAGCTAGGACCTGACCCCATTACGCTGGCCAGAAATATTCCTGGTCCGTGTAGTTTACACTGCATGTAACTAAACAGGTATACAGCCTTTTTTTTAAAACTTTGGAAAAACAAGACCAGGCTAAAGAAACCTAGCATAGTCCTTTGGATGACAGGCATTCTGTCAAGGAATTGAATTAAATATGGCAGGCACCTCTGGCTCTGATCACTCCCTGGTACTTGGTAGTTTTGCTAATGGAGATGCTTTAATGGCTTAGTTACTCCTGGCATTGAAGTTCAGATGGTAGAAAGAGTCTGGAGTTGTTGATTACAGTAGAGCAGAGAATGATGATCTTAAACACATGGAAACCAACACTCCTCTGGATGAAATACAAGAGTATGGCATTGTGTTTGTTTCAGTGGAAGCGAGTTTATGCTTTGACATGCATCTTTTCTGCACTAAGATACTCAAAGGCTCCCAGCTGCTTGCTGAAGAAATTTCTCAGGCAAGTGTTCAAGGTTCTCCACGGTCTGATCCAAACAGATGTATCCAGCTTTACTCTTCCTGCAACCCAAACACTCCTTATGAATTAGTCAAACCAGACTAGTCACATTTCCTGGATCAGGTTTCAGTTTTCCTCCACGTCTGTTTAAACTTGTTTTTCCTCCTCCAGATGCCATCTTTTCTTTCTCCATCCCAATAGATCGAATCCTGCTTTCCACTAGAGCCCCAGCTGAAATGCCACCTCTTCCTAGAAGCCTTCCTTTTCATCCAAAAGTAACTGCTCCTTCAAGAGTTGTATTCATTCTCTGAGGGCATTTGCATTTTTACCATGTCTGTGGCATAAAAGTTTTATCCTCATCCAAAGCGCCTTAGATGTGTTTGGTGTTTTTATTTCTTCTTACCCCATGTGATGCCTAATAAATAGTATTGCACAGAGTAGGCACTCAGTAGTGTTTGCTAAATGAACTATTGAATGAAAAATCAGAAAGTGAGTGGTTCATCCAGAATTATAGCCCTTTTGTTTTCACCTCTTAAAAGAAAATATTTGAGTTCTCAACTCTCCCCAAACATGCCATCCTACTCTGCCCTGCCTCACTCTCAGCACCAGGTCTAACTACCTTGTCCTTCTCCAGCCACACCTGCCCTTCAACGCCTGACAAGGAAACTCATTAATTATTTCAGGCCACCAGGGGGCCTCATGCTGCTATCTGAGTCCCAGAAGAAACACCAGGGAATGCCTTACATTGTAATGACTCACATGAGATTCTATTTAGAGATAGACACATCTCTCCTGGATGTGAGAACTCAGTGAAAAGTCTCCATTGAGCCCACTCCTACCCTCCTCCCTAGACGAATTCACATTGGCTACTTCTGGGTTCTCCTGGGAAGTATGGGAGGGATTTGCCCTGTCTAGGCAGCTTTGGTCACACTAAAGGGAACACAGCCCTGCAAAGACATAGTCCTATGCACAGAGATAGTCCTCGTCAAGCCCAGACTTAAATTATGATAGCACAATGATCTCATAATGTGTGTTTATTGGGCAATGTTTGTCCTTACAAATGATTTTATTATATATCAATAAGCAGGTGTTAAGTGCATTCATAAGCATGATGCAGGCATGTATGTATTAAACGATAACCTGACTTCATCCTGGGGCATCAGAAATTAGGTCTATCACCTAGCTACATTTCCCTCAAAACCCACATATCCCAGAGTGCACAGGAACAAAGTTTAACCTCATCCTGTGGAGCAGGTCTCTGTCCAGGTGAGAACCATAGCCACACAGAAGAACCTGCTCTTCCCACCCCACTGTCTTAATTAATTTAGGGAGTCTTTCCTAGAGAAGGTGATCAAAGTCAAGTGGATTGTACAGGTAGGTGGTCAAGCCCTGGAGAGCCTGGTCATAAATCCTCACACTTACTTCTTTGTACCACCACCAGGAAAGATAGGGAAGCAGGGAGGGAGGGAGGGAGGGAGGGAGAGAGGGAGAGAGGAAAGGGAGGAGGAGAAGGAAGGAGAAGTAGGGCAGGAGGAGAAATTGGGGAGGAAGAGAGGAGAGGAGAAAGGAAAGAGTTATCCTTGTTTTCTGAGAAGTATTATGATTTTGAACTTGGAATTTATGGTTATGAATCTCACCTCTTCTGGTAAATAGTCAGATGATCTTGAGAAGTTAAGCTTCATCTTTAAAATACGGTTACTTTTCTAAGAAATTATTTTGTAAACTACAAAGTACTACATAATTTCAAAATTGCCATTTATTATAATATTTCATATGACCTCTGCTCCTTTCTCTACCCATTATCCCAACATGTCATTTAGCATCAAGCAGCCCCTTGTTTTGATAAAGGCTTTAACCAGTCACTGTGTTTAACCTTGACATTAACCACAAGGCTTTCTAGACCCATGATAAACTGGGGAAAGCACCTGTTCCACAGATGAGTCATGACTTACATTTCCTCAATCATAATCTTCAGTGCTTTCACATATACTGCAGTCAGTGTAAAGGTATATTTAACATGGAATTTCAATTAGGTACCCTCAACAACAACAGCCAATAAGGAGAATATGAAATTCTCTCCTTTAATGCCATTAATGCCAATCTTGTCCTAGGCTGCCCCTCAGAAAGGAAAACCAGGGCAGAAATTTAAAGAAAAACAAAAGAAGTAAATTCCTGGTTCCTAGCTTTTGAACCTCCAAGGTCACCCCAGTGATAGAAGGCTTATCTAAGGAATTTCAAGGGAATTTTGTTTATACTTGATTTTTACATCACTCCCAAGGTTAGCAGTTAATCTTGTGCACAACAGACTCCACCATACCTGATATTCTCTGCCACACGTTGAGGCTACAAGTGCTAGCACCCACCTAGCTCTGCAGAGTACAAACTTCTGGAAGAAGCTGTGGTGTGCGGGGACCGAAGCACAAGCAGCCACCAGGGCGGGCAGGGGCTAAGCCCCTGGCATGAATTTCATG
Organism: Antrozous pallidus; assembly: GCA_027563665.1. Lineage (NCBI taxonomy): Eukaryota > Metazoa > Chordata > Mammalia > Chiroptera > Vespertilionidae > Antrozous > Antrozous pallidus. The sequence goes on along the minus strand of CM050526.1, from coordinate 26,723,663 downwards.
CATCAGGCCTCTACTCCTGTATAATAAAAGCCTAATATGCAAATAGGCCAAAAGGCAGAATGACTCATGTAGCATCACTTTATTAAGATGCAGACTCTCTGGTGCTGACCCCAGAGATTTTGGTTCAGTAGGTTCAAGGTGGGACTCTGGCTTTGTGTTTATAAAAACAGAAACAAATAGAATGTCCTAGAAAATGCAAATTAATAACTGCAATGATACCTTTTTATTTCTCCGTTGACTTATGATAAAGTGGAAGATGGAATAAGGTAAAGTTGGTAAAGGCAAGAAATCACATAATATGGTTATATTTAATTAAAATTTAAATGTGTTCTTATAGACTTCATTCCAACTTTACTTTTGGAAACTTATCTGGAAATCATAGATGGAATACAACTACATGAATATTTCTTTCTTTCTTGCCAGCATTTCCATGCGTGTGCGTGCGCACACACACAGAGACACACACGCACACACACACAAACCATTGAATGAATTATGGTGCATCACATATTACATATACTGTCCTATATGGTAAAAGACTGATATGCAAATTGACAAACGGCAGAATGACCGATCGCTATGATATACACTGACCACCAGGGGTCAGACACTCAATGCAGGAGCTGCCCCCTGGTGGTCGATCAGTGTGCTCCCACAGCAGGAGTGCCACTCAGCCAGAAGCCAGGCTCACAGCTGAGAAGCGCAGCAGTGGCAGTGGAAGCCTCCCCATGTCCACAACAGCACTAAGGAGCAGTGCAAGTGGTAAGGAATGAGCAGGCGGGTGGTTAGGAGTGAGGGGTCCCGGATTGCAAGAGGGCACAGGCCGGGCTGAAGGACCTCTCCATCCCCACCACACCCCCATGCAGGAATTTTGTGCATCAGGCCTCTAATGTAGTTAATAACATGAATGAGACAGATTGGGATGTACTGATATTTATTTGAAAGCATATCTGCAATATATTATGTGAAAAAGCAAGTTTTCAATGTATATCTAGCATACAATATGATTCTTAAAAACTAAACTGGATGTGTGTTTGAGCTTGCTTAAACAGAGAAAAATTATACAGAATATGATGAAATGTTAAGAGCATTTACATCATTGGGGTATTATTTCGAGGAAAAGGAGATAGTTTTTTACTCTTTTCTGTATTGCGTGGATTACGATTGTAAGAATAATTCACTTTAAAAGGACATAGAATGGGAGGAGGATATTAAGAGGTACTTGAAGAAACATTGCAAATAAAAATTAAGAGCTACAATTGATTTTTGGTGCACAGCAGGGTTAGGGAATTGTCCATTCAAGCCAGCTCCCTTCTGAGGCTGGTTTCCTCTCCATTCATTCGTCTATGGCTCACTCATTTGCCTTGTATTTACAGAGCACATGCAATGTGTTAAGCACATCGAGGCAATGGAGAATCAAATAGCAAAATGGGGGTTTTGTGACTGCATTAGATAAGTCTGGTTGAGATAGTTCAGGCAAAATCCTAACAAAGCAATAAAAGCTTTAAGGGTCAACTTCCCAACCTATGTATTAACCTCATATATTTGGATTGATTTCAATACCTCTGATATTAAGATAGAATGGGAGCAAAATGCCTACAGTCATTTGGAATAAATTCCTATAAGAGCCTTAGCTGTAAAAGTAATGGGAGTACCACATGCTTCCTATTGGCTTCCCCTTCCTTTCTATGTGGATCACAGGTTTTCACATGCTATAGCATTATATATACTTTAGTCTCATTGCAATAGTTGTACAACATTGGTAAATGAATGAATCATGGATGGATGAACACACAATGCAGTGTACAGATGATATGTTGTAGAACTGTGCACCCAAAACCTGTATAATTTTGTTAACTAGTGTCACCCCGATAAATTCAATAAAAAGGAAAAAAGTCTTTGAGCCTATTCATGCAGGAGTCAGACACAACCTGAAAATCCCTTTGTACAACAGCGCTGAAGAGCAGTAGAGGTAGCTGAAGCAGGGGCTGTTGAGAAGGCCATTCACCTATGTTGTTCTAACACAGAACAGATCATCCAGCCTTAAGCCACAGTGGCTCTCAGGTTCTCAAGCGCTTTCATTGGGAAGTGGGGGCCATGGGCAAAGAAAATAGAATTACCTCTTTTGCTCCATCTCAACCTCCTATCAAGAAAAGCAAATACAGATGATTTTTTCCATTTCAAGTTCAAATACAGAATGGATTGTTTCTTGTTTTGCTTTCTTGGTTAATGAGAATTAGAGACTGGCAGCCGGCCAGTCTTAGACCCATTGTGATCACATTGTCCTGTGAACCCAGAACAAGAAATAGACAAGGGGCAAGTGGTAGAGCCAGAAACACTGGGTGTTTGGAGATGGTGTGACTGTGATCATTGGTATGTCAAGTGCCAGGCACAGGTTGCCTTTCCGTGCAGAGGGGCTCGTCCAGAGAGAGAAGGGGGGCTTGCGTTGCTTCACTGCCCTGCACCCAGACTCTATAATAAAAACGCTTGCATCAGAGGAAGGCTGACAACACATTTTCGCACTCTCACGGTTCCAACTTAATCATGGCAGGAAGCTTTCCTGCTACTGGAAGAACAAGTTGCGTCACTAGGAACATCTGACTCCGGGATCTGGTGTCAATCACTTTGCCTAAGGTCATTAAAAAATTCTAGGGTGTCCCCTTACAACATAAAGGCTTTGCCCGAGCGACAATTAAGAGGAAACACATAGCATGATAAATAATTGAACAGGTGGATTAAAGAAACGGCTTTCCTGTGCAGAATGAGAGGGGTGATGGACAGTTGGAAAGCCAGCCCCAGTGGCCAGCGTCCTTCACAGCCTACAGTTCTCATCAGTTGGACTGCTCTCTCTCTCTTTTTTTAAAAAAACTTTGCCTTTCTGGGTTGTTCAAGGAGTCTCTTGGGCCTCGTGGAATCAGACAAGCTGCAGAGAAAGGCACCAGCTCAGGAGGGACGCCTGCCAGTGACTGTTGCTGCAGGGACTGCGCACGGAGTGAAATCCTATTTTGGAGGTGGTTTGCAAGGGACAAACTCTGCCGTGAGTCAGATGGCAAGTCTGTCTGCTGGTTTGATTCCAGAAACACTCTGCATGGCTTGCTGGTGCCAAAACACCTGTGAAACACCAATTGGGTGTCACCTTGTCAGCCAGGGTCTCATGCTGGGGGTTTTAGGCATGTTTTCTTCCCAGACCAAGAATATAGTTTACGTCTCCCTAAAAGAGGACTTGCTACTGATTTCCTGAGTCTTTCATAGCAGCCTTAACAGCTTCACCTATTGATATACTGGAAATATCTCATACCAGGCAGTTCTCGTAACTTTGACTTGGTGACAGCCCACCAGTAGAGGCTTTGGCAAAGAGGAAGAAGGAATGAGGAAAGAGAAAAGGAAGGCAGTACACACGCCACCATCCTCATTTCTATTTGCAGCCTAGCGGCAGTATCTGAAGTTCCCAGTGAAAATAAAACCCCTGTTGGAACTCCTGCTACCATGGCATATTTTTAAATGGTTACGAAAGGAGTCTGAGCATTCGGGCCGGCAAGGCCCAGGATTCCTGGGCCACTCTGTGGACAATTCTGGAGATTCACCAAGTGGGCAGATCTTGCTTCACCAAGCGAGGTCAAGGAAGTTGGGTTAAAAAGAAAGGCAGAAAGAAAAAGCAGATGACCCGACTAAGTGACTCCTAGCTTCTAAAAAAAAAATTAACCATGCCAGAATTGTGTATAGGCAGCATTTGAAGACAAAATAGGTTTTTTGAAAGAAAAAATTATAAGGAAAATTTCAAACATACACTAAAACGAGAGAATGGTACAGGTGCCCGGCTCCCAGCTTCGTTCACAATTATCAACTTAAGGCCAATTTTGGTTTCATTTGTACCTTCCTGCCAACTCCCATTCACCACCTGATTATTTTGGAGTAAATTCTAGACATCACGCAACAGGTGATTGGGTAGGGGGAACAGGATGAAAGAAGGGCAAGAGAATAGCCAAAGAACATATATGCACAGCCCATGGACATCGACAACAATGTTGTGAGGGCCAGAGGGAGAGGAGGGCAGGGTCTGGCTGGAGTGGGGCGAGGGGGTTGGGGAACATTTGTAATAATGTCAACAATTAAAGTAAGATATAATTAAAAATAATACAGGGCAAATTTTATAAGGTTAATGACATGGCTGTAGATTAGTTAGTGAAGTTAAATACTACAGAAGACCAATTGGGATCATTCATTGTGTGTACGTATTCTTAGAAAAGTTTAAGCTTTACTCAAACTTATATACTAAGTAAAATTGGGTTTTATATTAGTGTTGTAAAACTCTTTTTTGTGGTGGTGTGTGATGGTGAGACAGCGGTTATATGCAGATAAGCAGCAACCTATGGTCTTGCAGAAGATGAAGCTTTGGAGAAACAAGGGCAGGTGTAATTGAGAAGGGTGCTGACCCAAAGGATAGGTACAACATGCAGGGTGAGGTTACAGGGGGCACGGAGGAGCCTGGAGATCAGAGAGCCTCTGCCGGTTACCATGTTACTACGTGGTCTGGTCGGCAGCCAAAGTTGCCCTTTGATCTTCATCCTTCATCCTATTATTAATCTCCCCAGAGAGAGAAGCCCTTTCCCTCCTCACATACAGAATCCAATCGGGACTCACAAAAGAGCAAGGAAGCCTGAGCGTGAACTTCTGAATATACTTATCACCACAGGAAGCTCCACAAGCTCTGTCTTCTAGCCTCTACTTCTTCAACTATGTAAAGTGGAGAACATTTGGGGCAAGACCCTCAAAACAGTAACAATTCATTTTCAATGGATTTAGTATATGCAAATACGGACTCAGCAAAGACTTCAGTTCTGATGTTACTTGAGGAGTTTTTGTTTGACTTGTGTAAGGATTCACCACTGGGTTAATCCTTTGCAGCATTTAACTTCCCTTGTACATTTAATTACATTTTGATAAATGAAAACTAAGTGATATATCTGATATATTTGATAGATGAAAACCAAGTGTACATTTCAGGGTTGCCTATATTCAACGCAATAGATTTTTTTAAAGCTCCTGCTATATCAAAGCACTATGGTAAGTGCTGTAGGAAAACAAAAGTTGGATAATAAATTATTGAAATCAAGGAGTTTGCAATGTAAGGATTCTTAGGGCAAGAATACACATGGCCATGATGCCACTCTAAGAAAAATGCAAGAAAAGGGAACAAATGTGAGTGACAAAAAAATGTTATTATTTTTATCAGGATGTGATGAAGATGCAAAGAAGGTCATTTGATAAGAGTGAATCCTAAAAATCTTTGAAGCTAGATAAATTTATTTTTTATAAAAACATTTTAAAATATCATTTTATTAATTTCGGAGAGGAAGGGAGAGGGAGTGAGAGACAGAAACATCAATGATGTGAGAGAATCATTGATCAACTGCCTCTTGCACACACCTTACTTGGGATTGAGCCTGTATCCCGGGCATCAAACCATGACCTCCTGGTTCATAAGTCAATGCTCAACCACTGAGCAACACCAGCTGGGCTGAAGCAGAATTTTAATTAGAGAAATTGGAGTTGAGGAGAAGCATTTTGGGAAGAACAAAAATTGGGGAAAAAAAGGAATTATGTGAGAACAAATGGGACAAGTTCAGGGAAATGCACACAGCCCAGATCAGCTGGAATGTAGGTTACCTTTAGGGAGGAGGAGCAAGGTAGGGTATAACAGGAAAGTTGATTGCATTAAGGCACATCTCAAAGGGATCTCAAGGCAGACCTCTGAGGGAGTTAAATGCACAAAGCCTGAAGCGAGATTGCCTGCAGTCCCAGGGAGTCCCAGCCTGCAGCAGGGTTTTATGTTGAGTTTGCTGGGAAGGTCACCTTGCGGATTAACTGCTGGAGAGGAACCCCTGTTCTGAGAATCTATGATAGGACCTTCCATTTTCAGTTAGTTTGTCTCATGATGTGCAAGCCCTGTCTTCATTCCACAACCCAAGGCCTAGGCCACTTGCCAACAGAAAAAAATCTCAAAGTGGAAAGAAGAAGGGGGTGGCGAGCCTGTGAGATGGAATGAGTCCTGGAAGCACTGGCTGGACTGACTGGTCAGCTCTCAGCTCCTGTCCCTTCCAGAGTTATGAGAGCCTTTCCTCCTGGAAGGGGTGGAGTGAGAGCTGATGATGCCAATTTAATGGGTCACAAGTGGGTGTCTCTCCCTTCCTGGAAGGCCTGGCAACGTCTCTCCTACCATTGTGATTAGGAAGAAAGCATTCGCAAGGATGATTATCTAATCAGGGAATTAGCCTTCGTTCATGAGACAAGTGTTAGAGGACTCTTAAAAAATCAAACAGAAACAAAGGCCAACATCAGGAAATAGTGCCAGTAATCACACCCTGGATGATCATTCTACACAAACACTTGAGATTTGGAGCAATTATTTGTAAACAACCATCAAATGAAATGGGGAGATATTCATCTTGAGCACTTCAGGTATTAGAGACACAGCCACTTTCTCCTACTTGGTTTTCTCCCTTCAAGTCAACTTCATTGTCTTGTCAAATTTTCTCAAATAATGGCCTAGGAGTCATCTGATTCCAAATTCCCTGGGGTGCTTGTTAAAAATTTAGATTTCTGGCCTTAACTGGTTCGGCTAAGTGGATAGAGCATTGGCCTATAGACTCAAGGGTCCCAGGTTTGATTCTGGCCAAGGACATGTACCTTGGTTGTGGGCACATACCAAGTAGGGAGCGTGCAGGAGCGTGATTGATGTTTCTCTCTCATCTCTCTTTCTATACCTCTTCCTGACTCTCTGTAAAAAAAAAGTATATATATATATATATATATATATATATATATATATATTTAAATTAGATTTCTGAATACCACCTTAGAACTATGAATTTCTACATGAGAAAAACCAGATATCTGAATTTAAAATACTTTTATAGCAGGAAAATTTCAAACATATTCAAAAGTAAAGAGAAAATATAATGACTTACCATGTACTTATCACCCAGCATAAATAATTATCCAGGGCCAATTGTATTTGATTAATACTCTCACCTCAGGTTATTTTAAAGCACCAGATATATCATTTCACCTGTAAATATTTTGGTTGTATCTCTAAATAATACTTTTTAAAAATCTAAATAGAATCCTATCTAATAAAAGAGTAATATGCAAATTGACTGTACCTCTGATCAAGCCATGCCCACACCCATGCCCATCAGCCAATCAGGAGCAAATTATGCAAATAACCCCCATGCAAGATGGCTGCAGCCACTGAGAGCAGGAGGGAAGCTTGGGTTTCCCCAGCAAATGGAGGAAGCCAAGCTTTCTGCCTGCCCTCGCTGGCCTTGCCTCCACTCAATGCTACAAAGTTTCAATTATAAAGATGCATATATCCCAACAGAAATTGCAGCAGCCACGAAGCTGGAGAGAGCAGAGGCTAGGGTTGCCCAGGTGAAAGAGGAAGCCAATCTTCTGCAGCCCTAGCGCCTAGGCCTCCACTCTAGGCTACAAAGTTTCAATTATAGAATTTAAATAAACCCAAACAGATATGGCTGTCTCCATGGAGTGAGCAGAAGGCTTGGCACCACTCCAAGCTATAAAGTTTCAATTGTAGAACATAAATTAATCCCAGATCCCAGGGCCTCCACTTGGGTAGCTGGGGGGCATGGTTGGCCTGCAAATCACAACAGGCCCATCACCCAGGCCACACCATGCCCCAAGGGAACTCCCACCCTGATCTGGAACACCCTTCAGGGCAAACCAACTGGCCCTCTCCTATGTACCAGGGCTCTATCCTATCTAACAATGGAGTAATTTTCAGATTGACCATCATTCCAATACACAAGAAGGCTATCCCTATGTGGTCAAAGATCCTGCTCCCATGTGGACACAGATGGCCACCACAAGATGGCCAGCAGGGGAGGGCCTTTGGAAGGGTCAAGACCTGCAAGGGAGGGCAGTTGTGGGTGATCAAGGAGGACAGTTGGGAGGGCAGTTGGGAGAGACCAGGCCTGCAAGGGACGGATATTGGGGGCGATCAAGCCTGCAGGGGAGGGCAGTTAGGGGTGAGCAGGCTGGCAGAGGAGGGAAGCTGGGGGCAAAGAGGCTGGCAGGGGAGCAGTTAGACATCAATTTGGCTGGCAGGGTAGTGGTTAGGGGGTGATCAGGCTGGCAGGCAGAAGCAGTTAAGGGCAATCAGGGAGGCAGGCAGGTGAGCAGTTTGGAGCCAGCAGTCCTGGATTGTGAGAAGGATATCTGACTGCCTGTTTAGGCCCGATCCTACCCATAGGATCGAGCCTAAATGGGCATTTGGACATCCCTCGAGGGGTCCCAGATTGGAGAGGGTGTAAGCTGGGCTAAGGGACATCCCCCGCCCCCATGCACAAATTTTGTGCACCGGGTCTCTAATTTTATACACACACACACACACACACACACACACACACACACACACACCTAATATGCAAAGTGTCCTCTCAGGAGTTCGACTGACTAGGAGTTCGATTGCTTGATATGACATGTGCTGATCACCACAGGATGAAGGCAGGCCCTGGCTGGTGGTCAGCAGCAGCTAGGGACCCTACCTATGCATGAATTTTTTGCATTGGGCTCCTTGTTATTATATAATAAAAGTTAGTCATATTTTATTTCTATCAGACATTTAGTATTTAAATTTCTCAATTGTAGTATCACAACTTTTTACTCAAAACCAAATAACTTGCCCATGTTATAATTGGCTGATATGCCTCATCTCTTTTTTTCTCTCCTCTCTATCCCTCTTTTTACCACCACCACCCACCGCTTCTTATTTGTTAAATAAATTGAGTTGGCCTGGCTGTGTGGCTAAATGGTTAAGGCCATGGTTCAATTCCCAGTCAGGGCATATGTGGGCTCAATCCCCAGTGTGGGGTGTGCAGGAGGCAGCCAATAAATGATTCTCTCTCATCATTGATGTTTCTCTCTCTCTCCCTTTCTCCCTCTTCCTTCCTCTCTGAAATTAATAAAAATATTTTTCTAAAAAAAATTGAGTTGAGAGTGTGGAATCTTGGAGGGAAGGTGAGAGAGGGTGGGTGGGTGGGAAGTAACCAACCAAAGACCTTCTATACACATATATATAACCCAGGGACCCAGATAATAGGATGGTGAAGGTCTAGGTGGAGGGCAGGTCAATGGTGGCAAAATGGAGACATATGTAATACTTTCAACAGGAAAGAATTATTTTTTAAAAAGAAAGAAATTGAGTTTTTTGCCTTGCAGAGTTTCCCATACTCTGTATTTTTCTGGTTATATCCTTAGGGTATTATGTACCTCCCTCATATTTCCTTTAGTTTATATAATAATGTTATATAATTAATTTTATAATTGATTGTACATTTTGTTTATTTGTATTTTACAAATAGCAATTTTAGAATAGTTACTAATGCTGTTTATTATTAAAATGTAAATCCTTGAATAGATTCTGATTTATGTTTTTGACAATATTTTATAGGTGGTATGAAGCATGGAACACTTCCATTGGGGGGGGCACTAAAAGTCTGGGATTTTAAAAATAATATTAGGAGCTACTGATGAACATTGCTCAGTTCCATGACCTCATTGGGGACTCTGGTTCTTTATCTATAAAGCAATCCAGGTGAATTTTACCCACATTGAAACTCAAGGATTTTGCTGTAGTCCTTTTACCATGCTGTTGGTAGAACTATCTTACAAAAAAAGCAAATAGGAAAAAAAGGAAATATGCCTTTTCTCTCTAATGAACTATTCTAATAACACCAGGTTGATGTCAAGTGAGATGACAATTCTTTGTAGTATGGAAAGACTACATGACTGTTGCATTTTTTGTTACTTTTTAACGTAAATATAAAATTAGTAGAATTAATACTCCATATGTGAGTCCACTATAATACTGTGTAATATTTGTAAGAAAGCTCAAAAAATTTTGATGGGATGTGTGACGAAAAAGGCTTGGAGACTATGGTCTAGGGGCTGTAGTCCACATCATTGAACTTGTGGAGAGGATTTCTTTCCCACCACTGTCCTTTCCCTCACATCCTATATTACAGTCATGCTGACTGTAGTGTCATGTCCTTTCCTACCTCCTTGCCATTGCTCATCCTCACTCTGTGCCTGTACTGCCCTTCCTATGTGGCAGGTTCCCTCTCAATGGAAGCGAACCATAAATAAGCACTTTCCTCTCCATGACCTAATGAACATGGCACATATCTTTCGCTGGCTTTTGCTGTGCATGACATTTCAAATGAGCAGAGGAGCTGTGTGTCTTTTGTCACTGTAGCAGCACTGAATACAAATATTGTGAGTATTGGGGGTGCTAGAATCTATAAGGCATTTGAGACTCATTATTTTTAAGAGGGTGAGGGAGAAAAAGGAATCCAACTTGGCATCCAACGTCTTGGCTTGGGAACTGGATGGACGGTGGTGCCATTCACAGAGACAGGGTGAAACAGGGAAAGCAAGTTGGGCCAAGGCAGGATGGATGAATGATGACTTCCACTGGAAAAAAGTGAGTCATGTGTCTATGCTTTATCTCCTTGAGTCAATCAGAAGCATTATCTCTTTTTCTTTTGTAATTCATCCTGTAGCCACATACCCAAAGCTCTTTCAAATGCTCAGTATCTGGTATCTATTTGGAAAAGATGTTTGGTCTCCGGTTTACTCCCACCAAGAATGCCTGGACAGCTCTTCTTCTTAAGGCCAGGCTATCACTCTAACAAAACTGCAACCCATAAAGAGGAGAATGGAAAGGCTCTAATTCCTAGAGTACTATTCCTAGAAGTATTTAAAGATAAAATTAAAATTTACCAAAGGGCCATTGTAATCACAGGGAAATGGCAAAATAGGAAAAAACCAACTTCCAACTTAAGACTACAAATAGGACTGTCTTTATAGAACAAAGCAAGAGATCAAGGTAATTTAAAGGCATCGCAGGGGAAGCTCCTCATGAGCATGATCTCTTCTCTGGAGCGAGCCTGACTCCTCTCTCCTAAGACTGGTCTTTTCTCTCACAGCTTTTGCATTAAACCTTTGATCCCTCGTTTCTTTTTCCAGAGAGATAGCATATCCCCATCTCTGTCTCAACCACAACAGCACAACACAATAATTTACAGCAATTCTCCAAAGTCTTGTTTATTCCCCTTAGAATAATATCTAGGGGAGGGAAAGGGAAAATAAGGGAGATGATAGGAACATTGGCAAGACATCCCAAGAGTGGACTTCTGAGTTGTAGTAGAGTGAACATCTCAAGGTGGATTCTGATCCTCCAAGCGTGGTCCCCTTTGCGAGACTTGTCAGTGTGACATTACCTTATGCTTTCTCTTTCTTCCTAATTCCTGAGCAAATAAATATTGGTTCAAAGGCTCATACATGTCTGTACACACATGCACATATGCCCCTACTCTCAAGAATAAACATGAATATCTCTTAAAATATAGTCTAGAGCCTAATTCAGAAACTGAAACATTTTCTTTTATAAACCATATTCTTCAAATACCAAGGGGAGGATGTTTTATACATGCAGAGATGAGTCAATCCTTGTGTCCATTCTTTTTCTGAACATTGTAAAGGTGATAAGAGGGTTTATTAGCCTTTAATTCAAAGTCATCTTCCCCAACCCACCTGTGGGCAGGATGGAAGTGGTCTGCAGTGGAGACAGTTGGCTCTTCTGGCTCATTCCTTTGCAATGGCACAGGGAAGATAGGCTTAGTGTTTAACCATGGAAGCAACAATAGAAGCGTGTCACTCAAATTCTTGAAATACATACTTCTATACCCAAATAATTTCCCTGGAAACCTCTAGGACACCTGTGTGAAGTATGAAGCCAACTCCCCCAGCAGCCATGCTGGTCCTTGGTACCAGGGCTCACTGCAGGAAGATTATTTAGCATCCAAGAAGAGCCCACCATCAAACAGATGCTGGCCCTGGCCCACAGACTGCCTTTGGGGCCAAAGTCACCTTTCCTGACTGCCGGTTCTATTAGCAGGTTTTCTGCCTTAAAATCTGGTGGGCCAGGCCCATCCCATTCTGGCTCTGCTTACCCAGAACTGAAAAGAGTGAAACTCTCCCTCCCCTGGCAAGCGCATCTTTTCCTATGTCTCCTTCCTGTTGTTGCCATGGCATCTGTGCATGCCACACCAAACTACAGTTTGTCTACCTGCATGTCTGTCCGTCTGCCTGTCTGTCCTTGCTTGCCTATGAGCTTCAGGAGGGCAGGGACTGCTATGTAGTTTCCTTGGCTTCCCCTTCTGCCCTTCCTCTCAGTTGGGTGCAGGCAGGCTGTGTAAGGGCTTTTAAGACTGATTATTTTTAGAAGGTGTGGAAGAAAAAAGGATCCAACTCGGCATCCAACAGGAGGCTTGGGAACTGGATAGATGATGGTGCCATTCATAAAGACAGGATGCAACAAGGAAAGCAAGCCGGGCCAAGGCAGGATGAGTGAGTAATGTGTTAGGTGCTTGTTCAATGGCCTCTTTATGGCAGCATCAAGGTTGCTTTCAGCTGCTGAGCCCCAGTCAATACCCTAATGACAAGTAGTGTTCAATGAATATTTGTCTTATTAACTTACAGTTTTGTTGGGGGTGGGGGAGTCATAAGCATATTAGAAGATCCGACATCAGAGTCTCTAGTCTCAAAAGAAGTCATTTCTTTCTCTACATTGAATCTGGCTCGCTACGTTTCCCTGGATTGCCCATGGAAGCTGCAGTCTAGTTTTGCTCTTCCCACAGTGCAATAACTAAATCACCCTGAGACAGTCGGAGGCCCTCAAGCTCCCTCACTCTCATGCTCTAGCGACACTTGTCCTTCCTTCCCTCAACTGCTGGTCATGGGTTTGGGGACGGAGGCCTGAGGAAGCACATGGAACCCCGGAGGCTGAATAGGGAGTCGTTTTTACCCGTTGAAACAATCACAGGATCCAGACTAGAGACAGAGGGAAAGAAAAAAAAGGCAAATTCTGCCCCATTCAGCTGGCTCTCCATTCAGCCTGGGGTGGAGGGGGATGGCTGTGTGTGTGAATCTAGTCATCAGCAGCATTCCTGGAAAACTGGCCCATTGTGGAGCTTTCTCGTGAACTTCATCCACCTGTCATGCTGGGCCTTGGAGAGGAGCCAGCCCGGGCAGGAAAGAATAGGCTGCAGGATACTGGTGTGTGTCAGTGGCCCCGACCCTCCCATTCCTGAGCACAGATGAGCTAGGAGACCGGACGCCTCACTGTGCCATTTCAGCTGGGAGGCCACAGAAACACTGACTGAGGGAGGGGGCGGCCCAGAAGGGATGAACGAGTGTTTAAACTCTCGGTGGGCCCCTCTCTGGGATTGCAGGCATCACTGCAAGGAAATGGTCCTGGCTTTTGCTCAGATACATCTCTTTGTTCTCCCTGACCTCATGCTGCACGCAGAAGGCTGAGCCTCAGATCCAAAGGATAATGTCTGGTGCTTCCCATCTCCCTATCGCCCTCCCTTTGGCCTCTCTGGTCGGTCAGAGGACTGGCTGCAATGACATCAACTGGCTAGAATTACATAAAACTTCCCTTTTCAACTCCCAGACTCCTGGATTCGTGTTTTGTGTTGTTTTTAATTTCTAAATGATTTCCCTTTTCCCAGCTGGGGTCCCCCCTCCCCACCCCATCTCCATCAGTTCTCATTTCCTATTTTCCATTAGCAGCTTTCAGGCAATAAGGTAGAAGAAACATATATTCTCAAGGAGCTTTAACTCATGAAGACAGCCAACACTGGGCAAATTGGAAAGAACTGATTCTAGAAGCCAAGGACTCAGGCTGGGGAGGTCATATCAAAGCAGTGCCTCCCTTCTGTCTTGGGAAGAGAGCTTTCAGTCAATTCCTCCTCCTGGTGAGATTTCTCACAGTGAACCCCACCACAGGGGATGAAGGTGGGCAAAATAGTCCTTTTCCTGGACGTCTAGGTGCTGGGGACAGACCACCTACAGGTGTCAGTTATAGATTTGAAACTAGCAGGCCACAGGCTAGCGAGTCTCAAACTGTAACAGTCACCAGACACTTCTAAGATGCTGAAGATCGGGGTGGGGCCTGAGAGACTGCATTTCTGGCGAGCTCCCAGGTGACATCGATGCTGCGGGTTTTCAGACCACACTCTGAGTAGCCAGGCTAGACTTACCTGGCACATTGCTTTCCAGAGAGAACTTTACCCTGAGGAAACATGGAACTGACGCTATATCGAGGCAGGAAGGTTTCATTTAAGGAGGAGGAGTGTGTAATGGAAAGAGGAGTAATTAGGGACAAGGAAACCAGGGCTGCATTCCAAGTTACGCAACAAGCTAACTGGGTGTGTTCAGAGAAGCCATAACCTCTCTGAGCTACAGTAAAAGAAGGAAGTTAAGCTAGGTTGGATAGTCCCCAAAGTGTTCATATGGGATGTGTGTTCGGAAAGATTCTGGCCCATAAGTGCACTGCAAACAGCAGAATAACCAGGGTGGTCTCATCCTAGACAAATGAATCATTTCACCTTTTGAAATCTAGAGAATGTATCAGGGTACAAACTGAAAAATGCATCAGGAAACCCTCTAGATCTGATAGTACCCAAGGTCTCTTCTTAACAGTGACACCCGCTCATCTCTGTGATGAACATAACAAGGAAAGAAGGATGGATTTTTATTGTGTGTAACATACATGTTTCTACCAGCCATGATTGGTTTTAAGGCTAGATTTTTAAAAAATATATATTATTGATTTTTTACAGAGAGGAAGGGAGAGGGATAGAGAGTTAGAAACATCGATGAGGGAAATATCGATGAGAGAGAAACATTCCCTACTGGGGATGTGCCCGCAACCAAGGTACATGCCCTTGACCGGAATCGAACCTCGGACCTTTTATACCACAGGCCAATGCTCTATCCACTGAGCCAAACAGGTTTCGGAGTAAGGCTAGTTTTAATTGAGGGAAGAAATTGTATCTCTCCCTAAAAATCTTTAGGAGAGGATAGGATAGCAACAGGTGAGGCTGTTGGGAAGATGTCTCTACCCACAAGCAGGATAAATGACCATGTGACTGTGACGCTCTGAGTGACACCTGCCTTGTGTTTCATAGTGAGATTCCCAGCAGGGGACAGGAAACTCACTTACTTCAGGATCATTTGAAGACATCCTTAGAGGGCCCATTCAAAGGTATAAGTGGGCTTCCTAAGGCTCAAAGTTTTGATTGACTGTCTTACTTGCAGTTGGACCTGAACCCAACTTCATGTCATTTTAATTTGTGCTTTTACTGCTTATTATGAGTTCTTTTTTTCACACCCTTCTACTTGACTTCTAGTGCCCCTTTGATTTATCTAAGAGTCCATGCAATTCAATGCCCCTTCTCTATTAAGTTAACATTCTTTTCTTCCGGGTCTTGGCTCCAATTACACTGAGTCAGAGATTCAGTGGGGAGGCTGGACATCCAGTTTTGGAAACAAGAGAGGAATTCTCAAGCATCAAGGTGATGGAATAAAACACAACCATCTCCTCTGAAGATTTTAAAGTGATGGAGTCTGATTGGCCAAAGGTAGGTATCACAAGTTTGAGAAAGGATCTGGTAGAAATAGCCTCCAGGAACCCCTGGACCTTCCATACAGAAAAGGAAGGGAATGACTTCTACATTTAAAATCTGAATAAGATCATAGACAATGGGGATGGGTCACCTTCAACAGTAAATTAAAGTACTGTCGAGAAGAAGAATGAACAGGCAGGGGAATTATTGCTGGTGAATAAGAAACATAGGTAGCATACATCAACTTTTAGTCTCCTGTCTTTCAAATCAAGATAGATGCTCTCTGTTCAGTTTAGGCAGGCATTACTAGCTCAGTTCTTTTAATTCCCCTCTCTTGGATGCTTGATACTGGATACCATGCACCTGCTAGTACATTGGAAAGAGCAGAGATTTGACTCGGTAAAGGTTGTGTAAGCCTCTGAGCCTCCTTTTTTTTATCACCAATAAAATTGGGACATGCTTCATATGTTTCTGTGGAGATTATGAGTGGTAAGATATAATGCCTGACACACAGTAGTCATCCAACAAAATATTGATTGGCCCCCCACCACTTCTTCTCTAGATAATCTGCTAATAATTTTCACTCTCGCCAATGCAGAGAGCCCTGTCAGGGCCTTGTTCTCCACGTCAGAAATGTTTTCCATTCTTACCCTTTCTACGCAGATGACTTACTTGGCATACCTCTGGCTGTTAGTTCTACCAGCTGAAACTCCTCTGTCCCTAATGGAAACAACACAGCAGGTGTATCCTCTCCTCATCACCATGCTACTGCTCATGTATTTTTTGGTTCACATTCCAAATCCAGCTGCTAAATTTATCATGTGCATGTCTCACACTACCTTTCTGAGTGACCTGTGGGCTTTCATAAAGCCACAGGGCTGCTGCCTTCTTTTCTTCTGCAATGGGCTCCCAAATTAGTTCACTTTCTCCTCTTGGGGATTCGATATCAAACTCCTTACCAAGAAACTGGAGTTAGTGAAAATACGGCCTATGTTCTTCCAAAATCAATTCATCATCAGAGTCAGTACCATGCATTCATTCTGTAGTGAGGCAACAGAGAAGGAAATACCTTAGTTATTAAAGTCTTATAATAATAAATGGGTTTCAGCGTCTATTAATGGCCAGGACCACTTTCGTTATTATAGAAATGAATAATGCATATAGTTTCTGGCCTCCAATAGCCTACAGTCTAGTGAGGGATAAGACACATATACAAATAGATCAATTCCTCACAGTGTCATGAATGGGGACACAGTGTTGGTGTGGGACAGGGGAAGGAGGTTTAAACTGGATCATGAGGATGCGGAGTGAACTGAACAAAGAGATGGGGGAAGGTGGTCTACAATGACGGAAGGGTGTCTGAAAAAAAAACACAGTATTGAGAGAGAGAGCAGAATAAGGTTAGGGAATTGCAAGTAATTCAGAGGATTAAGGGGTTGGGTGAGAGAGGTGATCTTGAGACACTAGGGCAGTGATCAGCAAATTCTTTAGTCAACAGAGCCAAATAGCAACAGTACAATGATTGAAATTTCTTTTGAGAGCCAAATTTTTAAACTTAAACTTTCTCTTTTTTTAAATATTTTTTATTGATTTTTTACAGAGCAGAAGGGAGAGGGTTAGAAAGTCAGAAACATCAATGAGAGAGAAACATCGATCAGCTGCCTCTTGCATGCCCCCTACTGGGGATGTGCCCGCAACCAAGGTACATGCCCTTGACCGGAATCGAACCCGGGACCTTTCAGTCCCCAGTCCAACGCTCTATCCATTGAGCTAAACCAATTTCGGCATAAACTTAAACTTCTTCTAATGCCACTTCTTCAAAATAGATTTTCTCAGGCCATGGTATTTTGTGGAAGAGCCACACTCAAGGAGTCAAAGAGCCGCATGTGGTTTGAGAGCTGCAGTTTGCCAACCACGGCACGAGGGCAACGGTCAGTAAACTCCGGATTCCAGGAGGGCTGCCTGATTTTCTAAGGAACATTTAACAGGAACACAACCGTACCCACTCATTTACACAGCATCTGTGGCTGTCCGCCTGCATGACAGCAGAATTGAGTGGTTGCCACAGAGACCATTTGGCCTGCAGAGCAGAAGGTATCTACTCCCTGGCTTTTACAGAAGAAGTTTGCCAGCTACAGCCACAGCCACAGAGATATGAAACAGAGTACAGTGATCTCGGGAAGCCACACTAGAGAATCTATACTTTATTCTGCAGAACAATGGGAAGGCTGATGAAGGATGCTAAGCAAGGGAATGGCATGCTGATCTGATTTCTGTTTTAGGAAAATCACTTTTGCTGCATATGCAGGATGGATTGGAAGAGCAAGTCTGAAGAGAGGGGCACCAGTTGGGAATGGATTGCAATCATCTAGACAGGATTGTGAAGCTTGTGGCCTGAACTAACATATGTCCAAAACTGTGATAGACGACACTTATGGAAGACAGGAGGAGTAGCATTCTCTTTTCTTAGATTCTCCTTCTGTGACCTCTCCTCTTTTTTTTCCCCCTTCCTGTGTCCTTCCCTCTCCTCCTCCACACTTTTTCCAGCATGACCCTTCTTCCCCTTCTTCAAACATCCCATTCACATTTGACACTATACTCTCTGTCAAGGTCAAAGAAGCAAGCACTTCAGGAATCTGCATGTCTGAACTTCTATAGCTGTGTTGTTGCTCTTGTGGCTTATCTCTCTCCAAATCTAAACCATTGACATGTGTCCCTATAAGACCTCATGATCTTCCTTCTCCTCTTTCTCAGCATAGTCTATTCACTTGAGCCACTGCAACAGTTTCTGAAAACTCTCAATATTTCACCCAAAGAACTGTGTGGCTGCTGTCCCAGCACGTGGCACTCATCATCATATTCAAACTGTTGAAGTCTTAAAGACTGCCTCTTTATACTAGCTTTTATGTATTATGGGACTGAAGTTAAGACAGATTAAATTACTTGCCCAAATCAGTAGGAAACAAGGTTTCCCAGATCTTGACCTTGTGCTCTTTCTGGTTCACTATATCTAACAGTTGTAAATTCTTTCTTTTTTTAATTAATCCTCATCTGAGGACCTTTTCCATTGGTTTTTAGAGAGAGAGGAAGGGAGAAAGAGAAACAGAGAGAGAGAAACATTGATGTGAGAGAGACACATCGATTGGTTGCCTCCCACATGTGGTCTTGGTTAGAGCACTGGGGATCATGCCCTCAATCAGAATAAAGACTGGGACCCTTCAGTTGGTAGGCCAACACTCTATCCACTGAGCAAAACTGGCTAGAGCTAATAGCTATAAATTCTTGTCTCAAATTAGGGAGATAAAATAGCAATCACCATTTCTGCTCTGTGATCCCATCCAATATGATCACTTGAAGGAAGTTTGTATACAGCCATGTAGCTGTCCCAGTGACTTGATTATAAACAGTTTTCTTAAGAAATTCCATTGGAGAGTCTGGGGGCGTTAGAGACCTGGGGTGAGGGTAGGTGGAGGGATTGAACAAAAAAGAAAAAAAAATTCCACTGGTCTGATCAATTGCTTCCTGATGCTGAGATCCAACTAGTAGTGTCAGAAACCATCCAGAAACTAATTATGAAATAAAGAAGAGGTTACTACCCAGGCTAGAAGAAAGAAAATGACAGGAGATATGTTTGCTTTGAAATATAGAAGTGTCAGGGATTTTATGATTTTCATTTGATTTCAGTGTTATATCATTGTGCTTTTTAAATATTCATGTTTCCCAGATAAATCTTTCACCTCAAGAAATGGTCTCTTGCCTGACTTGTATTGCTCAATAGTTAAGCATCAACGCATGAACCAGGAAGTCATTGGTTCGATTCCCAGTCAGGGTACATGCCCGGGTTGTGGGCTTAATCCCTAGTGGGGGTGTACAGGAGGCAGCTGATTGGTGTTTCTGTCTCTCTCTTCCTCTCCCTTCTAAAAATCAATAAAACCATTAAAAAAAATAAATGGTCTCTTGTAACCCACAAAAATGCCACATGTTTATCACCATCATTTCGATGCTATAAAAGAGTCATGTGTGACATCCTGAAGCCAGATGCTGTCATTTTTATAGCAATGAGTTTGAAAAAGATGTGGGTGTTGCTGAAAAACTTGGTCCTTCTAGCCAGTTCCACAAGCAAGGTCTCAGGAAGGCAGCCACCAATGATGGGAAGTGTCAGGCTGCCAAGGCCATGGCCACGGACCAGAAGCAGGCACCTCCGGGCCATGATCTGATTGTGGTCTTTTAAAGCACACTGTCCAGTATGGCAGCCACTTGCCACGTGTGGCTATTCAGTTTAAATTACAGAGAGCTCAATAAACTTTTAAAAGATAAGAGGTTAAGTGTTGGTGTGGATGTGAGATCAAAGAAACTTTTATGCACTGTGGATGGGCATGTTAATTGATGCAGCTGCCAAGAAAATCAGTATGGAGGTTCTTCAAAAAAATTGAAAACAGAACTACTATATTATGCAACAATTTCACCTTTGGAGGGACTATAATCACTAATTCAAAGAGATATCTGCATCCCCTTATTTACTAAAGAAGTATTTACAGTAGTGAGGACATGGAAACAACCTATCAACAGATGAATTGATAAAGAAACTGTAATATAGATATAATAAAATATTATCCTACATAATAAAAGACCAGCAACCTAATGGCAGAACGCCCGGAATGACCTGGCCAGCCCCATCCCCACTGGCTCCCATTGGGGCAGGCCGAATGAACCGCATCAGTGCACGAATTCATGCACTGGGCCTCTAGTCTGCTCATAAAAAAAGAAGGAAATCCCACCAGCATTGGACCTTGAGGAAATTGTGCTAAGTGAAATAAGTCAGAGTATGATCTCACTTATATGTGGAATCCTAAACAAACTCATAAAAACAGAAAACAGATTGATTGTTGCCAAAGGTGGAGGTAGAAGGCAGGGGAACTGGGTAAATGTAGTCACGAGATACAAACTTCCAGTTATGAGAGAAATAAGTTCTGGAGATGTAATGTGCCACATGGAAACCATAGTTAACTACACTGTATCCTTTATTTGGAAGTTTCTAAATCTTAAAAGTTCTCAGCACAAGAAAAAAGATTTTTGTAAGTGTGTAGATGATGGACATTCACTAAACTTATGCTAGTTATTTTGTAATATATACATATATCGAGTCATTATGTTATTCGCGTAAAATTAACCCAGTGTTACATGTTGTTTTTCCAAAAATGTGATAACATTTGAATTTAATTTTAAAATGTAATCCTAAATAAATTCATACTTTTTGTAAAAAAGTCTTCCATTCCTTTAGTTGTATTAGCCACATTTCAAGTCTTCAATAACCACGTGTAACTAATAGCTACTGCATTGAAAGGGGCAGCTATCGAGCCACAGAAAGTTCTATGGCGTAGCATGGTTAGAGAAAAGCAGGCTAGAGAAATTAAATGAACAGTTCTTCAGGAAGAGAAACCTTCATCAGGATTGGTCACAGCCCAAGGAATGGATCAAGACAGCACGGCACCCTGGTAACTACACCAATGGGCTCCTGGTTCCCCTGCACCTTTGAGTGTTACAGTTCCTAAAGGCAACTGTGACATCATGTCTAAGAAGAGGCTAAAAGTTAGTCGGTGGAAAGATGCAGAACCAAAGTGGAAAGCTAGACCTTTTGTCCTAAAGTCTCCACATGCACCCCATCATTTTCTCAAGGAAAAGGGCAGCAATGAAAAGCTCCTTTATAAACAACACGAAGTGAAAAGGAAACAAAAGGTTTGCTCAGGACAGAGTGCGTTACACAGCACAGTTTAAATCAGACACAGATGTGCGTTTGTTTTGTTTTTTTAATCAGAGGTATCAGTCACCAAAGGGTGAAACAAGATTGTATATAAGTGGAGAGGAAATACATTGGCTCATTTTATTAGAATTTAATTTCATTTCCATGTCTGCCTCCTTCCCTTGGGGGGGATGATGATATGATTTGATGTTGAAAGGATTAAGCACAAGATTAAAGGCAGTATTAAAAAAGAAGGTGGTGTCAGATTTTTTTGTTTTTGTTTGCTTTGCCTTTGGAGGGTGGTGTGGGCTTTTTTTTTTTTTTAAGGAAGAAACTTGGAAGTCAAAGAAAACAAAACCACAGAATTAAAGATGCCTGTCTAAAAAACATAAAACCACTCCATCTGGGTTATTGCATTCCACGGTTTACTTCTCACAGTCATGCTTTTCCACTCTTGTGGTTTTATATTTTGTTGATAATTTTCCAGTTTTTCCTCTGGCTCTTTCTGGGGACCCCACCCTTTGTATTCAGCTCTCTATCAAATGTCCTACTTGAATGTCCCATAGGACACCTCAATGTCAACGTATCCAAATCTGGCTTCATGACCGTTCTCCTAAACAAAACAAAACATCTGACTTCTCCTCTAGTACATGTCCTCTTAGTAAATACAACAATTACCTAGTTGCTCATACTCAGAGCCATTCTCGACTCTTCATTTCTTCATTTCTTTCATCTTCAATCAATCCCCAAAGCCTGTCAATTCCCTCACATTTAAGTGCAGATGTAAACTCTGAAATAAAATTCCAACTCTCAAGTTAGAAGCAAGGACTGGAAATACCAGTGTGGGATCACTGGATATAGGGTGGGTAAACCATGAAAGTGGCTAAGATCTCCTAGGCACTGAATACAGATGAGGTTAGGGAGGGCAAAAGGCTCTTGACCACACCCAGAGACTTGCCAACATTCAAAGAGCAAGCAGAGAAGGAGTAGCTGGAAAAAGAGATTGGAGGAAAAACAACCAGTGAAATAAGAGGGTGTGGTATCACAGAAGCCCAAGAAAGAGTTTGCCAAGAAGGAGGGAGAAATAAATTAAACTGAATACTGACACAAGGTGGAATGAGATGAAGATAGAGAAACAACCACTGGACTGGTCAACATAGAGGATTTTGTGAGTTTGACAAACTCCCATTAGTGAAATCATGGGGGGAAATTGGATTGTGGAGATAATGAGGGTAAAGTAGAAAAGATCGTTTATAGTAGAAATAACTGAGTACTTTTGCTGTGAAGTGGAGGAATGAAATGGAGTAATAACTGAAGGTGGCTGTGAAGGGAAAGGATGTTTTCATTCTGTTTCAAGATGGGAGTAACCATGAAATGCCTGTACACTGACGGGAAAAGTCCACACGAGAGAGAAAAATTGATAAGGTGGGATGTGGGGTAGATGGAAATTTTGTATCCTTTCCAATTTTTCTATAAACTTAACATAATTCTAAAATAAAACTCAAAATGGATAAAGGACTTAAACGTAAGACAGGAAACCATAAGGATCTTAGAAGAATCCAAAGGCCCCAAAATATCAGACATATGTGGTAGCAATATTTTTACTGATACAGCTCCTAGGGCAAGGGAAACTAAGGAAAAAATAAACAAATGCGGCTACATAAAAAATAAAAAGGTTCTGCATAGCAAAAGAAACCATCAACAAAGCTAGAAAGCCCACTGCATGGAAGAACACATTTGCCAATGTTATCTCCAATAAGGGTTTAATCTCCAATCTTTACAGAGAACTCATACAACTTAACAAAAGGAAGGTAAACACTCTCATAAAAAAATGGGCAAAGGACCTAAATAGACACTTTTCAAAAGAGGAGATACTGAAGGCCAAGAGACATATGAAAACATGCTCAAAGTCACTAATCATCTGATAGATGCAAATCAAAATGAGATATCATCTCACACCTGTCAGAATGGCTATCATCAACAAATCAACAAATGACAAGTGGGGGTGAGGATGCAGAGAAAAAGGAACCCTCTTGCACTGCTGGTGGGAATGCTAACTGGTGCAGCTAGTGTGGAGAACAGTATGGAGTTCCCTCAAAAAATTAAAAATGGAACTTCCATTTGACCCAGTAACCCCACTTCTAGGAATATATTCCAAATCAAAAACACCAATCAGAAAGGATATACGGTATGCACCTCTATGTCCACACCAGCACAATTTACCATAGCTAAGATGTGGAAACAGCCTAAGTGCTCATCAGCAGATGAGTGGTACCTCTGCACAATGGTATACTATGCTGTTGTACTAGTGAAAAAGAAGGAATTCTTACCATTTGCAACAGCATGGATGGACCTGGGGAGCATTATGCTAAGCAAAATAAGCCAGTCATAGAAAGATAAATATCACATGATCTAACTCATTTGTGGAATATAATGAACAACATAAACTGATGAATAAAAATAAACCCAGAGGGGAGGAAAATACTACCTAATAAAAGAATAATATGCAAATTTGACCATACCTTCGCCACATCCACAAGCCATGCCCACAGCCATGCCCATCAGTCAATCAGGAGCAAATTATGCAAATAAACCCCAACCAAGATGGCTGCCACCACTGAGAGCAGGAGAAAGGCTTGGGTTTCCCCAGCAAAAGAGGAAGCCAAGCTTTCTGCCTCCCTAGTCCTCCACTCAATGTTACAAGGTTTCAATTATAAAAGATACAGAAATGGCCTAGGCCTCCACTCTAGGCTACAATGTTTCAAACAGAAATGGCTGCCGCCATGGAGCAAGCAGAAGGCTTGGCTCCCTTCCAGGCTAAAAAGTTTCAGTTGTAGACTTAGATTAATCCCAGATCCCAGGGCCTCCACTTGGGTCGCTGGGGGCCATGGCCAACCTGCAAACCTCCACAGGCCCCTCACCCAGGCCACCCCTCACCCCAAGGGAACCCCCACCCTGATCTGGGACACTTTTCAGGGCAAACCGGCTGGCCCCCACCCATGCACCAGGCCTCTATCCTATCTAATAAAAGAGTAATTTGCAGATTGACCATCACTCCAACACACAAGAGGGCTGCCTCCATGTGGTCAAAGATCCTGCCCCCATGTGGACACAAGATGGCCAGCAGGGGAGGGCCATTGGAGATTCCAGGCCCTGCAAGGAGGGCAGTTGTGGGCAATCAGGCCAGCAGGGGAGGGCAGTTGGGAGGGACCAGGACGGCACAGGAGGGAAGTTGGGCGCAAATATGCTGGCAAGGGAGCAGTTAAACATCAATTAGGCTGGCAGGGTAGTAGTTAGCAGGTGAACAGACTGGCAGGCAGAAGCAGTTAGGGGCAATTAGGGAGGCAGGCAGGTGAGCAGTTTGGAGCCAGCAGTCCTGGATTGTGAGAAGGATCAGGCCTAGATGGGCAGTCGGACATACCTTGAGGGTGATTGGAGAGGATGCAGGCTGGGCTAAGGCACATCCCCCATCCCCCATGCACGAATTTCATACACTGGGCCTCTAGTTTACAATATAATAGAAGTAATCCTGTTATTTGCAGATATTTAATATTTCCTACAACTTTTATAATATTATAGTATGTTAGTACAGTTTGGGGAATATTATTATATTGAAAATCCTTTTTTCTCTTGAAATATTAATTTTTATTGTATGTAATATATTTAAAACTGTTTTATTGAAATATTAATGTTTACCGCATGTAACATATTTAAAATCATTTTTCTTGAAATATTAAAAAAATAAAATAAAATAAAATAAAATAAAAGGTTTATTTAGGTTAAAGAAAAAAAAGAGGAACGAAGAAGAAAAACTTTCAAGAGGCCAAAACCGGTTTGTCTCAGTGGATGGAGCGTTGGCCTGTAGACTGAAAAGTCCCGGGTTCAATTCCTGTCAAGGACATGTACCTTGTTTGCGGGCACATCCCCAGTGGAGGGTGTGCAGGAGACAGCTGATCGATGTTTCTCTCTCATTGATGTTTCTGACTTTCTATCCTTCTCCCTTCCTCTGTGTAAAAAAATCAATAAAATATATTTTAAAAAATTTTCAAGAGTAGTGGTTGGCAAACTGCAGCTCGCGAGCCACATGCAGCCTCTCAGTTTGCCGCTCTGCTCACTAATGAGTTTGCCGACTACTGTTCAAGAGCAAAATCTTCACATAGGGGCTGCTCTTCAAAGCCTACGTGAAAGAGAATAGAGTTGGCTATTAGTGAATATTGTTTACTTATTAGTAACTGAATGAATTTAATTACATTTTAGGATTACAAAACTTACAAATATTCCCTCACTTTTATCATTAGAATTAGAATCTTCGGAGGAAACTATGGTGATGCTCATTTCATGAGAGGAGGAAACTAAGGCTCAGAAATGGCAGGGGAACAGCACTCCCCATTAGCCAGAGGAATTTGAAGATCAAAGCCCTGTTTCCCCACATATTAGGCTTAGTATGTGTTTAAACATGTTGGTTGTGCTGGGTTTTACCGAATTGAAGCATTCCACCAATGTTTAGTTGGGTCTAAGTTTCCTCTGTTCCAGAATGGAAGAAAAACACATTTAGGAGCCCTCTGGTTCTCGAACGTTCTGGTATTGAATTTCGTTGAGTGTCATGAGTGAGAAAGGTTGGGAGTCTCTACTATGAAGACAAACATGTGGGCAGCAGAGAGCGGGATCTGAGCTCCCAGTGATATGTTTGTCTACTACATGTTGTCTACAACATGTCCTTGATGAAATCTTCCAAATTCTCCATGAGGTGCTGACAGCATCATCTTTGCTCTTCTGCATGTGTTCAGTGATTGTGAATAAAGACGCAATAATGCTGAGTCAGCCTCCTTTGCCTCTTCCCAGTGAATCTCATGAAGAATAAATACAAACTCCATGTCTAGCCCAGCTGGCATGGCTCAGTGGTTGAGCATGAACCCATGAACTGGGATGTCACGGTATGATTCCCAGTCAGGGCACATGCCCCGGTTGTGGGCTCGATTCCCAGTGTGGGTGGGGCCTACAGGAGGTAGCTTATCAATGATTATCTCTCATCATTGATGTTTCTATCTATATCTCCCTCTTCTTCCTCTCTGAAATCAATATATATATATATATTTTAAACTTCATGTCTACAAATGAGAGATCATTTTGAGAGCCACTACAAGTTCTCTTAGTTATCCAATTTCATTTTTTTCTAGACCCTTAACCAGTTTCTAATCTTACTTTGAACTTAAGTAAGAAACTCTAAGAAATTTGGGAGCATCTCCCAGATGAGGTTTATATTTCTAAAACATTTTAGGTTTATAACTATCAGACAGCATGATTCATTATTAATTCAAGTCAATTGGATTAGCATGCATTGAGAACTTGCTAAGTACCTAGGCCTCAGGCTGGACATTGGGAATAGACAGTTGGACCAGATAAAGTCCTGGACTCAAAAGACTCAACCTATCAGCTTAATTTGAAGATTCGTGGTTTATATAGAAACAGTAGTATTATCATGCCTAATAATCTCAGCCAAGGTACCATGATGATACATTCAATTATTTCCTATGTTTCTCATTCTTTTGTCAGCCTCTCCCAAAATATACCTTGTTCTCAGACTTCCAATCCAGTCTGGCCAGTGGAGGGCACAGCAAGAGATGAGAGGTTGGCTGGAACGTGGTCAAGATATTTATTTCCAAGGCTCCTCATTTGCAGAGTTACTGTTTCTCTGTAGACACACACACACACACACACACACACACACACAGTTTTATACAAACACATCTTAACCATAATATTCTGCCTGATCTTGTATCTAAACTGCTTTGACTTAGTCTATAAATCTATGACAATCTCTTTCAACTAAGTCAAACGCCTCCCTTTTTTTTGCAATGTTTACTGTTTGAAAGACCAGATTCTTTCATCTTACCTTGTTAATGGGGTCACCACAAATTACTTCCAGTACTTCCAGGCCCTTTTCACCAAAGCAAATCCTTTTCAATCTGGAGTTCACTCAAGGCTCCATATTCTATCAGTGACTTTTGTGGCAATATAATTGAACATCGGTGCCCCTTCTGTGTCATTTTTCACTCCATATATGCTTCCCTATGTAAGCCTGCATGCCCAGGGCCTCAGAGGTTGAGGATTCAGACCTGGCAGGGGCCTGAGGACCCATAAAGCTCTCCTCACAATTTCATTTGTTATTTCCTGGGCTTCCCTCTGCCTCCTCCCCTGAGTTCCTGGAGCCTCCTCAGGTTTGTGCCACGCCGTACTCAGATCTGAAATTCTGTCCTTTCTCTCTTTTCCACAGGAAAGCCCATCATAAGAATGGTGTGGTGTTTAACAACTTTATGCGAAACATGAGGGTGTCACAGAAGAGATGCCCATCATTCTCTGCCAACTCTTTGGCTACCAATTTCCTGCTGTGTTGCCTCCGACCTCACACATGCTGCTGCCCACTGGCAGGTGTGCTCTAAGCTCCCTCTCCTGACCTCACTCCACTACTTCTCTCACCAGGTCAGCCCACCTTGCCCAGATAAGAATGCCAGTTAACCTATTCTCCATCTTATTGGAAGCTCACTACCGTTTTTGAAATATATATATATGTGTGTGTGTGTGTGTGTGTGTGTTTATTTATTTCAGAGAGAGGAAGGGAAAGGGAGAAACAGAGAGAAACATCAATGAGAAGAATCATGGACTGGCTGCCTCCTTCATGCCCCACACTGGTGATTCAGCCCACAACCCTGGGCATGTGCCCTGAACTGGAATTAAACCAGTGATCTCTTGGTTCATATCTCAATGCTCAACCATTGAGCGACATTGCCAGGCAAACCTCACCACCTTTTCTTTTAATTTTTTAATCCTCACCCAAAGATATTTTTCCATTGAGTTTTTAGAGAGTGGAAGAGAGAGGAAAAGACAGAGAGAAATATCAATGTGAGAGAAACACATCAATTGGTTGCATCCTGCACAAGTCCCAACCTGGGCCTGGGCTGGGAAGGTATGTGCCCTTGACCAAAATCAAACTTGGGACCCATGAGTCCCCAAACCAACACTCTATCCACTGAGCCAAACTGGGTAAGGCTGAAGTCGCTACCTTTTTAAAAGTCCTATCAGCGTCCTCTGCTTGTAGAATCCTCTCATTCTCTTTCTCTATCTACGAGATGATCTTCTTAAAGTTTATAGAAGTCTTGTAGGCATTTGGAAATTAATAAGTCTTTGATAACTTGTGTTAGAAAATTACTGTGAAGATGATTTTAGTGAATTCAAAATGATACAGATAAAGAAATACATATAATAAAGGTACACGAATCTTTTAGACATTTAATAGAAATTCAAAAATAATAGATATAAAGATAAGCTGTATTAAAGGAAGCTTTTACAAAGACCATAAACATAGAAGTTGAGGGAAGGAGTTAATGAGATTAAAAGAAGTTGAGGGTGCACACAGGGAAGTCTGTAGAACAGTTCTAGATTTCTATACTATTAGAACTTATAGAAAATATATCATATTCTTATGTATACCTACTATTCTTGTTTTGGTTATTTGTAGGCTCAGACCCAACAAAACATTTTAGCTGCTAAATCACAATAGCCAGGTCAGTGAGATGCCATTTACTGTTGGTATTGGAGAAAGCCAGTCACTTCATTGACGTTCATGAGACTCACTGCTAGTGAAAACATTGCCCATTCTCATGTCACCCCTTTTCTTGTCTCTTGTAGCAATAAGAGACTCCCAAGGATGAGCTGCCAATGTCATCATCAGAGTCCTGTTTCAACACGATTACAAATAGTGGCCGATATTATTGCTTACATCACCCAGCAAAAGGGCACATCCATTGGGCTTTGACATTATTATTAATTTCACTGGTTTCCAAAATACTATTAGGAATAATGATGTTTACACGAGAAACATGACTGTCTTCAAATCAGTCTGCACTTCGTCATAAACCTCATGTTTCACCATTTGTCTGCAAGTTTATCCCACAATATTTTGAAAGACTTGACTAATTGTAACCAATGTTTGTACATTGCTAAACTCTTCCAGAATGTCTGTAAGAGCTGGCTTTGTGCATCACCAGCCAGCTTGAAACAAAATGACAACTTAGTGTTTCTTTTATAGTGCACTGAGAGACATCAAACGCTTATCTAATTAATATGACCATGGTAAGTATTTTTATAAATGATTTTAGCTTTCCCTTTGTGATCCAGAACAAGTTAGCAAGGTAAGGTCAAAATATCCTTTGGGATTGACCTATTTGGACATCTTTCCCATTTTTCTCTCTTCTGGGCAATGTGGTTGTTTTTCAATCATGTCTTTATTGGCTAAGAAGTAAACAACATGAAGCTTTTTACCACTTTAAACTGTTCCAGATATTAGATCTGACTTGAAATGAAGAAACTATATATTTTTTTAGACAGAATAAGGTTCGGTTCATTCTGTTCTGAGTTTAAAAGATAATAATAAGTATGTACTCTCTTATCCCAATATTCAGAAAATACACCCATTGCTTCATTTTTAAGTTCTGAACTGGAGTATAGACTCTTCTGGAACAAAAGTATAATGGGTTTCACAAGAACTTTTAGATTTAGGATGACAACACTGGGCTTTCCATAACCAGCCTGTGCTATACTCTCCAACTTCAGGGTTTTTTTTAAATATATTTTTTTATTGATTTCAGAGAGGAAGGGAGAGGGAGAGAAAGATAGAAACATCAATGATGAGAATCATTGATTGGCTGCCTCCCACAAGCCCCATAGTGGGGATCTAGCTCATAACCCAGGCACGTGCCCTGACCGGGAATCAAACTGTGACTTCCTGTTTCATAGGTCAGTGCTCAACCACTGAGCCATGCTGGTCGGGCTCTGTCTTCAATTTTAAATAGTCAACACTGTCAAGAACTTTGCCCTCAGCTGCAGAGACCACAGGGCCAGCACAGCACGAAGGTATCAGAGGTGAAATTGTTGGACCAATGGTTGAAAGTTGGCTCTCAGTGAACCAGAATTGAAACCCCCATGAACCCATAATCTAATCCACCTGCCACTGGGGTCAGACCTGCGGCTGCTGCACAAAAGGCTGCCGTCAGACGTCAATCTTTCTATCACTAACAGGAAAGTCTACTTCCAATGTGTTTACAAGTCCAGCTTTGGAAAATCTGGTCCTAATCCCAGACTGACTTCCTCTGTGATAATTGCTAACATAACACTGCAACACAGCGACCTTGTTCATGGAACCCTTATTTCAAAACTTCAGCATCTACCCAGCTGCCTCCCTTTCAGGGGCTTCTGTTTATGAAGACAGAAGCTGGGCTTCTTTTTTTTTTTTTTTTTAAATATTTTATTGATTTTTTACAGAACAGAAGGGAGAAGGATAGAAAGTCAGAAACATCGATGAGAGAGAGACATCGATCAGCTGCCTCTTGCACGCCCCCCACTGGTGATGTGCCCGCAGCCAAGGTACATGCTGGGCTTCTTGAGACCCCAGTCAATCTATGGGCCTTCTCTCCCCAGATGAAGTGATAAAATCTGGACCCCATATCCTCATTTCCCAGTCTATGCTGCACCTGGAAAATATTGAAATCGGTTTGTTGTGATAAAACAAGTGTAAGGAAAGCAGATTCTGGAGTTAAAGGCTGTGTAATGGTGTGAGCTACAGAAGGCTAACCAAGTCAGCCAGTGGGGACCTTCTCTCTCTAACTTGGAAGCAACGTTTTGCAGTCATGACGAGGGAATGCATTGTGATAGGGGAGGTATCCTTGGGAATGTGCTTCTATTTGCACACTCTGCACCTTTTCCAAAGTATTAACTGGAGGGGATTTTTCTTGTCTAGTCTTCCCATTAAACCACAGCTTCTTGGCAGAAGAACTATTCCATTTCCTCAATTGCTAACACAATTCCTTTCCAATAGCAGGTACCCAATATATGTTTCTTTAAAAAAAATTAATGACTCTGAAGGATCTGAGATTTAGGACACTGAAATTCTGAACATTTTCTAGAATCCAAAAAAATTTTTTCAAGTTGAATATCATTTGTGTTTTAAATGGCTGACTTCAGTATAATCTTGCTACAATATACACACAATACAGTTCATTAGGGACTTAGTTGATGGTATCAGAAATTACACATTTCTGGTTTTATCATCAAAGGACAATAAAATTACATCTTCTCATTCCAGAAAATGCTCTTCTAGGTGCAAATACATCCCAGTGGCTTCTGACTTAAGTCTTAAAAGCTCATAGAAAGAGCGAGATAGAACTGTGATGATTTATTTTATGTATTAACTGAGAGCATGGGTTGTTGGGGTTTTTATTTTTTATGAAATGAACATTTAAATTGGTAGATTTTGAAAACTAAGATGGCGGCAAAGGTAAAACACCTATCTTGCCGTCATAATCAGCAATTTTAACACTACAACTTAACGAAAGAACAAACACCTTCCAGAATCACCAGAAAGCTGGCCGAGTGAAAATTCCACAAATAAAAGTGAAAATAAGACACTGTGACTCAGAGGAGCGGCGGCGAACAGCGTTGAAAGATTTGAGTGGAGAGAGGTTTGGAGCGTGTGCCGCGGAGTGGGCGGGCGGCTGAAAACCAGCCAGTTTTCTCGAATGGGGAGACAAAGACGTCCCACTGGACTGATTCTCCAGCTCTGGGCGAAGTCCAGAGAACCCACTATCATATGGGGTGAAAACTGGACAGTGGGAGGGCATGCCGAAGCTGAGGTGCTGCCGGGTCTCCCGGCTTGTGGAGAAGGCAGCTTGCGCGAACAGCTCAGCTGCGTGACGGGGCAGAGAGCGCTCTGCGACTTGTCTCTCATTCGGAAAACTGTCAGACTGCTTTGTTTTACCTACCTGGGTGAGACATTGCGCATGCAAAGTCATTTGGGGAGAGTCTGAATTTCCTGACAGCCGGTGGAGTTCGGCAGCGGCTCTCTCTCAGAGGTGCTGGCAGCCATTGCCCCAGGAACAGAGTCCCCAGGGCCGCATAGGGCGGAGCTAACGCTGTCTGCTTGGCCCAGAGACTCCGCCCATCCAACCTGAGCACAGCTGAGCTTCACAGACAATTGGCCTGGAGGTCAACCCTCCAAGTGCTAACAACGATTAACTGAGCTTAACTTCAGCAAGACTGTGCAGCCCATATCCACCTCAGGTAACTGGGGAGGGTGAGCCACTGTCCCTAGTAGGAAGTCTACCACACAAAGCTAATTGACCAACTCAGGGAAGCAGCCACCATGCAGCGACATGGAAAGAAATCAGATGTGAAAGAAATGGAGGAAAAAAAAACGACTGGACATGGAATTCAAAACCACGGTTAAAGGGTTTTTCAAGAGGCTCCAACAAAAGGTCGAGGCCTATAAGGAAATAAGCAAGACCACAAAGGAAATGAATGAGACCTGCAAGGAAATGATCAAGACCAACGTGGAAATGAATGAGTTCTACAAGGAAATGAAGGAGACCCTCAAGGATATAAAGGAGACTCTCAAGGATATGAAAACGGACCAACCAGAAATTAAGCATACACTGACTGAAACAAAAAATATTATACAAAGACCTTAAAGTGCTCTGGAGCACCCCAAGAACCAAGTTAAAGATTTGAAATACAAAGAGGTAAAATCCACTCAGCTGAAAGAGCAAGAAACCAAAAGAATCCAAAAATTGAAGATAGTGTAAGGGGCCTCTGGGACAACCTCAAGCATACCAACATCCGAATTATAGGGGTGCCAGAAAAAGCGAGAGGCCAAGACAATGAAAACCTATTTGAAGAAATAGTGACTGAAAACTTCCCACACCTGGTGAAAGAAATTGACTTAGGAGTCCAAGAAGGCACACAGAACCCCAATATATAGGAACCCTAAGAGGACCACACCAAGGCACATCATAATTAAAATGCCAAGAGCAAAAGACAAAGAGAGAATAATAAAAGCAGCAAGAGAGAAACAGTTGGTTACCTATAAGGGAGCACCCATACGACTTATCAGCGGATTTCTCAACAGAAACGATGCAGGCCAGACGGGAGTGGCAAGAAATATTCAAAGTGATGAAAAGCAAGAATCTACAACCAAGATTACTCTATCCAGCAAAGCTATCATTCAGAATTGAAGGTCAGATGAAGTGCTTCGCAGATAAGAAAAAGCTAAAGGAGTTCATCACCACCAAACCAACATTATATGAAATGCTGAAAGATATTCTTTAAGAAAAGGAAGAAG
Source organism: Antrozous pallidus (assembly GCA_027563665.1). Lineage (NCBI taxonomy): Eukaryota > Metazoa > Chordata > Mammalia > Chiroptera > Vespertilionidae > Antrozous > Antrozous pallidus. The sequence goes on along the minus strand of CM050526.1, from coordinate 26,690,260 downwards.
AAAAAGGTAAAGATGAAAATTATGAACAACAAATACACATCTATCAACAAATGAACATAAAAATCAAGTGAATTGATAGGCTGTTGAACAGGATAGACTGGTGACTATAACAGAGACATGGACATAGAGAGGGAATGGACTGACAATTCTTGGGGAGAAAAGGGTTGTGGGAAGTACAGCAAGAGACTGGACAAAAATCTTGCAACAATTGGAGAGGACAGTGGGGAGGGGGAGGGGAGGGTGGAGGGTGGGATAGGTACAGGGTGGAGGGGAGCTATAGGGGGATAAAAAGGGGAAACAATGTAATTAATAAACTGAACAAAAAATTAAAAAAAAATAATAAATTGGTAGATTTTGAATACAGCAGACTGCTCTCCCTCTCCAATATGGTGGGCCATATTCAATCAGTTGAAGGCCTTATATAGCAAGAACTGACCTTATCTGAGCAAGAAGGAATTCCACAGCATACAGCTTTCAGCCTTGATCAGCAACACTGGCTCTTCCCCAGATCTCCAGCCTTCCAGTTCACCTCACTGATTTTGGACATGCCAGACTCCTCAAAATAAATCTCTTTATATATGTATATCCTATTGGTTCTGGTTCTCTGGTGATCCCGGCTCGACTTGGATCCATAGGCATATTACATAATCTATCATCCAACAACTCTGTGACCCATTTTCCCCTAGAATATTATGTGGGGAGATTTCTCACACTGCTCATTTGCTCAATGATCTCACTTCTTGTCTGTGTGTTGAGTAAGATTAAACAGAGGGTGTTCTCATGGCCATGAATCTAAACCAAGCAGTGGACTAGGTGTCAGGAGATGGGTCTCAGTTAAAGTTCTGTCTCATGTTGTCTATGAGATTTGCCTACCTGCTCCTCAGTTTCCTCTCTGTACAATGAGGGGGTGAGAAAAGGAAAGAGATGGGGTCTGAACAGGTCTCTTTAACCTAGAGCCCATGGCTGGACTTTAGGACATCTGTGAGCCTCCTGCAATTATAGGCAAACACATGTATGCTTATTTTTCTGACAAGGTGGTTTGTAGCTTTCAATAGTTTCAGGTAGGTCAGGGAACTGCAAAAAGGTTCTGGACTTGTACTGGCCATGTCTCTTTCTAATTTGAGCTCTCATAATCCTCTTCTCTCAGCTGTGGATGGTCTATAAGTATACACTTACACAGTGGTTCTACATATATAGTTACATGTATATATGCCTTATATGTGCATAGATACATAGATACATATATACCTTACATACATACAAATGCATATATATATATATATATATATATATATATGCACACATACACACATACACTAAAGGCCTGGTGCACGAATTTGTGCACCAGTGGGGTCCCTCAGCCTGGCCTGTGAGATCAGGCCGAAACCAGCTCTCCGACATCCCCTGAGGGGTCCCAGATTGCAAGAGGGCACAAGCCAAGTTGAGGGATCCCACCAATGCACGATCGGGGCTAGGGATGGACACAGGAGGTAGGCCAGCCAGGTAGGAAGCATAGGAGAGCTAGAGGACATGTCCGGCCTGTCTCACTCAGTCCAGATCAGCTGGACCGCAGTAGAAAGCTAACCTACCAGTTGGAGCGAGCAATTGAGCAGCTTTAGCATATCATTAGCATATTATGCTTTGATTGGTTGATTGGCTAACCAGATGATCAGACACTTAGCATATTAGGCTTTTATTATATAGGATACATGTAGCTATATATGTGTAGATGGTATGTATATGTTTGTGTCTGTATCTATCTTAATTTAAATGTAATTTAGTTATATATATATACTTATTTGCATTTGATATCATATTCATGGAAATATGAAGTCTGTGTCCTTCACAAAAGCTGGGGACTTGTGTGGAGGGTAATATATAAAAACTTGGAAAAATTGTGGGCAAAAGTTTACAAGGTTCTCTGAAAGAGAAGGATGATAGTTCAAATAAAGAACAGCTTGGGGGCATATTTCTTAGACAGTCTCCCTTGGATCTTTATCTCAAAAGGAAAAGTCTAGATCTGGGGACTGAGAGACTGCCAAGTCAAGAATGACTGCATGTGGGGGAGTCCTGTCTTGCATGGAAACAGCATTATGAGGTTGAGATGCATCTAGAAAGGTCTTATTTGTCTGAAGCTTGGAGGTTGGGGGAGTGGGCGCAGAACATGAGAGAGATTTCTAGCTTGGGAGGAGCGGAAGGTTACTGGAAGGGGTGGTTGAGAGTGTGAAATAGGAAGTTGAAATGGAGATGACAGTGAAACTACCGCTGTGGCAACTGGAGCTGAGGTGAGCAATAAGTCCAGGCATTACTCATGAGGGCCGTTATAGCCTGATATTTCCACACACTGTAGTAAAGTGGCCATCTGACCATCTGGCCCCAGACACATCGGGGAGGAGTCACTCGGGGCATGGGTGATATTCCCAGAAGCATCGCCTTTGAAGAATGACCCCTCATGGGCTGGGTGACAGCGGCAGGCAGGAAGTTACTCAAATGACAGCAAAAGCATCAGAGAAATGTGGCTTTAGAGGACCTTGTTACATCCCAAATGTTCCCAGCATTGGTTTTCTGAATAGTTGACATTGTTGCACACATTAGCACCCACGGATATGACCCACAGTCACTTTCATTTCCATGTTATACTGAAAATGCACTTAGGGTCATTCACCGGATTTACAACCCAGGAACCAAATTAGAACGTTTATGTCTAACACCCTTCCACATTCCTGAGGTTCCAAGCCAGGCTAGTACCAGAAAGATCAAGCTCTGGATGATGTCCCACCTCTCACACTGGTACAGAGCATCTACTCAAACAGTCACAGAGCCTTTTCTTTTTCCACCCATGAAAGGAAAGCAGGATTTATCAATGGAACTTCCAAGGTTTGGAGAACAGTCAGAAGAGAAATGAGAAAATAACCCCATCCCATCCCAAAGATTTCCAGGGATAATGACAAGGGTAGAAGTTATCTTCATTAATCTTGTGTAATAATTTGTGAAGAGTATTTGTAAAGGGCCACAGGGATGTGAATGTCAAAGGTGTCTGTCACCACCCTGGCTGGGTGGTTCAGTGGCTTGGACCATCCTCCCATACACCAAAAAGGTGGTGGGTTTGATTCCTAATCAAGGCACATACCTAGGTTGTGGGTTTGATCCCCAGTTGGAGCTTGTATAGGAGACAACCAATTGATGTTTCTCTCACATTGATGTTTCTCTCTTCCTCTCTCTCTCCCTCCCTTCCTTTTTCTCTATAAATCAATGAAAACATATCCTTGGTGAGGATTAAGGAAAAAAGGTGTCCGTCCCCAGTGCTCTCCAGACATCATCAAGCAAAAACTTAGGAACTGAAATCCTTTCCGAGGAAGAGACTAGACAGGCTTGTTTAGTACTGAGAATCTCAGGAGCAGCATCTGTTTTCTATCACTTACTTCTTCAGGGAGAACTTTCCTCACTAGAGATAGCAATGCATTTTCTAGCACCTGCCTTAACTTTTTATTCCCCTTTCCTCGAGTGGGAATTGGCTCTGTGCCCCACCTCTGTGCCTACAGCACTTGGTAGCCCCTCACCACAAAGTAGAGCAAGGGCCAAGGTCAGGGCTGTACCACATCCCCCTCACTTGGGTCTGGCTCGTACCAGGGCCATGAGAACTCTTGGTAATGATCAGGGACACCAACCAAGTCTGATGACAAGACAACAAATAAACCAACCAGGGATGATTTCCCCAAATGAATTCCTGAAGTAGGATGCTCTCCCCAAATGAATTCCTGAATTTGGTATTTCATCCCCAGAGGCTTCCCTGCAGCAGAACAGACAGGCAGATACTGTTCGTTCATCTCCTGCAAGGAAGGGGACCAGACTGTAGTCTGGGGGCACAGAGTAGGGAGTGAAAGAACAGAGAACTGTCTTGGAGCTGCCCCTCCCCCACTGACGCCTCAGCACTGGTCAGATTTCCATCACAGAGCTGGCTTTGGGGACTGTCAGAACTCTTACTGTAAAAATTGGAGTGAGTCTCCTGAGAGTGTCTGAAGAGCCCATTGAATCTAGAAATTCAGCCCCCAAGCAATCTAGTGCAAGAGTTTAGCGCATCTGAACTTGGCTTCCAAGTATATTCAGAAGCCTGTATTCAGAAATACTAGCTTTGTTGTTTGCTTTTCTAGTGAGCAATCAGTATTTTAACTACAGATCTGATTCTGCATTTCTAAACGAAAGATTATATTTTCCCCCTCACACACACACTGAAGAAAGAGCTCAGCATTTCCTGGAGCCAGTGGGTGTGTTGGTGAGAAACGGGCTCCTGTGAAGGAGCCAGAGAACGTGGGTGGCTGGGGAGGAGACAGGCTGAAACCAGAAATCCATCGTCCCAGGGGGAGAGGCCGCAGACATTGCTCTCCTCTCTCTGCTTGGAAATGTCTTCAAGGGCCACTTGCATTATAAACCTGTTTCTTCATCAATGAGGACAACATGTGCTTGAGGGAATAACGCCTATAGTCATATGGCAGTGTCTTATCAAAGGGGACGGAAAAATAAAGGCACTGATGAGTCCAAAATCTTCATTTTTGCAGACAGAACTCCGAGGCACACAGAGGGCAGGCGGGCTGCCCAGGGACTCACGAGTGGAAAGGAAGGATGAGACCACAGGTTGTTGGATTCTCTCCAGATCCCATGCCCTCCCTGGTCTGAAATGGACTCCTGTGACCTCTGGTGGGACTCCCCTGTGATTTCTGCCCAGCTTCTCCCTTGGGAAATGATCTTAATAGGATTTCCAGAGGAAATGTGTCAGGGTCCAGATCCATGATTCTCGGAGGCATGCACCCTGGCCTCTCAGTCATAGGCACCTCTGGACCCGGATCAAGAAGGAGGTAAAGTCTAGATTCCATCATATTGTGCCAACCTCTGCCCAAACTCAGCTCTCAGTGGAGCGAGAGCAGAGGGAATGGGAAAGGAAAGGAGAGGGAGGAGAGGGAGGAAAGGGAAGGAGAGGGAGGAGAGGGAGGAGAGGGAGGAGAGGGAGGAGAGGGAGAGGGAAGGAGCAGAGATAGGGAGCAGATAAGGAAGAATGGTAAGAGGAGGTGAGGAGATGGAGCCAGGAGAAAAATACAAAGGGAGGGAAGTGATGGATGGGGGGGGGGGGGTTACTAGGTAAGAAATAGAAGTGACTGTGTCTTTTTGTCTTTGGTTCAAGAAAGCTGAGCATCACATGAAATTGGCTGCAGAAAACATGGTCAACCATAGTATGGTGACTATGTTTGGAGCAAGGAGAGTGCTGAGAATATCGGGTGGAACACCTTGAAGTGCCTCTGAAGTTAATACAGAATTATATTGAATGAAAAGTATAATTGCTTTAAATTTAAGAAAATGAATAAATAATAAATAAAAACATCTGAACGCAAAAATTAAAAAAAGAAAAAAAAACAACCTCAATGACACCTTGATCTTAAACCATGAAAAATAAATTTCTGTTATTTGAGCCAAATAAAAGAGGAGAAGGAGGAGGGGGAGGGGAAGGAGACACAGACAGACTCTGGGGTCACTGCATCTAGGCAACCCATCTGCATCCTGACCAGGCAGGAGGGCCACATCCTTGCCATCTGAATGCTGAGAAGAGGGTGCCCTCATTTCCTGACCTTTGACAGACCTCTTTCTAGATGCTCCATACACTGTACTAACTCAACTGGGTGTGGGCTTGCCCAAAATTTGGCAGACATGGATGTTCTTCGAGGACTTCTCAGCCAGAAACTCCACCAAGACACCACCGAGCCTCTGAAACAGATGTGGATGCCAGTGACTTTTGTACAGCCACTAGCTGCCCCAGCTCTGCTTTGCTGAGGTCTGCGGGTGCCTTTGAACTCCAGATGGCCTCCAGATCCTGCGCAAGTGCTGCGAGCCACAGTGTTCAACCAGAAATGCCTGGGCTACATAAACAGAAAGCTCCAGAGACAAGGAACTGCCACTCTCCAGGGATTCTTACCTCGGTTCACCCTCTGGCTTGTGAACACACAGGGCTAGCAACCCCGACCACCTCTGGATTCTGACACATCTGGGAACACTGGGCAGACTCCTGGGTGGGGCCCACCATGGATTTATTGGCTTGAGGGATAAAAGGACCCTTGGGAAAGCATAGAGGGAGCCAGACAGATGGGCTTTACCCGAAACAAAGTCCCAGTGTCCAAAGAAGACCGGGGTTTGAGTCCAGCCCCGTGTCTGCCATTTGGCTGCTTTCCCCCTGAAGAGGGGTTCTTTGAGCAGTGAAAGAACTGTTCACATGGAACAGTGCTTTGGTAAGCCTCCAGCAAATGGTAAAGTACAAGATGGGGAGGCAGTCCCTCCTCAGTGAGAATCCAGATGCAGTCGGGAGGCTGCGTGGAAGGTCCTCAGATTAAGATCCTAGATGTTAGATCTAAAATTAAAGTCCAGTATGACCTGTTGCCTTGACATCTGGGGAAACTGGGAGAAGTCGCTGCCTGGCTGCTTTGGGTCAGAGTCTATTTTTGGATTTATTTACTTGAATCTTTTCTAAGTTCCTGGTAGTTCCAACAAGGACTGGAGTGATGCTACACATATCATTAACTACATTTTTCATTTTAGTCATAATAAAATGAAGCTGTCATTAAACAGAAACCTTCCCTAGGAGATATAAGATTTTGGCTATAAATATTAATGAAAATGGCTTTTAAAATGTTCACAAGCTCCTAGATAATATTTATAACTACCAGAGACAGGAAAAGGGTTCATTTCAGAAGAACTAGCCATAGGTAAATTACCAGACAAGGCCTACAAAATAAAATACAGTTCAGTGTTAAAGGAGTGATTTTTTTCTTTTAATGCACATGATTCTAAACTCCATTATTTTTCAAATAATTTTTTAAGTTCAGTCAGAGGAATTAAAAACAATCTGATCATTTTTAATGACTTACAGAAACAAACTTAAAAGAGTACGTAAAACATTTTTGTTGGTGAAAATACTGGTCAACTATAAGAAATGAACACCTGAGTAGTAAAATAAGCACGCACAAAATGAGCAACAAACACAAAGAAAAAATCAATCTCATTATGAATCAAAAGAAATGTGCATTTAAACAATGAGATGCCGTATTTTTTCCTCCAAGCAAGCTGGCAAACTTTGAGTGATCATGACAATATGGAAATAAAACTTCAGAGCTGAACAAATTCTGATTGATAAATAAGATCCACAGGGCGTGGCCTTGGGAATTGGTGTCTGAATTGAGAGACTGAGAATCCAGAGTAGCACTTTTCCACCCCAAATCCTTAAAAACAGAGCACAGTAAATATTCAGCCTTAGATTTCTGGGGCATACTCTTAACACATTGCGTACCACACAGAAATCTCTAAGACATACATCAGGGACTGTACATCATTTAAATCATCATAACTACAGATCACAGTGCACTTTAGGTGTTGTTTTTCAATGAGATCGCTTCATTCGATGTGTGTTGACATCTAAGGTCCATAACAGATGACATGCGAAACACGAGACAACTTGTGAGCGGTACAAAATGTGTTAAGTCGCCCATCTCTACCACTTTGTCTTTAAAAACTCTGCACAGTTGCATTATACTTTATACATATTCTCCATGTATTTATTTTAATGTGCATTATTTATTCAAAAATATTTCTATTCCAGATATATGTTATATTTTTCTTTCTTTTTTTTCTAGCAGCTTTATGTAACCCCTGACACACCACTAAGAACCTTGGGATATATGTGAGTAAGGACCAGGATACTGGGATTATCCTGAATGATGGCAGAACTTTGGGTAGAAAGAGAGAGAGAGTGAGCCAGGTGCCCAAGCTCAGTGAATAAGGATTCTGGAAGGTAGAGGGTAAAAGTCAAACTGTTGAAAACCTTTGGAGTTTTCTTTCAGTTTCATGTGTTGAAATGCATTCTTGGTCTTCTTTAGCAATCGGTTAGATTGCTTCTCTTTGTTGGTGCACCCCCACTGTCAGCATGTCAAACAAGGACAGGGGGTTATCATTCTCTCTTTGAGAGGACAGCAGGGTGAGGCTCACAGGATAAGGAGCCACTTACATCTAGGTTACTAAGACAAAAACCATTCTCACAGTTGAGATCAAGAAAATAGAATTATGTCTACAAAAAGGTAATATGAAATCCTTCAGGTACAAGTTAAAAATAAGAGCCAGGCCCTAACCAGTTTGGCTCAGCGGATAGAGCGTCAGCCTGTGGACTGAAAGGGCACATCTCCAGTAGGGGGTGTGGAGGAGGCAGTTGGTTGATGTTTCTCATTGATATTTCTGACTCTCTATCCCTCTCTCTTCCTCCCTGTAAAATAATCTATAAAATATATTTAAAAAAAATAAGAGCCAGGCTATCACTGTTTTATGCCCTTGGAAATAATATAACACACCACGAGTCCTTTTTTTTGCTGAGTACCTTGATTCTTTAGGTATTGTCGCCATTACACGGACTTGTGTCTTGTGCTATCAATGAGTTAGCTATGAAAAAATTGTTGGATTTAGGAGTACTCCAGTGTCCCTGAGATGGACCAAGGAACAAATAGGAAACAATAGTTGCATCAAAGGTAGGTGAGTCTGGAACGTTCCAAGGAAGACTTCTCAATATTCTTTCTGCATTGGGACACATCAAACAGAGAATAAATGTGGAAGCAAAGGTCAGATAGGGGTGAGAGGGCAAGAGCCCATACCTGAGAAGGTTAGGAGCAGATAGAAGCCAGAGTGAAACACTGGGGTTGGAGAAGCAAAGAGAAGTACAGGGGACAGGGCCAATGAATTGAGCAGTAGGGTATTCTTGGATGAATATTTGCAAAGATCCTTTAACCACAGTTGGCTTTCCTGGAATCTGCCCCCCCCCCCCCCCCCCCCGCCCCAACCCCAGCATCATATGGTGTGTGGCCAGGTCGGCCATGTATAAAGTTCTAGTGGGGAGGGTGTGCATTTTTTTTTTTTTACATCATCTACTCATTTCCATTAAACTCCTACTCCTTTTGGGTTCATGCAAAGATGTACGTTCTCCAGGGGTGGGGTTCCAAGGGACTTTATCACTCAGCTAGCTGCTTGGCTAATAGTACGCTGGATCAGATATCAAGCAGTAACTATTCAGCTATAAGATACGGGCTTCCTGTGTTTGGAAACGGTAAGGAAATTGTTCATTCATTCTACAAATATTTGCAGAGGATGAAAACATGGAAAAGAGCCATCATGGAAGTTCAGATAAAATGCTGGGGGAGTTCAGAGGAGGAAGCTGACATTTGATAGATGACTAAACCCACCGAATCGCGCGAGCGCGCGCACGCGCACGTGTGTGTCTGTGTGTTTTCAATTCCTTCTTATAAAGACTGACATTTGCACTGATCACACTTCCCATATCACAGGTAAAGTACATCTTTCCTACATTTCCTTAAATGGTCTCAAGAGCATCACTAGGCATAAGTCAGGAGAGAAGCTTTGCGTCAGAGGGATATAAAAAATGAAATGGTAGGAAAATTGAAAAAATGCTTTCAAATTTTGGCTAGTATGTTTCTATGTCTATTGACTGAGATGAATGTAGAATAGACACTGACTCCAGTGAAAGAGGAGATCTTGCCATCCCTTCTGAGCTCCTCATTAGCTGTGTGACCTTTGGCAAGCCATCCAACTCTTCTGAATCAGTTTCCAGTGACAACTGCAAGGTGGGTTTCCAGCACTGCTCTAACTTTCACAGTGTGAGTCGTGTGCATGACATCTCAGCTGAGCTTCCATCTGGCTAAAATCACTTTATTTTTACAGTTATTAGTGTTTTTAAATGTTGTAACTCCTCCCCAGTGTGGGGCATGCAGGAGGCAGCCAATCAATGATTCTTAATCACCATTGATGTTTCTATCTCTCTCTCTCTCTCTCCCCCTCTTCCTTTCTCTCTGAAATGAATAAAAATATATTTTAAAAAGTAAATGTTGTATTTCCTATTTAGAACAAAGTAGCTTAATTGCCTAATCATTTACAGTGGGAGTCACACACATTCCATCAACTGAGCCTCAGAGCAACTCTGACTGACAGGACAGGTAGGAGAGATTCCATTTCAGAAACAAGAAGAATTCAGTCCTTTCCCTAAGCTCGCACAGCTAAATGTGGTAGACAGGAAAGCAAACCCAGCATTTCTGATGTATAGAGGCTGGCTGGGTTCCAAGGTCAAATGCTGGCTAAATAGAAGGGCATAGACCTTACTAATACATGGCTCTTACTTCATCCTTGAACCGCCTCCCTTTCCACCTCCACCTCCAGAACCTAGCACTATCCTTTATTCAGGGTAGGCTCTTGACACATACACTGACCTGCCAGATTATTATGCATTCCAAGATCATAATAATTTGGCCATTCAGTGTATATCCTATATAATAAAAGGCTAATATGAAAATTGTCCCTTGGACCAGGAGTTCAACCAGTAGGCAGGCCAGCCAATCGCCCATGTCCCCTCTCCCTGGCCAGGCTGGCTGGACCCCACCCATGCACGAATTCATGCACAAGGCCTCTAATATATATACTGAGCGACCAGATTGTTATGAATTCAAAGAGCATAATAACCTGGCCACTCAGTGAATTTGCTGAATTCATTCATTCATTCATTTTTTTCATTCAATATTTATTTAATGCCTCTATGAGAAGGCCTCTGCTAGGTGCTATGATGAGAAAAACTGACTTGATTGTATCTGCTAGGAACTTATAGTGGAGAAAGTAGGGAGAGAGGGAAGTAAGAGAGAGCTGGGAGGGAAAGTACGCTGCTCATGGATATTCTTTATTGGATAAAATACAAAGGGTTAGGTTAGGTCCAGCCCAGGTCATTCTCCATAATGGTTGCCCAGAAAGTTCTTGGCCCCAGCCCATGAGTAATATTTTTATCAACACTCTGAGGATTCCCTAAAGGCAACATGGTGTGGGCTTTCTGGATTGCTGGGGAAGGAAGTGAAGATGTGTCCAACCTCGAGGTAGGAGGTCACATCATGACCTGCAGTGAAGTCGTGGGAAGCTTGCTAACTTATCTTCATTGAGGTTAGACGGCTATTTACTGAGGCATGTTCCGCCTGCCCTGGCCTTAGAAACAAGCCATACATGGTACAATTCTCATAGAAGACTTTGGTTCTTTGTGCTTTTTCTCTTTAGTAAAAACTCGTGGACACTTTCTCAGAAAATCAGTTCCTGTGTTATGCATCAGCATTTCTAGTTACATTCAAGTTCATAAAGTTTAACAACTCTGAATAATATTTTTTTTGCATGGCAATTCCATTCAACAAAAAGGGAAGGGAAATAACACTTTTAAGTTTCCTCCTTCTAGCAGGTTCTTCGTCTTCCTCTGTTTTTTTGGTATTTTATTGTCAATCCAAGACATAGCAGCCCTCAATACATATGCATAGCACAAACATATGAACAAACAAGAGGTCCAGTGCACAAAATTTGTGTGCAAGATACGTGTGTGTGTGTGTGTGTGTGTATTTATGTGTGTCCTTCAGCCCAGCCTCCACCCTCTCCAATCCAGGACTGCTGGCTCCCAACTGCCTTTGGGATTGCCCCTAAACGCATCTGCCTGCCAGCCTGATCACCCCCTAACCACTCCCCTGCCAGACTGATTGATGCCTAATTGTTCTCCTGCCAGCCTATATGCCTTAACTGCCCTCCCCTACAGACCTGGTCACCCCTAACTGCTCTATCCTGCAGAGTTGGTCACCCCTTACTGCCCTCCCTTGCAGGCCTGGTCCCCCACAACTGCCCTCCCTGGCAGGCCTGGTCCCTCCCAATTACCATCCCCCGCTGGCCATCTTATGGCGGCCATCTTGTGTCCATATGGGGGCAGCCATCTTGTGTGTTGGAGTGATGGTCAATTTGCATATTACTCTTTTATTAGATAAGAAGATATGCCAATGGACAGACTGAACCAATTAGAAAAATGATTTTCTACATTTCATGAAAATATTTATGCAAGTAAATTTGAGTTCTCCTTTATGCAGAATGTTTCAAACGTAATGAATTTCTATCTTTTTAAAAATTTTTCCTGCTTTTCAGGTAGTAGATTTTGGCAACAATTCATTTCTTCTAAGCATCTTCACTGTTGTATATTTGTAAACATTATGTGCACAACCAGTAGACAGAAAAATAGCAAAGTATACATCGTCTAAGAATTTAGTGCCTGAGAAGCTTGAATAACTTACTAACCCAGACCATGGAATAAGTAAATAATTCATGCTGTTACTATTTTCTGCTGATGGTGTATAGATCTACAATAGGGAATGCAGACATGAAAAATGGCTAGGTCTCTTTTGCAGTCTTTGCAATATCATATTTCTATGTTCTGCTGCATCCTCTTAGAAAATAATTATATTCATATTTACTGGAAATTACTTCCTCTTTTTGACATAAAAATTACATGATAAAATGCTTAAATAATTTTGATGACTAAAGGACATAATGGCAGTGAGGTGACAATCTTAACTTTGACCTTCACGGTGTTTTAATGATGCTTTTTGTGCTTGTTTTCCTTCTAGTTTTTTGGTGGCATGGAAACTCACATAAGCACAACAGAGATTCTTAGATGCCTGTCAGTGTAGTATCACAGCCTCAGGCACCCCCAAATTTTATCTCTGCCCATATCCAATCAGCAAGAAAGAGAACTAACAAATGTGATTTAAATTCACACACAAAAATGTGATTTCCAAAGGGTTTTCAGTCAGTCCTTACTTCATCATGTTAATAAGTTCTGCGGCTTCAAGCTACATGAGTTATAACAAAGGCAACTTGACCATCAATAATGGATATACACAAGAGTTAAGTTCCTATGGCATCTCATCAGCACTATAACAAAACAATGTTATTCCAGGACCTGCAGCATTTAGACATCCTCCCATTTAATCCTCGCTGCTTGTTCCTAAGAAAGGTTTGACATTGGAGGTACACATCTCAAATACACAAGTGAAGACAACGGTTTTCATTTGTTTCACAACAAACATTTTTAGTTAATCCTCACCTGAGGGTTTTTCTTCCATTGATTTTTAAAGAGAGTGGGAGAGAGGGAGGGGTGAGAAAGAGAGAGAAAAACATCTATGTGAGAGAGATACATGGATCAGTTGCCTCCTGTACACACCCAGACCCAGGCCAGGATTGGGTCTGCAACCCAGTTACATGTCCTTGACCAGAAATGAATGTGGACCGTTCGGGCCTCAGGCCAACACTCTAGCCACGGGGCAAACTGGACAGGGCAAGACAACGTTTTGTACTTGGATTTGGAGTTCTGTACCCTGTGCTCTGCTCCATCCAGCTTCGTCTCCATTTGATACAAATCTTTCCCTTTTTTAACCTGTATTATTCAGAAGAATTATTCTTTCCCATGGGCATCCTATTTCCAGTCTCTCCTAGCAGCTCTGGTCTCGTAACTGCTCTGCTGGGCAAATTCCAAGTCTTTCTGCACTGAGGTCAAACCTCAAATATGTCTGCTTTGCACGTTCATGTTGGAGTGAACATACAACCATGGGCTGATATCACGCCAGGCTGTGTTCCTGTCAGTGAGGGCCCTAAGCAAAGGATGTGACAACAGAACAACGCTATACACAAACTGGGTCTTTTCTCCAACAACGACCCCTCACCCTCTGAGCAGCTGCCTCTCTTCTGCTTCCTTATTGCCTTGCTCTCCAATATTTTGCACTTACACTCTTAAAGTTTATTCTATGTCTTTCTCTTCACCCCGCCTCCTAATTTCCTGCATGCTTACATTTTTAAAGCCACTTTTGTCCATCCAATAAATGTTTATGCCTTAGATCTAGAGTGCCCACAGGAAACAAAACAGACAGTAACTTTGTCTTCAGAGAGTTTACGTCCTATGTTCTCTGATAGAGTCCTTGGGTTTTAAATGCTGTTGTTGCCAGAAAGGTTGAATCTATCTATGTTGTGTCTGGGCCAAACCTGTGTCTGTCTCATTCCTGTCTTTAATTTACAAACCACTTCCCCATGGTCTGATAACTCTAACAACAACCTGGTCAGCTTTCTCTCTTGCCCTCTCTGCAGCTTCTGTTTCTCCCCATGATTACTGAACATAGGCGTGCTAATAATGTAATAGCAATGTATAGTCCTATTCTTTCTCCCAATTATATCTTGCTTGGTTTATATTTTCAATGCCTTTTTTGTTTTTAAAAGTAACTGGCATCTTAAAATATGTTTAAATTATTAACATGAAATGAAATAGCAGTCAGACACTAACCAAGAAAGGAAACCCAGAGCTTAGGAGTCTGCAGATATTGATCATAAGACTTTTCTCTGGATTCACATTGGCATATGACATCACTGAAAAAGTGCCTAGCCCACGAAGCATCAAATCCTTTGCCTGGTCTTAAATTTTGTCTATTTTAACTTTTATTTTCCCCCCTCTCTCCTTTGGTGTGCTCTGTGGTTTCTCAGAAGTTCCTCAATAAGAGTCTTTCCTGCCTTGTTCCTTTGGAGGCATCTTCTTTAAACCGGTCAGTTAGCCTCAGATAGGTGCTCCATATTTTCAGTCACATCCAGAATCCACTATTCTTGGTGGTGCAGTGGAAAGAGCCACATTTTTATTTCCTAGAGAACCGAGTTCAAATCCAGATCAGCTTGTGAGGGTGCCTGTGCCCCAGGGAAAGGCACCATGCTCTCTGCTTTCTTACCTATAAGAGGGAGGGGGTGACATTAGACTGGTTTGAAGTTCAAATGGGAGAATATATGTGATTGACAGATTAATTCTTCCTTCTGCCCCCACCACCCTGATATGTCCATGTCTGAATCCCCAGAATCTGTGAATATGTTAGGGTACATGGCAAAGGGAAATGAAGATTGCAGAAGGAATTAAGGTTGCTAATTGGTTCACCTTGAGATGGGACATTATCCTAAATTAGGTGAGTGGATCCAGTGTAATCGAAAGGGGGATATAGAAGAGTCAGTGTCAGAGTGAGGTGAAGTGGGAAAAACAGGACCGAGCATTGCTGGCTTTTGAGGTGGATGAGGCCACAAACGAAGGAATGTGGACAGCCTCTAGAAGTTGGAAAAGGCCAGACTCTCCCCTGGAACCTCCAGAAGGAAATGCATCCCTGCTGACACTAGGAGGTCCATTTTGTATTTCTGACCTCTGGAACTGTAAAATGTTTTCATTTGTATTGATTTGAACTACTACCTGCATGGTAATTTGTCGCAGCAGCAATAGGAAACTGGGGTAGAGAGAATACTCCCTCTCTTTCAAGATGCTTATATCCTAGTCCCCGGGAACTGTCAATACATATACCACCTTAGATGGCAAAGGGGAGGTGGCAGATGTGACTATGGGTCTTGAGATGGGGAGACTACCCTGATTATCAATCGGTTCTACTGTCATAACAGCAATTCTTGTTAAAGGAAGGCAGGGGTGTCAGAGTCGGAGAAAGACTTATGACAATGAAAGCAAAGGTCAGAGTGAAGGGTCATGAAGCTCCAACAAGAAGGAAAGGACAAGAAAACAGACCCACCCCCAGAGGCTCCAGAAAAGAATGCTTTTCTGACAGCACCTTGAGTTTATCCCAGTGAGACCCAGAACTTTGCAATATGATAAGTGTGTGTTGTTTTTAAGCCACTAAGTTTCTGTTACTGTCATAATAGGAAATGAGTACAGTATAAATCCCCATTTCCATTTCAATATCTCCCTTAACCTTCCTGTGACAGCAAGCTCTTCTCCTTGAGACCCCTGAACTCTGCAGTCTAACCATCCTCTCAGGTGCACCTCTGCCAGGGAGCCCAGCCTTCCCAGGGGCAAGTCTCCGCATTGACAATCAGGTCATGGTTTTCACATCTGGAACTGAGGGCTCTGCCCTCAATCAGGGTTAGCCTTTGATAACACCTCTCTCCTTGTCTATGCCCCCTTTGTTGCCTCGGACAAGTTCTGGAAAGAAGAAAGGCTCCCAGTTATCAGCATATTATCTCTTGGCATAATTTTTATCCATTATTTTTGAGAAGAACATCACCCCTTCTCTTTGGCACCTCTTGGGTACTCTGGAATGTGTCTACAAGTCTGAGCCTTTTGTCTTGCTGGATCTCTTTCTTCCCTCATCATCTTGAACTTGTCAAGGGTAATATTTCAATGGATTTTAGATTTTTAATAATTAGCCTCACAGTTCTTCACTTCTTCCCCTTCCTTTTCCTCTGCTTGTTTCCATGCATATCTAGAGACTTCAGTATTTTTTTACTCACTTGATAGCTTTCCTTATACCACCAGAAAATTCTTCACTTATGATTATCAAGAAAAGAGACAACAGATGCCATGCTTTTGGGCTTCCCCTTTTTATATATTTGCATTCTTTCCTTCCTTTACAAAATGTCTTGGCATTTAAGAAATTAAGAGAAATCATTGTGTAGTTAGAGATTACAGTGGCTTTCTTTCATTTTATGTATCACAACTTTCATTGTCCATTAACAATGAAAATTCTACTGGCTTATCTGCCAGCAAGCAAATAGAAATTAGTATGACTTCATTCTTTATTTATTCTATATATACACTGAAACTTTTTCAGTGTATATGTCTTAAAAATATTTTATATGCAACTAGGATCCTAAGATGCTCAACATCTTAAATTTGAATTCTTATGGATTTGTTTACTATTCTTCCCTTGGACTTCTAATTTTTCAATGTAGCAGGTCAGAACTTGACCTGTATCCCTTCTAAATCTTGGTTTGAGTACCAGGACAAAAAATGAAACCAGCTCCATGCATCTAGATCCCACCCCAGCAGAGATTTGTCTGTGCATATATTTTCAGTAGCTGGCTTAGCCTTGCCTGGGAGGGAATAGAATACATATTTTGCCTTTGCCTCTGCTCTTGTATATATTCTACTTATCTCACACTCTCCTGAATTCCTATCTTGAGACATGGCTTAGGTCTGTACTTCATTCTTAGACACTATCTCTTCAAATATTCCCTTTGCTTGTGAGCACACCCAGTACTCTCTGGACCATACATTCTAAAGAGTAGGCAGCAAACAGAGACAGAGTGTGTTTGAGACACATGGTCACTGAGATGAATAAGCACTGATGTGCTTTCTGGGAACCAGACAAAAACAAAAACTAAATGAAAGTAGTTAGTGTCCCTTTTCCTCAGAAATAAACACAGCCTCCCTGTCTCCTCCCTTCAATGCTTCCATCTACAGCTGTCAGCGTGCATCCCCCAGACTCTGCTGGACAAGGGGAGGAGGAGAGACTCAGGACTCCACTTATTCCCAGGATTCTGGTTTTCTGCTCTTAATCTTTCTCCACCAGGTCCTGAGAAATCTCAGTGCCCCCATCTCCTCCCTCTTTCTACTTAAAACATCTATGGCTGCTCACTCCCCGCTCTGATTACTAGGGCTCAAACCATCTTCTCACGCTCTCCACACACCTATGTTGATAAACTCTCTTCATCCGCACACTACCTGAAGAAAGAGGCAACATGGCCCAGACTTTTCAGCAAGTGAGTAGCCGGCCACTCTCCTCCCTAGTGACACTATGCTCTTCCCACACTTAGGTTTGTTTTTGCTGGAGTGTTTTATTTTCAAATAGGATATTTATCCAAGAAATGTGTGCTATATATCTTCCACTTTTGGTTGGGAGAAGTTTCTCCACCTCGGTGGCTATCGGGAGCCTTTACACTTGCCCTCGTCTTCTGGCTTCCTGTTGAGTTCAGCCAATAGGGAGGCCTGGCCAGAGGCTAAGGGTAAAAAAATACAGGCTCACAGTAGTTGCATCTCTACTCCATGGGCGTGCTGGGTCAGGGGGGTTAGTTGTTGTGTGTCTCCACCCAAGACTCGGCTCCTATTCAGCATCTCTCTCCTACAGCTCTCTAAGCTCAAGGAACCACTCTCTCCTCTTATCCCATCAAGTCTAGATGTGGGAACAGCGCCCAGCTATTGTTAGCTCTTGCCTGTTTCTCCAATCTCTATTGATGTCCCTCATCTCCACCCACCCTTTAATACATAGTCATTTTATTAAAGTTTCTTCAATTGCTCCCCTGAGGGTGCCTCCTATTTTTGACCAGAGCCAGGCCTGCAACAGAGGTTTGTGAAGGGGTTTCTATTTATACCTTTCAGACACAAGGTCCCTTTTCCCTGAACTCTTTTACTGTCCTCAGATTTGCTCATGGGCATATTTGACATCTTATGAAATGTGTTTGCTGTGGTTGTGCTCCTGAGAAATGATCAGGACTCCTGAAGATGACCATTGAGCTCCAGAGGGAAATTCCACCATGTTCAAGGAGAACATCCCATCCTCACACATAAAGCACAGGATGGGCATTCATGAGCACGATCCATACTTCAGGGTGGGTCAGTAAAGGAGGCCCCTCCTGGACCTGCCTTTGAGAAAGCCAATGTTGGTACTGTATCCACACAAGCCCTTTTAAGTCCCTTTATGAGAAATGGACTGGAGTGCTTGTTTTCTGTGCCAGCATGAGTGATGAACCCTAGGGTCTCTCTCAGGGAGGTCCCTATGGTATGTGATTCCCAGGGTGCATCCCACTGCCACAGTGAACACCCTTGAAAGGTTCTAAAGGAATGTCTCCAATGACCAATCAGTGATCTCAGGAAATCTACGGGATTCTCATAGGCATCTACATCCCATCATCGTCCAGGGCCACATCTTTCTCCTCCCCATATTCTGTCTAAGCCACTTAGAAACACTGTCACTGAATCCATCTCCTAGCAACACAGGGCCAGTCCAAGCACAAGGCCTGGACAATGTCCATCTGCCATGACCATGACGCACTCCTTGAAAAAAAACTCTGCTACAAGACAATTACCTGGTTTCCCCATTCTGGCTCAGATAACTCCAATGTTATTGTTATTCTCTGAACAACTGCTTCAACTTCCCTCAGCTTTTCCAAGTCCTCTATTTCCTTAGATCCACCTTACAAATCTATACTGTTGGCAGGACAACGGCTGTTATCCTGTTTTCACAGAGCGATGAGGAAACAGATCATGATTTAAGTTCTCAGAGCTAGCTGTTGGCAGGCCTGGGATTAGACATTTGGTCTTATGTCCCCTGCCTTCCCGTTCCCTCCTTCCCACTACATTAACCTTCATCTCATGACATTTGTGTGCTAGCTTATCAATGTTCTTATTGAAAGTGCCTAACAGTATTTTAATGATGTTCTTATTCTTACTACTGTCATGGGAAATTACAAATCAATTGTGTCTTAATAAGGCTTATAATCTTTAAGTTAAACTTTCTTTAATATAAAGAAAGCATTTTACCAATAGAAGTGCAAAAATATTGTGGTGAAAGTTTTGAAGTGACCCACAAAACCCTGACACAGTAGAGGAAGCAGTTCCAGCAGAAACTCTGAACCCTAAATTTTACTACAATCTACCTCTTTTCCCAGAGTGTGAACCTCTGCACAGCCCATGAGCTTGGAGCCTCTCAGGGGGAACTTTGGGTTCACTAAGAATGAACGGCTTCATGCCAACATCCAGAAGGCACCATAGCAGCCTTTCCAAGGACTGCTTTCTGTTAAGTCGAGTATCTTAAGTGGATAACTAGCCTCGTTGAGTTGGGTCCAAGCTTCTTTCTTTGAACCTCCTACCCACAAAGCATGTGCCCTGAAACCAAGTGACCAAGGAATGCAGAAGCTGATGGCCACTAATTGCTTGCCCCTTTGGTGATAGAGCAAAGGCGATTAAATGTTGACAGGACTGGTACTGCTGCTAGAGATGCTTGCTGCGTATGAAAGATCTCTGCAGGAGTTGCAAGAGAAAAAGTAGCTGTGCCCTCTTTTCATTGATTTTAGAGAGAAAGGAAAGAAGGAGAGAGAGAGAGAAGCATTGATTGGTTGCCTCTCATATGCACCCCAATCAGGGATTGAACCAAAAATCTGGGCATGTGCCCTGATCAGGAATCAAACCAGCAACCTTTTGGTGCATGGGACGATGCTCAACCAACTGAGCCACTCCAGCCAGGACACCACCCTTTATTTTCTTTTTTTTATTTCATCATGCTCATCATTAGAGAGATGAAATTCAAACATAGGCTCCACATAGCCCTCAGCTGCCACACCCCACTTGGAATTCTCAAGAGCTGAGGAGAGTCCCGACTAACTCTCTCTCCATATCAGTTCCAACAATGGAAGCACAGCTCTTCAATATCCTCTGCCCACCAACCATGTACCCAGCACCGTCGTTGGCCTTGAAGAATAGATAAATGACTTTCAATCTCTGTCCTCAAATAATGTGTACTCGAGATGGGGCATCGGGTAGCAAAATATAAGAAAGGGGGGGAAATGCCATTTTTAACCAAGATGTTACCTAGAAACCTTCTTCTCCCTTATTGATTGACTTGCTTGAGTGAAAATGGGTATGGATTTGAGTTGGGGAAAAGGAGGTGCCAGGGCAAACATAAGGAAGTCAGAATAAACTGCAGTGATGGAGGTAAATCTCCAAGAGCAGAGGTGGGGGAGGAGCTGGTAATCCTGACACAGTGTCCCCAGCACAACTGGGAGGCAGTATCGGTAGTATGTCCCCAGGGAAGTGGCTGAGGCTTTCCAGGAGGAGAGGTTTAATGTTCGCTTTGACATTGCTCACATTGATGAGATGGATACTCCCTCCACGCCTCCTTCCAGTAAAACCCACTCTGCACAAACTGTCTCATGTGAGTGGGGGGTTTGTAAATACAAACATGCATTTCCTGTGTGAGGTAGCGAAGAACCCCGACACCTTGGAAGGCCCTCACATGATGGCGACAAAAATACAATCATCCAAGTCCCACGTGACCACCTGGGGACAGGGTGTGTGGTCTGGACTTCTACCAAGCACCCAGTTGGAAATTCAAAAAGATTGTTGCAGTTCTTAAGGGAAAAGTGACCTTTGTAATCTGTGCTGCTTTGAAAAAGAAGTTCAGCAAAATGTTAAAGGTATTTTAGTGGAGGTTGGGAAATATTATGAGAGGATTGGACAAAGAAACTAAAGCAGAAGGAGAGGGAGAGAAGGGAGTATTTAAGCAGGGCTTGAAAGGTTAAGGTCATTTCACCAGATTGGGAAGGAAGGGAGGGTTAAAGGAAGAAAAAAAAGGTGCTGTAGGCAGAGATAATAGTGTATGCCAGGGTTTCTCCACCTGGGCACTCCTGATGTTTGGGCTAGATAATGCATTATGGGAAAGAGCAATCCCGTGTGTTTTAAGATCTTAGCCATTTTCCTGGCTTTTACTCACTGAATACCAGTAACACCACCCCCTATCATTGTTATGATAAAAATGCCTCCCGATATTGCCAAATGTCCCGTGGGGGACAAGGTGCATGGCATATTCAGGGTATGAAGTTCCACGAGGCTGAAGCCCAGTGTCCGCGGACATTAATGAATATGATAAGGCAAGAATAAGGCTGGCCAATAATCCATGGCCAGGCAGTGCAAGGGAGCTCAGTGCTCACCATCAACTTGTCATTGCTCTCTATGCCGTGGCGATTCAGGTGGGGATTTTAAGCATAAATGGCACCATCCAGCCTACTTTTCAAAATGATAACCAGAAGCAATATTAATAATGACTTGGTGCAAACCGATTTGGCTCAGGGGACAAAGTGTCAGCCTGTGGACTGCGTGGTCCCGGGTTTCAATTCCAGTCACGGGCACACACTTCAGTTACAGACTGCTCCCTGGCCCTGGTCGGGGCTTGTGCAGGAGGCAACCAATCGATGTGTTTCTCCCACACGGATATTTCTCTGTCTTTCCCTTCTCTCTAAAAATCAACAGAAAAATATCCTCAGATGAGGATAACAATAATAATAACGACTTGGAGGGGCAGAGTCTGAGGTCAGAGAATTCAATGACACAGTTGATATGTCAAATAAGAAAAGGAATACAACCCCTCTGCTTCCTATTCACTCTGTCTGTGACTCTTATCTGAAGGACGTCCACGTAGGCCAGCTAAACACGCCTGGCCTTGACGCGGCCCCAGGCGCGCGTTCTTCTGAAGGCTGAGAACACCTGCAGCTTCCCTCACACCCCCGCCCCCCCTTATTTTAGCAACAATTCTTTAAGCAGCCAGAAGCTTACACCCGGAAGCCCTTTCAACTGTTTGTTGTGTTGTTGCTAACGGAGCCTGAGGTCTAAAAGGGGTTCCTAGGACGTGTTGACTAGTTATCTGCTACCCAGGGAGCCAGGGACACAGCGTGCGTAGGGGCTGCCCGGCTTAAGAGCCAGGGTCAGACCTGGTGGTTATTTAAAGCCTCCACCAGCAGTGTCAATGTCGCATTGACGTTTTTTAAAGATGCTTTAAGGGGCCAGAAGTAATGGCTGGGTGGTTCTGATACTTAACCTTACTAATTTGGGATTTGGGCTGAAATTATAAACAGCTGTTGCAACATCTCCAGCTTCTTAAGTTGGGGGGAAAAAGAGGGTAACTTAGGGAATTTGCCTTTGTCCTGTTCAAGATTTTGGTAGTTGAGTTTTCTCCTTTGGGAATGTGGCCCCATGGAGAATAGGCTTAGGATTTCTATTACATTTGGGAGAAATGAAATGTTTTCAATAGTGAAGAAGCCAATACAATAAATATGTATCAAATGTCTACTGTGGTCCATGCAACTCAGAGGGGTTACTAAAGTTTTGTAAATTACAAAGACAATTACTTTCAAATATGGTGCCCAAAAGAATCCATTCTTGCCAAAACCGGTTTGGCATTGAGCATTGGCCTGCAAACTGAAAGGTCCCAGGTTCGATTCTGGTCAAGGGCATGTACCTTGGTTGCGGGCACATCCCCAGTAGGGGGTGTGCAGGAGGCAGTTGATCGATCTTTCTCTCTCATTGATGTTTCTGACTTTCTATCCCTCTCCCTTCCTCTCTGTAAAAAATCAATAAAATATATTTAGAAAAAAAGAGAATGCATTATGCCTAACCCACTCAGTTAATCAGCAATATGTGGGGTGCATTGCCAGTGCAGGCACAACAGTCTTAGATAGGAGTACTCTCATCTGTTCTCAGAGAAGGGAACATTTAAGCAGAGTTTGAAGGATTAAAGTCATTTCCCTGGACTGAGAAGGAAGGGAAAGTGGACGGAAGAAGAAAGGGTATTCTGGGTAGAGATAAGAGTGTATGCCAGGGTTTCTCTTCCTGGGCACTACAACGCTTTGGGCTGGCTAATTCATTATCGGAAGGAGCAGTCCTATATATATAGACTCCAGCACCAATGAACTTACTAGCTATTTGGAAAAATATGCATGGAAACAGATACCTATAATACCTGGCAAAGTGAAATAACCTTCATAATTCGACAAGATGCTAAAAAACAAACAAAACAAAACAAAAAAAAACCTTGAACGAGACTGACAAGAAAAAACTGGAATGGCTTAGATGAAAAATGCTTTCTATTCGCTTCCAATGACTACATAGTTGATCGCCACCCATTTAGCGACTAAAAGCAGCAATTTCACAATTTCCGCGGGTCAGAAGTGCAGGAACAATGTTGTTTGGTCCTCCACTCAGGGTCTCACAGTCTGAAATGAAAGGATCAGCTGGGCTGTGTTCTCACTAGGAGGTCCTGGTCCTCCAGCTCGTATGGCTGTTGGCACAATCCAGTTCCTCACTTGATGTCCAAGGAATTTTCTCTCAACTCTTATAGGCTGCTCTTGGGTTCTAGAAGTCACTCTCAGGTCCTTGCCACTTGACTTCCTCCACCTTCCAAGCCAGCAGAAATAACAACCACCTCCCCACCCCACCCCCCACCCCTGTTTCTGGATTTCCTTTTTCAGGAAGAGCCCAGCCTATTTTTAGGGCATACCTGATTAGGTCAGCTCTACTGAGGAGACTCTCCCTTTCCTAAAGTTAATTGTGCCGTATAACATAATCTGATCCCAGAAGTGACTTGTGCATCATATTCAGCCATCCTATTCACACTCAAGGGGAGGAGATTATACAGGATGTGAATACCCCGTGGGAGGATTTCTGGGGACCATCTGAGAATTCTACCTACCACATACCAGTAGCTACTCATCAATGTCTCCCAGAGTTGCAGGAACAACTCCCTTCCTGTCACCAACCCTGCAGTAGCATGTGTCTGGCAGGCATCATAGGTCTTCACACTGCTCCCCAGCCAAGCCTCTGTCCGTCCTTTCCAGTGGTCGGATTGACACCAGGTCATGAGGGTGACCCAGAAGATATACTGAGGCTCTAACTGCCCAGGTATATTTTATACATATTGTCTCATTTGTTCTCACCATAACCTATATTGTACCGAGTGTTCAGATGTTTTATGGCTGCAAACTGAGGCTTTAGTCCTCAAAACCATACAATTAGGGAGACTCAGAGCTAGAATTATTCCCAGGTTGGTCTTTATGCCCATTCTCTCTCCACTGCACAACTGGAAAGTTGCCATGGTAACACTTGCCCTCCACCCTCAATCATCCTCCAATGCTGCCCATGCCTTCTGCCCATGGTGCAGAAAGTCCTAATTTTAAGTAGATGGTCCCAATGTCAGCTTGTGTCTTTAATTTTAACCTGAACATTTCTTTAGCACGTTTAGAATTCGGAGAGCACAATCAAAAAATAAAAGAAAGGGCTCATTTTTCTTTGGATATTTATAGTTTTTATCTTCAGGAACAAAGTGGTTTTATCCAGTGCATATAAAAGGTTCATTAATATTATTTTATCAATACGTGTAGTATTCTTTGGCTACCCCTTCTGAGAGATCTTTCGACAGCTGTGGAAATGTGAGGCTGTGAGATTCATACCCACGCAATAGAAACTGATTGTGATCATCATTCCTTCCTCATGTTGATATATTTTTCTACTTGTGACATTCCTTAGGGAGTTGATATCTTCATAAAGAAATATAGAGCTATTGTTTAGACTAGGTATATTATCAGTGTGTTATTTTAATATTTCCAGAGAGGGTCATCTAATGTAAAACAAAACAAAACAACAACAAACAAACAAAAAAGTTAAAAAGTGATAAGATGTGGAAGGCACACTGGGGTGACTCCATGACGCTGCTCACAGTAGAAGGCCACTGCCTTGGGACACTGAGCACTCACAGACCGTTTCCGGCCCTGAAAACGGAACCAGACAGTATATCCACATACCTATAGCCCATTGGACACACAGATACACTAGTTGGGAAGTTCTTCATGATTTAACAGAGAGCAGTTAGCCAATAATTGAGTATTGCCAGATGTTTAATTTAATAACTACTTACTGAGTGTTAATAATGTGTCAAACACTGAGTCTAGGTGCTAGGAATACAGGGATGAATAAAAGATGCCATCACCCCCACATAGCAGTCTAGTGTCTGAAAACATATACCCCATCATGAGGATAGAAAATCACTTTCATCTTTGTGTGAATACATCTGGTTGATAATGGCCATCTGAAATACTAGTTGAGAAGGATCCCGAGGCCTCCAGGTACAGAAGTGGGAAGTATGATCACTTAGCAATACTTGGCACGAGAGAAAACAGGGAAAGTACCATAAGCATGCAAGCCACACACCCGCAAATCAACCTGTTCCTCTCGCTGCAGTCTAATACTAAGAATCCACCGTAATTCCACTTGCAATTGTCACATTGTTCATGTGACTATGTTGTGTTTTCTCTGTCCTCCCAGGTAATTACCATTGTGTTTAGCAATCAACAGCACTGATTTACGCAAGTGACTTTCAAGTCAATCACTCCCGCACTGAAAAACAATAGCTTTGAATGGAGTTATTTCCTGGGAGAATGTTAAACGTTTCCGAGTTCAGCTATCCAAGGAAAGGCGGCTCCCTGCATGTAAGGGAAGAGAATGAAAAGTTTTCTGGCAGCTGGACTAAGATAAAGTGCTCAGACAAGTGCTGTAGTAGCCTGGGAGTGAATGGGAGTAACTCACCGTTTCCTGCCTAAAAATTGTACTGTTGGATGCATTCAGCTGCCTCACGCAGTATGCTTTTAATTACTGATATAAATCCTGATAAGAGTCCCCAAGGGATGAGAAATAACCTTTAGCCATTCTGTCTGCAAACAATAGCAAGTCTGCAGAGGAAAGGTAGCCAGTGCAAGTGATTCTAAGGGAACTCCTTTATATCCAATTTATTGTCTAAGCTTCACACCATTCAATGGTGGCTCACGAGTAAAGGTTACAACCCAAGATTGTTAACAACAAGGGCAGACTCTCAAGTCCCATGCTTCTGCAGGCTGAAGGCTGAAGCTAAACCTGGGAAGGGATGGAGGGAAGGATTAGACCCAACAGTGGAAGTGCTATGATCATAATTGTAATTGAAGGAGGAAACGGCTCCTTATGTAGTACATACTGTGTATGGGTGCTTTAGATCTTATTCTAAATATACAGAAAGTAACTTTTAATACAGATAAATGGCTTGTGGGGGTGCTCAAAACCATAGGCCAGGAAAGGGGGACAGCACCTATTCCTCATATTTGTGGCATAAGAACCCTAAAGGGCAGTTCTCAGATGCACATGCAAAGAGAGAATCAAGTCAGCAACAGTTAGGTCACATGAAATCTGGTCACCAACTCAAACAGGTAAGGAAACAAAAATGAATTTCAAGTTTGCAGATAAAAAATGGCAAGGACCCAGGAGAGCCCAAGCCAGATCTTTCTACCTCTCATCATTCCAGATCTGACTCCTAGAATGCCAGCCAAGACCAGAGGGTGCCTCATCATCCCGTGTGCCCATGAGAGATATTCAACATATATTAGGTTCTAGCAACTTAAAAGCTTCTCACGAGGCTGTCACTTTTTTTTATGTTTGCATTGATTTCTGAGAGGAAGAAAGAGGGAGGGAGAGAGAGAGAAACATCAACAAGAGAGAATCATTGATCAGCTGCCTTCTGCATGCCTTGTACTGGCGATTGAACCCACAACCCAGGCATGTGCCCTTGACCAGGAATCGAACCATGGCCTCTTTGATCATAGGTCAATGCTCACCCATTGAGCCACACCAGCTGGGCAAAGCTGTAACTTTCTTAAGGGGAATGATTAAATGGATGAATAAGGTCAAATTCACTTCCCCATTGCATTTGATCTTAGTTGGTTGAAATTTCTTCTATTGAAAACATGGCTAGAGATTGAATTTATTGTTTTCTTTTCAAGGGGCTAATTCTTCAAAAATAAAATCAACAACAACAACAAAAATGGCAAAACGATTTGAAAGAGAAAAGAGTGTGTGGAAGGAAGATCCTGAGCTTTGCATTTCTTTCTAGTTTCTTCTCCTCCGCCTTAGCCAAGACCCATAAAGTTGCCTTTTATTTCAAGTAGGAATCACGTAGCGAGTTATCCCCATCTATCACCAGTTCCAGAGAAACATTTATTTATGAAAAGAGTTTATTAACTGGATGTAATTGCATTCTCTTAAGAGACATGGTAACCTCAATTTAGGAACTCCCTGTCCATTTATGTAATCTGTGACATGAATTATGATAAACAGAAACTCTAACTCTCTGGACACAGATTTGAACTAGTACCCTACCTTTGAAAAGAAAAGAAAAGCATTCTCTTCCTTAAGCACAGAAATTTGCAGGATGCACGTGCTTTTCTAAATTTCATCACATGTAATCCTCAGCGTGATCCCCAACAATATAAATTTAGTAAACTGGGGCTCAATGACTATTCAAGGTCATTCAAGGCTACGACTCTAATCCAGTGTTTTGTGTTTTTTTGGTGGGGCGGGACCCCAAATCTGGAGCTTTTCCCACCAAGCCAGAGACATCTGCAGAAATGTCTACTAGTATAATCCCTCTCCCTGGGAACACAATGAATGAAGTGAGCATTGTGGCCATTTGTTACCTATGGGATACAAAGTGAAACTTGGTCCCTTCCGCTGAAAATTAAATACAGACCGAAGAGCTGGTTTCCATTGAACTGAGAGCAGAGAGAAACGTGGATTTGACTTACACAGCAGGGATTTGCGTAACGCAGAGAGCAGAGGCAGGGCACCAAGAGCATGGAGCTTTGGGAGATTTGACATGCCCTCGCCAGATTCAGGTCTCTTCTCAGGCCTGCGCTCTCCCAAGCGGAGCCCTGTTCAGTTCCAGTGCCAAAATAGTGAAGCCCAAAGGGGAGAAGGCAGACGAGCTCGAGTCCAGCATCTCCCAGGCTCTGCTGCAACTGGAGATGAACTCTGACCTCAAGGCCCAGCTGCGGGAGCTGATCATCAACTGCGGCCAAGGAAACTGAAGTTGGTGGCAGTCGGAAAGCTATCATCATCTTCGTCCCAGTTCCTCAACCCAAGTATTTCCCGAAAATCCAGGTCCTGCTGGTGCGCGAGCTGGAGAAAAAGTTCAGCGGGAAGCACGTCGTCTTCATCACTCAGAGGAGGATGCTGCCGAAGCCAACTCGAAAAAGCCGAACCAAGAACAAGCAGAAGCGGCCCAGGAGCCGCACGCTGACCACCGTGCACGACGCCAACCTGGAGGACCTGGTCTTCCCGAACGAGATCGTGGGCAAGCGGATCCGCGTGAAGCTGGACGGCAGCCGGCTCATCAAGGTGCACCTGGACAAGGCGCAGCAGCACAACGTGGAGCACAAGGTTGAAACTTTTTCAGGTGTCTATAAGAAGCTCACAGGCAAGGACGTTAATTTTGAATTCCCAGAGTTCCAGTTGTAAAGGAAAATGACTAAATAAAATATTCTCAGAAAAAAAAAAAAAAAGCATGGAGCTTTGGCGGATGGGGGCAACGGAATCCTCAGAAGGGAATAGCTGGCAAAATGGAACGCACTGGCTCTTCTGGTCTGGAAAGCTATAGAGTAACCTATGCAGACATTGGCAGAGGCATTTCAGGCCCTTTCAATGATTATAGGAATTCTGGTGCAGAGCAGCCAGCTAGCCAAGGTGTTTGGGTAGTGGGCCACCCACATGTCCTCTCTTACTCTTGGACTCAGGAGGAATATGTCCTAATACCTTAAAGAACCACAGGCCCTCACTCCCAGTCTTCCCAGCTGTGGGAGGGGAGGGAGGACTCAGGTAGACAGAGCTGACAGGCAGCCTGGAGGTAATATCACTTGAAAGTCTTCACCTCACCTCAGGGAGCCATGTCCTATTCTGCATCTGAGAACCAAGGTCTGAAGGTGATCAGCTGGTAGCAGACTCTCTGCCTACTGGGAGGGCCATATAGGCAGCTATGAGTTCCCCTTGTCCCTGGGCAGACCCAAATGACCACTTGCATCTCCGATACTCTGTCCAGAGGAGCCTAGGATGTTATCTCCATCCCAGTGGAATTAGGCTCCAGATATGAATATTAAACCATTTCTTCCCCATAACTTCAAATGTTTCTTGAATGCTCATGACTCTAAAACTTTAGTCCAGACCCTTCTCCAATGCTCCAGACCAGGGGTCAGGAACCTTTCTCTGCAGAGGGTCACATAAAGTCTCTATTCACAGTCTTACTTTTTTTTAAACAACCTTTGAAAAATATGAAGAGCATTCTTCTACTGGTCCTACACCAGATTTGACCCTCAGGCCATAGTATGCTGCTCTGCACCTCCCTCTACATTCCTCATTTCTCCCTTTTCTACAATCTGCTACATTCTTTTTTTCTTTCGCTTTTTTCTCAAAAGCAGGAAATCTTAAGATCTCAGAGCAGCATGATTTAAAGAGGTACTAAATGTCACACAGGGCCATGCTAAGTTACATTGAGTATTTTGAATTACCTATTGTTTTGAAGCAAACAACCCAAAAGTTTGTGGCTTAAACCCAGAACGAACATGTATTATTATCATCCCCAACCGTTTCTGTGGGTCAGGGATTCAGAACAGGTTTAGCTGGCCATTTATGGCTCAGAGTCTCCCAAGAAATTGTTGTCAAAATATTGAGCAGGTTGACAAGCAGATGTTGTCAAAATATTGAGCAGGTAGACAATTCCTAAAATTGATTCTAGATGTTTGGCATTTCCATATAGACAAAACAATCTGTAAAAGAACAGAGCTGTGTGAATTGAACGTCCCAGGTTCAAAACATATTCTAAGCTGTAGTTATCAAGATCAGAGTGATGCTAGACAATAAGTAAGTCATTAGATTTATAGCCAATTGATCTTTGACAAGGTGCAGGGTAGTTCATTGTGGGAAGGGTAGCCTGTTCAAGAAATGATGCTGAGAAAATTGAATTTAGACCCTCACATCACATGATACATGAAAGTTGACTCAAAATAGATTTTAGACATAAGCATAAAAGCTAAAGCAGTAAGATATTAAGACGAAAATATTAGAGATAATCTTTAGGACCTTGAGTAATGCAAAAATTTTGTAGATATGGCATCAAATGAATGATCCTTAAATGGAAAACAAGGATACATTGGATCTCAACAAAATCCAAAACTTTGGCACTTTGAAAAACAATGAAAATGAGGAGTCAAGCAACAGACTGAGAGAATGTTTGCAAAATACCTACTGATAAAGAACTTGCATTAAGAATTTATGAAGAGCACTTAGAACTCAGAAAGACAAATAACCCAATTATAAAACAGATCAAAATATATGAATATATGTTTCACCAAAGAACATATATAAATGGCTACTACACACAGGCAAAGACACTCAATGTCATTAGTCATAAAAGTAATGTAAATTAGTACCATTTAAACTCACTGAAATATTTATCATAAATAGCACAGACAATAACAAATACTGGCAAGAATATGGAGAAACAGAACATTCAGACATTGCTGGTGGGAATTAATGATGCAGCCACTATGGAAAACAGCTTGGCAGTTCTTCAAATAGATAAACATAGTTATCATATGCAATTTCACTCAAAAGTCTATACCCAAGAGAATAGAAAACACATGTACACACAAAGACTTTACCTGTGAATATTCATAGAAGCTTCAGTCATTACGGCCCAAAACTGGAGACAACCCAGATACCCAACAACCAGCAAAACAAAGTGTGTCGCACCCATTTAATGGAATAATATGCAGCAAAGAAAATGGAACAAAATCCTGGTACATACCATATTATAGATGAACCTCAAAAACATTTTACTAATGATTCTATTTATATTAAATGTCCAGAAAAGGCAAATTTATAGAGGCATGGTTAGGTTGGCAGTTGCCCAGGGCTGGAATTGAAATGAAGAATGGTTCAATTTTCTAATATGTAAAGTATATTCCAATCATATTATTACAGGGCAGGCTTCAGTCACTAGAAAGCTCAAATGAGACTACAGGACTCACTTTCAAGGGGGTTTACTCATATGGCCAGCCAATTGATTCTGGATGTTGGTGGGAGACCTCAGTTGTCTGCACAAAAGGCTCTTCAAATAGCTGCTCAAATGTCTTCTCCTAGAGAAAGTGACCCAAAGAGAAATAATCAGGTATCATCTACCCTCTATTAACTCTCCTCACAGGTCAAAGCTACAGTGGTCAAACTAAGAAATAAGAAAGGTTCAGTTGCCAGAGGGGAGGGGGGTTAGGGGTTTGTGTGAAAAAGTGAAGGGATTAAGAAATACAAATTGGTAAATACGGAATAGTTGCAGGGAAGTAAACTATACCAATAATCTATATATATATAAGCCCAATATGCAAAGTGTCCCCTTGGGAGTTTAACCAGGAGAACGGGAGTTTGATTGCTTGCTATGATGTGTGCTGACCACCAGGGGGTGGTGCGGAAGATGGTGGGTGACCAGAGGCAGAGGTGGCAGGGCACTGAGGGAGTGAGGGAAGGAGGAGGCTGGGAGGCGGGGAACCTGATTGGCTCTGATTGCCAGCCAGGCCTAGGGACCCTACCCATGCACAAATCTCATGCACCAGGGCCCTAGTATTATAATCACTATGTATGGTACCAGATGGGTATTAGAAATATTGGGGCAACAACTTTACAAATGTGATTGTCTAACAACTATGCGGTATACTTAAAACTACCCTAGAGAGAAACCAAGATGGCAGCATAGGTAAACACCTAAACTGCTGCCTCACACAACAATTTCAAAACACAACTAAAAAACAAAACAGACATCATCCAGAACCACAGGAAAGCTGGCTGACTGGAAATTCTACAACTAGAAGAAAAAAGGAATGCACACAGAGAATCAGAGGAGCTGCAAAGCCTGAGGTAAGGAGACAGGTTCGTGCACAGAGATGACGCGGCCAGAGAGGACGCGGCCAGAGAGTGCCTGGCTGGCATGCTCTAGCGGGAAGGAGACAAAAGCTCTAGACTGCGCTGAACCCCAGTTGCGACTGCACTGAATCCCAGTCCTGGGCGAGACCCTGGAGACCCAAGCCCATATGGAGTCTGGACTATGAGGCAGAAACTCAGGGAAGTGGCAAAGGGAAGAGAGAACAGACTGTTAAGTGTGCCACTGGCTTGATCTGGCGGGAAGGAGATGGGGGCTCTGGATGGCCCTGAACCCCAGTTCTGACTGCACTGAGCCCCAGTGCCTGGCGGGAATCTGGGAGTCCAGATTCATTGGGGAAGAGACTGGACTGTTTGGCAGTGGGCGAAACTTGAGGGCGCCTTCCTCTCAGAAGGCTTGCAGCAATTGCCTGTGGACATAGACACCCAGGAACCTCATGGAGCAGGAATGGCTGGAAGCCAAGACTGTTGGCTCCACCCTGAAACTCCACCCCATTCAAGCTGAGGACAGAGACTTGTGCTATTTTGCAAGTCTTGTCGCATAATGTTGTCTCCCAGCATAGACACAATTGATCCTCACAGCCAATTGGCCTGGAGGTCAATTCCTCCTGGTGATACCAACAACAATTAAGACTTAACTACAACAAGGCTGAGCACTCAGTCCACAAAGGGGTGCACCAAGAGTGTCCACCTCAGGTAACAGGGGAGACCAAGACACCTAGCACACAAAGCTACCCTACCAACTCAGGGAAGCAGTAAAAATGTGGAGACAAAGAAACAGGTCATAAATGAAAGAAATGGAAGAAAACCAATGACTGGATATAGAGTTCAAAACCAGTTATAAGGTTTTTCAAGAGGTTCCTAGAAAAGGCAAATAAATTCAGTGAGACCCTTGAGGGATCTGAAAAAGGACCAACTAGAAATTAAACATACACAGACTGAAATAAAAAATATTATACAGAGACCTAACAGCAGACTAGAGGAACGTAAGAATCAAGTCAAAGATTTGAAATACCAAGAGGCAAAAAACACTAAACAGAAAAGAAAAAAGAATCCAAAAATTTGAGGATAGTGTAAGAAGCCTCTGGCACAACTTCAAGTGTACCAACATCAAAATTATGGTAGTTCCAGAAGAAGAGAGAACAAGATACTGAAAACCTATTTGAAGAAATAATGACTAAAAATTTCCCCCACCTGGTGAAAGAAATAGACTTACAAGTCCAGGAAGTGCACAGAATCCCAAACAAAATGAATTCAAAGAGGACCACACCAAGACACATCATAATTAAAATGCCAAGAGCAAAAGACAAAGAGAGAATATTAAAAGCAGCAAGAGAAAAACAATTACCTACAAGGGAACACCCATATGATTGTCAGCTTATTTCTCAACAGAAACCATGCAGGCCAGATGGGAGGGCAAGAAATTTTCAAAGTGATGAACAGTAAGAACCTACAACCAAGATAACTCTACCCAGTCAAGCTATCATTCAGAATTGAAGGTCAGATAAAGAGCTTCACAGATAAGAAGAAACTAAAGGAATTCATCAACACCAACTCAGTGTTATATGAAATGCTAAAAGGTATTCTTTAAGAAGAGGAAGAAGAAGAGAAAGGAGGAAAAGGTGGCTGCTTTAAACTAGAGCATGGATGGAACTGGAGAACATTATGCTAAGTGAAATAAGCCAGTCAAAGAAAGATAAGTATCACATGATCTCACTCATTTATGGAATATAATGAACACCATAAACTGATGAACAAAAACAGATCCAGAGACAGAGAAGCATTGACTGTCAAACCTCAGAGGGAAGGTAGGGGAGGGTTGGGGTAAGGGGAAGAGATCAACCAAAGGACTGTATGCGTTTATATAAGCCTAACCAATGGATACAGACACCAGGGTGAATGAGAGCATAAGTGGGGTATGGGGAGGTTAGAAGAGATAATGGGGGATGAGGACACATATGTAATACCTTAATCAATAAAGAAATTAAAAAAAAACTATCCTATATAATAAAAGCCCAATATGCTAAGTGTCCTGTCATCTGGTTGGCTATTCAACCAATCAAAGCGTAATATTTCAATGACATGCTAAGGCTGCTCAACCGCTCACTATAATGTACACTGAGCACCAGAGGGCACACAGTCGATCACTTGCTATGATGTACATTGACCACTAGGGGGCAGATCTTCTGACTGGTAGGTTAGCTTGCTGCTGGTAGGTTTACCTTGCGGTAAAGCCGATTAGGACTAAGCAAAATGGGCAGGACACTTCCTGGAGCTCTCCCACGGTCCCTCCCCAGCTGGCCAACCTCCCATGTCCCTCACTGGCCCTGATCATGCACCAGTGGGGTCCCTCAGCCTGGCCTGCACCCTCTCGCAATCCGGGACCCCTCAGGGGATGTTGGAGAGCTGGTTTCAGCAAGATGGCAGAACAACCAGTCACTATGACATGCACTGAACACCAGGGGGCAGACACTCAATGCAGGAGCTGCCTCCTGGTGGTTACCTGGCTCCCACAGGGGTAGTGCCGCTCAGCCAGAAGCCAGACTCAAGACTGGCTAGGGCAGCGGCAGTGGAGGGAGTCTCTTCTGCCTCTGTGGCAGCACTAAGGATGTCTGACATCCTCTGAGGACTCCCGGACTACAAGAGGGCACAGACTGGGCTGAGGGACTCCTTGACCTCCAGTACATGAATTTCGTGCACTGGGCCTCTAGTTATAAAATAATATTTAATATAAACTGTAACCAGAAAATAAAATAATAAATTCATATTAGTTGCTAAAAAAAAAAAAAGAAAGATGTCTCAGATGGATTTCTTGACTAACTCAAACTTTCTCTAAAGGCATTTAATTAAAATTACATCACAAACTCTTTTTATTTGTGTTTCTTAAAAGCAACTCTCTTTGCTCTAGACTTGGATTTTATTGTCTCATCTATGCAAACGAATAATGAAAACTAAATGTTTTTAAAGTGAATAAACTAGAGCTGCTAGCCTATAGACCACACTTTGAGTAACAAAGGTTCTATACTTGCCAAAACTGGTTTGGCTCAGTGGATAGAGCATCAGCCTGCAGACTGGGGGGTCCTGGGTTTAATTCCAGTCAAGGGCATATACCTTGGTTGTGGGCACAGTCACAGTGGAGGGTGTGCAGGAGGCAGCTGATTAATGTTTCTCTCTCACGATGTTTCTGACTTTCTATCCCTCTCCCTCTCTGTAAAAAAATCAATCAAATATATTTAGAAAAAGGTTCTATACTATCCACCCCACCCCATGCTACACCATCATACTCTGTCCCCAGGATCCCACATAAACATTTTCCCACTGTCTTGATTCATAAAAATAGGCCTCTTGGGAAAGTCTGTCCCACTACATCATATATATGCCCAAACACTTCTGAGTAGAAATAGTTCATCTAAAGTGAGTTCTCACTAACTACCAGATAGTTTACATATATTACTTCATATTATTTTCACAATAACCCTAGTTATTGCCTGTCTCATTTTATGGGAGGAAAAACTGAGGCTCAAATATAATAGAACTTGCCAACATCATATGACTAGCAGGTAGCAGAATTGGGTCTTGAACTCCAGAAGTCTGCCTAAAGATTCACACATAATTATTTTTACATTATTCTGATCTCAGTGGAGAAACACAGTTTATACTCAAACTGAATCCACATGGCTGGGATCAGGATGGAGCCACCCTTGTTTGGAGCAGTTGTTCATCTCCAATATTGAATAATACAATCAACTTATCAGCCAGGAGAAGAGAGCATGAAGTTCCCCTGACCTTATTTTCAGCACCATAAGACTCTTAAGCAATCTATTAGATTTTTACTGACAAGGAAAAATTGGAGACATAGCCAACTTGATAAAACAGGGAGAGTCAGGAACAAATTTTAAAGAGACAAGAAATCTTTTAGAAATTAAAAATTAGGTAATAGTATGTAACAAGAGTTGGAGAAGTATGACCCACAAGCCAAATAAAGCACACTATAAGAATTTTGAAAATAAAACTTTGTTATAACATAACTACACCATCTGCCTATAGCTGCTTTGGCAGAGTTTAGTAGTTGCAACAGAGATCACATGGCCTGCACTTCTGAAAGATTTTTCTACCTGGCCCTTTAAGAAAACTTTGCTGATTCCTGGGTACACTCATTGGAAGCAGTCGATAGGTGTCTGGTTAGAATAGGATATATAATGCATCAGGCAAGAAAGCGCCACAGAAGACAGAAGGTAGGTGACTCCTCCATCTTTATAGGAAGAAAATGAGGAAATAGATTATGCTGTGGTCAAGAAAACACTTGCATTTGCTCAAACAAGCCATGACCAACTTTGTAAGATCGGAGAAGCAAGTGTTGGCCAGACAGGCTGCTGAGATGTACCTCTGCGCTCTAGAAACACTGGGCTGAAACCGGAGAGGCAGGGAATGCTGTAGGCAACTCACACAGTCCCTTCCTAAGGAACCCATGCTCACGTCAGAGAAGGACAATGGAAACAGAACAGAAGCCAGGAGTAAACACCCAGTCATCAGTAATTCAACAAATATTTATGGAGTGGACACAGACATCATTTTGGCAATAACAGCAGGGGCAGAAATAAGAATAGCAGCCACATAGGGCTGTGTGCCTGGTTCTTATCCCCTTTAACAGATACAACAATTTGGTACTATTGTTTTCTAGATGAGGAGGCTGAAGCTCAGAAAGCTTACCCAGGTGGTCAGTGCCACAACTGATTGGAAGGATTCAGAGTTAAGGGTGCCAATCCTTAACTATTCTGCTCTGAATGGAGACCAGTCAGGAAATCATAAGTGCCAAAAAAAAAAAAAAAGAGAGAGAGAGAACTTAGGAGCTAGGAAGAGAACTGAAGAGTCCCTAACCACCTCGTCTGCATCAGAACAGGGGGTGCCTGACTCCCCAGCAGGTACAGTGTAAAAAACCCCTCATTATTTTCTGATAGTCATTCTGGGGTTTTCAGTCCTTTGTGCATTTGTGTTTCTTGTGGGTCTGAAAACCACATAGGACATCCAGGACCCTAAGGCCTAGTGATAAATACCAGCAGTCACGAGCCTTGCAGAATTGCCAATTTGCCACTGATTACTGGGTGGGGCTCTTTGTAAGACAGAGAACTGCTAAGAACATTGTCATCCTGTTAAGTTTTTAAACCATAGAACCCTGCAATCCCCGGATCTAGGTGTCCCCTGCTATTGACGTAGACAAAGGAAAAGTGATTTGATCAAGGTCACACAACTAGTAAAGAGCAGATTCTAAGCTAGACCCTAGAATTAACTCCAAGTTCAGATTGTTCCTAAACCCTTACCCCACTCCATCACACTTCATTCTCTGGGGAAAACTAAGTCCACAGAGAGTGTAACTAGGAAAACTAGTCTTTGCTACACACAACAAAAATGCTGTCGGTGTGTGTGTTCAGCTAAGCAAAGATCAGACTGCTGGCCAGTGGGGGAGAGAGCTGGAAAGAAGGTGGCTTCTTTTCCCTTTGGTGTAAGAATTCACCCAGCAGCTCAAACTAGCTTGTGAGAGCCAATTGGTAGAATCTTTTTCCAACCTCATATTCAGCAACAAGCACATTGTTGGCTTGATATCGAACACGGGGGGAGCAAAACTTACACCATGAAATATCTATAAGTGCTACAA
Organism: Antrozous pallidus; assembly: GCA_027563665.1. NCBI lineage: Eukaryota > Metazoa > Chordata > Mammalia > Chiroptera > Vespertilionidae > Antrozous > Antrozous pallidus. Next base: position 26,652,608 of record CM050526.1, on the reverse strand, counting down.
ATGAGATCTCCTTCCCAGCCCTCAGCCACAGCCACAGCATACTACTGGACGTGAGCTCATCAAAGTAGAAAACATGATGCTTTGGTGGCAGGGGTAGTGCAGGTGCCTCATCTGTCTGAGCAGAGGCTGCAACGTGAGGCTACCCCCTAGCTTCCCTTTCCTTTACCTCTCCCTTTCTCTTCTTCCTCTCTTGACTTCGGGCTGTCCTGGGGACAGAAGTTGCCAGGACGGCTCTGTTTCCAGGGTGAAGACACTGGTTGGGCATCATGGTTTTCCCATTTCATTGGGCATCAGAATCACCTGGCGAGTGAGTTACACTCATTGGGTACTTTCCTGGGAGCTCCTGATTTCGTAGCCCTGAGCTACGGCCTGAGCTTGGTAGTTCTAACAAGCTCCCACATGATGCTGATGTTCTCCATCCAGAAACCACACGTTGGAAACTTCACCAGCTTGAACCTCAATGTACTGCACAGTCTGCATTGATTTAGTTCCCACACAAGCACAGGAATTCTTGACCTCTCTCTGAGACAGTGAGAAGGAGCATTGCCAGACAGTCACAATTTGTTCCCCAATCCACAGTCACCCCTGCCTTTGACTTTATTATTCTGAGAAGCTGGGAAGCTGGAGAAACTACCTAAATGCTGTGTTTATAGGTTTACAAGTTATTGGAGTTCATTCATCCAGAGTGTAGCCTAGATTCTGCTAATCAAGTATCCAAAGCAAGCCAGAGCCTTGTATTCAAGGCCAGGGGTGTAAGAGGACACAGTACCTTCTTTACACTGGGATAGGAAAGTCTGCAATGGAAACGGTCCCTACTTTCCAATTGAAGTAAGCTGATTTGGGATCATGAGGCTCTGAAAAGGCTCAGGAATTTGAGACACCAGATCCTATAAGAGCAGAGATGAGGGGCAAGACTGAAAACAGATGGGTTGACAGCCTGCATATGGAGCAGTAGCTCCCCATCCTCTCCTTCCTTCTGAGCAACCAAGAGAATTCTTTACAGACCAAGTCTGAAAATTGGAGGCTTGGTCGCTGAACAAGTGAACCACACAGACTCTGAATGGGAACATCAGGTGCACACAGGAGCAGGGGAAATTGCCATCCTGCAAATAAGGCTATTCCAATAAATGTTTACATTCTGAGTGTTAGGAACATTACCTCCCTTTTACTGCTCCCAGACCAGGCAGTCTTATATTTCTGGGCAGGATTTCGGTAATTCTTCTCCAGAGAAACAAGTTGCCTCTGGGGGAAGAAGGGGGGTGGGGGGCGGGAATACCTACAATACTGACTTTTCATCTATTGAAAAAGCTGTCCCAGGTTTGATCACCCCATAATTATGCCTAATATCCAACACCCTCTCTCTGCAGCCAGAGTTTCCTATTAGCTTGTAAGTACTTTACTTAACCAACAAATGCCAGATGTTTAAGGAAACTTGCTAACCTGAAACACAGAGATCGAAACAAGTAAACTGACCCAGCTGGCATTGCTCAGTGGTTGAGTATCAACCCGTGAACCAGGAGGTCATGGTTCCATTCCCGGACAGGGCACATGCCCGGGTTGTGGGCTGGATCCCCAATAGGGGGTGAGCGAGAGGCAGCTGATCAATGATTCTCTCTCATCCTTGATGTTTCTATCTCTCTCTCTCACTCTCCTTTCCTCTCTGAAATAAATAAAAAATATTTTTTTAAATCACAAGTAAACTTAAAAAAAGGGGGGCAATTTCAGAAAAAAAAAACTGAAAATAAAAAACAATTCCTATCCTTACAAGATGAGAAAAAATATTGTATCCACAGAGCAAGAACCAATGAGTTCAGAGAAAAGTTCATGGAAATAGACCAATGTAATAAAATAAAAAAGTAGTTATTGTTAAAAGTCATTTGACAACAGGCCTGGAAAATAAAATTGAGATCATCTCCTATAATCTAGGGGAAAAGTCAGAAATGAAAAAATAAGAGAGAAATATATGAACACTAGAAGAGTGGATGCTTGACAGATTAAAGATGACTAAAAATTCTTTGATATTATTCCAGTTGAGAGGTAGAATCCAACTATCCTCTTGATAGAGAGTGGAGAGCTGGTTTTGTTACTTACTTGATAAATAGAATGTCAGAGATGTGATATTCTTGGAACTTCCAAGGCTGGGTCAATAGAAGTCGTGCAACTTCTATGTAGGCCCCCTATATTGCTACTCTAGAACTGAGTCACCATACTCTAAGGAAGCTCAAGCAGCCTTATGGAAAGTCCCATGTGGAAAGGTACCAAGGACCCCATCAATAGCTTACCACCAACTTGCCAGCCCTGTGACTGACCCACCTTGAAAGTGGGTCCTCTAGTCCCATTGCAAAAGCTTTAGTGATGGCACATAAAACAGAAATGAAGCCATTCCTTGCCCCCACCAAACCCTGACTGAGTTTTAGGCTTGTGAGCAAAGTAAATCATTGCTATGGTCATAAGCCACTTAGTTCTGAGATGGTTTATTATATATCCATAGATAACTGGAACAACATTTAACTGATAAGATTTTTAGAAATAGAGATGAGGGAAAAGAGAGAAAACAATAGAAGGAAGGAAACTTTCCAAATAATAATACAAGAAAAATTCCCAGGACTGGGTCTCTAGATTTAAACCAAAAGCAAAATAAAATACTGAGTATCCAATACAATGTATTAAAAAGTTTCTATTCTGAGGCACATTATCATAAAATTTCAGAATACTAGGGAGATAGAGATAACCCTAAAAACTTCTAAAGAGAAGAAAAGGAGATGAGGTGAGGCAGCCAATAGGAATATCAGAGATCAGTTGTTCTTATCTGCAGTGCTGGAAGCCAGAAGGTAATAAAGAAATGCTTCCAAGCTGTAGGGGACCGGGAGTTGGAGGAGGAGGGGTTAAACCCAGATTCTATGCTCAGTGAAACTATTAATCAGTTGTAAGGGGAGAATAAAGATATAATTTTTACTTGCAAGTTCTCCAAGATTTGTCCTGCCAGAGAAGAGTTAGTCAAGATAAATGAGGCCTGGGCTTCAGGAAACAGGATCCAGCAGAGAGGTGCTGAATTCCCAGGGGCAGGTGAAGGGAAATTCCTCTGTGCTGGCTGAGCGGTGGGTCCTTGCAAGTAGAGCCAGCAACGCAGTGCAAAGAATGGGAGGGACTCCAAGGGGACAGGGATAGGTAGAATCAATACATTTCCAAGTGGTTTGCCCGTGTTGGAAGGAGTTTTGCAGTTCTGAAAAATGATTTAGGTTTCAATGAGTGATGGTAAATGAATAATTATGCAACAATAAAACATTAAAGAAGCCACTCATCCTAAGAAAAGCAAAAAGTTATAGAGAAAAGAAATATAAATACTACAGTCTATAGACTTCACTATGATAATGTTTACATGGTCACAGTAATGTAAACACAGATTATTGAACCCAACATTATGAAATTGCAAGGTCCTTGTACTGTAAGAATGTGAGAAAGAATGAAGGGCAATTCAAGAACATGGTCTTCTGACATGGTAAGAAATCATTAGATAATAGCTTTTTTAAAAAAATATGTTTTTATTTATTTTAGAGAGAGAGTAAGGGAGAGGGAGAGAGAGCTAGGAACATCAATGAGAGAGAAACATCGATCAGCTGCCTCCTGCATGCCCCCTACTTGGGATTGAGCCTGAAACTCAGGCATGTGCCCTGACTGGGAATCTAATCTACAACCTGTTGGTTCATGGATTATTGCTCAGCTACTGAGCCGCACTGGCCAGGCCATTAGCTAATATGTTATGTAAGTTGAAAAATCAAGAGAGAGCAGTCTAAACATGTGATTTGAATGTAAAGAAATACAGTTAGGGCTACATAACTGATACCAATTTTTCTGAGAAAGAATTTGTTTAGAGAGAGAAGGGACTAGAGTAAGGTAAGTGAGGTGCCTGGGCTCAGAATTGATGTGCACAGCTCTCAGAGTGAGTGCCATCTTGCATTTCGCACCCTAGACACTGTGCCTCACCGTAGTCCCGAACATAGAGGAAAGCGCTGGATATCGTGAAGGTGTTGGTATAAAGAAGATGAGGAAAATTCAGTGAGATGGGAGGAGGCTCAGGCTTCTGTAGGTCGCATACTAATGAACGGATTGAACTGGACACTTTAAATCAAACCTGAATGGGTGGGCTTTTGCAAACTGAGTAAGAGAATGGCATTCTCAGTTCAATAAACAAATGCAAAGGAGCAAAGGTAGGCATATGAAGTTGGGACGGTGGGGATGAACATAACTAGGAAGAAAAGGGAACAAGAAGAATTTAATGGAATCATATTAGGGATCAGATTCTAAAACACTGAATTGGATTCTGAATACCTGGTTAGACTCTAAAGCAGAAGAATTAATTGGGGAACACCCTACAGATGATTGCATTCTTCTCCAGGGCCTAAAATCAAAATCCAGAAGCATCAATTTGTCAGCTTCAGTGGTTTGATAGTACTGGCCCATCGGGGGCCTTGAGACTCTTGGCATGAGGGGTGTTAGACAGGCATAGGAGATGCTTCCACTAGGAATTGCTGAATATGAGTTTGCAGAGTGGGGCTGGGTGGAAGGATGCCTGCTGAGAAGAGCTTTGTCCCCTGACACGAGAAAACTACAAGCTGTTCAGTGCCATGGGACTCTCCCTGCCCCAAAGCCAGCTTCCCTTGAGTCCCTGGGAACTAGATCAGGATGTTTAAGCCAGAGAGGCCCAGAATTCGTGATGATTGAGATACCATTGTGAAAGCAAACAAACAGCCCAAGATCCTCTGAAGAAATAGTAGGCAATGTTTTGTTTGCCTATTGACTGGCTTAGCATAATATTTTCTCAATCTTGGTCCTGTATCAATTTCTGACAGTACAATTGAAGGCTGATGCAGGAGTACATTGTCTACAGGGCCAGCCAAGGAAACTGGGAGCTTGGTCAGTGGCTGTAAATATCCTCTTGGTATTTCAATTTGTTTATTCTGAAGTGTTCTCTAGGGGCCACGAGGGTTCTGGGACACACTGGCACCAGGTCTGCAGTGGGAAAGATCAGTTGCTGAGATAAGGGTTGGGGTCCCGCCTTGAGACGTGCCATGCAGAAAGGATCTGATTTAGCCATTAAATCCCTCGAAGGGGTGGTGAGTGTGACTATAACAATGGGGTATTCAGAAGAACACTTGGTGGGCAGGAAAGGGATGTTCAAACACAAATGTGACAGAGGCTTAGGGGACTTGGAGTGTCACTCCCTCTCCTTCCAGGGACACCGATGGAACCTCAGTAAGATTACAGAAATAGATGCCTACTTCCCATGACCCAAGAGGTGTTGAAGAACAGACGCTAAAGCCAGAGGACACCAAAGCCTGCTGAGGATTTATCCAGCCTGAACTTAGGAGGCATGAGCTCATTGATCCTCTTTGTTTTGAAGTGTTCCTAATGGACTAGAGTACTGCAAGAGCAAGGTCATTGAGAGAAAAAGAGAGGGGGGGGGGGAGAGAGAGACTAAGAGAGGGAGGGAACTCAGCACATAAAAAAAATAACATGTGCAGAAGCAAACTTATGTAGAAGGAGGGAGAACTCTAAATACAGATTCACTGCCTGGCAGGCATGGCTCAGTGGTTGAGCATCAACCTATGAACCAGGAGGTCACAGTTTGATTCCTGGGCATATGCCCAGGTTGTGGGCTCAATCCCCATTGTGGGGTGTGCAGGAGGCAGCCAATTGCTGATTCTCTCTTATCACTGGTGTTTCTATCTCTCTCCCTCTACCTTCCTCTCTGAAATCAATAAAAATATTTTTAAAAAATAAAATAAAGGTTCACCAAGATTTACACTGGGTGGCCAGAAGGATTTACACAGATCCCTAGGAGGTTGTCCAGTACAGGTCCAAGAGATACGCTGAAACTAACTACACACACACACACACACACACACACACACACACACACACACACAAATTAAGTTAAAGGATTCTTCAGTGTCTGCGTCTCTTCAGTCTGAAATCTCATGTTTGTATTTAGTGTGGAGTGTTTTCCCTAAAGGATATCCTGTTTGAGATTAATACTGGCGGGTTACTCTTCACATCCTTAAAGAAACATCCAGGGAAATGAAAGAAACCCCCACACCTCCAATTTGTCTGGAGGAGGTCCGGGAGAGAGTTGCATAAACCAACACGTATTCTTGTCTCCTATTCCAAGTTCCCACTATGACCCAGAGTCCCTGACAACTCCCCCAGAGGAGAAGGAATCTTGATCGTGTGGCAGTGTGGCATTAGAACTGTACCAATCTTAGACCAGTTCCCGGCGTGGCTCTTCGGTGCTAAGATTTACATCTGTGCTTCAGTTTACTTGCCTTGTAAAATGCAGATAAATGTGGATCTCAAGGTTATTGGGAGACTCAAACAAGCAAGTGTATATTAAAGTACCCTCAATACTGCCAACAGTAAAGTTTCACTAAATAAATAATAAATAAATAAATAAAATCAAAGCACCCTCCAGTTTACAATGAACTTTAACACATTATTATTATTATTATTATTATTATTATTATTCATATGTCTTTAATCAACCTGAAGACATTATATTTACTTTATAAATAACAACTGAAAATAATAAAATGATGGGAAATATTTTTTTTATAATTTAACTCAGCAATCGTCTTTTATTTATATGCTAAGAAAAGTCAGTTTTTCTTGTCATTATCAGATTTAAAAGACCAAATTTCTCAACCAAATTTTCTATTGCTTCTTCTTTCAGCATCACCCTGAAATGATAAAATGCCAAGTGTCCTGAACACTGTGTGGGAAGTGGAGATTAAGGGTGAGACACACAGCTTCTGTGTGACACAGTCAGTTGCTGCTTTAAAGGTTCTGCCTCCTTTATGTCTTAATCCTGATTTCCCATTCTGTTTGGCCATTAGTTTAGACTTTCTCCAGCCCTTCCCTGGATTGTGGCAGTAACCTTTCTGCCTTCTCTGCCCTCAGATCTCCATATTTCCTTTTCACAGGAGCAAAGCTAGGGAATATGTGGGTTGTCTACCTCCCACTGTCTTCACCGTTCCTCATGATATCTAAGCTGGGTCTCATCAAACCACTTTCACTTCCCTGCGAGGTTTTGCCTGACATGAACCTTCAAAACCCCTGTCATCTTTGCTTCTCAGGTCTTTGGTCAGGTTTCCCCTCTTGCAGGAAGTATTTCCAATACTCCTTCTGTGCCAACCAACTGCCCGCAACTCTTAAAAGGTGCCCATCCTAGTGATTATAAGAGTTGTTGGGCATTTTTTATCATAGCACTAATTCCTTGGCATTGCAATGGTGTATTTGCAGATTTCTCCTTTGGTATTATGAGTATCTTAAGGAGGGAAATTATGTCAGGTATCTTTATGAGACCTAGCACAGTGCCTGGCATAGTAAAGGTTTCATGTATGTTTATTATGAATAAACAAATGGGCAAAAGAACAAATTCTGTTGAGTATTGACCCAGAAACCAAGAGGTCATGGTTTGATTCCCAGTCAGGGCACATGTCTGGTTTGGGGCCTGATCCCCAGTAGGGGGCATGCAGGAGATAGTTGATTAATGGTGTTTCTCTCTCATTGATGTTTCTATCTCTCTATCCCTCTTTCTTACTCTCTTTCTAAAAATCAATAAAAACATACTTAAAAAAAAAACAACAAATTCCGTGAGCTAAAATGAGTTGCCAAATCAGAGCTGCTTGCTTTTAGGAGAATTTAATGTAAGGTCAGTCAGTTCTCCTTTTAGGGTGCTATGAAACTGCAGAGTTTGCAGAGGCAGGGGATGATCGAGAAAGAAACTGCACCCCATCTGCTCCTCTTTTTCTAGGCTGAAAGTGGGGGTGACAGGGGGCAGGGAGAAGTAATTTCTTTAGAAAGGGAGGAAACAGAGTAAAAAGAAAGTCACAACTGTTATTGAGCACTTATCGCATCCTCAGGACTATGACAGGCAACCTAAATATATAATTTTATCTTTGTCATAATCACGTGAGTTTGGTGTTTTTGATGCCCCTTTTACAGAGAAAGAAACTGAAAATTGTGGAATTTAAACAACTTCTCAAGAGCACATAACTTAGAAATGACAGACTCAGCACTTGGACCCAGGTTCCTTTATCCACGATTCTCCAACTGGAGAATGAGTCATGTCCAATTGGAGATTCTGGCCATGAAGTGGTGTGGGGGTCACTCAAAGTGAGAAAGTATATATGTGCCATGTCTTCCTGGGGCCATTCTATGGAAAGATTTTTAGAAAAATACTGTCTTTATATTCAAAAACAAAATTAAATTACTTAATTTGTATAAATCCTATATAATAAAAGGTTAATATGCAAATTGAACAAATGGAGAAACAACTGGTCGCTATGACTCACATTGACCACCAGGGGCAGACTCTTGATGCAGGAACTTCCCCCTGGTGGTCAGTGCTCTCTCATGGGCGAGTGCCACTTAGCTGAAGCTGGGCTCATGGCTGGCAAGAGCAGCAATGGTGGCAGAAGCCTCCCCCTCCTCTGTAGCAGCGCTGATTTCCCACTGCCAGCTTAGGGAGCAACCATCAATCAGACATCCTTCGAGGGCTTCCAGACTGTAAGAGGGCACAGGCCAGGCTGAGGGGCTGTGTCCCTAACCCCTCCCAGTGCACAAATGTCATGCACCATGCACCGAGCCTCTAGTATTTAAGATAAAGAGAAGTCTCTAAGTGCAATTCTGAGTGGGAGCATTAGAAGCATCTCCTATGCCCCTCAAATACCCTTTATACCAAGCATCTCAAGGCTCCCATGGGCCAATACTTTCAAACCACTGGTCCTGACAAATCAAAGCCCCTAGAGAAAGGCAAGCGACTGTAAGATGTTCTCAAATTAGTTTCTTCTGTTTGAGAAGTTTTTTGTTTGTTTGTTTTTTGGTCAAGAATCTAACTGCATATTAAGAATCCAATCCAGTGTTTCAGAATCTATGATCCTTAAATGTTTTCAGAGTTGGGGATGATTGATTGCTTTGGGCTGAACCCCCAGGCTTCCGGGTTCAGCAGTCTCATGCTCTGGGCTCATCAGCGCTGCTGCCTGGGAACGCTGAAGAAGGTCTGGACTACCGTCAGGAAAGCTGCCGATGCTCGCCAAGCATGAGAGGGAGGCCAATGACGCATCGCCCTGCAGCCTGTGGGGCCGTGCAGCGGAGGCCCCAGCTGTGACACACGTGGTCCAGGGAGGGAAAACAAAACAGCAGGAGCCCATCTGGCCAAGATGACATTTCCAAACCCCAAGCACAGGACCCATCTCCCCTTCCCGACTGCAGCTCAGGGATGTGCGATCTTGCCAAGGGGACTGAGCAAAGCCAGGGCTGTCCGGACCATCTGGAATGAGAACCCTGAAGGCAAAAGTTTGCAACGTCCCTTTCCAGGCTGAACTCAGATGCCCGGTTAACAAATGATACTTTGCCGGACTTCTTCCTCAATTTGTATTTCAAGGGTCACTTAACCTTTGAACAGTCACAGAATTGTCAAGGAAGCCCAAGACTTTAATTCTAAGTCACATTAAAAAAGCACATGCCATATTTAGTCTGCATTAAGATACTGCGTAATTATTTACACATGTTAGCATCTCTGATTTGCTATGCCTCTCAAGACGGATGATATGTCATAATCTATTGAGCTATGTGGGATTTTTTTCTTTATTAGTATCACAATAAATAATAATGTGTCATTGAACTCTTCTTGAATTCAAATACATATTGTGCTTTTCCTTCTGGGTTTCCATATAAACACTGTACATGTATGTAAGTTTAATGACTTTTAAGCATTATAAGCTGTTGAAATTTTTTTCTTTATTTTTTTAACATGCCCTTGACCAGAATCAAAACCAATACACTTGGATCCACAAGCCAATGCTCTATCCACTAAGCCAAACCAGCTAGGGCTCTGATGTAATCTTTAGATGAAACCCATGTAGAAGAGAAATAAAAGGTTGAGGCAGAAATAGGGCCCCTTATACATACAAAGGCCCACTGAGAATTCCCTGGTAATTCAATAGCATATGGCAGATCAAGTAGAAAATAATGGGTGAAGGTGTAAATACAAGGTATTAAAGTTGACCTTATTGTCTATTTCCATATCTACCTCCAACTAAATGCCAAGAACAGGGAGTTCCTGTGTCAATAATAAAGCCTTATGTAATTATTTGAACCTGTAAATAATATAAATGAATAATTTTGATACATTTTAAAAACACAAATATGAAAAAATCTGTATGATTTAGAGAAAGCTATCTTTAAAACTAAGTTAATCAAAATTAATAACTGTAAATATGTAAATGAATATGAATTGTGTTTGACACAAACAAGTGGAAAAATAATAACAAAAATTTTCAAGTGAAGTAAACTTAGGAATCGATGAAAGTAAAGGCAGAAATTACATGTAAACAAAAAGAATATGATGCATGTATGATCTGAGTCTTTGAAAAAGAACAGTAACTAAAATAGATAAATCACTACTTAGACTTATCCAGAGAAAAGTGAGAAGAAATAAGAATTTAAAAAATAACCAGAGGAAAAAAAATGGAAATAATTGTAAGAAATATTTGCAAAGATTTATACAAAGGCACTTTAAAACCTGGGAAATAATGGACTCTTAAAATCAAAAATAGAAACTTCCAAAATTGACTCAAGAAAGGAAGGAGTGAACAGAACAACTGGGAAAGCTGTCAAAGAACCAGTGTTTTATAAGCCATTCCAGAGTATAGAGTATAAGGTAAGATCCATATTATTACTATACCGCCATCATAATAAAAACATAAAGAGACAGAGTTGTCACTTAACGTCCCATCACATCAATGCAAAAATGGTAAAATCAATATCACAGAGAGAATTTCGCAGTATATTATATAATAATATACAGGGAACATCTGAAGCCTGTTCAGAAACCCAAGGATACTTCAGTGTTCAGCAATTGTTCTTGTAAGTCACCACATTCATAAGTCAAAGAGTCGAAAAGCATAGTGTCATTTCCATAGATGCTTAAAAGTCATAATGGGGACTCTTGAAGATGGAAGATAATAGTGCTACCTGCTTAATGGTAAACTACTATAAATATTCCCATTTCAGGGAAAAACAAAGCTGGGAAGGCCATTGTCAGTGCCTTTGTGTAACTTCTTTCTGGAAATACTTTACAATGCATCTGACACAAGAAAATGATTTAGAAGTGAAAAAATTAGAGAAGAAAAAATGATCATTATTTATAAATGATGTCTTTATACTTGGAACATCTAAGAAAAGCAATTGAAAAACATTTTTTAAATAAGAGAATAAAGTAAATGGTTTGATAACAACAACAAAATATGAAAGATTTAAAGTCTGATTTACAATAGTTAATGAACAATTAAAATAGGATTGTACTTCATTAGAAATATTTGGGATCTTTACTTTAAAATGTTAAAGTTCATCTAAAGGACACAGAAGACTGAAAGACCCCACGTTGAAAAGAATTCAGTTTCCCTAAAGTAACCTATAAAGTCGTTGGAGTCAAATCCAGTCATGTTACAGAAAGAATTTATCTTGTAACATAAAAGTGTTTACTAGTCGGGGAGCTTCTGAAACAGATGAACAATAAGTGAACATTAGTCAAATGCCACTTTTAAAATTATACAGCTACATTAATTTAAACTAGTGTTAGTGCTGAAGAGTCAGATAAATTAGGGGAGTGTAAAGAATACAGAAATTCTATAAATACATATGAAAATATAGTGAGAAATATGTACAAGCTAGAGGCCTGGTGCACAAAATTCGTGTGGGGGGAAGGGCAGTGTCCCTCAGCCCAGCCTGCATTCTCTCCAATCTGGGACCCATCGGGAGATGTTCAACTGCCCACAGGGATCAGGCCTAAACCAGCAATCGGACATCCCTCTCACAATCTGCTGGCTCCCAACTGCTTGCCTGCCTGCCTGATTGCCCCTAACCGTTACCTGCCAGCCTGATCACCCCCTAACCACTCCCCTGCCAGCCTGATTAATACCTAATTGCTCCGCTGCCAACCTGATTGCCCCCAACTGCCCTCCCCTGCTGGCCCAGTTGCCACTAACTGCCCTCCCCTGCTGGCCTGGTCTTTCCCAACTGCCTTCTCCTTCAGGCCTGCCCCTCCCCCCACTGTCCTGCAGGCCTGGTCAGCCCCAACTCCCTGGTCCCGCCAGCCTGGTCACCCCTAACTGCCCTCCCCTGCTGGCCTGATCGCCCACAACTGCCCTCTCCAGCCAGCCATCTTGTGGCAGCCATCTTGTGACCACACGGGGGTGGCCATCTTGTGTAAGGGCATGATAGTCAATTTGCATATTACCTCTTTATTATATAGGATATATACATACACTGTGAAACATTATTCACACCATACTCTATTATTAAAAAGAGGAGTTAGGTCTCTATATCATGACATGGGGAAATGTTCAAGGTGTATTATGTGCCAAAAAAAGCAAGATACAGGATGCTGCTTAGCTTAAGTCCATTTATAATTTTCAAAGCATATGCATGGATGTATAGATGTTTCCCTCACATACGTTGCTTCTTTGTGTTTTTATAAATCATCTTATTTCTATTTATTTTTTTCATTTTTTATGTTCAGTTTATTAACTACATTGTTTCCCCTTTTTTATCCCCCTATAGCTCCTCTCCACCCTGTACCTATCCCACCCTCCACTCTTACCTCCCCCTCCCCACTGTCCTCTCCCATTGTTGCAAGATTTTTGTCCAGTCTCTTGCTGTACTTCCCACAACCCTTTTCTCCCCAAGAATTGTCAGTCCATTCCCTCTCTATGTCCATGATTCTGTTATATTCACCAGTTTATCTTGTTCATCAGCCTATCAATTCACTTGATTTTTATGTTCATTTGTTGATAGATGTGTATTTGTTGTTCATAATTTATATTTTTACCTTTTTCTTCTTCCTCTTCTTAAAGAATATCTTTCAGCATTTCATATAATATTGGTTTGGTGGTGATGAACTCCTTTAGCTTTTTCTTATCTATGAAGCACTTTATCTGACCTTCAATTCTGAATGATAGCTTTGCTGGATAGAGTAATCTTGGTTGTAGATTCTTGCTATTCATTATTTTGAATATTTCTTGCCACTCCTGTCTAGCCTGCATCGTTTCTGTTGAGAAATCCACTGACAATCGTATGGGTGCTCCCCTGTAGGTAACCAACTGTTTTTCTCTTATTGCATTTAATATTCTCTCTTTATCTTTTGCTCTTGGCATTTTAATTATGTTATGTCTTGGTGTGGTCTTCTTTAGATTCCTATATTTTGGGGTTCTGTGTATTTCTTGGGCTTTTAAGTCAGTTTCTTTCACCAGGTGGGGGAAGTTTTCAGTCACTATTTCTTCAAGTAGGTTTTCATTATCTTGCTCTCTCTTTTTCTGACACCCCAATAATTCGGATGTTGGTATGCTTGAGGTTGTCCCAGAGGCCCCTTACACTATCTTCAATTATCTGAATTCTTTTTGTTTCTCGCTTTTCCAGCCAAGTGGATTTTGCTTCTTTGTATTTCAAATCTTTGACTTGGTTCTTGTGGCCCTCTGGACTGTTTTTAGGACTTTGTGTAATATTTTTTATTTCAGTCAGTGTATGCTTGATTTCTAGTTGGTCCTTTTTCATATCCGTGAGGGTCTCTTCATATCCTCAGAGGTCTTGTTCATTTCCTTGAGGGTCTCATTCATTTCCTTGTAAGTCTCATTAATTTCCTGATTGGTCTTGTTTATTTTCTCGTAGTTCTCATTAAGTTCATCAGCCTTTTCTAGGAGCCTCTTGAAAAGCCTTATAACCATGGTTTTGAACTCTATGTCTAGTCGTCTTTTTTCCTCCATTTCTTTCACACCTGATTTCTTTCCATATCTCTGCATGGTGGCTGCTTTATGTGGTAGATGTCCTCTAAAGGGTCAGTGGCACAGCCTCCCCAGTTACTTGAGGTGGGTACTCTTACTGCAATCCTTTATGGGCTGTACAGTATTTTTGAATTTAAACCCAGCTTGTTGTTGTTAGCCCTAGGAGGGTTTGTCCTCCAGGCCAATTGGCTGTGAAGGGAGACTGTGTTCAGGTTGGATGGGCGGAGTCTCTGAGCTGGGCAGGCAGCCTCAATGTTAGCTATGTCGTATGCGGCACTCACTTGCGCGAGTCTCTGTTGGATGGGGATGGCTGCAGGCACCTCCAAGAGAAAGCCGCTAGTCTCTTCCCCTTGCCAGACAACTCTGCTTCTCCCCAAATGAGTCTGCACACCCAAAGTCTCACCCAGGTTGCAAAACATGTGGTTTCCGGGACCAGGAGACAAGTTTCCAGGGAGCAAGTCGCGCGTCTGTGCTGTGGCACAGTTTACTTTCGCGCAAACTTCTTTTCCCAGCACCTGGTTTCTCAGCAGACTAGGAGACCTCTGCCGTGCCTGGATTCCAGGGTGCATCCCCCGGACCTCGGACTTCGCCTAGCACTGGGGAGTCTGTGCAGTGGGACGTCTCCATGTACCCCAGATCTCGGACCTCACCTGGCTCTGGGGAATCCGTGTAGTGGGACGCCTCCACCCTCCCTGTTGGCAAAATCCAGCCGGGGTTGCTGCTCCAGCCACCGCCAGTGGGCGCGACCAGGATGGCTCCTAACCTGTTTCCGCACGATCTTCAAGGCTGCGCTCCCGCTGCTCTTCTGAGTCTCAGTGTCCCACCTTTACTTTTATTTGTGGAGTTTTCACTCACCCAGCTTTCTGGTGATTCTGGGTGATGTTTGTTTTGTTGTTATGTTGTAATTTTTAAATTGTTGTGCGGGGCAGAACAATAGGTGTTTACCTATGCCGCCATCTTGGTTCTCTTCTTATTTCTATTTTTAAGTGAAAGGGAAAGAAATGGTCAAGGCAGAATTGAGAGTATCCAGTTGTATCATTTAAATAATCAGAATGAATCATGATCTTGATACATGAGGAAAAAGTCCTGCTTTGAAAACCAGCCAGCCTGCTGCTCCCTGGCTCGGGGACCCCTTACAGGGGATCTCATGGTAATGCACCTCAGTTTTTCCTACTATGGATTGAGCATTGGTATCCCTACAAAGAGAAGCCTAATCCTCAATGTGAAGGTATTTGGAGGTAGGGCTTTGGGGGAGAGGGGCAGGTAATTAGGTCATGAGGATAGAGCCCTCATGGATGAGATTAGCACCCTTGTGAGAAGAGAGGAGAAAAAGGGTCTCCCTCAGCCATCTGAGGATACATTCAGCAAGAAGGTGACTGTCAAAAGCCAGGAAGCAAGGCCTCACCTGACACGTGTTCTATTGGAAGCCTGGTCTTGTACTCCCCAACCTTCAAAGCTTGGAGAAATGTATGTTTAAGCCACCCAGTCTGCACTAAGATAGTCATCCCCAATGCCTGCTCAAACATTGAATCTCTCTGAGTCTGTTAATTTTCTGAAATTGCTAGAAAAAAATGTTTTCATAATAAATTACAACATGGGTTTTAGAAGTCATTATATCTTAGAAGCCTGGTAAATCATTTCTGGAGCAGCTTCAGTCCCTCATCAATTCCTTATGCTATAACCTCTGCCAAAAAAAATTACAGGATCTCAACTATCCAGCAAGAGTCATGCATTGAGAATATCAGCCAAATCTGAGAGGCAGAGAAAACGCCACCTATTTAGCTAATTGGTTAGATTCAGGGTCACAAAATATCAGAGATGGAACTCCTGAGACATCATCAGGTCCAGCTCGATGTCCTGATTCGTGCTCAGCCTGGCTCCAAACTGACTCAGAAACCAGACGTGCAATAGAGCAAGGATCCAGACAAACAGGGTTTGACATCCTCAAAAACAGTGAAAGCTCACTTCTTCTGTCTGCCCAGCTGTTTAGGAAACCACAACACAAACAGCTACGAACACAGGTTATGACCCAGAGTTGCCAGTGCCTTAGGTCCAACAGAACAAACAATGACAAAAGAGAACAGAGAGTCACAGGATTAGATCACTGGATTCTGTGCTCAGTGTGTCCCTCCTTGATGTCCAGAGAGATTTGTGGAGCCTAACCATAGAATGCACTCTCCACCCTGCCCTAGTGGTGTTAAGCCAGCCTAGCCCAGCCCACTTGGATGGCCTCTAATATATGAATGGATTCGCTGCACTCTTCAGTTCAAGGAGCAGATTCTCAACTATTTCTCCAACTTGTTTTCCCTTCCCAAACCTGACCCTGATCACCTTGGTTCTATGGCTTCTCTCTCTGTTCATGGAACCAAACTGAACCCTCAAGCCTTGTGCTTGACACAGGTTCTTGTGAAGGGAAAATAAACTTTTCTCTACCCTCAAGTTTCTTTGGCTGGTCTAACATTCAAATAGACATGAGGCAGATTAGCAAGAGAAAATAACCAAATTGAATACACACACATGTACGGGAACCCCACCTATGTGAGGGAATCAAAGACACCCATATGCACAAGAGATTCAGAGACAGAAAGGGAACATGAGTAAAAAAGACATTCTGAGAGAGGGATGTCAAAGGATCATCATAGAATAAGAAGAGCAGCTCTTTCTCCGCCATCGTGGTGCATGCATTCACTTCTCCTTCACCATGTTGGTTGCATATCCTTCCCAGTCTTCTCACAAGACTTTCAGGATCAAGAGGTTCCTGGCCAAGAAACAAAAGCAGAATCGGCCCATTCCCCAATGGATTTGGATGAAAACTGGTAATAAAATCAGATACAACTCAAAGAGGAGACATTGGAGAAGAACCAAACTGGGCCTATAAGAAATCACATGAGAGATGACTCACATATTGCCTACATGTTTAAATGATTGAAAAGATGCTACTGTCTGGACAGTTGGGGCATTTTAATTAGGGAATTAATGAACTTGTGATTTTGTTCTATTGATTTTTTCCTCCTGCAATAGTAGGATGATTCAGTAATAAATGTGTGAGACCTTTAAAAAAAAGAATAAGAAGAGCAGATATTTAATAAATAGAATTTTGCCCTGCCATATATAGGTGGGCAAAAAGAGATTATAGTTGATACTCTCTTATTATGGGCAAGGTCCCTAATTCAAGTTCTTCCAGGAAATTAAAGGGAGGAGCAGAAGTTCCTCTTGGGCCTAAAGCTAAAATTGCCACAGATGCACATCTTGGGGTGACTAGCTCTGAACACCCACATTCTTTGGAACTGACCTCCAACTTCCCTCCATACACCCTCACTGGAATTAATGCCTGTTCCAAAGAATTTTAAATAAACTTTCCACTTAAATCCAAGACCATGCCGGGGAACAATCCCATCATTCTGCAGCAATAGAGAGGCTGTCCTTTAGACCTAGTTTAGAGTGGGCTGGGGCATTTGAGGGCAATTAGTGCAGGATGTGCAAGGATGTCAGAAAAGCCATTTGGGACCAACTTATGAAGACCCTTGAAGGCTAAGATGTTGAATTTTATCCTAAAGACAATTGAGAACTAAAGGTTTTTGAGAAGACAGAACTCTCCATCAGACCTATCTATACTTTTAAAAGTCCACCCCGAGACAGTGTGAAGAATGGATATGCGTGATGCCAGAGAAAAAGCAGTATCAATTCACGGGGGTGTAGAGTTACACAGGTGAACGTTGCCATAAGTCACGGCAGTGAAGATGGAGAAAAGTGAGCAAGATCCTAATAGAGCAGGAGAAGTGAATTTGACAGATGCAAATTTTGAGATTTTTTGAAAAGAGGGAAGCCTAGGTTGGTAGGTTTAATACATTTATTGTCCCCTCCCCGCACCAAAAAAGAATTCAGGTCCATCCAGTTCCTCAGAAAATAATTTTATTTGGAAATGTAGTCTTTGCAGATGCAATTTGTTAAGGATCTCAAGATGGTATCATACTGGGTTTGGGATGAGCCCTAAATCCAATAACCGGTGTCCTTTCAAGAGCAGGAAAAATATGTGAAGACAGAGTAGGCAGAGATTGGAGTTATACGGCCACAAGCGAAGGAATGCCGGGAGCCACCAGAGGATGGAAGAGGCAAGAAAGGATTCTTCGCTAGAGCCTCCAGAAGGAGCATGGTCTTTCTGACACCCTGATTTCAAACTTCTGGCCTCAAGCATTGTGAGAGAATAAATTTCTGTTGTATGAAACCACCCAAACTGTGGTACTTTGCTATGGTAGCCCTGGGAAATCAACACAGTAGGGAGGCAAGAATAAGGAGTAGAAGAGATTTGGCACCAGCAATAGCTGGGAGAAGGAAGAGAAAAATAAAAATAGCTAACAAAGCACTTACTACCTCTGAAGTATTGCGTTAAGCTCTTCACAGGTTACCTGACCAGTGTGGCTCAGTGGTTGAGTGTTGACCCACGAACCAAGACATGCCTGGTGTGATTCACAGTCTGGGCACATGCCCAGGTTGCAGGCTCGATCCCCAGGAGGTGGCATTCAGGAGGCAGTAGGTACATGTCTCTCTCTCATCCATGTTTCTATCTCTCTATTCCCTCTTCCTCTCTTAAAAAAAAAAATCAATTGAAAAAAAAAACAGGCTCACAGGTAAGTTTCATTTAATTTGTACAATAGCCCTATTAGATAGGTATGACCATTTTCCCCTTTTTCTAGATGAAGTAACTAAGAATTCACTAATTTATCCAAGGTTACATTACTTGTAATTCAATTCAAGATTTGAGCCTGACTCCAAATCTCATTATACCTCCAGACATGCAGGAGACGGAGATTGGGTTAACATGATTGTGTCAGTGAGTCTCTGGAGAAGAATCATGAGATCTTAAATCTAAGATGTTTTAAAGACACATTATTACAGGGGGCGGGGGGGGGGGGAAGCTTCAAAGCAAACACAGGCACTTGGGTTTGATTTAAAATACAGTCCGAAACCATTGTCTTTTGCCACGTACTATTCTATGCTCACTAGGTATGATTAACGGGCTGCCTCAGAGCACACAGCCTCCCAAACACGGGTGGGCAGCGGGGTTGTGGGGCAGAGTTTGTGACATCAACAAGGAACCCTGTCCTCTTACCACATGGGCCCTGGGACCTGGGTTCCAGGAAGGAAGGCCTCCACTAAGCAGGGGGAACTGCTCCCGTCTGCAAACAATCCTCTGTGCCTAAAGTCCAGCCAGATGTTTCTTTTGTTTTGTTTTGTTTTGTTTGTTGAGCTTTTGGTTTGGTTTGGGTTGGGATTTTTGTGTGTTTTTTGTTCATTTGTTTTTTGCTGCATTCATACCCACAATGACAGATAACATGAAGCAAATGAAATAAATTATGAAGTAACCTTGTGGTGAGAAAAGACACAAAGGAGAAGAAATGGGATGGAAGGACTCCGGTTGCAAACACATTACTCACATGACAGCGGTGCACACAGAAATTCACGTGTCCGTTAAATGCACATATAAGAACCCAATGTGCTTACATACACAAGAGCACGTTCGAACGGGTATTCTTGCACTCGGCACACACACACACAAACACAGAGAGACATGCACACATCTGCCTGTCCCTTTCCTCCATGGCAACCCCAGGCTTGTCCCGGGGGGAGGGGAGTTTCCTGATGCAATCACTTCTCTGAAGGAAGAAACAGCCTCTGCCTGTAGAGCCCAACCGTGGGGGAGGGGGAGGGTGGGCAGTGTGGAGCTCCAGCTGAGTCCTGAGAACCTGGCACTGTGCGTCCTCCCGCTCAGCACTCCACACCTGCTGGGCTGTGCCTGGGAACATGCTGAGAGTCACTCTCTCTGGGTCAGCACGGGCACCTTCTAATTGGCACAGAGGGAAAAGGTCAGTATTTGGGGGAAGCAAGAAGAAGGAAGAGGTTGCCTCTTTCCGCCAGGGGCTGACCAGCAGCTGTCATTTTAATGGCAGTAACTGACAGGAACAGCTTGGTGGCATCATATTTAATGGGAAGAGAACTGCTCACCTCTCGCCCTGGTTGCTATGTACAGCCTTCCAAGGAGGCCATAACAGAGACTATGAGAGTCACTGCCCAGGGGAGAAGCAACGGGGTCCTGTCCCCAGAGAAGGGGGGCTTGCTTTTGTCCTTGTTGGAATTTACAAGGTCTGCAGAGTGGGGTTTATGGAAGTGGCCCAGGAGGCAAGCAAAGCCCCTATGAATTGCTCACATATCCTTCACTCCACAGAGCTTCTTTAAGTAATTATTGAATCGGGGCTAACCATGTAATTAAAGAACGCAGGTCTCTTGTGGCCATATTTAGACATAGTGGGAGGTTTTCTGGCACTTTTTTAAAAAATAGCCTCAGCCTCCATTGTATCCCCTCTGGGAGTTCACTGACCCAACAGCAATCAGTGGTCCCTCAGAGGAAGATGAAAAATGAGCATCGTTTTAGATGAAAATGAAAGCTGGGGCAGGTTTCATTAGCCCCGAGGAAGAAAAGAAGCCTATACTGCAAGAATAAATAAGTGGGAGTTCAAGGATAAATAAGTGAGAGTTCAAGAAATCAACAGACATATTTCCATTGTTTCTACCTCAAACCCGGCCTGGGAGAGATGAACTGAGGCCTCGCGGAAGGTGTAGCAACTATGATGTTGTCAGGTCCTCTTTGGAGGTCAATGTTGACAACTGAAGTGGTGGCCAAGCACCCAGGTCAGGGGGCTAATGAATAAAGTGGCTCGAGGTCCAGAGATCAGCCCTCAGGAGCCCTTCAAGCAAAAAGGAGCCAACAGATACGTGTGGTCAGCAAGCACGTGGAGTGCTGGACTGTGGTAATATCAGCAAATGAGCTTTCAGCACTAATACTGCAATGTGAAGGTTCTGGTTCTCCATCCAATAGAGGGTCACAGTGTCCTTTAACATCAAATCATAACTTTTCTACCTCCTCTCCTGCTGCTTCAGGAAGCCCAGTCTATTATCAAGTTCCTCACTCCAAGTAGTTCTGAGACATAGGTTCATCCTGTTTGCCCCTCGACCCCTCAGTCCACCATCTGAGACCAGATCTGCTTTTTGGTAGAAGATTCTTCAGAACATCACTTTATCTGTTTCTCAAAGACTCAGCACTCCAAGAACAGATGCGATGCAATCCCTTTATTACCAAGCACAAGCAAAAAGGCCGCTCTGTAATGTATAATATCACTTCCCTAACGGTGAAGGCATGGGACTCTAGCAGAAGAGAATCACAGCAGGCAACACAGGAAGTAAATGCTAAATCATGGACATGGCCAATCCCAGTATCCACAGTGATCACCCATCCCCTCCCTTCTGGTTCTCTCTACCATGTGGCAGGGTGTCAATTACTTCCCCTCAATGAGACTTCCATTGGCCACAGTTCCCTTTCTTATTTAAAAGACAGTCCATCTGAGTCATAGCTGGTTTGGCCCAGTGGATAGAGTGTTGGTCTACGAACTGAAAGGTCCCAGGTTTGATTCTGGTCAAGGGCATGAACCTCAGTTGCAGGCTCCTCCCTGGACTGGGCCCTGGTTGGGACGCATGCATGAGGCAACCAATCAGTGTGTTTCTCTCATATCCATATTTCTCTGTGTCCCCTCTCTCTTCCACTCTCTCTAAAAATCAATGGGAAAATATCCTCAAATGAGAATTAAAAAATAAACAAACAAATAATAATAAAAGGCAGTCCTTTTGATGTAGTTGTTAATAACTTGGATCTATTTTTACCAGCAAAGATTTTATCTCACTTTGTAATAATTCCTATCTCGATCAATAAAAAAGGGGGAAATATACCAATACCAGGAGTGTAAAAGTGGACATTGTTACAAATAACACAAATGTTAAAGGCAATATTAAAAAATATGATAACAAGCTTTATGCCAATACACTTGAAAATTTAAGTAAAATGAACAAATTTCTTAAAAATAATAAACATACTTATATTATGCCAAATAATACAGTTTCCAAACTAAATAAGATATAGAAAATATAAATAGTCCTATTTATATATACAAAAGGCTAAGCGACCATCACATCCAAAACAACCAAACAGGCTGCATGGGGCAACCAGGCTGGCAGGGGGGTTAGTAAGGGGCAACCAAATGACCCAAGCAGCAGGCTGCATGGAGCAACAAGGCTCACGGGGGAGGCGGCATTTGGGGGAGACCAGGCTGGCAGGAGGGGGGGCAGTGAGGAGCAACCAAGCCCACAGAGGGGGGCAGTGAAGGGTGACCAGGCCAGTGAGGGTGGGCAGTTAGGTGCGATCAGGCAGGCATGCAGGCAGGTGAGCAGTTTGGAGCTAGTGGTCACAGATTGTGAGAGGGATGTCCGACTGTCGGACATCCCCCGAGGTGTCCAGGATTAGAAAGGGTGTAGGCTGAGCTGAAGGGACCTCTCACTGCACAAATTGTGTGCACCAGGCCTCTAGTATTCAATAGAGAAGTTGAATCTTAATTAAGACATACTATACTTTGGGGAAATCACATTGGTTGGCTTTTGAATGAACCCATAGTTATTTTGCAGTTCAGAACCTTGAGGCAGGAGGCACTCACCTAAGACAACAACCAGTTTGTCTGAAATCCCTTTTCATCTCTTTGACTCATCTCCCTGCAGAGAACTGGGGGTCCCTTTGATGGAAGGCCCAACAGCCTATTCTTCTTCATGCCTACAAATGCCTTGCCTGTGCTTTGCACATAATAAGCACAATATAGGTGTAATTCAGGGGTCCACAGTCCCTAAAGCAGTACTAAAAAATTGTACTGTGCTTCCCCACCTCCTAACCACTGAAGTGGAATGTTTTCTGTAAACACTGAGGTACTGAGAGTGAAATCTCTCATCAGAACCACTGTGGGGTGACTTGACTGTCCCCTATATCTGTGAAATTAACTTAGCGATAGTTTCCTGCCCAAGGAAGTAATAGGATAGCTGTCCTTCCCCAGGTTCCTGTCCTCCCTTTTGCTTGTTAGTGTGTGTGCTCTTTTCTTTCCCTCCTCCTCCTCTATCTGATTTGGCTGAGGATTATTTTTTACTGTTTCCCATCATGTGCTTGACTTTCTCTCCTTGGGAATACCAGCTAATGAAAGTTTAAATGAATGCCAAGCTTTCTCCGTGATCTGAAATGTTCAGAGGCTGGAGTTCTGTGGCCGGCATTGGTATTAGTTTTAAAGAAAAACAACAAAGAGTTTTAAATTAAAAGAGAGAATGTAATCCTCACTTCCCCATCCATTCTAACTCTGGCAAAACACACATCTTTTGTTTTTGACTCAAAATAGGAATTCCCTAGGCACTCTAAGCTTTTCAGATGCACAGCTTCCTTGGGAAAATCCCCACAGCTCTGGGAAGCCACTCGCTCCCACTTCAGGGAAACAGCTCTTAGGGAGACTGGAGAGAAAAATGGGAACAACAGAATATTTAAGGCCTGGGCTTTCTCTTATTTGCATAACTTAGAAACTATTTTGCATACTTTATAGTTATATATAATTATATAAAGACTAGAGGCCTGGTGTACAAAATTTATGCACTTGAAGGGAGGGTTCCCTTAGCCTGAACTGCACCCTCTCACAATCTGGGAGCTCTCAGGGGATGTCCAACTGATGGCTTAGGCCTGCTCACTTAGGGCTACCGCGGAGGTAGGAGAGGATTCCACCACTGCTGAGCCCCACTTCTGGCTGAGCAGCACTCCCACTGTGGGAGCACACTGACCACCAGGGGACAGCTCCTGCATGTCATAACAAGTGGCTGTTCTGCTGTTTGATCGAATTGCATATTAGCTTTTCATTTTGTAGGATAATTACACCACCTAATTATATTACAAAATTTACTAATTATTTTCCATAATGATGAATTCAGAGCAACTCTGAAGGGTCTAATCCAGTGGTTGGCAAACTGCAGCTCACAAGCCACACGCGGCTCATGAGCAGCGGTTTGCTGCTCTATTGACTAATGAGTTTGCTAACCACTGACCTAGACTCTCGATTCCAATAATTATAGGCTGTTGTTGTTCCTTGTGATTAAGCCTCTGTCCCATGGTCGGCAAGCTCATTAGTCAACAGAGTGGCAAACTGTGGATCATGAGCCGCAGTTTGCCGACCACTGGTCTAATCTACTTAACCATTAACTCTGCTCACATTGGATGTCTATTTACCCCAAGAGAGGGCCAGCCCGTGGGAATTTCCCTTTCCGGTGGGAAGCCAGAAGGATTCTTGGATCATATGAAGCAGTATCACCACTTCTGGTCCCCTCTCAGGGGACTCAGATAAGGGGACTTTCCTCCCAACTCCCCTTCTAAAATGATAACCAGTAGGTGATTTGTGTCCCCCAGACTTCCAGCTGCTATTAAGTCCTCAATTCATCCTTTTATTTTTTATTTTTATTGATTTTAGAGGAGAGAAAAAGAGGACATGGGAGAGAAATATTGATTTATTGTTCCACTAATTTAGGCATTCAATGGTTGATTCCTGTGTGTGCCCTGACCAGGGATTGAACCCAGAACCTTGGAGTATTGGGGCACGACATGCTAACCAACTGAGCCACTCAGCCAGGCTCTGAATTCATTTTTATGTTTGTATGCCACTGGGAAAAGGATAGTTTAAAGTGACAGATGGTGACTACATGTGTCCTCTGCACTCTTTGAGTCTGTCCATTGGGGGTCTGATTCCTTGAGGAGGATAAGGAGAGGCAATGGATAGACAGACCCAACTGAGGTGGTAGGAAGACAAGTTATTACATGGGCATCCTCAGCTCCTCTTTTCCTTTCTTTTTCCATAGGGAATTTTGCAAAAACTTTCAATCGCCTCTCTCACAAATGGAGCCATAGTGTGAAGTGTAGGTTTTTGAAGATATAAGTAGCTATTTATTTATTTATTTATACATTATACAAAATAAATCAGTCTCTATGCTGCCTCCACTTTCGGTCCTCGAGCACCCGGGTTCTCTCCTGCGAGTTTTTCGTTGATTATTCAGGAAGTTTTTTCAGTATTTTAGCTGTAATTCCAGTTCATTCCTGGGAGCATGTCCCTGCAGCATCCACATATTCTCTTGCCATTTTTAATCTTTCCATACATAGCTCTTTCTTAAGAGCTTATCTTCCAGGCAAAGGCAGACTAATTCTGCCTAGCTGGTGGTCCCTGTTATCTCCTCATGGATCTGGCCTTCCATCAGGGGCCTCAAGTCTGGGGGGAGGAGGGCGATTAGCTCAGTGCAGAGGTCAGGGGATGCTGGGATTTCATGAAAGGCACAGAGGGAATTTTGAAGCCATGATCCCTTTTCAGCTGTTTTGGAACAGATCATACACTTGCTTTGGAGCAAAGGGATTCAGAGCTTTCCAAAGGGCTGAGAGGTCTTGGAACAAGCCTCCTACAAAGGCTACAGAATCCTGTCCTCTAGAAACTTGAAATAATACAAACAATGATTACCATTACGGAATCCCCAGCCACTTGAAAGGGATGTGACCAGAAGCAATGGAGACACTATCAGTGAAGCACTTAGCACGTGACAGGGTGAAGGACCTGTAGCAGCAGCCATTGTCTCCATTGTGCACATTCTGAGTTTATTTTCCTAGGCTGTCCCTCATCAGGGGTAACAAGGTTTTGCTAATGTGTCAATACCAACCCTTGCAGAGTCATCACCATCCCTGCCCTGTTAAAACACCAGCCTCATTTCCCTGGGCATGTTCATTCATTCATTCAACATGAATTTTTGCCTACTATTAGGTCCCAGGCTAAGTCCTACTAGTACATGGGAGGTCCAAAGATGGGCAAGATAGGGTCCCTGCTCTTACAAGGCTTACAATCTAGTTGGGGAAATAGAGACATGAAAATCCACTCAAACGTCAAGCAGAGAACAGGAAACACAGCCATGTCATGAAGCATAAGGTTAGGAGTTCCTATAAAGCCAGGCAGTGAAGCTATGGAGAGAACAGCCACTGGGAAGGAGCAGGGAAGGGAATGAGGAAAGGCTTCCAGGAAAGGGGGGGGCGGGCGATGGGAGAAGGGGGAGCTTTTTCTGCCTTGAGAAGGAAAGGAGGACTCAGTGTCCACCAAGCCATAAAGGGGAAAGGGGAGAAGTGTTTCCAGCAGCCTGAACAAAGTGGGGCAATCCACAGGGTCATGAGTCACCCAGAAGTGTCAGTATAACAAGCAGTGTGTGAGCCTGGAGCCAGGAAGGCAGGAGTGCAGACAGCAGAGGGTGGAGAGGCTGGAGCCCCATAATAAAGGCCCTTGCTTGCTGGGGTACTGCCACCCCTCCCCAGGCACACAAAGAGAGGCTGCTGGCCAGCCAGATGCTAAGGAACATGAGGCATGAGATAACAATCTATGAAAGACAGAAATCACATTATCCAGGCCTCCAGCGAGGGACACCCAACAGCCCAGAGGCATTCTAGCGCACACGTCCAGTTCTATAACTCAGGGACCTGGACTTCTGGACCTTTGTTTTGGCTCCAGGACGGGGTTTGGAGAGCACACGATGGTCGCTATCGAAACTCCCTGTCAGGATGGAAGAACGCTGCACATCTGGGAAAGGTTAGGGTCAAGCGTATAAACCGGAGTGAGCAGCGTTGGAGAGGAGCACAGTCCTGACACTGCCCCTGACGTCAATCGCTGCGGGGCTGGGCCAGAGGCAGCGCTCTGCAGGAGTCAGGGACCCATTAACTCTGCCAGTGCCCGAGTGTTTATGTGGAAAATGTGAGGCCAGGAAGTTTCTCCTAATTATGATTTGGAGGTTGTCAAGTAACTATGTGTTAGCAGTTGGTTTCTGTCTTTCCTACCTTCCTGCTCCACTTGTCCCCTATTTGTAGAACTTTCTTTTTTCTTTTCTGTTCTTCTATTTTTTTTTTTTGCTTTGCTTTTATTTTCTTCTTTCTTTCTTTCTTTCTTCCTTTCTTCCTTTCTTTCTTTTCCTCTCTCTCCCTTCTTCCCTCCCCGCTCCCTCTCTTTAATAAGAAAGAACTATATTTACCTCTATACCTTCTCTGAGTTGCTTCTTCCCTCTGCATCATCTCATGACACACATAAAATTCTGGAGCACTCCAAAAAAAAAATGCATCGTTTTTTTCCCCTACTTGACCACACACACACACACACCAAAAAAAAAAAGTTATAATTTTGATTCATTCACCCCAGCTGGCAATTGTTGTGTTGGCTGTTGTCATTTTTTTTATTTGACAATCTAAAGTAAAAGAGGTCAGTGTCCATGACTAAATAGTCATGGTATTGCAAGTTCTAAAGACCAGCCGGTGTGTCTCAGGGGTTGAACATCGACCTATGAGCCAAGAGATCACAGTTTGGTTCCCGGTCAGGTCACATGCCCAGGTGCAAGCTCAATCCCCAATGTGGGGTGTGCGGGAGGCTGTCAATCAATGCTTCTCTCTCATTGTTGATATTTATAGCTCTCCCTCTCCCTTCCCCTCTGAGATAAATAAAATATATATTAAAAATAAATAAGTGAAATAAGGAGTCCTACGATGCACTGGCTAAACATCGCTGCTCTGCATTGCAGATCTTGCAGCTGATTCCTCTGTGCCTCCCCACCCGTGGCTGTGGGCCCACTGGGGAATGAACTCTCAGAACACGTGGTCACTTATAACACAGTGTTTTGATGATTGCCCTTCCTTTCTTTCAAACTTCAAGGACCAGGCACCATCATAGCCCATGCCCCGATCCAAATCAGAAGGAGACAGGAAACTGGGCCAGCACCATCCCTTACCCGCTCAGGTGTCAATCAAATCGAAGGAAAAGTAGGAGAAAGGCCAAAATTTGTATGTGGCAAAGTGCTCAAGGTCTGGAATTTCCCCCTCACTTCTTATCTTTGTCTCATTTCTAACACGTCAAAGGCCATTATCATCCACCCAAAAGAGTAACCTGGTAGACACGCTTATAAGTACCATGATCCTATTTCATTCTGGGCCACAGTGAGGCACCCCAGCACTCTTTTGCCAACACCAGTGGGAAAAAATCATGACATCTTCATAAAATGAGCATTTACCCACATACAGATCATTCACTTTAAAGTACTGACAGTAGTACATGCTAAGCCCAAGACTGTGTTTGTATCTGCTCCACTGCTTCTCCTCATCACCCTGCTGAGCATCCTCTTGCCCCAGAATTACTGCTGAGAAGCTTGAGGGAGGAAGAGAAAAACCAAGGGAAATACAAGATCAATTTAATTACAAACTGAAAGTAAATAGGCCAATGAAAAGAAAAATATATATAGTTACATATTATAATTTACATTAAATGTTGCATATTAAGTTTAATATTACTTCAGTAAATAACTTTATATTTTTACATGTGTGAAATGTAAAAGGTATCAAGATTCTGAGAAAGAGAGTCAGGCAGACAGACAGGGAATTTCCATCACCTAGAAGTTTTCAAACCTGCGCCAATCAATACATACCCCCAAGGTAACCACTATCCTAACTTCGTTCACCATAGATAAGTTCGGTCTGCCTTGTATAGCATATAAATTTGAATCAGACACTACACATTCTTTTGTGTCTGGCTTCTCTTGATCAACATAACATTTGTAAGATTAGCATTTACATTTAACAAGCTGTAATCTGTTCTTTTTCCTTGCTGTATAGTATTCCATTGTGTGGATCTACCACATTTATCCATGTTACTGTTCAACTAATTAATTTTAAAAATATTATTTTTCTATTTAGAATTATTCAGACTACACTTTCCTTTCAAGCAAATCCTAGCTCCATGACAGCAAACTCTACTCCAATGATTCGCAACCTCAGTTGTGTATTGGAATTACTTGAATACCTTCTTTATCTTACTTATGAATTTTTACTATATGTAGCATGACTCATTGGGATTAGGGATACCCCCATGATTCCTAAGAATGCTGAAGGGTTTATTTATTTTGATTGAGACCTGAATACTTACAATGTAATTGAATTATTCTATGTGTATATAGCATAGTACAGATATGATGATGATAACCATGATGCTGATGATGCTGATAACAGATATTATAGGTTGAAGTTTCCTATATACCAGGCATTGTGCTAAACACCATATAAATGCAGTACATAGCTGGCTCACTTTTGGAATCCCAGGGCCTACCATAATGGCTGGTAAATAGTAGGTATTTAAAACATAGTGAATGGGTGCATTTAATTGGACCCCCACAACAATCTTTTGGAGTAGGTATCATTATCTCCATTTTAGGAAAGAGAAAGATAGAATGTCAGGAAATTTTAAATTTGTCCAAAGTTATCCAGTATACATGTGGAAAAAAGTAGGATTCAAGTCCAGGTTTTAAATACCCTAATAATCTATCCTTGGATGAGTCGTAAAGATATGGGTTTTCTGGTGAGGGGGAAAGGGTGGGAGGAGTATAGTATTGATTCCAGATGGAAGTTTGGGTGACAAGAAAAGTAAAATCTTAAAGAAATTCAGAAATAAGGGAAGTGTATGGTGCTTAGCCTCATTGATCATCTACTATGGATAAAACATCTTGATAATTGGTATCAAAGGATTGAGAACACGTATTCATCTTCATAAAAAGCTATTTAAGTTGGTCTTACTGTAAGTGAGAAACTGAGACTTTGGGACATTGAACACCATAATGAGCCAAGAGTCATGCAGTCAGTTGTATAGCCACAGTTCAAAACCAGGTGCCTCTAACTTCAAAGTGAATTCTCTGTTTTTGTTTGTGTTTGCCTTTTAAGGAGAGGGAGGAAGGGAGAGTAAGAGCAAGAGAGAGAAAAACATCGATGTGTGAGAGAAACAACAATCATCAATCAGTTGCCTCCTATACTGTTTGCCCAACTGGGATCAACTGGGCTCAAAACCAACCTAGAAATGTGCCCTAACTGGGATTTGAACCTACGACCTTTTGGTGCATGGGACAATGCTCCAACCAACTGAGCCACACTGGCCAGGGCCAGGGCCATGCTTCTTTTACTGCTTCCTGCTGAAAAGAGGTAAAGCTGTGGCAAGGAATGGAGATTTGACAGGTTCTGATATCAGCCCTACAAGAACATCATGAAAGGTAGAAGAAAACTAGGCATTGAGATATATTTTTAAAAAAATAACAGCTGCCCTGGCCAATTTGGCTCAGTGGTAGAGCACTGGCCTGCGGACTGAAGGGTCCCAGGTTCGATCCCGGTTAAGGGCATGTACCTTGGTTGCGGGCACATCCCCAGCAGGAGGTGTGTAGGAGGCAGCTGATTGACGTTTCTCTCTCATTAATGTTTCTAACTCTTTATTCCTCTCCCTTCCTCTCTGTAAAAAAATAAATAAAATTTAAAAATCACAGCTTATGTTCATTGAAAACAAATGTTGTGCCAAAGAATGTTCCAGGCATCATCTAATTAAACCTCACAACCAACTCTGAAGAAGGAATTATTTTTATTCACACATTATAGATGAGTCACTGAGGCTTGGAGTGGTCAAGGAGCTTATCCATGGTCACACTGTTATTCAGTGGCCTAGCCAAAATTAGAGGTCAACAATTTGCTTCCTGACTGCATACTCTTAACCCCTATGCTGCTCTGACTCTTGAGGACAAAATAGAAGCACAGAAGCCCTGAGAGCAAAGGCAAGGCCCTAGGATGCTGTAAGATACACCAAAGCTTAGAAGATGCTGTGGTTCAGGGCTAACCTACGACCTGGATATTAAATATGTGCATCCAAGGTCATAACCTAAAGCTGAGATAAAGTACATAATCATACTTTAAAGGTTAATGTCCTTTAAAGTTAAAATTGGTTGAGGAACCAAAGAAGGCCGGTAATAAACTAAAGAATATGGTAAATCTAAACCACTATTTGATTGCTATGAGATTCCAAACTGAAAGCATTCAGGCCCTAGCCAGTTTGGCTCAGTGGCTAGAGTTTTGGCCCTGGGACTGAAGGGTCCCAGGTTTGATTCCAGTCAAGGGCATGTAGCTCAGTTGCAGGCTTGATCCCAGGCCCTGTTTGGGGCAGGTGTGGAAGCAGCCAATCGATGTATCTGTCTCACACTGATATTTCTCTCTGTGTGTCTCTCCCACTTCCTCCCACCCTCACTAAAAATAAATGAGAAAATATCCCCAAGTGAGAATTAACAACAACAAAATAACAAACTAAAGGCATTCCCTTCATAGAGGTGGGATGGTCTCAGTCACTACCTGTGCTCTCAGACTTATTACCAAAAAAAAGAGGGATATCCATTCTACCCCAGCCAGACTATCTGTTGAGACATGAATTTGTAATGGGAAGCCATAATAGCTGCATTCCCAAGGACTTCCTAGGGTTTATCATCTTGGGGTAGACAAACTTGGGGAGGACATTATTGCCAATTGTCTACCAAGAACCTGCCTGAGTGAGACAACATTCAGGAATGATTTTTAAAAATAAAAATATATTTAATTAAAAGCATGTTTAATTAATCTGGTTATAAAACTAATACACCCTTAGTGGAGAAAATTCAACTACAGAAAAGTATGAAGAAGAAAGAAAAGGCCACTTGAGAGTCCAGCGTGAGGACATGCAACCAACTGACATACCTCAATGTGGGGTTGGGGGATAAGAAGACATAAACCAAAGTACTTATATACTTCTATGCAAAGCCCCTGGACACAGGCAATAGGGTGGTGAAGACCTGGGGGGAGGGGAAGTGGTAGGGGCTGAGAAGAAGGAGATAACGAGTGGTAGGGGCTGAGAAGAAGGAGATAACGATAGTATTACAGATATCTCTAATACTATCTGTAATACTATCAACAATAAAAAATATTAAAAAATAAAATAAATAAAATTTATACACTACCTGCCCTTTGCCTCCATAGTTAAGCAGAGAGTGCCTTAAGGGGCAGGAGCATTGCTATACACCTCCTATGCCGGGGTCTAGCTCTACACCCGGCCTACTTTTAAAGTGGCCTAAACGAAATTGAAATTATTGGTATTATTAATTATCTAGTTAAACAGAAGCAGAGAAATTACAGCTACAATAAGTAAAATTTAAAAACCTTTAGTTGTCTAGAAATGTCTACATCTTTTTAGTTTTCCCTAAAATTCCAAAACGCTCTTTCAAGGAATTAAAAAATTTGGCAACTAGCTTACAGACAACAAGATAAACAGAACAGTCTAAGTGGAAATAAAAATGAACTTTCAAACTATGAGCTGAAGGAATTTTAACAACAGATCAAATAAAAGCAAGGACAAGTGAGAGAAACTGGAAATGTCAAATTGACCAATTTTTAATTATTTTAAGGGTTAACTTCATTAAATGCACATAAATGCCATAAAGTATACATTTAGTAAACTAATAGAAGTTGCACAGACATATTGAGAAAAAGATTAATAATATACATAGAACAAACATGACCAATAGTGTATATATTTTTAGCTGAGAGAAAATAAATGTCTCGCATACTTCCAGAAAATATTTATATTACACCAGTTAAAATATTTAAGACTAAAAGGAACATTACAAAACAATGATGAAAAGAATAAATGAATGGAGGGATAAGCTTACAAGAAGGCTTTCTCATAAAAATTATATCAGTCATAGACCAGAAATCAAATATAAGCCCCAAATCATTGAAATGCCCACACTAAAAGGGAAAAAAAAGAAAGACCCATATGATTCACACACACACACACACACACACACACACACACACACACACACACAAAGCAAAGAAAATTTCAGCCCTCCATACTTAATGGAGATGCAAATCAAATTTGTAAAAATATACCACTCATATGCAGCCAGAACTTTCAAAATGGATGGGTGGGACCGTGAAAGAGCAGTAAGTAGTTTCATGTGGCTGCTGCATAAGGGCAGAGGGGCAGGAAATAGGACTAATACTTTCTGTTTTTCTTCTCTTCCGAAGCTTCCTGGCTGACATCTCATCTGCGCATGGTGTTCTGCAGCATTATGTAGATGAAACCAGATTGTGAATGTCCTCAAATGCCACTGGAAGGTGTTTAGATTTCATCCCCTAAGTAAGCAATGGAAACCCATTCAAAGGTTGTTAAGTAGAAAAATAGCATGATCGAATCTATATGGTTGGTATTCAAGCAAAGCAAATATGCCAGAGGGTAAATTAATTAGATTCAATAAATCTTCATTCTGATTGGGTGTTTAATTTGAGCAAGGCTTCACCCTCCATGCTGAGGAAGAAAGGTAAAGAAAATAGGTAATATGAATGTTATTGTCCAGTGGAAATACACTGAGTGACCAGATTATTATGATCGCTAAAATCACAACAATCTGGCCACTCAGTGTATATCCTATATAATAAAAGGCTAATATGCAAATTGTCCCCTTAACCAGGAGTTCAACCAGCAGGCAGGCTGGCCAACCACCCATGTCCCCTGCCCCTAGCTAGGCTGGCTGGATTCCACCCATGCACAAATTCATGCACCAGACCTCTAATGTATATACTGAGTGAATGATTATTATGCATTCAGGGATCATAATAATTTGGCCACTCAGTGTATTTCTGTAGTCCATAGAAAGCTTAATTAAATAAAAATAGAAACCCAAGAATCTGAGAATATCTGACTAATCTGAGCATCAGTGATGATTTGGTGCAATCCTCTCATATTTACAGAAAATGAAGATGAGGCTAAGAAAGGATCAGGCTACTACCTTGAGTTTGGCAGCCATATATTCTAATGTGGACAACAATCTTCACGCAAGAATATGTGTACTGATTTGAGAGAGAAAAAGAGACAGATATTGATGTGATTGATGTAATAGATCACCTTAATTGAATGAAGAGGGGAATATAAAGCATATGACAAAATACAACACCCTTTCATGATAAAAGCACTAAAAAACTACTAATAGAAGGACATTAGTTCAACATAATTTAAGTCATATATGAAAATCCCACAGCAAACATCCCATCATTGGTGAAAGACAAAGTTTTCCTCTAAGATTAGAAGCAAAGCAAGGATACCCACTCTCACTGCCTCTATTTAACATAGTATTGGAATTTCTAGCCAGAGCAATCCAGCCAGAAAAAGAAATGAAACATATCCAAATTGGAAAGGATATAATCTTATGTACAGAAAACGTGTTGGATTACACACACACACACACACACACACACACACACACCTGTCAGAACTGACAAATGAGTTCAGCAAAGTAGCAAGATATCAAACCAACATACAAAAATCAGCTGCATTTCTACACATTTAGGAACAACCTGAAAGAGAAATTGAGAAAACATTTCCTCTCCCCCAGACTTTTTCAATTTCACCCATCTTTTCCTGGAGTCTCATTCATAATGACTGTGCCTGAAAGGCCTCCTAAATCCCCCCTCCACAGGGTGAGCAATCATTCCACCCAGGGTCCTCTGAAGTCTTCCTGACCCTAAGCTTTAGAGAAAATCCTCTCAACCCCCCTCTGTCTCTCTCTCAGTTTTTTTAGAGAGCGAGGAAGGGAAAAGGAGAGAGAGATGGAAACATTGATGTGCTAGTGATACATGCATCTGCTGCCTCCTGCATGCCCCGCACCAGGGATGGAGCCTGCAACCCAGAATGTGCCCTGACTGGGAATCGAACTGGCAACGTTTCATTGCACGGGATGACCCCCAACCAACTGAGCCACACTGGCCAGGGCTCCACTCTCTCTTATGGCTGCCCTGTGAAATCCCAAAGTCCTCCTCTAATTGTCTGTGAATTGCTCAAGAGATTAAAAGAGATCCTTCTAGTCAACTTTTGCTCTCAACTCCTGATTCCACTGTGTCAATTATGTGGGTTGTCGATCTTGAACTTCCTGTGCTGTCTTTCTATACCTGAGTCATCCAGATAAGAACCTGGCAGCCCCTCACTTTAAAAAAACAACAGCTCTCACCAGGCCATGTGTGTGAGTTAGATGGAGAGGTTTGTATTAGATAGAGACATCTCTTTTCATAAAATGGTCAACCCATACTTGGAGATTTTCCTATAGACTTTGATACACACATACACACACACACACACACACACACACACACACACACACACACACAAGGCCCAAGCCTCATCCCCTTCCACTGTCCACTTCCATCTCTCCTCTTCCTCACCAACTTGTTTGATGGGTCTTTGTCATTTTAGAAGGGCCACACATTTTAATAGACCCCACCTTCCTTAGCGGTTGTAGGATTTTTTGTGTTTAATTACGAAATGTGTTAAACATTTAGAAAAATACAGAATAAACATGACTGATAACATTTGTAGATTAAGATGTTGAAATGTTGCCATTTTTGTTTCAGCGCCACCACCACCCACCCCACGCCCACCGCAAAATAAAATGCTTCCCATACAGCGCAAGCCCAGGCCCAGCCCTTTCCTTCCCTCTCACCCTCCCTAAGGTTAAGCGGTATTCAAGAATGATTGCATCATTCCCATGCATGTTTTTTTACCTTCATTACATATGAACATTTCTACAAACAATATACAGTACTGTTTGGGGTGTTTAAAAATATTTGCTTAAGTGGTGCATTATACTGGATGGTGCGGGTGAACTTTATGAGCAAGAACAATATTCATTACCTCACTCTGGCTTCTCTTTCCCCCAGCCTCAGCCCTGAATCCAGTGGCCAAGCATCTTCTGAATGAATTGGATGAAAAACTAATATCCTCCAAACCATTAAGAATCAAAGTATGCCACATTCAGAGGTAACTCAAGATAGCTACTATTTTATATACTTTCTTATTTTTTAAGCCATGGGCAGGTAGCTCAGTTGGTTATTGCATTGTCCCAATACTCCAAGGTTGTGTGTCCAACCCCTGGTCAGGCAAATACAAGAATCAACCAATGAATGTATAAATAAGTGGAACAACAAATCGGTGTTTCTCTCTCCCCCTTCCTCTCTCTAAAATCAATCAATAATTTTTAAATGAATAATGTATTTTTAAAATTGATTTCAGAGAGGAAAGGAGAAGGAGAGATAGAAACATCAATGATGAGAAAGAATTATTGATCCGCTGCCTCCTTCATGCCCCTCTGGGAATGGAGCCCACAGCCTGGGTATTCCCTGACCAGGAATCAAACTGGCGACTTCTTGATTCCTGAGTCAACTGCTGATCCACACCAACTGGGCTACTTTTTCATTTCTAGAAACTTCAGTAGGTACAGATAACTCTTCCAACAGAGGTACATTTTTGCCTAGAGGTTGGGGGTTCAAAAAATGCCTCATTAAGGAGTCTTCTGACCTCGAGGCATAATTTATATTACCCATCGTGCAACTCGCGATGACTATGATTTCAATGGGATCTCCTGAGACTGAAGTTCTCAGCTCATATCCTCCCACTCCCAAAACTGCTGACTTCGTGGATGAGGACAGCCTCTCCTCTCCCACCTCGCTGAGTCCATCCCTCCAATACCTCATTGTTTCTGGAGCAGGCGAGGACACCTGCAGTCATGGGGTTTTATGGGTAGGGTTCACACCCCACAGTATTTTTTTATTCTGCCAGGTTGTAAAGGAAGATAATTCAAAAAATCATATGGTCTGGACTCCCGGTCACAGCTTCCTGTACTGCAGAAACCTCACCCAACCTCACCCCATGCTGGGAACTGTTTCAACCTCCTTGGCTGCTCAAACTTCAGTAAGTGGTCATATAACTCATCACGCAAACTCTTACAATGTCAGAGTAAAAGATGGCACTGTCAATAATGATGCCAGTTAACAGGCATAGAGAAAGCCCATGCTTGGCCCACCAAGATGTCTCATCACCCTAAATCAGTAAGCCTGTGTCAAAGCCAACAGGGTGTCTCCCTCCTCTTAGAAGGTGACTCAAGTGATACCGGATCCAGAGCCTCCTGAAATGATGCCCTTGCTCCTCCTCCCAGTGCAAGTCTAAGGATGGATGGGTCCATTCACGTACAAAGAATGTGAAGACCTAACCTTTACGTATTTGGGGGGAAAGAGACAACTTTTCAATGGAGGGTAACTCCGTTCACTTTTGATTTCTCTTTTTCGTTCTCCACTGGAATGAAGTTAGGGTCAGATCTTCCCCCAGAGTCCTCTAAACGTTTGCAGGGAAATAACAACATACATCAGACCAGTACAAATCAAGGGAGAAAGGAGATGTCATTGGTGGTTTGAAACTGTGGCTCTGCTGCAGAGCACACTGGGTGTCAAATGCGGTGCTTGCTGGGTGGCTTTATATTTCCACGAAGAAGAAACATGAGTTTTAATATTAGATGAACAAGGGTTTGAGTCCCAGCTTTATTACCACTCTCCATGTGACCTTAGACATATTACTTGTCTAAGTCTCACTTTACTCATCTCTAAAAATGGGGAGTAAGGACAATATCAATCTCAAAGTTTTCAGTGAGGTAATGAGTTTAAAGCCCCAAGGACAGTGTATGACACATATTAAGTGCCTAGTAAATATTAGCTGTAATGATTACTCATACCATTTAAATCTTCACTATATTTTTTCAGCAGCATCTCTCCCTACTTCCACACCTATATACACTGTCCAATAAAACTGGCTATCTCTCAAATTGGCCAACTCTCCCCCCAAATGCTTTGCCTTTGCCACCTCTATAGTGTTGCTCCTGCTCTGCCTGCCAATTTGGAATATTTGCCTCTTTCCTCTCTATTCTTATCCTCTTGGCTCAGCATGGCCACACTTACCCCTTTTCCCCAGCTGACTTTTCCTGCTACACTTCCAGGGAGTCTTCTAAGAGTAAGTTCTCCACACCTCCACCATTGTCTACCATGCATTATAGGGATTAGTATTTTCCTAATAAACTATAATATTTTCAAGGCCACATAGTATGTTTGATTAACGTTTCCCTTCCCCACAGTGTTTAGCCTAATCCCTTGCAAATGTTCTCAAGAAAGAGTTCTTAACTGTAGTGAAGCTTAGAACACAGTGGCTAATAGCTGGAGTCACACAGACCTGGGGTTCAACTATAACTTATTAACTTTGTGATCTGAAGTAAATGATTTACCCTCTTCAAATCTTGATGTTCTCCTTTGCAAGATGGGCAGAATGCTGCATAGACAGGGTTGCAGATCCTTGCTGCAGGCCTGTACTACTGGTGAATATTCAGGGGAGGCTTTTGGATGTATACTCTGTACACATCTGGCTACTTCAGGTTGGAATACCAAGCAAGTCCATCTCTTGCTATTGTGTCCACACAAGCAGGAAGATTAATTTCACTTGAGACAACCAACCTCAAATCTCCAATAGTCTCTCTTGACACTGTCCAACTCTCCCGTAACATTCAGATCTGCCCTCAAATATCATTGCTGAGCCATCCCCTGCACACCCACCATTGCCATAGCAGTTCTATGACCCCATCACTCTCAGCCCAGAACCTTGTCTCCAACTTCACAGCAAGTGCCCATCCTATGGGAGCCCTCTTATAGCCCCATTAGCAAATGTACAGATCTTACTGCATCCTTCATCTCCTTCTGCCAGTTACCACCTAGGTATCCATTCTCATCTCAAAGGTCAATTTCTCAGTAAGTGCACTGGGTCTCATTGCCTCAATGAGTTTGACCATTTGGTCTTTTCCTCCCTCTTCTGGATCATAAGTCACTGTTTATATTGGAGTATTTCTGTCAACTCATGAAAACAAGCTCTAGCATCTCCCATTAAATTAAACAAAAAACACTCCCTTGAACTCTTATAACCCTCCAGCTGCTGGTGCAGTTTTCTGTACTGTTTCATTTGCTTAAGAATTGCCTACAAATATTGTATCCACTTAATTGTTTTTAATTTACTGTTTACTTGCCACACTCTAAGTTTCATCTCTACCCCTACACAGAAATTACTCTTGTCCAGGTCACCAGCAATCCCCATGTTGCCAAATCCAATAGACACAATTCTGTTCTCACCTCAGTTGATTTAAGAGTAGCATTTAATTCAGTCAGCCATTCCTACTTTATTAGAACTCCCTTGTTTTTTAAAACATATTTATATTGATTTCAGAGAGGAAGGGAGAGTAAGAGAGAGATAGAAACATAGAGAATCATTGATCAACTGCCTTCTGCTCACCCTACACTGGAGATCAAGCTCACAACCTGGGCATGAACCTTGACCTCCTGGTTTGTAAGTTGATGCTCAACCACTGAGCCATACAGGCTGGATGGAATTCCCTTCTTGATTGGCTTTTGTGACACTCAGCAATTCTGGTTTTCATTGTATCCCATTGGCTAGTGAGTCCTTTTCAGCCATATAGAGATCATTCAAGAGGATGACAAATCGATAGAGAACCAAGATGGCGGCATAGGTGGAAGACCTGTCTTGCCATCATACTCTGCAATTTTAATACTACAGCTTAACAAAGGAACAAACACCTTCCAGAATCACCAGAAAGCTGGCCGAGTGAAAATTCCACAAATAAAAGTGAAGATAAGACACTGTGACTTGGAGGAGCGGCGGCGGACAGCGTTGAAAGATTCGCACGGAGAGAGGTTTGGAGCACGCGCCAGCGGAGAGGGCGGGAGGCTGAAAACCGGCCAGTTTTCTCAAATGGGGAGACAAAGACGTCCCACTGGACTGATTCTCCAGCTCTGGGCGAAGTCCAGGGAACCCACTATCACACAGGGTGAAGACTAGACGGTGGGAGGGCACGCCGAAGCTTGGGTACTGCCAGGTCTGCCGGCTTGTGGAGAAGGCAGCTTGCGTGAACAGCTCGGCTGCGTGACCGCGCAGAGAGCGCTCTGCGACTCGCTCTCTCATTCGGAAAACCGTCAGACTGCTTTGTTTTACGACACTGGGTGAGACATTGCGCATGCAGACTCATTTTGGAAGAGTCTGAATTCCCGGGCAGCCAGTGGAGCTCGGCAGCGGCTCTCTCTCAGAGGTGCTGGCAGCCATTGCCAATGGCACAGAGTCGCTGGGGCCACAAGGGCGGAGCTAACGCTGTCTGCTTGGCCCGGAGACTCTGCCCATCCAACCTGAGCACAGCTGAGCTTCACAGACAATTGGCCTGGAGGTCAACCCCTCCAAGTGCTAACAACGATTTACCTGAGCTTAACTTCAGCAAGACTGTGCAACCCATATCCACCTCAGGTAACCGGGGAGGCTGAGCCACTGTCCCTACTAGGAAGTCTACCACACAAAGCTAATTGACCAACTCAGGGAAGCAGCCACCATGCAGTGACAGGGAAAGAAATCAGATGTGAAAGAAATGGAGGAAAAAAAAACGACTGGACATGGAATTCAAAACCACGGTTATAGGGTTTTTCAAGAGGCTCCAACAAAAGGTCGAGGCCTATAAGGAATTAAGCAAGACCACAAAGGAAATGATCAAGACCAATGTGGAAATGAATGAGTCCTACAAGGAAATGAATGAGACCCTCAAGGATATAAACGAGACCTGCAAGGAAATGATCAAGACCAACGTGGAAATGAATGAGTCCTACAAGGAAATGAAGGAGATCCTCAAGGATATAAAGGAGACTCTCAAGGATATGAAAAAGGACCAACCAGAAATTAAGCATACACTGACTGAAATAAAAAATATTATACAAAGACCTAAAAGTGCTCTGGAGCACCCCAAGAACCAAGTTAAAGATTTGAAATACAAAGAGGGAAAATCCACTCAGCTGAAAAAGCAAGAATCCAAAAGAATCCAAAAAATGGAAGATAGTGTAAGGGGCCTCTGGGACAACCTCAAGCATACCAACATCTGAATTATAGGGGTGCCAGAAAAAGAGAGAGACCAAGACAATGAAAACCTATTTGAAGAAATAGTGACTGAAAACTTCCCACACCTGGTGAAAGAAATTGACTTAGGAGTCCAAGAAGTGCACCGAACCCCAATATATAGGAACCCTAAGAGGATCACACCGAGGCACATCATAATTAAAATGCCAAGAGCAAAAGACAAAGAGAGAATATTAAAAGCAGCAAGAGAGAAACAGTTGGTTACCTATAAGGGAGCACCCATACGACTGTCAGCGATTTCTCAACAGAAACGATGCAGGCCAGACGGGAGTGGCAAGAAATATTCAAAGTGATGAACAGCAAGAATCTACAACCAAGATTACTCTATCCAGCAAAGATATCATTCAGAATTGAAGGTCAGATGAAGTGCTTCGCAGATAAGAAAAAGCTAAAGGAGTTCATCACCACCAAACCAACATTATATGAAATGCTGAAAGATATTCTTTAAGAAGAGGAAGAAGAAAAAGGTAAAGATGAAAATTATGAACAACAAATACACATCTATCAACAAATGAACATAAAAATCAAGTGAATTGATAGGCTAATGAACAGGATAAACTGGTGAATATAACAGAGACATGGACATAGAGAGGGAATGGACTGACAATTCTTGGGGAGAAAAGGGTTGTGGGAAGTGCAGCAAGAGACTGGACAAAAATCTTGCAACAATGGGAGAGGACAGTGGGGAGGGGGAGGTGAGGGTGGAGGGTGGGATAGGTACAGGGTGGAGGGGAGCTATAGGGGGATAAAAAGGGGAAACAATGTAATTAATAAACTGAACAATAAAGATAAAAAATAAAATTAAAAAAAAAGAGGATGACAAATCAATAAGGTAAAGGGAATCCCAAAATTACCTTGCGGAGTGGAGCTATCTATCTAACCTAGAGCTACCCACCTGCCTCTAACCCATTACATGAATGAAAAAATAAGCCTATTTCTTGTTTGATCCTTGGTATTGTGGGAGCCTTTTTTAAATTTTGGTTGTCATGGAATTTACACACTCCTTCTATATACTGAGAGAATTATAATTTGTCAACATAGCCTTGAGCTCTAAATTCTGGACTTAGAAAATTATTTGATTCATACTCTTAGATTTCTCTAACAAATCAAATTGAACATTTTCAAAACTGAGCTCTTAATTTAACTACCAAACTATTCCTCTCCCATACCTTCTTCTTCTCAGTAAGTGGCTAGAAATTGAAAGCCATCTTGATCACTCTCTCACAACCCCAAATCCATTGCTTCACTTATGTTTCCAAAGTCAACATGCATCCACTTTTTTGATATCTATTGCTACCACCCTGGTTCACCCCACTATCATTTCTTTCCTGTGAAAGCCTTCATACTGGGCTTCCAGAATTCTCCCTTGATCCTCCAATCTATATCCCAGATAAACTGAAATGACTCTTTCTAGAATAAAAATAATCACATTCCCTTCCACTAAACATTCCAGTGTCTTCCCAATGCATTCAAAATAGAACTCATACTTCTTACCCACAGAGGCCTCTGTGATCTAATTCCTGGTCCCCATTTACCTATGGAACTCAACTTTAGGCCACTCTTTGTATTTATGCTTCATTTCCAAGCCACACTGGTCATATTTCAGTTTTTCACACATACAAAAATTATTTCCTGTCTCAGAAATTTCACTCATGCTGTTCCTCCTGTCTTTTTTTCCTTTTATTAGTTTTTTCAATTAGATTTGATGTTTAATATTATTTTATACTAGAAGCCCTGTGCACGAGATCCATGCACTGGTAGGAGGGGTCTCCTCAGCCTGACTTATGCCCTCTTGTAGTCTGGGATCCCTCAGGGGATGTCCACCTAACAGATTAGGCTGGGGGTACCAGGCCTAAGCTGGCAGTCAGACATCCCTCTTGCAGGCCAGGACTCTCACAGTCTGGGACCCCTTAAGTGGAGGTGGGAGAGGTTCCCACCACTACATCTGTGCTCAGGCTCCCGCCACTTACAGCTTGCCAGCTGTAAGTCCGACTTCTAGCTGAGGGGTGCTCCCCCTGTGGGAGAGATCACCAGGGGGGCAGCTCCTGCATTGAGTGTCTGCCACTTGATCGGTGGGCATCATAGTGACCTGTCATTTCATCGATTTGCATATTATACTTTCATTATATAGAATTAGTTTCAGATGTTCAGCATTCCTTCTGTCTTGAGTGCATGTCCCTCTGCTTCTTGCATGGCTGACCTGTCTTAACCTGCAAATTCCTATCTTCAGACATGCTTCCATGATCATACTAAATAAGCTTCTCCCTCTCTCCTTGTTATTCTCTGTTAATGTGCCCTGTTTATTTCCTTTAGGGACCTGATCACCATTTATTATTATAGATGTATGTATGTGTGCATGTGTTTGTCTATCTCCCTCATGAGTGCCAGGATTCTGATTGTTTTATTCACAAATGAGTTCCCACTATCAATATTGCTAGGCACACAGTAGGCACTCAAGGTTATATGAGTGTG
Organism: Antrozous pallidus; assembly: GCA_027563665.1. Classification (NCBI taxonomy): domain Eukaryota; kingdom Metazoa; phylum Chordata; class Mammalia; order Chiroptera; family Vespertilionidae; genus Antrozous; species Antrozous pallidus. The sequence continues at coordinate 26,609,689 of CM050526.1, read as the reverse complement.
TGTGTGTGTGTGTGTGTGTGCACGCACATGCTCACATTATTTATCTATAGCTAATTGAATGAAAGAATGTCTCAATCAAACAGGGTTTACCCTAGATATCTCCCCATTAATTCTAACCAGCTGGAAGTAGGTTACAATGAACATTAAGGAGAGCTTCAAAGGGGAAAAAGAATATACTCGGACAATGTAAATATTAATGAGAGATGATTGGACACAGCGGAGAGTTCTTTTCTGAGAGAAAAGAACATGATACTCAGGAACATCATTGCTCAAACCATCATTTAATTCCAGTAATAGGAAAAGTAGAACAAGCCCAATGCTTAGAGACTGTTTGAGATGTAAGTTGAGAAGAAAGGAAAGGAGGAAGAATAGGAATAAGGAAGTAAGGAAGGAGGGAGAGAAAAAGAAAAGAAGGCAGAGAGGGAGGAATAAGGGAGGAAGACAGTGAAGAGAAGGAAAAACAAGGTCCACAATGTTCTTAATGTTGTTATTCCTATGCCATAATGAACAATGCATCACCGGGGAAGAGAGAAATCTAATGAAACACTTGGAAAACTTCATTGCTGTAACTAAAGTGATTTGTGCTGATCTTTAAGAACAATCTTACTGAATAGTTGGCCTCCAATCTCAGTCCCAGAGGACAAAGAATGTGTGTGTATAAATTATTCATGTCTTTTCCAGCAAGAACTGGTCACACCACTTTCTTCTCCTTTTCCTGGCGCTGCTCTAGTAGTCCTTGCCCACCACAGTCTCCCCCAACATTGCATAGGACACCCCAAACCTGTGACTGGCTTCACAACAGGCCACTATTGCCCTGGGTGTGCCACGTCTGATGTGTCTCCCTGCTTTTCTTACAAAGGGCAGAAGAACCTTGAGAATGAAGGTCATGAGAAACCAAGGTCTTATTCACCATGTATTTAACATGAATTAGAAAGCCAATCCTTCAGAAAACCCAATAAGCAAAGTATTACTATCCCCATTTTACATGAGAGACAAATAAGGCTAAGAGCAGTTATAGCCTGCCTGTCTGGCATGGCTCAGGGGTTAAGCGTTGACCTATGAACCAAGAGGTCACAGGTTTGGTTCCCAGTCAGGGCACATGGCCGGGTTGTGGGCTCAATCCCCAGTGTGGGGCATGCAGTAGGCAGCCAATTGATGATTCTCTCATCATTGATGTCTCTATCTCTCTCTCCTCTCCCTTCCTCTCTGAAATTAATAAAAAAATATTTTTTAAAGTTATAGCCTTTTTCTCTGTTTCACAGCTAATAAGAGGTGGTGTCTGGTTTATTTTATTCCAAAACACTTGATCTATTCTCTATACATGGAACCTCTCAGCTACAAAGCAGAACTTTTAAGGTAAATGAAATGGCCTCACAATAGCCAAAGTGATCTTTTCAAATCCCAGCCAACATGGCTTAGTGGTTGAGCATCGACCTATGAACCCAGATGTCATGGTTCGATTCCCCATTAGGGCACATGCCTGGGTTGTGGACATATGGACAAGAGAACAAGAAAAGGAAACACATAGATACAGCCTGTTTGGCTGAGTTCTAACATTGCTTCCGAATCACACATTCTGGGCTTCCATGTTTTGGGCCCTAGAAAATTCTGAGCCTGGAAAGAACTGTTTCCATGGTGATCCAGAAGAAAACTACTATTTAGAACAAAGCAGATTGGTCTCTTCTGCCCACCTGCAGAGTAGTGTCAGATTAGAGGAGAAAGTATTTATTTAGAAAAAAAACATTAATCATTATAGTGAACCTCACTGTGAATGCCCACCCCACCTCAGGCTATAATTTGGAAGCATATGCAAGATTAGAAGTGAATTGCACTGTGCAATTAAGTGAGAAGAACTTTGAATCTCAGCAGGCAACCCAGGGAAGATGATAGGAAGAGATTAGAGATAACCCAAAGATAGATAACCTACAAGAAGGAAGGCTAGCCCTCAGACAATATAACCTTCATGTAACCAACCAGTAGCCAGGAATTTTAGGACAATGATATCTCCTGTTCAGTTTTGTTCTTGTTGGGTTTTTTCAAAATATATTTGTATTGATTTCAGAGAGGAAGAGACAGGGAGAGAGAGAGAGAGACACCAACAATGACAGAGAACCATTGATTGTCTGGGGGACTGAGCCCACAACCCAGAATCGAATGTGCCCTTAACCGGAATTGAACCTGAGACCTTCAGTTTGCAGGCCTATGCTCTATCCACCAAGCCAAACCCACTAGGTAGAGCTCTTGTGCAGTTCTAAGTTGCTGTCTATGTGGTGCTGGACTATAATCCCTTTCAGTCCTGCAGAGCTTCAGTGAAAGAGGAAAAGAAAAACAGGAGAAACCAAGATTGAGAAAGCACACTGCAGCATGGACAAAAACATGGAAAGTCCACAAAAAATCCACAGGTGGGATTCTCCCGCAACACTCTCTTATTTGTCATTGAAAATCAAGGTTGACTCTAGAAGGCAAGAGGACTGGGTCCTCTGCACAGCTGACCCTTGGGTTACCCGTGAATGATCTACTTCTACAGAATGGAGAAATAGGTCTTCCACTTGACGGCAAATCTCCCTGAATGTTATCTCGTTGTCTTTAACTTTATCTTACCATTGTCTGGTTTGTTTAGCTTTTGCTTGGGTCCCATGCAGGACTATTGTGTTCTCTTAGTGTATTTTTATGGTTGCATTCCACTTAAACAATTGTGTCTACACAGGCCCATGTTTATGAAACACAGAGACAGAGTATTAGTGATGTGCCATTAGTGATGTGCCATTACTATCCCCATTTTATACAAGAGGGAGTTGGATCTCAAAGGAAAAGATCACTTAAGTGTTTTTCCCTTCTGCATTAATTTCTTTCAGTATGGAGCCAATATGAAATAACATTCCCAATTTATCAAGACCAAAAGTTAAGTACCAAGAAATACACTTATTCCACAAATATTTATTTCCCATCTGTTATATGACTGACATGGCTAGGAGACAGGGTCACAAAGATAAATACCAAATGGTCATTATTTAGTGAATGAAAGAGAAATGAAAACAAGAATGGAGGCTGTATGAAGACACAATATGAAGACAATATAAAGAGTAGCAAAGGAGTCTGGCTTGGGAAGATGCAAAAAATTCAAAGGAAGTTGACAACCAGAGTAAGTTTGGAAGAGTAAATGCGAGTCACCAAGGCAACAGGAGGTAGGAAAAAGGCATTCTGGGAAAGCAAGGGCATGAACCTATGAGCAACTGACCAGGAAACAACGAGAAGCTTGATTAGTGGGGGAAATCAACAGGAAAAAATAAAAATAAAAATAAAAAACAAGCATCGTTGGGACTGAGAAGTTCCTCACATGACTGAGATGTTCTGCCTTTAATCTGAAGGATGGAGGTCCAGCAAAAGTTGATGAAAATCAGAGTGATTAAAAAGATATGTTGTTTTAGGAAAATGGGGTGGAAGGAGATAGAAATGAAATATTGCCCAGCTGGCATGGCTCAGTGGCTGACCCCTGACTTATGAACCAGGAGGCCAGGGCACATGCCTGGGTTGCAGGCTCCCATCCCCAGAGTGGGGCAAGCAGCCAATCAATAATTCTCTCTCATCAATGATATTTCTAGCTCCTTCTCCCTCTCTCTAGCTCTCTGCAATCAATAAAAATATTTTTAATGAAATTAAATCTTGAAATAAAGAAAATCTTAACTATAATAATAATAATGACTGTAGGGACAGCAGCAAAATTATATCATTACTAGAAGCCTGGTGCACAAACTTTGTGCAAGGGGGGGAGGTGTCCCTCAGCCAGAGGTTCCTCTCCTTCTCCCACACAGCCTCTGGGGAGGTGCTTGTCCTGGGGCCTCCTCAGGACCCTAGCACACGAAGCCCTTTTGGGTACTTGGGGGCTTGGGCTTTCAGATCTGGCTTCCCTGCCAGGCATAGTGCAAATTTGCTGCCCCAGGCCTGTTCTCTCCCTCCAGGCAGCGGGAAAGGGCGGGCGCTGGGGGTGCAGATAGCCCACCCTCTCCCACCATGCCGTCCAAGTGCGCTGAGGGCCTCTCTCTCCCACTGCACCAGCCAGGGGTGGTGAAGGCCGCCCTCTCCCACCATGCCAGCTAGGGGCCCTGAGGGCCGCCCTCTCCCACTGTGCTGGCCCCTGCTGAAGGCTGCCCTCTCCCACCACAGGCCTGCCCTCTCTTGCTGTGCTGGCCAGGGACACAGATGGCCCGCCCTCTCCTGCCATGCTGGCCAGGGGCGCTGAAGGCCACCTTCTCCTGTCACAGGCCTGCCATCTCTTGCCACAGCCCTGCCACCCGCCTCACATCTGACCCCCTCCCCGCTCCTGATTGGCCAGCCCCGGGCGCTCCCTGCCGCCTCCGCTTCCCCTCACAGTGCCTGGGTGCTGGGTGCTCACCACCACCGCCATTTCATCTCCACCCCCAGGGCCGGCACCCGCTCCTGATTGGCTGGTAGCATAGCCAATCAGGAGCCAAGGTATAGTCACATTTGCATGTTACTCTTTTATTAGATAGGATTATTGGCTAGGCCTGAAAAGGAAGCTCGGCTTTATTCCCCAGCCGGGATGCCTAAATCTACTACTAAACTTGCCCAAGAGAAGAAAGGGGTAGTGGGGAGACATCCCCACCCCCCTCGCACTTTTTATTTTGTTTTGGTCCTAGACAATTTCCAAGTGAGGGGTTCTATACCCAAGCAATTATTTCTGCTTTCCTGGCTATGTCTACATTAATTACCCCTGCAAGTTCTTAGATGCCCATCTCAATACGAAACAGCAAAACTTCAGCCTCCACTAAGATTTCCACTGCCCAAGGAAGCCCCCAGGGCTGGGTCTGCCAATGACAGTGAAGGGAGGAAGTTCATTCTGAGGGTCTCAGTTTGGAAAGCAACACTGTTTTCAAATCCCTGTGTTGAACTGATTTACAGACCTCACCCCGACCTTCCTCATCACCACCCCCCACCATCACTGACCTTCTCTGCCCCAGGCAATCTCTGGAAAAGCCAAGCTGTATTCCTGTCATCTTTACTCTGCAAGCTGTCCAAGTGATCTTCTGCCAAGTCCCAATGGGGTTTAGGGAGTCTCATGGGGGGATTTGCAACACTTTGTTGTTTTTAGATCAGATGTTCTGGTTTTGTTCCTTTTCCTTCCCTCTGGCCTTGGGAGAGAGCTCAGCTGAGTTATCAGTTAAACACCTTGTCCCCCAAGGGCTGTGTTGGAGTCCTTCTGAATGGCCTTGGAAACTGTCTTTGTTGACTCAGTCAGGTAGCCAACCATGAATTCAGTGCTGGGCTCAGCTGAGCTATATCGACAGACGCTAACTTATTTAGGAGGAAAAGTTAGGTTTCAAATATTGTATACAATATCTTAAACAGAAAATTAGTTACGGTTTGTTGGATGAAATTCAGCTGATTATTTTGCAAATTAACTAGTTTTTGTTTTTTTTAATTAAGCATGTTCTGTTTTTAGTGTCTGTACACATTTATCGCTTGTGTGCCACAACTAGAGAAAACCTGAAAAGGACGACTCTTATCAATACTCCCCTTTTTTTCTCAGAATAAATATTAATGTTTGTGAGTTCTCCTTTATGCAATTTCAAATAGTGCTAGAAAGACCCAGAACAAACATGGAAAGAATCCACAAAAGGTTCAAATGAGGCCACTAAAACCCAGAGAGCCCTAGCTGGTTTGGCTCAGTGGATAGGGCGTCGGCCAGTGGACTGAAGGATCCCCAGTTCCATTCCAATCAAGGGCACATGCCCAGGTTGCAGGCTCAATCCCCAGTGGGGGGCATGCAGGAGACAACCAATCAGTGATTCTCTCTCATCACTGATGTTTCTATCTTTCTCTTCCTCTCCCTTCCTCTCTGAAATCAAAACAAATATTCTTTAAAAAAAAAAAAAAACAGAGAGGTTAAGTGACACCCAAGGTCACACAAGAAGTGTGTGGCAGAGCTTGAATGTTACCTAGATGTTCTGTTCTCTGTCCAAATCTTTTTATCTCCGTTCCTTTGAGGAGGAGGAGGAGGAGGAGGAGGAGGAAGCAGAAGGAGGAGGAGGAAGAGGAGGAGAAAGAGGAGAAGGAGAAGGAGGAGAAGGAATAGGAGGAGAAGGAGGGGGAGGAAGAGGAGAAGAAGCAGAAGGAGAAGGAGGGGGGGAGGAGGAGGAGGAGGAGGAGGAGGAGGAGGAGGAGGAGGAGGAGGAGGAGGAGGAGGGGGAGGAGGAGGAGAAGGGGGAGACTATTTAGAGCAGTCTTAGGATTACCACAAGCTGTACAGAGATTTCCTATATACTCCCTGCTCTCACATGTATACAGCCTCTCCTATTAGCAACATCACTCCCCAGAATGTCACTTTTTTAAACAAACCTATACTGATACTAGAGGCCTGGTGCATGAAATTCGTACATGGGGGTGGGGGGGGGGTGTCCCTCAGCCCAGCTTGCACCCTCTCCAATCTGGGACCCCTCGAGGGATGTCTGACTGCCCATTTAGGCCCGATCCCAATCGACATTCTTCTCACAATGCAGGACTGCTGGCTCTAAACTGCTGGCCTGCCTGCCTCCCTGATTGCCCCTAACTGCTTCCGCCTGCCAGCCTGGTCAACCCCTAACCACTACCCTGCCAGCCTAATTGATGTCTAACTGCTCCTCTGCCAGCCTGTTTGTCCCCAACTTCCCTTCTTTGCTGGCCTAGTCACTCCTAACTGCCCTCCCCTACAGGATTGATAGCCCCCAACTGCCCTCCCTTGCAAGCTTGGTCCCTCCCAACTGCCCTCTCTTAATGGCCTGATGGCCCACAACTGCCCTCGCTTTCAGGCCTGGAACCTCCAAATGGCCCTCCCCTGCTGGCCATCTTGTGGTGGCCATCTTGTGTCCACATGGGGGCAGGATCTTTGACCACATGGCAGCCCTCTTGTGTGTTGAGCTGATGGTCAATCTGTGTATTACTCTTTTATTAGATAGAAGTCTAGTGCATGGGTGGGGGCTGGCTGGTTTGCCCTGAAGGGTGTCCTGGATCAGGGTAGAGGTTCCCTTAGGGCGTGGGGCGGCCTGGGCAAGAGGCCTATAGTGGTTTGCAGGCCGTCCATGCCCCCAGCAACCCAAATGGAGGCCTTGGGATCTGAAATCAATTTATGTTCTACAATTGAAACTTTGTAGCCTAGAGCGCAGCCAAGCCTTCTGCTCACTCCATGGCAATAGCCATTTCTGTTTGAAACTTTGTAGCCTACAGTGGAGGGCTAGGCACTAGGGCTGCAAAAGTTTAGCTTTTTCCATTGCCCCAGCAACCCTAGCCTCTTCTCTCTCCAGCTCCATGGCTGCCTTCAGATTATGTATCTTTTATAATTGAAAGTTTGTACCATTGGGCCGGCAAAAGCAGGCGGAAAGCTTGGCTTCCTCCATTGCCAGGGAAACCCAAGCCTCCCTCCTGCTCTCAGTGGTGGCAGCCATCTTGTTTGGGGTTTATTTGCATAATTTGCTCCTGACTGGCTGGTGGGTGTGGCTGGTAAGTGTGGCCTGGGATCACCCGGCCCCAGGGGCTGTTCGTTCACTGCCACTGCCATTTCATCTCCACTCCCGAGCCCAGTGCTCATGCCACTTGGCCCCGCCCCCGCTTCTGATTGGCCGGTAGCATAGCCAATCAGGAGCAAAAGTACAGTCAAATTTGCATGTCTCTCTTTTATTATATAGGATGTCATCATCACTCAAAGTCCATATTTCACCTCACGGTTCACACTTGGTGCTGTACATTCTATGGGTTAAGACAAATATATTTAAAATGGCAATATAAAGTATTTTGCCTGTTCACCTTCCCTCCCCCACCCCATGTCTTTTCATGGCTTGATAACTCTTTTTTTGTTTGTTTGTTTGTTTGTTTGTTTGTTTTTGCACTGAATCTCTAGTTCTCTGGCCAGACAACACGACCAACTTGGGTCTGCAGATGAGCAAGTTATAGTTGGGACTATGACTGACTCTGCTGGTAGGAACTCTGTTGGCCAAGACCTCCATGCCAGCTGTTGGAAGCCTCTCCCCCTTCTCCAACACAGACTCCTAGTGGTCCAGCACGCAGACTCTCCTGCTATGAGGTGATCCCAGAGTGGGGGAAGGAGAGAAAGAAGGAGAAGGAGAAGGAGGAGAAGGAGAAGGAGAAGGAGAAGGAGTTTGGGGGGTGGGGGCTGGATGCTCCTGTGTCCCCTCTGCTTTTCCCCTGAAGGACCTGGAGGTGTGGGAGACACCTCTCCTTGTGGTGCTGTGCCAGCCTGGGGGAAGGGCCGTGTGGTCAGCCTGTTCTCATGTGAACTGTCTTATCTCTATGAAACAGGGGGTCCTTCAGCCTCACCCCAGCTTCCAGGGTTCTCTCAGTGGCATCTCATCAAAGAAATAGTTGTTGCTGTGCTTCTTATGAGGGGAGTGAAGTCAGGAACAATCTATGTTGCCATGTTGGTGACGTCACTCCCAAATACTATTCTGCTGTCTGAATGGATCCCTTATTGAAGTGCCTCTTCATTGCTTCCAGGCTTTGGCAACTATAAAGAAAGCTGCTATAAATATCTGTGTGGAGGTTTTCTGTGTTGATGTAAGTTTTGAACTCCTTTGGGTACATACCAAGGAGCACAATTACTGGGTCATATGGTAAGAGGATGTTTTCTAAGAAACTGCCAAATGATCTTCCAAAGTGGCTGCACCATGTTGTGTTCCCACAGCAATGAGTGAGTTTCTGTTCTCCCCATCCTCGCCAGCAGCTGGTGTTGTCGATGCTCCAGTTCTGGGCTATTCTATCAGATTTGAAGTGTTATCTCCTTGTGGCTCAGGTGTACATTTCCCCGATGGAGCACCTTTTCATTTATGCCTATTTGCTACCTGCATATCGTCTTTGGTAAGGTGTGTCTGTTTAACCAGGTCGTTTGTTTTCTTCATGTTGAGTTTTAAGAGTTCTTTGTATATCTGGGATAATTGTCTTTTTTTTTTTCTTTTGCCTACATTTCTATACATGCAAAGTACATTTTTTTAAGTACATTGGCAGAAAAAGTAAGAACAATTAGGCTACTAGTTTAAGACTTCTTCAAATAATCCCTGCCATCTATGATGGTAGTTTAGTTAATATGGAAAAAATTGTAATTGGCTGGATTTGTGTGTTCATACATGCAACCAACATTTGTCAGGCATTTATTATGTGCTTCCCCTGGGGCAAGACACTGAGAATAACAGATAATATCATCCAAGTTCTTACAGATATCACAGTTTAGATACAGAGACACATGAAAATAATGGGTAATATATGCTCTCGTCCTGGGATGGATGAGTTCTGGAATGCAGAGGGAGGGAGGTTAAAAAAGTGAAGAGGACAATTTAGGACTCTGACTTACGATCAGGTGTTTTCCAGAGGAGGAAAGGACAGGGTATTTCAGGCCGAGGCCAGCATGAGTACACAGACTCAGGAGGAAATGGGTGTTAGTCTTCCAGGGCAAAGTAGGCAGAGCTGGTTTCTGCCACCCCTAAGTTGAATGCTATCTGAAGGTGCATACATGGTTGTCAAGACTGTGTTGGTAGTCCCCATCTCCGGGGATCTGTTTAAGGTTGGCCTACTTTTTCTGAGGGTAAACTGGTCTGAAAGGACAATTCCTGCTCAGAGGGTGCCCTCTCTTGGTTAGATGTCACACAAGGCATTTATCTACAAGAAAGAAATACTACATATTTTGGATTAAAATTATCTACTTTCAGCCTCAGGCTAACCTATGAAAATACAATTTCCCAGACTGGTTACTTTAGCTAGCAACAAGAGCAGAGGTGGGGAAAAACTCAGACTGAGGGAAATTAAGATCCCACAGGCTGAGTGACCTTTGGCCTCTGGGCCACTGTTCATAAAATTAGCGGATCGCACTAGGTGATCTTTGTTCCTTCTTTTTCTAACATTCCATGTCTTCTAACAAGTATGAGCCTCAATGTGATGATTGCCAAGGGATGGGGTGGGGTGAAGGGAGGTAGGGGGAGGTGGAAGAGGGTATAGGGGGACAAACAGTGATGGACAGAGACTTGGGTGTTGCACACAATACACTGTAGAGATGATGTGTTGTAGACTTTTGCACCTGAAACATGTATAATTTTGTCAACCCGTGTTATCCCAATAAATTCAATAAAAATAAACGCATGGCTCATGGTTGTAGGCTGAATGTAAAATGCTTGGTACTTAGACCATATCCTAGGAGTTCATGGCTCTGTGCGAACGGGAGAATCCCCACCAGGAAAAGAGGCAAATGTTGTTTCTGGCTGTGGCAGCTTCGGTTGTCTGGATTTTTTCCATAGCAGCCAGAGATAACCGGCCCGAACCATTTCCCATCTCTCCTTCTCCCGTGTTTGTCAGTACAACGCCTACAGGAGATGGCAAATAATGTAAATACGGCAGAATCACAGTTCATTCTGGCAACCCACTCCCATCACCATTTAAATTAGGAATCTGCCAAACTGCACCTCCAACAAACTAAGGACACTTTCTGAGTACACTATGGAATCCAGAGACCGTCTTCCTCCCAAATGTTTCCCTTTCTCAGGCTTTCAATAAAATGAGCTTAAGTTGAGGAGAGAGCAGACCCCCAAAACCTGTGGTGTCTTGGGATCTGGACATCCCCCGCAGATCATGGGAAAAGTTCCTGGCAATGAACAAGGAGGAGATGTGAGCATGAAGAGGAGAGAGAAGTGAGACTGAGGCAAACTGGAAATGGTCATGTGAGAGGAAAAAGAAAAAAAAGGGGTTTATTTTTTCAGTTGTTGCCAAAGAATGTCACTGGTGATATAAAGAAATGGAAAATGAGGAAACTCCCATTATCATCCAAAAACCACTTGTCCATTTCCTGTTCCTCCTGGGAAGGAAAACGGGACCATGACCCTCAGACTTGCCAGGCTGTGGTCTTTTGGTGCCCTCTACTGTCAGACACGGGGACTGCACCTGCCTGCGCCGAAGAAATGAAGACAATCCAGAATTTGGCCTTAGGCCTGAGACTCAATAAGTATTAAGGGATAAGAAGAAAGGAAAGACCGAGAGACCATAAGAGGGAGCAAGAAGACAGGAAATTCTTAAATTATTTCCAAATGTGGAACAAGGGGTTGAGATCATGCTCTTTTGAATAGTCCCAGAGAGCTGAAAGATTACATGGATGAAATGTCAAATGGAGGGCTGCTCTTTTTTTTCAAATATATAAACTAGAAGCCGGACGCACAAAGATTCATGCCAGAATGGGCCTTCCTTTCCATGGCTGCCAGCACCGCTTTCACTCTGGCCATAGCCACCTTTCTGCTCCAGCCCGGAGCTGCCTTTCTGCCTTCCTACACTGCTCAGAGGCCCAAAGCAGCTGGGCACCACTTGGCAGCCATGTATGCAAATTAACCTGCCATCTTTGTTGGGTTGGTTTGCATACTCACTCCTGATTGGCTGGTGGGCATCTTGTAGGTACAGTCAATTGGCACATTTGTCTATTATTACATAAGATATTCTTATTGATTTCAGAAAGGAAGGGAGAGGGAGAGGGAGGTAGAAATATCAATAATAAGAGAAAATCATTGATCAGCTGCCTCCTGCATGCTTCCCACTGGGGACTGAGCCCTCCACCCAGTCATGAGCCCGGAATCAAACCCGGGACTCTTCAGTCCTCAGATAGAGACTCTATCCACTGAGCCAAATCAGCCAGGGCAAGGGCAACTCTTGAAAACAAATAGGTTCTCACAGAATGTTCAATGAATAAAAAACAGGAAAAAATGAGAGACAAGAGAGACCTTAATTAGCCAAACAGTGTTTCCTTCTAGCCTGTCACCTTAACAGAAGTGTCTAATGCTGTTACTCATCTAAAAGTTTTTCATAAGTTGTATCAATCCTTCTGATATTTTCAAAAGCCTTTATGTTTGAACTACTACTAACTAAGGTGACAAGGAGTGTTGTATTTTAAGTTTTTATGGAGTCTTATAAGTTCTAAGTTGTTTGATAAAGTGTTAGTTGTGGCATGGGCCATTTAAATTCAGAGACCTTATAGGGTTCAATTCCCAGTCAGGGCAACATGCCCTAGTTGTGGGCTCAATCCCCACCATGGTTCATGCAGGAGGCAGCCAATCAATGATTCTCTCTCATCATTGATGTTTCTCTCTCTCTCTCTCTCTCTCTCTCTCTCTCTCTCTCTCTCCCCCTCTCCTTCCTCTCTGAAATCAGTCAATCAATCAATAATAAATTAAAAATATATTAAAAAGTATTGGAGGTTAAGCCTTCACCATCTAAATGGAGGGAGGGCACAGTTCAGCCTATAATGCTAGTCTAGGCCCTTTCTCCTCATTATAATATTTTCTGTAATCCCTTGTTGAGGAGGTCTTTTTTCATCACCATTATCTCACAAGAAACAGTTTGAGAATTTATGAAGCAAGGTGAGAGATATCTTTGTGAATGGTTCATTTATCCCTCCATATTCAATACTAGAGGCCCAGTGTGTGAATTCATGCACGGGTGGGGTCTGGCCAGCACCAGCCCTGCCCCTGATCAGGGTGGGAAAGCCAATCAGGGGAACGGCTGGTCCTGGGGAGGGGCCACGAGAGGTTGCGGGAGGCCAATCAGGGCCCCAATTGGGCCAGTTGGCTGCCTCAGTGCACATCATAGCAATAGGTTGGTCTGGTCACAGCAGTGAATGAAACAAACCCCATGCCATCTCAAAGGTTACAGTATCATGGGGTGTCATACATCTCACAAAAGGTGTGACAAAGCTAAGCGTGTGTCAGAGGGGAGCCAGTGATGGAGAAGATGAAGCAGAATAAGAAGGAAGGGAGTGCCCCAGGCAGTGAGGGTGACTGTTTCACAAGGGGGGGTCATGGAAAGCCTCTCTCACAAGGTCTCATTTTAGCGATGACCCACAGAAGTCGAAGAACAAGCTGTGCTGATCAATGGGAGGAAGAACATGTCCGGCAGAAAGAAAGCAAGGGCTCAGATCCTGAGTGGTTTGCAGAGTCCCCCGGACACCAATGCAGCTGGACTAGACCAGGTGAGGGGGAAGCATTTGGAAACGAGAGGACGGAGGTGGGTTAGGGCACCTGTCAGGTGCCTATTTGCCGGGGTAAGGATGCTGGCTTTTCCTGGAGGTAAATGGGACATCATTGGCAGGTCCTGAGCAAAGGAATGACACGGTCTAACTTCTGCTTTAAAAGGTGCACTCAGGCTCTAGCTGGTTTTGCTTAGTGGGTAGAACATCAGCCTGCAGATTAAAGAGTCCCAGGTTCAATTCCGGTCAAGGGTACATGCCTGGGCTGGGGCTCCCAATCCCCAGTAGGGGACATGGTGGAGGCAGCCAATCAGTGATTCCCTCTCATCATTGATGTTTCTATCTTTCTCTCCCTCTCTTATCCCTTCCTCCCTGAAATCAATAAAAATATTTTTTTAAAAAAAACAGTACACTCGGGGTGTGCAGCGAATAGCCTAGGCAGAGAGCCATAGGAAAGATGGAGTGACAGACTAGCAATAGTCAAGACAGGAGACAATGGAGGCTTGATGCAAAGTGGACAATGTAAAGATGGTCTGCAAAGGTTTCCATTCTTGATACCTTTCGCATGTAGAGCCACTGGGGCTTTCTGTTATTCCATCTGGTGCTCATCTCTCCCTCTGGGCTGCTTTGGGCATCCTGAAAATTAGCACCATCCAAGTTTCAGTTGCCTCTGAACATCCTCTCTATCTTGGCACCAAAGATGCATCTTAAATCCATGCAAGTCCTCCCAAGTTGAATCCACATAACAAAACAAGTGAGCGCACTTTTTACATAAAGCCTACATAGGAAATTGGGAAATGTAGGCCTCTTTAGCTCCCTGGACTCTAACCACAGGTTCTAAAAAGTCTAAAGCCAAAAAGAATACAGAATGCCTCCAGATGGTCTGATATGCAGATAAGAAAATGCAGACTGTCACCATGGGTCTGAACATTTCTAACTAGGAAGGGGAAAGAAACAGAAGAAAGGAAAGCAGCCAGAGGGAATGATAAAATCTGCTACCCTCCCTTAAACACGGGTGACTAGCATGGTGTAGTTATGTTTTTTTTTGTAACACTTCATGTTGGTACTTTCAAAAGCAAGCTTAAAAATCGCTTTCTCTCTAACTGCTAAGTTAAGAAGTGGCATCTTTTGAGTTTTTTTTTATTTAAGATGAACTCAGCACAGCTCTACTCATCTTGTTCTTCCCTTATTTTTGTTCATATAGTCTGAGACTTTAGATCAAGAATTTTTATTAGATAAAAAATTAGTATTGCTATTGCTGTTACTAGCATTATTTTTATTGAAAACCAACCATCCCTGAAGACAGTGGTTCCCCATCAGCCTTCTCAAACAAAAGCTGATGTTTTTTTCTTAATAGTTTACTGATTTTTAGAGGGAGAGATAAAGTGAAAGGGAAAAAGACAGAAACGGCCATGTGAGAATACTATATCAATTGCCTGACTCCTTCATGCCCCCTACCAGGTATTGAGCCTGAAACCTGGGCATGTGCCCTTGACTGGAATGGAACAACCTCCTGGTGCATAGGACAATGTCCAACCACCTGAGCCATATCACCCGGGGCGGGGAGGGAGCTGAATTTTTCCCCCAGACTCCATGTGGTCCACTGAAAAAATGGCCTTTCAGGAAGGCCACACCCCAATCCCTGGAACCTGTGGATGTCAGCATATATGGCAATTTTCACAGATGTGATTAATTCAGGATTCTGAGAGGAGAGACTATCCTGGATTATCTGGGTGAGCTCAAAATGTAATCGCATCTGTCCTTATCAAACTGAGGCAAAGAGATTGTACAGGCACAGAGAAGGCCACGGGAAGAGAGAGCAGAGCCGTGTGGAGATGCTGGCTTTTGAAGATGGGAGTGATGCGGCCACAAGCCAAGGAATCTCGGGCGGCTCCAAACGGTGAGAGACAAGGTAGAGACTCTGCCCTGGAATCTCTGGGCAGAGGAAGCCTGCCAACGCCTGGATCTGGGCCTTCTGGCCTCTGAAACGGTGAGAGAGTAAACCTGTGCTGTTCCCAGTCACAGCGTTTGAGTTAACACGTTACAGCGGCCACAGGAAACGAACATGCGTCCTACTATAACGAACTTCCATAACCAACTTCAGGGCCTGCAGTGTTGGTGGGTGATTCCTTACCCCAGACTGTTACTTCTAAACAAACTGCTTTCTCTCCTTTCTCCATCAAAATCCTGAGCTGGTGTGTCTACCCTTGGGGACAAGGAGGAAAGGGAAGGACATGTATGTCATCAGACTTGACCACTTCTCTTTACAGTCATCTAGCAACCCCTGACCACCCCACTCACATCCAGGGCATTGGCACTCGGCTCACCTCATTCTCTCCGTGCAAAATGTTATGGCAATGTCAACAATACGCTGCCCCTGCAGACGTTTTACGGCCTTGACTGAGAAGATATGCCCTTCACCCCACGTCAGCCATACACACTCTCATGGTCCTCCCTAAAGAATGTCAATCCTGCCCCTCTCCAACCTCTCCCCCTCTAAGTTCCACAGGATAGCTCTCTAATGTTCCACTCCAGCTCTCTCTGACCACTCCATTGCATGGAGTCCACCCTTTATAACGATCTACACACAGACACCCCAAATGTCCTCATTTTCCTCCTCACACAGTTTCCAAGCTTTGAACTGCTCCCTCACACTCCTATTGCCCTTTCTTCTGCTTCATACACCTGATTAAGCCCCCAGTTTGCTTACCCAGACTCTCTGTCTGCTTGGAACCCAATGTCTCACTTTAAGTTCACAACAAACTCTGGTGGAGACATATCACTACCCAGCAATCCTGCCCTACTGCTCTGGGACATTTTTTCTCTTTCCCAAATGAAGTACTTCAAGGTGCCTTCTCATTTCTAATATATCACACATTTCCGTCCCTTGGTCATTGCTAATGACTTTGACTCATCCCTGAATGGGGGGAAAAAACAAGTCAGGAATCAGATGAAGCCAACTTCATCTTCCTACCACCAAAGCCGCTCTATGCCCATGAACTTTCTGTTCTCTCCTGCCACAAGGGAAAAGACACGTCCCTCGTCCTGGCTGGGACCCATCCTTCCATGTTTCTCCTGGATCTCATCCTTGCTCAAGGAACTTGCTCCTGCAATCTTTCTTTTTCTCTTCTATTATCAATTGCCCTTTCTTAGAGTATTCCCTTTGGCTGACACACATGTTTCAGTATCACTCATCTAAATAGAAAAAACAAAACAAAGCTATCTTTCCCTCCTATGCTACCCTCGAGCTACTTTGCATTGCTTTGCAGTCTGTCACAGCCAAACTCCTCCAAGTTACCCAGGCTCACCATCTCTACTTTTTTTTGCCCTCATTCTTTTCGTAGTCTAATTTTTGAGTTGCATTCCCCCCCCACACACACACACACACCTCTCCATGTTTTCATCAAGGTCTCAAAACTCTTGGCCAGTTCTCTATTCCCCTTTGACCCTATCACCTAGCAGGCTTGAACCCAGCTGGCCACTTCTTTTTTTAAACCCTCTCTCCCCAGATGTCCCTGATACCATGTCCCCGTTTTCCCGCTTACCTCCCTGGCCACTCTTTCTCTGCCTCATTTGTTGGCTCCTTCTTCTCTGTTCAACCTCTAAATATTGGGGAACTCTGGGCCCTGTGCTTAGCCTCTTCTCCTCCTGACCTACACCCCCCCCCATGTCATCTCACCCAGTGCCATGACTGTGGATACCACCTATTTAGTGGCAGCTTCAAAATCTGCAGCTGCAACACTGATCTTTCTACTAAGATCCGGGTACGTGCCCTTTGACCAGGACCTAAGTCTGTGGGCAAATGCTCTAACCAATGAGCCAAGCAGGCCAGGGCCTGTTTGAGTTTTGATGCCCAAGACCACATAGCTTAGGGCAATCTCTGGAGATATTTAATGTATATTTAAGTCAGTATAAAAGAGAGATGGACAGGAGGAACCAAGATGGCAGCATAGGTAAACACCTATTTTGTTGTCCCACACAATAATTCCAAAACTACAACAAACATCATCCAGAATACCCGGAAAGCTGACTGAATGAAAATTCCACAGATAAAAGTAAAGATAGGACACTGTGACTCAGAGGAGCAGCAGTGCACAGCCTTGAAGATACGCATGGAGAGAGGTTAGGAGCCTTGCGTGCAAGAGTGGTGAGGGGCGGGCGGCAGCAAACCCGGCTGGTTTTCTCCAACGGGGAGGGCAGAGGCGTCCCACTGCACTGATTCCCCAGTTCCATGCGAGGTCCCAGGTCCGGGAAAGGCAAGCTAAAACCCAGGCGCAACTGAGGTCTGCAAGTTTGAGGAGAATGCACGTAACTTGTTTGCACGTAAAGTGCGCGTCCGCGTAAAGTTTGCGCGTAAAGTGCGCAACCGCGCAGAGAAGACGCGTAACTTGCTCCCTCGTTCGGAAGACCACTGGACTGCTTTGTTTTACAACCATGGGCAAGAATTTGGGTGTGCAGAATCATTTGGGGAGAGGCAGAACTGTCTGGCAACGGGTGGAGACCAGCGGCAGCTTTCTCTTGGAGGTACCTGCAGCCATTACCACCCAACACAGAGACCCGAGTGCCGCATAGGGCAGAGCTGATGCTGCCTGCTCAGCCCGGAGACTCCACCCATCCAACCTGAACACAGTTTACCTTCACAGCCAATTGGCCTGGAGGTCAAACCCTCCTAGGGCTAACAACAATAAACTGGGCTTACCTTCAACAATACTGTACAATCCATAAAGGATTGCAGTAAGAGTATCCACCTCAGGTAACTGGGGAGGCTGAGCCACTATCCCTGAGAGGACATCTACCACACACAGCTAATGGACCAACTCAGGAAAGCAGCCACAATGCAGAGAAATGGAAAGAAATTAGGTGTGAAAGAAATGGAGGAAAAAAGACGACTAGACATAGAGTTCAAAACCACAGTAATAAGGTTTTTCAAGAGGCTCCTAGAAAAGGCCAATGAACTTAATGAGAACTACAAGGAAATGAACAAGACCTACAAGAATATGAAAAAGGACCAACTAGAAATTAAGCATACACTGACTGAAACAAAAAATATTATACAAAGACCTAAAAGCAGTCCAGATGACCACAAGAACCAAGTCAAAGATTTGAAATACAAAGAAGCAAAATCCACTCAGCCAGAAAACCAAGAAGCAAAAAGAATCCAAATAATTGAAGATAGTGTAAGGGGCCTCTGGGACAACATCAAGCATACCAACATCAGAATTATTGGGGTGCCAGAAAAAGAGAGAGAGCAAGATAATGAAAACCTACTTGAAGAAATAGTGATTGAAAACTTCCCCGACCTGGTGAAAGAAATTGACTTAAAAACCCAAGAAGTGCACAGAACCCCAAAATATAGGAATCTAAAGAGGATCACACCAAGACACATCATAATTAAAATACCAAGAGCAAAAGATAAAGACATAATATTAAAAGCAGCAAGAGAAAAACAGTTAGTTACCTATAAGAGAACACCCATACAATTGTCAGTGGATTTCTCAACAGAAACAATGCAGGCTAGACAGGAGTGGCAAGAAATATTCAAAATTATGAATAGCAAGAATCTACAACCAAGATTACTCTATCCAGCAAAGCTATCATTCAGAATTGAAGGTCAGATAAAGTGCTTCACAGATAATAAAAAGCTAAAGGAATTCATCACCGCCAAACCAATATTATATGAAATGCTGAGAGATATTCTTTAAGAAGAGGAAGAAGAAAAAGGTAAAAATTTAAATTATGAACAACAAATACACATCTATCAACAAATGAATCTAAAAATCAAGTGAATTAATAATCTGATGAACAGGATAAACTGGTGAATATAACAGAATCATGGACATAGAGAGGGAATGGACTGACAATTCTTATGGAGAAAAGGGGTGTGGTAAGTGCAGCAAGAGACTGGACAAAAATTATGCAACTATGGGAGAGGACAGTGGTGGGGGGGGGATTGGGGCAGAGGGTGGGATGGGTACCGGCTGGAGGGGAGCTATAGGGGGAAAAAGAGGGAACAATGTAATTAATAAACTGAACAATAAAGATAAAAAAACATGAACATATGATTTTGCATGATAACAACATGAATAAATTAAAATAACTTTGGGAGCCTTAAAAAAAAGAAAAGAGAGATGGACAGGTGAGAAGGAGAAAGGGAGTGAGAACAAGTAAATTAGAATTCCATCCCCTCTCTGAGCATCACTTTGCTTACTCCTGTGATGGGGCTGATCATTCCTCTTTCGGTTGGTGCTAACATTGGGCACGTGGCCCAGTTTCAGTATGGATCCATCATCAAGCTCCAACGCCCCTTGCTCCCGCCAGCACGTGGTGGGTGCACAATGCAACGTGTGGATGAATGAAGGCATGACTTTGCCCTGACCGCCTCAAGGGGCTGCTCGGAAATGTGGCTTGTTGTTCTTACCCATGTCACTCTCCCCCGCCTATTAGAAATGACCCTGATTTGTTGACCAACTTTTGGGTTTTTTTTTAGCAGTCCCTGCTTTGGCCACTAGATGGCAAAAGAGGAAAGTTCCTGAAAGATGAAAAAAGGAAAGATGCTGCGGTGCAAAGGTTGTGGGCAAGCAGTATCAACAAAGCAGCCACCCTGGGGGTAATGAAGCAAAACAAATAGCCAACATTTCACCAGCCACATTGAAAGGAAGCAAAACCTCCACAAGACTCAACTTCAATTAACCTTTGAGCACTGGTAGATACAAAGACCAAAACAACAATAACAAACAAAACAAACACCCCTCTGCAAATAGTAATAAGATACTGATCCAAACAACAATAGCCTGGAACAAGATATACTGGGGCATCAGGGAGGGAATCAGCTGACCCGAGACAATGGGAGACAATAGGAGGCTAGACTGCCAGATCGGACCAACCGCCGAGAGGGAGGGTTCTGGCTGCTGCACAGAGAAACCTGGAGCCAACGCCAAAACTCCCGACAGAGCAGAGCTGCTGCTCTTATACTCCAGTTTCATTTCAAGTGTATGTAGTCACTTTTCGCAGATCCTTGTGGCATCTATTTAGAGCCGTCAGAGAGCTTTCCTAAAATACTGTGACACGGAAGAGCCTGTGCCGTACAGCTGATGGTAGAAGCCGAGAAGCCAGAGTTCAGGAAGTAATGAACTGGTACAGGAGGTAATGAACTGGTACACCAGGCTGCCTCCGAAAACCTCGCTGGGACCCGGGAGCTCTGTGCGAAAAGCACCCAACAGTCCACTCGTTGAGATCTTATGCTCACCAAGAAGCTGGATGGATTATTATAAACAGACTGGACAGATCTGCCTCCAGGGAGAAAAGCTGTGGTCATTCCAGTCCAGGCCCTCCTGACCTGTGACAGGCTGTACTTTTCACTGTAACTTAATACACTGGTATTCTGTGCTAAACATCAGTCTCCTAGGAGTTTGGTAAATGTGAATTGCCACCAGGAAAACGATTCATCTTGACAAAATGAACCAATGCACCACTGGACTCAGAATGCAGACTGAGTTGGATTCTGTGATGAATGCCTTCCAGGACATCTCTTGGCAGCCAACCAAGGCTCTGGTGGCCCGTCTTCTACATATCCTTACACATCCTCCGTACCCACATCTGTAGCCATGGTTCTCCATCCTGGCTGCATATCAGAATGACCCAGTGCAGCTTCCCAGACTCCAGTCCCCCAAATTCTAATTCAGTCGATCTTGGCTTGATTTGGGAATCTGTCTTCCTAAGAAGTCCAATAGATTCTGATGAGGTTGGCCCTAATCTTGGGGTGTTTAGGAACTATTCATCTTCTTGAGTGTAATTCCACAGGCCAGTCCAGAACCACTGAATCATGGAATATATTATTTGAAAAAAAAGGCCTCCGGATCAATAAGAACTCCTTTCTACAGCATCCCCGAACACTAGGCTCCCAAGGAAGCTGGCCTTCAGCTGCTCAGCTTAATGAAGATAAGAAACTTGGCAGACCTCTGGGAGTGTTGGCCTTTAATCAAAAGAGTCCCATTAGCTCTTGGGGAAATGACCCTGTCCGGCCAACAATGCATAGATGAGACCAAGGCCAGATACGTAGTTGGTGAGGCCAGTGCAAAGTAAAAAATTCTGAAAAACTGCAGGATGGTGACAGCAGAGCATTCACCCGAGTGTGGGGCCCTTCTGAGCACAGAGTCCTGCCATGACCTTGGCTCCATCCAGGACTTTTGGGCCTGAACTACAACTGAGGGGGAATGATGACTTATAAATCAAGAAACATCTGTGTTTTTATCTTCAATCAGCTTATTTTCCTGCCTTTGCACAGGCCAAGGCGATCTCTTTAAAATGTAAATCCGACCTCAGGTGTGACTCAGTGTTTGAGTGTCCACCCATGAACCAAAAAGTCAAGGTTTGATCCCTGGTCAGGGCACAAGCCCGGGTTGTGTGCTCAGTCCCCATTAGGGGACGTGCAGGAGGCAGCCGATCCATGATGTTTCTCTCTCACTGAAGTTTCTACTTCTATCCCTTTCCTTTCCTCTTTCTCTAAAAGTCCATCAGAACATATTTTTTAAAAAACAAGCTCAGCTAAGATTTAAAAAAATAAATGAACAAAATGCAAACCTGATTGCATCACTCCCCTGCATCATATGATGCAACGGCCTCCCATTGCTCTAGGATCAAGAGCAAAGTCCTTGGTAGGACCCACCAGCTGCTCTTTTGCAATCTGACCCTGCCTACCTCTCTCCCCTCTGCTCCTCATTCTTTATACTCCTGCCACACTGCCCTTGTTTCATTTCCCCCAATTCTCCAGGCTTCTTTCTTCTCGGATCTTTCACAAATGCTGTTGCTGTGGCTAGAAGAAGCTTCCCTGCCCGTCCTCACCTGGCTACCTTCTGCCTATCCTGCAGGTCAGAGGTTACACATCTCTTCCTCATGGAAGCTTTCTACGACCTGCCTTGGACCACACTCTCCTGTTCCCCTCTCCTTGTCCTTTACACATGTATGCCCACTGTTCTTAAATGGTATGATTATTTATTTGTTTAATATCTACCTTCCCTGACGGACTAAATGCTTCTCTGACTATTGCTTAGCAAGGTGCCTGGAACATAGGAAGAGCTCAAAAAGTATTTTGCATTAATGGATTTAAATATTTTGTTGTTATGTTCATTCTCACCCAAGGACATTTTCCCATTAATTTTTAAAAAGAGAGGGAGGGTTGGAAGAGAGAGAAAGAAACATCAATGTGAGAGAGACACATCGATTGGTTGCCTCTCATACATGCCCTGACCCGGGCCGGGATTGAGCCTGCAACCGAGGTGCCCTTGACCGGAATCAAACCCAGGATCCTTCAGTCTACAGGTTGACGCTCTATCCACTGAGCCAAACCAGGCAGTGCTGAATTAATGAATCTTATAAAAAGCAGCAAATAATGAATGAATGAATGAATGAAAACGCCAGACCATAGGTGCACTCCTCCTATTAAAGAAACTAATTTTTTCCCAAAGCCCATGGTCCTGATTGCCCAATCACTCCATGCACAGATGAAAGGTGGCATTTAAACCTCCCTGTCTTTCCAGGGCAATCCAACCTTTTTCATAATGTGCTCTCGTTGACAGCACTCACTTTTGCCTGTTTGGAGGGTAAACTGTATGGAAACCAGGCTCTGGGAACCCTTGGATTCCCTCTTTTCCTCTCTTCCTCTGCACAGCTGAACTGGTGAGAGGCAGCATGGGTGCCTCCGTGGCCATAGTATTAACAGCAAGAGCTTAAGTTATTAAACCGAGCAGCTTTTACCTGGGAGGTCTCCGGGAGCCCAGGGGATTAATGTATTTTTACCCCAGAGCCAACGTAGCTATTCCAATCAACTAGGGTTCGTTTCCTGCAAAGAGACTGGCCCTGCAGCCTTTAGACCCACTTCCCACATGTGAGAGGCGCCATGGGGTTTTACTTGGAGGTCGACCCGGTCACCCTGAACCTGATCATCCTGGTGGTGAGCTACGTCATCTTGCTCCTGGTATTCCTCGTCTCCTGCGCGCTGTACGACTGCCGAGGCAAGGACCCCAGCAAGGAGGCCACGGCCGAGGCCGCGCTCGATGCCCAGACCTCCATCCGCTTGGTGGTGATGCAGCAAAGCGCGCCAGGGGGCCCCTGGGCCAGGGGACCCGACCTTCATTTTGGAAATCCCGCTCCACTAGGGAAGAAAAACACGATGGTGTGAGGCTGGCTGAGGGATCCTAGGGAGAGAGCACAGGACGTTCTGGACAAGCCATTCTCCAAAGGGCTCCGGCCCTCTCGGCACACAGGGCCTGCTGGGCCACCTGAGTGGGAGCCTGCTTCAGTGTCTGCTTCCTCCGCACCCTCTATGGAGAAAGCAACCACTTAAGGTAAGACACCCAAGGTGGCATTTGGGCACGTTCCCCAGATGCTATGGTACAGGGAAGCTGGTTGCTGGTACCTTCCCAATAATGCAGCTTCTAGGAGAAACTGGCGTTTGAGTAGGGGGCTGAGAAGAGACTGCAATAGTGTGTGTGTGTGTGTGTGTGTGTGTGTGTGTGTGTGTGTGTGTGTGATGAAGCATGAGACGAGTTCAAATCTATCCTACCTAGCGAATCCTTCCTTTGCCCACCAATCACTGAACCTTTGCAGACATTAGGTTACTATTATTCCTATACATACCGGCTCCTCACCTGTTCCCCACTGCGAGCCACTATGGGAACACAGTAACTGCAGAGCATTGTGGTTAATCGACAAAGCTTAGAGCCTCCTCCCCTTACTGGCCTTATGACAGGCCAGAATACAGGCTGTGTGGCCAGGGCCACCACAGGTGGCTCTGGGCTAGTGGTAGGGCCTTCGGGCTGTATGGGGTATTTAAGTGAGTTAATTCACCAAAAGCACTTGAGAGGGAGCTTAGCACATAGGGTTAGCTGTTATGTTGATTGTGATAGTATTCCCCTTCATTCTTCTCATCAAGAAGCGTAAGCTCCATTGCCAGGCTGGAGTGGCTCAGTGGTTGAGCATTGACCCCTGAACCAGGAGGTCACAGTTCAATTCCTGATCAGTTTGTAGGCTCAGTCCCCAGTGTGGGGCATGCAGGCCCCCAAGTGATGCACTTATTCTCATTGTCTCTGCCAATAGAATAACAGTGGCTTTCATTTTGTTGAAATTGTACCACATGCAAGACCCTTTATGTATACTACTAGGGGCCTGGTGCATGAACTTTGTGCACTGGGGAGTGGGTGATCCCTCAGCCCAACCTGCCCCCTCAATTGGGCCGATGGCTGGCTCTGCCCCGGACACCTCAGCCCCACTCCCTCAGCCCAGGCCTTCTCACCAGCAGCTACCGCCCAGCCCTGGGGGCACCCCGCACTCGCGGCGCCGTTGGCCACCACTCAAACCACATCCCCTGCCTCGAGCATGCCTTGGCCTCACCCCCAGCCTCGCATGCTTACCAGCCACCTTTGCCCTGGATGCCGATGAACACCAGTCCCCCCTTCACCTGCGTTCGCTGGCCACCTCACGCATGCCTTGGCCCCAAACCCCACCTCATGCGCTCACCGGCTGCCTCCGCCCCACGCCCCCCCGTGGTCCAGGCACCTCGGCCCCACCCCCGCTCCTGATTGGCTGGTGGGCATGGCTGGTGGGCATGGCTTGTGGGTGTAGCGAAGGTATGGTCAATTTGCATATTACTCTTTTATTAGATAGGATTGGAAACCTTCACCAGCGTTAATATTATAATCATTTTTAAAATATATATTCTTACTAGTGACCCAGTGCATGAAATTAGTGCACATCAAAGGGGAATTAATTAGAGGAAATATTTTAATATTGCTATTTGCACTTTTTCTATAATAGAAGTGTTAGAGATGAAAGAAAATTAATAAAATGTATATGAAAATCTTCCTCCTGTCAGAGTCTGGGGCACCCCATAGGAATCAGAGTCAAGTCCCCACCCACCCATGTGTGCCTTGAAATCACACAAGAACCAGACCCAGCTGGCCCCATCCCCATCAAGCCCCACTGGGTGGGGGATGCAGCCTCAGGTCACCTAGATTGACACCAGGGCAGGGGGCATGGCCTGAGGTCCCCCATCAAGCCCTGCATGGTGGGGGGCATGGCCTCAGGTCCCATGGCCTGGCACTGGGGTGTGGGGTGCGGCCTCAGGTCCCCATCAAGCTCCACCGGGTAGGGGACGTGACCTGAGGTCCCCTGTAAAACCCTACCAGGCACGGGGTACAGCCTCTGGTCCCTGTTGCTTGTTATTAAGGCTCATTACAGGAACTTGGCCTCTGCTGTGGGTGCAGCCATCTTGTGTTACAAAACTCCTGCTTCCGGTGTGGGTGCAACCAGTTTGTTATAGCATGATGGTCAATTTGCATATTCCTCCTTTATTAGATAGGATTGATTTCAGAGAGGAAGGGAGAGGAAAAGAAAGATAGAAGCATCGATGATGAAAGAGAACCATTGACCGGTTGCCTCCTGCTTGCCCCACACTGGGAATTGAGTCTACAACCCAGGCATGGAATTGAACCATGACCTCTTGGTTCATAGGTCAACACTCAATCACTGAGCCACACCAGTTGAGCAACATTATACTCATTTTAAAGTAAATAAAAAGACTTTGGAAGCTAAGTGAGACATAAAAGCCTCAAAAGCAGGCAGTGATAGAAGGAGATTCGAACTTGGCATTTTGGGGGCAAAGTCTTGATCTACTTTACCCCACTCTCCCGGCCAAACTACAATGACTTATTTTGCTTCTGCTGGAACTCATGGTCATTTTATTCAGAGCAGAAAATCAGAAAGACCACTTGATTATATAACAGACACTATTGAGCAGTTGCCGGATACACAATTCTAGCCCAGGAGAGAGATGGTAGGGAACAAACGGGTTTGCAACTGTGCTTGAACAGCTGTGAAAAGGCAACAGCAGGAGACACACTTCTTGAACTAAGTTCAAATCCTGCCTCCCACGTGGACCAGCTGTGTGGTCTACACTTCCCAGAGCCTCCATTTCCTTATCGCCAAGCTAGCTTAAAGTGTGTCTATCACATAGGTGAGCAGAGTGTTCAATGACACAAGAATAAAAAGCATCAGGCGGGTAGCATGTTCCTGGTAAATTCCGTTTTCTCCCTTTCTTCCCTCCATTCACAAGTGTTTTGTTTGTGTCCTTCCAACAACTATCACCCAAACTAGGCCAAACATGGCATTTGCTTTCATAAAAACTGTGCCCAATGGGAGAACAATGAGTTAAAAACAGGTGAAACCGGGTATCTTAAGCCAGTGGTCAGCAAACTTCGGTTCACGAGCCACATGCGGCTCTTTGGCCCTTTGAGTGTGGCTCTTCCACAAAATACCAGGGCCTGGACTGTCTATCTTGAAGAAGTAGCATTAGAAGAAGTTTAAGTTTAAAAAATGTGGCTCTCAAAAGAAATTTCAGTCGTTGTACTGTTGATATTTGTCTCTGTTGACTAATGATTTGCCAATCACAGTCTTAGCCCAGAAAGAAGCAGAAAGAAGGCAGTGTTTGGATGCACAAAGTAACTTCTTGGTTCTAGCTGGCGATTCACTGCACCAGACTTGAAGACATTAGTTTGAATGTCACAGCTGTGCAACTAGTAATTCCACTGGGAGAGAGGGATTCATTTCCAAAATAAGAAATAAATCACATTTTTGAACACAGGTAGGTAAGAGATAGGGCTCTAGAAGGAGCACAAAGAAGGCAAAAGGGAAAATCTTGACCAGTCAGACACATATGTGAAAAGAACCCCACGTGAAGATTAGAGTCATGTGACCACTTTCCAAGGAACTGCCAGAAGGCAGGAAAGAGGCCTGGAACGGATCCTTCCTCGTGTCTTCAAAAGAAGCACAGCCCTGCCCACACCTTCATCTCAGACTTCTGGCCTCCAGAACTCGGAGACAATATACCCTCGTTGTTTAAGCTACTCGGTTTGTCTGTTGAACTTTGTAAGGCCAATTCTTGCAAGTAAATATAGTGACTTAAGGGCATGCTTAGAGCACCGGTGGGATGCTTAACATGCCCAGGCCTTCGGGGGCAGTGACAAGGTTCTTTTGGATGTGACCGTGTGCTGACGTGGGCCCTGGGCAGAAGCTAGAAGGGCAAGCTTTATCAGGGTTGCCTCCTATACAGATCCTGCGAAGCAGAGAAACCCTTTGTTGTGTTTTCAGAGAAGATGGAATAGAGTGGAAACCTTTAGGAGGAAAACTGCTTGTTTTCCTATATAATAGATCGGAGATAATTGTGAGGAACAGAAGTGAGAAACTCTGTTCTATAAAGAGGCTCAAGGGGTAAGACAACAAGGAAAAGATGTTATGAGGTCCAATGCAAACCTTTGGGGTTGAAGCAAACACACACACACACACACACACACACACACACACACACACACACACAAAGTCAGAATTAGCCCTAAAATATCCAAGTCCCTCCACATAGCCCATAGATACTTCAAAACCCACACTCAGCGAGTGCCGCTGTATCGTTTCATCTGCCTGAAATGTGTAGGGGGAGTTTCGGCTTGTCTTGCATAAAGCCTTTAGTTTGGCAGAATGTGATTAGCAGAACCCAGAGATTCTGACTTAGTCCTGCTTTAACCCTTTAGTTCCATAGCTGTCCAGAATCCGGACAATCCCAGAGTGAGTCAGCATGCTGGAGGCAGAAAACCCACATGACTGAGCTTTATCTCTCACTGCTTTAACTTTGGGGAAGCATTGAATAACACATCCCCTCAATTAGGGGGAACTTCTCTCAAGAACCCTAGGGCAGACACAGCCCAGTATCGCACAAGAGTATCAAGGACCGCCTCCAATGGGTTCACATGCCCTGATTGTAAGCTCAATCCCCAGTAGGGGGCGTACTGGAGGCAGCCGATCAATGATTCTCATCATTGATGTTTCTGTCTCTCCCTCTTCCTCTTCCTCTCCCTTCCTCTCTGAAATCAATAAATATATTTTTGCAAAGAGTATCAAGGACAGAAAAATTAAAAAATTAAATTAAAAGAGTGTCAAGGACAGCCTTCTTCCCATTACTTCATCTTCCCTGAGAACAGTAGTAGTTGAAATAGAAAAAGAGAACATTTATTATCTCCCTCTATCTTAACAACGAATTTGGACTTTGACCTTCCAGATAAGGTCTTCATGACACGGGGATTAAGAAAGATCTTAGCACCAAGTTGGTGTGTCTCAGTGGTTGAACAGCAACTTTAGCACCAGGAGGTCACGGGTTCGATTCCTGGGGTTGTGAGCTCAACCTCAAATAGGGGGCTTGGAGGAGGCAGCTCTCTCATCAATGTTTCTCTCTCTCTTTCTCTCTCTCTCTCTCTCAAAAAATCAATAAAGACCTATTTTTTTAAAAAAGAAAGAAAAAAGAGCCCTTCCTAACTGGTTTGGCTCAGTGGATAGAGCGTCGACCTGAGGACTGAAGGCTCCCAGATTTGATTCCAGTCAAGGGCATGTACCTTGGTTGTGGGCATATCCCCAATAGGGGGTATGCAGGAGGCAGCTGATAGATGTTTCTCTCTCATCGAGGTTTCTAACTCTCTACCCCTCTCCTTTCCTCTCTGTAAAAAAAAAAAATCAATTAAATATATTTTTTTTAAAAGAAGAAAGATCTATTTCACATCCTCCCAAGAGAGTGAGAAGTTGTCTGCCCATATTTATTTATTTTTTTGTTGTTGTTGTTCAAGGCTTCTCTATATCCAACTGTGATGGAATTAAACGCCAGCCATCTGCTGGGATCTGCTGGCTCTTGTTTGGCACAGCTACAGCCTGGTGGCCTCAGCTGCAGGCCTGAAAAGCCCCACAGACACCAGAAAGGGGAGAACTTGGTTTGGAAGGATGGAGGGGACCAAGAGAGAGAAAAGCATGCTCCTCTGAGGAGAGTTTAGAATTGCTCAAAAGCAGCTCTGTGGGAGAAACGTGGCTGTGGAATTTGGAATCTGAACTGTTTGTCAAAATTGATAAAGCCATTCTTATCATAGGAATTTATCAGGGAAAGTTGCTTGCTGTGTGGGGGTTGGGGGGTGGGGAGAAAAGCTAATATTATGATAGAATTTTGGAGAGGAGTTTGTGTGTTTAATAGTCTTCATAACCATGCTCAGGAGAAAAGCCAGATCCACACAAGGAAACAAATGGCTTCTTTAATAGCAGCAAGACTAAACACCTCTGGTTATGAAGAAAGTCTCCCTTGCCCCAGCTGGTTTGGCTCAGTGGATAGAGCGTCAGTCTGTGGACTGAAGGGTCCTGGGTTGGCACATGCCCAGGTTTAGGACTTAGTCCCCAGCAGGGGGAGTGCATAGGCAGCTAATCAATGATCCTCTCTCATTGATGTTTCTATCTCTCCCTTCCTCTCTGAAATCAATAAAAACATATAAAAAAAGAAAAGAAAATGAAAAGAGGAAAGTCTCCCTTTATTGAAGTTAGGTCTCTTCTCTTAAACTTTACATTCATTTTTCTCCTTTCCCCCTTTTGGGTTTCCTAAAGAAACAATATTTATATAGTGACTAGAGACCCAGTACACAGATTTGTCCAACGGTGGGGTCCCTCAGCCTGGCCTGTGCCCTCCCAAAATCCGGCACCTCTTGAAGGATGTCGGACTACCAATTTAGAACCAATCCCCACAGGCCGAAACCAGCAGTCCGACATCCCCCGAGGAATATAGTAGTTCATGAAACAGCAGGCAGCTGGGGAGGAGCCCACACCTCTCCACTCATCCCTGCCCCACTGCACCTGCTGCCATTACCGCTTGGTAAGCTCAGTGAGCAGATGCTCCTGCGTTGAGCATCTGTTTCCTGGTAGTCAGTGAGCGTCATAGCGATGGGTGGACTGGTTGTTTGGTTGTTTGGTAGCTTAGGCTTTTATATATATAGATGTGTAAACATGTCCCCCCAATCAGATTAGATCACGAGGTGGAATTAAGTCTGGTGAACAATTGATTTAGACCCATGGCAGCATATGGGTCATCATGCCCATGCACAGTGGACAGTGCATTGGTGAGTCACCATCAGTTGGAAGGTGTGCTGCCAGTCATTTGTTACTAAAAATAAATTGCCTACCTTTGTGAATGATTTGCCTGGCTTTATACAGCATGTGAATCAATCTTGATGCCATTGCACACATGTATTTCACTGTTGTTGCCTGTGCAGCATAGATGCAGGTGGAGTTACATCAGTGTGGAAGCCACCACATGGACATACTGGCTGCCACCCATCCACTCAACAGGTATTTGTAAAGCACCTACTTTGTGCAAACCTTGTCCCAGTTCCCAGGACACACAGGACAGACGTGAGATCTGCGCTCAGAAATCTGGCCAAATAGCAGGAAAAACTCCCAAGCACTTTGCAGAATATTTTCTAAATCTTCCTTACAACCATAGGAGGTGCTATGATTTTCTCTATTTTATATGTTTTTGGCAGCTCACATGCTCAAGCCCTTTCTTTGAACCAGTGAGCTCCAAATACCTCTGAGCATGCATTCCTTTCAGTGAGGAAACTTAGTACTCACCTGTGTGTGTGCTTAAACAGGTATACATATCTAATGAAATAATCATACACATATTTAAATAATACATGCATTCAAACACATGTAGATTCGTGCATTATATATAAACATGGGCAAATATTTATAAAGTACAGGCACATTAAGTGGGGCTCCCCACGCCTCACCTTGGAGACCTCTGCTCTCACACTCTACCGCGCTGCCTCCCGATTTTGTTTTTGTGTAACGGGAACAATCAGCCGCCAACCACCTGACCCCAGGGCTTGATCGGGATGAATGGGGATGGGAACCCCATCTAGGAAGTTGATCTAGAAAACGTTTTTTATATAAAATGAAGCGTAGTAACTTTCCAGTTTGGACTAAATCTCTGTACTGCCAAGGATGTTTTGGCAGAATTCCTTGATCCATTTTTTTTTCTTTTTAGATTCCAAGGTAAGTTGTTCTGTTAATTTGGAGATCCTACTCATTTCCTATAAATAAATATATATATATATATATTTCTTTCCTATTTTTTAAAAATATATTTATTTAAGAGAGGAAGGGAGAGAGAGAAATATCAATGATGAGAGAAAATCATTGATAAGCTGCCTCCTGCCTGCCCCCTTCTGGGGATGGAGCCTGAAACCCAGGCATGTGCCAAAGTTGAAATCAAACTGTGACCTCCTGGTTCAGAGGTTGATGCTCAACCACTGAACCACCCCAACCGGGCTCCTACTTATTTCTTTTGAGTCCTTTTCTGGCTGGATCTTGAGTGAGTGCCTTGTATGTCTTTCAGCTCCCCGCAGTCCCAGCAGGAGACTCTAGTAGAAAATTTCCATCCTTTGGTGATGACTTTGTTGGGAAAAAGAAGACTTTTTGCTTTCATTGTGAAACAGGAATTACTCTCCTGTGGTGACTATCTGTCCCAGACCCAGCAGGGAGGAGGCAGGGCTGCTCTGACGTCCCTTCGCATGAGGATTACCAGAATGCAGCCGGTTCGTGGTCAAGTATGAAGCAGCCACGATGATGTCACAGATGTCACTCAGCTGTCTCCACCGGCACAGCAAAGGGGAGGGTTGCGAAACTGGGTCTGCAGACATGAGTCCTGCTGCCTCTCTACCCTTTCTGGCCCCCTGTTGGGTGCCCAGGTCCTTCTCTGCCATGAACTGGACCTCCATGGACACCAGGGATTAGACAGAGAAGACACGCAAAGTCATAGCCTATAGGAGAGTCTTTCTTGCAAACCATGTAGCCGTTGCTAACAAGGAGCCAATAGATAACACAGTTCAAAGTAGCTTACAAAGCAGTACATTAAACATGGGAGCCTACGAACACAGTAGCCAGAATGAGCCCTTGCTAAAACAGTCACAAACATCGGAGCCATACCAAGCAGCTGCACACGCACCATCTTTTTTTAAATATATTTTTATTGATTTCAGAGAGGAAGGGAGAGGGAAAGAGAGAGAGAAAAACATCAATGATGGGAAAGAATCATTGATCGGCTGCCTCCTGCACGCCCCCTATTGGGGATTGAGCCTGCAACCCGGGCATGTGGCCTGGACCAGAATTGAACCTGGGGCCCTTTAGTCCCTAGGCTGATGCTCTATCCACTGAGCCAAACCAGCCAGGGCAACAACACATCTTTATACCAACGTAGACAAAAGAGGCTTCGTTCCAAACAGTGATACATGGGCTACAGAAAGGCACGCCTGCCCAGTGCCTACAGCAAGATTGCGTGTCCTTGCTTTTGCACCTGCACTTGGAAGATGGGCCTTGAACACCCGGCATACTCTGACGAGGGTTCCCACACCCCCGTGCCATTCACATCACCCTGACTTCCTCTTCTGCTCTTTTCTTTTTCCTCTATGGAGATATCTCTACTGAACCCCCAGGAAAATGCCTGCCGGTCCCTCCTTGACTGCCGATGTCTATGAGCCCTTGGACTCTGTGCTTGGTTGCATCTACCTTCCTCATTCTCCATTTGCTTTGGCACAGAACCAGGGGGCTGCTTCTCCAGGTTCCACTGGTGACCCTGTCACTAACTTCCTGGGAGGCGTGACACCTCTCTTGCTCCTCTATGAAAACAAAGCCTTGACATGAATGGACAACCCTCCAAGATCCTCTGGCTCTGGCCTTTTGGCCTTGTACCCTTCCTCTTTCCTGACCTTTCCTATCTCCTCTTCCCCCTCCCCCTACCCCCCCTACCTCCGGGGCCCTGTAGAATGAAGCATGAGTGACAGGAGGGCTTGTTTGGAAAAGCTGCTGTGGTTGTGGCATCCTTACTGATCAGGGAGCAGCAAAGGGAAGCTGAGCAGAGGGGTGAGTCTTCTTCCTTCACAGGAGGCTTGCACATACCCCGTTTCCTGACGTGTTTTCCATCTGACATTTCAAATAACGGCCCCCACGTGGGTGCTTCTTCACATCAGGCCTGTTTTGCACCCTTTGGAAGGAGCATCTTCCGTGACAAACGGTCTCGGTTCAGACATATGGCGATGCTCTGACTTCCTGGTTGCCAGGATGTATGAACACACTTATTGTCCCCAAATGTAAAAGTAATGAACTTACCACTGTGCCCGGAACGTCAACAATGGGAAACAGATTTGATTTATTGGAGCCGCGGAGACCATCCTTAATGTGTAGCAGAACATTGCCTTTTATTTCCATCCAAAGTGAATTTCAAATGAATCCTGCTCCCCTCCTCAATCCCCAAAAACCTTGTTTTGAGAGGGTTGCAGTAGTTAGGAATTAAAAGTTCTTTGTTTGTTTGTTTTTAAGTGGATATATTAGTTAGAAATTGTGCTCAGCTATGGCTAACAAAAGACTAAAACACAAAGTCCCCATCATGGCTAAAACATGATAGGTACTTTGTTCTCTCTCCTGCAGCCTAAAAGCTGGGAGGGGGATGGTTCAGCCTGGTACAGTGACTCCCGAATGTCCCCAGTGTCCCAGGCACCTTGATTTCTGCTCTGCCAGCTTTCCTTCATGATCTCTATCCTTGGGCATGTCTTCTTTTTAAAAAATGGCTGCTGCAGCTCCATGCCTCACTTCTAAGTTCCAGCAGGGAGAGGAATAGGAGGGTACAGGCCAATCAAGTCAGCCGGGAGAACCACACAACTCCTACTTAAATATCATAGAACTTAATCAAATGTCTGCTTTACCCCCATCTGCAAGGAAGCCTGGAAGATGCAAAATTTTGCTGGTGCATTGATATCCCCCACCCCCCACCCCCATCACACACACAAAAAAAAATCAGGTTCCATTAGAAAGGAAAAAGGAGAGAATGAATTTGTGGTGGGCAAATTTGGGGCTGTTTTTCCTTCTAAGATTAATACATTTTTGTTCTTTTGTTTTTCAATCTGAGTACTTCTTTTTTAAAAAAAAATATTTTTATTGATTTCAGAAAGGGAGGGAGAGGGATAGAGAGAGAGGGAGAGAGAGATAGAAACATCAATGATGAGAGAACCAATTAGCTGCCTCCTGCATGCCCCCTACTGGGGATCAAGCTGCAGCCCGGGCATGTGCCCTTGACCAGTATTGAACCCAGGACCCTTCAGTCCACAGGCCGACGCTCTATCCGCTGAGCCAGAATTGCTAGGGCTAAAATTAATACATGTTTGTAAAGGTAAAGTTAAAAACTAGGACAAAGAAAAGAAAGAAATGATGATTTTAACTACCTCAATAGCAGTTAGTGTAATTACATGCTTATTTTGTATTAATATTCATAAATATTTTTCTGATTATAAAAGATTTTCCTACTCACTGGAGGAGACTTGGAGCAAAGTATAGAGAAGAAAATAAAAATCATCCACCATAGCATTACCTGGCGATGGTCCCTATATTATTTTGTTGCATTTTTGCCAATTGTATGTATATTTTACATGTTAATAATTCTAGTGTATATATACAGTGGTACCTTTTTTCACTTTCTAAATAAAATAAATGTATTGACATATGACTCTACCTAGTGTATCCCTGCACTCTCCTAACCCAGCGCTCCCAGTCACGGTTGCAGCGCTGTTTGGAGCGGGGCTTAAAACAGCAGAGAATGAAGAGCACGGACTGGTTTTCTCTCACTCTGCTTCTGGGAGACCATACGGCAGATTTGGCTCACTTCTCACTCTCACTCTAAGACTGTATGACAGGCTCTCCTTTCCGTATTTTTCCATCTTGAAAAATGTCAAGTGTTTGTGCCAAGAGCGACAAATGATTCTTCAGGGAGCAGGAGCTGTCATGCCCGTTCTGACCTCGCGGCTCCCAGGGGCGGATTTTGCTCTGACTTCTAAATTCATAAGCTCTTCTGAGGCAACAGCAAAGAGAAGCAGGAAGGCATAGCACCTGCTCAGGGTCACGGTCCGTCCCAGAACCCAGGCTTTCCAAGTCCCTTTCCAAGGCCTTCCCAACTCTACTTTAGATGCTGTGGATGATACAACTCACTGGTAAAGCCCAGCGGAGTTATGACTCCAAAAACACACAACCGACTGTGGGCCGTCTCTAAAGCAATAACGGAAGCCTAGAGATTTCTAAAGCAAAATGTGTCATCTGAAAAGCTAGGAAAATCACAGCTGTCCTATCTGCCCTTATGGTAGTTGTGACAGCCAAAAGAAATGGTTGTCCATTAAAGCACTTCCCAGACTCCGCAGGTTGCACAGATATAAGGTGTTTGACTGCTTTTTTGCTAAGAACCAGTGAAGCAGCTACAGCCATAAACACAAGGCCACGTTGCGATGGTTAAGGGCTTCCTTGCTCTCCGTTTCAGAGAGGCCGCCATGCTGAGGCCCCACATTTTAAGAAGAGGGGAAATTGTTCCTGCGCTCAGGGAAAAGGCATCAGAAGTGTTCCATAGGAACGCTTCCATCGATAAAGTCATGTTCACCCTGGAATCCTCAGTTCTCTGTGTCAACACCGTAGCCTCGGCAAACGCAAAAGGCAACTAACTGGCTGGCCCCATTCATTCATGTAGCCATCCAATAAGCGTTCATCGAACACCCTTTCTGTGGAAGATATTATGCCAGGTGCTAATGGAGACACAGAAATGGATCAAATCCAGATTCGGCCCTCAAGCAATTTATAGGTTATTAAGAAAAGGAAACCACAATATAAAAGGGAAAGAGGAAAATAAACCTGTAATACAAGATAGAAATTGAAACGAGAGAGAGAGAGAGAGAAAGAAAGAGAGAGAGAGAGATAACACCCCTTGGAAGGTTAGAGGAGAGATCAGTTGCAACTAAAGGTTCCATAAGACACCAGGAAAGAGCTGGTCCTGAGCCAGACTGAAGAACAGGCACAGCCTTGGACCTGTGAGGTGGGGCGGATAGAGCAGATGGAGTAGGGAGGGAACATTGTAGATATGGTGGGGGATACAGGGACTTGCTTGAAGGGGAGAAGTTGGAAGAATATTTGGACTTGGGATCTTTGTGGCAACTGATAAATTCTCTTCTTTACCTCTAACTTCCTCCTGTATGTTTTTGGAAAGAATAATAAGATCCATCTAACATTGGGATGGCAAAAAAGACTTCTCTGTCTAGCTTACCAACTTCAATTAATGGGGAGCAGGGGCCACATTGAGTTGGTCAGCGCAATGGAGACAGTTATTTTCAAGTGCCTACTCCATAAATTACAATTTTATTATTATTACAGTGCCTTCCAGCTCCATGATTCTCAAGAGCCAAATATTGTTTGAAAGTTTTTAACATTTTAGACATAACTTTTTCTTAGTTAGAGTGCCCATGCCCAGGCTTTGTAAACAGAAGAGACAGAACTTAATTTAACCTCCAGGATGATTCATCCTCCAAAAAAGAAGGGATCAGACCTCACTGCGTCACTGCAAGCCAGGATCCATGGAGGCCCAACAATTATTAGCCCTAAACTCAGTGGCCCCAGATTGCTCTGTTCAAATTATTATTATTATTATTTTGTCTGTCTAGTGGCTGGGCATTCAGCACTCAGACATTTCATGCTCTCTGCATATCTACTTCCTTTATCCCATATTTGTTCTGTTTATTGCTTCTATTCTACATGGAAGTTAGATAAACAAGTTCTGCTGGAATTACAGATAAAATAAGAGTGTAAGCTCTGAGTAAGGGTCTAAGAGGGTTTCCTACATGTAAAGTATCTTGATATGTAGTTCCATCTGATCTGGCTGTTTAGCTGTTTAATTAAAGGTGTGTGGAGAGAGAGAGAAAGAGAGAGAGAGAGAATAAATGAAAGCAAGAGAGAGAGAGAGAGAAATGAATGTATGTCTGCTGGAAAGAATAGTAAGATCCATCTAACATTGGGATGGCAAAAAGACTTATTTACGTGTGCACACGTGTGCACATGTAAATAACCATGTGCTTTTCCCTTCTGGTTTTTTACTGTGTGTATGTGAATGCTCAGTTCAAGGTAAGTAAAATGTGACCATTTATAATTTGCCTAGAGAAATGAGGAAGCATCAAAAAATCAAAGATAAGAAGAAATGTTGTAGCCTCTTATATAAGAGGTCATTATGGGTGCCCCTGCTGCCATGCAGATTGTGTGCTGATTATAAGGTAGTTTAAAGAGCAGCCATTATCTCTGAGAAACAGCAGTTACAAGATTAGTCCAAATTCCCATGAGGCAACAGAAAGAAAATGATGGCTCTACTTAAGGTCCCCTGATCCCAGACCAGAGTTCCTTCAACTACAATGAAATGCTACCCACACCCAGCAGGCGTAGCTCAGTGGCTGAGTGGGGACCTATGGATCAGGAGGTCATGGTTTGATTTCTAGTCAGGGCACATGCCCAGGATGCAAGCTTCATGCAGGAGGCAGCCAGCCGATCAATGATTCTCTCTCATCATTGATGTTTCAGTCTCTCTCTCTCCCTTCCTTTCTAAAATCAATAAAAAAATATATATTAAAAAACAAATGCTACCCACATGATAACAGAAATCAAAGGAAATCCTGCTCCTCTTCAATTCTACCCTGCAATGG
This sequence comes from Antrozous pallidus, assembly GCA_027563665.1. Lineage (NCBI taxonomy): Eukaryota > Metazoa > Chordata > Mammalia > Chiroptera > Vespertilionidae > Antrozous > Antrozous pallidus. The sequence continues at coordinate 26,572,294 of CM050526.1, read as the reverse complement.
GAGGACATTTCACTGACGGATGTGGCTTTGGAGAAAGTCAATGCATCCCCAAATTCAACCAATGAGTGTGCTGAACAGAGTCACTGTAGAGCTTCTCACCAATATCATTGCTTGGGTCATGTTAGCAAGAATCTGTTGTAGCAGATCTGGCCCTGGGACCAGAAGTTTGGGAGAGATTTTCACCGTTAAATACTTAAGCACCCAACTCTACCTTAACTGCAATACTGTGATCCTACCAGGTTTGATTTTAGAACAAACTCGCATTGTCTCTGTGCTCCCAATCATTTAGTATTCAGGCCTGGGGCCTTGGGTAGTCAGAAGGTCATTGTTCTTTTCTCAGAACACACCTTTCTTCCTGCCCCGGCCTTTCTTGTTCAGTTCACTGTGTGCCTGGGCCCCTCCACCCAGGCCTGTGCCAGAACACTTAGGCATGCATGAGGTCCCACCCGCTGGCGTTCTGTGCTGCCTCTGCTTGGGGTGCTTAGCTGGAAAGTGGAGACAAGGTGACTACAGGGCATTCTAACTAGCCAGGCCCTTTCTTGTGGGAAGCTTGAGGAATTTTCAGCAAGGATCATGTTTCTGAAAGAAGAGTCAAATGGTGAGTGGTAATGTTAATAGCAAAAATGGTGCTGGTGATCCAGCTAGGAATTCCAACTCCTCTACAGGGTCGAAGACACACCTACCAGGTTGCACACCAGCAGCAATGGGGCGCTTACTGAGAGGACAGCCCTCAAACGCCTCCCCCCCAAAAAATATATGTGGAGGTCTTACCCCCCTCAGAATGGGATCTTATCTGGACATTGGGTCTCTACGGAGGTCATCAAGTTAAAATCAGGTCTTTAGAATGGGCCCAGATCCAACATGACTGGCATCATTATAAAAAGGAGAAATTTGGCCCTAGCTAGTTTGACTCAATGGATAGAGTGCTGGCCTGTGGATTGAAGGGTCCTGTGTTTGATTCCAGTCAAAGGCATTTGCCCAGATTGAAAGATCAATCCTCAATAGGGGGGCATACAGGAAGAAACCAACCAATGATTCTCTCTCATCATTGATGTTTCTATCTCTCTCTCCCTCTCCTTTCCTCTCTGATATATATATATATATATATATATATATATAATTTTTTTGAAAGAGTAGAAATTTGGACACAGAAATATGCATGCTCAGAAGCCAGCGAATGCCAAGGATTTAGGGCAAGCAGCAGAAGTCAGAAGAGACAAAGAAGGACTCTTGCCTTGAGCCATCCAAGAGACCATGGCCCTGCTGGCACCTTGACTGCAAACTTCTGCTCTCCAGAACTACAAGACAGTGACTTTCTATTATTTGAAGCCACACAGTTTTAGGCACTTTGTCTTCCTAGCAGTCCTAGGAAGCCAATCGACTCCCACACTCTTCAGCATATCATTACAGTGCCTCCATGAAAAGATGCAAGTTTAGAAGGGTTTGGCTGGGAATGTAACTCAAATAGGAAAGACAATCCTAGAAAATATTGATTATCAAGGAGGGAAGTAAAAGAAAATAAAGGAGGGGACAAATGGTGGTGGAAAGAGAATAGACTTGGGGTGATAAACCTACAATACAATAGGCAGATGATGGTTTATAGAATTATCTACTTGAAACCTGTATAATTTTATTAATCAATGTCACCCCACAGGTGATGGAACTGACTGGCCCCAACCCCACAGCTGAGAAAGAAAAGCAAGCCTTGAAACCTACAGCATTGGATAGCCCCAGGGTCTTTCCTGCCTCCTGTGACTTATTCAGCTTAAATTGGTACTAGTCCTTGTGACCAGTTTGATCTTGGGCTCTGTCTGCTGTCTCAGAACACAGAGCTCTTCTCCCTGGTGGCCTCATTTCCCCCTCCTGCGACTGTGCATGCTACTCAGCAGAGCTAATAGCTGCAACTCATTAATGTAAGAATTGCCTTGAGATAAGAACAAGAGTGCTGACCTTAAGGAATTCAGTGGATTGGACTTAAGGGGGGACTTGTTCCTAAAGGTGAAAAGGTGAAAACTCTGAACTTGGCACCTCTGATGCCATGGAGACTGTGATCTTGAAGCTGTTGCTCTGCAGCTGAGCAGACCCATGCATGCTACCTCTACTGCTTAGGAGAACTATGAAAGTGAAAGCCCCTCTTGTTTTCCGTGCTGGAGGTGGAGAAGAACATCAGTGTTATGGTTCAATCCATCACTTCACATCATTTAAGCATAGCTCTGGAATGAAGCAAACTGAAGGTGACGATTAATTGCACAGGTTTCAAGATGGCAGACTCCAAGAGGGGAGGAATATTGTGTCTGCAATTGCCTTTATTCATTGTTTAGCTCACCCTTCCAGAATGAGAAATGTTTGTGGCTAGCTTTGCATTATGTTTATCATGGAACCTTGCTTGGTAACCTCCAAACTCCCCTACTTAGCATCCAAAGCTCTTCACAAACTGGCCCTGACTTCTTTCCCACTAGACTCCCATCCACTCTTCTACGTAACACCTCCCATCTGTTAAAATAACAAAATTCAATCAAGTAAATCTGAAGATCTAATTGGATTTGTTAAGCTATTAACAAATCAGGCAGCATCCCACCTAGTAACTAGAAAGGTGCTCTGATGGGTTGTACAAATGGGAGGTTTTTATAGGAAGAGGGTTGGGCAAGAGAGCTATTAACAAAAGAAAAGAAGGGATTATATTTGGTGCTAGGATATCACCTTTTTCTTGGGAGGGGTGGCAATCATTCTTTCTTTGGGGGAATGAAAAGGGCTCATATTACAGATTACCTTACTGATACTTAACTGACCAGAAAATTCCAGACTGGTTGGTTAAAATCACATTTTTGGGAGAGGCTGAAACAGCAAATAGATCAGGTATTAAATATATGTTTGGGCTCTAGCCAGTTTGGCTCAGTGGATAGAGCACTGGCCTATGGACCAAAGAGTCCCAGGTTCGATTCCAGTTGAGGGCATGTATCTTGGTTGCAGGCTCCTACTTGTATCCCGGTTGGGGCTCCAGCAGGAGGCAATCAATCAATGTGTTTCTCTCACATCAATGTTTATGTTTCTCTCTGTGTTTCCTTCTCTCTTCCACTCTCCCTAAAAGTCAATGGAAAAATATCCTCTCATGAGGATTAACATACACACACACACACACACACACACACACACACACACACACACACTAGAGGCCCAGTGCATGAAAATTCATGCACTCGAGCGGGCGGTTCCTCAGCCCGACCTGCCCCGTCTCACAGTCTGGGAGCCCTCAGGGTTGGGAGGCAACCCGATGATCACACCTCTGCTGCTGCCACTGCCAGCCACACAAGCCTCAGCCAGCCCTGGTTACCTGAGCCTCAGGTAGCCCTGGGTGGCTGGGCAGCCGCCATCTGAAGCTTGCCTGTGCCCTGGGTTGGCCCTGGACGGCTGGGGACTAAGGGGACAGGGAAATTCCAGAGGCAGGCATGCAGAACAGTAGGACCTGCCTGGGGGCGGGCCTGGCCTTGCCACACGCCTGCCACCCCAGCAGAGCTGAGGGGACTGGGCCATCTTGTGGCTGTGGGTGCCACCATCTTTGAGGGTGGGGCAGTCAATTAGCATATCCACTCCTCATTGGCTGTGGGTGCTGCCATATTTGTGATGGCATGAGGGTCAATTAGCATATTCCCTTTATATTAGATAGAGTATGTTTGGTATCATAAAATTTTAGCACAAAATTTGGGGGCTGTGGATTTTCTCTTTAACAATTCTAACCAAATGACTCCAAAATATGTTTGGCACTTTCCAATCTTCATGTCTCCTTGCTTGAAATACCTTCCTGCCAGAATCCCATCAGAGCTTAACACAGACATCGGCATCTGCATGAACACTGTCTGTAGTCTTAAATTTTATTTTTAAGCAACGATATTAAATTTCTGCCACGTGTTGAGACAATATTATCTTCTTGGCAAATCCTACTTTTTGAACTAATTCTAATTATATGAATCTACTCAAAATAAGCCTAATACCTCTTCCCAATAACTGTTGTTCAAGTATCTAAAGATAGACATCGCTTCCCATTCACTTCCCTCACAGCACCCCCTCACTCCTAAGCCTTCAACTAAACAACTCTCATTCCTCCCAATGTAAATGATAATTTACCATCCTCCTCATAACCCTTGCTATAATTCCATGAAGTAGGTATTGTGCATTATTTCTACTATACAGATGAGAAAACGGAGAGTGTGGGAGGTTAAGTATCAGGGTTTGGACCTGAATCCATCTAACTTTATTTTTAGTTTTAAGTATATTTTTATTGAGTTCAGAAAGGAAAGGAAAGGGAGAGATAGAAACGTCCATGATGAGAGAAAATCACTGATAGGCTGCCTCCTGCACACCTACACTGGGGATCAAGCCCCAAACCTGAACATGTGGCCTGACCAGGAATCATACCATGACCTCCTGGTTCATAGGTTGATGCTCACCCACTGAGCCATGCTATCTGGGCAAGTCCATCAACTTTAAAGTATATGGCCTTAACCACTTTGCTATATTGCCGTCCATGTGTTCACTCTTCTTTGGACAGTCTCCAGTTTTGATATCTCTCATTAAATGTGATAGCCAGAATGGAACACAATGTTTGTTGTACATGTCTGCCCAGCACAGAGTGCAGAGTTCTCTTACAGTTAACATAGCCCAAGGCAATCTCGGTATTCCTGGAAGCTTCATCACATGGCTAACTAACACCAATTAAAACCCTTGGTCTATTTCCACCTGGACTGCTGTAAAGTCAAGTATTATTTATATATTATCAATTGTCTATCATGTGTAAATAAAAGACTGGACTATGGATACAGGACTGGATTCAACATTAGATATGGCACACCCTGCTCTCAAAGGAGAAAGTGAAAGAAGAGGGAGGGTAGATTGGGGAGCATGAGAGATGATGTCACTGGTTTCCAACCATATCACTGGCATTGAGTCGCTGTCAGGTGGAGAGATCTTATGGAGACTCAATCCTTTTCCAACTGTGTGACTATTTTCACTTTGTGACTATGTAATCCCTGTTGACTGAGCAGAAGGGCAGGTCAGAGGGTTATAAACCTTGTATGTCTTCTCATGGCCCTGTAAACCTAATTTATTTTCACCTTGAGTTAAGGACTTTCCTTCTATTTGTACTTTTTGTATCTTATATATTTCTTTCCCAACTTTAAAAGTATTTTATTTTGGCCCTGGCCAGGTAGCTCAGTTGGTCGCAGTAACATTCCAATAGGCAAGATTGTGGGTTCAGTCCATGGTCAGGGCACCTATAAGAATTATGTATAGCTTAATATTCAATTAATATAAATATAAGTGGGACAGCACCTTTCTCTCTCTCTTTCTCTTTCTCTCTCTCTCTCTCTCTCTCTCTCTTTCTCCTTCTTTAAGTCAATAAAAAAATTTTTAAGTCTTTTATTTTGTTGCTTAACCTGATTCTACAAGAATCAAACTCCACAATGCCAACACTGCCAAGCTTTGACCCTCCCACAAATGGAATTGACATGCCTTCTATTTCACTGAAAAAGTAAGTGGGAATTGACCTCAGATAAGTAGTTTTGTCATAGAGATACAAGCTCAGGCTGGGAAAGCCATGTCTGGCTTGTTCATCACTGACTCCCAGAACATAGCACCAGGCTTAACACAGAGTGAAGGCTACATCAACCCTTATATAAATCAATAGATTTGTTAAAATCCTTGTACAGTTTCAAACCATAACCTATTAGAATATCCTACCTGGAAAGAATCTTAAAAGTCATTTAACTCAACATCCTCCCTTCATAGGATCAGAATATGAGACCCAAATAGGAACAATTCTTTACTTTAAATCATCTCCTTGGAGGGCAGGAGTTGGGGGCGGGGGGTGAGGAGACAGATCAATGGCTCAAACTATTTCCTAACACAGAGCACTTTCCACCACACCAAACAATGGACACTCTCCATTATGTTATCCACACCAGACTGTGCTACTGTTATCTACCCTGGGGGATACTGTGGAAACCCCAATTAAGGCAGAAGAAATACCTTTTCTTTCTGACGCAGAGGCCAAATACTCTTGGGTGAGTGAAGATAAATCCCCAGCTCCTTAGGCACTCAATTTGTCATAATAAGGGAAGTAATTTTAACAGCAAGTTCCAGAAAGTAGCTCTGGGGTCTTACAGGATTGGGGGAGAGGGGCAAAAAGTCTTCCATCATCCTTTAGACATAGTAAGTGGCCCCAAAGTAGCTCTCCAGGGTCCTAGACCACATCAGAGGCCTGTGCATCCTGAATATTAAATGCTATAGATTGCTGAGTACCTACCAAGTGCCAGCTCCCCATCCTGGGGTTTTACATTCTTTATTTCAAATCCTCATGACAACCCTGCATGCTAGTCTTTAGTAGCCTATTTTCCAGAAGAGGAAATAAAGATCCAGAGTGATCAAATAATTTTCCCAAGGTAATATATGGAGAAGCCAATATTGAAACCCATGTCTAGCCATCAAGTCCATACATTTTCCACATCATCAAACTGCTTGCCCCAAAATCTTTCCTACATTATTTCAAGTTTAACCTCAAGTAGGCCCCAAACAAGTTACCCAGAAAACTATGAACTTGGCTACCACTCCTATCTGCAGCCTTTCCCACTGGCTATTCCAGACCAAACTCCCCGGGGATTCCTAATGCAGCCTACATTTGCAGCTCTCTTCTGCAAGAACTATCTGCCCCGAATTGTTCTATTTATTTAACCATATTACAGAATCAAAACCAAGGTGACTTCAAGGATACATTTAACTCATTCAGTACGACCACAACCAGGGCGGTGCCTATGGTTTTCTTTTTTCCTCCTTAAAGAAATGAGGATCACAACAACAAACAAGTTATATTTTCCTGGATACCCATAGAAATGTATTGTTGTCTGTTTTTACATGTATAGTACCATTTTATCAGCACCATGATTTCTGACCACCAGAGCAAACCAGCCACTGCACTGTACAGTGTAATTTGTACATAAAGGAATAATTCATTTTTTGTTTATTGTGGTATACTTAATATCAAGTAAAAGGCACCCTTTTAAAGTACACAAGTCTATGAATTTTTATTATGCAATTTGTTATTATGGTCTAAATTGTGCACACCCAAACTCCTAACCCTCAACATGACTGTATTTGGAGATAGGGCTTCTCAGGAGGTAATTACTGTTAAATGAGTTTATTAAGGGTGGACTCTAATCTAATAGGAAGAAGAAAAGATACCAGGAGTGAGCGCGCACAGAGGAAAGGCCATGTAAGGACACAAGAAGGTGGCCATCTGCAAGCCAGGATAATCAGCCTCAGAGGCAATCAACCCGCCAGCACCTTGATCTCAGACTTCTAGCCCAAGAGAAAATTACATTTCTGTTGTTCAAACCATATTGCCTGTGGAATTTTGTCATGGCAGCCCTAGCCTACAATTACAATTGTGTAACCCCCATCAAAATCAAGATACAGAAATTCCCATCATTCCAAATGTTCTCTCTTTGAGGTCAATCCTCTTCCCCCACTCCAGTCCCTGGCAACCACTGATCCGAATTCTGTTCCTATAGTTTTACCTTCGCAGAATGTCATACAAATAGAATCATATAGTATCTAGCCTTTTGAGTCTGGCTTTTTTCACTTAGCATTATTATGCTTTGAGGTTCACCTATGTTGCTATATGGATAATATACATTTTAAAAATTTTTATCGATTGGTTTCAGAGAGAGAAACATTGATTTGCTGTTCCATTTATTTATGTGTTCATTGAATTGTATGTGCCATGACCAGGGATCACACCTGCAATCTTGGCATATTGGAATGGTTCTCTAACCAACTGAGGTACCCAGGCAGGGCCAATCATTGTTTTTATAAAGATGTTTGGGGAATGGATGAGCTAAAGAAAGGATAAAGGGGGAGAGACGAGAGGTAGAGAGAGAAAAAAGAGGAAAGAAATAGGACAATAATTTTAGGGTAAAGTGATGTTGACTCAAGAATCAGGTATTTAAGAAATTACATGCACACAAAATACGGCACCATTATTTTAGATTTCCCCAAAATTTAGTCTAGAAAATTGTTCCCTTCTCTCTGTGGCCTTAGATCAGGATTGAGATCATGTTTCCAGGATCCTAATATCCTTAGACTGAGGAGGCCTCACTCCCACTTAGTTTTATTAAATCTATCAATTTATTCTTTATCCCACTGCCCTCCTCCCCACCCCCCCCCAGCTCTCTCATATGTTCATTATATGTGTTTAGATGTGTAGTGCTGATCTGTGTGTTCAGCTGCTTTAAATATATATATAAATGGTATTATGGTTAGAGAGCTTGTACTGTTTCTTTGGCACTCAGCAAGATGTTTTTTAAGACCTATCCATAATGAGTTCATGTGCAGTGCTTTGTAAACTGTCAAAACTCTACAAATATTTACTATGGGTAGTAATATTCATGGAATAGTATTAGTAACTAGAGGCCCAGTGCACAAAAATCATGCGGGGGGTGGGGGGGAATCCCTCAGCCCAGCCTGCACCCTCTCGAATCAGGGACCGCTTGAAGGATGTCCGACTGCGCATTTAGGCCCGATCCCAATAGGCCCAGTAGGATTGGGCCTAAACGGGCAGTCGGACATCCTTCTCACAATCCAGGATTGCTAGCTCCAAGCTGCTCGCCTGCCTGCCTCTCTGATTGCCCCTAACCGCTTCTGCCTGCTAGCCTGGTCACCCCCTAACCACTACCCTGCCAGCCTAATTGATGTCTAACTCTCCCCTGCCAGCCAGTTTGGCCCCAACTTCCCTCCTCTGCCAGCCTGGTCACCCCTAACTGCCCTCCCCTACAGACTTGATCTCCTCCAACTGCCCTCCCTTGCAGGCCTGGAACCTCCCACTGTCCTCCCCTGGTGGCCATCTTGTGGTGGCCATCTTATGTCCACATGGGGGCAGCCCTCTTTGTGTTGGAGTGATGGTCAATCTGCGTATTACTCTTTTATTAGATAGGCTAGAGGCCTGGTGCATGGGTGGGGGCCAGCTGGTTTGCTCTGAAGAGTGTCTCAGATCAGGGTGGGGGTTCCCTTGGGGTGTGGAGCAGCCTGGGTGAGGGGCCTATGGTTTGCAGGCCAGCCATACCCCCCAGCAACCCTAGCAGATGCCCTGGGATCTGGGATTAATTTATGTTCTGCAATTGAAACTTTGTAGCCTGAAGCAGAGCCAAGCCTTCTGCTTGCTCTGTGGCAACAGCCATTTCTATTTGAAACTTTGTAGCCTAGAGTGGAGGCCTAGGCTAGGGATACAGAGGTTTGGCTTCTTCCTTCACCCAGGCAACCCTAGCCTCTTCTCTCTCCAGCTCCATTGCTGCTGCCATTTCTGTTGGGATTATGTATCTTCTATCATTGAAACTTTGTAGCATTGAGTGGAGGCCTAGGCCTGCAACAGCAGGCGGAAAGCTTGGCTTCCTCTGTTGCTGGGGAAACCCAAGCCTCCCTCCTGCTCTCAGTGGCAGCAGCCATCTTGGTTGGGGTTTGTTTGCATAATTTGCTCCGAATTGGCCGGTGGGCATGGCTTGATCTGAGGTAAGGTCAATTTGCATATTACTCTTTTATTAGATAGGATAATAGTAATTATTCAAGAAATCTTTTTGAGCACCTACTGAACTCTAAGCACTTTTGAAAACGCTGTGTATAGCAAAATAATTTCTAAAAGCTGCAGCTCTTCAGACTGATGGTTGCCAGAGGGGTAGGAGGCAGGGGGAAGCTGTGTGAAAAAGGCAGAGGATTAAGAAGTACAGATTGGTAGTTTCAAACAGTCATAGGGATGCAGAGTATAGCATAGGGAATAAAGTACAGCATTGGGAATATTGTAATAACTGTGTATAGGGCCAGGTGGGTACTGGAGATTGGGGGGAACATTTTGTAAAGTATATCATTGTCTAACCACTATGGTGCACACTGGAAACTAATAGAAAATATTATTGAATGAAAACTGTAAAAAATGAATAATTAAATGACTTATTTGAGTTTTTAAATACTTATTTGTGAAGAAGTATAGTAAACAAATAATTGCATAATTAACTCCATAAATATAATTGTAATTATCCTAAATATGTAAAAAACTAAGTGAGTCAAGCCAATATGGCTCAGTGGTTGGGGGTCGACCTCTGAACCAAGAGATCATGGTTTGAGTCCTGGTCAGGGCACATGCCTGGATAGTGGGCCCCAGTGGGGGATGTGCAGGAGGCAGCCGATCAATGATTCTCTCTCATCACTGATGTTTCTATCTCTCTCTATCTCCCTTCCTCTATGAAATAAATAAAAATATAATTAAAGGAGAAAAAGAAAAAGAACGAAGTGGGATGAGAGTTTCTAAACATGAAGACTCGGAGACAGCTTCTCTGAAGAGGGCACACTTAAGCCAACTTTCATCCCTTGAGCTTACTCATAAAAGATCCTGTAAACCACGTATACTGTGCATATATCAGATGGGTTTTGCAATTTTTTCAGAAGGGTAAGTTTGAACAAAAGAAATCCAGGACTGAGCTGTAGAAAATTGAGTCCAACGACTGCTTTAGACCCAATTTAGAGAGATGAGTCAAACCCAGGCGACGTGCAGATGAGTTAGAGCTACGCGGACAGCTCACTGAAACCCAGAATCATCTACCAGTGAGTCAGCTTCTGATCGCATGCAAGTGAATGTCATCAGGAGCACATCAGCATCATCAGGAGAAAGACTAATTAACTCCTATGATCATGCATTGTGACACTTAGCTCGCTTGGACGGAGGAGCAGTCAGAGACAGTACGTAATAGAACATCCAGACGAAAGATCGATTCATTACTCTCAGCTTTCGTACTGATTTGCGCCCAGAAAAAAAGAAGTCCAAGTTCAAAACATAAGATTAAGCAGTTCACTGACTAAGCAGTTCACACTGCATTAATTTCAATTTCATATAACGTATGAAGGAGGAAAAAAAAGAGGAAAATGCACAATCTGAAAATAGGGAGCACATGCCCAACTTGGTTAAGTGTTGTCCCACATACCCCAAGAGGTCCCTAGTTCCATTCCCAGTCAGGGCACATGCCCAGAGTTGGGTCTGGATTCCCAATAGAGTGTATACAGGAGGAAGCTTCTCTCTCTCTCTCCCTCTCTCTCTCTCTCTCTCTCTCTCCTTCTTCCTCTCTCTCTCTCCAATAAAAAAAGCATATTTAACAATCCTATCTAATAAAAAAATAATATGCAAATTGACCATACCTCTGCTACAACCACAAGCCATGCCCACAAGCCACACCCACCAGCCAATCAGGAGTGAATATGCAAATAAACCCCAACCAAGATGGCTGCAGCTACTAAGAGCAGGAGGGAAGCTTGGATTTCCATGGCAATGGAGGAAGCCAAGCTTTCCGTCAACCCTTGCCAGTCTAGGCCTCCACTCAATGCTATAAAGTTTCAGTTATAAAAGATACATAAATCCCAAAAGAAATGGCAGCAGCCATGGAGCTGGAGAGAGCAGAGGCTATGGTTGCCCCCAGTGATGGAAAAAGCCAAGCTTCTGCAGCCCTGGTAGCCTAGGCCTCCACTCCAGGCTACAAAGTTTCAATTATAGAAGGTAAATAAATTCCAACAGAAATGGCTGCTGCCACTGAGCGAGTAAAATGCTTGGCTCTGCTCCAGGCTACAAAGTTTCAATTATAGAACATAAATTAACCCCAGAACCCAGGGCTTCTGCTTGGGTTGCTGGGGAGCATAGCTGGCCTGCAAACTACCACAGGCTCCTCACCCAGGCTGTCCCACACCCCAAAAGGACCCCCACCCTGGTCTGGGACACCCTTCAGGGCAAACCACCAGGCCTCTATTTTATCTAATAAAAAAGTAATATGCAGATTGACCATCACTCCAACACACAAGAGGGCTGCCCCCATGTGGTCAAAGATCCTTCCCCCATGTGGACACAAGATGGCCACCACAAGATGGCCAGCAGGAGAGGGCAGTTGGGAGGGACCAGGCCTGCAAGGGAAGGCAGGTGGGAGTGATCAAGCCTGCAGGGGAGAGCAGTAAGGATGACCAGGCTGGAAAAGGAGGGAAGTTGGGGGTGACTGGGCCTGCAGGGAAGGGCAGTTGCGGGGAACCAGGCCTGCAAGGGAGGGCAGGTGGGAGTGATCAAGCCTGCAGGGGAGGGCAGTTAGGGGTGACCAGGCCAGCAGAGGAGGGAAGGTGGGGGCAAACAGGCTGGCAGGGGAGTAGTTAGGGGGTGATCAGGCTGGCAGGCAGAAGCGGTTAGGGGCAATCAGGGAGGCAGGCAGGTGAGCACTTGGGAGCCAGCAGTTTTTTATGAGAGGGATCCCAGATTGGAGAGAGTGCAGGCTGGGCTGAGGGACAAGGACCGCCCCCCCATGCACGAATTTTGTGCACCGGGCCTCTAGTGAATAAATAAAAATAAAAACAAGGAGCACATACCCAAATGTGGATGTTGAGAGAGCAGGCAAATACAGCTCTCTTCCTGTTCGATTCGGGATTAGTGCATATACAAATAATTTTCCTTTCGGTTAGAAAGCCAGATAAAGATCTTGGGAACTGTAAACAAGATTTTGTTGACAACTGTCATCCAGCTATATAAACACTGTTCTTCGCCTATGCCTTTTGTAATGATCTGGACTTTCGTGAAAACTGCCTGGCTTATCTCATAACCTACTCCTACCCCATGAACTAATGTCTAAAGAGTCTGTGTCCCTGTGTTGGAGGAAAAACATGACATTACAACTGCTTATTGATCTGCAATCCTCTGATAACAAAATCTGAAATTGCAGACCACTATGCAGAATTCACCAAAATGTGTGACGTCCAATGGTGCCTACAAGACTAAAGGTCACAGTTTATGCAATATATTCCAAAAGCTTCGCAGTCTGACATTTTGATATATTGAAATGCATGGAGATGTAATACCAAAGGTGGCTAGAAAGTAATGACATTTACTGTTAAGCCCCAAGGAGTAAACTTAATTATTTTTTAATCTTACCTAACATCTTACTGTTGGAATATGATTCACAGGAACAAATATTTAATAAGCCTTCCTGGTACATTCAAGAGGGAAACAAAAATCAATATAATGCAGACTTTAGTAAGCTTTTTGAATATGAATATTCCAAAGACTCCTACCAAACCTACTTCCTTGGAAAATTTCCTTTGGTATAAAAGTTTCCACTGAATGATCAGCTGGTAATGATCCTTCTAATGGAGAGGAGAAGAAGTAGGTTTGGCTCTAACTTGTCCTGTCTTTTCCAGCCTGACTTCCTTTTCACAGGGGAACTGACTGGGTCAAACCAGAAGGCAAATTCCCATGATGCCATGCTGGTAGATCAAAGGGTATATAAACTGTAGGTTGTTCCAGATATCACCCAATGAAGAGCGATCCCACTGCCATGCTTGATCAACTAACTGCTCTGAACACCTGTGTTGTTTACTGTTAACACCTGGAGACCTGCTATTGATGATAGACTGGGTAAACACACTGTGGTATATTCAGTCCTGCAGGAAGAATGGGGAGGGATGGGGATTCTCGAGGAGCTAGAGATGTTCTATTTCTTGGTCTCAGTGCTGGTTACAAGGGTATGTATGCTCAGTTCTTAAAAATCCATTCTAATTAGTCAAGTTGGTTAGGTAGTGTACATATATGCACTGTTTGCTATATACTTCGATAAAATGTTTAAAAAATAAACCAAATTGGGGACCACCACTGCCATTCTCAGTGCAAAAATCCTCAGTTGGGCAAATACTGAACTTGCCAAGGGACCTATAGGAACAGCTATAGAGGAGAATGCCTTCCTTGTCTCTTCCAGCTTCTGGTGGCTCCAGGAGTCTTTGGCTTGTTGCCCCTTGCTCTAATCTCTGCCTCTGTGGTCACACTGTCTCCTCCTCTCAGCTCAAAACTCCTCTGCTTCTTTCTTTTAAAGATATGCCATTTAGTGTATTTCCCGGCGTATAAGACGACTTTTAAACCCAGGAAAATCTTCTCAAAATTACCATATTTAAATCAAATCTGATGTTTGTTTGTTTGTTTGGGGGGTTTTTATTTGTTGTTGTTTTTTTTTGGTTTTGGGTTTTTTTGGTGTACATTGGAAGAGAGGTAGTCTTATAAGGTGAGTATATCCCAAACTCTATATTTTAACTGGAAAAGTTGGGGGTTGTCTGATATGCCCAGTTGTCTTATACGCCAGAAAATAAGGTACATTACTCAAGAAGAATTTACTAAGGAAGAAAAAAAATGATTTTCCTCTATTCATTTTAGGTTAATTGATTGGGGGCCATGAACATGAGATTGACAAAAGACACTAACAAGAGAATAACAAACAGAAGTTTTTTAACACGTGCATTGTGCATTCACACGGGAGTATTCAGTGATAAGGAGCTCAAATAATGGTTAGAACTTGAGCTTATATAGTATCTTAAGAAAAGAACAATAAATTTGTAGAGAATTGACAAGACCAAGGCAAAGGACTGAGTTTTTAGGGGCAGCAAATTGTGGGGAGGTGAATATATGGGGGAAACTATGGAAAATAAGGGCTAATTGGTCAAGTTCGTTAGGTAGGTACCTCTGGTGTCAGCTAAGAGCTGGTAGGAGTCTGAAGTTGTCTCTGTTCATTAAGAATCATCCTGACCATCTTAGTAGCGGGGGGAAGGCAGAGAGTTTTTCTTGGGTCTGCTTTTCTCAATTGCTGTTAGCTTAAAACAATCCTCATGTCAGAGGGACATGCTGTGGGGTGGCGTACTCTGAACCCTGCAGATCCAAGATTCAACACGTTCTTTCTCGGAATCCTTTGGAACACTTATTTCTTCCAAGTTACGGAAGGAAAATACAGCCTTTGACCCTCCTACTGCAATGTGGGTGGGTGTGGGCAGGGGAGCATCTGCCCTAGAAAGAGATTCAAGGGAGACTAATCTTCATCTCCCAGTCCTGGTGGCCCAGATCTGAACACTTGAGGCTTTTGCAATAAGCAGGGTCAGGTTTCAAAGATCACTATCTCCATGAAGCTCCATTGCTGTTTTGGAAAAAGTTAGAAAATCCTTCAGCTAACAAATGTTCTTAGGCCTAGCAACATATAACCGACTGAATGTGTTTTTCTGTTTAACCCTTATCCTGTCCCTCTCTGTATCCTCTTCCTGTACCTCAGCGTATCGTCTGGAACCACCCCCAACCCCCCAAATAATTTAAAGAACCAAGCTATTAATTGAAGAAATTGTGCCCGGCTGGCATGGCTCAGTGGTTGAGCATCGACCTATGAACCATGAGGTCACAGTTCAATTCCTGGTCAGGCCACATGCTGGGGTTGCAGGGCTTGACCCGCAGTGTGGGGCATGCAGGAGGCAGCTGATCAATGATTCTCATCATTAATGGTTTTATCTATCTCTCCCTCTCCCTTCCTCTCTGAAATCAATAAAAATATGTTTTTTAAAAAGAGGAATTGTAATAGAGGACCCAAAAATGCATAGGAAAAGGAAAGGAATGGTTATCTCCTCTTCACCACAGACCCTTACTTAAGTTCTAAAGGAAATACGTGGAATTTAGCATAAGGGAAAAAGGAAGAAAATAACATTAAGTGAGCGCCTTCTATCTCCTGGCCTTTTTCTAGCTCTCTTCACAGCCACCCTGTGAAATAGATGTTATTGGCCCCTTTAAAAGATATGAACACAAAAGCCAGCAGGTACAAACAAATGTCCACCGCCAGATGAATGGATAATCAAAATACAGTACCTACATTCACTGAAATATTATTCAGCCTTAAAAAGGAATGCAATTCTGATACATGCTACAACATGGATGAGATATTATGCTAAATGAAATGAGTCAAACACAAAAGGATAAATATAGGATTCCACTGTCAACATTAGAAACGCCCAAACCTGTACAGAATTTTTTATGACTTTATTTGAGTCAAACTGACAACATGTGCCAGGGAGCAAGATGTTACCCAACACTCTAGAGAATGAAAGTTTCACGCTTCTTTTACACTGCATTTGAAATGAAGCAAGGAAGATTCCATCGAGATGGGAAAAAGCAACGCAGGGGTTGGATTACAGGAGAACTAACAAAATAATGTGCTCTCCTGAGGGCATGTCAAAGGTGTGGTCACCTAGATACACAAGACAAATGGACAGGGCTGGCTTAAAATCTTTCACCAAAGAAGTCACAGGCCTGGGGTATGACTACTCACCAGGACCTACCTCCCCAATTTATGATCAAGTCACCTTGTAAGGTTACTTTTCAGGGACGCATCCCATTTTTATGTTTTGTTTTGTTTGTTTTTGTTGTTGTTGTTGTTGTTGTTGCTCACAACACATGTATGAAGTACACAGACTAAGCAAATCCATAGAGACGGAAAGTAGAATAGAGGTCACCAGAGGTTGAAGGTAGGGGGAGAGGGGCTGTGATCCTTTAATGGGTACAGACTTTCTGTTTGGAAAAAGACCTGAAAATAGTAGTGATACTTACACAATGTTGTGAATATGCTTAATGCCACTAAATTATACAGTTAAAAAATGGTTAAAATGGTAAAATTTATGTTATGTGTATCTTATTACAAATTTTTAAAGGCCATAGAAATTGTGAAATTAATTGTCCAAAGCGCACAGCTATTATGAGGGGAAGCCAGGGTTTGACCCCATCTGTGTGACATGGAGAAAAAACAAACAAACCACTAGATAGTAATACTACTGATATTCAGAAAAAACAGAAATTGTTGAATAAACATTAGCTTCTCATGCCTACTCCAAGCTAATTTCCTGACCTGAGGTGGTTTCTCAGACGCCAAGTGGGTGAGTGAAAAAAATGTAAACACATCTCTACTGAATATTATTTAACCACATCCTCATAAGCGTCTTCTGTATCATCCCCTGCTGTGTCATCCCCTGGCTCTACCTCTGTTTGCACTTTGACAATAATTAAAGGACAAAATTAAATAAATCAACATGGATCCTAAAGTCTATAAATAATAGCCTTGATGAGAGTAAATGGTTAACCATTGAACAACATAGAAGTTAGTAGCACCAACCCCCCATTCTGTGTATTTGAAATTTAACTTTTGACTCCCCAAAAACTTAGTTGCCCCTTGGTATCCCTGAGGGATTGGTTCCAAGATCCCCGGCAGATACCAAAGTTCGTGGATGTTCAAGATCCGTACATAAATTGATGCATTTAATTGGCCTTTCATATTCATGATCTCCCAGTCATGAATCAAAAACAGTACAGGCATTTATTTATTTTCTCATTCCACAGAGAATTGGACCCACACAGTTCAAACCGGTGTTATTCAAGGGTCAATTGTAGAGTGATTCCCTTTAGCCAGTGTTAGAGAATTTTGAGAAGTCACTAGACTGTAACACTCAAGTTCATCTTTGTCTCCCATTCTAGTGTCTGGCATGATATCTAGCCAATAGCAAGACTTGGAAATTTTTTACTTAATTGAAATAAATTTTAACTCCAAACTTGACAGTAGGTACTTGATATAATCAGCCTAGATACTGAATTATCCAAAATCTCTCATAGAAATCAGCGATCTATGGGTTTTTTGGTTGGTTGGTTTGTCTTGTCCCATGCTCCTGTTACCACCATCACCACCTCTGCACACAGAGATTCACTCTCCTTTTTGTACCATGTCCTGGGCATGTTTATTAAAAGACCACTGAAGAGAGTTTAAGTACTGTATTATTTCTTGGTAATAATACTACCTAATGTTGACAGCCTGACATAATATTCCTACCCAAAGAACAATAATTCGATATGAAGTACTCTGCTTGAACTAGGAAGCATTGTATTTTTGCTCAGAATAATTATCCTAGATATAATAAAGCCTTTAAGTCTAGTTTCCATTTTATAGAAAATATGCCAGACTGAGGAATAAGTTAAATAACAGCACAAACAATTAGACAATGAGAGAATGTAAGACATATATCAAGAAGATTGGCCTTCTTATTCCAAAATATCAATGCCATGGGGAAGTAAGGGGCAGGGTGGGCTACTGTTCCAGATTAGAGGAGACTAAAGAGATATCAAACCGCTTATGTGAACATTCAGTGGATTCTGGTTCAAAAAAATACTATAAAATGAGCAATTAAGAACATCTGATTATGGATCAGAAATTAGTTATTAGGAAATTATTATGCCTTTTCTTTTTTAAAAAAAATACATTTTATTGATTTTTTACAGAGCAGAAGGGAGAGGGATAGAAAGTCAGAAACATCGATGAGAGAGAAACATCGATCAGCTGCCTCTTGCACACTCCCCACTGGGGATGTGCCCGCAGCCAAGGTACATGCCCTTGACCGGAATCGAACCCGGGACCCTTCAGTCCGCAGGCCGAAGCTCTATCCACTGAGCCAAACCGGTCTCGGCTATTATGCCTTTTCTTATTATGATAATGATACAGTTATAAAGGAAACAATCCTTTTTAAAGCATGAAACCTGAGGTATATAGAGCTAAAGTTCATGATGTCTTACACTTATTTTCAAAAGATCTAGAAAAAAAATGAAAAGAAAAGGTACACATATCCACATACATTTGCCCTGTATGTAGATAAAGCAAATACAGCAAAATGTTAAACAGTTGTTATTTCTGGATGTTGAGCATTTGGATGATCATTGTACTATTCTCTCAACTTTTCCGTATATTTAGATATTTTCTAAATTAAAATTTATTTTAAAAATAAATATCAACAAAAAGACAATAAAAAATAGCAAAATAAAAGTGACAACAACAAAATAGCTAGTCTCCTGACTGTGTGCTAAGTGCCAGGCCATGTTCTAAGACTTGATATGAGCAACTCATGTGATCTCTCCAGCAATTCTATGAGATATTCTTCTCACTTCAGTGAAGAAGAAAATATTCAATTTTGGAGCACAGATCCCCCCAAGAAAGAAGATGGGGGCCATTCCAAAGCCAATTCCTGACAGGACTAATGTGAATTCTTCCACTTACCATAAATCTCCAAAACAAACATCATGCAAGCACACATGGAAATCCCCACCTACATTCCAGGTTGTTCAGTGCCCTCCTGACCCAAGGAATGCATGTCTTCTCTTTTTGCCCCTTAAACATTTACTAATGCAGCTACTGATAGTGCTAGAGCGCCATCTCTTAGGAAGTTGTGCAATACAGTGACCTCAATCCTGCCAGAATACTGTTTGATCTATAAGTTAGGGGTCAACTCATTCAGTTTTGGAAGCAGGAACGGAAAGCAGTCAAGTGGGCTCTGAAGCTAATGGCTATGAGACCCAGAGGCTGTAATTGTACCTTGCTGGCCCTTCTCTTGAGAAATGAAAAGTTTGGCTACAAAAAAATAGTAAGATTCTTTCCAACTTTGCCTTGCTGTACCCAGAGCTTAAAAAACCAGTTTCACAACCAGTCTCTCTTCTATGTTATTGAATTGTGAAATTTTGTAAAGAAAGTTTCTCACAACTAGACAAATCTCTTCTAAAGTTTTATGGTTCTATTTTAAAAGTGTCCTCCATGTCTGGCTGGTGTGACCCAGTGGTTGAGAATCAACCTATGAGCCAAGAGGTCATGGTTCCATATCAAGTCAAGCCACATGCCGAGGTTGCAGGCCCCATCCCCAGTAAGAGACAAGCAGGAGGCAGCTAATTAATGGTTTTCTCTCATCATCGATGTTTCTCTCTCCCTCTCCCTTCCTCTCTGAAATCAATTTAAAATATATACATATGCATATATACACTAGTGGCCCGGTGCATGAAATTCATGCATGGAGGGTGGGAAGAGAGGAGGGTGTCTCTCAGCCCAGCCTGCACCCTCTCCAATCTGGGATCCCTCAGGGGATAACCAGCGGTCAGACATCCCTCTCACAATTCAGAACTGCTGGCTCCTAACTGCTAGCCTGCCAGCCTGATTGTCCCTAACTGCTCCCCTGCTGGCTTGATTGCCCCTAACCACCTCTGCCTCGCCCCGCATCCAGGACCCACGATTCCTTCCTCCAGCTGACCACAGGCACCCAGGATCCAGGCTTCCCTCCCTCTGGTCAGCCATAGATGCCCAGGCCAACTGCAGCTGCAGGGGATGGTGGGCAGGTAGCTGCAAGTGCTGGTGCCCAAGACGGTGGGTGGGTGGCTTCTCCATCTGCTAGGCTGTAGCCAGCCTCAGGTGCTGGTGCCTGGACCACAGGTGGGCAGTTTCTCCATCTTCCCTGGAATGCAGTGTAGGTGGCTTCTCTGGCTGGCTGCGGCCTGGGATCACAGGGCAGGCAGCTTCTTTGTCTCCCTGGCTGCAGCCAGCCTCAGGCGCTAGGGCCTGGTTTCTACATCTCCCCTAGGATGTGGGGCAGGTGGACATGAGGCTTCTGCTGCTGACTGGAGCCTGGGGATCACAGGGCAGGTGGCTTCAGCCAGCCTCAGACACTGGGGCCAGTTTCTCTGTCTCTCCCCCTCCACCTGCCCAGACATGGGTCAGGGAGACATGATGCTTCTGCTGCTGTCTGCAGCCTGGGATCAGGGGACAGGTGGCTTCTTCATCTGGGCTGTAGCCAGCTGCAGGCGCTGGGGCCCAGTTTCTATGTCTCCCTCAAGACATGGGGCAGGCAGCTTCTGCAGCCTGGCTGTGGCCTCAGATCACAGGGCAGGCGGCTTCTTGGTCTCCCTGGTTGCAGCCAGATTCAGGTACTGACCCCCGACTTCTCCAACTCCCACAGGCCCAAAGCTGCTGGGGAACGAAGCTGCTGCCATCTTTCCAGGTTAATTTGCATACTCACTCTGATTGGCTATTGGGCATAGCGGAGTGATAGTAATTTCCATGTTTTTCTTTTATTAGTGTAGATGCATATATTTTAAAAATAAATGAATAAATAAAAGTGTCCTCTATGGCCATCCCTAGCATATCTTTCACCCATATCAATCTGTTTATTTAATAACCAAGGGCAGAGACCCCTTGGGACCTGAAGCAAAAAAATTCAAGGTTTAAACACTGGGACTTGTTGGGGGGATTTTGTAAGTCTGCCTCTCAAGTCAGAAACAGTCTGGCATGCTAAGCTCAAGTCTTGGCCTTCTTTGCTTCCTCAATGTCATATTCCACCAATGGGAGCATATGCATACGTAAGCCTTAAACTATATGAGTTAAGAAGAGTCAGATTGCTGAGTGGGCTGCACAAGAATTCTGCTAAAATCTGTCCAGTCTCCCACAGTGTACCAGCCAAAGAGCCTTTCCATCTTAAGTTCGGTAAGAGTTCAAGGCCAACTCCTTTGAGATGTTAGAGATAACACAAATTCTGATCCTGTCACTGAATTGTGGAAAATGAGTCCTGAGTTTAAACTCTTTTGAAAAAAATATATTTTTATTGATTTCAGAGAGGAAGGGAGTGGGAGAGAGAGATAGAAGCATCAATGATGAGAGAGAATCCTTAATCAGCTGCCTCCTGCATGCCTCCTACTGGCGATGGAGCTGCAACCAGGGCATGTACTCTTGACCAGAATCACTCCCAGGACCCTTCAGTCCCCAGGCTAATGCTGTACCCACTGAGCCAAACCACCTAGGGTCTGATTCTTCAGCATTTTCTTAACTAGGAAATGGTTTTTAGCAAAAGTAACTTTGCATTGAGATTGATTTTTTTTTTACCTTTATTTTACACAAACACTAAAAAGTTTTTAAGCGGAGGCGTTCTGAGCTTGTTTTAGGAGGGATTTAAGGTTGTCAGTGTCTTTAGTTGGCACTGGAGTTTTAAATATACAGGGTGTCCCCAAAAAATGTACACACACACTTTGAGTAATTATAAAGGCAGTGTTTATTAAAATACATTTCCTTTTCAACATTGAGATATCAGCTGTTACAGCGTGTGGACTTTATCTTGGGACACCCTGTATATCAAACGCAAGATGAAACCCAAAGAGCCCACGGAGAGGCGAGAGTCCCTTCACGCTCATCGCCCGGTGCGTTAGAAGAAGTTTAAGTTAAAAAAATTTGGCTCTCAAAAGAAATTTCAATCATTGTACTGTTGATATTTGTCTCTTGACTAATGGGTGAAATAAGGTCATAAGAACATTTACTAGAGTAAAACTGCTGTTTGAAACTTTGGCCACAGTTCACCCCTGCTTGCTTAAAACAGACGGCTCCTTGCCAGACTTGATGGGAATGTGAAAAGATCTTGTCTCACTCTGATTGTGTGCCATCCTTGCTCAGAGGCAGACCCCCCTCCCTCCGCCCAGGACATCTGGCACCAGGATTTCTAAATCAGGACTAAAGGCAACAAAATGTAAACTTTGCATTCCATTCCTCCTGCAAGAAAGCCCTGGGCAAGTTCCCTTCTTGGCAGAAGAGAACATGAAGGAGTGTGGCGGAGCTTCCAAAGGAGACTGGTTAAGGCCGTGGTGGGCAAACTGCGGCTCACAAGCCACATTCGGCTCTTTAGCCCCTTGAGTGTGACTCTTCCACAAAATACCAGGGCCTGGGCGAGTCTATTTTAAAGAAGTGGCGTTAGAAGAAGTTTAAGTTCAAAAAATTTGGCTCTCAAAAGAAATTTCAATCATTGTACTGTTGATACTTGTCTCTGTTGACTAATGAGTGAGATAAGGTCATAAGAACATTTACTAGAGTAAAACTGCTGTTTGAAACTTTGGCCACAGTTCACCCCTGCTTGCTTAAAACAAAAGAATTATTGCTTTAGTTTCCAACTTGTGACCTTGAAGGCTAAAAAGCCCTTTGAAGACTAGAACCAGAGGAGTAATGGTTGGGTTGGTGACAATTATGTATTCACACCACCTGTTTTTACAAAGATAGGACCATTTTCCTATGTCTAGCAGAAAACATAGTTAGAAGATAAAGAACAGCAATAGAGTCATTCATAATCTATTGGCACCCCTTCCCCAGATGCGGCCTTGGGGGCTGTTCGCCAAATGCAGGACAATCACATTCATGGTTCAGACCCCTTTAAAAGGCCTGCCTCCACTCAGGGCAGTTGGCCGTGGGTGTTTGCATGGTGCCCCTGCGACTGTCCTGGCCAGTTTTCAATAAATCCTTGCCTGCTTATTACCAACTTAATTGCCTCCGTGGTCGTTTGCAACTGATCATGGAAGTCGCCCCACAACAATGAGTTTTCTGACCACTGGGTTAGGGCAATGCATCATGTCCCCAAATGTGGGCCATGAACTTTCTGCTACAAAACAGTTCCACTCTTTTGTTTTTTAATTGAGAGGAAGGGAGGGGAGAGAGACAGAAACATCAATGATGTCAGAGAATCATTGATCAGCTGCCTCCTGCACACCCCACATTGGGGATCAAGCCCACAACCCAGCATGTGTCCTTGATTGGAATTGAACCCAGGATCCTTCAGTCTGCAGGCCAATGCTCTATATCCACTGAGCTAAACCCATTAGGGCAACAGTTCCATCTGTAATAATAAAAGTGTAGTATGCTAGTTAGACCAGACAAAGCCGGAGCTGCAAGGGAAGTCCAGGTCCCTGGTGCCTTCCAGTGGCTGGAGGGAAGCCCGGGCCCTGGGTGCCAGAAGGAAGCCGGTGCCAACAGCCAGGAAAAGGAAGGCCTTACTCGTGCACAAATTTTGTGCATCAGGCCTCTAGTTCTTAAATAAAGTTGGGAAATCATGCATATGAATGAATCTCCTAGAGACTCTCACTATACATTGGCATGCTAAAGATTCTGAGAAAGTCTACTGTAAGGACACCTGTTTATAGGCTGGCCTGTATGGCTCAGTGGTTGAGCTTTGACTTATGAACCAGAAAGTCTTGTTTGATTCCCAGACAGAGCATAGGCCTCGGTTGCAGACTCAATCCCCAGTGTGGGGTGTGCAGGAGGCAGCCAATCAGTGATATTCTCTCATCATTGATGTTTCTATCTCACTCTCCTTCTCCCTTCTTCTCTGAGGTCAATTAAAAAAAATATATATATATATATCCTTTTTTATCTTGAATGCAAGATTTCCTAAAGCTATTTGACCTACAAACATATGTTATTAAAAAAAGTGAGTATCCATGGAGCAAGATCACAGATCAATATCACCATGAGCTGGCTGGCTTCTCTCTGTTCCATGGTTGCAGAGGAAAGACTGAAACCCAGGCTGTGCCAGTGATCTTGCAAAAGCGTGCCTTGTAGAGCAGGTCAGCTCCACGTACTCCTTTACTGGGCAAACCAAGGAAGTTCTCCTTTTCCAGCTAGGGCCAGTGGTTTATGCATATAAAAGTCACAGATTTAAAAAAAAAAAAAGATGTAGTCAAGCTGATATAGAGAAAAGAAAATTAGAAACCCTCTTATGTTGGAGAGGAAGGAGAATGGAAGAGGTTATTTTTGATTGCCAGGAGCTCATCTTCCTGATTCATGCAGTCCTGTTTTTCCAGCAGAGACTTAGCACTAGTGCATTAGTCAAAGGATTCTGCAACATCATTTAAATGACATGAAATGTCTGCTTGTGCGTGGGCATGATTTTGAGGGCGGGTTTGTGCTGGCCCGTCTGTTCTCTGGAGGATATATCCAGAATGAATACTGTTAGAAATGACAGGACCCTGGTGTGTGTGAACATAAAAGTCCTGTCCAATACATCTTGTCCTCTCCTCCCCCCTGCCCAAAACCAAGATGTCACACTCCATCCTCTAAAGCAATGGTTGGCAAACTTTTTCTGGAAAGGCCCAGATAGCAAAGTTGTAGGCTGTGTCAGCTATAAGAGGCTCTGTCACAATTGTTTGACTCTGTCATTGCAGCTTCAAAGCAGCCACAGACAACAACATGCAAAGAAATAGGTGTGGCTGGTTTAATGAAACTTTATTTACAAAAGCAGGCAGAGAGCTGGATCTGGCCTACTTTAGTTTGCTGACTTCTATTTAAGACTCTGGTCCAGACCACTTCTTTTCCACTTGAATGTGCACAGGACTCACCAGGGTATCTTTTTAAAATGTGGATTCTGCCCTGGCTGGTTTGGCTCAGTGGATAGAACATCAGCCTGCAGACTGAAGGGTCCCACGTTCAATTCTGGTCAAGGGCACATGCCCGATCTATCCCCAGCATGGGCGTGCAGGAGGCAGTCGATCAATGATTCCCTCTCTTTGAGATTTCCATGTCTCTCTCCCTCTCCCCTCCTCTCTGAAATTAATAAAGATAAAAAAATAAAAAATACTGCTGCCTGGTTCCTCCTTCCATACCTTGAAATTCTGATTTCATTGGTGTGGCCTGAGCACCAGGAGTTTTCAAGCTCCCAGGTAATTCTGATCTGCACCTACAATTAAGGATGCAGCACAGTACCCTTAGCTGGCTTGGCTCAGTGTGTAGATCATCGGCCTGTGGCCTGAAGGATCCCCAAGTTTGATTCTGGTCAAGGGCATGTGCCTGGACTATGGGCTCAGTCCCCAGTGGGGGGAGAGGTGGTGTGCAGGAGACATCGGATCAATGATTCTCTCTCACCATTGATGTTTCTATCTCTCTCTCCCTTTCCCTTCCTATCTGAAATCAATAAAAAAAAATTTTTTTTTTTAAAATACAGCACAGCCGATGAATGGAAGACTCAGTAGTTTCCTTGATGAAGATGAGATTCACTACTCAAACTTTAAAAATGGGACATTTGCTCAAAGTGACTTATCCTTTGAGGAAGGAAAATTCTTTCTAAGAGGAGTGATCATGTCCCTGAATTGGCCAAAGAAGATTGGACGTAGAGCTCACATGGATGAACAAGCCCTCGTAGAAGGGACGATCCCCTTCCTCTAAGACTGGGGCCCGAAGACAAGTATAAGATTCTGGGAGAATAGAATTTAGAACTTGAGTAATTAGTGTCCACTGTTTTGTACAGGAAGAGATACTCAAACAGCAAACAATTTCTGAGCATTTCGCACATCTCAGGGTAGGCCATCGCTGAGTACATGAAATAGAAGAGAAGTGAAGGACTTGAAGAACATTGTGAAATTTTAGAAAGGTTCTAAGACCACTCGGAGACACAGAGCAGGGGACAAATGGGTGTCCCAGTGCAATAATGGACCAGTTGGAGACATTTCTCAACAGAATAAAAGGAAGAATTTACTGGCAGTAAAACTAGCCAAGACAGTCATGATTCAGAAACAGTGAACTCACAGTCACTGGCTGGTTCCAACCACTGGTGAAGTCAGCCCTTTTCATCCACACAAGTTATGTTTGAAGGACAGCAGAATAGAGCGTGACTGGTCATTTCAGCTATTAATAATTAAGGCGCCAACTTTTGCACATGAGCGACTTTGAAAATACTCTTTAGAATGCAATCAAGTCTGTCTCTGTAACAGCATCCCTCCTCAGTATTTGCATTATTGATTCACTTGGAATGGAAGAAAAAGGCCTGGCACAATGTTAGTGTGCCAGGGCCAGGAATTTTGCACAACCCCCCAGCTGTCTTATCTCATCAGGAGAGGTAATGTATCTCTGCCACGGTGCCATGAGTCACCAAGTGTGGGGCAGTGGAAACAAAAAAGCTGCGAATGGCTGAGGCCGATGGTAAATGGAGGTGAGGGATCCAAGGACTGAGTTTGGAGTGGAGATGACCAGCAGTTAAAATTCTTTCCAACTCTGCCCGGCTGGCGTGGCTCAGTGATTGAACATCAACCTGTGAACCAGGAGGTCATGGTTAGGCTTCTAGGTTTAATCCCCGGTGTGGGGCATGCAGGAGGTAGCCGATCAATAATTCTCTCTCATCATTGATGTTTCTATCTCTCTCTCCCTTCTTCTCTGAAATCAATAAAAACTTATTTTTTTTAAAAGTCATCCCAACTCCGATGCTTGATGATTCTAAGAAAACACCTGTGCTCCTGTTTGTTCTTGTGGTTTGAAAGTAAAAGCTTCATGTGCCAGATGAAGGAGTCACTGCATAAATTATTCAGGGCTTGATGTCTGTTAGCGAATTGCTATCTGGTCTTTGAGGCAGGGATCTTCTTCCATTTTCCAAGTCTGGGTCAAGGCTGCGTTTTTTATCTCTCACATCCAAAGGTTACCCATGGCCAGCGAGGCTGTAGGTAACTAGGCTTCCTCCACCTCATGGTTTTTTTTTGTTTGTTTATTTTTATTAATATATTTTTATTGATTTCAAAAAGGAAGGGAGAGGGAGAGAAACATTAATGAAGAGAAAGAATCATTGATTGGCTGCCTCCTGTACACCCCCTTCTGGGAATCAAGCCCACAACCTGGGTACATGCCCTTGTCTGGAATTGAACCCAGGACCCTTCAGTCTGCAGGCTGGCGCTCTATCCACTGAGCCAAACCAGTGAGGGCACCTCTCGTGTCTTTTTTATTATCAAAAGCATCACCTGTGCATAGCTTGCAATTCATTATTTTCTTCAAAGCCCAGAACTGTCCGGGTTAGGTGAGGGTTGCTGAAGCAGGATCCCTGAGCTAGTGGGAGGCCATGTGACACAGCAGTGTGCCCCGGGCTTAGACACCAGCTCCACCACTTCCCAGGTGGTGGCCTGAGGCAGGCTGTTTTCTGCTCAGTGCTACCCTCATCACTGGTAAAATGAGAATAATAATGCTGCCCTCAGAGGGTTATTGAGGATATAAAACAAGTCGAATGCTTAGATTAGCACGTGGCAGGTACAAAGGTGAATACCCGGGCTACGTTCGTTATTATCTAATTCCTGTCTCCTAGAAGCTGGGAGAAAGATATGCTTAAATGGACATACTTTTACAACATGTGCAGGCAAAAACAAAAGCAGATAATAAAAAAATAGGTAGCAGCTATTTCATTATTTGTCTTTTGTAGGTACTACTTGTTTATAAAATCAGGCACCAACTCTTTATATATATATATATATATTTTTTTTTTTTTTTTTTTTTTTTTACTGATTTCAGAGAGAAAGGGAGAGGGAGAGAGAGACAGAGATAGAAACATCAGTGATGAGAGAGAATCGTTGATCGGCTGCCTCCTGCACACCCCGCACTGGGGATCAAGCCCACAACCTAGGCATGTGCCCTGACTTGGAATCAAACTGTGACCTCGTGGTTCAAAGGTCGATGCTCACCCACTGGGCCACACCGGCCAGATCAAGCAGCAACTCTTTAGCTTAGCGTCAAAGTCCTTCATGATCCAATGCCAACATTTCTACATGCCACACGGAACATATTTGTTTTGTACAGGAGAGAAATTTATGTTCAGAGACTGGACTTGTCCTTAGCAATAATTTACTTAACACAGGTTCACTGCAGGAATTACAATAATTTCAACAGCCAATACAGCATAATGTCTCCTAATAAGCCAACAAAGAAATAACATACTCTCCACCAGTGGTAGATTAATGACACTACTGTTCTAGCCATAGGGAAATGAAAGGACTAGAGTTCAAATTCAACTGAGTTGTATCTTTCTATGAGTTGGTTTTCAGCTTAAATGACCAAGAGCTGCCAATGCAAAAATGAAAGTCCCCCTGTTGCTAGAACTCAGTTGCCAGGGAACAACGGTGCCAGTGTTGATGGGCAAGATGATCTTCATGGGGCCACTGCATGGTTTCCATCACCGCCTGTAAAGAATCACCTTCCCATGGCAGGAGCTAATGCCCCAAGGTCTCTGGAGAGCTATTTACATCGGCAAAGGGAAGCCTCCGCCAGACCCAACACTCTCAGATGGGCCTCACAAACTCTGGGTATTTATAGTCTAAATGTCCTCTCTCGCCATAGTTGCTTCTTCACGTGTTCTTATAGATAAACCCCCAGCCACACCTCTCAGCAGCTGAGCTTTTCAGCAACCACAGATCCATCCTGACAACAGCTTCACTCTGACATCAACACAACCCAAACAGACACAACTTCATCCTTACTCTTAAATCCCACTCTTAAACACAACTTCATTTTTGTCACAAACAAGTGGCTTTGAAATCCTATCAAACCACTGCACAACAGCATTCTTCTTCATGAAGTCAGTAATCTACACTTGAACCAAAACCAGAGGATTTCCTGTGGTTCCCATGCCTTCTATACATTCTCATCTCTGAAAACATAATCATAATATTTACTTAAATTGTATGGAATATATTTTTTACTAACCTTGGCTGGGCAGTATCTTCCCATCATCGCTATCCAGCCAACTGGCTATCTCCGAAGACTCTTCAAAACCCCAGCAGGGGTCGGTCCATGTGGCTCAGTTAATTGAGCTTTGGCCCAGGAGGTCACTGGTTTGATTCCTGTTCAGGGCATATGCACAGGTAGCTGGCAGATCACCAATAGGGGGTGTGCAGGAGACAGCTGACTGATGTTTCTTATGGATGTTTCTGTTTCCCTCTCCTTCTCTCTGAAATTTCATATATATATATATATATATATATATATATATATATATATATGGTAAGTAAATAAATAAATAAATAAATAAAACCCCAGTAGACAGCCTGGCCAGTATGGCTTAGTGGTTGAGCGTTAACCCATGAATCAGGACGTTACGCAAGCTCAATTCCCAGTGTGGTACATGCAGAAGGCAGTCAATCAATGATTCTCTCTCATCATTGATGTTTCTATCTCTCTCCCTCTCCCTCCCTCTCTGAAATTTTAAACACACACACACACACACACAGCGGACTGTATCTGTTCTTTTCTATGGAGGCTTTATACTTTATGCCTCCATCACTATCTCTATCACACAGCGGACTGTATCTGTTCTTTTCTATGGAGGCTTTATACTTTATGCCTCCATCACTATCTCTATCACACAGTCCCTTGATTTAGAGTTAATCAGATTTAAAGTAAAGTCCACCAGATTTTAAGTGCCTCGAAAGACAAGCCACTCCTCATTTATCTTCATGTCCCGTCCTCTGACCCAACCCCACCATCACCACCTTCACAGTAAGTACAGTTCAGACCATGATACCTTACACACGGCAGTAGTCATTTGACAAATACAGGCCAGATATGTGAGTCTCTGGGATGTCAGAAATCATATAATTGGGGTGGAGATTGGGGAGAATTCCCTATCTGGCCCAAATTGGGCAAGAAAGAGCAGATGAGATATTTAATGTTTGAGAACAAATTCTTCCACAGAATTAGGCATCTCTGAGGTGCTACCTGCATTCATATCTGCCCTAAAAGAATCACCCCCCACACAGGGCCTCTGAGGAAATGGTCGATGAGTCACTTATGTTCCATCTACTGAAGTCCATCCTCCAGCCTGGGCTGATTGAATCAATTTACAGAAAGCCTGGTTACCTATGGGCGCCTGAGACAGGATGAACTCAGTCCTTGGTCCTCTCCATGGAGAGTTTGAAACTGGGACTTGGAAATCCTCAAGCAGGGGCTATCAACAGCAGCGGTGCTCAAATAATAACAAAAGCACAGCTGTCTTCATTGAGCATGTAGTATGTGACATCACTGTGCTGAGTACTAGCAATTAAAGACCTTGCTTTATTTATTCCTCACACACTTACTTATGAGGTAGAGGCTATAATTAGCTCCCTTTTATAGATAGGAAACTGGAACCAGAGACGTGAAGTGATAAACCAGGAGGCAAACTCAGGCAAACTGTCTCGGGAGTCTGTGCCTGTGACCTCTAAGCTGAAATGCTTGTTTCCCGAGGGCAGAAGAGGGCAGGATGGGGTGTTCTGAAGACTCAGAGATGGGGTGAGCTTTGAAGGTCATGGACAAGCCTGTGCAAGCAGAGGAAGCCTGTCTGCGAAGGAAAACACAACAATAGGAGGAAAACACAACAGGAGAAGGAGCTGAGGGAGAGACATCAATAAAAGATCACACAGCCCCGGAAGACCTCATTTCCCTTCAGCTGAACAATTCCCAGGGGCTTGGCAGGCTTGTGTTTCCTGTCTTAGGGCTTTGTGAACTGACAGCTTATGATAAACTGACCTTTGTGTGAGCTCAACCAAGTGGGGCTTCTTGGCAATGAACCTGGTGCACTTGTTCAAAGCCTGTGTTTCCCTAAGGAACGTTAGGCTTGTGGCCTCAGAACTCAGGCTCCTCACAGGAGCCTCGGCTCAGCTCAGCTTCAGTGCTTCCTCACAGGGTCTCTCTCCGCTCAGGAAAGAATTTCTTGTTGGAGTTCTAGCTACTGACCTTGAACTGGTGTCTGATGTGTTTGAAGCGTGACAGCTTCTTTTATAAAGTGAGTGTGGGGGAGGGGAGGGTCAAGAACATTTGCCCTGCCTCCTACCTCCAGGCGAGAGTTGTGGCTGCCTCTTCACAAAGAGTGTGTGAACATGCTGTGCAAACAGGAAGCTTTCCCCCCACCCACCCCCCTTAACCTTAGCATTTCTCGGGGCTTTGTGTAAACCATTGCTTTGATCGGTGGCCCTAGGCCAGTCAGTAATGAAAAAGGTAATGTTATCAGAATTTCCCTCACTCCATCTCTGTTTACAAAGTTACAGCTATTGCCAGAAAATACTCCCATTCCTTTGTTCTCAGTAATTAGTCTACTCTGGTCTCTTTATCGGTAAACCCATCTATTTGTCCACGGTTCTGTTTACACATCAGCAGAAACACGGGGCTGAGCTGCTTCTCCCTAGTCTTGGCTAGCAGTCTTCCCATATTCCTGTGCTTCTCCAAACCTTCCCTTCCCTGCCAACGTGGGCTAGATGGCCTCCTCCCCTCACCCAAGAAGGGTTGTGATTTCTGTCCAGGGGACTGTAACTGGATTATTTGGGGAGCAACTGACTTGGCAACAAGGAACAGACAGGTTATCAGCTAAAGAGTCAGCCAACTGTGTGATTCTCTCTGATACAGTGAAGTTTACAAGACACAGAGGGTTTGACATTTAGTTTCATCTTTTCAGTGGGTTTGTTTATAAATGAGTCATACTTTTCTCACAGATAGTATTTTGTGGGGTTTTTCCCAACTTCATAAAGGTTCCGTGTCTCATTAAAACCACAAAATTCAATTTTGAAGATGGCACCATAAACACCTGTACTTGCCGACTTCCACAACCACATCACAATGACAAGTAAAATACAGAACAACTAAAATACAGAACAACCATCATCCAGAACTGCTAGAAAGCTGGTTGAATGGAAGTCCTACAACTAAAGAAGTAAAGCAAAAGCACACTGAGACTGGTAGGGAGGTAGAGGCAAGAATGAGCTGGTCCGGCACTCGTGTGATGCTTTTTTAATTGGGAGGGAGGTAGACTCTGTGAGGCTGCCCAGAGGACAAGGGGTTCCAACCCCACACCAGACCCCCAGCTCAGGGTCCCAGAGCTAGGAAGAGAAGTCCCCTCAGGCAGTAAGAACTACAGGCTGTAAAAACAGTGCCGGTTGGGGCTCAATGACACAGAAGATGCTGGAAACCCAGCTGTTCCTCCTAAAAGACTGGCACCACGAACTGAACTTATAAGATCCTGCTTCCTCTGAGCGCCAGCACGAGGGTGAGGCTCTGGGGAACACAGACACATAAAGAAGGAACTGGATGGTCTGGCATCAGGGGCAGGCACTCAGGGGTGGCTTTCTCCCAGATGGAGATGCTCCCAGGGATCATTGTGCCTATGCTGGGACTTGCCTAGCCATAGGGCTGATTGGCAGCCATTTCTGTTTGCTCTGCCCTGGTGATTCCCTAAGACCCTGCCTCAACCAATTTATAACCTCACCCAAGCTATGTGCAGCAGCTTTTGCACACGAATGGCCTGTCCTTGCTCAGGCTAAAATCTCTCAAAGAAGCTGTAGCCGGATAAGAGAGTCTAAACCTATCAATAAAAGACCCAAGGTCCAGCACCAGCACCAGCCTGCTTTGCTTCATAGCTGGGCCTCATCTGAGTACTTCCAAACCCTATACAAAGAGGAGGAATATGTAGATCTCTCTGTAGCTCCTGTGGGTGGCCCAAGCAGTTGCTGACTTTGCACCTCCCTGAAGACCCAAGAGCCAGTGTATCCAGAGGTCAGTGTCAGACCATACCAGATTACAACTCTATACATCTGTAAGTGACACACTCAAAGGGAACACTCAGTGAGCACCGAAACCTCATTGAAGCAAGTCCTACCCCATCAGGATACCTCCTGCACAGCAGCTCTCCCACTGTCATCAAAGCCAATTGGCTTGGAGGTCAATTCCTCCCAGTAATACCAACAGCAATCAAGTCTCAACTACAACAAGACTATGTTCACAGCACACAAAGTGGTACACCTAGAGCTTCCAGCTAAGGTGACTGGGGAGGCTAAGCCTCTGGGCCCTATGGAAAATCTACACAAGGCCACTCTACCAACTCAAGGAGACATAGCAACTCTACCCAATACACACGAACAAACACAGAGAAGCAGCCAAAGAAACAAAGAAACATGTCACAAATGAAAAAGCAAACTACTGGATATAGAGTTCAAAACCCAGTTTTAAGGTTAGTCAAGAATCCTCTAGAAACCTAAAATAAAAAAATAAAAAAATGGAAAAGGACCAGTCAGAAATTAAGCATATACTGACTGAAATAAAGAATAATATACAGGGATTTGACCTTAACTAGAGGATTCTGAGCATCAAATCAATGATTTGAAATATGAGGAAGCAAAAAAACACTCAACCAGAAGAGCAAAAAGGAAAAAAAAATCCAAAAATATGAAGATAGTATAAGGAGCATCTGTGACAACTTCAACCATACCAACATTCACATTATGGGGGTGCCAGAAGAAAAGAGAGAGCAAGATATTGAAAACCTATTAGAAGAAAAAATGACAGAAAACTTCCCCTACCTGTTGAAAGAAATAGACTTAAAAGAGGTGTCCTAAACAAGAGGAACCCAAAGAGGACCACACCAAGACACATCATAATTAAAATGCCAAGGACTAAAGACAAAGAGAGAATCTTAAAAGCAGCAAGAGAAAAACCACTCATTACCTACAAGGGAATGCCCATATGACTGTCAGCTGATTTCTCAACAGAAAATATGCATGCCAGAAAGGAGTGGCAAGAAATATTCGAAGTGATGAATAGCAAGAAACTACAACCAAGGTTACTCTACCCAGCAAAGCTATAATTTGAATTGAAGGTCAGATAAAGAGCTTCACAGACAAGAAAAAGCTAAAGGAGTTCATCATCACCAAATAAATATTATATGAAATGTTGAAAGACATTTTTTAAGAAGAGAAAAAAAAGATAAAAAAAATATGAACAACAAAATGGCAACAAATATAACCAACATTTATATTCTCTGGTTCTCAGAATCCTCTGTAAAATGAGAAGGCTGACCAGGATGACCCCTAAAGTTTCCTGCAGCTCAATAATCATGCCATTCTGTCTCTCAAATACTAATGAACTACAAACATGATACTGGGTGAGTTATTTAACCTCTAGGACCATCAATCTCCTCATCTTCAAAATAAGAATGAGAAAGCCAACATCACAGGGAGAATGAGCCGGACCTGCTTGGCTCAATGGTTGACCGTCAACCTCTGAACCATGAACCAGGAGGCCATGGTTCGATTCCCGGTCAGGGCACATGCGCATGCTGCAGTCTCTATCGCTACTGCAATGATACTCTCTCATCGTTGATGTTTCTACTTCTCTCTCCCTCTCCCTTGCTTCTGAAATCAATAAAAGTATATTTTAAAAATAATAAATTTTTTTGAAACATAAAGGGAGAGTGGGGAGGGGGTAGAGCCACAGCCCAAGTGAAGTAAGGGAAGTGAAAAATGACAAAGGCTTGGTTAGTGTAAGTGTGATGATGCCAGCTGTGTCTGTTAGTTGTGAATTATTGAAGCAGGATTCTGTCCCCCACTCCTTATAAAGAATGGAAGGCAGAAGCCCTGTCATTACTGAGGATCACATTTCAAAGGAATGGCTTATGGGTCTTTGAGAAAAGACACCCTAGCTTTGTAGAAGATACATATAAATATCAAAGGAACAGAGGAAGGAGTTAACAATTATAAGGGTTTTTTTTTAGTAAATGCTCTAAGAAAGGAAAGTCAAGGGCCTATTGTCAGGTGTTGGCTAGAACAAACTAAGTTATTTTAGACAGCCTTGAGCCTTTCTGGACAGGAAATCAAAAGGGGACTGGGTTGTCCCAGGGACAAGGCCTTAGGCTGGTCAAGCCTCTTAGTACAGGGGTTTCGATAGAGACCTTCCATGCCCAGATTTCTTTGCAATTCCCACCTTCAAAAGTGCCTGGCATTGGAATTTATGCTTATCAAAGAATCACTAGTCTTATAAATCCCTTTTCCCCATTCACCCAGTCACAAATTGGTAGTTACAAAATAGTCACAGGGATGTAAAGTACAGTATATGGAATACAGTCAATAACATTGGGAAACAATGTCTAGTGCCATGTGGGTACTTGAATTATTGGGGGGGATCACTTTGTAAGGTATATGGTTGTCTAATTATTGTACTGTGGAAAATAGAAAATAAACTGAAAGTCAACTGTAATAGAAAAAATTAAAAATCGTTCATTTATTTATTCAAAATCTCATAAGACCTTTTATAATAAAACTTTCTCCAACCAAAATTTTGTACAACTGGTAAAGATGTAAAAACAGGACTTTGAAACTTGCTTAAGATATTATTAAGTCTTAGGAAATTGTTGGCAAGCAATGGACATGCTGCCGTTTAAAATGAATCTTATTCTTTTAATTAAGACATCTCTTCTGACTCCTTCATCTCTATCTACTTCACAAGTGACTTCCATCTCATCATGTAAAACTGCAGGTCTTTATAGCTTTTGCATATACTATGCTCTCTCCCATTTGCATGTCAACTTCTTTATCTCTTACACATTTACTCTCTCTCATCTAATCACTGGATACTAAGTTCCAATGCCATTTCATTTTCAAAGTCCCCATCCTCTGCCCCTCCTTAATGACATTAGAGATTCTAATGTGCCATTAAAGAGTCATTGATTTATGGTCCGTGTTTTTCTCTCCCAGGGTCTGGAGGTTCCTTGAGAATAGGGCTTCTCCTTCAACTTTGTATCTGGCACCTGTGTGCTCATGAGACTTCCAATAAATGGTCACTGAATAAATATGTGATACAGAAAAATAATACATTATTGCCAGGAACCAATTCCAGCATGTAACAATTACAAGAGTTTCATCAAAAGGTTTATGAAGCTTGGGCGGCTCAACAAAGGTGAGTCACATATGTAGTTTACCTGTTGGAATGCTAAACAGCACTTCCCCAAAAGCTGAATAAGATTGTCTGCTGCCAGACAGCTAAGGGCATTTTATTGCCTCCTGTTGGCCAAACACCTGGACAGCTGTAGGCTAATCCCCAAATTAATAATGCTCTGTAAATCCTACCCTTTAAAGTATATGTCTCCACCTTTCCTCAGGTCAAATTTGTGTTAATAAATAGCACAGGGTCCTTAGACAAGGAGTAGTCTTTCAGTTCCTTTAGCTGAAGCTCCTCTGACCCCCAAAGCCTTTCAAAATTATCTTTCAGCCTTGGACTCCTTCTTGAATCTACGAATTAGCCCCTTTCTCCAGAATGCTGAACCCTTTAAAATGCAGGGAAAAGAACTGGGCACATTATTAGTTATTTTCAACCCCTTCCCTTCCTGTATCTTCTGGAGAACAAGGATCTCCAGGAAGGCCTTAGGTTTTGTTCAGCAGAGTGATTGCTGGGATGCAAGTGATGGAAGCCAAAGGAGGAAGACCAAATTTCTTTTTGTGAGAATATGTACAGAGAGACCTTCTGGAGATGGAGGGTGTTCCCCACCGGCATGGAGAAGAAATGTTGGATGGGAAATGGGGTTGTTTGGGAGAAAGACATATGGCAGCTCACACAGGATGTAGAACTTAGGGAGACACAGGTGTTTAAAAGTGTTGCACAGAATAATTCCATTTTCCGTATTCACAAGAACTTTACTAACACTTGACATGACCTGTCCATGTTTTTATTTTCCACTGCTTTTGTTTTTTATTCATTTATTTTTAATCCTCACTCGAGGGTATTTTTCCATTAATTATTAGAGGGAAGGAAGAGAGAGGGAAAGACAGAGAGAAACATCAATGTGAGAGAAACACATCGATTGGTTGCCTCCTGCACATGCTTCGACCAGGGCCCCAGGCTGGAGAGAAGGCTGCAAGGTCATGGAGATACAGGACCTTGACTAGAATCAAACCCAGGACCCGTCTCCCCAGGATGACACTCTATCCACTGGGCCAAACCGGCTCGGCCTGTCTTATGTTTTCAGAGAATCGTTTAGGTTTGTGTTTCCTCTAGGGAGAAGAAATCCATGTCTCGGGCACAAGGAATTTGAGCCAAGGTTATCTGACTCCAATCCAGGGAGAGCTGGAGGGGAAAATCTCCAGACTTGGGGTCAGACAACCTGGGCTCAGATCTCGACTTTTTCATTTACACTTACTAATTTAAGTAGCTCACAAAAACTCTCTAAGCTTGCACGTCTTCAGCTATAAAATAGGCATGATGTTATCTACCCCCACAGGATAGTTTTAAGGATAAAATGGGCTAACAGATGTAAAAGTTCCAAGACCATGTTTGGTTCCAAGACCAAAAAGTTGAATCTGTGTAATTACTGTACATCCCTCTTCCATATGGTCCAGTCTCTGAAAGAAGTTACTTTCAAATAAATGTAACCAAACAGCCAAGATTAATAAAGAAGGGATGCTAAACTTTTCTTGGAAAACATTAGGGTGTCTAACTCATACTTTTAGCAAACCTTCTCACAATTCCTTTCCTAGTCTTCTCATACCTCACAATTCCATAAATCCTCTTACGTAGCTACATTCCTCCCAATGAATACCTTTACCAATGTCCCTTCGATTATTTTTTTCTCTTATCCTCATCATGTAGATCAATATAGCCTATGGACCAAGGCCTTCCTTTCTCTCCAGATCTTTTTTTCTCCCCATTGTTTTCATCGTGAAAATCCAGGAACACGGGATGATCTTTGTACTCCGCAAAGATCAGGTGTCTTAGTCTATTTGAACTGCTATAACAAAATACCACAGACTGGGTGGCTTAGAAACAATAGAACTTTATTTCCCATAGTTCTGCAGGCTGGATGTCCAAGGTCAGGTTCTAGTGAAGGCTCTCTTCCTGGTTGCAGACTGCTGGTTTCTCCCCGTGTCCTCACATGACCAGGAAACTCTCTCAGACCTCTTTTGTATGAGGGCCTGAATCTCATTCCTGAGGCTGGTGGTTGACCGAATCACCTCCCAAAGGCCTAATACCATCACATGGAGTATTAGGATTTCAACATATTAATATTGGGGGTAGAGGACACAAACATTCAGACCATACCATCACGGAATGTGGACGAAAGAGTAAGTACAGAAAGACAACATTTTCCCCCCCAGGAAAGAGGAAAGGCGGGGAGCACTTTCATTTCAACGATGCTTTACTTGGTCATCTTTGTAAAGAGACCAATTGAACTCCAGCCACAGAACAAGACTTGCAGCCAGAAGTTCAGAAGTCCTAGGGCATCTGAAATCATAGGAGCAGAGCTGCTACTTTCTGGTTGGATGGTGACAGCCAGAGAACTAGGTCCCAAGTGCCTCCTAGTGTGGTCAGCATCCTGTCCAGGAACTTTGTCTCTCTCCGTGAGGGGACCAGGTATACTCCCAAGAGTTTCCTCGGAGTTGGCATCTGCCCCATTACAAATACTTTCTTCTCAGCTCAGACTGTGCCTGTGCAAATGTATGTCTGCAGTTTTGCAGTCAGAAGAACCCTATCTCTGAGCTCAACAAAAATGTCACATCCTGCTAATTTGAAAAAAATGTCCACAACCTTCTGTTCCACTGCACACACTAATCTCGAAAATCGAATCTAGTTCCTCTTTTTTGCAAACATACTCGGGATTCCTCCTCAGAAACAGATTTAAAAGGACATGTCACTAAAAAAAAAAAAAAAAAAATGTGTCAAGTGTTTTAAAAAATCAATCCGAAGCTGTTTTTTGTATTGTTATTTTTGAGGCTTGCTTTTATTTTGGGGGAGTGGGGGGGAGAATTTCACTAACAATAAGGCTGATTTGAACTTGTGATCAGATTATTTAAATAATCCACTTTCTGTTAATATTCCTGCATTTCTATGAAAGAAACCACTGTAGATCAACATATTATGTTCTATAGATTTAAT
The DNA here is from genome assembly GCA_027563665.1 of Antrozous pallidus. NCBI lineage: Eukaryota > Metazoa > Chordata > Mammalia > Chiroptera > Vespertilionidae > Antrozous > Antrozous pallidus. Next base: position 26,533,376 of record CM050526.1, on the reverse strand, counting down.
CTGATTTTTATCTCACTGATTTTTTTTTTCCCCTTTGGTGTTTCTAAACCTAAGGAACCTCTCATAAATTTTCTCCAGACTGATCAGTTCTCATCTCTGTTCAAGCTTTTCTCCCCAAGTCATGACCCATCATCTTTTTTTAAATCCATCTCCAGACATCCTTCTCTCCTGCACCTCTTTCTCTAATTAGTTCCCACACTCTGATGGCTTCTCATCCCACCAGCACATTCCGAACTCCTTTATAGGATGTGACCTGGCATCTGTTGTTGTTGTTGTTTTGTAAACCCTTATTTTATTTCATACTATTCATTTTAATCTATTTTTATTAGTTACTTTCCTTGTAACTTTTCCCTCCCTCACCAATTCATTTTGCCCAGTGGTCTGACAGAGCAGATTCATGAGCTTTCAATCCATGCTCATTTTTCTGACTTGATGTAGAAAAAATAATGTGTTCTTATTTGTGTGTGGGTGTGTTGTTGCTTTTTAAAGAGATCTACTACTTCAAAATTTAAGGATAGGCAGTTAGGTGTACTGAAAAGATTTGGGGATTAAAAATTAGACAAAGAGAGCTATAAATCCTAGTTTTGTTTTTGGAAAGTTTCTAAAAGTTTCAGCTTTATATGTGAAATGAGTAAGATAATGCTTATCTCCTGGAGTTCTAGGGGAAATTAATGAGATAATCCTGGTGAACAACCTTCTAGATCAGGCCATTTAGAAGGTGTTAAAGGAAAGAAAATTAGAATTACGAGTGAAAGAATTCCCTACTTTCCGATGCTCCACTGCACACATAGTAAACACTCCTAAATGCCTAGCCTTATGTCCCCTTGAGAGTCTCCAGTTTAGGGTTTGGGGGGAAGTGTGTGAACAGGCTACCTGGAGGGGAGCACACCTAAATTCCAGGAAAGGGAAAGAATCAAGAAATCATCCATTGTGCACTTTCCTTTGAACTTCTCTTCCAGCAAGCCTTCTGAGTTTAAGAGGTTCAGCAACAGGATGCTGATTCAAGTCTACTTTTTTTTTTAAACTGCTTGTATTAAATAAAAAAAAAATATTGGGGGGCTGGGGTAAGAGATCAACCCAAGGACTTGTCTGCATACATATAAGCACAATCAATAGACACAAGACATTAGGGGGCAGGGTGGTGAGGGTAAATGGGGCTGGGGGAGGGGGTGGGAAGAGGGGGAGGTTAATAGGGGAAAAAAGGAGACATGTACTACTACTATTTGTAAAACCTTAAACAATAAAATAAAAATAATAAAAAATAAAAAGTAAATTTAAGAAAGTAAATAAAATAAAAATAATTGGAAGACAACATGAAAGTTTCCCTGCAGAGGATATCCTTGTTTTGTCTGTGGTTCTCACGGAATCTGAGTAAGATAATTTTAAGCTCCTCACAGGACAGACAAGGAAAGGTTTTTTTATTGCCCCAAAGTCTAGCACCATAGCCTAGGGGAAGCTGACCCTCAAACTGATGAAGGGATAAATGAACTGTAGGATGAAGACACGAATGATGAAAAATGAATTAATGACTCCCAGCCAGGGCTTGAACATAGATGGAGGTCCTTGTTTGTTGCTACTTTCTTCACAGTTGCTGTTAAGCTTTTTGGCTCACCTCCTCCTTTATAACTTCTCTTTCTTTTCCCTCTGCTTCTTCTATTTTCATGGCCCAACAAGATCCTGTACAGAAGCTTGAAGCCCTTCCAGCCCCCGCTCCTCCCTCACAGCCCCGCCCCTCCGCCGCGAGGCCCCGCTCCTCCCTCACAGCCCCGCCCCTCCGCCCGGGCTCTGCAGAAATGAATGGCAGCTTTGCCGCCGCGCCGCTCCGGGCGCTGATTGGCCGCCCGGTGCCGTGATGCACCGGCAGCCCAGGGAGCACGCAGGTGGGCGGGGCCTGCGGGGGTGGAGCCGGACCCTGGGGCGGGGCGCGGAGGCTCAGGGGCGGAGAAGCCGAGGGGCGGAGGAGCCCGGAGGCGGGAGGCGGGAGGTGCCGGGCCCGTTTAAGCGGCCTCCCTCCCGCCCCCAGCCGCCCTGTCTGGCCCCGGCTCGGTCCCGAACCCCGGCCTGACCCATTCCGGCACTTCCCCGCCGAGCGGTCCGCGGTGCACCCGGGCGGCCTCCGAAGCAACCCAACCCCATGAGGGCCGCGCGCCCGGCCGCCGGCGCAGACGAGACGGAGCTCCCGGCCCGCGAGGAGGAGCGGAGGATCAATGCGGTTCCAGAATCGATTCCAGAGGTGAGAGGGATGGAGCCCCCGCGCTCCGGCCGTGCCAGGCGCGGGCCCCAGATCCGTCTCCTCCCATGTGGGTCCGGATCCCCACCTGGATCCATCCCTCGGTGGATCCGCCTTGGCCGGCTCCCGGGGATTCCCCGCCCTGCAGTCGCTGGGCGATCCCCTCCCTCAGAGGGGACCTGGTGCCTGACCCGGGTTCCCCCCCCTCGCGATCTGCAGACCTCGGGTTTCCAGATCCCCGGTGCTCATCCGACTCAGCAACCCCCCCCCCCCACCTCCTCCCGGTCCCCATCCCGGCGGGGCACTTGCTTGCTCTGAGACCCGAACCCCAATGGCAGGCGCCGCCCCCGGATCCACAGATTCTGCCTTTGGCCGTCACCCCTTTCCCCACAGCTTGCGGGACTCCCGGTGCTGGAGGAAGGAGGGCCTGTGGCTGCTGCGCCCTGCAGCTAGATCTGTCGTAAAGGTGGGGTGCTGGGCCTTTTCGGTGCTTTGTAAACGGCCCTGGCAACGGGGAAACTGAGGCACTCTCCACGGATTTAGCTTGTCTGGCCCTGACAGGGCCTGGAAGGTTCTCAGGCTTAGTCCCTCGGGCGGTGCTATTCGAGGCTTTGCGAAGGGTCAGGTTAGCATCCGGCTGGTGGTAAGGTCTGCTGTTGGGGCGCCCGTGTTAGGCAAGGAGGAGGAGGAACCGAGGCGCGCCACCGGAAGGATGGCAGGCTGCTCATTGACTGGAAGCCGGTTAGCCCGCCAGCCGGCCAGCCAGCCGGGGGAGGCACCGTGGCTCTAATCCGGGCTCTAATCCGGGCTCTGGGTCCCTGCCATCCAGCCATGGATGGAGGCTGGCCCGTGGTTCCCAGAGGAAGCTCTGGGCTCCCCTCCTCCCCCTTTATTATTCTTTGGGTTTAAGTGGGTGAAAGTTCACCTCCCCTGTGTTTGTGGTAATTCTCCATCTCTTTGTCTGAATCAGGCCGCTGTTCCTATTCCCAGACCACCAGCCAGCAAGCTAGCTTAGTGTGCAGCAATGGGGGGGGGGGGGGGGGGGGGGGGATTGGAAAGAAGGAAAGGAAGGCATGGAATCTTCCAAGGAGGTTATTGTGGAGGTTTGGGGCACGAACCTTTTCTTTTAAACATTTTAAATGCGTTTGTTTTATTTCCGATTTTCTAATCCCTCAATGCTGATCTCATTCCTCCCCCAGTCCCACCGCTATGGGAGCCAAAATATGCGTAGGAAGCGTGGTGGTGGACTGTGCTATCAGAAGGACAGTTTGAAGACTTGGATTCACTTCTGAGTGTCCCTCAGGGTGTTGAATGCCCGGCACTGTTCCCCCAGTGGGAACATTATATCGGGCGCTTGTAAAGGCGAAAAGGAACCGTGATGTTCTGGCTGTAGAGTCTGATGTCAGGAATGAAGACGGGGGCCTTTTTCAGGGAGAATGTAACCTGGGTTCAGGCATGATTGGTGAAGAAGCCCTGTGCATGGGGTTTGTTAGATTTGGTTTTACTTCTGCATGTCTGTGCTCTTCCTGTTTGCCGAGAACAGTGGCAATATTCTGTGAAATTCCCCTTCCTTTGATTAAGAGTTTCCTATCCTTCCAATTCTACTCTAGAAGGAAAGAAAAGAGCTGGTTTTTACTATTCGTTGCACAAACATTAAAACAATGTTAAGAGATGGAAAAAAAATCCACTTTTTTAGGATTCATCTATCTCACCTGAATGAATTATTTTCTTTTTGCTGGACTCTAATCTATCATAGATGTTAATGTGATTGTGTGGTCTGCTTTATTCATTTAAAAATGAAACGTACAATCATTTTCTTTTGATGTGGCCCAGACTTTGTAATTTTCCCAGTGGCTGCACAATATCAATGATTATTTAACAGTTATTTTCTTGATGACATCTAGATATGCCCTGATTTTTTTTCTTGTTTTTAAATTCATTGATTGTTAGAGAAACATAGATTTATTTCACTTATTTATGCATTCATTGGTTGATTCTTTTTAAAAAATATATATTTTTATTGATTTTTCACAGAGAGGAAGGGAGAGGGATAGAGTTAGAAACATTGATCAGCTGCCTCCTGCACACCCCCTACTGGGGATGTGCCCACAACCAAGGTACATGCCCTTGACTGGAGTCAAACCTGGGACCCTTGAGTAGATGCTCTATCCACTGAGCAAAACTAGGTAGGGCTCATTGGTTGATTCTTGCTCGTGCCCTGACTGGGGATTGAACCCGAAACCTTGCTGTATTAGGCCGACACTCTAACCGAGCTAACCGAACAGGGCTATCCTGATTTTCTTTGAACAGAAAGTGGTGCCATAATTTCTTGTTTTTGTATTATAGACTAGATTGGAAAGATATTTCTCAGGGTCAATTTGAACTTAGAAATAAAGCTTGAACGTAAAAAGTAATATAACAACAAAAAGTCCAGGCTTTTGTGATCACACCTTGAACTGTTGAGTACTGTTCTCTTAACATGTAAAGCCATGATCATTTATATATCTTTTGCACATTCGGGATAGTTAAATTACAGAGGAGCTAGAGGGAAGGGCACCCTGTCTTTGAACGCATGTGCACCTCCTGATAGATTTATCAGGACTCAATTGGAAAGCATTTGATCTCAGTAAACACATTTAAGTCTAAATTACAAGAAAACCTGAACACCCTGCTGTTTTGTTCATAATGGAAACTTGGCGGTCATTGTAGCTTCGGATCGACTTCCAGCGTTCCCTGTTTCCGTGGAGAAAGGCTGGGAGGCAGCTTAGCCCACTGGCTGACGTGAGGGCTTTATGCACGAATGGCTTACGATAGGAAAGGTTATGCCATGGGAGATTCCACTGGGAGTGGCATATTTTATCTATTTTGCCATATCACTTGTACATTTGAGTCCTCCCCCTCCTACATTCCCCTCCCTGCCCCCCATCATTCTCTCCCTTTCACAGCATCTCTAACTGATCAGAATAACTGCTAATAGCAAGTGCCAAACTCTGCCAGGTAGTAGTTGGGTATTTGTACAGGGGGGAAGGCAAAGTAGACTTAGAGTTGACTTTTTTGTTGTTGTTCATAAAGCTATTTGTAATAATCATAACCTGTATGTCTTTTTCCATGCAAACAACTCTAAACCCACTTCTGCTCACTCTGTATATTCTTCATCGAATTCTCAACTATAATCCTGGAAGACAAATTTTATACTCATTGCCCAGAAGAACAGAGGGGTTCAAGAATAAAAGGGAACTTGGCCTAGTCATACAGCTAGGGAAAGGGCAGATCCAAAGGTTCAATTTCTTGTCCCTTTTATCACCCAGGCTGCCAGCTCACCACTCTGTCTCGCTGCAACACCTATGCGTACAGTGTGGAGGCCCAGGACCCACAGTAGCTCCTACTGTGTCTTGTGGGTGCATCCCTTTCTCCAGCTTTGCAACCGAAAAGCCACGGGAAAGGATGCTCCTTTCCTCAGCCCCAGCCTTGGGACCACTCAAATGGAATACGAGGCAAAACACCTTATTCTGAAGTATCAGGAAGTCTCCCAGGACCGCCATTGCCTTTTCTGCACACGTTCTCAGAGCACTGAATCATAGGCATGGGTAGTGCTCTTACATACGCCTTCTCCCTTATTTAACAATTAAGTTACATGGCCCTGCCCCTGCCACCACCTCTGGCAATATGCTCATTCATAAAGGGGAGCTCACAATTTGCCGCACTCAGGGCTCAGCTCATGTTGCCCCATCAAGTGGATGGTGAAGGAGTTCTTGGAATGTTCATGGTCTGGGCCTGTAAGAACTTTCTTTACGCAAGATTCAGAGTTCTTTTGGTGCTCCAAGAGAGTCTGTTTCTCTTCGTTACATACAGAACCTGCTCATCCCCAGTGAAACCAGTAGCAGTGGGATAGCGCTCCGCTAAGATAAAACAGTTCAGCTGCAGTGTCTGTCTTTCTATTCATTCATTCAGCACCTATTTATTAAGCTCCAGCAATAACTGGGCCTTGGGCTTGGGATTGGAAGTGAAGTGGTGGACAAGATGGCCTTTATGGAATTCACATTACAGTGTTGAGAGATGAAATAACAAACATTTAAAAAATCTTACTAAATGTGATGAGGGCTCTGGTGGGGGCAGAGGGCTGAAGTGGTAGTAGTAGTAGTAGTAGTAGTAGTATGTTAATCCTTACCTGAAGGTATTTTTTCTATTGATTTTAAAAAATACATATTTTTATTGTTTTTAGAGAGGAAGGGAGAGGGAGAGAGAGAAACATCAATGATGGGAAAGAATCATTGTTTGGCTGCTTCCTGCATGCCCCACACTGGGGATTGTGCCCACAACTGGGGCATATGCCCTGACCAGGAATCAAACTGTGACCTCCGGGTTCATAGGTCGACACTCAACTAGAGTCATGCGGGCTGGGCCCCATTTTAAGGGAGATTTTTAGAGAGAGTGGGAGGGAGGGAGGGAGACAGAAATAGCCAAGAGAGAGAGACACATGGATTGATTGCTCAGTGTGTGGGAGTTGATTGGCATTTTACATCACTTTGGGTCTTGGGAGTGATTTCGTAAGCAGGCAAGATTGTGCGCTGGCAGCTCATGGAGAAATGGAAGAATGGATGGCCTTGTGCATTTCCCATCTAAACAATTGTGCTCTCTGAGCCCCAGACAGTGATCTGCTCTTAGCACAGTTTCTCCTACCTGTGCCCATTGCCCAATTTTGGCTCTGTCCTTAACAGAACCTACCTGAGGGCTCATGGGTGGGATATTTTTCTCCACAACACCTGAGTCTATTTTTAACCTGAGTGGTCCCAGGTGGACAGGGACTGAGCTGGGACAAGCATGGCCACCCGGCTTCTTTGCTTTTAGCAGAAAATGTGAAAGTCTATCCCGGTTGCTGTGTAATGGTCTGACTATTTTTAGATTGAGCTGCCAGAGATATAAATTGCTATTTTAGTCTGCAGCTACTGGTGGGTAGACAAACCCTGCTTACTGCACCCTCCATGGAGCACTCCCAGTTTTACTCTGGCCTCTGCCATCCACCCTGGAGCCTTCCTCTTCACCCTCTTCGATTCCGCCCAGGGCTTGGGGCTTCTAGCTCTGTTGTTTTGTCTCAGGGAAAAGATGTGGCAGATCCTTGAATGCTGGGGACACCGAGAAAGTGTTCGTCCCGAGAGTGTCGTTATTTTCCTTTTTTACAAATAAGAGCTTGTTAGCAACACTCCCGTCCCTTAGGAAATTAGTAAAATTATTTAAAGGATCATCAGGGGAGAAAAGATTTATTTATGTGTGAGCATAGCTTGGATCCATTCTGGAGCTGCTAACTGCTTGTTTCTCTTACTCGGTTTCCAAGCCATCTGGTGAATTCCATTTGATGAGTTTATCTTTACACCCATGTTAGGTAGCTAACCCATTGGAGGACTCTGGTGGGGACAGGGGGGCCTGAAGTGATATTAGTAGCAGCAGTAGTAGTAGTAGTAGTATGTTAATCCTCACCTGAGGGTATTTTTTTACTTGATTTTCACGCTCCCAAATTTATTCCCCGGTGGATTTTCCCTCTGAACTCTATGTGGGGTCACTAGGGACTGCCATTGTATTTTTGTTTAGTTGCTCCAAAGACAATGGCCCCTCCTAATTCAGGGAGAACGTGCCAGTCTTTTGTTCATAAACAGGACACTGTTTGGAATGGCCTGACCATATGTTTTAGCCTATTTTGGGCCACCTGGCTCAGCCCTTTGGTTCAGCCAGGTACCATTTTTCAGTGTGTTCATTAATAAGGTGTGACTAGTTAGAGTGCCTAGTGGCAAATACTAGTAACCAAGTCCACCCTGCCCTCCCCACAAACTAGCTCAAGCACAAAGATAATTTATTGCGCAGAGCGTGCTGATGCCTCGCAGGCTCCGAGCACGGGAGTGCAGCGGGGCCCAGACCTGAAGGCTGCCGGGTTCCTTGACCTCCCTTTGCTCCTCTGCATCTCGGTCAGGCAGCTGCTTTATATTCCAGAGTTGACATCTCCCTTTTCCCAGAGGAAGGCGAACTAAGCCAGAACCCCTTTGGCATGGGTGTGGGTGGGGCTTGGGGGACTCTCACCTACACAGGGAAATGGAAGAATGTGGGTCTCTCCAGAGTCTGCCATGGTCATGCTTGTCATTGCATTGGTGCTTGCCACAAAGTTAGCCCCAAGGGAGGTATGGGGTATGGACCTGTGTGGCACAGATTTTGATATTTAGGTATGTCCACTGTGTGCATATTTGAATTTTAGAGCCAGCGTTTCGGCTACGAGTCATCTATTTGGATTTTGAAGCAAACTCCTTTAATTCAGGGAGGGTGCAGGTGAAGATGTACCTCTTGTTTAGGTGGCCCAGAGGCAGCCAGGTGCCATTTATTTATCTGCTGCCAGAACAGATAATGCAATAGAGAGGAACTCGTTGGACAGGCCGGCTGATCATGGGGTGTAGGGTTTAAAGATCTGCATGTATAAAGCTTTCTACATTTTGAGAGCAAAAATAGAAACCTTTCAAATGCATCGTGTCCCTTTTCATTTAATGGCCATTGCTGGACTTTGTAGAGTTTAAGGAAATCCCCTTGGTTTGCTTTCTGTTAACGGTTAAGATTGGTTGTGCCTTTTTTTTTTTTTTTTTTTTCAGTTGAAGGGAGTGGATATGGTTTCTGCTTGCATTGGGTTGGTAGGCTTTTCTTTTGAATGACCAGAAAGAATAAACTAGGGCATTTGCTGTAGGATCGTTGCTGTGGGCTCAGTTTACACCTGCTTAGTGGCTTTGGTTCTGTTCCCGTAACTAGTGTTTCCAGCAGTCGCCTCTTTGTTTAGAATAGACCGAACAACCATTGGCAGGCTACCCACTGCTTTTCACACCCTTTGAGCTGTTCTCACATGATGTCTTTCTGTTTCTACAGGTTCATGAACCACCGGGCCCCAGCCAACGGCCGCTACAAACCAACCTGTTATGAACATGCTGCTAACTGTTACACACATGCAGTGAGTATGCGTTTCCTGCATTTCCATCCTCCCAAAAGGCTTTGCAGGGAGGCAGGGGCAGTTCTCTCTAGTAACTTCCACCCCATTAGTTGGATTTACCCATCCCTTATCTACCAGAGTATCAGTGCGGGGTCCTGTCACCAGAAACAGTGCTCTAACCTATAATCTCCTCTGTCCATCCTGGACTTGATTCCTCTGAGAAGGTCTTTAAAAAGAATAATAGTAAGCAACTAGTCGAAGGCTGTCATTAAATGAATCGCCTTTTCAGGATAGTCAGCTGTGTTCATTTGGCAAGGAGAGCTCACCATTGGTTGATAAATGTGCTTTTTATTTCTAGATAATCCCCTGAAACTGGTAGTCAGTCACACCTCCCTTGTTACCACAGTGGCTATGCTCCTCAATACAAATTATAGTTCTTTTATATATATATGTGTGTGCGTATATATATATATATATGTGTGTGTGTGCATATATATATATATATGTGTGTGTGTGTGTGTGTGCATATATATATATATATATACACATTTAGAGAGAAGGGAAGGGAGAGGGAAAAAGAGAAAGATCAATATGAGAGTGGAACATTGATTGGCTGCCTCCTACACGCCCCCTACCGGGGGTCCAAGCTAGCAACTCTGGGCATGTGCCCCAACCAGGAATTGAACCAGCAACGTTGTGGGGCACTGGATGACACCCAACCAACCGAGCCACACTGGCCAGGGCACAAATGTCATTTCTTATTGAAGAAAGAGCTAATTTGATCTCTAAATTCTTAATTTTCTTTCTTTCTTATAAAAGCAAAACATGCTCAGTATAAGAAACTTAGAAAACACTGAAAACTGTAGAAGCAAAATAAAACTACTCAGAAATAAATGAATGCTTTGGTGCATTTCTTCCTTTTAGGTGTAGTGTTTGTGAATATGTATGCATTTTCATAGTTTTTCTATTAATGTCCCATCATTGGCCTTTTTTCTTGTGTCATTATTTCCCCTTTCTGTGGTCTCATTATTCCCTTTGAAAGTCACGTCTAGTGAGGCTTTAGAGGAAAAGTGGAACAGAGTCTGAAGCCAAGCAATAGGAAAGGAGACCAGTTTAGTCCTTTAGTGAGGAGTGTAATTTATGCAGTGCTAGTGCAATACGTAGGCGACATACATGTGCCGTTAGATTAAAATTTGTTTGAAGTCAAGTTGTGTACAGTTCCTGGGCTCTGAATAGCAGGACCTGTTTCCAGCACAACTGACTATCTCATCCGGCTCTCCTGACGATTACCCAAGAAAGGCAAATGTTTATTCTAAAGCGACCTTTCTAAAATTACCCTGGTGTGTTCTGGGGGGTAGCAGCTCTCGCTATGGAGCATGCCCGGGCCTTCTCCCACTCCTGTCCCCCAGGTCCATTTCCTCGCCTCTCTTCTTCCCCTAAGCTCCAAGAGCCTTTCTTTTGCCTCTGTAACTTATTTCCTGAGCCCATTTCTTCTAAATAAAGTTCCCCTTATTAAAAAAGAAAAAATTGTCCCTGCTAACCCTACGTATTTGTAACGCGGTCTCGGTGCGGTAAGAGCCGGGATGTTCACTGTGCGGTGCCCTTCCCGCAGTTCCTCATCGTCCCCGCCATCGTGGGCAGCGCCCTCCTCCACCGGCTGTCCGACGACTGCTGGGAGAAGGTCACGGCGTGGATTTATGGCATCGGCCTCTGCGCCCTCTTCATCGTCTCCACAGTGTTCCACATGGTGTCGTGGAAAAAGAGCCACCTAAGGTACAGTGGAGCGGACATTCTCCTGCCTGGCACACTTTGTTATTATTATTATTTTAAAAATAGGTTCTTACCGATTTCAGAGAGGAAGGGAAAGGGAGAGAGAATCACTGATTGGCTGCCTCCTGTGCGCCCACTACTGGGGATCGAACTTGTAACCCAGGCATGTGCCCTTGACCGGAATCAAACCCAGGACCCTCCAGTCCACAGGCCCACGCTCTGTCCACTGAGCCCAACTGGCTAGGGCCTGCGTTGCAGACTTTAATGCTATCCCATTACTTAGGAAGCTTCCTACGGATTGGACAGGTTTGAGGACCCTCGTGTGTATCTAGCAAAGCGCAGAAACCAGCAAAATGGCACTGCTTCCCCAGGACTGGACAACAAAACGCCGGGCCCATTTGCCAGTGCCGTGAGCACACGGAGGCATTGCGGGCGCGGCAGCCGAGGGGCAGTGGCCGCGTGCACTGAACTGGGAGGCAGTGGCTGGCCGGGAGCCCCAGCCCTGCCAGGGTAGCCTTGCGGATGTCACCGGATCTCATGGAGCCCCCGTTTCTCCATCACTAAAATGAGCATGACAGTGCCTTCCTCACCGGGTTACTGTGACAGCTGAATGAGACGGTGCATGTGGAAGTGATCTGAAAATTACAAAAGACTCTGGGACTGTGAGGTGTGAGGCGGTACACGGCAGCTTGGGGTCACTATTCTGCAAAGTTCAGCTTCTGAATTAGGTCGTGTGTGTGTGTGGGGGGGAGGGGGGGCGTTCAAACACAATTCCCGTGTTTTGCTAGTTTTTGCTGTCAGGCACTTTTCAGAAACACTCTGGCCCCGAGCCTCTCAACGAGAAGCACGTGGAAGCATTCCCTCTCTGAGCAAAGGACTAATTTGGGGGGCACAAAGGGAGTGGCACACCATTTAGTTGCTTGTGAGACAGATTTTGCACAACCCAGAGGGCAAATGTCTTCTCCAAAAAAGGAGAATTTAGAGCAGACTTAAGAGTGACTTAAAATAATTTCAGAACATACCTTTTTGTTTTACAGAATGTCCAAAAATATCTCAAACTGTTCCAACAATCCAATATTAACAAGACATGCTTTCTTTAAGAGCAGGACTGGGGTTGATGCTATATGATTGGTTTCCTCGGAAACATGTGGAATCATAGAAGTCATAGAGTTTTACAGCTGGATGGATCCTGAGCGGTCCTCTAATCCAAACCCGGTTAATTTTCAACTGGGGAAACTGAGGCTCAGAGATGTGACGATACCTACAGAATCCGATCATCCAGGATGCTTTTCACCCCGATCCTCCTAGTTCTGAGGTGCTTTTCACCCCATCCTTCACAATATCGCTGTCAGTATACAGTCTGCTGCCTTGCCTGTAAGGTGACAGCTTAAAAATAAAACCAGCGCACCGAATCCTGAGGGAGCCGTAGACACACTCGCACGAGGCACCGGCAGCACCTGAGCTGGCTGCTCGGGACACCGTCACAGAGCCAGAGGCCAGAGCACTTCATTATCTTCTTGGCAACCACCGCGCTTGTGGTTGCCTCGGCTGACTTGGCTCCGATGTCTAGATTTCTGAATCAATAAAGAGTTGTAGATGCCACACTTCAGTGGGCAGGGCCTCCCTGCCAGGGGCTGGAGAGGAAGGTGCAGCAGAAACCAGTCTCTCTTGAACGGAGAAAGAGCACTGCTAGAACTGTAACCCACGTGGGCATTTCTGCCCTGCCTTAGTTTTTTTTTTTTAATGTCCAAGTGTAATCTTAGTTTTAGTAGAAGAGGGAAGGGAATTACCATTCACCGAGTACCTATACTATGTGCTGGATGCCGTGCTAAACGTGGCTACATTATCTCATTTATTGCTCACGCAGACTCAATAGAGGTGCTATTATTTCTATTTTATATGTGAGGAGAATGAGGGTCAGAGAGGTGGGTGGAGAAGCTTGAATAAAATTTCAGGTCTGACTTTACCTGCTGTGATTGTGCATAACAGAGCAGCGATTTTCAACCTTTTTTATCTCACGGCACACATAAACTAATTACTGAAATCCTGTGGCACACCAAAGAACATATTTTTTGCCAGTCGGACAAAAAGTAGGTATGGTTTTGATTCATTCACAGCAGACAGCTATTGTTGTGTTGGCTGTTGTCATTTTTTTGTTTGACAGTCTATGGGAAAAGAGGTCAGTACCTCTGATGAAACAGTCAGGTGTTGCCCATTTTAAAAATTGTTGTTGCTCACTAGTTGAAAATCGCTGATCTAGAAAGCAAAATTAGAAAGGCCAAACCTGGCTAGGAATCAGTCATCTGAGGAATTAAAAAGGAAATAAGCCTCTTTCCCTCCATCCTCCACCCCCATCTTCTAGCCCTTTTAAATTGGGATCTTCTGGACTGGAGTGATAACCCATACTTCCAGTCTGAACTTCTTCTGGGAACTGTCTAACTTGGTGTTTTCTCCCATTAGGACAGTGGAGCAATGTTTCCACATGTGTGATAGAATGGTTATCTATTTCTTCATTGCTGCGTCTTATGCGCCATGGTAAGATACAGTCTTTCTATTTTTGAAGATACTTGTTTTTATGACAGAATTGCCCAGTCCTTTCTTCCCTTCCTCCTGTCCCTGTGTCTGGCCCCCATGCATATACCCAACCCTTCAGCCCCCAACACACATACATGCATGCGTTAATTTCCCATCTTGACATACTTGGGTCAGAGGGCAGATTTTAAGGGGAGAAAGCTGCTGCCGTTCAGAACACTTAGACATCTAATTAAGTAGAAATGCTCTAAATATGTGTGAGGAAAACAAGCTGTTTTGAAATGTATACTGTCTGTCTTCAGCACTTCACAGCACAGTAGCTGCTGTATATGGAATGCATTTCTTCAGCTGTATGAGTAAGAACTAGCCAAATGTATTAGCTATTTAAAATAACTGGTATTCTGATCCATTTCCTTGATCTTCCTGCCCTTTTGGTATAGAGATCAGATAGAATCTTTTGTCGCTTTGAAAACTGTAACTAAAGAAACATTCATTTTCCCTATCAAGACGTGGTCCTGTTTTAAATACTCAGAAATTCACATCATGCCATCGACTACAGCGGTCATTAGAAACAGCCGGCCTCTAGACTCTGGGTCATGCAGCATCCAGCATGCAAGAGAAACCTAATTATCTACTGGAGGAAAAAGAAAGTGTGCTCTCTCTCTCCAGCACCTGTTACTAAATTACAGGTCTGCATTATCTCAGAGAGAAAACCCTTAAAGGCTTTTGTGAAGAACACATCAATTTAACGTAAGCCCATGACAATTTTAAATGTAGGCTGAGGAATCACATCTTTACAGTATTCAGTTGTTCACATGTCATCTTTGATATGTGGGTGATACTTTTTCCATCTGAAACTATTAATTTTATAGTACTAGCCAATCAGAACAACGTTGGTTTATTTCTCCCCTCATATCCTTAGTAGGAAATTAGTGCAAATGTATTTGAAGCGTTTTAACATCAGGCCTCACAAGAGCCCATGGTACAATGCTAATAAATGTCTTCTATAATATATGTCAGGGGAATTCTTCTCATGTTCTCTGTTGGAAGAGAAACTGACAATGGAGATGCTAGGTCTAAGTGTCAGGTATCTGCTGCTGTTATGTGATCCCCGTTTAGGATTTTGTTCAGGGTTCCGTTAAGCTTTGTAAGGAATCTGCTCTCAAATACATCCTCAGAACAGGAAGGCGAGCAGAATTCACAGCAGCCTGCCTTATTGGGGCCTCCCAGGTGTTCTGGGACTCCTACACGTCTTCTTTCAGTAAGTTCTGTTCCTAAGCCACGTTGGAAGTAATTCTGACTGAGTCTTAAAGGTTGGCTGACAATTTTATCTTTGAGTTATTCATGTTCCCCAAACGCCTCCCTGGCTGTTGACTGCCTCTCCTTCCTGCTCTTAGCCCTGAACTTGCTCTCCTGCCTGTAAGACTGGAGGACAACACGGGTTCTGCAAGTTCCCTTCATTTATCGCCTCTGTTCTTTGTTGTCATTTTACATTTTTAGGTTAAATCTTCGTGAACTTGGACCCCTGGCATCTCATATGCGTTGGTTTATCTGGCTCATGGCAGCTGGAGGAACCATTTATGTATTTCTCTACCATGAAAAGTAAGAGAAAATCATTTACATTTGATCCTTTTAAAAGTACGTTTTATCTCCACTGCAATTTGTTCTCTCTGCACTTCGAAATAGTAGAAATACATAAATAGAAAATACCTTGTTTTAAACAAGTCTTCAGAACCATGTTTGGTATTCATTGTCAGCGGGCAGGTTGCTGCAGGAAGAAATGAGTGGCCCGGGTGGCCAGGTGCAGGTGAGGGACAAGGTGGACTGCCGTTGAGACTCAGTTGGACCTCATTTCACATCCTCAGGAGGACTGGCCTCATGAGCAGACCAGCTTTACCCCCTGCGATTAACAATCATCAGAGGAGAAAAAGAACTACTTTTCAAGATTCCTATGAAGATGGAGAATAGATATTAAGTGCCCAGCGCAGCACTTACCTAGATAGGAACCTAGATTCCCTGAGAAGGAAGGGTTTGGAAGGGCATCTAAACCCTTTATATCCTAACCAGGGGGCACATGTTATTAATTCATTATTCATAGCACATACTCCTAAGTGTTCAGCAGTATAAGAAGAAAAGTTTATTGAAATTTAGCATTGTCACTCTAGAGGAGACCTTCAAAGTCATCTATTCCAGCTTTATGCTTAAAAAATTAGGACATTTAGGACATGCATCTAATTAGTGACTCATCTGCAACTGGGACCCCAGCGCCCTAGTTCCTAGGCCATGGCTCTCTTCATTAGTGCATATGCCCGGATTTGAGAAGCTCACAACCGAGAAATCATTATCATCGGACACAGCTTCTTAAATTCTTTATTGTGGCTGGCAGAATGGCTCTCAGAGTTCAGCATGATGTCTGTTTACCACAAAGCATTAAAATATTTCCCTTTTCAGAAGACAATGATAGTTTTTGCTAGCTTGCTTCTCTCCAACTCTGAAATTCACGTAAATGCATTGTCTCCCAGAATTAGCAATTCTGAGTGGTATTATGCTGTGTATATAAACCCATGGAAACAGTTTGCTTCTCAGATTCAAACCCCTAATTTATAGTCTTTTTTTTAAAATGTATATTTGGTCTCCAGAGATGCTGTATATTTTTAATTATGTTTTTATTGGTTTCAGAGAGAGAGAGAGAGAGAGAGAGAGAGAGAGAGAGAGAGCATAAATAAGAAAGAATCATTGATCGGCTGTCTCTTGCACACCCCCTACTTGGAATCGAGCCCACAGCCTGGGCATGTTCCCTTGGTTCAGTGGTCAGCAAACTCATTAGTCAATAGAGCCAAATATCAACAGCACAACAATTGAAATTTCTTTTGAGAGCCAAAATTTTTTAACTTAAACTTCTTCTAACACCACTTCTTCAAAATA
Source organism: Antrozous pallidus (assembly GCA_027563665.1). Lineage (NCBI taxonomy): Eukaryota > Metazoa > Chordata > Mammalia > Chiroptera > Vespertilionidae > Antrozous > Antrozous pallidus. Next base: position 26,516,964 of record CM050526.1, on the reverse strand, counting down.
GACTCGCCCAGGCCATGGTGTTTTGTGGAAGAGCCACATGTGGCTCATGAACCGCAGTTTGCCGACCACTGCCTTGGCTAGAATCGAACCCAGGATCCTGCAGTCCGCAGGCCTGACAATCTATTTACTGAGCCAAACTGGCCAGGCCACCTAATTTATATTCTTGATAAAACAGGAAGTAAAGTAAGACAACTATCTTTTCTCCTATTCCAGACTTCCTAATGTAAACCAGACCTGCAAACTCCCATTCCCCAGTGCCCTGATCGGGTTCCTTCATGGTGGACTGGAGTAGAAAACACTAAGAATGACAGGGGAGTCTCATTGGCTATTCGGGTTGGCAGGTGTTGGGGAGTACCTTCCAGGGTGCCAGGCCCTGTTCTAGGCCCTGCAGACGCAAACAGAAATAAATTTGGCCCCTGCCTTTGAGGAGCTTCCGGTCTAGTTTGATTAGGCAGATATTAAGTGCAGTTTACATACAATTTCTGACATGCCAGACATGCGGAAACCTAATGTGATGATGAGTCTTACACATTGGAATTTTTGTCGCAGATGCAACATAACAAGACACAAATACATGCCCTTCGTTTCTTAGGACTGCTCTCCCTTTGCCACTGGTAGAAACCAGCCCAAGCTGCATCTCTGCCCATCTGCATGCTTTGTCTCTCAGAGCGATGGGTGGCAGTGGCACTGTGGGCAGGCCCCCGGGGACTGGGAGGGGATGGGCATGATGGGTTGGATTCGATAGTAACTGCTCCAGCTGGAAGCATTTTTCAGGGGCCATGTGGAGGCTGAGGCCTTGCCAGTCCTATAGGAAATGCTAGTTCACTGTTACTCAAGCAGAGAGTTTCCGTTAGAGGCCTATTGGTCTCCTACTGGGGAAATACATTTTATTTGATTAGTTGAGGTTACTGTTTTTTGTTGTTTTTTTGAAAGAAAAAACTGATATGGAAATGGTCTGAATGTTGTAGGAATAGACACATTAAATGAACTGTGTTCCATCCTGCAGGTATAAGGTGGTTGAACTGTTTTTCTATCTCACAATGGGCTTCTCTCCAGCCTTGGTGGTGACATCAATGGTAAGAAATGGCTTCATCATTTTAGTTATTCCACCTTATTTCCTTTTAAATCACTAGGACTCTTTACATGTCCATAGATAAGATATGCAGCTTTGCTTTCTGAAGTTACGATATGCTCATTAACTAGAGACTCAAACGAAAAAAAAAAAAAGATATAAATTTCAAAGTGCTCGGAATTTGTGCTGGCTACTGTCTGTATCACTTGGGAAAGTTGTACATTTAAGTGTGTTTGTTTCTTTCGGGTAACCTTTCTGTTTGTCCCACCCTCATTCCCACTCTTATCTTCACCCCACTCCAGTGTGAGGTTATGTGAAGGTGGGTATTTCTGCTTGAATTACTTAGTGTCTCAATCTGAAATCTTTGGAAGAAGGAACCTTTCTAGGTTCCTTACATGAAGAAAATATAAATTCCTGATGTCTTAAATCTTAAGAATTGAAAGGACCTTAAAAGATGTTTGGTTCATTTTGAACTCCCTTTCAAACCAAACTACCACTGAAAAAACCAACTTGTAGTTGTCAACTTGAAACAAACACATGTCATCACACCCTCCCTATCCCTACAACCTCCCCATCCCATCCAGCTGGTTACTGTGCTTTAGCTTCTGCACCCCAGTGTCCTACCCTCTACATTTCTGCACCAGCCTCTGTGTTAACTGAGGGAGTCACAATGAGTTCCGTTTGAACTCAGCCTGCCATGGTCAGAATTGTACCTATAATTTCACGCCTGAGCTCACAGGTACAATTTTTTTCTTAATTTTTAGAGAGAGGGGGGAAGGAAGATAACCATTTAGGAAATGAAAAGGGAGGGAGGGAGAGACAGAAAGAAACATCAATTCGTTGTTCCACTTTTTATGCATTCAACTAGAGGCCCAGTGCACGACATTCGTGCACTCAGGAGGCGTCCCTCAGCCTGGCCTGTGCCCTCTCACAGTCCTGGAGTCCTTGGGGGATGTCTGACTGCTGAAGCCACGCTCCTTGCGGGCCTAAGCCAGCAGTCAGACATCCTTAGTGCTGTTGCTGGGGGCAGGAAAGGCTCCCACCACTGCTGCTGTGCTCACCAGCTATGAATCTGGCTCAGGGCTTCTGGCTGAGTGGCGCTCCCCTGTGGGAGTGCACTGACCACCAGGGGGCAGCTCCTGCATTGAGCATCCCCCTGGTGATCAGTGCGCATCATAGTGACCGGTTGTTCCACTGTTTGGTCGATTTGCATATTAGCCTTTTATTATATAGGATTGGTTGTTCTTGTATGTGCCCTGACCAAGATCAAACCCACAACCTTGGCACATTGAAACAACGCTCTAACCAACTGACCTACCCAAGCAGAGCCAGGTACATTATAGCAATGTAGTTTTACTCTACATAGTTCTGATCACAGAAATACCTGATAATGATTTAGGAATTAGTTACAGTTTTGCTTTTTTTTCCCCCCCAGAGAGTATGTCTTAAGACAATGTAACAAAATATATTCTCTCTGAGATAGGAGTTGTATGATGGTTTGAACAATTCCCTAGCACCAAGAATCTATATAATTAGTTGCTAAAGTCAACAGGCCCTGGCAAGGGGAGGGAGGTGAAGGACCGAAATGAGAAAATGTCTTGAAGGTCCTAGAGTTAGAGGGCAATGGAGGACACCCAACAATATAATGAGCAAGGTCTATGTAGACAGGTCGTCAACCACCGGAGAAGAAAATTTCCCCTGGGTGTCATCAGAGCAGGTTTATCCAGTATTTTTATCAGCCTCAACCTTTAATTGGCATGTTTACAAGTGGCATTGTTATAACCGAACAGGATAATCCTCACGCTTGCCCCACAGAACTTAGACTCAAGCATGACATGTGTACACGCTACAAATGGAGTGGCATGGGCGCCTTAGGAGGAGGAAAGCTTTTAAAGGGGAAGATGGAATCCAAGGGTTGTTCTATATTAAAATGAACTGCCGTGCCCTAGCCAGTGTAGCTCAATTGGTTTGGCGGCGTCCTGTCCACCGAGAGGTTGTCGGTTCAGCTCCGGCAGGGCACGTGCCTGGGCTGTGGGCTCGATCCCCAGTGGGGCGGCATGCAGGAGGCAATGTTTCACATCGATGTTTTGGTCTCTCCCTCTCCCTCCTTCTCTAAAAATCAATAACTTTAATAAGTAAAATGAACTGCCATGCCTGGATGCGGTTGCCGTCTGCAGACCCCCCTCCCCCCCCCAGTAAGCAGAATGTGCTGCTCTGCACTATGGGACCCGTGATCTGATCCAGCGGTCAGACGTGGCGCCTAAAGGGAGATCCAGGTCAATGTCAAGAGACTCCATTTACAGACCGGGACGCTGTCTGTGCAGAGCTACTTCATTGTCTAGAGAAGCAGGAGGCTGAGGGGGGCAGCAGGCACCCTCTGTAGCCCGTCACCTCGGTAACATCAATACCTTTTTCCCTCTGCTTCCTCTGCCCACAGAACAACACGGAGGGACTCCACGAGCTCGCCTGCGGGGGCCTGATTTACTGCCTGGGAGTGGTCTTCTTCAAGAGCGACGGCATCATCCCATTCGCCCATGCCATCTGGCACCTGTTTGTGGCCACGGCGGCCGCCGTGCATTACTACGCCATCTGGAAGTACCTTTACCGGAGCCCCACAGACTTCGTGCGCCATTTATGACTGGTCTGCACAGGCGTCCGCACCAGTATTATTTCAGCGATGGCACTGGGGAGAGGGGCAAGAGCTGCATATTGCACAGGAGGAGGAAAAAGACAACTGCACTGACTTTCTTTATATAGTCTGACTGTAATTACTGTGAAAGTATCAATGCTGTGTTCTGGAATGTTCCAGAATGAATCCGTTAAGGTAGTGAATTAATTATTCATTCCATTCCACTGTCACGCAGGACTCTGGATAGACTTGGCCAACTGATGTTTACAAACCAGAATTTTGTATTTGATTTTACAGACTTTATTACATGGGTTTTTCTAAATCACTAGGTCGGGTTGTCGAAGTCAGTGCAACAGCAAAGCTTCCTTTTGAAGAGAAACTCATTTCTATCCCTTTCCCATCAGCTGTGTAAAGAATCATGGGCAGAACTTACACTACTTCCACCATGTTTCATCCTGACACAACATGGTTCTTTTTTAAACAGGAACTTCGTTTTTTGGTACATTTTTAAATAAAGTTCCACGGACTCGCATCTCTGCGGGGCCGCGCCCACGTGCATTCCGGCTCAAGCCGGCCACATTCCACCGGCGAACCAACGTTGTGCCTCTTCTGATGGTTTACGGGGCCTGAGAAATTGCCAATTTTTAAAAACCGCCTTTTTCCAGACGTTTTCTGCCATCCGCTGACTCCGAGTTCCGGGCTGCTTTGGGCCATGTCCTTAACCTAGTTTGGTTTACTAATGAAGAAGTATTTTGATATCCATTAACTTTTCCAAAAGAGGCGCCTTTTTCTGCGCCTCTGCCCTGTTCTCTCCAGGGTCCTCCTCAGCCTGTGCTCTCCTGTCGGTGGTTGGCCATCCGCTGAGACTCCCGAGGAGCGTTAGGGGTCACGCCCACAGTGGCGTTCCCTCTGGTGCCCCATGGTTCTAGCTCCATGTTATCAGTTTGATGCTCATTTTTAAACTGTGGAATCACATGCATCAGTTCACATTTCTACCTTCCTTCTCTGTCTCTGCCTACACTATTTTCCCTTTCAGGTAGAAAAGTATTGAAAGCCTGGATCTGTAGTCCATGGGTTACATCCTGGCTTAGTGGAGTGGTATATAATATATTACCTTTGGTTTCCCCTCAGTGTCTTATATTAAGATGAACACAGTAGCTGCTGCGTCGATTGATCTCCTTTTGGTGTGTGAATGAATGAGACAGCCCACAGTGACTGTTTCCTACTAACAGGTTTGGTCAGTGGAACTGTTGGTCGGCGGAGACGTTTAGGCTTCTATTGAATGTCTGTACTGACATGGCTTTCAAAGAGAGTTTAGTGTGTGTGTGTGTGTGTGTGTGTGTGTGTGTGTTAAGCTCTGATTTCGGTGAAGTATACGGGGATGAGAGACGGAAGAACTGATCATCGCTGGCGACTCTTACATAGGCGAGGTCCTCCGTCATCACCCCAGCTGCATGAGTCTCAACATCCGGATGCCTGCTGTTTTATTGTGTATATTTTATTTTTAATATATTAACTTCTGTGGATTCATTTAAAGTTTGCCCGGCTGTAACAAAACCACTAAAATGTATGAAAAAAACGTGTGCTGTGGACCAGAATAAAAGTGTTCCTTGGGTTTGCTGTGCCGTCTCTAAGCTGGATGACTGAACGGGAGCGTGCACTTTTGAGAAACAGCTTTTTCTGAAAAGTCACGGTGGGAAGAAAAACAAATGTGCTCTGTCCTCTAGAACTTTCTAGTCCACTTTCTACTCATTGGAATGCCAGAGCCAGCTCCAACGTTCATCAACACACATTTTCAGTTTAAAATACACTAGTCAGGCCAAAACCAGTTTGCTCAGTGGATAGAGCCTCAGCCTGCAGACTGAAGGGTCCCAGCTTCAATTCCGGTCAAGGGCATGTAACTTGCCTGCGAGCACATCCCCAGTAGGGAGTGTGCAGGAGGCAGCTGATCGATCTTTCTCTCTCATCGATGTTTCTGGCTTTCTATCCCTCTCCCTTCCTCTCTGTGGAAAATCATTAAAATATATTTTTAAAAAATAAAATACGCTAGTCAGGACCCAAAAATGTCAGTTTTATAAACGATGAACCTTGAACAGCCTTCCGGCTTAGCTGATATAATACGCCAGGGCAGAGGGTACAGGCTTTCGTGTTACCAACCAGATCCCGCAGACCCGACAGCTCTGAGTGTTAGACGTCCTTCTTTCCCCCCTGCCAAGTAGGAAGGAGTCAGAAACTGGGACAGGTACCGGGTCTGTCCAGTTTCAAAGCCTGGTCACCGCACACCACGCATTTCAGTCAGCAAAAGCAAACGCATCGAACCATTCTATATGAAAATTCACGGGGCAAGCATGCAGGAGAAAAATCGCGATTCATGCAGTCAGAGCCTCCATAAGCCCTCAGGCAACTGCCCTGGCATCTGATTTCAAGGACAGAGTGTCATGAGGCGTGGTGGTTCCCCAGCATCCCATCAGAGGCCCCTCACCTCCGTCTAGACTAGCAAATGTCCACTATCACCTTGCCACCTTCGCGATCAGTATCTCCTGGAACTTTTCTGAAGGCCAGACCTCTCCCATCAACAGCCCCCATGCTGCTGGCACGTTTTACTCAATGGTCCCAAACTGAGGCCATTATCCTTTGTTATCCTCCCACCAGGCCCATTTCGTCCATCCTTTCTGGGTTTCTGCCTCACACACACACACCCAGCCCAGCCAGTCAGCCAGAGCTGTCAGCTCCACCCCAGTCACCACTCCCCGGTCTGGTTCCTCACCTCCCTCCTCACTGCAAGGCCCAGAGTATTGCTGCCACCTTCCTCGTTTGCCACAGGTTACACCCCTCCAATAAGCTCATCCTCCACACTATCGGCGTTACCTTCCTAAGGATCTGAGCAGGACTCCCTGCTTTAAAAACATCCAATGCTCGGCCGGCAAGGCTTAGTGGTTGAGCGTCGACCTATGAACCAGGAGGTCATGGTTCAATTCCAGTCAAGGGCACATGCCTGGGTTGTGGGCTTGATCCCCAGTAGGGGGCATGCAAGAGGCAGCCTGATCAAAGACTCATCGTTGATGTTTCTATCCCTTCCTTTCTGAAATCAATAAAAATATTTGAAAAAATAAACACAATGGCCAGCCCTCTTCGCACGGTCTCATCTGTAGCCCCCACAGGAATGTTGGTGAGAAACTGGTGTGGAAAGTTCAGTGCGTCCCAAATAAAGCTCATTTACCGAAGCTTCCAGAGAACCAGTGATCAAGAATGGATAAGCCTGGGAAATGATCTTGACCTCCCTCCTTCCCTCCTTTCTGAACATGATACAATGAAAGGCACCCAGTTCTGCAATCCTTGGGCCTTAAGGCAAGTGATACTCAACAACCAACTTTCACATAATTTTAAACATTTCATGTATTTTGACTCTAAACTATATACAACACTTCAGAAAATGGAGAACAGAACACGAAAAATGACCCAGAGTTTCACTCATCCCAATGCATTTTCATGTATTTCCTTTCCATCTTTCCCCCCTTCTTATGGAATTGTGTATTTTACACATTTGTAAATATGCCATACATGTCATTTTATATACTGCTTTTTTTCTTACTCATTTTATCATCAGCATTTAAAACTATTATCATATCACTTTCATAGCCAGAATTTTCAGAGCCCCCATCGGCTTTCTGGACTGGATATATGCAGCCTACTTCGCTTAGTCACTCACTCAATTCTGGATTTTTATATTTCCCTTTTTTTTCTTCTTATGAGCAGTGAACATTGTTGCATAGCTTTGTCTGTGATTAGAAAGGGTTCTTCGAGGCAATAATAGACAATCGAGTGCTTCCTCTAGTGGGCACTGTGCGAGTGTGCATGGGTCTCCTCATTTAACCTGTGTAACAGACCTAATGGGAAGGTCATTTTATGACCCCCTTTTCCCGAGGAGGAAAACCTACTCCTGGGGCTGTTTCCTTGTACGAGGAATTGAATCCAGGAAGCCTCAAGCCTCCTTTCATTCTCAGAAGTGCAATTCCTGGGTCAGAGGTTTATTAATGGGCTTACCCTAAGGAAGGCCTTTAGAAATAATACCTCCTCTCATTCCAAACCTCCTCATGTTTGCTTGGTGTCTAGGGTTATGTCCACTCTTTTCATGGGCCAGTTCGGCGCAGAGGGGAACAGGAAGAATCTCCCAATGAGACTGACCCGGAAGGCCTCGGCTCACCTCCTTCCTCCCGAAGCCAAAGGAAGGATCCCCAGAGGACCCGAGGAATGTTTTTAGTGTCACAAGGTTAGAATGTCTGCCTTCATGACTTTCTGCTGCTTTTGCTGTTTTATTTATCTAAATATATTTTTATTGATGTTAGAGTGAGAGGAAGGTAAGAGGGAGTGAGAGAGAGAGAAACATTGATCAGCTATCTCTCACATGTCTCCCACTGAGGATCGAGACCCACAACCTGGGCATGTGGCCTGGCCAGGAATCGAACCGGCACCCTTTTGGGGGACGATGCTCCCCCCCACTGAGCCACCCTGGTCAGGGCCGCCTTTGCTGTTTGAAACAGACTGTGCCAACATGCTCTATGCTCTGCGCCATTCCCACCTCCATCCCTGCCATGTAACATGTAGCTGCTTAGGGAGGGGCGTTAAGCTGCTCTCCCCGGCAGCCTCTTCAACGCAGCAGAACGCGCTCATCCTCCTACACAGCTCATTATCGCTCTGACTTTCGCTGCAGCCAGAAGTCCTTAGGCTGAAATAGACCTGCCAGGCCTAGTGGGAAAATCTGCTTTGGAGCCTTACCTTATCTCCCAGGAGGGGTCCCAGGTCCCCTTGCCGTCTGTAGCAGGCCAATTTCAGATGCCCCATCAAATGTCCCTGCAAAAGTCAGGAAAATGCATTGAGCAAAAGGATCTGGTTCTCTTTAAAAGAAAAATGTTTTTTTTTTTAAATCACTAGTGTTTTTCTGAATCCCATCTGGGGGCCGGGTGTTGAGTGGGCGTGGCATCAGCCAGCCTGTGGCAGATGGGCCCAGTGAGCTTAGGCAAGTTTCTCATCACCTTTGAGCCTCGGTTGCTATCTGCAAAGGGGCGCGGCACCCCCCTCCCAGCGCAGCCCTAGGATTAAACAGGAAGCCAGGAGTGTCTGGTGCCTGCGTGCTGCCCCGGGATTGGCACCAGATAAAGGTTAGCTCCCTTCCCATATGGCCAAGCTTTTAAAGTTACGGGATAGCCCACCCACCTGCAGAGCTTTTTCTTTTTAAATATATTTTGTGGATTTTTTACAGAGAGGAAGGGAAGGGATAGAGAGTTAGAAACATTGATGAGAGAAAAAACACTGATCAGCTGCCTCCTGCACATGCCCTGCTGGTGATGTGCCTGCAACCAAGGTACATACCCTTGACTGGAATCAAACCTGGGACCCTTCATTCTGCAGGCCAATACCATCCACTGAACCACACCAGTCAGAGGCCTGCAGAGGTTTTTCATTGGAAACAACCTGAAGGAGCAGGTGAGGAGCATGCTTTGAAAAAAATCTTGTGCAGCTTTTAGCTCTTCACAGTGGCCTGGGATCAAACTCCCCCAAGGTTCTGCTGAGGCCTATGATCCCAGTAGGCTTTCTAATGGTTTTGTCTCTTTTGTAACAAGTGCTCTTTATTTATTTTTAAAATATATTTGTATTGATTTCAGAGAGGAAAGGAGAGGGAGAGAGAGAAACATCAATGATGAAAGAGAATCGTTGACCCGCGGCCTCCTGCACGCCCCACACTGGGGACTGAGCCCACAACCTGGCGGGCACGTGCCCCTGATGAGTCAAACCCTGACCTCTTGGTTCATAGGTCACTGCGCCATCACTGAGCCATGCCGGCCAGGCTCAGACACTCTTTAAATAGTACCTCCTGAGACAGGCTGGGCACCGGATGGAGAAAGGGTAGGAATGGGGGGACGCTGTAACTGGACCTTCATTCTAGGCAGCAATTTGGTCACTGTCTGTCATTACATGAGCACCCCCAGACTCACCCTCAGCAGTTGGTTGGGGTCCCCTCGTAGCATATTCATTCAGCAAATGTCAACTCGGTATCAAGTATGTGCCAGGGACTGGTCTAGGCATTGGGATGCTATAAGGACGATTTTTAAAAAGACAAAACTCAAACCCATGGCTCAAGCAGCCAATTCCCTGTCCCCAGTCCCTTCCTCTGGATGTGAGGCCTTGGCGAGTTTTTGCTGATCTGCTCACCACTCAGATGCCCATGGCCATTGACCGTGATGGTGTGGGCAGGCCAGCAGAAAGCGGTACCGACTTAACTAGCTTTTCACCAGGGGTGCCTCGCTTCCTGCAGTTCCCGCCTGGGTTCAGCTCCTGCTTGGGGAGCCCTGAAGAGGCTCACTGTGCACAGGGACTCTGTGGGCCCGGGAAAAGGAACCATGTACCCTGTTCCTTCACAGGAGTCAGGTTCCTTTGAAACGGGGTTTGCGAGCCTCCCAGGCAAGGGGTGATGAATGAGCAACTCCTGCCTAGGTGTTTCCCTTTTTGGTGACAGTGCCCACCTGGGCCACTGTTAGCCCCTCCCCCATTCTCAGCAATCCTGAGGTGTGTCACCCACCTGTTCATGGCTGGGAAAACAATCCCGGATAAGGCAAGTCTCTGCCCTCCAGGCTCCTCCAGTCTCTGGGGAGGAGGACTTGGGAATAAATGAACAATTAGGATGCTACACAATCACAGTGTTTGTATCCGGTGCTGTTATTGGAGGAGGGAGTGCCTCACTCTGCCCAGGGGAGTCGGAAGTCCTCCTGGCAGAGGAGAAAGCTGGCAGGTTTCAGGAAGGAGATAAGGTGTATTGGGGGAAATAGTAACAATAACAACAGCTAGTATGGTTTGAGCACCTGCTAATGGCCTGTTATACATAATTAATGTATAGTAACTCATCTGTTATACATAATTAATGTATAGTAACTCCTCTGGGGGGAGGGTGTAAGGGGAGGCAGATGACCTCTTATGCATGAGAATATTTCCACAGCAAACTGAATGCTAGGTGGCCCTTTTGCCCCAATATTTCTGGGCCTCCATTTCCCCTTTTCTTATCTATCATAACCACATAACACACAGAACTCTTATGGAAGGTAAATAGGTCCTCGTTCCTCCAAGTTCATTAGACTGAAATAATGGGTGGTAAAGTGCATTACGAATTGGTTGGACGGATCACCCATCATTGACGATTATTATCCTTTGCTGTTGACATAGATAATCAAGATCTGAGGGTTATTTACAAAGACCTGCATTCAGGCCTCCCATTCATTCGATAAACAATGAGTCCCTCTCACGGGCCAGGTGCTGTTCCAGGTATTGAGGATACAACAGGGAACAAGACAAGTACAAATCCCCGTTTTCCAGGACTGACGCTGCCATTGGGGGGAAACAGAACAATAAACCAAATGTATAAAGAAAATGTATAGTGTGCTAAATGGTGATGGGTGCCAAGGAGAAAAACACATCAGGAAAGAGGTGGGAGGGGTGGGCATGAGTACACAGCAGGGCCACGCAGGGAAGGCCTGGGTGGGAAGGGGAGGCTGACACCTGCTGGGAGGGGCAGTCCAGCAGAGGCAGGTGGGCTCAGAGGTCCAGGAGGGAGCCACCTGGTGCAGGCGGCCCTGACCTGCGTATTTTGAGCAGGTGATGAGCACAAAGATTCTCTATTAATCAAACTTGAGTCTGGTTCCTGAGATTTCTTTCTGTCCCTGACCTCTGTCCATGGCCTGTATGGTCCAGTTTTAGCAAGAATCCTGCTGAGTCAGCTGAGTAAAAACTCCACCATTCTTGACAGCTAATGAAATGCCTCATCCCTTCCATAGATGTCTCTGGCTGGCCTTCAGGTCTTCAGTCAGAATCCCCAGGCCCTGGTGCTTCCTCTTAGTAGTTCGCCATCCACGGCCTCCTCCCTGCTCGTAGCTACAATCCCCATTGGTCCTTTTGGAATGCAGTAGTCAGCCCCCAACTCTCCTCTCCTCCTACCCCCCTTCCCCCGCCCCCCAATACAGTCTGCCCTGCCATCTTTATCAAGTGTCAGAATCATTTTTTCTTTAACAGAGATACACCCACAGGCATATATGTGTGTGTGTGTGGGGGGGGGGGGCGGTTATCAGTGATGAAATTCCCTGTGGAATCCCCCGCCAGGGTATTAGAAAGATCTAAGCATCTGAGTCCCGAGTCCCAGCAGCGAGGTCATGGGCAAGTCCCGGAGTCTCAGTCTGTTTATCTTTAAAATGCAGATGACAGTGCTGTGACCATCAGCCTCTGAGGGCAGTGAAACACTGTAAAAACAGTAATTTACAAAGAAGTGCCAACCTGAAAGGCAGAAAGGGGGCAGCCTGGATGCTCTGGTTGCCGGGGGTGAGGATTTGCAGCTCAGGAACTGGGAAGGAGCTGACTTTCCTCCCAGCTGACCCTGCTCCGTTGCCCACCCCACCGCTCCCTGGTGGTCCTTTACTCCTTTAAAAGAAAGCCCTTTGGTGGAAGCTTTTAAACCAGCCCTGTGCATTATTCTTAATGCGCCCAGGTTAGCTCTACGAATAATATCTCCCAGACTAAGACATTCTGCTCTGGCAATTTTCCAAGCGTCTTCCTGCCTTCTTGTCCAGTTTTCTTGGGAGGCCATTGGGCGGTGGATGGTGTAATTCCCCCGTTACAGTTGGAGAAAGTGGACCTCCCAGGTAGGAGGTAAGCAATAACCCAAGATGACACGGTGAACTGGAGACCGAGCCAGGACCTGCACCGGGCAAAAACAACTTCGGAAAGGCCACTCCGCCAAAGCTTCTAGGAAGCATCATCTGTTCTTTATTTAAGTCTGGGGGAAATGAGATTTGGGAGAAAAAGAATAGAAGCATAATTAAAGGATCTGGCAGGAGACTAGAAAACTCAGAAGGAACAACTCATTCCTTTGTGCCTTTTTTTTTTAGCTGCTTGAGCTCACACATGATTTTTCTTATGTCTTCTTCCCAAATGGTCTTTTTTCTCTTCTTCAAGTCAAATCTTAAAGTGCTGAAACCCAAACCCTTCATCACCTGACTGGCTCGGGCTCTGACCTGCCCTTGATTTACTCAGCCAGAGGCTGACCAAGCAACTCCACCTTCTTCTTCTTCTTCTTTTTTTTTAAACTTTTTATTATGGAAAATTTTGTAGGCATTCAAGAGTACAGAATAGCTCAACTCTAAACAATGCGAGCGAATAATGTAAACCAAAAACACGAAACCCCAGGGGTAAGTATGTATTTCCATGTCAGTGATTCACTAGCGCTTTCTTCTCCAACAGCACTGAGGGGGCTGACTCCCAGGCTAAAGGAGACCATCTGCACCCAGCTTCTCCTCCTCCTGACTGGGAGGCCCCTGATAGCCACTCCGAGGCTCGTTTTTCCTAATTTGCAGCATAGGAATAATCAAAGCAACTCACCGAATGGCTGTGACAATGAAATGAGATAATATCTGGGGATCTGTGTTGTGTATTATAAAAGGCTCTTTCAAGTCCTAGTCAGTTTGGCTCAGTAGATAGAACATCGACCTGTGGACTGAAGGGTTCTGGGTTCAATTCCGGTCAAGGGCACATGCCCGAGTTGCAGGCTCTATCCCCCGTGGGAGGGGAGTGTGCAGGAGGCAGCCAATTAAAGATTCTCTCACATCATTGATGTATCTATCTCTCTTCCTCTCTGAGATCAGTAAAAATGTATTAAAAAGAACAAAAACGCTCTTACAAGGTGCAGAACTATTATTACTACTGCATAGGCCCTTGGAGCATCACCACGTAGTGCGGTTTCCATGCTCAGGGATGTCGACAGAGGGCTGGCATCACAGGAGCCCAGCCTCCCTCCGTTCAGACCTGATCCTGAACCACTGACTTCGTGCCACTTGGCTTTCACCCACTTGAGTCTCAGCCTTGCTGCCCACTACTCCTTGCCTATCTGTCTTGTCTTCCCAACTTCCCCAAGGGCTCCTCTGCTCAACAGGCCAGTTTCTGCACCCAGGCCATTCCAACGCAGGTGGACTTTGTATAGAAAGGCCCTCCTCTAGTTGGCATCTGAGGTCTTCTTATTCGGGCAAAATCTGGATTGGTAGCACCTCTACCCAGTAGGCAGGGCCCAGGCAGGAAGCAAGGCGGGCTTGGGAAGGAGGGAAGGGAAAGAAGACCCTTGTGACAGGCTCAGCCCACTCCTGTGGATCGAGAAAGAACCCACTCTTTTTAAATTATTTACTAGAGGCCCAGTGCACGATATTTGTGCACAGGTAGGGTCCCTAAGCCTGGCCAGTAATCAGAGCCAATCAGAGCCTTCCTTACTCCAGCTGCTGGCTACTGACCAAGGCCTTCCTTCATTCTGCACCATCCCCTGGTGGTCAGCACACGTCATAACAAGTGGTCAAACTTCCATTTGGTTGAACTCCCAAGGGAACAATTTGCACATTAGCCTTTTATTATATAACTAGAGACCTGGTGCACAAAATTTGTGCACTGGGGTGTGTGTCCCTCAGTCCAGCTTGTACCCTCTCCAATCTGGGACCCCTCAAGAGATGTCTGACTGTCCTCCAGGTAGGATCAGGCCTAAATAGTCAGTCAGACATCCCTCTCACAAGCCAGGACTGCTGGCTCCCAACTGCTCAACTGCCTTCCTTCCTAATTGCCCCTAACCGCTTCTGCCTGCCAGCCTGATCACCCTCTAATCACTCTACTGCCAGCCTGATTCATGTCTAACAGCTCCCCTGCCAACTTGTTTGCCCCTAACTGCCCTCTCCTGCAGGCCTGGTTACCTCTAACTGTCCTCCCCTGCAGTCCTGATCATCCCTAACTGCCCTGCTCTGCAGGCCTGGTCCACCAACTGCTCTCTCCTGCAGGCCTGGTCCCTCCCAACCCTCACCTGCTGGCCTGATTGCCCACAACTGCCCTCCCTTGCAGAACTGGTCCCTCCCAACTGCCCTCCCCCTGCTGGCCATCTTGTGTTGGCCATCTTGTGTCCACATGGGAGCAGTCATCTTTGACCACATGGGGGCAGCCATTTTGTGTGTTGGAGTGATGGTCAATTTGCATATTATTCTTTTATTAGATGGGATTTCTGAATGCTGAGCATATCTTACATCTCTGAAGTATGTTTTCTTTAGCAATATCTTATTTAACACTACCTCAGCTTGGCCTGTAACCTCTCACAATCTGGGTTCCTTCAGGGGATGTTGGATAGTCAGTTTCAGCCTGATCCCTGCAGGCCCGATCCAGACAGGAAGGAGCCCAATCCTTGCAGGTCCAATTCAGACAGGAGGAAGCCTGATTCTGTGCGTTTAGCATCTGTCCCATGGTAGTCAGTGCACATCATAGCGACCAGTCAACCAGTCATTGGGTCATTTGGTTGCTTAGGCTTTTATATATATAGACCAGAGACCCAGTGCACTAAATTCGTGCACAGGGAGGTTTCCCTCAGCCCAGCCTGCACCCTCTCCAATCTGGAACCCCTTGAGGGATGTCTGACTGCCCATTTAGGGTTAATCCTACCAAACAACCAGTTGGACATCCCTCTCACAATCCAGGACTACTGGCTCCCAACTGTTCACCTACTTGACTTCCTGATTGCCTCTAACTGCTTCTGCCTGCCAGCCTGATCACCTTCTTACCACTCTCCTGCCAGCCTGATTTATGCCTAACAGCTCCCCTGCCAGCCTGTTTGTCCCTAACTGCCCTCCCCTGTAGGCCTGGTCACCCCTAACTGCCCTCCCCTGCAGATCTGGTCCTCACCAACTGCTCTCCCTTGCAGGCCTGGTCTCTCCCAACTGCCCTCCCCTGCTGGCCATCTTATAGTGACCATTTATGTCCACATGTGGGCAGCCATCTTTGACCACATGGGGACAGCCATCATGTGTGTTGGAGTGATGGTCAATTTGCATATTACTCTTTTATTATATAGGACTAGTGGCCCAGTGCATGAAATTTGTGCACATTAAAAGGGTATTAATTAGAGGAAATATTTTAATAGTGCTATTTGCCCTTTCTGTATAATGAAAGTGTGACAGATAAAAGGTAATGAGTACAATGTATATGAAAATACATAGTTTCATTAATAAATAACAAAATGATGTAACAACAATAAAAAACTCATGATATAAAAACAACATTGATGCAAATAATGACTGATAAAGTGATTAAACTTATTCTAATATCTCCCTGTATACCACATTAACAGTGAAAACACTTTTAGAGTGTTTGACTAATTTCCCTTGGGATAAAGTATTTACAACTTTAACTTTAACATCACATGCTCTTCAAACTCGAAAGAAAGCAACGTAACAACTGACCATGTGTGAAAACGGGTTCAGGTAGGAATATTCCTTCTCTGTCTAGACTTTGTCCTTATAATTTATTAATAGTCATTGCAAATGCTGGCATCATGGGAAACTGTCATCAAATTAATTTAAATGGGAGGCCAGTAAGTGTCAGATGGGGACAAATCAATTCTTGGAATCAGAACAACTTCTCCCTCTGCAGATCCTCTTAATACTTCAGCTTCGATAATGTTAGGTAGTAATCTTTTGAGAATAAATCTGGTACCATTACAAAGACCCCATTTACTATTAAGATTTCTCAATTGCATGATGTTTGCACCCCCTTTCAATTTTAGTTTATGACACGGCATACCTGAAGGAGTAATACTATTAAGAAATTCAATGGGAAAATTTCCCTTTTCAGCATCATCTGTTGAGTCTATGGAATTATCACTCAAATAGGTGTGAAAATCTCCAAGTATATCCAAATTTTCATTTAATTTTTGAACATGCTCATTTTTTGGACAAAGAATTGCATGTTTAGATATATTTTTAATATTATCTATAGAGGATATACTATTTTCAAAGGTGGCTTCAATAATAGATCCATTACAAATCATTTCATGGAGAATTTCAATAATATCCATTCCTAAACGAAAACCACTAAGAAGTTTGCCATCTCCAAGTTTTGTTTTTTGTTTTTTTAAAATTTTTCTTTACTTTAAAAAAAACCAAACCCTTGTGGCAAGGGCTGACTTTCAATAGATCTCAGTGAGGGAGTGCTCTGCTACATACAAAACCCCAACCCAGAAGCAGGTCGTCTAGGAATGGTTTAGCGCCAGGTTCCCCACAAACGTGCGTTGCATGAAGGGTGTGAGAGCAGCCCCCTTTCCGGCCGCACCCCGTCTCCCAGGACGAAGGGCACTCCGCACCGGACCCCAGTCCTGACTCGCGGTAGAGTATGCTGATGCCGCCGTGGCAAAATGATTGGGCACAACGGCCCCAGCCCAGCGGGGACCGTAGGGGACTGGTTATCCAAGGCCAACCGAGGCTCCTGTGGTGCTGCCGTATGGTCCCCCCTGGGCAGGATTCTGACTTAGAGGCGGTCAGTCATAATCCCACAGATGATAACTTCTCCCCATTGGCTCCTCAGCCTGCTATCTCCAAGTCTTACTAACCATTCTCTATAAGCACAATCCTCTGATCTCATATTTGTTTTAAAAGACAACTTTCTGAAACATCTCCAAACATCACAGTAAGTACCTTAAACTCTCTCCTGCAGTGCGCCTGCCACCAGAACTACATTTCCCAGCATTCTTGCTGCTCCCCGCACCCTGCACAAACCAAGAGCATTGTGAACTTTCTCCACCCGGTGGTGGCCACCAGGGTCTCCGCACACCCCAGAGACTGGCAGCCAGCTCCCCCACCCCCATCGTGGGTGCTGGGCTGGGGGTCGTGCAGGGACCCCTGGGCCTTACACAGTGGCGGCCACCAGGGCATCCGCATGCTCCATCATAGGCGCTGGGCTGGGGGCGTGGACCCAAGCTGCTGCTTGGCTCACAGCCCTGCCTCACACCTTTCGCTCATTACTCAAGGTGCCCCGGGTGCTCATTTGCATGTGATTCAGTCACAGTAACTATAAGGAGGGATCTCGCAGGCCCTTAAGTACTGTGTGGGAAGAGCTTACAGCATGGTGCTTGCTTACGTGGCGCTGTGGCCATACCCCTGCTGGCCACATCCCCTGTCCACTGGCCATGCCCCCTGTCCATGCCCCCTGTTTGCTGGCAACACCCTCTGCTCCTGATTGTCTGGTAGCATAGTGGAGGTATGGTCAATTTGCATGTTACTCTTTTATTAGATAGGACTAGAGGCCTGGTGCACAAAATTTGTGCACTGGGGGTGGGTGATCCCTCAGCCCAACCTGCCCCCTCACACATACTGGGAGCCCTCAGGGGATATCCTACTGACCACTCACCCCCAGCCTGCCCAAGGCCTAAAGCCTTTGGCCAAGGCTTTAGGTCTTGGGCACCCAGCTATCGCTCTGTAAAGGGGCCAATGGCTGACTCTGCCCCAGGCCCCTCTCCTACCCCCCCCCAGCCCAGGCCTTCACCCCAGCACAGCCGGGACTCTGGCCACCCCCCTGCCCCAGGCCTTTTTCCTGGCTGCCTCGGCCCCACCCCCTGGTCCTGGCCACCTTGGCTCCACCCCCAGCTCATGATTGGATGGTGGGCGTGGATTTGTGGGCGTGGCTTGATCAGAGGTATGGTCAATTTGCATATTACTCTTTTATTAGATAGGATTAGAAGATTCTTTTTAATCCTCACTTGAGGATATTTTTTCCATTGATTTTTAGAGAAAGTAGAAGGGAGAAGGAGAGACAGAGAGAAACACCGATGTGAGAGAGACACATTGATTGGTTGCCTCCCACAACCAGGACCCAGAGCCTGTAACCAAAATACATGCCCTTGACTACCTTGGACCCTTCACTCACTCCACAGGTTGATGCTCTATCCACTGAGCCACACAGGCAGAGGGGGACCCACTATTTTTAGATGGCAGTTTTGGGACCCGTGGTGAGTAAGATGAAATCCATGACTCCATGGAGCTTAATTCCAGAGGGGGAGCTGCCTATGAGCCAATAGGTGCATAAATAAGTAAAATAAGTACTATTTTAAATTGTGAAGGAAATAATCCCTGGTAAGGACTAGCAGAGACAGGAGGTAGGGTGACTAATTAAGACAGGGGGCAAGGTCATGAGCTGTGGCTTTAGTGTGTGAGTGCCCTCCCGCCCCACCCACTTTATTGTGAACAGGGAAACTCAGAGTTCCGCTGGCCACTGGCAGCCATCCCACACCCCGAGGGGATGAACCATCACTGTAGACAGCGGAACAAAAAAGGGAGGAAAACTGAGGTCTTGATGCTGTGGATAAGCCACTGTGTCGTCGAACCCTGAAGCCACCTCACTCTGGACCTTCTGTCCAACAACCTGTTCAGGACATTTTAATTTAGGTTTCCTTTCCTTTTAAAAATTTTTTTTATTGATTTCAGAGAGGAAAGGAAAGGGAGAGATAGAGACAGAGAGAAACATCAATGGTGAGAACCACTGATTAGCTGCCTGCTGTACACCCCTTCCTGGGGATGGAGCCTGAAACCGGGCATGTGCCCTTGACCAGAATCGAACCAGGGACTCTTCCGTCCACGGGCCGACACTCTATCCACTGAACCAAACTGGCTAGCGCTTGATTTAGGCTTTCAATGCCCAGCAAGCAAAGGCACCCTCCCTGTGGGCTCCATCCCCACCCCAGCAGTCTGTCCATCCAGCGGCACCCACTCTCCCCCTGGAGATTCACCTTCTCACATGGCCAGGATGCCACTCTCTGGGTGAGGCCCTTCACCATATGCCCCACACGGTAATCACAGGCGCCCGGGGTCTGCTGGGCTGAATTGCATGAATAAGCCAGAGCTGGGCTTCGGAGGAGGCAGGAGGCAGCAAGCCCGTCTCCGGAAAGACAAGGACGTTCCAAAATAAGTCTTCACAGCCCTTTCTAGGTCACAGGACACTTTCAAACACCTTGTCCCACTTAACCTCGTGGGACCAGTGCTGCCTCCTTTTAGGGAGGAAGAAACAGAATGAGTAAGGTCACCGGGGGGCAAGCACTGAGGGGATGCTCAAATGAAAGCAGTGGGAAGAGGGGGCGCAGCCCAGGTGAGCCAGAGAAACACGTTTCCAACTGGGCTCATTGCAGAGCATGGTCACCCACCGACAACTCAGGTGGGCCCTCGGGTGTGAACCCGGGCTGGGGGAGCAGGGGCTCATGGGACACAAAACACGCCACCAAGGGACCTGCAGCCTAGCAGAGATACACACACACACACACACACACACACACACACAGCTATTCACAGAGGATGTGGGAGCGCGCGTGGGGCTCAGAAAGGCGTCCCTATTCCTCCCCGCCCAGCACTTCACCGCTATCCAGGTCCTCATCCCCCTCCGATTGCATTTTCAGTCAAGCCAACACCCGGCTGCCTCAGCCAAGCCCAGGTTTCCTTCTCTGACTTCCTGGGACTTCGTAGGACGCATCCGAGTCCTCAGCACTGAGTGGTGGGATGGGGGTCCTGTCCCCCTTGTGCAGGCTCAGGTGTGGGTCCTGGGGTGTGTTACCTGGAGTGGCTGCATCAGGACACAGGCACTCTGCATCCACCTGCCACTGAGACTCATGGTCCCTCCTGGCGACACAGGGAAGCCCTGGGTTCAGCTCCGGAGCCCAGGACGCTGCAAGCGGCGCTCAGCCCCTGGGCGCTCGGTCCCCGGGGCGCTCGGTCCCCGGGACGCTCGGTCCCCGGGGCGCTCGGTCCCCGGGGCGCTCGGTCCCCGGGGCGCTCGGTCCCGGGGCGCTCAGCCTGGGGCGCTCAGCCTGGGGCGCTCAGCCTGGGGCGCTCAGCCTGGGGCTCAGGGCTCTCTGCCTCCTGTTCTCAGGCCTGGGCGGATGAGCAGCACCTGGGGCGGCTGGGACCAGGCGAGAACCAGGACTGGCTGGGCTCCTGGACCCTGATATTCCTGCTTCTCTGGGCACACGCTCCTCCACCCTCTGGGAGCTGGGCGGGGAGGAGGACCGCTGTCGGTGCGCTCCCCACCTGCCTTCTTGCTACCACCCACCCTCTGATGTCCTTCCTTCCTGGGCGCGTAGGGGGAAGGGAGGGCAGGGGGAGGAGCCCAGCTCTCCCGTGTTTTGCTCCAGCTCTACAGCTCGCACCTGGGCCTCCAGGGTGCAGACCTTAGAGCCAGTGGTTTGACCCTGTTGCTCTGGCTTTGTCTCCGGCCTGGGCTTCGGACACCCCTCCTCAGCAGCTGTGTGTGTGAAGGGGCCGCAGAAGAGCAGATTTGGAGCCTGGGAAGGGGGTCAGAGGGCTGTAAAGTCCTCCTACAGTTCTCACCCCAAGTGAGCCGAGCTTCACCTGGACATGACACACCTTGCAGGAAACCTTCCTGTTTTGTTACTCTCTGCCTGAGGGTATTTTCCCATTGATTTTTAGGGAGACTGGAAGGGAGGGGGAGAGACAGAGAGAAACATCAATGATGAGAGAGAATCACCGATTGGCTGCCTCCTGCACGCCCCAAACTGGGGGGTTGAGCCTGAAAACCTGGGCATGTGCCCTGACTGGGAACCCAGCGGTGACCTCCTGGTTCATAGGTTCAGGCTCAACTGCTGAGCCACACTGGCGGGCAAAAAAAGCCCCACCATTTTTAAAAATATATATTTCATTGATTTATTACAGAGAGGAAGGGAGAGGGAAAGTCAGAAACATCAATCAGCCACCTCTTGCACGCCCCCTACTGGGGATGTGCCCATAGCCAAGGTACATGCCTTTACCGGAAAGGAACGCGGGACCTTTCGGTCCACAGTCGGACGCTCTAGCCACTGAGCCAAACCGGTTTCAGCAAAAGCCCCACCATTCTTCAGACACTAAAGTTTAGAACAACAGGGGTTGCCCATTGTTTTAATGTACTGTTATAACAAAGTGGCTGGGAAGCAGCCGTTCCATGTGCTGGGCAGGCTGGATAGATTATCCCATTTAATGATCAATGTGATATCTTCAGATAAGGCCCCCAGTGAAGGGCTCCAGCATCTCTTAGCAGGAGGAAGGGTTGCTGAGTCCCCGGGGACCCCACGAATGCCACTCCGGAGGCTATCAAAGGGGGTCACGGCGGGTGGCTCATTGCCCCATATTCAGGGCAGCAGATGGCTGACCATCGACGGGCAGCCCGGCGTGTATGGACAAGCACAGCCTTTGTCTGGTGTTCGCTGGAACCATTTCTCCATCACCATCACCTGTTCTCATTCACCTCCCGGGCCTGGCTCTTCCTTTGATTTGCCTGCTATCGCCCCTCAAACAAACCCTCTGCACCTGAGGGAGTGAGAGCGTCCCCCTCACATTCCCTGCAATCTGAGTGCCGGCTGGCTTGGCGTCTTCCCCAGGGGCCTTGCCGGTCCTGCCGCTCTCACTCAGACGTGGTCTGGGGAGGCGAACAATGGAAGGTGTGGGCGTGCTCCTGCTCTTCTTTCCAGAGAATTCTCACCTCTCCCCAGGTCCTCATGAAACAGATACTCTTCTTGTGCGTCTGCTGGGCACAGAATGAGGCCCACATGCATTTCCTAATGGTTTGTTTTCCAGCTGGGCTGAGCCGAATCAAAGCCACAAACCACCAGCAGGGCCCCAGCGGCTAAAAGAACAGAGGCAGCCATGCAGAATGCTAGGGAAACAAAGTAACACAAAACCAGAGGCCAGTGGGGTTCTCTGTATTTTACTGAACAGTAGATTATTTTTATATACATACTAAAGGCCCGGTGCATGAAATTTGTGCATGGCCGGGGAGAAGGGACCCTCAGCCCAACCTGCACCCTCTCCAATCCAGGAGCCCCCAGGGAGCCCCTGTGGGATCAGGCCTAAACTGGCAGTTGGATATTTCTCTCACAATCCAGGACCTCTGGCTCCTAATCACTCACCTGCCTGCCTGCCTGATCCCCCTAACTGCCCTCCCCTGCCAGTCTGGTGGCCTCTATTAACTTTTTAAAAAATCTTATCCCCTCCACACAATTTGATTTCCTTATTGGCTTTTTCTTCTCACACAATTTTTCTCTCTCCTTTATGTAACACTTTTTCCTACTGACTCATCATTTATAAACTTTTCTTTCTTCCTTATTTCCTACCTCTGTTCCATCATCCTGCTTCCTATCTTTCTCCTACCTTCCCTCCCCCCCCCAACATTCCTTCTTTCCTTTATCTTTACCCATCCCTCCCTCCCCTTTTCCTTTTTTCCTACCTTAATTTTTTTCTTCACGTCCTCCCTTGGACCTGCTTTGCTCCCTCCCCCATTTCTTCCTTCTTCCCATTCTCCTTTTAAGCTCTACCGACTCCCCTTTGAAACGTTTCTTCCTTTCCTCTTTCTT
Source organism: Antrozous pallidus (assembly GCA_027563665.1). Taxonomy (NCBI): domain Eukaryota; kingdom Metazoa; phylum Chordata; class Mammalia; order Chiroptera; family Vespertilionidae; genus Antrozous; species Antrozous pallidus. Next base: position 26,494,050 of record CM050526.1, on the reverse strand, counting down.
TCTCATCCTACCTTCCCCACACATTCTTCTCTACTTACTTCCACTGTTTTAATATCTAGCTACCTGCCTAATTATTCACTATTATCTTTTTTCTTTTCTGACTTCTACTTTTAAAATCTGTCCCCAGTGCATTATACTTGATTTTAACTATAGCTCCTACAGTTCACTCATACATCCTCTTTCCTTCTTTAACTCTGCTCTCTACTGACTCCTTTTATAAAGTTCTTTCCTCCCTCCCTCCCTTCTTAAAGCTTCTGTTTGTGGGGGCATTAACCCCTAGCCCAGGGCTCAGCCTGGCCAGGTGTTCACCACCCCCCTTCTTCCCTGGCCTCCCCATCGCAGACCTGCTCCCATTCCCTGCCCAGTACGCCTCACCCAGCAAGGGTGGCAGAGTCCCGCGTGTCCCAGGCACTGCTGCCTTGAAGCAGGAGTGCCTCCATCCAGAAGGCCTTGGGCCATCCACCACTCTGTCTCGAACCCGTGGGTGCCTCCCTGCCAATGGCCCATGCTGGGGGCCACCACCCTCCTCCTGCGTCTTGCCAGGTGCACCTGCTCCCCCCTCCCACAATCACCACCCCTTCCCATGTGCAGCCCCATGTTTCCTTTTCTTTTCCATCCCTGTGTCTTTCTCTTGTTCCCTTTCTATATTTCTGTTTCTCCTCTGGCCTGTCTGCATGCCGGCCTACCTTCCTCTCCTCTCCTTTCTTATTCCCTCCTATCGCATCCTATCCTACCCCAGGCCTTGCAGCTGCCTGAGCAGAGGGTGGGGACGTAGCCTGCTGATCCAGTCGTGATGTGATGCTGTAACAGATAATGTGTATATTTCTCTATTAGTAGTATAGATAAATGTGTGTCATTAGCAAATTATGTTAAGGTTACTTACTAAGTTATTTAACAATCATGAATGCTAATGCTGTTTTTTAAATAAAATAGGTTATATGTATATATCTCCCCATGTAGCCAACCTCTTCTCCTTCTCTCCCTCCTAACCCCAATCACTGCCCACTGAGAACTTCCCTAAGGGATCAGCAAACTGATCTATATCTGCAAACACTCCTCTGGATACCTCTTCACCTCCTGCCCTTGGAGCCCTACACCTCTTCCTCTCCTGCAGCTTGGGGTCTGATGGACATTAAGGAGGTTCTTCTTATTCTCCATGGCTAATTCCAGACAAGCATCCCATCCTCAAAACTTGACAGACTTGCAAAACTCAGCTAATTTCAGACAAGTCATCTACCTATCTCCACTTCTCTCTACATTCACACTTTCTCCCTTCACTCCGTAGACATGCTCATCTGGGTCCACCCCCTCTCCCCTCCTAAACATGTCCTCTCCAGCTCCCCAAACTTCTCTCTCCTTACCCTGCCCTGCCTGCTCCCCTCCAGAGGGCACAGCCTAGCACCGCCTCCTGACCTCCAGAGCTACTGCCGTCAAGGTCAAGGGGAGCTGTCACTTCCATCATTGCTCTTGGGCATGAAGTTGTCCATCCATTCTTCCCCATAGCTGGTGTGAATAGAGCCAGTGCCCGGGATAGAGCTGGGGGCTATCTCTCTGTGTGGCCCCTCCCACAAGGCAGGACCCCTCCACCAATGCCCTGGAGCTGGGGCAGAGACCCCATTTCCCAGAGGGGCCTCCTGTCTGTGTATGGGGATGTGGAAACCCTTGTCTTCTCCGCTCCCCATCCCATTCCCCAGCATGGGCTCTCTGCCCTACAAGTGAGCTGGGGCATGGGCAACTGGGGCCCCAGGACTTACCCTTACCACGCCGGAGTAGCACTTGCAAGTGGGGGTTAGTGAGGAAATGGAGACCTAAGGGGAATAAGAGCCCCTGGCTGCACAGGCAAGTCCTGGGTAGGCCTTCCTTCACATGGAGCTGGTGGGAGGGGCCTGGAGCAGAGCATGGCTCCAATGCCACAGACTTTTGATGCTTTTTACTGAGATTTTCTTTTAAAAAATATTCTTATTGATTTCAGAGAGGAAGGGAGAGGGGGAGAGAGATAGAAATAGCAATGATGAGAGAGAATCATTGACTGGCTGCCTCATGCACGCCCCCAACAGGGGATCTAGTCCGAAACCCAGACACGTGCTCTGACCAAGAATCGAACTGGTGACCTCTTGGTTCATGGGTTAACACTCAACCACCGAGCCACACCGGCCGGGCCAGATTTTCTTGAAAGAATGTTTCTCCTTTGCTGCATAGCCTTTGGACACTTTCCACAGAATTTAAGTGGTGGCTATTTTAAATAATGTTCTCAGTTAAATTGGCAATTTGTCTGGGAGTCTCCCCAGCTTGTTACTCTATCATCTCAGAAGCCCCGCCTCTTAATTTCTCTCTGTGTGTCTATCATGATGCTTCATGGCCGCTAGCCTGGGGGTCAACAGCACCAGCTCCAGTCTCACCAGCCCGGATTCATAGCCATCTGTTAGCTATGTCACTTAGAACCCATTATGAAAAGACTAGTGGCCCCTTCAGAGGATCCTGATGAGGATAAACGAGTTACTCCGTGGAAAATGCCTCCCTCGCCATGATATTTGGCTGAGAGTAACATGCCCACTGATACTCATGTCCACCTGTGCATGGAGACAGATGGCCACAAGGGGGCACCAAGATCCGTGTGTAACGGGGGAAGTACTCAAGGATTCAGTGAGCTCATCCCAGCAGTGAGGGTTGCAGGCCAAGCAGAAGTAGGTATTTTTCCAGACAACAGAGGCTCCTAAGCATCACCAGGTCGTTTTTCCAGTTGTAAGCCGCCTAGCTACGCACCAGGAAGTAGGCTGTGAAGAGGAATGGGCCATTCGATTTATGGGATACTATTCCGGGGCACAAGGTGGTGTTCTAGCAAAGCTTCCCTTAAAGAACAGTCAAATGTGTAAGCTGGCATGGACTTACTGCGTGCTCACCACACGCCAAGGCTACTCCAGAGCAGAAGACATCGCCCTGTTCCTTCCGTTCTGATGGAAGAGGCCCCAGAGGCTTGGCTGAGGACTTGACCTTTGTCCGGAGGCTGATAAAAGCCCACAGATATTCTGGAGCAGGGGGAGGTAACAGGGCGACGAAGGCGCTTGGCATGATGTGTGAGTGGATTGCTGGGGAGAAGAGTGGCGAGCCAGGGCTGCCCTGGCAATGCTGAGGTAGACCAGGGCAGGGCCCAACTCTGTTAAAGCAAAACCTCTCGGTAGAACTAAATTGTAAGAGCAACCCCAATAGTTAAGAGAAATAAAAATGAGGCTGTTGTTGGGGCTGAAACAGAAGTGTGGAACCGGAGGCCTCTCACTCATCTGCCTACAGCCCCACAAATGGTGAGTTGGCCAGTTTTTAAAAACCGAGTCAAATGCTGGAGGAACCTTGGGTGTACCTCCTTGTAACACAATTTGAAAACAACTGCAATGGTCCAAACAGGATAAAGGATGCACAGGCTAAAGGATGTCTGTGAGGATGGAGAAAAGGGGGCAGCAGGATGACCCAGCCTCATACCAGCTGCCACAGACATCCGCGCTCAATCCCAGCAGCATCCTGTACGCGTAGCCTTCTTCCTCCTTGTACCATTTCTCCTGCATTCCGTCCATTGCCTTACTCTAGGCTCGGTGCCTGAGCCCAGTCTTTGGCATTAAAGACTGGCATTTGGTTATTTAATACTATGAACTCCGAGTTCTTCATTTATAAAAGAATGATTTATAAAATAAAGTAGAGTGTGTTTGCCTTTGTTCTGTTTTCCAGAGGACTCGTCCTCATGGCTCTTGAAGGCAGACACGGGCAGGATGGCCACAGGGAATACTACTGTTTTTCTCCAGGTCTTCTGGGCCATCACTCCCAAAGTTGCAGGTTTGGTAGGAAAGAAAGATGTGTATTAAGTGCTCCACATGCAAGGGGCCCAATACATTGTACTTTGGGGGATTCCATTTTGTCGGTTTCATTCTCAGAGCAATTTCCCACCTCTACTGCCAGGTGGCGCCAGTGAGCAGCGCTGCCCTTTGCAAAGGCTCCCCCTGTCTCCCGCTGGGCGCTAGGTAACTTTCCTCCTCACCTCCGTGCTCAAGCTGGCATTTAAACCCAGCACTGCACACAGACTCGGTGGTTGCAATCCAGCTGCTCCTCCAAGAACTGTGAAACTCAGAAACACCTACTTGTAGCAGCCACCCATTTCTCCATGGGCTTGTCGGTGGATATGCCTTTGGGATACATAACCAAGCAGTCGGGCCTTTGAAAGATGTCAAACATTTATTTAGCAATATCTTCTTTTCTTCTCGGTATGCTTATCTCTATTATAAATGAGAGAAACTGGAAAGAGTGCTGAAATCCAAAGTTCAGGCTGTTGGGTTTGAATCTCAGTGTGCTAAGCAACCTTGGGCGAATTATTGAGTCTTTGGGGGCCTCACTTTTTTTTCACCTGGAAAATGGTTGTAATAATAGCGGCTGCTTCGTTGGGGATAAATGAGATAATACACGGAGGACACTCAGCATAAAACCAGGTACATGGGAAGCCCTTGCTAACTGTAAGCAATTCTGACTGCCAAGAGCATGAGCCCAGCAGTCAGGTGGACACAGATCGGACTTCTGGCTCTTCAACGTCAACCTCGCATGACCTTGAATACGGCATGGGAAGTCTCGGAGCTTCCCTTCCCCTGAAAGTTCCAAGATAATTAGGAAATTTTCAGAGATGTTTATGGAATACCCTTTACTTTTGATTTGTATCATGACCCATTTCAGAGAGAATTTTGAGTTTACCCACTTGCCACAAAAATTAGCCCAGTCCACCAGGCATGACTCAGTGGTTGAGCGTTGCTGAATGAACCAAGAGGTCAAGATTTGATTCCTGGTCAGGGCACATGCCCAGGTTGCGGGCTCAATCCCTAGTATGGGGCACGCAGGAAGCAGTCGATCAAAGATTTTTCACTCATCAATGATGTTTCTATCTCTCTCTCCCCAACCCTTCCTCTCTGAAATAAAATATACACATATATATTTTTTTAATTGGCCCAATAACATTATTTCTAAAGCAGGGAATACAGTCAGGCTGAGGGACAAGCAGAGTGAGGAAAAACAAGAGCTGAGGCTAGGATCTTAGATTACTTTCTGAGAGTCTATAATTGCTGGTGATGGGCCACAGATTTGGCTCTGAGCTTCGTTGCCTCCAAGGCGATGCAGAAAGGAAATCTGGTTCGCTAAGCGATTCCGAGCGCCAGGGAGAATGCAGAGGAGTTCTGCAGAAGGCACCCAGCTGCTCGCGCTCGGAGGCTGAGAGACCGGGCAGCACATGGCACACACACAATAGATGTATAGAGGGAAGTGTCCTCAAGCGCAGAGGAAGGAGTACGCCCAGGAATAGAAGCCCCGGGGAAGAGGCACCTTCCTGACTGCAGGAGAGACTGCACGCCAACCTGCCAGGTGCCTGCAGGGCTGGGAGAGGAGAGTGTGACAGTGTCTCCATCATCCCCATCCAGCAGCAGCGAGGACTGCAAAGCCAGGGACTCCTGCCGCTCACAGGGAGCGGAGATGAAACTCCCTTCAGAGCCAAGGGCCCAGGGGCCTGTGTCCTGTGAGGAGCCTGGAAGGAGAGGCGGCGGGGACTCGGTCCACACGGCTGCTTGGTTTACCGTCTCTTCCTCCTGGACATGGCCTGTTTAATGACGACCCCCAGAGGGACTAAGTTGTCCTTTTTGGAGTGTGTTTGGCTTTGTTCTGTTTTCCAGAGGACTCGTCCTCATGGCTCTGGAAGGCACACTCGGCAGGATGGCCACAGGGAATACTACTGTTTTTCTCCAGGTCTCGGCCATCACTCCCAGGGCCGGCCGACTCAGTGACGTCACTGACTGAGCAAGAGCGTGTAGGCTGGGAAGAGCCCAGCATTGCTAGCGAACAGTGGCTTATTCCTTTTCTTCCACACCACACTCTCTGTTCTTCCCCCCTCCCTCCTCCTCTCTTGCCCCCTCCCTCTCCCTCTGCGGGACCCAGAGGGATGAACGGGGCAGGAACCTGTGTCTCCTTCTGCTTTAAGCGGCAGGCTCTGGGGAGTGCCTGCCTCCCCTGGGACTTTACCCTCAAGAGGCCTAGATGCAGGCACAGCGCTCTGCTGCCTCCCTCCCGGTGTTGTGCCCAGGAGGTTGGAAAGGAGCTCATTAGCGATTACAATTAGCTGTGGATTCCTGAACACTCGCTTTGAGTGTTATTGCCTAGCTCTCCGCAGCAATGGAGGAGTCGATTTCACGACTTAAAGACCTGCTGGCTCTCCGATCCCTGCAGCCCAGGCTATTATTATCTCGGCAATTACCTGCCTTCTAAGAATCTTCCCAGGGCCAGTTCCCAGGATGGTTCCAATGATTCTCTCTGCATCCTCTGTGTCCGTCTGGGATAGGGCGACGCCTTAGCAGCTCTGCCAGGCCTGGAGGACGGGACACAAGATGAGAGGCAAGACATCAAGGTCCTAGGAGTGACCGTCCCAGACTAGTGGCTTTGGATAAGCCCCTTATCTTTCCTGGTCCTTGATTTTCTCATCTGTAAAAAGTAAAAATAAATATATATAGAGAGAGAAAAGAATGTTTTACATGTGGATTTTTCTCAGACAGGGTCTATGGTTGTCATTCCTTTCTCAAAGGGGTCTTGTTGGTTTATAAAATTTTAAAAAATATTTTTTATTGATTTCAGAGAGGAAGGGAGAGAGAGATAGATCAATGATAAGAGAGAATTATTGATCGGCTGCCTCCTGCACGCCCCCTACTGGGGATCGAGCCTCCCAAACAGGCATGTGCCCCTGGCCGGAATCAGGCTGTGACCTCCTGGTCCATAGGTCGGCGCTCAACCACTGAGCCACACTGGCCGGGCAGATGTAGATATTTCTGTTCCCAAAATCAAGATCAAGATCAGGGTTGTTGGGGTAGAAGAGGAGGAAAGATTTTTAGGAGCACCCAGATAGGGAAATGGGGTGACTCACCCTGGGAAATGGAGATGATTTAGACAGCCCTGTGTGGGCCTAGCACATACCCAGCGTGGCCCCCAGGGCAGCAGGTACCGGGGCTGAGGAAGGCGTCAGGTGATGGGTCGGAGTCCGACTGGCAGACCTGCAGGCTCCGGTGAGGTGCAGGGAACACACATGGGAGCTCCCGGGGCCCAGGGAGATGCAGAGGCTGGAAGGAATGAAGGACCCAAATAGATGTGGGTGGTAGATAAGGTGGCCACAGGAAGTGGGAACTCACCTCTGGAGGCCCAGTCAGGGCCACACACAGAGCTCTGAAGGACAAAGCAGGATCCCCTCTCAGGCACACAGAACTGAGCCCCCCTTCTCTCCCACCCTCAGGCCTTGTGAGTTTCTGCACCCCGACAGGATCTGGGGAAAGAGGAGGCGGAGAAATAACCTGCCCTGGACAGTTGTGTCTGAATGGATTGAATTCTTAATGTAAAGAGGTCAAGTTGAATAAAAGAGCCCAAGACTTTCTTTGTTGTTTAATCTTTGCAAAAAGAATGTAAAAATACAAAAACCCATTAGAGAATAAAGTTCGCACCGAGGGGCGTAGTTGGGGTTAGTTCTGGCTGCCATCCACAGTGTGCCTCGGAGAAGCTGACATCTGAGGCGGGCTCCACTGTAGACATACGTGTCTGTACCACATCGCAGGGAGTTAGCCGCCAGAGAGAGGGCCAGATGGAGAGCGTGTGTGGAAGTGGGGTGCGGTCCGGAGCGGGGAGTGACTGCTTGCAACCTCCGGAGAGGATTTCAAAAGAAAAGTGACATCTCAGTGTGTCTTGAAGAATGGGCAGGACTGGGTCCTTAACGACCGACCGTGCTTAGGCCTGGAAGGCAGTGGGCGAGGGGTGGGGCTCTTGGGCCTCCCTTCCTCCCTGCAGAGCAAGGATCTGAGCGCCTTTGCCCTTTGGGGCCACATGGGAAACAGCAGCAGAGGATTCGGGCGCCTGTGGAACAGCAGGGCCTGAAAAGCAAGCGGCTGTGTGCGAGGCAGCACATCACTCGCCTTCTCCAGAGCACAGTGTTCTCATCTGAAAAATCAAAGGCTTACCAGATGAAACATCTTCAAGGCGCCCTCGGACTGGAACAGTATTGTGTGATCCTCAAAGTGCCTCGGGTGGGCGTTCGAGAACGGGCTTCCTGCTCACGCAGACACTGCTGAATGGGGAAAAGAGGGTCAACTGGGGTGTTTACAAGGTCACAGTCAGGAAGTCTGGGCTCCTCCTGTCCCATCCACCTGCGTAGGCCCTGCCTCTCTAGCCCCTCTTCCCTGATAGTTATCCCACCTCTCACCCGCATCCCTCCCCCTCAGCCACAGGAGGAAAGAAAGGAAGGAGAGATGGAAGGAGCAGGGGAGGGGAGGAGGAACAAGAGAAGAAGGGGGGGCGGGGGATATGACCATTTCAATGCACAAATAGCTGGGATCCAAGCTTCCCATGGAGAACGGCAAGGCCAAGAGGAGGTTCCTTCCTTTCTGCTTACCCAGCCTGGCCCCTCTTTTCACTGACTTTCCCTCTGAGATTCATCATCATTCAAAAGGAAGAAAGGCACGTTGGTCTCTCAGGGGACCTTTTCATGAAGCCTTTGTGTGTGTTCGCTTCCCTCTGTGGCTGGGGGAGCAGCAGAGATGGGGGTGGGGGGCTGAGAGAAGGTTGCTGGGCTCTCTGTGCTGCTGCCATGGAGGGTGGGCAGGGCTGGACAGGGAGGGCGAGCTGGTCAAAGGTCACTCATTTAAGGGCCTTCAAAGCTATGAACAGACACGTTCAGGGAAGGAGAATAAGGCTAAAGATGGGGCAGACTCCCCTTAGGAAAGGCAGTCCCAGCTCAGATGAAATCAATTAGGCCCTGGCCCTCCCTCACAGACCACCATCTTTATTTTTTAAATATATTTTTATTGATTTCAGAGAGGCAGGGAGAGGGAGAGAAACATCGATGAGAGAGAATCATTGATCGGCTGCCTCCTGCATGCCCCCTACTGGGGATTGAGCCCCCAACCCGGGTATGTGTCCTGACCAGAAATCGAATTGTGACCTCCTGGTTCATAGGTCAACCCTAAACCACTGAGACATGCCAGCCAGGCAACAGGCCGTAATTTTTTATTCCTGGGGTGGTGGGGAGAGAAGCCCCAGGGTGAGGGCTGGGGAGTCAGCACCCTGTGAGGGGCTTTCATTTTTTCAAATTTAGCTAAAACTCATTCATTATCACTGAGAAGGTCGGGGTATGTTTGCCAGGCGTGCAGGAGACACCCAGATGGGCTGGGTTCAGCAGGGATTGAGGGCTATCAATATACGGCCCTTTTCCTCTCTGCACTTGGACAGAGCTTGCCTCAGTTTCCTTACTGATCGCACCCTGAGCACCTCACAGGGCTGCTGAAGGCCACCTGAGCTACAGGGGAGAGAAGGCTCGGCTGTGCTACACTGTGTGGACAAAGGGGGGGGGGTCCTTGTCGCATTGCAGGTCACCGTGTTCCTCCCCTGAGCACATCCTCCTCAAGTGAGAAGTTCATGAGGAGATACGCCCTTTTCCCTCCTCCTCCCACTCCCTTCTCAGTCCCAGGAGGCTGGCAAGAGAAAGCACAGCATTGATTGCTGGAGAACAAATCTGGGCGGTTGTGAACCCTATGACTGAGGCTGGGGGCCCATTGGGTCTACTCCCCAGGAAAATGGCACCATCCCCAACAGGCCTGGCCAGCAGGGTCATGCTGAAGGTCACAGGTCTCCGAGTTCTTACATCCCGGGGCCCACTTTCAGGAGTGGCTTCAGAATTTCCAGCTCAAAGTGACTCAGGGACTGCCATCTATTCGGGAGAAGAGGTGCAGCTAGAAGAATTTGAAGTCATGTTAGTAACACAGACATCCTGTCCAGAGGAAAAGGAATGGGTTTGGTGAGTTGCTGATACATATGTTTATATATATATGTGTGTGTGTGTGTATATATGTATGTATGTGTGTATGTGTATATATATATATATATATATATATATATATATATATATATATAATTTTTATATATTTACTAGAGGCCCGATGCACAAAAATTCATGCAAGAGTAGGCTTTCCTTCCCCTGGCTGCCAGCACGAACTTCCCTCTGGCATCCGGGACCAAGGCTGCTTTACTCTAGCCCCGCTTCATCTGGAAGGATATATGAAATGACGCCTTTTAGGACGTTGGGTCTAATTAGCATATTACCCTTTTATTATTATAGATATTAGGATCCCTTGGCATGGGCTGGAGGATCAGGCCAAAACTGGCTCTCCAATATCCCCCAAGGGGTCCTGGGTTGTGAGAGGATTGTTCTTAGGTGATGCACGCTGGAATTGGGCTCCTTCTTCTCTGGTTCAGGGTGTGTCACCTGAGAACCACAGCTGCCAAGTCACCACAGCACGACAGTTCCTGCGTTAAGCGTCTGCCCCTTGGTGGTCAGTGTGTGTCATAACTACTGGTCAGATGGTCACTTAGGCTTTTATATAGATAGATATTTATACATTTATATCCTCTGATATAGATGCTTATATATACCATATATTTTTAAATCCTCACTCAAGGATATTTTTTCCATTGATTTTTTTAAAAAAAGAGAGTAGAGGGGAGGGAGGAAGGGTGAGAGATAGAGAGAAACATCAGTGTGAGAGAGACACATCAATTGGTTGCCTCCTTGACTGGAATCCGAACTGGGACCCTTCAATCCGCAGGCCAACGCTCTATCTACTGAGCCAAACAGCTAGGGCAGGAGTGTATTATTATGCCATTTCAAAGATAAAACTCAGGGCCATGTGGCACACTTCCTACTGTCACACAGATGGTAAGGAATAGACACAGAGTCAGTACAGGTTTGCCTGCTGCAGGCTCACCCTCCAGCCATAGCAATTGCCTTCTCCAGTGCTAAGCACCTCCAGGAAGCCATAGAGAAGGGTGAACTAACACCCAAACTCTGGACTTGGGCTTGGGCCTGGTTTAAATTCTGTCCACTTCATCTCCATGAGCCTGTTTCTTCATCTGCAAAACAGAAAAGATAAGAGTATTTATTCCATAGCATGAAAAACTCAATGAGCCCCAGCCAGCAAGGCTCAATGGCATAGGTAGAGTCCTAAAACCTGTACTTCCTATCTAATAAAAGAGTAATATGCAAGTTGACCATACCTCTGCTACACCCACAAGCCACACCCAACCAGCCAATCAGGAGCGACTAGGCAAATTAAGACAACCAAGATGGCTGTGGCCATGAAGAGAGCAGGAGGCTTGGGTTTTCCTCGAAATGGAGGAAGTCAAGCTTTCTGCCTGCCCTGGCAGGCCCAGGCCTCCACTCAAGGCTACAAAGTTTCAATTATAGAAGATAAATAAATCCCAACAAAAATGGTGACAGCCATGGAGCTGGAGAGAGCAGGAAGCTTGAGTTGTCCCCGGTGATGGAGGAAGCCAAGTTTCTGCAGCCCTGGCCTGCCTTGGCCTCTGCTTAAGGCTATAAAGTTTCAATTATAGAAGATAAATAAATCCCAGATACCAGGGCCTTCTCTTGGACTACCTGAGGGGCGTGGCCAGCCTGCAAACCACCACAGGCCCCTCACCCAGGCCACCACACACCCCAAGGGAATCCCCACCCTGACCTGGGACACCTTTCAGAGCAAACCAGCTAGGCCCCACCTGTGCACCAAGCCTTTATCTTATCTAATCCTCTTATCTAATAAAAGAATAATATGCAAACTGACCATCACTCCAACACACAAGATGGCTGCCCCCATGTGGTCAAAAAGGACTGACACAAGATGGCCACCACAAGATGGCTAGGGGAGAGCAGTTGGGAGGGGCCAGGCCTGTGAGGGAAAGCAGTTGTGGGTGATCAGGCCAGCAGGGGAGAGCGGGGGGAACCATACCTGCAAGGGAAAGCAGTTGTGGGTGATCAAGCCTGCAGGAGAGGGCAGTTAGGGGTGACCAGGCTGGCAGAGGAGGGAAGTTGGGAGCAACCAGGCCTGCAGGGGAGGGAAATTGGGAGGTGGGGGACTCAGGCCTGCAGGGGAGGGCAGTTAGAGGCAAACAGGCTAGCAGGGGAGCAGTTAGGCATCAACCAGGCTGGCAGGGGAGTGGTTAGGGGGTGATCAGGCTGGCAGGCAGAAGCAGTTAGGGGCAATCAGGAAGGCAGGCAGGTGAGCAGTTGGGAGCCAGCAGTCCTGGATTGTGAGAGGGATGTCCCAGATTGGAGAGGGTGCAGACTGGGCTAAGGGACACCCCCCACCCCGTGCACAAATTTCGTGTAAGCTCATACTGAGTGGCCATATTATTATGACCTCTGAATGCATAATAATCTGGCCACTCAGTGTACCTTTCTTGAGTACCTCATTTATTTGATATCAAAGATACTATAAATTGTGCACCTGATCAGTTTTCCCCTTTGCACTGGCTGATAGAAAGCTCAGGGCAAATAGGTGGTTGATCTCCAGCAAAAGTCTAGAATACTTTTGGTACCCATTTGAGATACAAATACTCTGAGTGGCCAGATTATTATGCATTCAGAGATCATATATATAATAATAAAAGCATAATATGCTAATTAGACCAGACAGCCAAATGACCTTTCAGACGTCCTCCTGGATGACCTTCCAGACGAAGCAGAGCTGCAAGGGCCAAGCCTCTTGCACAAATTTTGTGTATTGGGCTCCTAGTATGTACTTAATTTCAGAGAGGAAAGGAGAGGGAGGGAGGGAGGGAGGGAGGGAGGGAGGGAGAGAGAGAGAGAGAGAGGGAGGAGGGAGGGAGGAGAGAGAGAGAGAAACATCAATGATGAGAATCATCGATGATTGAGCCCACAACCTGGGTGTGTTTTCTGACCCAGAATTGAACCAGTGACTTCTTGGTTCCTTGGTCAACACTCAACCACTGAGCAACATCCAGATGGGCAAAATATATTAATATATATATCCTATATAATAAAAGAGAAACATGCAAATTTGATCATACCTTTGCTTCTGATTGGCTATGATACCAGCCAATTAGGAGTGGGGGCGGGGCCAAGTGGCATGAGCTCCGGGCCCCAGGGGTGGAGATGAAATGGCAATGGTGGCGAACACCCAGCCTCTGGGCGCTGTGAGGGGAAGCGGCAGCAGCAGCAGTGGTGGTGGTGGCGGCGGCAGGGAGCGCCCGGCCCCTGGGCACTGTGAGCAGAAGTGGTGGCAAGTGCCCAGCCCCAGGAACCGGGTGATTGCAGGCAGCCAGGGCTGAGCTGAGCAGAGTGATAGTTGGGTGCCCAAGCCTCTGGTGAGGCTTTAGGCCTGGGCAGGCTGGGGGTAAGCCATCAGTTGGACATCCCCTGAGGGCTCCCAGTATGTGAGAGGGAGCAGGTTGGGTTGAGGGACCATCTACCCCCAGTGCACAAATTTCGTGCACCAGGCCCCTAGTGTGTGTGTGTGTGTGTGTGTGTGTGTGTGTGTGTGTGTGTGTATAAAGAAAAATAGAGCAGAAGCTTCTCTGGCCCAGCTCAGTCTGAATTGGAAGGCACATTGAGTGGACGGATGCCCACCGGCCTGTGTGCAGAGCTCTGCTCTGTCAGGGACGTCAGAGCAGGAAAGCACATCGAGGCGAGAGCATTGCTCATCCCTTCCCCACCAGCCTCCTGCTCCTTTGCCTGAGCAGGAGACCTGTTTTCCATCCTCTTTGAAGAAACAAATGGTCTGAACATTGAACTGGAAAGAGTGCTGCAGGCACATTCCCCTTGCCAGGCTCCCTCCGAGGTTGTTGATTGCAGACCTGGGATGAGCAGGCACCTGCGCGTTTGTTCTGTCATTAATCCTCCCACAGTCCTCAGGGTGGCAGTGAGAACGTCTTTTCACAGACAAGGAGATTTGGCTTCCAAAATGCATAGTAGCAGTTCAAGGTCACATACCTGCTAAGTGACAGATCTGAGTCCTCAAGCTCCTCACCTCACAGCCCCAGGTCTCGTGCCAGAGACGCCGAGTTCCTTGGCCGGGGCTGCAGCCCACACAGTGCAGTATTTCCAGCTCCCCAGTATTTCCTAGCTCCCTGCTAGGCTGCCTGGGCTGGGAGCCGCTCTGACATCAGCCTTCCTATATAGACCTGGGTGTCATTCCATCAAGCATCCCAGACTCCTTGAGAGGGGGTGAAGGGGGAGAGGAACTATGGATCTCCTCTACAAAAATAAATAAATTCATTTACACATGAAAACAGCATTCACTTTCAGAAAATTATGGGAGTTTTGGAGCTTCTACAAGGATTTCCACCAAGGGTCACGAACTCGAATTAAGGCAGAGTCTATAAATCCTTGGCTCCGGGTACTTGGCCACTCATGGGAGTTAGCTGAGCCTTTAAACAATTATTTCTCAGCTCCACCCCAGCTCTACCCATGCAGCATCATTGGATCTACACCATGTAGTATGTTCCCCAATGATTCTTGTATATCCACCCAGAAAGCAGACTTTGGGGGGGAGTTTGAAACCATGGTTACAAATCAGGGGTGGGGAAAGGCCCGGGAGATCATTGGGTCTGGCCCTGACAAAGCATTAGAGGTAAGTTAGTTAAATGTTTGACCAAATGTAGCAGGCTAATGATGTTTCAGGTGATATTTTTGCTTGGCCCATGAATGATGTTATAAATACCCAAAGGGTCCTTGGCAGGAAATAGGTTCCCCACCCTTGTCCTAAATGCTACCCATTCAACGAATGAGAAGTCCTCTCTGTCACATCCACCTGCATAACGTTAGGTCAGCTCTTAACCCCCGGAACCTTCTCTTTTGTCTTCTGTCAAATGGGAGTAACGGCCATCCCTACCTCATAGGGCTGAATATCCCATGGGAGTGGTTAGTACCGGGTCTGGCACATAAATATGCCAAGAAATGCTTATGTCTTGCTAATGCTGTTTTCTAAATGTTCTCTTGGAGACAGAGTTGGGAACAGAATATAATTTCTAGCAGACTGTCAACAAAAATACATGAAAGAAAGGAAAAAAAAATCAAAGTTTATTAAACATTAAGGATAACAGACAGATAGAGGTTTGTGTCGAACAGCATAAACACGGCCCATATCATGATACACAATTAAACTGACCTCCTGTGAACTTTTACTTGTTTAGCGGATGCAATCTTTGTGGTGTTGCCAAAAAGATAATGGTAGATTATTGTGATGTTTGGTAAGGTGCTCCAAAATTAAAGATTTTTATGTCTTGACTTAAATAGTTACACACACACACACACACACACACACACACACACACACCACCCTACATACATTTGGCCCTCTGTGAATGTACTGACTGTCATGCCAAGTTCAATTCATCAAGATCGAGGCTATGGCTGTGCTCATTGTTTGTAAATGGTGTTATTGCCAGCAGGTGTGGCTCAGTCGACCCGACTTACGAACAGAGGAGGTCATAGGTGGATCCCGGTCAGGGCACATGCTCGGGTTGTGGGCTCCATCCCCTGTGGGGCATGCAGGAGGCAGCCAATCCATGATTCTCTCTCATCCTGGATGTTTCTATCTCTCTCTCCCTCTCCCTTCCTCTCTGAAGTCAATAAAAATACATAAAAAACAGGCCTAAAAATAATAGACCCAAGACCTTGTCAATGTACATGCAGAATTACCTTGAACTCCCTCACAAGACCAGCGAGTGGAAAGGAAGCTCTGGGATACTTAGTACAGCATCCTGCCCAGCCCATGCCCGAATCACCTCTGCCCTCTCCTCCAACAAAGGGCCTTCTGCTCTAAGCGATGGTGTGGCAGGTGGCTTCCACACCTGCAGGGGCAACACCCAACTTGGGGTCTCAAAAGGCACTTCCTCAAGAGAAGGAGAAGGCCACTGCAGCCCTCCCGTCCCCCACCTGCCACCACAGGTAGCACGGGCAGGACGGGATGAGCAATTCCTGCCTTTCTCTGAAAGTCTGGGCAGAAGAAACGGTGATGGGACCTCATCAGGGAGCCCTGGACCACTCATTCCAAATGGTGTCTAAAGGATGTTGGCACGATACGACTGGGCTTCCTTGTTAATGGCCAAGTAATTGATCTCTGAAAGTTGCTTATGAGGAAAAGGGGGGAAATGACAGCAGGCCTATTAGAATAGCTGCAGTCTGCAGAACTCACCTGACTCTGGTGGACCCGAGTCATTCCAAACTGGGCCCCGGCCTCCCACGCCTTTTAGCAGAACTGCCTCACGCACCAGTTAACTGCCCTGGATGGAAGGCAGTGAGTCTAGGAGCGAACGCTCACGTGTGTGCAATGGCAATGACCTACATATAAGGTACCTGCAGACTCCCAAGTTTAAAATTGCTTAAGATGAGGTAAGTCTCTGAAACCTTTCCTGGCACATGAAAGGGCATGTTTTATTGTGATCATTTTATTTCTTCTGCAGAAAACATTTGTGATGCTCACTGGATACAAACAATCTAATTCCAAGAAAGACCAGTACTCAAATGCATTTTGGGGGCGGGGCCTATCATTTTATACATCAATGAATTGGGTGGTCCAGGGTAGGCTCCCTTCAACAAATGTCACCACTTACAGATATCATTCGTCTCTGCTTTCGTGAATACTGCCATTTAACAATTAGGGCAATTAACCTCTTTTCCCATGAAAAGGCCAACCCCGGCTCACTTGTGTCTCTTTCTGAATATCGCTTCTTCAGATCTGCCTGAGACTGCCCAAGTCTTGCTTGTTTCTGTTATTAGTGATTCACCTGAGTGATGCATTTCAGCTCCAACACTCTTCCATCTCCCACAGTCCTCTGTCGCCTGGGACCGAGGGAACACCTAGTGGGACTATCCGCCCAGCCGGGTTTCCTGAGACTAACACCAGAGACAACTGCTGACGGGCTGACCAGGAGCCCACCAGGTCACTAGCGAATCAGGTACTCTGGGCGCAGGAAACTAGGAACTCTCATGGGGGAAAGCGTGTTTTAATCCAGCACAAAGTGTCTCTTTGCAATAACAGCACAATCTCTTGACAGGACACAACTGAGCGAAACGGAAGAACAATCTTTAAAGTCGGAACATCCATCAAGTCGTAAGCCACACATAGCACCGATATCGACCGTCAATTGCCTAAGACGCGCGCCCACGGGGAGGATAGAACTGTTTGGGGTGTCTGCAGTGGTATTCCGTTCCAGGAAGTCATCATTTTGAAGTGAACATTTTTTGTGGCAGATGCTTTCCCTAAAAAACACTGTAGCATCCAATAAATATTTGACTAACATCCATTTTGTGCTTTTGGGTGATGTTAACTGACTTCTTTCTGAGACCTACTAGGAAACAAGAAATCTCCTTCTAGATGTTAGAGCAGAATTCAGCACGGCAAGCCTCGATACTGTCGTGAAATTTCCAAGCAGAAAACATGCTGATGTGTCAGTGATAGGCTTAAAATATTAAAGACATCAAAACCCCCAAGCCCTTCTTCTCTGTACAACGTTGATGAATATATATCTTTGCTATATAATTCAGAACATGGACTTTTCTCTTTGCTATATATAATATATGTCTTCCAAAATACATGGTCAGTATTTATATCTGAAAAATACTGTACAAAAAAAGAATGTCCTATAATTACTCTGTATAAACATTAGACAATTTCATAATCTCTCCTTTGGGTCTATAGTAAACAGTTAAACTGATTGGATTACCCACAGTTTGTGACAACACCATCATCCCCTTCTGAGATACACCAGTGTCTTTTACATTCATTTTTCAGAAGTACACTTTATAAAAGCACATACGTTCAAAAGCAAACAGGGTAAGAAACGCAAGCTCCGGAATCATTAATTTATGAAGCGTTCGAAAAGGGCACCGCTAGGAAAAGGGGTCATACAAAACACCTACTCATTAACTTAACTGATGTTTAAAAACAGCAAGGTAGAAGTCACAAAAATATATATATTACAAAAACCGGGGGAAACTGAATCTTAATTGAGTTGTTGGGAATATATCAAGAGGGGCATGGAAAAGTTAACTATAAAAGTGGGGGGAGGGGTTATGGGAGAAAGGAGAGAACAAGACCAAACATATCCATGTCAAAAGCCATTCCAAAATGCGCTTTTTTTTTTCTTTTTTCTTTTTTGGCTCCTATGCTGATACAGTAGCCCTTCCTTCTCAGACCTGTCATTTCCCTCTGCTTCCCTGTCCTGGGTGGGGATGTTCTGGGCATGCTCAAATGCATTGCTGTCATTTTTGTCTTTTAAAAGAGGGTGGACTTCTCAGGGAGGGGAAATATCCTACGTCCACTAGTAATACTCAGGCAGCATGCTCTAGCGTACAACAGGATTATTGCTGTAGGTACAGACAGTGCAAAAACACACTCTGTGGTCTAGAATAGTGCTCTTACGGATCCGGGGTGGGGAGAATGAAAAGGAAACTTAGTGGGCAGCGCGGTAAGTAAATATGGGCTCTAATGAATCTAAACAGCACTTTCCATGTGAGGACGATTGCCATCCAAACTGAAACGATGAGGAAAGCGCCTACAACGGAAGAGGGCGAGGAGTAGCGCTGGGTTCTTTTGTGCACCGTGTTGGCGTGGTAACTTACAGACTCATCTGGAAAACGGAGAGCTACTGTTCTCCCAGGGCCCGTTCGGTGGGTCCAAACACAGGGTCCTGGCAGAGCGGGAAGAGCTCTGGAAGGGGCAGGAGCGCGGAGGAGAAGAGGGGCAGGAAACCCCGCCGGAGGTCTCCATAGTCCAGTAAAAACATGGCACCTTTCTGACTGGGGAGCTGAAAGAGGACGAGAGCGTTCTCTGGAAACGGCACGTGCAAAGGAGCGCACGCCGCTGGCCACACGCGCGGCGGAGCCCGTCGTGCTGATGGATGCCTCTGGTAAAGTGCTGATGTCGGGAAGGTCGGGTCGGGTGTGGTGCTGTCATAGGGGAAACGCAGTGTCCATCTAGTCCAAAGCCAGCCCTCCCCCCGCCCCGTCCCCCCAATACCGTCCTACAGGGGCCCGTGCCTGGCCTCGTACTTGGCCAGAATGTTCTTGCACTTGCCCAGCTCCTTGCGCAGGTCGGCCACCTCCTGGCGCAGGGCCGAGTTCTCCTTCTCCAGGAAGGACGCGCGGATGGCGATCTGGTTCTCCTTCAGCCGCCGCGCGTCGCGGGAGCGCTTGGCTGCCATGTTGTTCTTTCTGCGCCTTGCCCAGTACTTGTCATCCTGCTCGGTAGGTACAGAAGGAAAAGGGAACAAGATATTAGATTTCGGCAGAGCTCAGGGTCCGGCCGGGCCGCTGGCAGGCCTTGCACCCAGACACCAGCCCAGGAGTCTTAACCTGCGTCTCCATGGCTCCCTTCCCGGAGCAGGGACCGGCCTGTCACCACAGGCTCCTGCCCTCTTTGCCCAGCAGAGCATGTGCCCCACGAGGAGAGGTCGGAGGCTAGGCATTCCTGATTTCTCCACTCTTTTTGCTTAATTTTTATTTTCTGAGCCCTTCTCTTCCATGGGCACTCATAAGCTTTTTTTTAAAAAAAAAAAATACATGTTTTTATTGCTTTCAGAGAGGAAGAGAGAGGGAGAGAGAGAGAAACATCAATGATGAGAGAGAATCATGGATGGGCTGTCTCCTGCACGCCCCTTACTGGGGATGGAGCCCACAACCCAGGAATGTGCCCTAACCGGGAATCTAACCGGGAGGGACCTCCAGGCTCATAGGCCAAGGCTCGGCCACTGAGTCACTCTGGCCCACCCACATAAGCTTTTTGATACAGGGTTGATACAGCATTGTTGGAAGGCAATATCTGCCAACTGTTTAAATGCACATGCCACTGATCTAGCGGCTCCACCTCTAACGTCTCAGGCTGTAGCAACCTTCATGCGTGTGCACACAGACAGAGGCACATGTTCACTGCGGCGCTGTTTGCAATAGGAAAGAAGTTGGGGGGGGGGTTACCTAATTATTGGTAAGAGATTTGATAACTATGTAATGATGGCGAATACTCTGCAATTATTAAAAATGATAATCCATCCCTGGCTGGTTTGGCTCAGTGGATGGAGCGTTGGCCTGTGGACTCAAGAGCCCCAGGTTCGATTCCGGTCAAGGGCATGTACCTCAGTTGTGGGCACATCCCAGTAGGGGGTGTGCAGGAGGCAGCTGATTAATGTTTCTCTCTCACTGATGTTTCTAACTTCCTCCCTGTAAAAAATCAATAAAATACATGTTTTTAAAAATGATAATCCAGTCAAACCAGAAAGATGTCCATGATATACCATTATGTGGGTGGAAATGACAGTAATCTGCAGATAGATGTGTATGGTCTCCTCCCACTCTGCTTAAAAAAAAAATCACAATATTACGTATCCATAGAGAGATTGGCCCCGAGTGGTTTATGCCAAGCTGTGAAAAGCAATGTCTTCAGAGGAGGATTTGAGGGAGGAGGCCAAGGGGAGGGAGGATCTTTAACTTTGCAGTTTATATCCTTCGGAACTGTTGGCATATGACATAATGGACATGTACATTTTGGCAATTAAGAAGAGAAATTCAGAAAAACCCACCAAACTTCCACCTGCCACCACATCAACATACTCTTACTGGTGGCTACCACTTACATAATTTACTGATTTCCTGTTTCATGGTTCTCTCAGGCATTAATTAGCCTGAGTAATGTTTAACTGGTCAACAGAAAGAGTCCCTTCTTCCCTCTCCCCCTCCCTGCTCCTCCTGGCAGAAGAAAGGAAAATACTCCCGGGGAGACTAAGAAATGCCAGCCTTCTTTCAGACCTTCCCAACTAACTTATGGTGCCACCTGGTGCATTTTGCCATTCCCCCTATTCCCTGCCCCCCTTTCCAATGACTTGCAAGAGCGAATAGCTTTCCATCCTGGCAAGCCTAATACTGTAGTTACATGCCACCCAGAGTACATGGGTGAGGTCAGTTCTCACCCTCCCTCAGGATTCCAAGGGGCAGTTGGCACTGCAGGAGGTCACGTGGGTTGGGGCCAAGGCTGCAAGGCAGGTCCAAGGTCAATGGCCCACCCCCAAACCTGCCTGCCCCTGACCCTCAGCAGACATCTGTCCTAATCAAAGACATAAGGTGTGAGGCAGACAGTGTGTGCAGACAGTGTGTGCAGGCACCTATGTCTGCTTCCACAAGCTGGGACTTTTATTTACAAAGTGCTTTCAGCTTTCTGTATATTACATGATATGTAACAAACGGGGGGGTGTGGAGCGGGGAGACCTTCCTATTAGCTGGTACCAGGACTGACCTTAGAGAGGAGTTAGCTTGAGCAGGTGTGCAATGGCTGTTGGTGGGATTTGTTGTTTTGCTTCCAAAAGGGAGCAGGGGCTGGAGGAATGGGAGGGGCCATGACAGTGGGTGAGAGAGGCTGGGAGGAGTGAAAGGTTTCCTAGGGCTGAATGGGCCCAAGTGTAGCCTCTGGTATAGCCCCAAGTTGTTTGTGTTATTTTGATGGAAGCCCCAATTCCACCCACCCCAGCTCCCCACTCCCATGTGTCAGATCTGCCATCCTCCTCAATGCTCCTGGAAGTATAGCTTCCAAGGTCATTCGAAAGAGGGGCTGATTTAGAATGTATCGAACCTGCACCCTGGGCAACAGGGCCCGGGCGAGGTGTAGATGGACGTGAGAAACACCCCTGGGGTGTTGTAGAAGCTGTGTGTTGGGGGGATAGATGGGGTATAGGCCATGGACTTGGTGTATGATCACATCATAGGCCCAGGGAGTCACCAGTTCACTCAACCAACTTCTCTGTCTCTTGGAGGTTTCACCTCTGAGGCGGTTACATCCCCAGCCTCCCCTGTCCACACCTGGAGATGAGTTAGGAAAGGCGAGGAATAGAGAGGTGGGGCAGGGATGGAGGGAGGACGTAGAAGGCAGGGGTGAGGCAGGGTTGTCCTGATGGGAAAAAGCCAGCTGCTGCCCTTTGTATCATAGGAGACTGAGGGGTTGATCAATTTAGCACTACATCCCCTGTCCCCTTCTCCTCTGCCTCCAGGGACAGATGCCACCCAGATGCCCAGTGACCCCCACCCCCAGCAAGGACCCCTCAGTCCTGTCCCATCATCTTCCTGATGCCTCCTCCTCCCGCCAGGCCAGCCTACCTTCTCACCAGACTAGAAGTGCCTGGAGGGTAAGAAACGATGCCAGGCCCAATTCACCTCAGAATCCTCAGTCCCTGACACAGGGCTTGGCACACACTGGCATTTGAAAAATATGTGTCGAATGAATCAATGGATGCTGCAAAGTATGAAGACATCAAAGTGATTCAACGGAGTCTCAGCTAGGAGTCCCAGTGTGCCACCCCTTCACCCCCCCGGGGGACGCATGCTGACCCAAATGT
Organism: Antrozous pallidus; assembly: GCA_027563665.1. Classification (NCBI taxonomy): domain Eukaryota; kingdom Metazoa; phylum Chordata; class Mammalia; order Chiroptera; family Vespertilionidae; genus Antrozous; species Antrozous pallidus. Next base: position 26,471,832 of record CM050526.1, on the reverse strand, counting down.
ATGGCAGCGGTGGGGAAGCCCGGTTCACTCAGTAGGTTTGCTCACCCAGTGCTATGGCCGCAGACGGGTCTCCCTCCACCCCCACCCAAGCTCAGAGCTTCCCGCTTCCCATGAGTGCAAGTCTACGGCCCAAAGCTCCCTCCCAACTGAAGAAATCCAAGGACACGTGGCAGGAGGATGTTCCTGCCACTTCCACTTGCCGTGGGGAAAGGTCAGGCCTGGCTCTGACAACAGTGATACGCATAATCCCAGCACAGAAGGTTTCCATGTGGTCTCTCGGTTGCCAAGGTTACTTGGGATATTAGGTGGGCTGGCTCTTGGCTTTGACCTTGTAAATTCGGAGGCCCTACGAAGGTCTGGCTGGAAGCTACATCTATTATTAACTCAGCAGCATCCTTTCAAACTACCTTCCACTCAAAGGGAAATGCACGCCGAATGGGTTCCCAGGTTTAGTGTGAGAGGTGAGCTCTGAAATACAGCAGGGCGGATAAGCACACAAGATGAGAGAAACCACACAGTGGAAACAAGATACCTGCTGGCCCAAGGACCTAACCCTAACTCCAACTCTTCACACGCCGTCTTAGGGTAACCATCAATTCCTTGGCCAGGTCAGATGTCTGGTGTTTTACTATGCACTTTCCTCTTCTGGTTCTCAGGGGGACAGCTACTGGTCTGTCCCCCTCGGAGTCCCAGTTGTAGCCCCTGTCAGGGCAACATGCTACAGTGACCTGTTTGGAAGCTAGGAGACTTGGGGACCAGGCTAGGCCTTCCTCCACCTAGCAGTGAGCAGTGCTCACCTATTTCACTGTCTCCTTCATTCTTCAGCTGCAAAATGGTAACTTAGTCTAGTGAATCTCGGAGGTCTGTTGAGCCCTGACAATCCTGCATCCCGCCAGGTAACCTCAGGTAGGGAGATGATGGCAGTGATTTAAATGGGCCAGACACTTCCCCTCCAATGCTCTTTCTGGATGGAAAAGTAGAGGTAATAACTCTAAGCCAGTCCCAGGACAATGCCCCAAACTCCCATTTTCCCAGCCAAGGAGCTACACTCCATCTGAACCATTCTGAGACCTGAGAAATGGGGGTCAGAAATTAGGAAAGGGTTAAGGAATTATGCTTAGTTCCAAAACCTTGACTATATATAATCATATCTTCATTGTCCATGTGCTTGGAATGAAGCATGAATACAGACAAGTCTAAGCAACAGCTAATCAGAAGTGGTTCTAATTTAATACATGAATCATTTTAAAGAATTCCCTCCCTAAGATATCATTAAATATGTCAGAATAATTTTAAGTTGCATCTGATTTCCCAAGATAAATCTATTTTTCTTTATAAATAATGTGTCCCTTCAACACAGCAGAGAAAAATCAATCAACTCGGAATTAACCTTTTGTTGAGATATTCTAGTGATCATTATTTGAGGTACAGAGTGAACATTACAAAGAAACAGTGTCAGGGAACCCACCAGCTTCTTTAACAAAACCCCGCCCTGGTCACCCAAGGACGGCAATGTGGAGAGGGGTCCTGTCTTCCACTGTTGTTCCCTGAGGCCTTCAGGGAAAGGACAGCAATTAATTATCAATCAATTCCCACAGGGAATTTCCCCCAGAAGAGGAGGAGGCCAAGATGTCCTTCCCAATCTTGAAAGGTTAGAGTTTGATTTTTATTGGCCTTTCATACGTTTCCTTGCAATTTGCCTCCTTCATGGGCTGCAAATACCTCCAACATGTTATCGCTCCTCCTCCTTTCTGGGCATTACCGAGACATGAAAGGCATGTTTCAGAAGGCACCCAGAGAGGAAGCAACTTGCCGAGTCACATGCCAAGAAATAGGATCGGAAATCAAGAGTCCTTTGTCCACCAGCCTGTGTGATCTTTCTGGAGTCACGCCTTTTGATCCTCCCACTCTCTACCTCCCCACGGCCTGGTTACCAGTTCCAATTTACCTTCAGATCATCAGGGATGAAGACTTTTCGAGCTTTCTTAATCATGGGCTGAGGTTTCAGTTCTTCCTCGGAGAACTTGCGTTTGCGAGGGTCAAACATTTCCTGGCCAGGGATGCTGGACAGGGCGAGATCGGCCGGGTCCGGATCGTAACCCACCGGGACCTGGATGGTGTCGGGATCGATGGGACTCGGTGTATTGCGGTTCGCTGGCAACAGTTGACCTGGAACAACATGGGAGTTTCAATCAATCAGCACCCTAGGGCAGTGGTCAGCAAACTCATGAGTCAACAGAGCCAAATATCAACAGTACAACGACTGAGATTTCTTTTGAGAGCCAAATTTTAAAAACTTAAACTTCTTCTAATGCCGCTTCTTCAAAATAGACTCGCCCAAGCCGTGGTATTTTGCGGAAGAGCCACACTTAAGGGGTCAAAGAGCCGCATGTGGCTTGAGCACTGCAGTTTGCCGACCACTGCCCTAGGGAGACCCAGTAGACAGAGCTTGGTGATGCTTCAAAGTGAGTGACAAGTCTGTATGTTACTGATACCCGATCCTAAGCCTGTTCATCTTATTCATCCTCACCACGTTTCTGGGAGCATGACTGAGCAGGACCCACAAACACGTGGTCACAAACTAAATTAAAAAATACCTGTGTTCAGCCCAGCTGGCATTGCTTAGGGGTTGGGCATTGACCAATGAACCAGGAGATCACAGTTGGATTCCCTGTCAGGCCACATGTCCGGGGTGTGGGCTCGATCCCCAGTAGAGGCAGGCGATCGATAATTCTTTCTCATCATTGATGTTTCTATCTCTCTCCTCCTCTCCCTTACTCTCTGATATCAATAAAAATATATTAAGCAAACACCCAAACACCTGTGTTCGTTCTTTTTTGCAACACACCCATTCTTTTTTGCACTACAGGCACCATGGCTAGAAATACATGACTGCTACCTTTGAGGTGTTTTCCAGGCAAATCAGGGAACCCGACCAATAAGTAGCCACTGAGGACACAGTGATGCGCCTGGATGGACACCAGCCTCACAGGCTTCCAGAGTGTGGCAGCAGTGCCTACCAGAGAAGTGAGGGTACATCTCCTAGAGATGACGCCGGGCATAGGCATATCCTGAGACAAAAGACAACCAGCCCGGAAAGATAATCTTGGGCATAAACACAAGACAGAAGGTGACATTTCTGAGGAACCACAAGCAGGCTTGGTGGCTGCAGCCCTGAATCGGAGCACATGTGGAGGGGCGGGGTGTGAGCAAACCGGGTGCAGGAAGGCGGCCACGGGGTGTTGTAAAAGGCCCCGAGTGGACGTCGCTCATTCTGAGCCCTGAAGGGAGGCGCAGAGATGAGTATTGGAGAGAAGAGCCAGGTGGCATGAGGAATGGACTGAAGGGGGCAAAGCTGGGGTGGGAGACCAGGCCCTTGTGATAACCCAGGCATGCCACCAACTGGCCTTGGGGACAGTGAGAGGGGACAGGCTCCAGGAACATCTAACGGAGTAGGAAAGAAACCATGGAGCCAGGCCAAATTCCACTTGAAAGTTCTCCAGGCTCCCCCCGGCTCCCCCCCCCCCCCCAAAAAACGCACCAGCGTCCACTGCACGGCAGGGATCCTGAGTTTCCTCATGCGTCTCCCTGGCGAAATGAGCTTCCTAACAGACCACACTGTTTGTATGGGGAGCTCTGAATCTTACTTCTGGCTTCGCCCAAAGTTTGCAATCGCTCCTTTCAGGCCTAGAGGATCACGGAGTGGTCACAGCTCAGCTCTGCCGGGCCCAGCTCCTCTTTTTGCTCATGGCCAATGGCTGGCAGCGTGTGCGTGTCCTGCAGCTTCCAGCAAAGCCCATCCCAGGTTGAAGTGCAAAGCCAGGGGCTTGCATTCTAGCAAAACTGTGAAACCAGGCCTATCTGTCCCTGGAAAGGCCTGCGGGGGAGCTTGCAAAACGAATGTTCTTGGTGACCTTTCAGCTCCGGCTCCGCTCTGAGCACCCTCTATCTCGTTTGCCAAAGGGGAAGTGAAGCTCCCCCCCCCCCCCCACAGGCATTGGCTGAGGAGGTGTCGCATTAGCCAGGCTGAGCTGGGCTCCGGATTGGACCACATCAAGCTGGGTTTGATCTCATGCCTCTTGACATCACCTCAGAAAACAAACCATGTCTGAGTCCAACGGGGCTTTTATGTTCCCTTTGCAATTTCTCTTTGAACTTAATAACAAAGCTACCCAGTGCCCCCTCTCTGTGACTGCCTCCCCACCCCACTCCCCCAACGCACGAGCACTCACACAGGCGCACGCTCCCTTCTCCTACCCGCTGCAAGCCTCTCTTAATTCGTGTTTCCTAAATCGAATGGCTCCAAGTTATTTCGACTTCCTCCCTAGTACCTCAGCATTCTGTTTGTTATGCTAGATTAAAAGTAGTAAAACGTTCTCCTTTATTGCTTTATAAATGTTAAGCTTCACACACACACACACACACACACACACCCCTCCTCTACCAAACCTCATGGTCTGTCGTGGTTTATCTGTTTCACCCCCCACCACCCCCACCCCTCACGTGGTCCCTGCGTCAGAGTCCAGCTTCTGAAAAGAGTGCTCCTCATTAACGGGGCCCTGGGCGAGCTGGGCCCTGACGTTCATCCCTGGGCACTCTGACAAGACCACCTCCCGGCCAGGCAGAGCCTTCCTCGGCATTCCTTCTCTCCAGCCCTTTCTCCAACAGAGGAAGGCCAGCCCTACCTGCAGAATGGGGAGAACCTAACTGGACCCCAGATGAGGCCCATGGCTTCCCCAGCACCAAAAAAACAGCAAAGGGCAAAGTTCCTGAGAATCACAGCGGGGTCCCCCTTCTCCCCAAAGCTACCTCTCACCAGCTTGGTTATCCACATTTTCTACTGAGTTAACTTGGCTGGACTCCCCCCCCCCCCCCCCCCCCCTTATTCCAAAATGTCAATCTCATTGGATAATGGAGAGGAGGATCTTTACTCCTACCTTCTGTGGGTTTGCAAAATTGTAATGTAAGAATTTTCAATCTGAGAGCGCATCATTGTATAACTTTCAAAAAATCACCACAGATGCTCACTGCAACATTTCAACAAATGCAGAAATGGGTCAAGAAGCCATCCTCGCCCTTGTCCCCCAACCATCTTGCTGCCCCTTCGTGAGGTGATCTCCCTTAACCATGTGAGTGAGCCTTTCAGACCTTGGCTGTTGCACAGACACCATATGACTACCACATCTCTTCGATAACGCTTTCAGTACACCCATGTTAGTGTAAAGGAAGAGAACTCCTTTGTCCTTTTCAAAGGGTCAGTATATTTCCCCAATCACTCTCCAGTGGATGGGTTTTGAGGTATGTGAGCACTCTGGTAGAAAAGTTTCCAAGAAGTGGCACTGCTCATGCAACAGGCATGTGTGTCTTATGTTTCCAAACGTTCTGCTAAACTGTCACATCTATTTACACTTGCACCAACACTTATGAGAATGCACTTCCTCGGAATTAAATATTCATTTTCTAAATGTTTCCAATCTGATGCTCATTCAGACACCAGCTCGAATGCCACCTCCTCGGATCCCTGGCTTCCCTCCACCGTCCTGTTTCATTTCCTTTACAATACCTGTCTCCACCCAAATCATCTTTTGTGTCTGACATTTGTTGACCACCTCCCCCACTCACATGGAAGCTCCACAGGACGGGGGTCTTGTCTCGTTTGCTGGGGCATCCCCGGTTTTGAGGTAGAATACACACGGAGAGGAAGCTCCAATAAATACTCTCAGATACCAACAAGGACACTTTTTGGAAACAGGGATTTTTTTTCTTTTTATTTATTATATTTTGCAAATTGTCTATCATAAGTATCTTTGACTTTAAAAAATCAGAAGAAAAAAGCATGATTTTCCAAAAATGGATTTTGCTTACTTTGCACGTAGTACGCTCGGAAGGCTATGCCAAATACTGCGGCGAGAGAACGTTCAGAAAGAAAGAGGGGGAAGACAAGAGCAGGAGGAGACCAGAGCGGGCAGTGGGCGGGGAAAGAGGAGAAAGAGAGAGAAAGGAACTGAGAAACCAAAGAACTGAAGAACCACAAGTAGAGAATGAAAGAAGGGAAAGGAGGAGGGAGGGAGGGAGGGAGGGAGGGAGGGAGGGAGGGAGGGAGGGAGGGAGGAAGGACATAAGGGGGAAACAGAGAGAAAGACAGAGGATGAGAAAGAAAACACTCAGGCAAAGGTTAAATGAGGAGTCCCCTGGACCCCAGCAGCTGGGAATCTATCCAGACGCCCCTACTTGTCAAGTGTCCAAGCCTTACATGCTGATTCGCTGACATTAAGGCAATAACGAATCACACACATACCTCCCCCCCGATACACACCCCTCCTTTGCACTGGCCTCAGACGGTGCCCAGTGGTGCTGTCCAGGACTCCAGGACAAACCGCTGGGAGGCCTGCTGTAAAGATCGCTTTGCTCTGAGCGGTCCTTTTCCAACCCCTCTCTCTGCACAGTAACCGCTGTCAACAGAAACACGTGTAAAACAACACGCCAACCCAATCCAGCATGTAAGCGATGGAAGGGGCCTGTCTGTTCCTCTTTACTGAGAGGGCGAACATGCCGAGTCCTGGGGGGAATCGCCCTGAGTCACAGCCATAGTATCTGGGTGGAACCCTTGCCTCCCAGCCTCTCCGATATATTACTTCACTTAATCCTCGCCACAGCCCTGTGAAGGGAGAATCATTGGAATGTCCGTTTCCAGATGTGGAAATAAAGAATAGAAATAGTATAAGACAAGGTCAGAAATAATCATTTGCCCAGGGCTGCCCAGTTGGTAGATGAAGCAGAGACTAACCTCAAGTTCTCTTCCTTAAAAATAGTATATTTTTACTTGCTTTAGAGAGGAAGGGAGAAGGAGAGAGAGAAAACATCAATGATGAGAGAGAATCATTGATCTGCTGCCTCCTGCTCACCCCACATTGAGGATCGAGCCCACAACCTGGGCATGTTCTCTGACCAGGAATCAAACCGTGACCTTCTGGTTCCGAGGGCAATGCTCAACCACTGAGCCTTGCTGGTAGGGATAAAACTCGAGTTCTCAATCATGGAAATGGCCTGAGGGAAGCAATGGACTTCGTGCACCCGAGTGAGTCCTGGTGGGAACCTGGGCAGGAGCCTAACTAGGCCATTGCACTCAGCCCTCAGCACACACTGCAGGGGACAGGCGCCCCCTTCTTTCTGCATGAGGAAATGGGGGTGGGGCCAGAAAGCTAGAATCAGGTACAACCCAGTTTCAGTCCATTCCATCCGACAGCCCATGCTCTTTCTCCTCCACTTTGCTCCCCTCAAAGGGGCAGGAGAGGAAGAAAGGGGAGGACCTTGTAGGTCCCTCCTCTCTAGATCTACATTTTGGGGGCAGCAGGTGATCCCCCCAAAAGGCAAGAATAGCTTCCTGTCATGGACAAGAGCCCCCAGAAGTTATACGCAACCAGCACCCCATTCCCTTATTCTCTCATCCTTCTTTCTTTGTTGTTTTTTTTTTTAAATATATTTTTATTGATTTCAGAGAGGAAGGGAGAGGGAGAGAAACATCAATGATGAGAGAGAATCATTGATCAGCTGCCTCCTGCACGCCCCCTAATGGGGACTGAGTCCGAAACCCGACATGTGCCATTAAAAAGCCTCTGATGGCTGAGACCTGCCTCATGGGGGAAGTGGGAGGACTCCTGGCCGAGAGGACGTCTCACATAGTCTCTCAGGGGGATGTGAAGCTAGCTGTCTTCCAAAAGCATCACCTAGGGAGGCATGTTTTACGTCCAGGCCTTTACATTATCAGTATTTCAAGGAGCGCCTGCTTGGCCGGGTTCGAGTAAAGAAAGGCATTTGGGACTCTGTGCTGAGGCTCTGCTCTGGCCTCCATCCCTCCACTCTGACCTGCCCCTGACTGCCCTGAGATGCATGGCTCACAGGAGGTGCAGACAGACGCGGACTCATCATGGCTCTGCCCCTAAACAGCTCTGTGGCCCAGGGCCCATCGCTCCAGTGCAGAGTCCTGTCCCCTTGTCTGTCAATGGGGAAATAACATCATCTCACAGGGCTAGATGGGATGGGCAGCACGTAGGAGGGCCCCTCGAGGGCTGGGGGGAGGGGTACACCTCCCCTCCCACACTCCCCCAGCTCCCACTCTCCTCCACCTGCAGCCCAAGTGAGGCCTGTGACGTCACCTGTGTGACCCCGGGTCCAGGACAAGCCCTCTGCCCTGGGACTGTGAAGCAGTGCCCATGGTGCCTGGACATGACTCGGCAGCTCCCGCCTTGGCAGGTACCGGGGCTGGCTTCCCAAGCCTCTCATTCCGAGCGCATTTATCATCACGCTCCAGGCCTGCCTGTCAGCAGGAAACGCACCTCCCGGAGCTGAGAGGTGAGACCTGGGGGAGCTCACACCATAGGCGTTTGGAGTCTGGTGCACAGGGTGCAGCAGAAGCTCCAGCTGTGGTCAGAGCTCGTGTGGGCCCTGGCTTCTCACCACGCCCTCGAGACAGCCCCCTCTCCCTGTCCCCCTTTCCCCATAGCTGCCCCAGCGCCTCAGGGCACAGAGAAGTGGCAGGTGGGCCGGAAATGAACTCCCAGTGCCCGAGACTATGGCCTGCACGAGATACAGTATAGATCTTGCAACACAGGCCCCCCAAGGTGGGTATGGAGGGTTGTAAGTGGGAAACAAGAGGTGATGTCCATCACTCACACACACACACACACACACACACACACACACACACACCCCGACAGGTGGGAACTGCAGCGGGAGAATGCAGGCCTAGTGTCCTTGTACTGTGGGAATGTGTAGTGCGTGGGGAGGGGAAGGCCTGGGCACAGTCATGGCCGAGCCAGCTGCCCTCTGGCTCCCAGTGCTCGAATTCCTCTGTGCTTCGGCTGGCCTGAAAGCACAGAGGCCCAGGCCTTCCCTAGGCTGCCTGGCGACAGTGGCTGTGAGAGCCAAGGACCATTTCAAGCTTCCCGCATCCACACACCGGAGGCCACGCAACAAGAGACGTTTGGAGGATCAAGTGGAGGCTCCAGTCCAGCGTGTGTCTGAGCCTGTCCTCAGAGACCCTGGGGGAAGGGGGTGCATGGTGTGGGTGCAATCACCAAGCAGAGGAGCGGGGCGAGGGGGGGGGGGTGGAGGCTGCTGCTTTCATTTGCATGCTCACCAGACTCTGCCGATTCACTCTGCCCTCGAAGCAGGCCGATGGGTACCCCTTGTCTATGGAGAAGCGGAGCCACTATGCATCCAAGGATGGGGCTGCCTTATTCTCCAGCAGAGAAACGAGCTCTCCCGTCCCCGGAGTCTATTTCAGAGGCTCCTTCCTTTCCTCATGCCAATGTGCACCCCTTAAGTCAGCACCACGTGGCCCTGGGGGCCTCCGTGTTGTCTGAGTTGGTGAAAAGGTGCCGGCCCAGCCACTGGAAACCCGCAGTTTCTAAAGTGCTGCCACGACGGAAGATGAGACTGACTGCTCTCCTTGGGGCGACGGGAAGTTTTCGTTTGAACACGGAGGAGAGCGTGGGGTGGGGGACGACGTAAGTGACGGGGTCCTCGCATCCACTGTGAACCCAGGAGCGCCCGGCGAACGGACAGCCCGCCCGGAACAACACCCTTCCTCCTCTCCCCAGGCCCCACCCCCACACCAAGCCAAACAAACATGGGAAGAAAAACAGGATTGTCTTAAAGCCCGAGCTTCCGGATGAACATGAATAGCATTCAGGTGTGTCTGTGGTTGTGCGGTCTCTCGAGGAGATCCACAAAAATGCTTTCCAGTGTGCGTCTCCGAGTTGCTTGCCCACAAGTAAACACGCTTTTCCAAAGCGGCCTGGCCTTGGCCCCTGGCCAGTGCCCTGTGCCATTCTATCACCCAAGTTCACACAGAGTCCCAGCCAGCTCTGTGCGCTGGGATCCCTGCCTCCAGTCTGCGGGCGGCTCAGAGCCACACTCGCCCTCCAGTCTCCCAGTAACCACACTCTCCTCCAGGTCTCCTGGGGCCTGGGAACGATGTCTCCATGCTGTCAGTTACCCACACACCTCTCATGCAGGAGGGAGAAATGAGCCCCGGCCCAGAATCCCAGCACCCCAAGAGCTATGGGAATTTGTGAGGTTCCCTGGCTTGAGTGAATCTGGGATAAGAGCAAAGGCTCATTCAGACACTAGCAGTGCACATTCCTGGATGTTCCATGGAGGTTTTCCTTGGTGGTTCAGATCCCGCCCGGTCATAGGCCAGGGGCAGGCCGGTCCACAGAGGTCGTGGCCAACTGCAGTACCTTCTGAACTGGTCTCCGTGCCCCTGCAGTCCTGTCTGCCAACACGGCCACCAGGTTACTCTTCCCAGGACATCTCTACCATGATCAACAGTGGCCAATGGCTTCCCCCTGCCTCCCCATCCACACTCCTAGTCTGGCACCCAAGAACCTTCACTCTCAAGCATATGGCTCCTGTTCTGTGTTCTCTGTTGCAGCCAAGCGGGTCCGCCTTGTTCCCTGGACATTCTTCCCTCACATCCTCATCCACCCCTACCAGGCTGACTATCCATCAATTCCAAGTCAAGCTTTCCTCCTCCTGACTGTCCCAGGGTTGATCACAACTTCAAATATCCCTTACCTGGTACATTTCATGTCTGTGTCACATTGTGCTTGGCATATGCCAGCCTGGAATATCTATCAGATTAAGTGATTATAACTTTGAAGCACTATCTATTCTGAAGCTAGATGGGAAATCGTGTCAGGCAAGTCCTTGCCAATGCCTTGCACATAAGATGATGAAGAACCTGGCCGGATTGGCTCAGTGGTTGAGCATTGACCTATGAACTAGAAGGTCATGGTTTGATTCCCAGTCAGGGCACATGCCCGGGTTGGGGGCTTGATCCCCAGTGTGGGGCATGCAGGAGGCAGCTGATCAATGATTCTCTATCACCATCAATGTTTCTATCTCTCTCTCCCTGAAATTAATAAAAATGTTAAAAGCAAAAAAGTCCAAATAGTTGGAAGAGCACATTCAAATTAAGGCGAACTCTAAAGCCCTTTCTGCCTACACTTTCACCTCCGCCCACTCATGTCCAGCAGCAAAATGAATGCCAACAGCTAGTGTCCGGCAATTTCCTTCATGCAGCAGCACCCAGCTTCTACACGTGCAGGGACCCTGGGTGCTTACATGCTTCTTGGGACCTTGGGGTGCTTACATGCTTCTTGGGACGCCAGGTGCCTACTTTCCATTCTCTGAAGGAGTATTTTGTGACGTGTGTCTGCCTCTTGAGATGTTGAGCAACCCAGCCTAATCGAGGTATTTCCCTTTGCTATCTGTGTACTAATACCTCAAGTTCCCACGGTATATCTTTTTTTAATTATTATTCTTGGTCTGACAAGTGTCTGTTTGGGGGGCTTGGGCTATGGAGGCAGGGAGGAGGGTTGGGGAAAACCGGTAGAAATCCCCTTGACCACCTGCAATTGGAAAGGTCTGTGCCACAGGCTGTGTGAATAACACAGAATGGGGACTTTGCTCTGTATTCCTTAACAATCATTCTGAAATGTTACTGAACAAGGGTTGCTAGGCAATAGGGCCTGCCTGAGGAAGGATGGGGGGATTATGCTAAATCAGGGATATGGATCCTGGGGGGGAAATCAACTTAATTCTACAAAGTCAGCTGGTAACTAAACAAAATGGATTTGTGCCCCCAGTGTCTCATTTGGGGGGAGGTGAGTAATGGCCCAATACTGCAGCCTGGGCAGCTGCTGCGAGGCAGACTAACTTCATGAATTCATTGCACGAAGCTAGTCTTGCCCACTGGCTCAGACCTGTGAGGTGAGGTATCACGGGAGGAATTACACGATAAAGAAGTAGCAGCTTGGGCACCAGTCATTGAGGCAGAGAGAAAGGAAGACGATGGAGCAACGTAGAGAGTTTATAGCAATCTGTAATCTGCATCAGCATTCAGTGGGCATGCGTCTGCTTTTCACGCTCACACGCAAGCCAAGACTTGGGAAAAGGTCGGCACTCGGGTTTCCTCAAATAAATTCAAGTCCCGCCCACAAAGGAGAAAAGTTTCCTGTCCCTGATTTAGACCAGGAGTAACGAGGGAGGGGTTTCTGAAATCCGTGGGTGGGGCAAGAGGAGAGACGCAGGTAAATTTCAGACACATGTGTGGTTGTTTTTTTTAAAAAAAGATTTTTGATGATTCCAGAGAGGAAGAGAGAGAGAAACATCAATGATGAGAGAGAATCATTGATCAGCTGCACCCCCCACACTGGGGATTGAGCCCAAAACCCAGGCATGTGCCCTGACCGGGAATCAAACCATGACCTCCTGGTTCGTAGGTCGATGCTCAACCACTGAGCCATGCAGCCTGGGCTAAGGCACATTTCCAAGCCAGCCGATGGTCCCACAGTTCCTAACATACACTGGGATAACACTCCGTTTCTTAGAAAGGCGTCGTTCTGGAAAAGCTGGAGTTTCCCAGTTTGCACTAGAATATGGAATATGCTGATCATTCAAGACTAAGCTTAGCCAAGCGACAGTTTCTGGGCCCCGGCTGGTGTTGTCTAAGGAGAAATCTGTCTGGGACCGAAATCTGCCTCCATGCTCCCCAGACACGAGGTGAGGTCTGTGTGCCTCGTGGGTGCACAGAAGCCAGACGCTAAGTCAGTACCAAACACCGTGTAGGATCTTAACTTCGTTGCACACTTTCTCCTTTAGCTTCTGAAGCCAGTGCCCAGTGGGACTGTGTGTGGGAAGGGAAATCCCATCACACCCTGCGACGCTTCTGTGGACCTGAAATATCACACCGCCTCTGAAATCCTTTCCCATTCCAGTGTGTTGGTCAACCCCAACCCCACCGGCTGGGACTTCCTGACACAAGGCTCCTTCATGAAAGGCGCTCTTACCTAACCAGGGAGTGAGTGGCCGGGAGGCAGGCCAAGGTGAAGACATCCAGGGCACATGCAAATAAGAACGGGAGGGGGTGGAGTCAGCTTCCTCATAGAGGAAAAGTTAGATGGAGACAAATGGTCTCAGGTGGGTGGGGGGCAGGTGGAGGCATCACATGGCTTCCCAGCTGGGGACACTGTCCTTGGCAGCAGCTGAGTAGTCAGGGATCCACAGAAGTGGGCAAGACATGGCCTCAAGAGAAGGGATCCCTGAAGGTTTAGTGAGTGTTGTCTGAAGCAGGTTGTGAAGGTCAACTACCAGAATAGCTGCATAAGATGGGCAGTTCTTAAAACAGGTGTTTTGGAGAACAAAAGTCCATTTCTTTCCCTTTCCCTCCCTCCCTCCTCCCCTTTCTCCTTCCTTCCCTATATCCCTCCGTCCCTCCCTCCTTCCCTCCGTCCCTCCTTCCCTCCCTCCCATCATCTATTAAGGCTAACAAAGTGAAGGAAAGGAGCCCATCCCCAGACTGGCAAGTTGTGTATCAGCCTGGGCACTTTTCATGCTGAAATAAGATAAAGAACAGTTTATGACTGTTCCATCTACACCACTGGTTCTCAACCTTTTTAATGCCGTGACCCTTTAATACAGTTTCTCATGTTGTGGTGACCCCCAACCATAAAATTATTTTCGTTGCTACTTCATAACTGTAATTTTGCTACTGTCATAACTGTAATGTAAATATGCTACTGTTATGAATTGTAATGTGAATGTCACAGGTTGAGAACCGCTAACAGGGTCGCCTAAGATCATCAGAAAACAGAGATATTTACATTATGATTCATAACAGGAGTAAAATAACAGTTATGAATTAGCAACAAAAATAATTTTATGGTTGGGGGTCACCACAACATGAGGAACTGTATTAAAGGGTTGTGGCATTAGAAAGTTTGAGAACCGCTGATCTACACAAACTGTATCTGCTTCTAATGGAATCCAAGGCAACACCCAAAGAAATAAAATAATTCTTTCTTAAACGCCAATAAGAAGAAATGGATGATGACTAAACAACCACAGAAAAGTGAGAAAAGTACCCAATAGGCCCAGCTGGCTTGGCTCAGTTGTTGAGCGTTGACCTATGAACCGGAGGTGGGGGGGGGGGGGATCCCGGTTCAAATCCCAGTCAGGGCACATGCCCAGGGTTGTGGGCTTGATTCCCCAGTGTGGAGGGTGCGGGAGGAAGCCGGTCAATGATTCCTTCTCATCATTGATGTTTCTCTCTCTCCCTCTCTCTCTCTCTCTCTCTCTGTCTTCTTCCCTCTCTCTGAAATCAATAAGAATACTTTTTTAAAAAGTATCCAATTTACTTCTCTGGCTCTTGGAGCTTTACTATGACTGTATTTTAAGTACAGATTCATTTAACGTGTGTGTGTGAGTATGTGTGTGTGTAAAGGAAGATCTGCTTAGGAGGGAACGCAGAGCAAACAGACTTCCATTTCCCCCCATGGACCAGGTAAGGGAAGGCCTGCTGTTGGCCTGAAAGGGCGTGGCTGAGGCTTCATCATGGAGGCACTGTCCCTTCACTGTACCCGACTCCCACAGCCGTCACGTCCCACCCTCGTGAGGGACCAGGGCCACTGTGGAGCTTTAATTTACTTATTTTAGAAAATTAATTAATTAGTCGTCACCTGAGGATATTTTTTCCATTGATTCATGGAGTGAATGGGAAGGAGGGAGAGAGGGAGGGAGGGGGAAACATGGACTCACATCCATTAGTTATCTCCCACCCATGCCCTGACTGGGGCTGGGGATTGAACCTGCCACCAAAGTACATGCCCTTGGCTGGGAATTAAACCCGAGGCCCTTGGGTCCACAGGCCGACCATCTAACTGCTGAGAAAAACAGGCCAGGGCCGAGGGGGAGCTTTTGAACAACACAGATGCTCAGCAGCTCTTCGCGTTCGTCAGAAGCGCTGGACATAGGGCCTGGCTCTGTATTTTGTTTCTTGTTTGGTTTTTGTTTACTAAAAGGGGAAGAGGCTTCTCACACATCTGGCAGTGGGTGTTTGAACTAGCACCGTTTTTTCCAAGCCTGCACCCTTTCACTCGGCATCTAGGAATTCCCCATCTAATGATTTAAACTTTAGATGTACCATGTGAATCCACAAAGAATGGCATCCAAGGCTGAAATAAGCTAAAGCTTGTTAAATAGATTATGGCACATCCAGACAATAGGATTTCATGAAGCTGTAATAATAGGAAAACATGTCCAAAAGATCTATCTATATATAAAAGCCTAAGCGACCATTCAACTGTTTGACCCTTTGACCGGTAGCTATGACATGCACTGACCACCAGCAGGAAGACGCTCAACACACAGGCATGAAAACATGGAACAGACTGGTGAATCTCAGAGGTAAGGGGAAAAGGGGGAGGGCGGTAAGAGATTAACCAAAGGTCTTATATGCACACTAGAGGCCTGGTGCACAAATTTGTGTACTGGTGGGGTCCCTCAGCCTGATCTGAGGGGATCAGGCCGAATCCGTGCACCAGGCCTCCGACATCCCCCTAGGGGTCTCAGATTGTGATAGGGTGCAGTCCAGGCCAAGGGACCCCACCAGTGCATGAATTCATGCACCCATGCCTCTAGTATTATATAAAAAAGGCAAGTTGCATAATATTATGTAGAATGTATATTCATACATTACCACATTCCTATATACACACTATATGTATGGTCACTGTAACATAAATAAAGTCATAAATCTGCGAATGGGACATTGGCACTCAAGCGGCACACCTGTGCACTCAGTTCTCACTTTATTTTAAAATGATCATATACCATATTAACAATGAAATATTTCTCGGTCATTTTTTTTCAAAAAGGAAAAGATCCACTGATGATTCTCACGTGAGGCTACAGTTGAGGACCCGTGGTCTGGAGGAAGTTGCTAGCCCTGTGGATGTCAGTAGCTCAGACACTCAAGCTTGTAAAGAAACCCATCACCCACACAGGAGGGGAGTTTTCACATGTCATACCTCTAACTTGCCAGAAGGTGGAGGGCCGGAGGAAATCGCCCAGAGCTTCAGCCCAAACTTGTCAAAACCAATTTTTCATTAGCCCAAGTCTTTTCGCTACTCTATTTTATTTATACCCAAAGCATGTTTTGTCGAAGTTAGAAAGAGAAGTTTACACACATTGATGCCATATACTTTTTTTCCCCACAGAAACCTAGAGTCATCCAATATATTAAAATACAGCACTTGGTAGATGTTTTTCTGAGCGGAGTTGTCAGACCTCCCCCACCTCCTCCTCTGCACCATTTTCCCTGTTGCCTTTGCTCTGGTTTAGGCATCTCCCTATCTTACTCCAGAGTCAATGCCACAAAGGCGGGCGGCAATCAGCCGTGTGGGGCGTCTGTGCTTCCAAACCTGCCCACGCCTGGGGCCCGGGACAAGCCAGGTGAGGCCTAGAGCAGGCGCCATCAGTGTTCCTGCCCTCCCACTAACACTGCTTTTCTGCAAGTGGGTGTGTTGCCACAGCAACTGTCAAGTCCCATCAATTATCTGCCTCTACCCTCCCAACGTCTTCTTTAAACAAAATACCACATCTCAGACACGTGTCGCGGCTGCCCTGGGCGTGCGGAGCCCAGGGCCCCACCAGGCAGCAAAGCGTCCTTCATCTGGGCAGGAGGGAGCTAGTCGCTTGGTCGATTAATCACCACATACACTCTTTCTCTTCTCTTTCGCCCTCTTTTCATTCCAGTCCCATGTCCCTCAACTATGATCTGAATTATTTCTTGTGCATAGAAAATGGCAAATAACTCTTCATATTAGTCAGGGAAGACCTCAATGAGTCACTTAAGCGTATGCTTCCTATCAATATACTTTTCGCTCCTTAAGACACAGCTCCTTAAGATCACCTCTGACCTTACCGCCTCATCTCATTCAGAGCAGATCATTTTGGCCTTCCTGGTTCCACCGGGTACATACCCAATGTATTCTTTTTTAAAAATACGTTTTTATTGATTTCAGAAAGGAAGGGAGAGGGGAGATGGATAGAAATATCAATGAGAGAGAATCATCGATCGGCTGCCTCCTGCACTCTCCACAATGGGGACTGAACTCGTAACTTGGGCAGGTGCCCTGACTGGGAATCAAGCCGTGACCTGCTGAGCCACACCGGCCGGGTCCAATAGACTCTATTTACCTATCTCTTTGCATTGTAAGCTTCTCATTGTTTAAGGGCTGACATCTTCCTTACATCTGAATTCCCAACACTTAGTTCAGTGCCTGGTAAACAGTTAGCTGGCCCTCAAAGTCTGCTGACCAAATGGAGAAATGCACTCCCAAACCAACGTCTGTTGGCTTGGGGTTCTCCGTTCATTTTTATTGTTGTTAAATAGCGAGGACAATGACGAGATGACCATGTCTCAGACAGGAAAGTAAGATCCAAGTGACACACATAGAAATCCTTTTTCACGGTGGGGAGCGGGGGAGTGGATGCTTGGGGGGGGGGGGGGAGTGGCGACAGAAGGTCCGGGTCCTGAGATTTTCCTACCATCCTCTTTTTTGTTCTTGTTTTTTCAGATTCAAGAAGTATGTCGAAAGGGAGGCTTCTCCATCTGGGGTGGAGCAGCGCAGCCTGTGAGGGGAGCCGCCACATTCCCCGAGTCCTCAGCAGGCAGCCTGCATCTGGCCCACAGGTGGGAGAAGAGGCGCTTCCTCACACAAACCTATTTTTGCCTTCCAGACTGATCAATGTTATACTCTCACATCAATGTTTCTCTCTCTCTCTCTCTCTCTCTCTCTCTCTCTCTCTCTCTCTCTCTCTCTCTCTCCCGCATGATCTCCAAATCATTAAGAAACACTAATTCCAACCTGCTGATGCCTCTCCCACAACGTGCCTCAGATGCAGGAAGGGGAAGGGACTCATGTTTACCCGGTGCTGCCGCACGCCCTGGGCGGACGCTCCATACACACACGGCTCCCAACACCACCTTCCCCCCATGCTTCGAACCTGTGAGGAGCTCGCACCAAGCGAGTCTCCGAAAAGCACACGGAGGTGAACACCGGGTGAGCACCCCCGACTCCCTCCATTCATCCAACGGATGGCCAAATGCAGGGCTGATGACCAGCATGTCCATACAATCACGTATGCTTTAAAAAAAATTAATATTTCTTATTGATTTTGAGAGCGTGAGGAAGGGAGAGAGAAAAAAAAACACTGATGTGAGAGTATAACATTGATCAGCTGCCTCCTGCACCCCCTCCCACTGGAGATGGAGCCTGCAAACCCGGGTGTGCTCTGACTGGGATTCGAACCAGCAACCTTTCGGTGCAAAGGTCAATGCCCAACCGAGCCACGCTGGCCAGGGCTGGTGGTGGCTTTACATTCAGAGAAAACCTGGTGCGCATCGTGGAGGGCCCGATTCTCAGGATTTCGTCAGTTGGGAGAGAAAGCATACGGTGGCCACAGACTATCACCCAGTCCCCCTGCCATGCAGGATGGCCTTCCTACCGGTGCCCCGTCACCTGCAACTCTTGGGGTGGCCGGCAGCCCAGCACACGGCTGAGGCCTTTGAGATTGGCTTTGCACATCTGTATGTGTTACTTTGGCACTAAGGGAAGGTAACTCTGGTGTGGCTTCTCCCAGGTCTAAGGAATACTACTTCCACATTCCAAGGGAAACACCCCCGGAACCTGTGCAAAGAGCTGCCTGCCTCCCCCCCCCCCCCGAAAACGTGCAACCACAGGGGATGCAGCATTCCACTTGTTTTCTAACTATGTGCACAACAGGTGCATTTACTTCTAAGGGAGGGATGGAGACCTCGGAAAAGAGACTTGGACTATCGCCGTTCAGCCTTATGAGTTAGTGAATACATTTCTCTTTTTTTATTGTATTTACTTTTAAAATATATGTTTTTATTGATTTCAGAGAGGAAGGGAGAGGGGGAGAGAGAGAGAGAGAGAGAGAGAGAGAGAGAGAGAGAGAGAGAGAGGAAGGGAGAGAGAGAGAGGCATAAATGATGAGAACCATTGATCTGCTGCCTCCTGCACGCCCCCTACTGGAAATCAAGGCCACAACCTGGGAATGTGCCCCAACTGGGAATCGAACCGCAGCCTTCTGGTTCATAGGTTGACACTCAACCACTGAGCAACACTGGCCGTGCCATTTCTCTTTTTTAAAAGTTGCTCAGGACCTCAATTGGCCTACAATGTTTAAATTCATAAAGATACAAATGTCGGTATGCATATATATGGTGAATATGCCAAATTGCTAATTCTGGGTGGCAGGAAGAAGGACGCGTGCTATGTACTATTTTTTATATTTTAAATCTTTCTCAGGATGATTTTCAAACGCCTCAGTGGTCTGAATAATTTTCTGCCCTCTTCTGTCCGAGACCTCCACGTCCGGCCTGGTAGGAGGGACGGGTTCCCCACAGATGGCTACACTGAGACGTGGGGAACGAAGAGCAGCAGCCCGTGGGAAGGGTCCAATCCTCCGGGCATCACCAGGAGGACCGCAGTGTTTTCCCTGGTGTGGGCACACAGCGTGGAGGGGCTTAGGGCAAACTATGCCAGGGAATTGAGGGCATGGCAAATCCCCGATCAGCCCATCCCAACGCCTGACCTGCTGCTGCCCGCGCAGCAAGCCCGAGGGCAGCCCGCCAGCAGCACAGCCTCCGCGGGCTATGCGCAAGGCGTGGGCCTTGGGAGCCCTGCCCTCCTCCCAGGGCAGGGCCAAGCCCGTTTCAGTAGCCCTGCCTCTGGCTGGCATGGGCAGGAGTGCCACTGCCTAAGCCTGCATGCCAGAAAGCCACACGGAGACCCAACTCCCGCCTCTGCCAACCAAACCAATGGAAGCTGGCGCTTCTTATTGGCACCCCCCCTCCATCTTTCCCGCCCCCACACACTGCGGACCTTCTCTACGCACTCAGTGAAACCCCACTTAAGAAGGTGCGAGGTGAGTTTTAAGAACTTTTACAGGTCATCCTGGAACATGCTACCAACTTCCAGTTACATCCCTGTCACCGAGGCTGGAAAAGGGAGAGAGGGGAGTTGTGTCAAGATCCATCTGACGTGTGTGTGTGTGTGTGTGTGTGTGTGTGTAAAATATTTTAACTGAGTTCAGAGAGAGGAAGGGAGAGGGAGAGGAACCTCGATGAGAGAGAATCATTTAACGGCTGCCTCCTGCATACCCCCTACTGGGGATCGAGTCCGAAACACCAGCTGGGCTAGATCCACCTATGTTGGTAAACACCTAAATCCTTTTGTCTAAAAATACCCTTTCCTCTTTGACTATTAACAGCCAATCAGGAAACAGGAAATGTTCCTGTAGGAGAGCAGCTCACTGAAGCCTCAGAGAAGCCCTGGCCTGTCACAGTTCAGGAGGGGTCTGTCGGCCCTTCGCCTCCTGAGACCAGCCCCAAAGCTCGTCCCGTTGTCACGACCCCTGGCAAAGATGCACCACGTTGAAGACATTAGGTGGAAACGGGAACTCTTTCGAAATCAATACTGCCCGGCCGCCAGCGTGTTTGAGCACTGGCCTACGAACAAGGAGCTTACAGCGCCATTCCTGGTCAGAGCACATGCTCAGGTTGCCTGCGGGCTTGATCCCCAGTGTGGGGCATGTAGGAGGTAGCTGATCAAAGATTCTCTCTCTCTCATCGTTGATATTTCTATCTTTCTTTCCCTCTCCTTTCCTCTCTTTGAAATCAATACAAATATATTTTAAGAAATCAATACCAATGCACGTAAGGCCTTGTCATTGCGTTCACCCCAATATACCCTTTGCGACAGCATGGATAGACCTGCGGAGTGGTATGCCCAGTGAAGGAAGCCACTTAACAATTTCACTCACACATGGAATCTAATGAACAAAATAAACTAACAAACAAAATAGAAACAGACTCAGAGATTCAGAGGACAGACTGACAGCTGTCAGAGGGAAGAGGCTACTCACAGACAACAGTATGGTGACTGCCAGAGGGAAGAGGGGTCGGGGAGGTAGAAGAGGGTAAAGGGGGGCAAATGGTGATGAAAGGAGACATGACTAAGGGTGGAAAACACAGTCAATATATAGATGTTGTACTATGGAATTGTACACCTGAAATCTATATAATTTCACTAACCAATGTCACCCAAATAAATGGAATAGGAAATGCTAAGTACCCACTGCAGTGTAGTGCATATGTGTAGGTGCTGGATAGAAGCCTTCTCAGTCCCTGCCTCTGAGAAACTCCCCAATGAGGTGCAGAGAGCCAGCGGGCAGCTACGGAGACAAGAGCATCCAGAGGGGCGGTTCCCAGACCTTCACCTGTTTTATGCAAAACGAAAAGGTCCTGCAGCATGAAAGCACTCCCACTGGCAGGAGGATCCTCCCAACTCAGGTCCGACCATGGAGCATCCTGCTTTTCAAAGCGGGCCAGACACAGTGGACGCTGCACGCTAACGGTCCCGCCAGCGTCAGGAGCTAAGGAAGGCATCATGCATGGCTTCAGTTAGTTATAAAATAAAATTGCACCCCCCGACTCTTCCCCAACAGAGGGCAGGGGCACAGGCCTCCAGGTGTTGTCTTGCCACATGGCAAATGGCCACCCGCTAGGGCTTACACATTAACGGTGGCTGGGACACAAAGAGGACAATGCACCATGGAGACTCGATGCTGACAACAGACCATCTCCATCACCTGCCAGAGCTCCTGTCCCTCAAGAAAGAAAACGTGGCCAAGACCGGTTTGGCTCAGTGGATAGAGCGTCAGACTGCAGACTGAAGGGTCCCGGGTTCGATTCCGGTCAAGGGCATGTACCTTGGCTGCGGGCACATCCCCAGTAGGGGGTGTGCAAGAGGCAGCTGATCAATGTTTCTCTCTCATTGATGTTTCTGACTTTCTATCCCTCTCCCTTCCGCTCTGTAAAAAATCAATAAAATATATTTTTTTAAAAAAGAAAATAAAAGAAAGAAAACGTGCCCAGCCAGCGTGGCTCAGTGGTAATGCATCGACCTATGAACCAGGAGGTCACAGTTCGATTGCTGGTCAGGGCACATGCCCAGGTTGCGGGCTCGACCACTGGGGGTCATGCAGGAGGCAGCCAATCAATGATTCTCTCATCACTGATGTGTCTATCTTTCTCTTTTCCTCTCCCTTCTTCTTTGAAATCAATGAAAAATATATTTAAAAAAAAAAGAAAATGTGCCCCCCCCCCCCCAAAAAAATTACCAATCTAGCAGATAAGGGGAAGGGGAACAAAGTTTCAAACAAAGTTCTGAACTTCAACCCTGTCTCTGTCCCTTCTGGAGACCGCTCTGACCCAGCAGGGCGACTTTCACCCCTCCATAACCTTATCTAACCTCCCCAGGGATGACTAATGAGATTGCAACAGCATTAGGCTGGGAAGTAGCACTCTTTCCCCCTCTCCTGCCCTCCCCCACCACACACACATGGAGCACAGAGCCTGTGTATCTCCCGGCCATGTGACAACTTGGCGTTATTTTTTTTTAAGCTAATTACAGCAGGCTTTTGAGACCTGGTGGGATGAGTTTCTGCCGCCTCCCTTCTGCAGAGTAGGCAGGTGACGGGCAGGAATCTGCATCCCAGCCCCCGAGGGTCTGGGCAGCCTGGCCGCTGTGGGGGCCTCCCGGGGGCGGCCTGTCCCAAGAAGCAGCAGCCTGGCTGCCACATGCACTTCGCTGGAAAAGTTCCTCTAAGTCGTGACTCGTCGCTGCCTGGCTGGGTGGTACTGACAGCAAATGCAGCAATCCAAGGCAGTAAACACTAGGATCAGAGTGAGGCTTGGCACGCTGGAAGGCCTATGGGATCTATGGGCCGGTGTGATGGCGGAGGAAGAGTTTGTCAATGGCTTCTTACCAGAGGGGTCTAGTTCATTGAAAAAAGAGAAGTCAGGGTTGTTCCCATAAATCTTTGTTTTCCAATCATCCTGACCTCTCCTAAGCAGGGCTTAAAATTCTAAAGTCAACTTTATTTCCAAACCTGAGTCCAGCTCTAGGCAGCCACCTGCAAGGGCTGAGTATGAGGAAAAAAGGGAGAAGTGACCCAGCCACCTCCTCTTTCTGAAATGAGATCCGTGTTTTACTGAAGGTAAACCGATCGGCGGGTCCCTGAGAAAAGGGAGATGGAGAAGGGCGCAGGGCTGGAGAGGGGCGGCCGCTACCCCATGGCAAGAGGAACAGAAGCAGGCCAGCGAGGGAGAGCTGAATGGAGGAGTCCGCCTGTTTGTTTGCACAGAGTTTGCCGTTGCAGGAGGCTCGCTGCAGTTCCTTCCTCCCGAGCTTGGCCTGGGACCAGCATCTGAAAAGTCTCAGATCTTTGGAAAGAAAGATTTGGACCACAGCGCTGTTTTATCTGGGAGGGTAACTCGTTTACTCAAGAGCTCCAGGACTTTGGTTTTGATGTTATTACCTTGGCCCGAGTTCCTCTGTCCTGGGCGGGGGGGGTCCTTGGGTGTGTTTACTCATTGAGCAGGGGAACCGGGAGAGGCTGGGAGGGAGGGAGGCCGAGCCGGAGCTGGGTCACCTTACTGGGCACCTTGCAGGCGACCACGACGGGAAAAGGTCAGGTGGTTTTTAGAGGTCCCGTCTCTCCACACTCAGAGGGAAACAACACTTCTCTGACTTGCTCCCCAAATAGCCGCCGCCGAGGATGTTCTGCCAGGGGCCATGCGAAAGTGTGTTCCAAAGTGAAGTGTAAGCTTGGCCCGGAGCCCGGCGCGCGGCTGTGTTTTGCACAGAGAGCTGCAGGCTGGCGTAGCCGGGGAGCACATTGCTCTCCACGTGACGGCCAGGGCCAGGCCGAGTCTCTGTGTTCATAAAATAGACTGTACGCACCGGCAGCCCTGGGAAAACGTGAGCCAGCGAGAAGGACCCAAGGAAACCCCTGGCCTTGGCCGAGGAGGGATCGCTGAGGCCTCACGCTGCGCTGCGTGCAGGCCAGGCATTGCCGGCCTGCCAAACGCAAGGGCAGAACAGAGGCGGAGAGGAAAAGGCAGGTCCGTGGCGCGGGCAGATGCTGCTTCCGACATAAAAACAATCCGTGGAGCGTGATCCCGAACGCGTGTGCGTTCTTTCTCTCATCCGTGGACCGAAGTCCTTCGCGTGCACTTTCTCGGGATCGGCAGCCAACCCGGGACCCAGGGAACCTTCCCCACGACACTGAGATGGCTGCCAATACGCGGGAGTTTGAGCGAGCCCTGGATTCAACTGTGTGCATTCCGGTCTGGTGGGAGGTGTGGCAAATTCGCCTATTTCTACTCCCTCATCCCACAGGGGCTTGGCAGATGCCGTCAACTTTCTGTGAACCCTGCAGCCCCGGGGAGGGGCTCACAGCCACCCAGATAATCACCGTGGGAAGGCCCGAACCGCCAGGAGCTTGCTTTGTAGGCAACGCACCCGCCCCTGCCCTCAGGAGGGACCCTCTGCTCAGGGTCCCCAGCCCTGTCAATCCACACCGAGGGGTATGGTGCGGGTGGTCCACAGGCTGAGAAGGAGAGGAGAGCAGCTGCCCTGCTCCCGGGGCTCCCTTCCAACATATTTATCACAACTTTCATATTCCCTGTGTCCTCCGGCCAACCCCATCTTCCCAATGTGGGGAGCGTGCTGGGCTCGAAAGGTGCCCCGGGGAGAGTACCAGGACCCTTGGGGCTTCGGAACCTCTTAGGGATTATGCTGGGGATTGCAGGACTTCACAGGCCAACGGGCTCCTCTGGTCGAAGGGAGTGGAAAGTTCTGGATGACACTGCAACCCCACTCCCTGACCATGGGCAGGCAATCAGCCCAATCCAGCTAATTACGGAGCAGGAGGTACCTCCAGGCCCGGGTGAGCCCTCCCCGGGGTTAATCTGCAAACCGGTTAACCAGCCTTGTGATAATGGCAAGTTAATCCCGTGCAGAGCTCAGGTGCAGCCACTGGAAACAGGAGGGAACCGCAGAAGCAGAGGAAGCCAGGTCCACGTGAGAGACTCTCCACAGGCCACGTGTAACCTCGAGCCCACTGCCTCACTCAGCACCACACCCACCCGGACCCACTCCTTGTCACAGCCACCTCGATGGCAGGGAGCACACAGTAAGTGCTCAGTAAAATGCAAGAGCTTTCCCACTGGCACAGTTCCTGGATTCAAACCGAGGCGGGCTCCGGGGCACCTGGCTGGCTCATGTGGGGAGCTGTGCAAAGCACCACACCCCTCCTCCTCAAGCGTTCTTTACAGACAGGAACATCTGCAGAGTACAAACAGCACCAGGAAAGCAGATGGGCATGAGCACATTCCGACGGTGAAGAGAAACAGCCTTCAGCACATCGGGCCCGGCAGCCTGGGTCTCTGAAGGTCATCTCCAACCCTGAGCAGACTGGTGAACTCCCCAGTGCCTCTCGAAGAAGGTGGTGGCACTTCTGTCTTCAACAGCAAGGCTCACAGGGCATGGAGGATGGGGGTCGGGGGAGAGAAGCGGGGACAGCCACCTACTCCTCCCAAGGGCTGGGTTTCCATGGAACCCGCAGCCGTGACTGCTGGCCATGGACACCAGGCTCTGTGGTTTGTGGCTGGAGCAGCGAGCCCGCAGCCTGTGCTTTGCCAGCCCCACGGGGATGCAATGGGCATTGCTGGATTACAGCCCCGTCAACCTTGCACTTCCTGTCCTGTGACCGGTGAGCAGAATCAATAGACCACCCTTCTTCCACTCTCTCTGTCAAGGTAACGAGAATAAGCCTCCCTCGGAAAGCAAAACAGCCCGTGCCCAGGGCTGAAAACATGTCTCCAGGACCCAGGAAGAAGCACTGGCCCGAGTCCTTGACCTTGTGCCCAAGGGAAGGACAAGTCCTGAAGGCTCTCTGCAGCCTGATCTGGCAGGGAGACTGTCCCTTTGCGCCCAGACCTAGCCTCCATTGGACAAGATGACATTCTGAGCACCTCGTCCATGGACGAGCCGTGGGGTGTCCTACAGACCTGCCGGCAGCCACCCACAGGCGCTGCCCAGGCACACAGCTGGCCACGGCCTTCCAGAAAAGCCGCCGTCAGAAGACTGAGCTGGGGGCCTTGGGGATTTTCCTTTTCTTGTTTAAAAATTATTTTGTCTGGCGAACAAACCACTGCTAAAATATCCAAGCCTTGGACCGATGATTCCCCCAGATCGGTGGTCTGCAAACCACATGCGGCTCTTTGGCCCCTTGAGTATGGCTCTTCCACAAAATACCACGTGTGGGCGCGCACATACAGTGCAATTGAAACTTCGCGGCCCATGCGCAGAAGTCGGTTTTCAGCCGAGGCGTGTCTATTTTGAAGAAGTGGCGTTAGAACACTCGAGGGGCCAAAGAGCCTCATGTGGCTCGCGAGCCGCGGTTTGCAGACCACTGCTCCAGATAACTTGGTTTCAGGGCTCCCTGGAAGGCTGGACAGAAGCCAGTGGCTCCCATTCAGAACGAAGACCATTTTAAAAGAAAGAACTACATTTAATGCTGTTGCATTTCTCCCCCCAAAACGTGTCAGATATCTTTTCTTCACAGCTTAAGTTTTTTCAATATGTTCTTATTGACTTCAGAGAAAGTAAGGGAGAGGGAGAGAGAGATAGAAACATCGATGATGAGAGAGAATCACTGATGGAGTGCCTCCTGCGCACCCCATACCGGGGATGGAGCCTGCAACCCAGCCGTGTGCCCTGACGAGGAATCGCACTGTGACTTCTTGGTTCCTGTGTCAATGCCCATCTGCTGAGCCCCACCGGACGGGCCCCAAATTATACTTTGATTGGGCTTTTATTTGGCCAATCTTCGGATTGGCTATCTTATTAGATATGATGACACAGTGGTAAGCGAGAAGGACACAGACTGTTCCCATCTTACAGATGAAGAAGTAAAACCTGGCCAGGCTGGTGACCCGCTTAGGGTTATACTTCCAATGCACAGCACGGCTGGGGCGGTAATGAGACCTCTCAGTGGACCCGAGGGAACATCATGGACCTCACGAGAGCTCAGCCCAGCAACTCCAAAAGCTGGAAGTGAGACTCCAAAGACTGAACTACGAGTGCATCTTAGAAAAACGTCTTTACACACCAGGTGAATTAAAACTTGCTGGCAGCTCTGCCCAGGCCCAGGTCAGCGCACTGGTTAGCCCACCCAATGTCACTGAACCCCCAGGACGTACAGTGCAACAGGCTGCCGTGTTCCAGGGCGGGGGAAACGAGGGCTTCCACGTGTACGTGACTTGTCCGGGTGTCATGGCTTCTCAGGAGGCCTCCGACTCCAAACCCAACCTCGTGGGGGCCTGAAGGGCCTGACAGGACGTGCGGGTGCTATTAGGACTGCGTCTCTCTGAATATCCTCGCGAAAGCTTGCTATTTCTGCCTCGAAAATGATTTCATCCTGATCTCCATGGTTTTTGGCCACTGAGATATGCCCACATGTATTTTAAGCTGCCTGTAATCAGAAGGGAGAGCTGGGGAAGGAAAGGGAACACATACTTTGGCAATGCAGCCACCACTCAGTCTCTTGGGAGTGGATTCAATGCCTGGACCAGCATCGTTTCTAATATGAGTTGATGTCCTGTAGCCTCTTATACCCATTGCTTAGCACCATTGCCGTTTTAACACGCCATGGGTACTGCTGTGATTTCATATGCATTTCGCTGATTTAAACTTAGGAGCACGGTGTGTGTGCACTCTTTTGGAAAACTCAGAGATATTTGATTGGATGTAAAAATATGCTGAGGAATTGAACCTCCCTCTTGAAAGGAGAAAAATTTGCCTAGTTTGATGCTGTCCATAGGACAGGGCTGGTGTACCTTCAAAGGCTCTAACCTGCCTCACTCATCTGTACAGTACATAATGTATTGTATCAAGACCACTGCCAAGAACTCCTCATCTCTAATCTGGTTGAAAAACTGTCATGTCAGGTTCAAACCAATTCTTATATTAACCAACTTTCAGTTATCCCCTTTGTGTAAAAACTATCTTCACACGTGTCTTCCAGAGGAGAAGGGAGACGGAGAGAGAGACAGAAACATCAATGATGAGAGAGAATCATGGATCAGCTGCCTCCTGCACGCCCCACTCTGGGGATCGAGCCCACAACCCAGGCATGTGCCCTGACTGAGAATCGAACCGTGACCTCCTGGTTCATAGGTGCAACCACTGAGCAAACCAGCCAGGTCCAAATAATCTATTTTTGTTGTCTGTTTCCTCCTGGTTCCATTCCACTCTGATGGGAGGCTCCATTTTCCCACCTGGAGACATCCCTGCCATGTTCCCTTCTTGCAGGGAGAGTCAAGAAGAAAGTGAGAAAATGACATTAGAGTATGGACCACCATCCTGTTTTTTTGTTTGTTTGTTTGTTTTTTCCTCTAGAAAAAGCTTCTTTCGTTGATTTGAAGGCCACAGCATACTGACTCCACTTTAAGGTGAATTAAGTCTCCTATTCAGTGCTCAGGGCAGGTGGAGTTTAGCTGTTGGCCACGCTCCTTAGAACTCTGCCCGTCTTGGGGTACGGTGAGCCCCGCTCCAGGTAATCTGATTACCGCACAGCCAGATGATCTTGTTCATCTGGTTTACAGCATGGGCTCCCATTGGTCAGGGCCTGGTGGCAACCTTCCCCAAGCAAGCCTTTGCTTTTCCCATTCAGTCCCACTCAAGAGGCATCTATTGTGCATGAATGAACAGCCTTGCTTAACTCTTTCCATTCAGGCCAGCAGCACTTAGAGAGCAGTGAAGAGATTCCCCTTGTCTGCCCCCCTGTCCACGCCTGGGTTCCTCAGCAAAGGCATCCAGGCACACTGCTACCCAGAGCTCATTAGAAAAGAAAGCGTTGCTCTTTCCCACTCAAGGAGATTCTGCCAAAGCATTTATTTCTGCTGATCCATTTATGCAATCCCACTTCCTAAGAGAACATTTTGTCACAGATGATTTAGTGTGGAGGCTCCCTCGAGCATCCCTCTGTAGCATGAAACTCATTGCTTTTAGGAATCTCGGGTCTCCCCGGCAAGATTGGAGAGGGAAAAGGGTTTAATTAGCCATGAGCTGTCTCTGATGATAAGGCCCCAGCTTCCAAAGCATCTTCCGAAAAATCATTCATGAAAAACAACAACAACAACAAAAACCCCAAAACAAAATCCTAGGTGAAACTTCCAAAAACAAAACTTCTGGGAGCCTGTGTGACAGGGAACTGTGGGATTGTTCAGGACAGAAACCGAGACCGGGTGCCCAGGATGAGTTGGATGGGGAAGGAGGGAGTTGAGACAATGACAACATTTGGCAAAGTCAGAAAAGGAGGGAGGCATTTCAGGGACCTTCCCATTATGTCATGGAATGTGTATCCACCAGAAGCCAACTGGACAGGAACAAGGACTGTGGTTTTCCCCCAACAGACACTCGGCTCTGCCGACACTCCTGTCACTGTCTACTCTGCATAGCTGGAGGTGAGGTTGCACGTGTCCACTGTCACCTGTTATCTGAGTGAACCGGTCCAGGTCATGACAACTACTCCAGGCTCTCTGTATGTTGGCTGGCTGGCAGAGCCCACTTCAGGGGTGCTTGAGCATGTCATGTCATGGCTGGGACACTCAGCAGCTCCCACTCTCCCCCAAGAACCTGTGTCCTCCCTCGACGCTCCTTTCCCCAACAGAGAACACTCAAACACCCCAGAGCCAGCGTATCTCAGAGCGACATGCAATTAATCCCCGTTCCAGGGAAGAAGGAAGCCACAAATACAAGGTCGGGACTCAGGAATGCGAAACTGCAATAATGATTCCTTTGTCTCTCAGGAGTAAATTAATGAGCTGGCCGGAAACATGGCTAAGTATTTTTAGGTTGATATTTCTGCGGCAGGTTAGTCCTCATAACCAAGGGCTATTTGTATCACTGAGACAGTAACGCCTGCTTCCTTGTTCTCTTTCTCTCATATGGACACTTTACACACACCAAACACACACACACACACACACACACACACACACACACACGCTCACAGAAATCTGTTCCTTATACTTGTTTGCAAACTTCTTGAGCTTTATAAAATAGAAGCATTTGAAAGTGATGAATGTGAATGGATTGGGGTTTATGAAAATCTATTTCTTTACTCCTGTGAGACCAGGCCTGCTTTCAGACTTTTAAATTCGGAACCATTCAAATCCCTCCCATGGTTTTCTTCCCAAAGAGTGTTTCCCCCAATCACCCAAATTATGGGCTTTATAAGCGAAACCTAAACCCTGTGTTTTTGCATTACTTTGTCTAAATCATTAGAACACTGTGTTTTGGAAAGCTGTTTGATGTTCAGGGCAGAGTATTTATTTTCAAAACAATCATAATAAGGAAGTCCCAGTTTTCCAGAGGAAACTATTGTGAAGTGTCTAAAAATGTTTCCAATCCAACCTTGAACCCATGGGGAAACGTCCACCGGCCACTTCCCTACTCAGAACCCTTCCAGGGCTCCCCACGGCCTGCTGGACCGGCTCAGGCGCTGGAGCCTGGTGCTCCCGAAGCTGCTGCCAGCCTGCCTGGCACCTACCCCTCAGGACTCATCTCCCTGCCTCCTCCAGATGAATTTTCTGCACCAGCCAAATTGGCTCTGCACCTTGCTTCCTAAACACCCTGTGGGCGCTCCCACTTCCACAACTCTGGGGCACCGCGGCCCACTCACCCTTCTGGCTCCTCCACCTCTCCCGCCAGGCCCAGCTGCAGGTCCATCCCTTCCAAGAAGCCTCGCCCAGGGCACTCTTGCCCTGGGCAGCTGCCGCTTCCTGTGAGGTCTGGCAGATCTCCTTGTCTGCACGGCTCCCTTATTTGTTTTGAAAGCTTTTGCTCACTTTCTTCCACTCTCCTCTTTCCAACAGGTCCTGGAGGCCTCTCTGTGCTCATTTTTGGCACCGAGAACATGCCAGTTTGTCCCGTCACTCCTTCTTTTACCTAAACGTTCTATCTTCCCCACTCCACAGCCAACTCCTTGAGACCAGCAACTAAGTCGTATCCTTGTCTGTCTTCCCCCGGGGTGCAGCCCAAAGCCAACTCCACTTCTGGGGACTGTCCACTGGCTCTTTGCTCTTACAGCTTCCCCTGTAGCTTTCTAACCTTCGTGTCATTTCCTAGAGGAGAGTTAAGGTAACCGACCAGTGGCAGAGCCTGGCCTCCGCTGTGCCAGGCGCCACGCTGGACCCTTCACGCTCGTCAGCTCTAGAAAGCTCACAAAAACCCGACAAAGGTGTTACTTTGCGGACAAGGAAGTGGAGGTTTTGAAAGAGCAACACTTTGCCTGTTACAGGACCATTTGGGGCCAGGGCGCAGTATTAGTCTAGGTGCCGATGTCGGGTCTCGCTTGCCAGCAGGAGGATGAACTACAGGAGGCCTTGCTCCCCTCCCAGCACCACCCCACACCTTTCCAGTCATTTATCCCCGAGGCCATCTATAGCCTGCAGGTACCATGACTGATGCCTGTGATTAAAAATGCAACGGCAACGTTGATTGATGGGCTGATTTACTGGCGAATGTGTCATGGGGAAATCTAATCAAGAACTTACTTGAACTGCATTTTGTTTGTTTGATTTTTTTAAATCTCATGATCGAGGAGGAATGAATGAAGATGCCAATTGATGACCCGAGGTTCCCTAAATTTCAGGGGCTAAGAGGGGCAGACACGACTTAGGTAGAGAAGCAGAGGAGAAACGTAAATGGCTCAAGCAAACGCCTTAATCGGCTAGGAAGGGAACAGCGCGGGGACTCCAGGGCGAGGTCCTTTCTTCTGGGAGAGATGAGATGAGATCGGGTGGTACGAGGATGCCTCTCGCAGCGGCTCACTGTGCCTGGCGCTTCCTGTGTGCCGGGTGCCACTCCCAGCGCTCGACAGGCGCCTTGGCTCACCGGGACCTCCCACACTCCCACGAGGCAGGCCAGTGATGGTTCCAAAGTGCCAGAAGGGAAATCGGAAGCTCAGAGTGTTTAAGTGACCTGCCAAAGACCCAGGCAAGCAGGGTGGAGACGGAATCCCAGCCAGGCCTGCTTGCTTGCCGCATCCTATGCTCTAACTACAGTGGTCGGCAAACTCATGGACTCAGAGCCAAATACCAACAGGACAAAGATTGACATTTCTTTCGAGAGCCAAATTTTTCAAACTGAAACTTCTTCTACCACCACTTCTTCAAAATAGACTCACCCAGCTCTTGGTATTTTGTGGAAGAGCCACACTCAAGGGGCCAAAGAGCCGCATGTAGCTTGCAAGCCGAAATTGGCCGACCACTGCCCTAACACATCGCTATGTTATTGTCCGTATGTGAACAGTGTCTCAAACGCAGGACATTCTGATGGACCTTGTGAAAGGTGAGCCAGCAGGCGCCTATGTCTTAAGAAACTTTAAGTTTATTCCAAAACAATGGGGAGGGGGGGAGAGAGAGAGAAAAACATCCACAATGGTATAGGGTCAACATTTGCTGGGCCCATTCCAGATATTACAGTAAATGAAAAATATTCTCACCCACCCCCATCACAGAATCAAATGCAGGCCCTGTCCCCCTCTGTCCCTCTCTCATATATTCTTTTCCAATGTTCTTAAAAATCTTATTACTTCCCCTACCACCTCCCTCTTCCCTCTCCTCTCACTGCTGAGACATAAAAAATGACTCCTGGGTAAAAGTGATTAGTGCTGGCTGGCAGCGAGGCTTCCGAGGAAAAAACCTAATAAATCACCGCTGTCTGTTCATCCTCTGCCTTCTACCTTAGGGTGGCATCAAGGCCTCTGTTCTGCTCCCCCTCCCCAGCCCTTCCTTCTCCTCCACCTCGTTCTGTCTGCACGCTGCTGTTTTTCTAGTCTGGTAAGCACAGCGCTGAACAGGGAAGGCTCTGCCAAGACCCTTGGCAGGAGCCGGCCTACAGGAATCCTGCCCCCCACAGTGGCGCGGAGAAGACAGGGCCTCCGGGCAGACGGGCAGGAGAGAGGGCCAAGTTTGGGGTCTGGCTAGGAGGCTGGAGAGAGCAGGTTTCCCTGGCATCGGAAGTGCCCTCCAGAGCTCAGCTTTCTCATGCCAGCCAGGGTCAGCGTTACAATTTCTGGCTGGCTTGCTGCGGGGCCCCTGGGGAGAGCAGCCAGCGTGGGGGAGGGGGCGGAAGCCCGGCCAGCGGGCCGCCCGGAGTTGGGCGAGCTCCACAGGGCACAGCCACGTGCCCGAAGCACACGGTCAGGCGGGCGGGCGGGCGGCCGGGGTTGCCAGGGCTCTCACGAGAGCTGGGGACAGGGGTGAGGGGGGCGGCTGGACCTCGAGCGAGGGGCTGGCTCCACAGGGGCCAGTCGGGAGGTGCTAACCCAGAAGTGATGATGTGGGGTTAGCATCAGGGGAGTGACTTGTCCCAGCCTGAAATGAAGGAGAAAAGTCAAGCGGGCTGCATAGACTATTGGGCATGCTGGGGGGAAAATCGCCTGTCCTATTTTTGCAGAGGGAAAGGGGACTGGGAGCAAGTCCCGGATGAAGAGCAGGAGTTGGGAACACAGTCATTCTCTTCTCTAGGCCATGCCACTAGCATCACCGGGACGGCTCCCAGCGGAGTAGCCATGTGCCACACACTGTGTCATCCTCTGTGGTGTGTGGCCTTACTGAGCCCCGCTGCAACCCCACGGAGGGGCTGATTACAGTCTCCATTCTATTGACGAATAAACCGAGGCTTAAGGAGGCCGAGAACTCAACACAGACTTACAGGCAGGGCCAGTGTGGGTCCAGGATGCGAAGCCAAGTCCCTGGGTCCAGAGCCTATGCACTTTTTCTCTTTCTTTTTTAATATAGTTTTACTGATTTCCGAGAGGAGGGGGGAGAGGGAGAGAGAAACATTCCTCTTGAGAGAAAATCACGAATCAGTTGCCGCCTGCCCGCCCCCTACTGGGGATCGAGCCCACCCCCCGGGCATGTGCCCTGACCGGGAATCCAACTGTGACCTCCTGGTTCATAGGTCGATGCTCAACCACTGAGCCGCCCTGGCCGGGCGCCTACGCTCTTCAGAACCGAGTCGTTCTGCTGTCCGTGCCTATCTGAAATATTTCTTGCCAGCGGCCGGAAACCACTGTCCTGGGAGCCAGAACAGGGCGAGCCCGTCCTCCACAGCGCCTGGCAGAGAAGGCACACTCTTTGAGGAGACAAGTTTGCCTGCCTCCGGGACGAAGCTGGCTCCCTCCCCTGGGTGACAGACATCCTGGGTCCCGAGGCCCCTCCCCGAGGCACAGCGCACAGCCCCCGCAGTCCCCATGCTCCTGCCTGCAGACATCGCTATGCTGGCGGCCAAACATGTGAGCCGTCTGTCTGCACGTACGGGGAGGGGACGCCGAAGCTTCATCTCATGAGTTTGGGAAAAGCAAGAGAAAGAATGCTGGTGCCTGGGCAGCCCCCCCCCGCCCCCGTCCCCCAATCCCAGAACCATCAGCACACGACCTCCTGCCGTCATTACTCAGACCCATTTTCCTTCCAGGCCCAACCCTTCTCACGAGACCAGGACAGCAGAAACCACGGCCGTTCCATCTCACATGGGTGTGCTGGGGGCTCCCTGACGCTCCCCCGTCCCCCCACCACCTCGAAGGGTTTTCTCATCACCCTTAGCAGGACTTCATCCAGATCCAGGAAGGGAGGCTCCCCCCACCTCAGCTGGGTATGGGTCTGCCGGGGCAGGACACCCCCAAGCTAGTCAAAGGAAAACCACCGGAGGAAACGATTTCAACTCTGGCTTTACAAGCATGTGGTTTAAAAATAACTCCGCCTTTGTCTGCTCTGGACGACTTTCCCTAAAGGGACTGCTGTCCTGACACAGCCGCTCCATCCTCGGGGCAAACAGATTCTTATTTTTCCAGGACCCGGCGCTTCCAAGTACTACTCCTGGTGGCACCTGGAAGCCAGTCACCGACGTGGTCAGGGTGACGCCTGCCTCTGCTGCCTGGGACACCCAGGAGGCGGCACCCCGGTGACTGAGCAGCGGTGAGGTGCAAGAGCATCCAGCAACCACCGCTCTTCTTCTGCCATTAGGATGTCAGCCCAGGAAGCTGAGCGTCACCCAGAGCCACGGGAGGGTGAATGGGTTCCCGGGTTATTTCTTCAAGGCAAAGTATATTTCTCCAGACATTTGCTTCACTTTTTTTTTATCAGATAGCGAGGCAGAGGAATAAGGATGGGTGTGTGAAATAGGAAAGGGGGTCGGGGCCAGTCACGGTCGATGGTATGAGAATTCACAGGAATGCTCACCCTGCCATTCTGAGACATGCTTTGGGCGGACCTAGAAATGCCCCATGGGTTACCTCCTGCTGCGTTTCCTTCCCGCCAGACAGAGCGCCCTAATGACACATGCTCCCCAGCATAAAGTGAACGATGCAACAGCAGAAAACGAATGTTGAGTAAAATTACTCTGAAAATGTCTCCTGGTTCACCCAGCGCCATACTTTCATAAACTAAAAGTGCACATCTATGCTCTATTAACATTATATTTCTTCTTGAAACCTAATGTCTCCTGACATTCTCGAGAGTTTGGCCGCAGAGCAGTACAGGAGGTCAAAAGCATCCAAGTGTGTGACAGGGTCCGGATTCAGTCCCCAGTTTGCCGTCCATGTTGACAGTCTCCATCACTCTTCAACAGGGGTGATTTTGCCTCCAGGGGACATCTGGCAGCAACTGGATTCATTTTTACTTGTCACAGCTAATGTGTGTGAGTGTGAGTGTGTGTGAGTGTGTGAGAGAGAGAGAGAGAGAGAGAATGTGTGGATAACTGTGTGTGAATTAGTGAGTGTGGAGAAGTGTGTGTGAGCACAAGTGTATGTGCGAGTGTGAAAGTGTGCGTGAGAATAAGTGAGAGTGTGAGTGTGTGTGTGTGTATGGATGGCTGTGTGTGAATAAGTATGTGTGGATAAGTGTATGCATGTGTATGAGAATATGTGTATATGTGGGAGAGTGTGTGTGTGTGTGTGTGTGAGCATGTGTTTGAGAGTGTGTATGTTAATGTGTGAGCCTGTGAGCGTGTGTGTATGTGTGTGTGTGTTTGTGTGTGTATGTGTGTGTATGTATGTGTGTGTGTATGTTAATGTGTGTGTTTGTGTGTGTGTGTGTGTGTGTGTGTGTGTGTGCTGTTAAATTTCCTCCAATGTACAGGGCAGTTTCCCCTAACAAAGACTTACTTGCAACAGCAGTACTGCCAAGGTGGAGAAGTACTGCTCTAGACTGAGATTACACAATTCCCAGAATGCTCCAGGCTACCTCTGTGCTCTTCCCTTCTGAGGATTTATTTTCCTCTGTGGAAACCTGGTGTTTCCATCCTGGTCACCACTGTGATTACACAGGACAACAGAGAACTCTCTCCTTTGTCAGGTTTGCTTATGAGGCCCACACCCACAATAATTCTATTTTGTATCATGATCTTAGTAAGAATCAACAGCAGAGGTCATTTCATCTGCATTTGGTGTCTGCAGAAGAGCTTTAATGTTTCCCCTTTTTTTTTTGGTTAGGAATATCATTGTGTTTTCAACTCAAAGAAGGAAATTATTTTGAAGTGTGTTTCCATGATCACAAAAAGACGTGTCAACGAAGAGTTTGTGTGTCCCCTTTGGTCCTAGCGCCTTTCCTCTCCCCCCCCCCCCCCCCCCCCCGCCCACCTAACCAGGGACAGCCACTGACACCAGGAGTCCGCACTACGGGCTGCGAATCGGACTGGGGCGCCTCGGGCTCCTGAGTCACTGATGAACAGGGATCCTAAGGAGCTCTGACAAAGACTGTTACCAAAGCCTCCATCCCCACCCCCGGCTCTGCATTCTCACTGGGAACCAAGGTGTGGGGGCCCAATATGTGCATACCTCCTGGGAAAACATACAGTATTTCTAATATGGTATTTGGAGGAGGGATGAGAACTACATACCAATTGATTGTAAGTGGTAGGGTTCAAACACCCCACTCCAGTAACGATTGGCCCACACCTCCTCGCAGTTCTCCCCAGACGAAGTAGCTGCATACTGTACCTTATTACTCTAGGAAGGTATTTCAGAAGACAGGGATTGAACTACATGATAAAAGTGGACATCGCTGCTCTCGTGAGCAGAACGTTTGTGCTAGTCACCGCACCTTTTATGTACCTTACCTCCACTTTCCACAACAGCTCAACCAAACAGACATTCTGACATTCTACACAGAGGGAAACGGAGGCTCCGAGAGACTGTCCCGTGAAAGACCGCCCGCTACAAAGTGGCATGTACCCATTCCACAGAGCAGAAAGCCTGAGGCCCCACGCTGTTCTGTCCCCCTCTCCCTGGTTTCGGGCCACTTTGAACGGTGGTTTGTTTTGCTGCTTGTCTGTCCCCGGGAAGAAGTTGAAGACAGTGGCATTGTACGCTGCTCTTAGTGCCAGGGCTCGGGGTCACAGAAAAGAGAGTTTCCCAGGCTTCTGCAGCCTCCTGGGTGATCAGAGGTTAAGACTGAATTCCATGCCAACCAGCAGCCTTGGGCTATAATTCACAGTAGGTTTTGGAGGAGGGGGCCAGCACAGAGAGATATGAATGATAGAACTTGAACCCCTCACTAACATTTCAAGGCAGAGGGGAGCTCTTCCTCCTTTGCCGCATGTCCTTCCTTTTCATCTTGCTCTGTGTGTCAGAGAAATGCTCCCGGAGGAGGATGGAGGACGCTGGGTTCGGGAAGGATCTCTAGCACAATCTCTCATTGTCCTGCTTTCTGTCCTCCCCTGCAGCGAAGGCCTCAGCTCCGAGGCCTTCCTGACAATGGATCTGGCTGAATCTTTGTTCCTGGTTACCTGTGCACAGAACACGGCCTTTCTTCCTGCTCATTTTGAACTAGAGGGAGCTGCAGGCACGGAGCCACAGCTGCCTCCCTCCGTGTGTGTATCAGAGCGCTCAGCAGTGGGTTTTGAAGTCCTGGTCATTTCAGGGGTTGGTTTTTGTAATATTTCACCACCATTTCCAGCCAACCTTGCGGCCTTGCAGGCATGGATAAAAGTGGACTAAGTGTGCTCAGACAGAGGAGAATGACAAAAGGAAATGTAAGAACAACTTGGTTTAGAGGAATACTGAAGAGAGAACTATGAGGTCTGGTGCTGAAAAAGGCTAAGTCGTGCTTACTAGGAGAGGTGGTTTGCGAGTCAATTTCTCAATCGTGACCACGCGAGATGAAAAGATAAAAAGCCTATCTGCCTTAACTCACATCATTTTTCCCTTTTGGCCTGACAGGAGGGAATGTAAGTAAACCACTGCCTTATAGAGTCTACACATATCGTTCAGCAAGAGCCTGGTATCTGGGTAGTTGGGGGATGCCGACAAGGGGCAAGAGATGAGAGGGATTCTAAATGGTCCAAATCATCACCCGTCAGTTGGTGTTTCTTATACTGCAGTCCTTGGACCAACTGCATCCAATTCCCCAGGGAGCTGGTTAACATGCATATTCCTGGGCCCTAACCCCAGGCCTGAAAACCCAGCATTTCCAGGGTTGGTCTGCATTCAGCCGACTCCCCAGGAGATACAGACACTCGGAGAAGTGGGACAACGGCTGCTGGGGGTGGAACAGCATGGGGCAAAAGCAGGTGCACGGTGGCGAGTACGCCAAACAGGGTTTACTCTTGCAGCATTTATTCATCGCTGCACCATTTTCTAGATGAACAACTGTACACCTACCTTTGGCCCACCCTGTGCAAGGCTCCTCTTTCAGAGCGAGCTAAGTCTCCCAATGAAGAAGTCTACCCACCCTTCCCCGCCCCGCCCTTAGCCCTCCTCCCCGCCTGGAGTCGGCAGGGAGAGCCTTGGGAGGTTACCTGGTCGGATGGGGCTCTGCATACAGGTCGGGGACGGGATGCCGGGGTGCAGGGGTGCAGAGGCCCGGCTGCTGAGGTCCACCACGGAGGGGGCAGCAGAGGCGGCAGGCGGCAGCCCCGGAGGGTGCGGGCTGTGGTCGCGCTGAGGGCTGGGGGGGATGCCGTTTTCGGACAGAAACTCCTCCAGGTCCAGGTACTCCAACTGGAAAGTGTCTCCGTCATAGGGGAGGGTTTTGTCCCATAAGGTGGGCCCCAGGAAGGCGGACTGGGGGACGGTCGGGCTGTGACTCTCATCGTCCAGCTTCTTGTCCTTGTCTTTGTCTTTATGAAACGCTGCGGGGGGGAAAGGGGAGAGTGGGGCTTGAACACAGAAAACACACGGCTTTCTCACCACCTCTCCCGGCCTCTGCTACAAAGCTGCTGCTGGTCACAAGCGCCAGGGCTGTCTGGCCGCCGGCTTTTGTGGATCCAGAGCTAAAAGTTCAGGCAGGACATGGATCTTGGCCTGCTTTCCATATCTTCCTATTGACTTTGGAAAGACAGCGCCGGTCCTTGGGTCAGGGCGACAGACTGCTCTGGGATGTAAACAGGAGGGTACAGTCTTGGGGGCATTATTTGAGAAGGCAAAACATTTAAACCCACGGTGGGAAAGTAACACTTGCAATTATATAAAACTACTGGGATTTTTAAGAACCAAAAAAAAAAGGCAATAACGAGGCATGATTTAACATCCAGGGAAGTCATTACAGTAACAATCTGAAGTCATTCAGAAGTGGGAAGCCGAGGAGTTGGTGATTCCAATTTTGCTGAAGCAGGGACTCTCCACCCTTCCTTGAAACCATGTATGGAGCACCTATTACATGCCTGGTTCTCGCCACGCATCATCTCCAAAACTCTCAGAATCAGCTTGCAACTCGCGATTATCCCCATCTATAATGAAGACATGGAGGCTCTGCACCGGAAGGAACTTAACCAATGCCTCATACTGGCCAAGAAGACAACTGAGAACACCGCATAAGCTCAGGTTTTGCTTCTAAATCCACTGGGCTACACTGGATTTTACAAAAGGAG
The DNA here is from genome assembly GCA_027563665.1 of Antrozous pallidus. Classification (NCBI taxonomy): domain Eukaryota; kingdom Metazoa; phylum Chordata; class Mammalia; order Chiroptera; family Vespertilionidae; genus Antrozous; species Antrozous pallidus. The sequence continues at coordinate 26,432,167 of CM050526.1, read as the reverse complement.
TTTTGTTGTCTTTAAAAAACCAACACACACCAAGTGTTTTTCTTTCACCTCTTCTCCTAAACACATTAAGTATGACCTGGTTCACAAAAATTACACAGACAGAAGCTGTTAACAGCACAGCTAATGGGAAAGGTGGTTACTTTACATACCTATGATGGAGGGATGCAGCTATTTTTACCTGGAAGTATTGCCTCACCCCAGGAGGGCTTTAACCAGCGCTCAGAATTTTGCCAAGTCTAGTTAGTACTCAGGCGCCGGTGGAATCTGGGATTAAGGAATTTGGCTTCTGAGTTTCTTCCTGGGAGAAACACAGCCATCCATTCTAATCCTCTACAGTCTCATCTCCTGAGAATCTGACTGAAAACACCCACGGATGCAAAAAAGACTGCAGGCAGCACCTCCCTGCCAAGTGCTACTCCTTAAAGCAAAGGAAAGCTGTGCTCTGCAGACCAAGAACAAACCCCTCAACTTGTGCAATGCAACAGGTCGGCCCCTGCCAGGGAAGAGAAGATGCAAGAAGATGCAAGCACTCCCCGAGCTATTTGTAGCCAAAGGATCTTTTAGAACCTTTAACTCCCAGCTACACGGTCTGCATTTGCTACTGGGATCAGCCCAAAAGGCAAACCCCTGGCAGCCCAGGCTCGGTTCAGCGCCTCCTGGCACGACCCCTCCCTCAGTCCCGCTCCATCCAGCCTAGGCCGCCTGGGAAGGTTGGGGACTTACCGAGAAAGGGCTCAGGCCAGAGGAGGCTCCCCGCGCGGTTACACGTGAGCCTGCTCCTCGCTCCCCTCCCACCGAGAAAGTGCAGCGGGAGAGTGTCAGCGCTGGAGGCGTGCACGGCTTCCCGCTGAGAGGCAGCACCCTCACCCGCACCCCCGCCAGCTCTCACCCCACCCCCCGGCCAGCTTCTCAATTACTCTTCACTAGAGAACTCTGTCTCCGCGCACACCTCGTGAGCTCCGAATCCGAACTAGTAACAGAAACAATAATATGACCCCAATACTCGGCCTAGGCAGTGAGAGCCCCTATTCGGGCCCCCACCCCTTCGGAAGCAAGCCCCCTGATTTCTCCTCCCCCAGCCGGAGCTCTGCCCTCGCGCGGCGGTTCCCCTCTGCGGGCACATAAGCCTCAATCTGGGAAACACTGACCTGTCAAGTTACATCTCCCACCCGCGCAGCCAGAGCCCGACCCAGGGAGCACTATTTTAAACATTGCACAGTGAGGGGGGGTCCCCATTTTTCGAGGAGAGGTGGGGTGATGGGTGAGCTCCTCTATTTCATTAAAGCAGGGCCAGGGTCCCTGGGAAAGGGGGGAGATGGATGCCACAGCGAGCTAGCGGAGGAGCCGGGGTGCTCTGCGAAGGAGGGGGACCCCAGAAGCTTCGTTCCCTCCCGGAGCGGGGCAACCAGGAGGGCAGCGCTCACCATCTTCAGGATGAAGGGGGAGCTTCAGCGGGTTCTCCAGCAAGGACCTGAGCACGCCGTAGGGAGGCGGGATAAAGGTGGGGTTCAGGGGGAGCGGTCGGGACATTTTCTCCATTGCGATGCAAATATTTTTCTTAAAAAAATACAACCGCCCCCCAAAATGCTGCTGAGCTCTTCCTCCGTCCTTTGCCAAAAGTACTCGCTTGGAGACAAGAAAAGAAAAAAGCACACGTACTTGTATCTTTATAAATGCATCTGCATAAAAAATAAAAGCAAAAAACTTTCAGGCTTCCAGTGCAGCCGGTCGCCAGAGAGCGCGCCAAGTGCCCTCCGGTTCCTGGGCGGCGACCTGCGGGATGCTCTCACCTGTCTTGAACCCACCGCCTTGCAAAATGTTTAAAATTGCAAAAAAAAAAAAAAAAAAAAAGAATATGCAGACGATCGCAAAAGGGCGGAAGACAGCGCGCCAACGCGGCCCCGTCCCGCCAGCACTCGAGGCCGCGCGCGGTCCCACCCCACCCCCCTCCCCGCGCGGGTGGCCGCTGCTCCCCTGCGCCCCGCGGCCCGCAGCGCCGGGCTCAGCGCATCCGGCCACCCATGTGCCGCGGCCCTGACAAGAGTGACGTCAGGGCCCGCACCGCTCGCCGATAGGCGTACAGGAGGCGGGGCCACGTGCGGCCCCGCCCCGTCCCCGCCCACCGCCGCGGCGTGTTTGCCGTGGTCGCGCGCGCGGTTTTTTCCGGACCCTGCAGCGCTGGCAGATTGCGAAGGGATAGGAGCCGGATCCCCAGGGCCAAGGACCTGGACTGAGAATCTGATTGTTTCAGAGAATCTGATCGTTCAGTAAGTTTCAACCGGGGGAGCTGAAGAATCCAGATGCCCAGGCTGCATCCCAGAAGAACGAAGTCAGACCTGTGCGCTGACATCCAGGCATCATTCGTTTTCAAAGCTCCCCCGTGGTTCCAAAGAGCAGCCAAGTTTGCGAAGGACGAGTTTAGATCGATGGAAGAGGGTTGATACTCTTCTGAATACTCCTGGCCCCAGCGAGCTCAGCCCCTCCCTGTCCCGACCCGCTCCCTCAACCACCGAAAACAGCTTCTTACTGGAAGTTCCCATAAGATGCAAAAAGTGCCCTGGAGAGGGGAGTGCGGGAAGGCGCGCTGTCAACTGTTTCCCACGCTGCCGGCGGGTCGAAACAGGGATACACAGTGGCGCAATTGAGTGCAGGCAGGAGAGACACAGTCGCTGAGTGGCGGTTTAGGAGTATCGGCTCCAGGAGAGGACAGATGGCCTCAAGTGAAGAGGTCTGCAAGGTCTTTAAAATGACTTCGTAAACTATTCCTAAAGGAGATCTCCGCATCCATTGCCACAGCAGCAGCATCTCCCGCTGTCAGTCTGGCCCACTGCAGCTCTGTGCACCCCTGTCCGCAGCGTGGGGGGAACCCCCTCCTGGCGGGCCATGGCATTTAGGCCTGCAGAGCCCTAGGCAGGCAGGGTCTACCCCTCACTCCCCGCATCTCCCACCCGCTGACACCGTGGTGGCAGGATCTGGGGGAGGGTCTGCGAGAAGGAGTGGGTACAAATGGAAGGAAATGTTCTGTCGGTGAGACTGAAAGCTCTTCTCGAAGCTCTGTAAAGGCTGCACCCCGAGGCGGGGTACAGCAGAGTCCTGGTGCATTCTACTCTCCGGAGCCCCAGGTGAGAAGCCTCCCAGAGAGAAGGCACCTGGAAGGCAGGGGACCAGGAGGGCTGCCTGGGGGCGGGGTGTCCCAGGCAGAGTCACTTCTAGCAACTGCCTTTCTCTCTCTGCGCTGCAGTTTCCTCATGAAGGGGCATATGTTAAGTGACCTCTACCTTTTGCCCCCATTTGAAAAGTACAAAACATTAAAGTAACGTTCTAAGTGACTTGGGGTGCTGAGCACACAGTACAGTGTCAGGTGATGTGCTGTGGAATTGTGCCCCTAAAACCTGTATACTTTTGTTAACCAGCCTCACCCCCAATCAATTCAATAAAAAAGAAAAAAAATTTAAAGCTGAGTTACTCACTTAGCTAGTGCAATCGCTAGAATTATGTGAAGTGGAAGTGTGTGCTCCTGTCAAAGACCCACAGAGAACGGCCTTGGGTTTTACTCTTATTATTTTTATTTGGGGGGTTTTACTTTAACAAGTGATGCTACTTTCTGGGGCGATGAGGAGTGTGGGTTACACAAGTGTGTATACCTTTGTCTAAACCAATTAAACAACATACTTAAGATCTGAGCACTCCACTGTAAATGACACTTCAATACAACAAAAATAAAAAATAAAGCCAAAAGAAATCTCCTTCTTGGGAAAAATCCAAATGAATAAACATTATTAGAAGGAGATTTGACAGGTCAGTGGAAAGCCCTTCCCTCGGCTCAAGGAGGAGACATCCTCACACTGTTCCCAGTCTCCAAAACCAGGAAGGACAGCAAGGCACCCCAGGTGTAGAGCTCTTCTAGAAATAGCAACCCCAGAGAAGAAAGGTTTCTCAGAATCAACTTCTTAGGAGATGCCAGCACAGCCCCACATTGCCCTGAAGCTCTGCCCGGCCAGCAGGTTCCCCCTGTCCTGCTTCAGGAGTTTGAATAGTGAGGTTCGGGACAGAGGCCTTTTCCGTAGCCCACGGGGCAGGCGTGAGGCAGCCTCCTGGCCCGGCCCTGCAGGTCTAGGAGAGGCCCTGCAGGCCTGTGCAGTGTAGGCAGTGTCTGTCTTTCAGTCCCCAGTGGGCGTGAAGCCTGGGCGAGCACACAATGCCCGCCACTGTCTACTACCAGGGCCGGAGCCTGGGGTGGATGGAGGTGAGCGCTTGGTGATCCAGGGCTTCCAAGCCAACCAGCCAAACCTCTAGCTGAACCTGTTTATCTTGTTGCCAGAAAGGGCACTTGATCCAGGGAATTAATTCCGAAGTGAAAGGCATCACGTGGTGGTTCAGCTGGCTATGCCTAACGCAGCGTGTCCCATCTCTCCCTCCTGTAACCTCCAGCTCAACTAAAACCCCAAACAGGAAAATGATAGTTAACTAGCTTAACTACCGGAGACACTCCGACCTGTTGGCTTGGTGCAGGAGCAGGCTAACCAAAAGCAATAAAACGGGAGCTGGGAAGATTGAGCTCTCCCCCGAAGGGTGACTTATGGAGAGGCCTTGGCAGGCTCTCCTCGCCCTTCTCTGAGTCCCTGTGGCTCTAGTAGACTTTAGTGGGAAAGATGAAGACAGATGGATATAAAGTGTAGCAGGCAGGTGTGTGTGTGTGCTTCAGAGTCAGAGGCTTACGGATGTGTAATAGGAAGGAACGTGAAGGAAACTGTAGAAGAGAAAGAAAGAAGAATATAGGTGGCAAGGGGAGAGGGAAAAAGAAATCAATGAATGCAATAGGTGGTAGTAGAATGAGCACCGGGTTTAGGGCCAGACATAGGTGGGTATTTCCTATTATTAGAATAACTAGAGGCCTGTTGCATAAAGAGATTTGTGCAATAGGCCTTCCTTCCCTTGGCTTCCAGCACCAGTTTTCCTCCGGCACTGGGGACCCAGGCCTTCACTCCAGCCAGCGTCTGCCATCTTTGTCTTCACTGCAGACTCCAGAGTCTGCAGTCTTGTCTTCGCTGCGGCACTCCACTCCTGTAGATCCCTTCGGCCCCCCACTGTCTCATAGCAGGCATTCTGCCCCACCTGGCCACTTGTGCCTGGAGCAGCTGGGCAGCCACCATCTTTGACCTTCTAATTTGCATACTCACTCTGATTGGCTGTGGGCATAGCAGAGGTATGATCAATTTACATGTTTGTCTATTATTAGGTAAGATAACACAAAGGAGAAGAAGGGGCATTTATTGTGTGCTTGCCTGTGTTCTGGCACAGTTTTAACACTCTTAAGGTATTATCTCTTGTATTACTTGCAACAATCACAGGGTAGGTAGCATTTTTATGCCCATTTTACAGAGGAGGACAATGAGGCCCCAAGAGATCAGTGACTAGCCATGGTCGCTAGCTAGTCAGTGTCTAGGGAAGCTGAGAGCTGAAAATGGCTGTGCTGACTCCAGAGCTGGTGTTCTCAGCCTCCGTGCAGTACAGGCAGGTTCCAATTCCGCCTCTGTCCCATGATCATGCATAGCCTGTCTGACCTCAATTTCCTGTATGTGAAATATAAACCAATGCCTCCCTTTCCCAGCTTGCAGGGCTGCAAGCAGGACTAAGGGAGGTGATGCCTTGTGAGGGGCTAAAGGAATGTGAGGGCTGGTTAACTGGAGGCATTTTCGCATTTTCTGGTTTCTCTGTTCCTTTGTAGAGATGCTCCCACTGTGTGCCTTCGTATCTGTTAATTTAGTCCATGATGTTAGAGGTTACTTTCCACCCAAACACATATGTCTTTTTCTTCTTCTAACCCTTCTCTCTCTCTCTCTCTCTCTCTCTCTCTCTCTCTCTCTCTCTCTCTCTCTCTCTCTTTCTCCAGGGCAGCCACCTTACACTGTTCCCAGTCTCCAAAATAAATCCAAGTTTGAAGTTCAATAAAAAATCAGGTACAGCAAATTCCAAATAGCCCCTTAGCCAGAGTACAGAAGAGATGCTCATTTCCTGTATCTCACTAAGAGACAAGAAATCAAAATCTGTGGGTTAATTGGCCCTTTAAAAATTATTGCAAATCTAATAAATATAGCTGAACTAGAGATGGTTGAGCTATAGAGACAAGGAATTGTCATGACTCAGAATCTAGTCTTCCGTTTGCGCAGGATCCGGGTCAATCAGGCTTAGCAAAATCAACTCACATCAATTATATCTACAATATAATTTCCAGGGGACATGGCAGGCCCCTTCTAGGTGCAGAGAAAATATAAGGCCAGGTGTCCTGAGGCGATGAGAATTTACTGTTAGGCTAAACAGGCAAAGAGGAAGAGCCCAAAACCTGCTGAAGGAATACATGCTGTCATGGACCAAGTTCCTCTGTGACTGACACACCCTGCAGGCCTGGGAGCGTGGAACAACGGCCTCTCGCTGTGCATTGATGCAGGGCCAGCTTGCCTCCATTCACTGTGTCCCTCGTCCCTGAGGGTTTTGACCCCTGGGCACTGTCACCATTTCACGTGGCATTCTCACACTGGGCTGGGTTTCACATGAGCCGTCTCATGAGTGATTGGCCAACTGTATGCTATAAGTGGGTGTCTTTGTTGGGACATTGGTAACTGGTTCAATGACTTAGAGACCAAAACATCTGGTGTAACTCTGACGTGAGGCACAAACCTTGTGCAACCAGGTTAGCTTGGCCTGGCTCTCCTTTAGAAAGGAGCTCTGGGCGTGCCAGGGATGCCAAACTTCATGCGGTACTTACAACGGCATGCCAGCTGGACAGGGAAACTCTCCCTGGGAGCTCGCTTGCTGGCATGGAGTCGGAGCGAGGCAAGTTGGGCGGATGTACTCAGCCTCCCCGCGACTCCTTTCCGGCTGAGGGCCTGTGTGGACATAGACATTTCCGCCACCGGGACTCGGACCCCGGGTGAGGAAAGCGGGGGGAAGGGGCCTAAGTGGTTTCAGGTGTTCTCAGGCACGCTGACGGACAGGTGCTCACTCGTCACGTCTCCCAGGCATCGCATCTGCTGGCCTTTGCACAGCGCTGGGCGCTGCGTTCACTAGGCCCCTGGCACCCTCTTCCCCATCTGTTCATGCTTTTTGGTTTCTGTCAGGCAGGGAACATTGAGATTGATGGGCTTTCAGCAGGTCTGCCTTCCTGAGGCCCCACCCTCTCCCCTGCTTCTCAATGCATACAGCAAGGTGGCGGGCTCTGCCGGCCCGTGCCGTGCCGGCCCTGAGGTTACAGTGCAGGAGAGAAGTCTGGGGTTCTGCACAGTCAGGTGAGGAGACAGCCATTCTACCAGATGCCTCTCTCAGTGTGACGTGTATCACTGATAGATAAAAAGAGAGTGTGAACGAGGAAGTAACTAACTCTGCCTGAGGGGCTCAGGGAAGTCTTCACTGGAGGCCTCCAGGAAGGCTTTGGTAGGTAGAGTAGGAGTCCATCAGGGAGGCGGAGAATGGGAGAGAGAGGCCAGGTACAGGGTACACAGGGATGGAATAGCACAGTTGGAACTACAAGCTGTTTCTTTTTCTGAGATGCAAAGTTTACCAGAGGGAGAGCCAGGACCAAGGCCTTCATTAGAGTCTCCAAGGGAGAGGCGAGCGAGGCGAGACAAACAACTTACGACGGGCTAGTTTGGATCGTTGTTGCGGTGATTCCTTGTTGCCTGGTACTTGGCCCTGGGGTGATGAAGGCAGAAGAATATTGCCTCCTGTTGAAATTGAGGCAATTTCTCAATGATTATAAGTCTCCAATAACCAGTCTGGCTCAGTGGATAGAACCACCTGTGGACTGAAAGGTCCCAGGTTTGATTTCGGTCAAGGGCACATGCCTGGGTCGCAGGCTCAATCCCCAGTAGGGGGCATGCAGGAGGCAGTTGATCATGGTTCTCTCTCATCAGTGATGTTTCTATCTCTCCCACTCCTTTCTTCTCTGAAATAAATAAAAACAAATAGGTAGATAGATATAGATAGATAGATAGATAGATAGATAGATAGACAGATAGTACTGATTCTATTTTATCTTCTTGCTCAGGAGCCTTCAGTGTTTCATCATGAAACATAAAATAAAACCCATGTTCTTATGCAGTAGATGACCCCTGGCCCGGCTGAGCACCAATCCACCCATTTCTGGCTCCTGACCCAATACCTGCCTCCACCTCTACCCCATCCCACCAGCAGGGATGTTCTGATGGCAGCTGCCTAGAGCTCACAGCCTGGCTCCACCACCTATTAGCTGGGTGCCTCGATTTCTTCAACTATAGGATGAGAAGAGTAACTGTACGGATCTCACAGGTGAGGATTAAATGCATGCATACACATAAAGGGCTTATGCTAGTGCCTGGCACAAAGTAGTAGCTCAATAAACGTGAGTTTGCACGCTCTCACCTTTCCTGCTCACTCCCTTTACTCATGCTGATAAATGCCTGTCTCAACCACTGAGGCTCACCTCAGCTGTCACTCCTTGGTGACGGATGCCTCCCCGACACCCTCAGAAAATATTAGTCCCCTTTGTGCACCTGAAACTTTTGCTTTCATATCCACACCCCCCCACTGCGGCCTGGGGTGTGGTTCTTCCCTCTGGATGGTCCTCACTATGCCTAAGACTTTACTCACTACACAGAAGACATTGGGCAGTTATTTGAAGGTGTGACTGTATAGATGTCGTGGGGGCAGCACCAAAATTCAGAGTCATCTGTTTGAGTCACTTAAAGGGGCCAATCAGCCCGGCTGGCGCTGCTCAGTGGTTGACCCCCAGTGCAGGGCCTGCAGGAGATAGCTGATCAGTGATGCTCTTTCATCATTGATGTTTTCATTTCTCCTTCTCCCTTCCTCTCTGAAATCAATAAAAACAAAGTAAAAAAATAATACAGGTACTGATCAGTGTGCCTAAGCATCATTTTCTCCAACTCTCACATTTCGACTTGTTCTTTCCTGCCTACCTTTGAGGGAGTGAATGATATCGGTCATAGATCAGTAACCTGGTGCTTCCTCCTCTGCGTGTCAGCTTTTATCCAAATCTGCAGGTTAATCATGCTTGTTATCAAGGCTTCCCAGATTCTCCATTACCTCTCATCGTGGTTTCTGCTTACCTGCTTAGACTAACCTTTGGCTGTTTAGGTCCCCTTCCTTGTGAGTTTCCACGCACGCTGAATCAGAGAGGGTTCCTGTCCAATGAGACCTGCCACCTTGTTTTTAGACCCGTCACCATGTCTCCAGTTGCTACCCAGTCGATGCTTAAGTGATTATAAGTCTCCAATAACCAGTAATCTGGGTATCTCATATCATTGCCTAATAAGCCGGGGCTCTTTGCTAAGAAAATGGCAGACAGCCTATGGGATTTCCTTTATTTTGTTTTTTAAAAGAATCTGGAAACATTGGGCCACCTCAGTCCTGAAAGATGAAGCCATACTTAATTGTTCTTTACCAGTAGTTGTCAAACTTGAGCAAAGTTTAGAGGAGTTCATTAAGATGCGGATGCGTGGGCCTGCTCCTGGAAATTCTCCTTTGGTAGTCCAGGGTAGGGTCTAATTTCTGCCTTTAGAAATATATGTATTTTTATTTATTTATTTCAGAGAAGAAGAGAGAGGGAGAGAGCGATAGAAACATCAATGATGAGAATCACTAATGCGCTGCCTACTACATATCCCGCTCTGGGGATGGGGCGTGCAACCTGGGCATGTGCCCTGTCCTGGATCTCTGAGCCATCCTGGCCGGGCTAATCTCTGCCTTCTTCACAAAGGGCACAGTTTCCTAGGGCAGCCTTTAAAAAATTATCACAAATGTGGTGTCTGAAAACAAGAGAAACTCTTCTCTCACAATCTGAAGGCCAGAAGTCTGAGGTCAATGTGTCAGCAGGGACACACTGCCCCCAGGGCTCTAAAGGACATGTCCTCTTTTCCCCTCCCAGCTCCTGGTGGCTGTAGGCATTCTTTGGCTGAGGCTGCCTCACTCTAGTCTCTGTCTCCGTTCTCATGTGCCCTTTGCCTCTGTGCCTGTGGGTCTCCAATATCCCCTCCTTTCTCTTCCAAAGACCCTAGTCATCAGATTTAGAACCCATCTTAAAAACAGGCGGAGTTCACCTGGAGATCCTTCATTTCACCCCCAAAGAGCCTGCTTCCAAATGAAGTCACATTCACCAGTACTGAGGGTTAGGACTCAGACATACCTTTTGGGGGACACAAAATTTAGCCCACTGTAGAGGTTATTCTGATTTATGGCATTCTTGGACTGTCTGTAAAAACAAACAAACAAACAAACAAACAAACACAACACTGCCCAGTTTTAGAACTTATCTTGAGACTAGTTTTTGTGACTGACCTCTAGACAGTTCTACACTAGGATACTAGCGAGTTAAAAATCTAAGAAAGAAAAGGAAGAATGATCCCTAGTTGGTTTGGCTCAGTGAATAAAGCCTTAGCCTGTGCACTGAAGGGTCCCAGGTTAGATTCCAGCCACAGGCACATGCCTGAGTAGTGGGCTCGATCCCCAATAGGGGGTGTGCAAGAGGCAGCTGGTCAATGATTCTCTCTCATCACTGATGTGTCTATATCTCTTTCTTTCTCCCTTCCTCTCTGAATCAATAAAGATTTGTTTCTTTTAAAGGAGAACACATCTTTCCTTTCCCGTTGCTGAGGAGAGCTGGCAGGGAAGGCAGAGGACAGCTTTAGCCTCTGCTCTATATTGTGCTTGTCCCCCATCCCGCCCACCTCCTGAATGCCTCATCTTCTCTCTCCCAGCCAAATAAGACTTGGACTGTCAAAGCTAAGTTCTAGGCTGGGACATTGCCTCTTCATCAAATGCATCAAGCCTACTGCTCAGAAATATACCTATTAGATGTTTGCATGAATGAACAAACACAAAAGAATGGAAGTACCTCCTCTTCTTTCAACTCATTCAGAATATTGCTGCATATTGCACCTTGGGGAAAGAAATCAGCCCTTCCTCTCTATAACCCTTTCCCAGTTTTCTCCTCCCTATATCTTATCACCATAATTTTATCATAGAGATAAGACTCCCCTTTCTTTACCTGTGTGTTAGTCACCTTCCCCATCCTGTTTCAAAACAAAGAAGGGATCTACAATAATACCTGCTTTTTCTGAAAAAGCAGGGGCGTCTTAATTTCAAGGCTACAATCTGCCTTGTGTACAAGCCTCCTCTCCTCTACCATAAGTCCATTTCCTGCACACCTAATCCTCTAACTATCGGTTACAAATCCTCTAGCTGGTGCCCCTTCTTAAGCATTTTTACCTTCCATACAGTCCTCAATCCCTTCTCCCCCACAGCACTGGAGGTCCTATGACCTCTCCCAAAGCTGTGACCCTTTCTGACATTAGGATTGGGGCCAATCACACTGGGCTCCATCCCAAAGCTCCGCCTCCCCTTTCTAACTCCATTCTCAGATATTATCCCCAAAGCAAAATCTGGTCAAAAGTCTCTCTTTGTTAGTGTCCACCTCTCCCATCCTTGTACCCCTGCTATTCACTCTCCCCTCATTGAGTCCACTCCACACCAGGACAGGGATAAGTCTCACACACACAGTGTGGGTGGGGCTACAGCGATCAGATGCCAAAGAGTCTGTCCTGCACAGACTTTCCACAGGTTTAGAAGCCTGTTTGTAGCGCCTACTCTGGGGAAGAGGGCTGATAAACGTTCAACATTGGGCTCTCTAGGAAGGAGAGTCATGATTTGCCGCACTGGCTGATTTCCCTGGTGTAAATACTCCTACCTTGGCCAATTTCAAGCTACTAATGGCATCTCACTTAATGCGGAGTTGGGAAAAGTTATGCTGTAGCAAAACATTATGTGGCATTTCCACCAGAGAGCTTCAGTAGATGCAATTGACCTCGGGAGCATAAATAGTAGCACAACATAGTTGACTAGTAGAAAGTGGTGAATACTAACTTATTACCTTTTTCAGTGTGCCCAGTGATCTTTCCAGCACCTCACCCACATACACATTTGAAAGCCCCCACAACCAATGCCACCTGACAATACAGGATTAAAAGGGCTTTATATGACCAACTACACTTGATTTCTACTCTCCTTGAATCTTCCTACCGTAGTCCAGTGCATATTTAGCTCTTATATATATATATATATATATATATATATATATATATAATTGATTTTTTTATAGAGAGGAAGGGAGAGGGATAGAGAAGTAGAAACATCGATGAGAGAGAAACATCAATCAGCTGCCTCCTTCACACCCTCCACTGGGGAAGTGCCTGCAACCAAGGTACATGCCCTTGACTGGAATCAAACTTGGGATCCTGCAGTCTGCAGGCTGACTCTCTATCCACTGAGCCAAACCCGTTAGGGCTTACTTACTTTTCAACCAATATTTAGTGAGCTATGTTCCAAGCACTTTTTTCTTTCTTTTTCTCTTTTTAAAAATATGTTTAGTGATTTCAGAGAGGGAGAGACAGAAACATCAATGATGAGAGAGAATCAAGTGTGGGCTGTCTCCTGCATCCCCACACTTGGGATGGAGCCCACCAGCCAAGCATATGCCCGGCCTGGGAACCAAACAGTGTCCTGGTCTACAGGTCGGTGCTCAACCACTGAGCCAGGCCAGCTGGGCAGCCAGACTTAATTTTAATAGCGGCTGTGTAACAACTAGCTCATAAATTCCTCAAAATTTGGCCATCATCACTCACAAGCTGCTAGAGGCCAGCTTCAGCCTAAGATGGAGGTGGATGAATGGAGGGAACGAGATGTGAGGGGAGATTCTGGGCTTGAGTCATGTTTTGTTTCTTGACCTGGATGCTAGTTAAACAGGGATCTCCACATTGTTAAAATGTTTTGAGCTGAACACTTACAATAGGTGGGCTTTTCTGAGTATATGTTCTCCTTCAAAACAGCTTACCCCAAAGGGCACTCGGATTTAAAAAGGGAGGGGTGTTGGGCCACTCTTCTTGGCTGTTTAAAATCCTTGTCTGGCTTCCTATTGCACATCAGCTACAATCTGAACTCCTCACCATAGTTTTCCAGCCCTGCCAGGCGGATTCTGGCCTCTGATTATGTTTCCAGCTTCACTTACTCAAGCCTCTGCTCCTCAAACCTCTTAGTTCTTTCCAGCCTCGGGGCCTCTGCATATACTGCTCCCACTGTGCAGAGCTCTTCCTGCCACTGTCCCTAGAGCGCCTGCCTTCTTCTCAGCCTGCAGGGCTCAGCCTAAAGGTCCCCTTCCTGTGTGTGCTACTCTGGTGGCCCTCTCTCAAGTCTTTTTCTCAAAGTATTCTTTCTTTCCTAATACTTTAAAAAATGTGTCATTGTTTGTTTGTTTATAGTCAGTCTCCCCCCTCCCCCCCCATCCATCCCCATTAAAGTGAGGCCAGGCATCAGAGCTCTTTGTCCATCGCTGTGACCCAGGCACAATGTCGGCCATCCAGGAGGAGCTCAATACATAGTTAATGGATGAAGCAGCTACCCCTTGGCTTCCTGGCAGAATTCAGGGAAGCTGTGGCACTCCAAGCTGTGCGTGGAGGTGCAGAGTGGAGCAGAGAGGTCAGCCTAATACACGGCTTGTGCAGCACCCCATCCTTCCTGCACCAGCCGCAGGTTCCACACCCTCTTCCTGCAAAGGTCTGAATGTTAACTTGATGGATCTTCTAGCTCCATTCCAGCACTCCACCATTTTCAGAGGGGGACACTGAGCCCAAGGTCATGGGAATTACCTTCCTTCACTAACTAATCCAGAGCTCACACCTCTTTGTCATAATGTCAGGGGCTTGGGGTAGGGCGTAGAATAGTGAGGGGGTGCGAGGGAGAGGAACATTAGGTTTTAGCACACAATGATGTAGAAGAGAATTTGGCTTTATTAATTGCCTCGGGCAGTATTCTTGGACAAATAGTCAAATCTGCCAAGCCTCAGCTTGCTCATCAATAAAATGGGGGACCATATGCCTGTTTCCCAGGGATCTGGTGAGGAATGAAGGAAGCAATGTGTGCAAAGCCTCTCTCATTTTGGCAAACACAGTTGGCTGTCCTCCCCTCCACACCCGCCTCCATGGGTGTTGAGCAAGATGAGGCCTCTCCTCACCGTTCCACAAATCTCCCGATCGTGGCTCTGACCGCTGCCCAGTTTCATTAACGCCCTGACAGCGGGTTGACCATCACAGGCCTTAACTGTCTCCGACAAGAGTGGCACCATAACTCTGCAAAACCCGCAACTCCTGCCGCTGCGTGTCTGAGCGCGCACCCCTGCGGCCCCCGAAGTGGGGCCAGACAATCAGGGTGCAGGCTGGACGAAGAGCCACGAATGACAGCGATAAGGCAGGAACCAATCCTGCCCACTTTTTTAAAAGGTCCCAAATGGGAACCTTCTAAGGTAAAAAATAGAGAGAGAGTTTCTTGACATACATACCTAATGGTTCTATCCTTTTTAGAAAACCTTTTCTAAGCACAGGTATTAGTTTCCCATTAAAACTTAGCCCCTGATCTTAGGGCTTTCAGGGGTGAAAGTCAGGTGCCGAGTGAGTGAGGGGGTGGGGCATGGGTATATTTTTAGTACGCATTTTGTTCAAATACTGCGCTAGGTGTTAGCCTCCCTATGGGATAGGCATACTCGTCTTCGTATTAAGGACTTCAGGTTGAAGTCTGAAAGGAAATCTATCGGTTAGGATCCAAGATGCTATAATAAAGAGACGCTGAAAGCACAGGGGTTCCAACAGGTTGGAAGTTTGTTTCTCATATAATTGTCCATCAGGGCAGCATGGGACGAGCGGGTGGCCCTGCTGTTCTCAAGACAACACTCCACTCCCGAGTCTCAGATGCAAGGTCGCTGCTTCCTCGCTGCCTCAGTGAGCATCCTGAACGTAAGGTAAGGCAAAGACAAAAAGACCTTTTCCTTTAAGGGCAGGACCCAGAAGTGCCACAGGTCACTTCTGCTTACATCCCTGCACAGCACTTGTTTACTTAATATAAAGGTTTATTTCTCTCTCAGTGTGAGCATAGACCATCTTTCCCTTTCCCTTCCCTTCCCTTTTTTCTTCCTGCCTCCCTCCCTCCCTGCCTCCCTGCCTCCCTGCCTCCCTGCCTCCCTCCCTCCCTCCCTCCCTTCTTCCTTCCCTCTCTGCCTCCCTCCCTCCTTTCCCTCCTGCTTCCACTTTGGTGAACACTCAGGTCTATGCAAGAATTTGCCCCAAGCAAGCTCCGAACTCGAACAGGTTAATGTTATTTTATAAAGGGCTCAATTTTCTTCCCTTCCCCAATAATAACTAGAGTAGAGCTTACAGCACCTGCTTTGTTTCACTAATCTTAGGTCCTGCAAGAATATGAGAGCTTGGAAATACTGCATATCCTGTTTGAACCCACTTCCCCGTTGAAAAGGACTGTGCCAGATTGCCGCAGCAACTCAACCCAAGCGGGCTTGCATTTTCACCCAATTGCCCGGGAAGCTACCTGCTGCTGCCTCTGTGATGCTCACAGGGCGCTCAGAGGCTCCTCTGGTTCCCCAGGGGGAGCATCACTGCCTTAGTGTTCCTGCGCACTGGCTGCTTCCTCTGTAGATAAGCGGCCACTTCCGAGCTGGGGCCCCTCAGCAACAGGCAAACCTGAGCTTCCAAATTTAGTCTGATTCCTTTTGAATTCCTCTCAATAACAGGAAACTATGAAGAAAAGTAGATTGTTGCTTCCTTGCACCTATTTTTTTTCCTTAAGAAAATAATGCAGATGATGCCAGGAACCACATGAGGGTGCCAAGCATTTTATAGACATCACTGTGTGTGTGTGTGTGTGTGTGTGTGTGTGTGTGTGTGTGTGTACTAGGGGCCTGGTGCACGAAATTTGTGCACTGGGGGTGGGTGATCCCTCAGCCCAACCTGCCCCCTCATACATACTGGGAGCCCTCAGGGAATGTCCTGCTAACCACAAACCCCAGGCTGCCCAAGGCCTAAAGCCTCTAGCAGAGGTTTTAGGCCTTGGGCACCCAGCCATTGCCCTGCAATGGGACTGATGGCTGGCTCCGTCCCAGCCATGCCTCCCAACCCTCCCGGCTCAGTCCTTCCCCCCAGCCAGCTCGAGCCCGGCTAGCACAGGCCTCTGCCCCACCCCCCACCTCCCCAGGCCTTCTCCCTGGCCAGTGTGCGCTCACTGGCCACCTCGGCCCCACCCCCCATGACCCAGTCCACCTCAGCCCTGCCCCCCACAGCCTGGGCACGAGCTCACTGGCTGGCTCCACCCCAGCTCCTGATTGGCTGGTGGGTGTGGCTGATGGGCATGGCTTGGGGGTGTAGCGAAGGTACAGTCAATTTGCATATTAGTCTTTTATTAGATTGGATATTTCAGAGAGGAAGGGAGAGGAGAATCATCAATGGATTGCCTTCTGCACGCCCCACACTGGGTCAAGCTGAAACCTGGGCATGTTCCCTGATTGGGAATCAAACCATGACCTCCTGGTTCATATGTCCGTGTTCAACCACTAAGCCATGCCGGGCAAGCTATAAACATCATCTTTACTCTGATCCTCAGCAGCCCTGTCCTGTGTCTGTGGCTTTGGCCACAGTACAGATCAAGAGTACTGAGGCTCGAAGGTGAGGTGACAGAGTTACGGTGCAGGTAGACCAGTTGTAGCAAAAGGAGCTGGGGAACTGAGTTAGGTCTGTTAGACTTCAGAATGCTTGCTTATTCCTCACTCCAAGAGCAAGACTTCTGGAGGACACAGGAAACTCTTCATTTCTTCATGTTTTGAATATCTTTCTCTCTTTGAATAGTCATCACTGGAACCCAATGAGAACAAATTCCATATGCAGCCAGGAAGATATGAGTCTGAAGGAGAGGAAGGCTAGAACTTGCTTAAATTACAGTTCAGCAAACAAGTTCAATTTTCTTACATCAGGTCCCTGGGAGGGTCGATGGCATCAAACCTTAGTTTTTTTAGTGCTGTCATACCCAAGTGAACCTCAGGGATTTAGCAAAGAACACTGATACCAAATATTACTCTCCATCTATTGCCAATGCAACGCAAGGCTTTGTAGTTGTTTAGAGCACATTAGTTCAACAGAAAAAAACACTGTACCTGGTTTCAGAAATGATAACCAAAATAGGAAAATTTTTATGAATTACTGAGCCTATGGTTGAGTATCAATCCATAAACCAGGAGGTCATGGTTCAATTTCTGGTTAGGGCACATATATCGATTGTGGGCTTGATCCCCAGCAGGAGGCATGCGTGAGGCAGCCAATCAACGATTCTCTCTCATCACTGATGTTTCTATCTCTCTCTTCCTCTCCCTTCCTCTTTCTGAAATCAATATCAACATATTAAGAAAAGAAAGAACTTAAAAGTCTAGCTAAGAAGTGTTAATGGAGAAACAAAGAAGCGAGAGAGTTTAGCTTGAAACAGATTCTTTAGAAAAGTTGCCTATCTTCACAAAGAGTAAAGCCACCAAAGCTGCCTTTACATTTGCCTTCCTGTCATCGATGCAAATTGTTAGCTGAGGACTTAGCTGGGACTTTATTGCATGTTGTTTTTCTGGATCTATACTTAGAACAATGCTCTTGCAACCTCGGTTCCTCTCCCTTCCCCAGACTCCACATAAATACACACACACACACACCCCTAAACAAGAGAACTATGAAAAGAGTAGACATCAAATTTTAAATAATTTGCATGATATCATTAATGTCTTGGATATTTTGGGCTGAGTCATGTACCCCTTCCCCCAATTTTATATTATGAAGTTCTGGCCCATGGTGTCTCAGAATGTGACTGTATTTGGAAATGAGGTCTTATTAAAATATATTTTATTGATTTTTTACAGAGAGGAAGGGAAAGGGATAGAAAGTCAAAAAATCTATGAGAGAGAAACATCGATCAACTGCCTCTTGCACACCCCCTATTGGGGATGTGCCTGCAACCAAGGTACATGCCCTTGCCCGGAATTGAACCTGGGACCTTTCAGTCCGCAGGCCGATGCTCTATCCTCTGAGCAAAATCAGTTTCGGCTGGAAATGAGGTCTTAAAAAGAATAATTTAGTTAAAACAAGGGTGAACCCTAACCCATTATGAAAGGTGTCCTTTTAAGAAGAGGAAATTAAAACACAGACACACAAAGAGAAGACCACATGAGAACATGGAAGACGGACATCTCTAAGCCAAGGAGAGAGGTCTCAGGGAAAAAAAAAACACACAAAACAACAACAAACAAAACAAAACAAACAAACAAAAACCTTGCTGACACCTTGATCTCAGACGTCTAGCCTCTAGAACTGTGAGCTCCACTCAAAGTGGAGAGAGGGCGCCAATAATTCCACATGCTTCTTCACCCCCATCCAAGGAGAAAGAATGGCATCATGTAACCATGGAAACAAGGCCAGGCTTCCTCTAATTGAAACACTCATTGTTACACCAGTAATAATAACAATAAATGTTCATTGAGCACTAAACACGTGCCAGATACTCTTCTAAGTGCTTTGGCTGAATTAACTCTTTTAATAAAAAGACAATACCTGTTACTTTAATTAAGGACAACCCCTGAAATTGAGAGGAAGCAAGCCCCACCTCACATCCAGGCTACTAAAGCAGAAGGTCATTCCCTACAGAGTGTGCACAATGGGTGTGAGGAAAACAACCACAGTACGAGCTACAGCCATGTCTCTGCAAAAGTACCACTGCAACCAGGCTTCAGTTTCCCTTAACGACCTAGCTCAGCACAGGCAAAATAAATAAGTAAATAAATAAATATGTACATAAATACATATTCTGCATTCATTGTCCATATACATTACCTAAATTACCACTTTCGCAAATGTCCCTTTTTAAAATTGAATTTTGGGGGGGACATTGGTTTATAAAATTATATAGGCTTCAGGAATACCATTCTGTAATATATCATCTGTTTATTGTATTGTGTTCGCCACCCCAAGTCAAGTCTCCTTCCATCACCATTTACCCCCCTTCACTCTCTATAGCCCCCTCTACCTGCCCTCACCCCCATTTCCCTGGTAGTCACCATACTGCTGCTGTCTGTGTCTATGAGGTTTTGTGTTTGTTTGTGTTTTGCTTAACCCTGGCATCTTTTTCACCAGCTCAAATGGCCTCTTGAACATCAGAGCATTGCTTGCTCCTGGAAGGCACAGATGCCAGCAGACACCGAGCTGGGAAACTTGTCAGTTTCTGGAGCTCTGTTCCCAAACACATGACCAGCCTTCCTCCTGTGGGCTAAAGAGGTCTCTGGGCCCTGCTCCGGCCTGAGGCTGCGGCTGTTCTGACGTTTAGGCAGAAGTGTGGAAACGGCTGGGCTCAGGGCTGTCCTGGCTTGTGTGGAGTTTCTTTCTCTGTTGCCCTTGGTTCACAGTAAGAAAGGAGCAACCAGAGACAGGCACGTGGTACCGCTTTAGATGGTCTCACTCCAATCTCCAACCACCATGGACACGCAAGGTGGTTCCCTGTAAGGTTTAAATGCATTGATCTGACAGTTTCTGTGTTTCAAACTCAAATTCAATTAGAACTTTATCCCGTGTCCCCAAAATCAGAAATGCTGTGTTATTATTTATGAGATTTCTAGTAAATCAAGTGTTACTCTTATTGGGTTTCATTGAGTTGGACTACTGCCCTAGCTGGTTTGGTTCAGTGGATAGAGCGTCAGCCAGTGGACTGGACGATCCTGGGTTCGATTCTGGTCAAGGACACATGCCAGGTTGCAGGCTCGATCCCCAATAGGAGGCATGCAGAAGGCAGGCTATCAGTGATTCTCTCTCATCATTGATGTTTCTATTTCTCTCTCTCTCTCCCTCTCCCTTCCTCTCTGAAATCAATAAAAAGATATTTAAAATATAATGGACTACTTACTTCCTGAATGCTAAATATTTAAATGCCACCTTGGCACAAACTAGTACAACTTTTTTGGGAGAATAATCTGCAATATTTCATCAAAAGTTACAAAATATTTGTATCTTTTACATAGCAATACCACTCCTGGAACTTACTTAAAGTAGAGGGGGAAAGCATTATGCAAAAGTACATTGGCTAAAGACTGGCTTAGAATAACATGAATGGAAACAATATACATATATACATTCCAACGATCTGCGCCTCTAAGACAATTATAGTAAAGGACTCCTTGAGGGAAATGTTATGTAACTGCTAGCACTTCCCTTTGTTTGGAACACTTTCCCTCCCCCTAAGCCTTACTTTTCTGCCAGCTAACTCCTACTTAGCTTTCAGGACTCAGGGTACCCACCCCTGCACTTGGCTGTCCCACTGCCACCTCCACTGTACTTACGTAACACCTGGATGCACCGCTATGAAAGGGCTAGTAGCCCATCCTATATAATAAAAGGCTAATATGCAAATCGACTGAATAACAGAACGACTGGTCACTGTGACATGCCCTGACCATCATGGGGCAGACACTCAATGTAGCTGCCCCCTGGTGGTCAGTGCCCTCCCATAGGAGGAGTGTCACTCAGCCAGAAGCCTGACTCACAGCTGGCAAGCTCAGTAGTGGTGGCAGCACTAAGGCTGTCTGACTGATGGCCTAAGCCATCAGTCAGACATCCCCCGAGGGCTCTCAGGGTGCAAGAGGGTGCAGAGGGGGCTGAGGGACCTCCTCCCCAACCCAGTGAACACATTTTGTGCACCGGGCCTCTAGTCTTATATAATAAAAGCCTAGTATGCAAATCTACCAAATGGTGGAACAACAGGTGGAACAACCAGTTGCTATGATGCACACTGATCACCAGGGTGCAGATGCTCAATGCAGGAGCTTCCCCCAGCCAGCAGGCCCTGGCCAGCCAAGGTGGGTGTCAGGCTTGGAGGGAGGGAGCCCAATCACCATGCTGGGTCACCTCGCAGAGGGAGGCAACCACTGGCAGTGGTGGAGGGAGTGCAGTTCTCCCCACAGATTGGTCCCTGATTGCTGGCCAGGCCTAGGGACCTTACCCATGCAAGAATTTTGTGCATTGGACTTCTAGATAAATCATAACCCATCAATTTTTCTTGTCAGTCTTCCCACTGGATTACAACCCATTGAGACAATGTCGTTTGTGCAACAAGTTAAAACTCAGAAGGGGAGGGACAAGAACTAAAATGATCCCTGAAACAAAAACCTCAGGCTTCACTTGATTCAGAGCTGCCTTCAGCTCCCCCCACCCTACCCTGCATCATGGGCACCCACCACCAACATCTCCAGAATCTCTCGGGGAAAGTGAGAAAACTGCTTAAAAACTTTCTAGGAGGAGTGTCTTTGTGGGGGCTGAGGCTAGGGTGGAAGAAGATTAGAAATGGGGGCTGCCCAACATTCCTGCAAAGCTCCACGGACCACTAACATTCTTTTCCATCACCTTCCATAAGTTTGCTTCCAGGAATGTCTGAGTTACACTATATACAAACCGGGCTACAAGCAATCGGTGTGGTTCGGTTGACAGAGAGGGACCCTGTGCTGCCTTGCTTCAGGCAGCTTGGCTTCAGAAAGCCGGGAATTGGCTCAGCCCCGTGCCCAGCCAGGGATTTGAAGTCTTTCCTCCCATTCATTCCCAGCCCAACTCCCTCCGCGCAGCGCTCCCTTCTGCCCGCCCGCCTTCGGAGCGCAGTGCTCTGCAGGGAGGAGAACCGGCGAATCCTCGCGGGCGCCAGGCGCTCGAGGACCGGCCCGCCCCACCCGCGCCCGCCTGTCCCGTCACGTTGGCTGCAGAGCGCATCCCGACTGCGCCCGGCGGAGAGGCGGAGAGGCGCTGGGGTAGCTGAGGGGAGCGGTCACGTGAGAGGAGGAGTCTGACCTACTTTTCCCGGCGGCAGGCGCGTGCGCACTCCCCATCTGCGCGCTGCCGGGAGGCTCACGTGGAATCGCACGTGCTGGCTCGTGGGTCCAGGGCTCTGGCTGGGCGCACGCAGGCCCCCGCCTGGTGGAGGGGGGCACAGGTGGGCCTGGGGCGCCCCTCCCAGCCGGGGCAATCCTCACCCCAGGAACCCGCAGCTTTGGGGAGTTGCTTTGGCGCCCCACGGGGCTTCCCACGAATGTACCGAATTTAACATCCATGGATGCAAACAGGAAAGTTACTCCGCATATGCCCTTTGGGTGAGCACTTTCCACCACTTCGGATTTTATTCTACAGATGGGCTCCCACTTCTGTGAAATGTCGCCCCAGAAGGACAATCATGGCATCACTGACTGACATCAGCAAAGGTGGGGAACGTTCTAAATGCCCAACCACAAACCCCGTCAAATACATGCAACGTGAACTCTGCTTGGGCTGTATTTGGAATTCTCTAGTTAAGAAATGGACAGCTCTGTAGGCGCCCATAGGAAGAGACCTTCAAGATCCATTGTGATCTTTAAAAAAAGTAAATAAAATGGAGCAGAATAGTGTGTGGCGGTTGCTATTGTTTATATGATATTTGTCATTGTATATGTACACAAATTATAAATATATGTATATTTGTAAATATATATGTATATATATAATAGAAACACACTTATTTGTAAATGTAGAGAATACTCTGGAGTCATGAACCAGAACCTAAAAGAAGCTATACTGGATGATTGAGAAGTCAGAGGAAGGAAAGAGACTGGATCTACATTACACACTTTTATAGTTGTTAAATTTTGTGCATGCATGATTTTTTTAAAAAATTAAAACAGAGTTATTTAGCCCTTAACTTGGTGCTGAGCACCAGGTTTCATGCAAATCATTTCCTTCTAAAAAAGTTTGTCATGTATAGTATTGACCACATTTCCTATTCTGTTCAATTTGTATATTAAAAGTTCAACCTTCCTGATAAACTCTGTTAAGAAAAAATTCCAATTCTTAAGATAACAAATCCTCTACATTTTTTTTAATTTTTTTTTTTAGTTCTCACTTGAGGATATTTTCCATTGATTTTTAGAGAGAGTAGAAGAGAGAGGAAAAGATAGAGATACCAATGTGAGAAAACACATTGATTGGTTGCCTCTTGCATGCTAGACCAGAATCGAACTTGGGATCCTTGGTCCACAGGCCAATGCTCAATCCACTGAGCCAAACCAGCTAGGGCTAAATCCTCTGCATCTTCAAGATCCTCTCCAAGTCTGTCTCTTAAAGGGAAGACCTCTCAGCAACAAAAACTTGCATGATAAAACCTACAAATGAACTGTACAGGTCTCATTAAGCTTTACTCCCAATTGCTCTGTGAATCTGTCATACAACTATTATTGTCATTCTGGTTATTAAATGTACGTCAGTTATGATATATTTGGTTTCAAGTAACAGAAACTCTTATTCTAAGTGACTTGAACAGAAAGTGCATTTAACTGAACCAGGATAGGACAGACTTCAGGGGCAGTTCGATTCAGCAGTTAACCAATGTCCCCAGGACCTGGTGCCTCTCCACCCCTCTGCCATGCTTTCCGTGGTGGTGTCTGCTTCATCTAACACTTTGGGCAGATCTCACTTAAGGAAAGCGCTTCTTTCCCAGAGGCAGCAAGCAAACATCTTCCCCATAGTCACTGGCCTGATTTTGGGAAATGGCCCACACACCTGAGGAGATGGGATGATGTTGATCCGTGGGAATTGGGAGACACCTTTTGGTAGCTCGACAAAGCCACTCATTCGCCTGGTTTAAAGAGCTTCAAGATTACTGGGCGGGGTGGAGCATATTTGCATAAGGAACCAAGTTTTAAAAAGGCTGGAAACTCCCTTTTTCTTACTTTTAATGTTCAATATTGTTTGAAAATTTCTGATGATTGAGATGGTACTGAAACCAGTAGGGAGTGCAGGATCCCAAGATGTCAGTCACAATGAAGGAGTGGCCTCGGTTGGTGACCCTGCATGTCAAATTGAGGATAAGGTATGTGTTCAAGGCTGGCCATCTTATCACCAAGTGAATGTTAGCAGGTTCCACAACATTGGGAGCTCAGAGATGAGCATACTTGAAGGAGGAGCCTTATTTCCCCTGCCCCCCGCCCCCCATTTTCTCATGGAAATGCTATGGCAGAAACAACCACCAAAAAAGCACCTGTGTGTGTTATCAATAAGCCATGGTTTCCTTATTTGGCAATACCCTCACAACACAATAGTTTTTCGATAATCAAGTTACTGTTGTGTGTCAGTCAGGTTAGGCTAGGGTTAGTCATAGTAACGAGCAAACCAAATCCCAGTGGCTTGGAAGAGTCAAAATTTACTTCTTGCTCGTGTTCTATATCCATGGCAGGTGGGAAGGCACTCTCGTTCATCTTGTTCTCAGTTGGGGACCAAGATAGAAGGAGCTGCCGTTATCTGAAACACAGGTGGTCTCCTTCGCAGAGTGACAACAGAGCTCTGGAACATGGAACTTTGAAAATAATATACTTTGCCAAAACCGGTTTGGCTCAGCTGGTAGAGCATCAGCCTGAGGACTGAAAGGTCCCAGGTACAATTCCAGTCAAGGGCATGTACCTTGGTTGTGGGCTCATTCCCAGTAAGGGATGTGCAGGAGGCAGCTAATCGATGTTTCTAACTTTCTATCCCTCTCCCTTTCTCTCTGTAAAAAATCAATAAAATATATTTTTAAAAATAAAAATAACATACTTTGTCTCATCATACTAGTAGAAGCTCCACAGCAGTTACATGTTCCTGCCTGGAGGTGACATGCATTGCTTCTACTCACAACCCAGTTGCCAGAACTAGTCACCTGGCCCCGCCCAACCACAGTGGTTGAGTAGGTGCAGTCCTACCTGGTGCCAGGAAGGTAAGGGAGCTGGAATATTCCTGAACAGCTTTTAACAACTGCTGCACACATGGCCTCCTTTTCCTCAGGTTGGCTCACCAAATTCAGACTACACGAGCTGAAATGCCAGGAATGCAACTGAGGGGAAGCCCAATAGCCAATAACATTTATTGAGGGCTTGCTCTTCTGGTAGAATAGAGCAGGACACTAGTCTAAGCACTTTCCCTGTAAGAACTTACTTGGTTCTCCCAACAATCTAGAATCACAGGAACAGCAGATCTTAGCACAGGAAGGAAAGTCGCTCAGGGTGAGGGTAGCCTTCCAGTCATACAGATTTTATTAACAGAAAAAGTGAACTTAGTTTAGAAACCTGGGACAGAGTGATTGCACTTTCACTTTGTCAAGGATGGATTCAGCTTAACAAAAACAGGGAAATGTAAATGCAAGGGCATGAATATATCAATGAGGACATTGGGGCTTGTAGTCCGTTGTGCACAGTGATAACAGTTACTTTATCAGTTCATGCACAACATTTCCTTACAGGCTTTCCTCAGCCCAGGCACCTGCCACCGGCTTCTCAAGGAAAACAGTGGAGAGAACGCCTCCCCCCACCCCCAGCAGCTCAGGGTCACCTGAAGGAACACGGGCACAAGTGCTCACTACAACATATTGTTGGCAGAATTCTCCCTGAGGGACGCTTGGGAATGGAACAGGTGTGTGTGTGCGTGCGTGTGTGTGTGTGTGTGTGTGTGTGTGTGTGTGTGTGTGTGAGAGAGAGAGAGAGAGAGAGAGAGAGAGAGAGAGAGAGAGAGAGAGAGAGAGGTGTATCTTGGGGAGGTACTTTGGTCATGAGGGTGAATTCTCATGAATGGGAATTAGTGTTCTTATGAAGAAGACTCTGGAGAGCATCTAAGCCTCCTCCTCACCTGCTGAGGACAACGTTGGGCTATGAATACGTTGGAATGGTGCTCTCACCAGAAGGCTACTCTGTTGTCACCTTGATCTGGGACTTTCCAGTCTCCAGAACTATGAGCAATACATTTCTGTTTATTGTAAGCTCCTCAATTTTGTGTTTTGTTATAGCAGGCTGAGCAACTAAGACACTACCCAACTACAGCTATTTTCACAGCCCCCAAAGGGAACGGCCTACTAAATATTTCTGACACATTGACACTGATTTGGGATATTGTTTTAGGCATTGCACAGAAAAATTATGAAATAAGAATGGCTAACATCTGAGTGCTTGCTATGTGCCAGGCATCATGCTGACTACTCTAAATGCATTAGACTGTTCATCCTCAAAAGAATCCTGTGAAGTGAATAATATTTTCCACTCAGATTGAGAAAGGATGAATTGAGGCAGAGAACTTGCCCAGCTGGTCCCCAGAACCAAGGTCTTCCTGGCACTTAGGACCCCTGCACTGTTCTGTCTTCTTCTTTAAAAAAAATTTATTGATTCAGAGAGGAGAGATAGAAACAGCAATGATGAGAGAGAACCATTGACTGGCTGCCTCCTGCACACCCTACACTGGGGACTGAGCCTGAAACCTGGGCATGTGCCCTGACCAGGAATCGAACTGTGACCTCCTGGTTCATAGATCCACGCTCAACCACTGAGCCACGCCAGCCGGGCAAGGCATGTTCATGTGTACCTACAATGGAAGGGAAGGAGAGAGGGTCCAAAGAAATAATAGAATGGGGACCCAGTGAGCTGGACATGCTGGATGGGGAAGTCATAGACACTTCCTGGTGCAGGCTGCCCTGAGCTGGCACTGGCAGCAAGCAAGCCATGCAGAGATGGACAGTGTGCCCTATGCAGAGGACAAAGCAGGAGGCCAGGTGAGAGGCAGGTCCTCATAGGTCTGAGTGGGATGTGGAAGATGTCAGCCTGGCTGAGTGCACACACGCTGAGTGTGTTTTAAACTCTATCACTTTCCAGAGCCTGAACGGGTGTCCTCAGGGGGCCCTGTTCCCTGGAATATGAAGAGCCCATAACTGACATGTGTGGCTTTGGGGGATCCTGCCTCATGAGAGGAAGCCAGGATCAGATAGAGACAAAGGTTTCCAAAGGGTGTGACAGAGCACCTCTTCTTCCATCGCTTCCCAGAGAGAGAAGCTGACTACCCTGGGGGGGGGGGGGGGTCCTAGCAATGAGTCTGGGAAGGTGGTGTGTGGATGGCGTTCACTCAGAACTTTGTCCCCCTCCTAGCTTCAGCGAACAGCCTGGAAAACAGCCTGAAATCACCAGGAACTACCAGGCCTCTCATGCCAGGGTGAAAACAGTGTTTATTATTCCTCTGGCTCTTCCCCAAACCCACCACCTGACATCAGGAGCAGAGTGGGACTGAGCGTGGCCAACAGAAGGCACCTTCCCAGCCTATAAGGGTGGAAACATGCCAAAGGCAGGGTCGAGGAGGAGAATCAGGGCAGACCTTGAAGAAGGTGGCTGACCTCAGATGCATTTCTGCTCCTGGAAAATCCAGTAGTTACCAAAGGAAACTTGGGGCTAGCGAAATGCTTTCCAAGGTGTCTGGTTGCCCAGCCAACAGAACAAACATGGAAACAAAATCACCACACATCCCACTTTACTGTTTGCAAAGAAGTTATAATGTTGCTGGGAGGACCCTCCCCTGTTTCATTGGAAGCGAAAGCTAGTGCAATGATAGCCTTGAGGTTAAGGATACAGCCACGGCGGCGGCAAAGAAGAGCTGATGGTCAAAGCCACCATGTGGCACACTGAGGTCACAACACGACAGACAGGCAAGCCTGAAGCAAGAAACCAACGAATGAGTCCCCGGAGACCAGAGAATGTAGGGGCCGATGATTCTCCTGGGGATGTGAATTGAATCCGAGCCACGGTGATTACTGCCTAGACCTGCAGCTTGTCCTCTCTCTTTCCCTCCCTGCTCCTTCCATGCTAGTGTGATCTGGGAGAAATGAGGGTAAATTAAATTTTAAAAAACCTTCCCTCCCAAAACGTAATTCTAATTCTGCCTTATAAAACAAGAACCCAAAATAAGTCTAATTGTTTTTCCACAAGTTAGTTCTTCAAACAGATAATGCATGGTCAAAAAGAATGGCATTTTCCTTTTATCTTGGAAAGATCCAGAGATTACTTACCCCTACTTATCTTTTAGTTGCTGGAGAATTTTGTTCAAGTTATACCTCATCGTCTCAACTCACCTTCCTGAAGCTCAAAGGACAACTCAATTAAATAACTCAAATTGATGAATGAATAGAAGCAGGACCTTGCACTCCCAGTTCACTTTTCGGACAATCCCAAAGTCGTTTCAGGTTGGCGGCATACTAATTTGGCTTTTTAAAATATATATATTTTTTATTTTTTTTACAGAGAGGAAGAGAGAGAGGTATAGGGAGTTAAAAACATCGATGAGAGAGAAACATCCATCAACTGCCTCCTGCACACCCCCTATTGGGGATGGCCTGCAACCAAGGTACAGGTCCTTGACCAGAATCGAACCTGGGACCATCCGGTCCTCGGGCTGATGCTCTATCCACTGAGCCAAACCAGTTAGGGCTTAATTTGGCTTTGTTCATTAAAAAGTTAAAATGTATTCACTGTCCAATACGTAGGACCCATGAAGACAGAACAGACTTTGTCATTCGTTTCACAGAGTCAAATCTATCAAATTAAAACTGCATGTAAACAATTTTCAGGATGCTTAATGCTGGTCCTGAGCCCACCAATAATTCCATTTGGATAAAATAAGCTGTTATCCTCTCCTTTGCTTTCAGAGCTGCTTATGCTATAGGAGACAAAGACCTGGGGGAGATGTCTCCTGGCTGAATTCCATCCCCCACTCGCTTTGAAGTGCATTCCTTGGAAATTAATGGACACGTACACGTCTATCTGCTACAGTCTCCTTCCCCACCCTCAGGCTCGGAAACTGTGGAACCGCTGGCTGCCTTTTATTTGGCTCAGAGTAGAGAGGAAGTGCGTGTCCATGTGGTGACTTTCGGTAGATCACCAAAGATTTGAAACAAGCGTATTCGTTTGTTTCCTTCCTTCACACCATGATTCAGTCTCCATCGACTCCGGAGCCTCAGAAAGCATTCACTAAAGGGAGACACTAAGAACTTAGAACACAGGCAAATTATTTTCTTTCCTTTTCTTTCTTTCTTTCTTTCTTTCTTTCTTTCTTTCTTTCTTTCTTTCTTTCTTTCTTTCTTTCTTTCTTTCCTCTTTCTTTCTTTCTTCTTTCTTTCTTTCTCTCTTTCTTTCTTTTCTTTCTTCTTTCTTTCTTCCTTCCTTCCTTCCTTCCTTCCTCCCTCCCTCCCTCCCTCCCTCCCTCCCTCCCTCCCTCCCTCCCTCCCTCCCTCCCTTCCTCCCTCTTTCTTTCTTTCTTTCTTTCTTTCTTTCTTTCTTTCTTTCTTTCTTTCTTTCTATCCAAATAGCCTCTTGAGATTCAGGGTAGAGGTGTTTGTCTTGGAATCTAAGGCCGTTTATTTTTGTAGGGAAAGAAAGATGGAGGTTGTTTTTTTATTTTTGTTATTTTTAAACCAATCAATCAATTAATTTTTATTATTTTTTAAAACTAAGTTTATTGCGGTGACATGGGTTAATAAAATTATCAAGGTTTCAAGTTTACAATTCTATGATAGTAAAACTCAGGAGGATGTCCTGTGTGAACCCGTCGGCCGAAGGCAAGTTCCGGTGGAGAAGGCCTTCAGACACTGGAGGGGTCCGGGGTCATGACCAGGTGCATGCGGGGTGCATTACATCCCAGCAAATCCCAATGGATGCAGAAGGAAAGCTGTGGATCAGGCACTTGGTCCCACCAAAGCTCCTCCCACCAGGAAATGCCCCTTTGGGTGGATTTGGGATGAGCAGAATCCTGATGAAGTTTTAGTCTGAGGTGCCTGGAAAGAAAATTGCTCAGCTCATTGAGTTTAACTGGATTGAACACGTTGTACTTTCTATGTTTTAGGTCTCCTAATCTATAGCCTCATAATTCTTATCCTCATAATATTTCTGGATAGACTGTAGATGGATTTGCCCAATCATCTATTCATGCTTAACGGATATTTATTTATTTATTTATTTATTTATTTAAGTGCTGTTATTGATTTCAAAGAGGAAGGGAGAGGGAGAGAGAGATAGAAACATCAATGATGACAGAAAATCACTGGTCAGCTGCCTCCTACACGCCCCACACTTGGGATTGAGCCTGCAACCAGTCATATGCCCTGACCAGGAATCAAACCATGACTTCCTCCTTCACAGGTAGATGCTCAACCATTGAGCCATGCCAGCAGGGCGGGATATTTATTGAGTGCCTATTTTGTGCCACACTGGATAGACACAATGAATGCAGGCACCAGCCCTGGACTTTGGAGCTAAGAGTCCAGAGGAGGAAACTGAAGCTCGAAGGGGCTGAAATAATCTGTCAGGGTCACATAACTTGAAAATAGCAAATAACAGATTTAAACTATGTTCCCAAGTACGAGGGTATAAAAAAACAAGCATTCCCCAAATAATCTGTAGGTTCACATGATTTCAGTGGGAGGCTAAATTGTAGGGGAAGTTTTTAAAATGGGTTCTGAATGTCATCTGAAAGAATAAACATGAAGACATAGTGAAAAATGTAAATACAAGTATTAAAATGTTTGTGGGTCACCAGATATCAAAACAAATTACCCAATCACCTTAACTTTTAGGTAAGATGCAAAAAAGCAAAAGGGAAATATGTGAAACAGGACGGAGAGCTTTGGAAGGGCGAATAAATTCAATGCCTGATGAAAGAAAATTTACAAACAACAGGGGAGAGAATGTTCAAAAACTAATATTGAGGTGTTTAAATCTATTTTAAAAACTCAAGTTAGATTCTTATTTAGTACTTCCCAGCAGATGGATTTCATGTGGATTAAATATTTTTGAAATTAAAAACAAGGAGAAAGCTTTGGCAGATAGTAAACTAATTAAGGATAGATGAGACAAAGTATAAACGCAACAGGCGAGGTCATTAAAAAGAGGCTGTTATATCTGACTCCCTAAAATGGTAAGTATTTTGTCACCAACACCAAAAACAAAATTAAAAGGTGTGTGACAAACTGGGAAATCTGTTAGCAAACAAAGAAAATGAAGGGCAAATATCCTTCAGTTAAAAAGAAAAATATCTAATTATACAGACACGAACACTGACATAAAAATGTGCAAAGGACGCACAGAAATTGGCACGATTGAAATGAATCCTGTTTGAGGGTAGGGTGAGTTCTTGGCCCATATTCCCTCTCATGGGGTCACAGAGTAAAACATTTCATGGGGGACTTTTCACAAGTACCCTAAAATTTTTGAAATGAGCACTTCTTTGAATATAGATATTCGATTTCTAAAAATCTAAAGAGATATCGAAGCCCAAATTTTTATTTAAACATGGTTAATTCTCATACTTAAAAGGTGATTGGTAGAAAACAGGGGACTTTTAATTAACGGTGATTTATATTTAATCTATGATGGAGCACATCTAGCCATTTAAATAAAAAATCTTGTTTTCAAATAATATTCAATGACTGAAGAAACTGTAATAATATAAGAGTAAATGGAAAACAACAGGATACAAATTCATGCACAAGGTGTGATACTAATTTGACCACACACATATGTGTTCATGAGTTTACAGGTGGGGTCATCACAAACATTAGAAGGAAACACACAATGTCTGCCTATCTAGAATTCATCTCTTCTTTATTTTTCTAATTTTATGATTTTGTAACCTTTTAAGTGGGGCAACAAGTCTACCTACAAAGAATGAAGCTTGTCTTCTTTATCTTTCTATTTTATGAGTTTGTAATCTGTTGGAAACATTATAAATTGGCACATCAAGCAAAACCATAATCTTATTTTTGGCATTTATTATTTCTCTTTGAACCCTATAAAGGAAGCAATACAGGCCTTTTGGATGGCAACTTGCCAACCTCGCTGATCAGGATTTTAATGACTTCCCTCCTTCTGAGGCCTAATTTGAACCCAATTTAAAGTAAACAAAGAAGTGTATTACTCCATAAAGGAGAATAAGCACTCCTTTTTTGATCGGGCTTTGAATATGAGTTTCTCTATGAAATGAAAATAGAGCAAAAAATGAGCTTAATAAGTGAGACTTCTTCTCTGCTCAGGCTCTTCTCATTAAGGTTTAATGACACAGAAAGCCCGAAAAAAAGTGAGATTTAGACAGCGTGTCAGTGACTCTGTGTCCTCACATTCTAAACTCGGGGGCTCAGCATGCTTCGGAGATCATCTGTGATTCATCATGACCACAGACCTTCTCATCTCTATTGGATAGTGTGTTTTTATCTTCGATTGACCTACACTAGAGTTATTTCTCTGTCCCACTGTCTGTTTCTATCTCTGTCTCCCTCTCTGTCTGTCTCTCTAGATAAATGCACCTATATATAATCATATGCATATATGACTGTCTATCTCTCTACATATGTCTCCCTCTCTCTCTAAATATCTGCCATTTATACCTTTTTCTGTTTATTGTTTATCAGTTTACTTTTTAACACTACTCTTTTGCCCTATAATATTTTTGTTTAATGCAGATACTCTGTGTTACCTAGGAAGGATTTCTCTACTTCAATATTATGATGGTTTGAATCCTAAAATTTTTACTTCATTTGCCATTTATTTTATGAGGTGACATACCTTTTACTTATAGTATATAATAAATACATAGTATAACCATCATTTTTTAAATTTTTTTCCTGTTATAAGGATATATTTTTCTATTCTTATCTCAGCATCATATAGTTTCATTACTAAAACTTTATAATATACAGACAAATTCTTATAAGTTAAAACATTCCCTTGGCTATTATCTGGCATCTACTTTTCCAGATAGAGTTAAAGATCTATGCAATTAGACTCACACCTTCCATATAAAAGGAAAAACAGGAGGCTAGAAGGACATGCTGAAAAGGTTTAGTATACTTGTAGCTAGAGTTTAGAAATAAAGGGAAGGAAAAATGGGGCAGAAGCACATTTGAAGGTATACTGACTAATATTTTCCAAAACTGACCAAGAAATCAAATCACATTTTCAAGAAGTGCTATCAACATCATAATAAGAAAACCACATCTACACAGAACATAGCAAAGCTTATTAAAACACCAAAGACAAAGAGAAAATATTTAAGCTATGTGATTGACAGAAATTCTTTTCTTTTCATAATCTGTTAAATATATCTGCCTATAATTTTCACTGGTTCTAGATTTAACCATGAGTATTTCAAAGAATGTGGAATTTCCCAGAATTTTGGAGATAATTCTTCCTCTATTTCTTTGTGGAGGATAATTTTCAACAGCTTCTAGAGTCTGAGAAATAGTTTTCAAACAAAGACCCACCTAAAATCCACTACCAACCCATCTTTGCTACGAACAATGAGCCCCTGTCATGTACCTGCTACTTTCTTAAGTGATGTGAATGCCATGATGACCATCACACACTCGTGTCCAGGGCGGGAAGGACAGTAGGCAGCCATTGCAATGCTGTGCGATAACCTTACCTACAGGTGTGAGCACAGAGATGTACAGATGCTGAGAGAGTACAGAGCAAGGGCATGGAACGCAACATGGAAAAGAGGACACCGTTCTGAAAGGTGAGATGAGAGAGGAGTCAGCTATAGTTTTTTCTCTTTCTGAGTGGAAAACCAAAACAGGTGTTCTAGATGCAGAGAACCATACATGCAGAAGCGTAAGGAAACGCAAGAGCTTTGCCATCTGGTCTTCCTGCCTTGTTCTCAGCTGCAGCAGATGAGCTCCTTCCTGCAGCCAGGGAAGACAGCTCCCAGCAGACCCCGAGCTGCACTGTCCCAGCTCAGCAACCGCAGGGTGGAAAGGAGAGCTGTTCCCTCTGCGCCAGCCCTGGGTGCTCACTGACCGGCGTGGCTCTCACGCCCACCCCGTGGGCCATCCAGTTTTGTAAAGGAATGCAGTGTCAGGCTTGGAGGACCTTGAAACACATACCCAGCCTATGGAGCAGGAGAGGATGTGATTAGAGAAGATCCCA
Source organism: Antrozous pallidus (assembly GCA_027563665.1). Lineage (NCBI taxonomy): Eukaryota > Metazoa > Chordata > Mammalia > Chiroptera > Vespertilionidae > Antrozous > Antrozous pallidus. The sequence continues at coordinate 26,398,503 of CM050526.1, read as the reverse complement.
TTAAAAATGTAAGGAACATACGTTCGAACCTCAGAGAAAAGGTGGGGGAGGGTGGGTGAGTGGGGAGAGATCAACCAAAGAATGTGCATGCATATATGCATAATCCATGTCACAGACCATAGGGTGGTGAAGGCCTGGGATGGGGACAGGTGTCTAGAGGAGGTCAGTGGGAGGAAAAGGGGATTTGTGTCATATTTTCAACAATAAAGATTTTTGAAAAATCAATACTTTCCATCTCCAAAGGAACTCATGGAGTAGGGGAGCAGTAGGACCACAGGGATGAGATGCTGGTCTGGAATACGCGATGCCTCTTACACTCTCACAGCCCAAACAGCAGGGGTATCTGCAGACCCAGCCTCAAGAGTTTTTCTTTGTGGCCATGGAAGGAAAATGGAATTTGGGGTCTGAACTCCCCGCCAGTGTCAGACACTTACTACTCTTGTCACCCTGAACAAGTCCTTCTTTAAACATCAACTGCTGTGTTTATAAAAAGGTATGCACCGTTAGACTGGCTACTTGAAAAATGTTAATGAGATCATCCGCATATAATATCAACACAAATCCTGATATTCAATACCTGTTTAGATTTCCTTGGGTTCTCAGGCATCTGAGAGAATAGGCCTGAGGTGAGACTTGTATAGATATTTGGGCTAGGTGTGTCTGAGATTGAAGGACCACAGGAGCAGAGTGTGGAAAAGGCTGAGTTGGTGAGAGAGAAGCAGGGATATGAGTCTTGGTGAAGAGGATTTGAGCCAAGGGCATAATTTCCTTGGCTTTTGAGTTGATTCTGTCGCCATCTGTGTGCATATGGTGGGGGTGGGGGTGTATGTGTGTGTATCGATGTCTATGTGTCTTGATTATTGAACAAGTTAAAGGTAAATTATCAACAGTTACAAATGAAAATGAAGAATGATGGGCAAGAGGAAAAAGAAACATCTTGATTTGACAATGTAAATCTCACTCCGCCCTTCATGTGAACTGTCTGCCACTTACGCTACCTGTCCCACAGGACAGTAAGAACTCTAAGCCTACGGATAGACGCTGTCTGCAGGGTGCATTTGGCGACAACTGGCCACTGTGTTCACACATGCTTGGCCTGGCAGCGTGGCCCCCTGCTCAGACTTCTGCAGGAGGAAGGAAAACTGCTGAGGAAGCAGACACAGAGACGATACATTTCCCAGGGAGGCATATGCTGGCCTTCCCTGTCTTTGCTGTGAGTGGTTCCTTCGCTCTGACCTTAGCAGCTACATCTTGATTAGACTTCTTCCCTGGAATAGGTTCAAATTTCCTAGGCATGCTGGGAAGGCAATTGGAAGTTGTTGGGAATGAGAAATGCTGTAATTACAGAGCATCTTAATATTGAAAAAGAAATTGAATCTTTGAATTTATTTTCATTAATAACATAAGACACTGGAGCACAGCTCTCCCCCTTAATCACCTCCTCTCCACTCCTCTCCTCCCATCCCCTCCTCCCTTTTCCCCTCCTTCTTCCCCCTCGTCCTTCCCTCCTCTCTTTCCTTTCCACCTCTCCCTTCTCTCCCCACCCCTTCTCTCTTTTACATTTTTAGGTCCCTTTCTCGTTCTCAATTTTTATCTTTATCGTTTGAACAAAACATTAAATACTAATAAATGATAAATAATGTATTAAGTATTTAAATAAAAACAGTACAATCATTGCATAAAACGACAACAACAACAACAACAACAAACAAAACCCCAAAACTTGGCTGACTTTAAAATTTGCTCTTATAATCCCTGCTTTAAATACCAGCGGGACTGTGGAGGGGAAGCCGACTTCTGCAGCCACGGCTTCCATGCTGCCATGGAAACATCTGGGCTGCACCGTTAACAGTGAGGCTTGTCATAAAAATCAGCTTTGGCATGAGGAATTGACAGCGAGCGGAACAGTTCTGACTGTGGGGGCACGTCCATTAGGCAGCGCGCACACCTGTCTCCAGAGAAGAAAAACATGGATGCCCCCCACCCCCACCATCCTTAATTGGATAGCAGTGGGCTCTCCACCTGGTTAGAGAGAATGGCCTCCGTTCCTTTGCTTCTCCCATCCTCCTGGGCTCTATTTTTCATGGTTTGGTTTTAACTTAGGCACTGTGTTTGGCGATTGTTGAGCCTGCACACTGAAGCTGCTGCTAGAAAATGGATTTTCTCCAGCGTGTTAATTTAGCTGTACGTTCAATCAAATTTTAAGTCAATTGGTATTTCTCCTGCAGGGTAAATTCCTCCGAAAATCATCTCCAGATTTTGGCAGGAGTGACTTGACTGCAAGACAGAGAGAGAATAGTGAGGCTGGGAGGAGGCAGGCGGAGGGAGGGCCAGCAGCCTGAGTGCTGGCCACCTGGGTTCGAGGCCCAGCTCTGTCTGGCATTATTTTGTGAATATGGGCAACTGAGAAAGAACAGACGTTCTGGACTTTCCTCCCTGCTCCTATAATATCGGGAAAATAATGGCAAATGGATAAGGACGTGTTTTGTGAGTTATAAAGGGTTGTACGAATGGCAGCGTTATTGTAGAATTTAAGTCTGTTTAAAACGTTTCACTTCCTCTTACAGAGAAAGGTCCTTATTGAGAAAAACTTCCTAAGAGAGTTTTGTTACCTAGTGACAGAGAAAAGAAAGATATCTGTCCCTTTGCAAAGCATGATTAGGTCACATTGGGAAATAGAATACCGACTCACATTCATTCATTCTTACAGATATCTGAAAGTCATTGAGATGCTAGTAAGTAAGAGGCTTTGTACGAGGCACTGGAGGTACTAAACACATTGCGGACGTATCATGAGAATTCTTGTGTTTCCATATTACACAGTGTTTTACAAAGTATCATATTTTTAAAAAGAGATTAGCTTGTAAGAACATGTAATAAATAACTTCAAAATGCAATGGGTATTTAATTTTTAAGGCATGCTTTTAACATTTATGTAAAACTAGGGTCCCAGTGCACAAAATTCATGCACTGCGGGGAGGAGTTCCCTCAGCCCAGCCTGCCTCCTCTCACATACTGGGAGCCCTCAGGGGATGTCCTACTGATGGCTTAGGCCCATGGAGAGTGGGCCTAAGCCACAGTCTGGCCTCCCTTTGTGGGAGGCGACCGGGCTGATCAGGGAAAGGCACCAGTTCCATCACCCTGCTGCTGCAGCCACTGCCAGTCACTGCAGCCACCAAGGTGTTTTCATCAACCCAGACTCCGGTCCCTTCACCATGAAAAAATGACAACTTTCTTTAGGCATTTTCAAGATGTGTCTTTTATAGGATATGATATTTCTTTATTTTTCTTTTTTTATCCTCACCTGAGGATATGTTTCCATTGATTTTTAGGGTATGGAAGAGAAAGGGAAAGTCAGAGAGAAACACTAAAGTGAGAGGAACACTTTGATTGGTTACCTCTGGCATGAGCCCTGACCTGGCCCTAGCCAGGGAGGAGCCTGCAACCTAGGTACATGCCCTTGATCAGAATCTAACCAGGACCCTGCGGTTGGCAAACCTAGGCATTATCCACTGAGCAAAACTGCCTAGGGGAAGGATATGATATTTCTTAGCCCTCCAGCAACAGACCTTTGTTTTTTTATTCAGGAGTATAGTGGATTCTTATACCCAAGTTACTAAGAATATTACCAGTGGCGTACAGGGAGCTTAGCCAATGAGCGGTCAGAAAAGGTATTTCCTCTACAGTTCACATCTATCTCTTCTGATCTCCGGCTCCACCCCTGCCAAGGCCTAAAGCCTCTGGCCCTGGGCAGGGGACCCCCAGTTAGCTGCGATTGCCCTGCTCCACCCTGGCCAAGGCCCCAAGCCTCTGTCTGAGGATCCGAGGCTCGGGTCTAGGGCAGGGGACCCCCAGCACGCGCAATCACCCTGCTCCGCCCCAGGCTAAGGCCGCAAGCCTCTGGCTGATGCTCTGAGGATGGGGCCCTGGATGGGGTATCCCCAGCACTCTGCTCCACCCAGCCCCAGCCTTGCCCCAGCCCCAGCCCCAGCCAGTGATTGCCCTGCCATGGGGCAAATTGCTGACTCTGCCCCAGCTCCGGCCTTGGGCAGCAGCTATCTTGGTTGGGTATTAATTTGCATATAATTCCGGATTGGCTGGTGGGCGTGGCTGGTGGGCATTGCTTATTGGTTGTAGTGAAGATATGGTCAATTTGCATATTACTCTTTTATTAGATAGGATGTTTTTTGTACTTGTTCAGTAGAAACTTATCTGGCCACTGGGTAAAGCTAGCAATAAAACTACTTAATGTGTTAAGCTTTGCTTTTCTGGAGATTTCCTTCCACTGAGAAATGAAGGCAAAACAAAAAATCCACATCCTATAGAATAAAAGCGTAATATGCAAATCGGCCAAATGGCAGAACAACCAGTGGAAAGGGAGTAGGGGTGGGTCAGCGAGCAGGCGGTACTGGCGGGCAGAGAGAGGGAATAGGGGGGTGGTAGCAGCGACCAGTGGTGGCAGAGGGGTGATTGGGGGCCCACCCTGGCACCTCCCACAGAGAGAGGCTGGGCAGAGGCCACAGTGGTGTGATGGGGGTGGTGCCGTCCCATGATTGCCACCCAACCACCTCCCACAGAGGGAGGTCAAACTGCGGCTTAGGTCAGTAGGACATCCCCTGAGGATTCCTGAACTGTGAGAGGGTGCAGGCCGGGCTGAGGGACCCCCTGTCCTCTAACCCAGTGCATGAATTTTTGTGCACTGAGCCTCTAGTGTAAAACACAAATGACAGACTGTGATAAGTGGTATAGAGAAACAAAGAAGGGAATTGGGAAGACTTTATAAGAGGAGGAAGACTGGTCTAGATAGATATGACTCATGAGGAAAGTCTCTCAGAGAAGGCAAAAGATAGGGGTAGGGAAGTATTCAGGAGAACTGGCATGCGCAAAGGCCCTGGGGTAGAGGAGATGTTGACTTACTGGGAAAGAGATCTGAAATAGGGCCAGTGTGTCTCAGGGAAAAGGTCCAAGGGAAAAGAGGCAGAGGTTGAGAGCAGAGACACAGCTGAAAGCTAAATCATGCTGGGCCTTGGTAATTTTATTTTATGTAAAATGGAAAACCATTAAAAAGGTTTTAAACAATGGAGGAAATAGCTTCTTGGGCTATTCTACCCTGAACCTTTGAGTCAGAACTCTAGTTTGCTGAGTACCTTCACATACTTGAACATATAAGTGCAAGATCAATCCTGGTTACCAACACTAAGGGAAACCTGAAGATTGGGCCGAGCCCGTTTTCCTGTCTATCACCTTAAAAGTTTACATTGAAAACAAGAGATGGCTTTATTAGTGGAAGGTCATGCCATCTTCCATGTGTAGTGAACAACAAAATTATGATGTTAATGGTCTTTTGGAACTGAGAAATAGGAAAGAACAGAACAGGGTTTTTCTTTCTTTCTTTTTTTAAATGTTTTTATTTATTTCAGAAAGGAAGGGAGAGGGAGAGAGAAACATCAATGATGAGAGAGAATCATTGATCGGCTGCCTCCTGCACACCTCTATCAGGGATGGAGCTTGCAACCTGGGCATGTGCCCTTGATAAGAATTGAACCCAGGACCCTTCAGTCCACAGGCCGATGTTCTATCCACTGAGCCAAACTGGCTAGGGCCAGATTGGTCTCTTCAACAAGAAGATGTACATATAGAACTGAAAGTATCTGAACCAGAGTGAAAATATATTGTTAAAGGACTTTGTTAGCTTCTTGCAGTCTTTTTTTTTTTCTTTTTCCTCCAAGACAGTCCAGAATTCAGAGCACAGTTTTCAGCAAGAATGTGAATAAAACTTTCTGTTCTGTTGTGCTGTTTTAAAATTTTTGTTCTGGGCAGACTCCTGCCACTGAGCAAGAAATGCTAATTGGACATTTGATTCATCTGGACAGCTGTGAATGGAATTTTTGCTAACCAGCAGCAGATGCGGGCCTGAAACAGCATGGCAAGGGGCCACTGGCTTGGATGGGATGTGAGCTGCGTGTGGGAGGCTCCCAGCCACAAGCACCTCAGAGTCTTTTTTCCCTTGGAAGATTTTTATTACACCTGTCTCTGTATTGATCTTAGTAATTGTAAAGGGCCAACCCGTGCCATCGGCATGGAGAGAGAGAACCTGTCAGAGCACGTATAATACTCCAGAGAGTGAATCGGCGGAATTAGTTGGGAAATACTTGCTTTCCCGTTGAAAACTTGGAGCAGATGCTAGCAGTATTAACAGAACGTTGCCTACTTGCAGTTCTTGTCCCGGATGAAGCTGTGTGCCACTTGGTCTCCAAGTCAGACTTGTTCGTTTATTTGGGAAAGAAAGCCTTTGGAAATGAACCACCCCAGAGTAGGAATTCGGTATATTCAGAAGATGACACCGATATTCAGAAGATGACACCGATCGCTCTTGTCTCCTCTTAAGTTGGCCGAGCTGGGGAATTGACTTTATCCCGGAGGCTGGTTCATTTAAAAGTAATTATAGTTAACCAGGACTGAACCCCCCAACATCACTCATGGAATTGACAAGAAACTAACAAAAACACGGGTTCTGTCTCCAGAGATTTTTATTTCAAAATTCTGCCGTGATGATTTTGAGGTACTCTCCTTGTGGAAAACCCCTCCTCACAATAAGAACTTAAAAAGAGATTGTTTAAGACCCAGGGCTTTAGCTCAGTGGGTGCATATGCACATTCACAGCGCACTCATGCATGAGGTAGTTCCCATAGGGAAGAAAGGTGGGAAGTCAAAGGGCGTGGCATCCCCAAATCCACTGCCCGGGACCCCCTGTAATGGGCCTCCCTGTCCCATGGGCAGAACCAATGAAACGTGAACATGAAGGAACTTCGAAAACTGGAAAGGGCCTTGGAATTAGAAGGTCTCCAGTCGCTTAAGACCGGGGGCTGGAGAGGAGGCAGACCTCCCGCCCGGCTAGCACCCACGGGAGCGTCTTCCTGCTGGAGTCTTCCTCGCTCCGAGGAAACGCCACCGTGTGTGAACGAGTCAGCAGGTGATGGGTTTATTTTGGAACACGTTAACTTTTTTACCAGCTCTATTTATTTTCCGAGGGCATCACTGTATCACATTAATGCCTCGAGCTGTTAACAGGACCAGCTGGTACTGCGGGCATCACACATTCACGGCGTAAGAGCTCAGGGAGCAGCGTGGACACTGCCATCCAGACCCGAGGCTGCATCTCTTTCCTCCTGGATGTGCTGTGCGTCTCCCCTTGGGGGCAGATCCACGGGCTCCTCTTCTCTTTGGTTTATCATGCAACTTGGCATCTCTGCAATTTATTTTGTTCTCCATGGACTCTCAGGTCTTGGCGGGGGAGGGGGCAGAGAGTCTTCATGGTTTCTTTGTTATCTCTGTCTCCTAGTGCTTAGCACGTAGTTGGAATGCATGAAATAGCTATAATTTGAGTGATGGAGGAAAATACGAAATCTACCATTTCATCCTTGTTCATTTATCTTCGGCATCAGGGGAACTTTCAGGTGAGCTGTCTTTGAGAGTACAGACCAGACCCTGTGTTCCCTTATTCTACCTCTGTGTCCTTCAAAATGCTCATCACACAAGTCAGCGCATCTTCAATGAATGGCTTGTGAGCTCTCTGACAGCAGAGATCCCCCTCCCCTCTGTTAACCCTCATCGGAGGATATTTTTTCCATTGATTTTTTTAGGGCGAGTGGAAGAGAGAGGGAAAGACAAAGAGAAACATCGATGTGAGGGAAACACATTGATTGGTTGCCTCCTGCGAGGGAGGAGCCTGCAACCAAGGTATGTGCCCTTGACCAGAATCTAACCTGGGATTCTTTGATCTGAAGGCCTATGCTCTATCCACTGGACCAAACTCACTAGGGCAGGGATTGTCTCTCTTATTCCTTCCTATAGTCAGAACAATGTCTGTCACACAGTAGGTGTTCAATAAACATCGTAGAATTAAAATGAGTGATTTGGCATAGATTCCGATTTTTGAGGATTTCTATTGCTATATTGTGATTTCCAATAAATATATATTTTGTCACTCAAGTGACTAAATATATATTTCTCATAAATATATGTATGATCTTCATCCACAGTCCTTGCTTCATAGCTCCTAAAACCCTAGGAATTTCCTAAGTGATGAGAGCCCTAGAAATATCTTTTGTTCTGTTAATGAGGTGACAGCTGGATAGCACCTAAGGGTGGGGGCTGGTGGCCAGTGGAGCCAACCATATGATTAGAGGGTTGTGACTTTCAGTCCCAACTTCCAGGGAGGGGAGAGGGACTGGAAACTTTTTAAGGAGAGAAAAGGTATGTCTGAAAACATTCAAGGTCAATTTGCTCTGAGCAGATTCCAATAGCTTTTTCCCTGTCCTGATGCAATCATTTTGTGGAACAGAACTCTGCATTTCCATTGCCAGGAAGGAGAGGAAATTTTCGTGGGTCCTTTGAAATCAGGAGTGGTTGCGGTGCTCTTGACAGGGACAAATGGGACAATCTGGTCACCGAGAATGGAGTGGCAACCGTGATAAAGGGCCTGTCTGTTAATGCCAGTGTCCTCTCCATCTAAGCCACATGGAGCTCTAGAAAGACTTGGTGTGTTTCTCTGGTGTAGACCAGATGGATAGCTTATTTTAAATGTTGGCTCACCATATGATTTATTCATTGTGTCATATAACACAGATAACATCTAGTCAAAACTCCTCTTTGTAGGTGAGGGAAATATGACCCGGAGAAGTCAAACAATTTACCCAAAGTCACACAGCTGATTAGTGCCCAGTCTCCATTAAACCAGTCCTGACCTGCCTTATTCAAAATTCATTTGTTTTTTCATTAATAATTACTTACTGAATGCTAATGATGGTATGCTAAATACCCTGTTAGGCTCTGAATTATTTCAATGGAAAGGAAGTGTCCAGTTGTGACTTAAGCTCTCACTGCTGTTGCATAACCTCTCTCAGTCTCAGTTCTCCCATCTGTGAAATGGAAGGGATAATGGCCCTGTCAGAGAGACGTCGAAAAGATTAAATGAGATAATGCATTAGAGCTCAGCACAGTGTCCCCAGCACATTTACTACTTGTTCACCGTGATGATTTAGTCCCCTGGGCTCTTCTGTCAGAGCGAACATGTCTGTCTGTCTGTCCTAGAGATGGTCACAAAAGGTTTATGTCCTCTGAGGGCTCCCATCCCTTCTAAGTCACTCTATATCCTCCGCTCAGACCTCTGCAGGGGGGCGCTCAGCTCCCTCACAGCCACCCCCTTCTCCTCCTGCTCCAGGCTCCTGGCAGCCTCCTGTGGAGGGAATTTGGATGTGTTCTCATTACAGCCTCATAACCTTGGGGTGGGGGGAGCTTTGTCAATGGCAGGCTCTCATTTCCTGAATTCATTCAGAGAGGGAGAGGGGCCAGCTCCCGGATGGCCTAGCATCCAACTCTGAGCCCTGCCAGGTTTGGGTTGGCTTGCAAAACCTGGGACTTGTCATAATATGTCTGGCATTCTAAAAATGAGATCCATACAGCCCTGCAGTTAAAAAAAAAAAAAAAAAACCAGCAAAAAGCAGTACAGCAAGAACATCAGCCCTTTGGCAAGAACCAAGGGAGGAGCTCAGTTGAGCACATACTTGGCTGTGCATGTTGCTAACAGCATAAAAGAATGTTCTTGGTTCCTTCTGAAGCTTGATCACCCCTAATGTAATAAGTCATCTTCTGGGCAAAGGTTCTGCACATGCATGAACATGCTGCCTCCCCGGTTTCCTCCTGCAGGTCATCCCCTCTGAGTGAGTGCGCAACCTACTCTAGTGCACAGCTCGGTGGAGGGAGAGCTGGCCATTCAGGGTGCATTGCTGATGGCAAAACATTCCCTGAGGGAGGCAGCCGCTCAGCAGAGGTCTGGACCAGATGTGCAGAATACTCTGCCTGCCTGAGGCGGCTCCAGCCAGCAGTGAATTCCTCAGCTCCACAGCCTCTGCAGCACATTTGAATGGTTACTTTGTATGCTTTCTTTTGTCCCTTTTGATTTGAGGAATGAACTCTTTTTTATTTGGGTTCTCTTATGGAAACGCAGAAGGGTCTTATCTTATTCTTTTTTTTTTGGAGGGGTGGAGAGGTCATCCATGAAAATGAGGATGTAGTTTTGAAGAGAAAAGAACACAAAGAGCCCTAACTGGTTTGGCTCAGTGGAAAGAGCTTCGGCCTGCAGACTGAAGGGTTCCAGGTTCGATTCCGGTCTAGGGCATGTACCTTGGTTGCTGGCACATGCTCAGTGAGAGATGTGCAGGAGGCAGCTGACTGAAGTTTCTAACTCTCTATCCCTCTCTCTTCCTCTCTGTAAAAAAGCAATAAAATATATTAAAAATAAAGAATTGTCTATTTAAAAACAAAGAATACAGAGAAATAGGTAATTTTTTTGTAGGGGGCACTATTTTTTTTTCTGTAGTAATTCTCTCATATCCATGGTTTTTCTTTCCATGGTTTCAGTTGCCTGTGGCCAACCATGGTCCAAAATATTAAACTAAAAATTCGAGAAATAAATAACCATTCATAAGGTTTAAATTGTATGCTGTTCTGAGGTACTCGATGAAATTTTGAGTGATGGGACATCATAGAATGTTTCACCCTAAGAATAATTTTTTGCTGTGGATTTTTTTATAGGTACCTTTCATAAGATTAAAAAAGTTTCTTTCCATTTCAAGTTTGTTCTGAGATTTAAAAATCTAAAATGGAGATGACTTCTGTTAAATGCCTTTTCTGCAAAAATGAAAATATGATGATTAGCCTTTATTTTGTCAATGTTTTGGGTTAATTGTTCTTTTTCTTGAATATTAAAACAATCTTATTTCTTGGAATAAGCTTTCCTTGGTCATAATGTATTAATCTTTTTAAACATTGCTGGATATGGTTTGCGAATATGTTGTGTATAATTTTTGCCTCTTCATGGCTGAAACCATCCTGTGATTTTTCACTTCTTGTAAATGTCCTTGTCAGATTTTTGGCATAAAGATTTTGCTGGCCTCAAAATAAGCTTGGGAGTGTTCCATTTTATGCTGGTCTCTAAAGCAGTTTTTGTAGAATTGGCTAAGACTTCCTTAAATGTTTGGTAGAACATATTGGCGAAACTAATTGGTCTCCAGTTTTCTTTGAGGAAAGTTTACATTATGGATTCAATTTCTTTGATGCTATAGGATGATTCAGATACTATTCTACTTTTCCTGTGTTAGTTTTGAAAAGTTGTGTTTTTAATGTAAGCTTTTGTGTTTAATTTTAATAACCTAAAATTGGTATATTTTCTTATTCTTTTTAATATTTATAAGATCTGTGATGATTTTTCTTTTTTCTTTCCTAAAGGCACTTTTCCTTTTTCTTGATTAGTCTTGGTAGACAGTTATAGATTTTATTACTCTTTCCAATAACCAATTGTAGTCTTTGTTAATTCTAAATTTGTTTTCTCTTTCCTTAATTTCTGCTTCTACTATTTTTCTCCTTTATTCTATTTTTTATTATAATTTGCTCTTCTATTTCTTATTTATTGACATGATTGCTTAGCTGATTGCTTCTTAGTCTTTTTTCTTTTACAATGTCTACATTTAAAAGTGGAGATTTCCAGTACGTTTATCCCTAAGTATTTTTACATACTGTTTTCTTGATCTTTGAGTTTAAAATATTTTTTTAAATCCTCACCAAGGACAATGCTCAGTGATTTTAGATAGAGAACATTAATGTGAGAGAGAAACATTGATCGGTTGCTTCCCACACGCTCCCCAATCAGGCATCAAACTGGCAACTCAGTCATAAGCCCTGACCAGGAATGGAGCCTGCAGCCTTTCTGGTGTGTAAGATGATGCTCCAACCAACTGAGCCCCCTGGCCAAGGTGAAAACATTTTCTAATTTTTAAATTTTGATTTATTAATTTAGCTACACCAATTTTTTTTCAATATTCTTTGCATGGCATATCTCTTTTTCATTCTTTTATTTTTAACATATTTCTTCTTTTCCTTTCTATATTCTCAATCTGAGACTCTCATTACACATGTTAGTTATTTTTAGTGTATTTCATATGCCCTTAAGTCTCACGTATATTTTTATCCTTTTGTTCCATCTTGCATGTTTCTAGATATTTTCTTCTTTCTTCCCATTTTAAGTTGTATTTAGATGCTGTTAAACACTAGCATGGAGTTCTTAATTTTGGTTACTGCATTTTTTTTTTAGTTCTAAAGTTTTCCTGTGATTGCTTTTGTGTTTCCATTTATTTGCCATAGTTATGAATCTTGCCTTTTGTCTTCTTTATAAGCACTGTTATTCTAAAGGCTATGACTAATGCGTGATTCTATTACTGAAATTCCTTAGACCTTTTTCTACCTTTGTCTTTTGTCTTCGTTATTGTGACTCTTGACTGGTCTTCTCCTTGTGTTTTGTTCCTTATGATTGTGTGCTGGACACTGTCTGATGAAAAACAGGGGGAAGGCTTATGATGATGATTTCTTTCTTCAAATAGAATTTATACTTGCTTATGGAAGACAGCCTGGGACACTAGCAACTCAGGGTCATGTTAATACAACTTGATAGATTGAAATGATTTGAATCTTGGCTTTAATATTATAAACAGTTAATCTTCCATATTATCATTATTCATAGGATAGTGAGCCTTTAGAGTTTCAAAAGCAAGTAAAATGAACTCCATTTGAACGGAGGTATGGGCAGAGGTGGAAATCCAACCTGAATTCACTTCCTCACCCCACAATTCCTAGGAAGGCTCATTACAGTTCGATAACCAGTGGGCTTGATGGTTGCTTTAGTTCTAGCTATCTCCTTACACAGAACAGAATCAACGCCACCTTCCAGGCATCTAAAAATGATAATCATTTAAGGAAAGATGACTTTTTCCCTTATCCAGGTCGGAGATGGAGAGCAGAAAGGAAGCTCACATTTTTGAAGGCCTTATTAAGTGCCAGACACAGAATCAGGCACTTTTTCCCTACCTCTGAAGAGCTATATTGGTTGTATGCCCAATGGAGGGAGAACCTGGAGCGCAGAGATGAGTATCTGCTCACGGTCATGTGGCTGGTATGTGGCTGGGCTGCATTTCCAGTTCAGCTCTCGCTGTCTGCACTGTCATACATGGATGGAGCTGGCGTGCAGAAAACCAGGCACCTCAGAAAATGAGGTAGAGGTCTGGGTCCAGGAAAATGTCTTGGAACTTTTTTTTTTTACAGTATGAACATATATATCTTTTTGCCTTCAGATTTAAACACTTTTTTTCTTGATATTTAGTGTGATATTGGAGAGATTAAGGAGATGCCTCAGCCCTGGGGCATGGCTTCTTTTAATTTATAGTCTAAGCTTTACTTTGCCTAGTTACCTACTCACAGTCCTGGCCTAGAGGGCTGGAAAGAAACTATTAATTAGGCTGAGTGTATGTATTGTGTGTGTGTGTGTGTGTGTGTACGTGCTCTTGGGATCAATTTGTGGTATTCCCTTATTTCTTAGTTACTAACATAGATTCCCACTTTTCCCAGGAGTTTTCGGGGAAACAGTCTCAAGTAGTTAGAAGCCTTGCCATGAACTAAATCTGTAAGATGTTAAAATGTTTTCTATGGGAAAGAAAAAATTGTTTGTGGCTTTTGATTGCATTACCATTATACGGATGACTGTTTCTGGTTTTGAGGGGATGTTATACAGCGACTAGACAGACACAGAATGCCAAGTGCACAGTAATAACGATAGCAACAGTATTGCTATCAGCGCAACCCTGAGTAAGCAGGATGGTTAATTTTATGTGTCAACTAGATTTGGAGCACCCAGATATTCGCTTAAACATTAATACTGGGCCTGTCTGTGGGGTATTTCTGGATAAGGGTAACATTTGAACCTGTAGATTGAGTAGAACAGATTGCTCTCTCCATGTGGGCGGCTCCATCCACGCCACCGAGCCCTGACTAGAGCAAATGGCTGAGGAAGACAGCATCCTTCTTCGCTGTGTCGGAGCTGGGACATCAGTTATCTTCTGTGCTTGGACTGGAGCTGGGGTCTCCTGGTTCTCGGGCCTTTGGATTCAGGCTGAAATTACACCTCCCGGGTCGTTTGCGGGCAGTGCCATTGCATAAACCTCTGGGTTTCACATAAACCCACGTTTGCTCCACCCTGAACACATCTCCTGTTGGTGCTGTTTCCCCGGAGAACCCTAACGTGGTGGGTGATTCCTGGGGAGCAGGCCCCGCACTGAGACAGGTGCCACACGTGACATCTCATTTAAGGCGATCCTCCAGGGCAGTGGTTGGCAAACTGCAGCTCGCGAGCCACATGTGGCTCTTTGGCCCCTTGAGTGTGGCTCTTCCACAAAATACCACGGCCTGGGCGAGTCTATTTTGAAGAAGGGGCGTTAGAAGAAATTTAAGTTAAAAAATTTGGCTCTCAAAAGAAATTTCAGTCGTTGTACTGTTGATATTTGGTTCTGTTGACTAATGAGTTTGCCAACCACTGCTCCAGGGTCTTACGAATCCGGTCTTCCTATTACATCCACCCTGCGGATGAGGCTTACAGCAGTTAAGTAATGATGCCAAGGCCATACTTATGTGGGGGACAGGTGCACTCCCCCAGCCATGTGGCTTTGAGTACGCCAATGAATTGATCTGAATTGGTGTGTTAAATGATAATGCCCACCTTAATCGACTGTCAAGGGAACTAAATGAGGTTAAAGGGGTGAACCACCGGTATTTGGTACACGATGGAGACTTAAAAACAGTAGCTTTTGCTATTTTATTTCCTACTGCGCTACACAATTCAGAGGCTCTGCAGCTTGTGGAATAGATGTAATTCCCCTAGTGTGATATGTCACTAGCATGTGAATTTGACCATTTGCTCATCTCCATTAAGCCCCAATGATACTCGTGTTATCCTGGGGGAGAAATGGGATGACTGCGCACAAGCCCCCAGGGGAGAGGGAGGAAGCGCCCTCCTGGAATCGAGGCGCACTCCTGGCTCGATGGGTGTCCCACAGCTCCAGGTGGCACACCCGAGGTAGCTGGCCGGGGTCACCAGGAGGTGCTTCATTTCCCGAAAGGTGTTCGGTACTTCCTTCCACTCAAGCACGGTCCTTCTGCTCTGATAACCGGTCATCTTCCATCACAAGCAGAGATGTCAGACGGATGTCCGCGAGCATATGGCATTAATTTAGTTTTCCCTCTGCGGTCCTAGAGCGCCTGCGACAATGCAAACAAGACAACACAAAGTGCGGCCGGGCCATCTATCAATTCATCTTGATTGGACAGCAGTCACGTGCCGCCCGGCGAAGGACGGGATCCCCATTTGGAAACCCGTGGAATGCACACCCTCCCGTCTGGGGAATGGCCCAGGGCCGCTTCCTTCTCCATTTCCTCTCCGCTCACTATGCAGATTTCGTTGGGACCCATAACAATCGAAGCCACATTTTGCTTTCATCGCAGCATTCCTTGGAATCATGAGCGTGCTGGGCAGCTGCCAGAGCCTGTGCACAGCCATCCACGGCTTGCCTCGGTCCAGGGAGGAGGCTGGGCGGCCCTGAGGATGTCTGTCGTGTGGGCTACAGACAGGCTCGGGGACCGCGGGACGCTTGGCCAGCTCTCAGCCAGGGCAGGGGCTGGTCTGCAGAAACGCCCTCCACCCTGATCCTTGCCCATCCGCCCTTCACATCTTGGAGAGCTTTACATAAATCTGGTTAGGCCATCGTCCTGCTTTAAATCATCCCGTTCCTCAGCCGTGTTCTTAGAATAATGTCCAAACCCTTCCGTGGCTTACAAGGTCCTTCCAGATCTGACTCTGCTCACTTCTCCAGACTTACCGCAGGCCGTTCCCATTGCCTCCACCCCATGAGTCCCCCTACTCCCCGAAGCTATGTTCTGGCTACACTGAACCCCACTGCATCACACTCTTGTCTTATCCCTGCCATTACTCAGGAGGCTCTGCCACCTTCCCACTCCCCTACACACCTGACTAACGCTAATCATTTAAGTCTCCTTTTAGACAGCTTGCTCCAAGAAGCCCTGCCTGATTTCTCAGGCCTGGCTTAGATTCCTCCTTTGCCTCTCCTGCTGGGCTGGCTGGCTGCTCTGTGAGAGTAAAGCCGCATGCACCTCATCCGAGGGCCAGCGGAATTACCCACCAAGCAGTGAGTGGTTTATGACCTCATTCTGATGTCACTTCTCCAGTAGCAGATCTCCGCTTGCATCCTAATCAGGAATCACTGCACCACCCCTAGGCTGGCCTCCATCTGCCCCCTCAGCCCCGGCGGGAGGGGGGAGGGGGGAGGGAAAGCCCTGGGGCCTGCCTGCCCGGCTCTTCTGCTGGGCACTGTGGCCAGGCTTCAACCTAGCAATGAGAAGCCCCCACAGGAGCAGGAAGGAAGGGAGGAGGGCAAGGGCAAGACAACCCCCGCCTGTCAGCTCCTTCCTGCTTTGATGCCCTGTTCTGACAGTAGCTGTGTCCTTCCCCCGTGCAGTCCCAGCAGGGCTACTCCTCCGTGACCCAGTTCCCAGTGGTCTCTGCAATGTTATGTCTTCCCTCATCCCTCAGTCCTACAGGGAGAGATGGCTTCTATTGCTGGTTTCTGGGTGCACCACCGTCACTTGCCTAGGGACCACCTCGTGTCTGTGAGGAGCGTCGGTATTTGGACATCCGTGTCAGTCTCTAGCTCCGGCCAGGTTTCTGACTGGTCGAGTGCGCCATGTGCTGCAGATAAGATGATGATGTTCCAATTCTCTGGGATGGTTTCTGAGCCTTTAGATTCTCGGAGGTAATTCTCATGACAGCTCCAGATTGCTGCCTTATAACAGAGACAAGGATTTCCAGAAAGCTTGCAATAGAATTTCCCCTCTCTGCCTAACTTTGAGCATTTCCTCGATTTCCCTGCTGCTTTTTCCCTAACCCACACAACATACTCGCCTCAGGGGAGCCAAACATACTGCAAGACGTGTCTTACAATTGATGACGCTAGCCAGGCAACAGTAACAAAAAAGTTCTTTGCCTGTGTGTGCATGAATTGTGGCACGAATGAACTGTTACTCCTTTCATTTTCACGGAGTAAAGCGTTTAAGGCCCGTCTGAGGAAGGAATATGAATCCAGAGTGTTGTCTACAAATCTTCTATTAAATCCTTTTGAAAAGATTAAAGAAAAAAGCTTAGCATCAAAATTGCTGGATAGATGTCCAAGACGTGAGGGGAAACTCCCAGAGGCACCCTGGCGCTCCCCTTTAAGAAGCACTTCCTTTAGATGGCAGGAAGGACGCCACTGTGAAAACCGTAAGCAGGAACTTGGACTTAAGAAGAGGTTCAGAAGAGTCCATTCTGAATAGACAGACGTTTCAGGAACACCACAGTGTGTGTGTATCTAATTTGCCTTTATGTGCATTCCACATGATAACATATGCTCAAAAAACTATGATTTTCTTAAAGGGCCATCACACAAAAATTCAAAGTACTGTGACATATTTTAGATGCCTTTTTCATAGTGAGGAGTACATGAAAGAATGGTGAGTCATATAATTGATGGAGCCTCAAGTTTGGGGAAATACTAATCAGAAATATGATCGTCAAAGAGACAGAAGGCATATAATTGATGAACAATCTTAACAACAGGGGGAAACTTGAGAGAATGTCATGACTTCTCTGTCTATTGACTCATCCCAGGAGTTCCCTTGATGAATAAGGAACCACTTCTTTGGTCATGTCCTTGAAATGTTGTCCACCTGAGTCATAATATTTCCATTCTTCCACAGTGTGTATGTGTAGTAGGATATACATATGATATATACATATACACACCCATATTCACACATACATACACATACACAGTGTTTCTGCACACCTGGCTTCTTTCAGATTTTCCTTATACTAGTATTGAGCAGTTTTACTATTCACAGATGTACTTCCTGCATTTCATTTGGTGCGAGCTTTAACCTTTTTTTTTTTTTTTGTGGTGATCAACAAAACTACATATAACCTATGGGATCACCAGGCAAAAGTAAAAAGCTGGCATTTGATTGCTTCCCTGAATGATCAAACTATTTATGGAGACGGTGTGTGCCCACAAACATCTTTTCCTATTCCCTCCCCGAGAAACACCTGACCTGCAAGTTCTCTCTGCCAAGGTAACGCTACTACCCACCCAGTTTGCTTTGGCCTTCTGTTCCCCCTCCCCATACTTTGCTGATGAAAAATGAATCTCTCCACTGTAGAAAAGCAACAGGGAAGCAATCCCGGGGGGCCCAGCTGCAGATGGGACCATTTCTGCACTTGTGGAGTGCTGAGGCAATACCCGGCTCCCTCGGGCCCACCCGGCTCTTCAGCAGCCTGACTGATGAACCTATGCGGACGGAAGTTTGAGGGCTGCTGCCTTGCAAAGCACTGATGCTGGATTTTGCTCTTGGGCTGTATCTACCCTCCCATACCCGAATCATTCTGTTGGGTTTTTCAGAACCTTGGGCAAATCGGCAATGTCTGAGCCTGTGCTTTGCCATCCCCATGGCAAGCCTGCTGTTTTATGGATAAACAGGCAGCGCAAACGGCCTTCGTCAGCAGCACCCTTTACATTCCGACGTTGGAACCAGTTAGTGTGGACAGGCTAACACCCATCCTATCTTTCTTTTTATTCACTTTGCCTTCTCTCTGCCAGAAGCAGGAAACAGCTCAAGTTTTTGAAAATAAGAAATCACTTCAAAAGAATGTATTCTGCAACATGTATCGCGTATTATTATGCCATGCCTCGTGCAAGAGATGAAAACCAGCAAGTATGTGGACTCTAAGTAAAAGGACTCAACGTCTAGTAGGAGAGACATACATCTCCCGTTCCTGCGCAAATTAATTGCAACTATACTAGTAGTATGGTAGAGGCCTTATTGAAAGCTTTGCAGTGGTGGGGGCTGGGGTAGGATTTGAGAGCGTGGCTCCTCCCAGTTAACCCTTTCTGGATACAAACACCCCAATGCAACAGCAGGCAAATAAGGAAGCACAGCCCAGCAGAGGCAGTGGCCCATCCCCTCTTTCTTCCAGCCCTGCCAGAAGCACTGGCCCAGCTGTTGGTGTTGAGTGGGACAGCCTCCGTGGCATATAATGGTTGTTGCCTTTAGCTAGAGCTCCAGTTTTTGTTACGATGTGGAGATGCCAAGCTTTTGAGACTCAGGAACCCAGCTCATTAGATAATTAGCAAATAAATGTAGTAACCCAGTGCATGTCTGGACAAGCAGGTCAGCAACTCCTCTTGGGGTGGAAGTTCTCACCTCCCCACCCTGAGTGGGAAGAGGGGCTGGACACGTAGGAAAAAGGCAGAGGTGGCATCTCTAGCCCGGCAACGCTAGGCTTGGGGAAGGCGGCATGTGTCAAGATCTTCACAGGAGAGGCGAATTGGAAGTGGTGTCTTGGAGGATGAGAAGGAATCCGATGAGGAAATGAGGCAGGAGGAGTTACCAAGACAGAGAAGATATTCTGAGTGATGGCTAAGGAGGGAAAATGAGGCTGGAGAGAAAGCAGAAGGGGACAAATAATAGCCAACAGAATCAAATTTGTGCTTTGGAAAGATAATTCTGACAAATATGGTAGTGGACTGATTGATGAGGTCAGGGATGGGAGAGAGGGAAGAAGGTGTATTGCCTACATTGCGATGATCCCGGGAATAAAGGAGCAAGATCTCAAAAATAAATAGGCAATGTTGGCATGGCACAGAGAAAAAGAAATTTAAGAAATGTTCTAGAAACTGCATTTTGCTCTTTTTAAAAAATATTTTTATTTATTTCAGAGAGAAGAGGGAGAGACAGAAACATTAATGATGAGGAAAAATTACTGATGGGCTGCCTCCTGCACACCCCCTACTGGGGATTGAACCATAACCCAGGCATGGGCTCTCCCTGGGAATCAAACCGTTAACTCCTGGTTCTTAGTCAACACTCAACCACTCAGCCGGGCCTACCTGTCTTGCTCTTTATTCCAGTCTCACTGAGCATGTAAGTCACTACCCGAGAGTGCAGAGGCGGAGAGAGGCCAGAAATGCTGCTCTAAACGAGCTTGCCCACAAGGAAGGAAACATCAGGAGCAGGAAATAAAGGCTCCTGACCAACACTAACTTCAGCCAACTTGCAGCTCCTTCCATTCCTTGGAGTCAGTGCTAAACTCTGGGCGGCTTATCTAGTGCCAAGGCGCTCTGGGTGTGGACGGCCTGTCACTGTTCACTTGAGAGGCCATACGGGTTGAATGGAAATCCTGCCTGAGGACCAGTGGGTCTTCCTGCTACTCTTGTAACCATTTGGGGAGCATGGAAATCAGCCGATTTCCTGATTTGGACACTGGGTTCTGAAGGAAGCTTCCTGCGGTTGTCCAAGGGCCCATCTCCCTAGACACACACGCCTTGCCGTCATTTCCAGCTCAGGCTACAGTGAGGACTGGGTCTCCTCTGTTCTCAGAACTAACATCATTGGGGTTTGGCTGCTCCCAGGAAGGTGGCCTTAGGAGATGGGGCCTATGCCCTTTTTCTTCTGAGTCCCACCAGCATTTTGGTCTTTCTTGCCCCCAGTCCAGGGGATTTACTTCCTAGACAGGTGGTAGGAAAGCGGTGCTCTTCATTTGTGCGCTCTCCAATCTTTGACCCAATCATAAATCCTTTCCACTACCCCAAGGAGCCGGCCCTTCAAAACTCAAAGAGCAGGTGCCCCGCTGCTTTCTGAGGCCACACACACCTCTCTCTCTCGAGGCCATGAACTCTAAGTGGCTGGGAAGGTCAAGCTTTGGTTAATTTAAGTTGAATGTTCTTTCCCTAAAATGCAAATCACAAGGTGGATCACAAAGTCTGCTTAGCATTGTACCCCTGGTACTTAGCTGAGTGCCAGGCATCCCGCAGCAGTTTAGTGTCTAAGTGAAGAAATGCAAGGGCAGGAGAGTGAAGCTGGGCACTAAGTCTTATGCACAGCACATCACACATTCAATTTGATGAGCATGCACTGAGCACCTACTATGTGACAGGCCCTGCCATAGGGCCTGAGGATACAATAGTGAACATGACAGATGAATCCCTATCTTCATGGAGCTTACTCCCATTATTGCTCCTGTTATTAAGAAAGACAATGACCAATAACAAAAAAACCTGGTGATGGGGGAATGGAATGGAGGATCTGAGCTATTAATCTGATTGCACTTTCTCTCAGACCCTCCCAACCCAAGAGTCAAACACAAACAACAGAAGTTAACAAAAGCAGTATTATTGAAATGTAAAAATCATGTGAAGAAAGCAATTACAGAACAGCATTTGGTATGGACACAAACATCAAGCAGGCAACGAAATTACACATGAGATTATACATGCAGCGAAAACATCTTGGGTGTTTTATTTCCAAAGTTAAGCACTGCAGGCGTCTTCTGTTCAAAGTTCTTTTCATCTTCTCGAAAGTCACGTGCCATAGAGCACGAAGGCTGTATTCATGTTAGTTCAGTGCTTTCTGCTCTATACCGTGTAGAATGCAGCACTGCATTTCATGTAGCAGGAAAAACACAAGCATCCCCTTTTGCCCTAGATAAAGAATAATATTTTCTCATTTCGCAGGCAGTGTATGAAAGTGTCATTCGAACCTGTATTTTTACAGCTGCTTTGCATTCACTATTGGAGAGCCCCTACAAACATATGCTTCTTTCTTTCATTTCTACTTAAAGGTGTTATTATTTTGAAATTATTCAAATTTCAGAGAGTGATAAGGGGCATCTCTTCAGGGGTTCCTACTAAACAAATCCCTAAGTTCCTATTCAAGAAAACAAAGGGAAAAAAGTTTTAGATTATGAGCTTCGTATGGTGACTTCAAGTCCTTACATCTTTCTGGCGTTCAGCAGGTGCTCCGGAAATGGTGGCTGAGTGGAACTGGTTTGGGAAGAGGCAGGGGATTATGCTCCTCCTTCTACAGATGGGGGAAACTGATAGCCAAAGCACTATAGGTGTGTAACTGTGCTTCATACTTTACCAAGGGCTCTCACCCACGCGAGCTTGTCAAAAGCCGGTCCTCATGGCTATCACAGATATGACGGAGGGAAGGTAAATATTTTCGGGTAATGATGTGCTCCACATCCAATGAGTTAGTCACTGCTGATTCCTCTCTGCAGAGCGAATCAGTGTCTGCTGCTAAAGGACATCTAAACCTACTGTTGACAAAGGACCTGAACTTTGTCAGGTCCTCAAGCAACGATGGAAAGAAAGCTACTCTTCTAAGCATATAAACAACACAAGGCCATTGGCAATCTTAGCGCCAGAAAAAGCCCAGTCATGCAGCTCTCATGCACTGTTGGTGGTAGTGTGAATGGATCCTATTTTTATGAGGAAAATGTATGAATAGCCACCAAAATAAAAGTGAACCTGTCTTCGACATAACAATTTACTTTATCAATGCATTCCCACTGTAGACATATTGGCGCGAGAGAATATAGACATGTGAGGAAAGGGATACAATAAATATAAGATTATGAACATAAGACTGTTTCCTGTGACGTTCATTGTTAGTAACAGAAAACTTAAGGCAGCATAAGGATTCATCAATAGCTTGCTGGCTATATGCTACACAAGGGTTATCTGGATAGTGATACTTTATGCAGATGTTTGAAATATTACATTGATCTATGTACTGAGATGTAAAAAAACACACACACAACAAAACAGACCACAATATAGTAAGCCAGAGAAAGGCTACCTAACAGTTTTATTTCCTTTGAGTAAAAATACTCATCAAATACTAGTGACGGCTACACCTCTGGAAAGTGAGATGGGCTTTTTTTTTTTTTTAACTTTATTCACTTCCATACTATTTGATTTTTCATGGAAATGATTATTTTTAAAATTTAAAAATGTAAGAGAAGCTGTCCAATTCTGACCACCTGAGAAGCTTTTTGCTTCTTACCCACCAGCAAGCAGCGCCCAGGAAGTGGGAAGCACAGGCCAGAGAGGAACAGCAGCTTCTGTGCTACCAGGTGTGCTTTGAGAACAGGTATTCTGATCAGTGAATGATTCTTAGGCCCTTTCTTTCTAAAAATACAACACTGGATAAGAATAGATGCCTCATTCTTATTCAGTTGGTAGCTAATGCCCGGGACATGGAAAATGACTCCCTCCCCCAATTTCCCAGCCCACTCCACTGAGATGATCTATAGCACTCCACCTCAATGGCTCATTCCCACCAGCAATAATGTCAGCCTTGAACTCAGAGCAGAAGCGTTCAAGGATGCATCTTCTGACAGCAGAGGAGATTCTGGATGCCCTTCTTAACATCAGTGCCCCTCAAATGTGCCCGCGGGAAGGGCACCCTAAGCCGGACAGATCCCGTGCAGGAGCCAGGCCCTTTGGAAAAATGTGAGTTGTTGCAAGAAGCCTGATGAAGCATCACAAAACATTGTTCCTGCCAGGTGAGGGCTCTGGGGTGGAGAGGGAAAGAGGAGGAAGGGTGATGTGGGGCCACGTTTAGCTGAAGAGGTGCCTCCTGAATCCCTGCGGCCACCTGAGAGCACAGCGTGGGGCTCAGCTGAGTCAACAGAGCCCGGTGCCCTGTGTGCGGGGCTGGTACCTCCCGCTGCCGGCACAGCGGGGTGCAGGGCAAAGGGCCGGGCAGAGGATCAGAAGACTGAGGTGTGCGCCTCAGTTCCAGGACAAGGTGCCTCACTTCTCTGAACCACTATTTCCATAACTGAAAAAACAAGAACAGAAATCACCCACTGGCTCTGCCTCCTGGGTGTGCTGGGTGGCGGAAAGCAAACAGGGCCAGAAGAGCATTAGGCAAATGAGAAAGCCTCAGAAAAATGCCGGCGGTGTTCAGCAGCCCGAGAGATAGTTGTTGGTGATCTTAAAAAAAAAAAAAAGCCCCAAAGCTTGCTTAAATCACTTTCCTAAGATACAAATGTGAAAGGTTAGTGAATTACCCAATAAATGAAGTCTTTCACTATGTTCACATAATTGTCCAACATAAGTCCTAATTAAAGAACTCACTGTATCAGACATTCCATAGAGAACTGCATATAAAAATTATAAGGATGTAATTCTATATAAAAAAAGTATACAAAATATAAATGTGCAATTATACATGACTTCAAAATACAGGACTAGATTATTCTTACAGAACTACTGTGGTAGCAACTGACCTTGTGAATGTACACAGTTATACCAAGAAGCTTTACAAAAGTAGCCTCAGTCCAGTCTCCATGTCACCACTTTAACATGTAGTGTGTTCATTCCTCTTTCAGACATTGCGTCTGAGAGCTCTCCGCGTGGACAGGGACGCGAGGGGACCAGGGCGCTGGGCTTCCTGCAGAAAACCATCAGCTCTTCCGGGCGGGGAGCTCCCGGGGGCAGTCCTCCTCGTTCTCCTCGGAGCAGGGCATGCTCAGCGCACTCTCCACGGGGTGGATCCAGGATGTGGTCTGTGTTACGTGGCTTGAGGGGAACAAGGAAGGCAGTTACAATCTGGAAGCGTGTCCTACCCGTCCATGCAAGTACCCAGCCCAGGGACACCGCAGTCCTGGGATGGGAAGCAGGTGAAACAGGATCCAACCTTTTTAATGTCTTACATATGTTTTAAGGTTCAACAGAAACCACATCTGTTTTCTCCTGTGGCAACAAGAATGGCAGGAGAGTGATTGGTCGTGGGTTCCTCACCTCTCCTTACCTGACAGTCACCAGCCGCAAGCTCTGTGGCTGCCTTGGGGCAGTCCCTCTGGACCTCTTCCTTCCTCTTCTTCTCTGATGCTACTGCCTGGGTCACTGAATGGCTGTCTCTCTGCCTCTGTTCTAGTTCGTTTCTGATTCACACTGCACTCCAGCCAAGCGGTCTTTCTAACAACAAATCCCACACGGTTGCTCAGGTGCTAAAAATGTACTGCCAGTCAGTGCTTCTGGCTTGGATCTGTACTCCATCCTATGAAACTCTGTTTTTCACCTGCCTCACCAGGGCTTCCTTCTCTGTGGCAGTCTTCCTCCCCAGGGTTCATCTAGGCGACTGAGTCTAAAGATCCACATTTCCCTCTGGCCTCCTCCCATTTATGCCGTAGGATAAGATGTGTTTATTGTTAGGCCTTCTTACAGCACATGAAGTTCCTGGAGGGCGGGAACGGATTCTTTTCTCCAAGTTTACGGGCCTAACTGTTCTCAGAACAGATGACTAGTCGTTTCCCGAAGGTGACAAGCAGAGGTAAGGAAGGATGTACACAGGACACAGGCCATGTTGGGGGAGGGGTGGTGGTGAAACATCGCAGAGCGCACCCCCTACGTGGTGGTGTTTCTCAGCACTAGTAACCCACACACCTGCAGCTGGATGGGTGTCTTGAATCCACTGCTGGCACCTGAGTGCGGGACAGAGCTCCTGGAATTACGGCCATCTATTTCTCTTCCTTGGATATTCTTTCTGGCCCTGGTTCATCGACTGCCTTCATCCACCCCACCTCAGTCTCCTCCGCCCCAGTCCTATCCAAACTCAACCTCAGCAGCAGCAGCAGGTCTTAGGGCGAGTCCTCCTGGGCTGGCTGGCACTTTGAGGGTCAAATAGGATTGTGGTTCTAGATGGATCTTCTACCTTACAGGGAGCATTTCCCAAAGTGTGTTCCAAGGACCCTCACATGAAGAAGAGAATTTTATGGTCAAGTAAGTTTGAGATATGATGTAGTTAGGTAGGTTTCTTTATAGTAGGATTTCCCAGAACCTTTAATATACACCTGTGTTCTCAGACTCTCCAAGAGTCTGCCATCTTTCTCACACTAGCCTGCCCTCACGAGCACACACAGGGCGAGCGTTCTACAGAGCACAACGTGGGAGTCCTCACAAAGTGCACTTGCTGTCCTGGCTGTCGCAAATGTTGGACTAGCACAAATGGCCACTTTCACTGTCATTACTGCATTTGGGTTGTTTTCAACCCTATATTCTAAATTCTATCCATACTCCCCTACAAAACTTGTTCAACTTGTCTGTTTACGTATTAAAAGTGCATCTTCCCATGGAGGAAGATCACCGATGGGTTCACGATTGGGTAAAAGGGTTTAAGCTGTTTAAGAATCAAGATGAAGGTGGTGGGGCCCAGAGGACCTCAGTTTCACAGCCGCAGAGCGGGGGGGGGGGGGGGGGGGAGATAAGTGGTACAGAGATGCGTTACTCTCCGCACAGTGATCACATGACTTATCTCAGGTGGTTGAATGGAACTTCTAATTTGGAGGCTGAATTACTATCGAAGCTGACTCTGCACAGGTTAACTCCACTGCAAGGCCTTTATAAAACTGCAAAGCTCCTAAACTGAAAGTGGTTTTAAATAAATACTAGTGAGTATAACATAAGGGGGCGTGAATGCCACTGCAAGGGGACATGAGGACGCATCGCCCTGGGCGAAGTCCATGTTTCGGGCTAAAGGAAACACCCGGATGAGAGAGTTTTGCTCATTCTAAAATCTTTACACACACACACACACTTTAATGTTTATCAGCCCATTTACAGTATGTTAGTCCAAAGAAGAGACTTTAAATGACTATAAATTCTCCCTCCCCTATAATGTTCCCTAACTGGGACAGGTGGGAAGAAAGACTGTCAGAGAAGGAAGCCCTATGAAGCAGGTAAAATGGGAGCAATGACTGAAGAGGTTAAGTCCCAGGTCATGCTTTCCTATTGGACTTAAAAAATTATACTCTCATGCTTAAAATATAAGTGCCCAAATGCAAATATTAAACTGACCATCCTATCTAATAAAAGAGTAATATGCAAATTTGACCATACCTTTGCTACACCCACAAGCCACACCCATGGCCATGCCCACCAGCCTATCAGGAGCAGATTATGCAACTAAACCCCAACCAAGATGGCTGCCAACAATGAAGCAGTAGGGACGTCAGCTTTCCGTTGCCGGCCTAGGGCTCCACTCTAGGCTACAAAGTTTCAAACAGAAATGGCTGCTGCCAAAGAGCGAGCAGAAGGCTTGGCTCCACTCCAGGGTACAAAGTTTCAATTGTAGACATAAATTAATTCCAGATCCCAGGGCCTCTGCTTGGGTCACTGGGGTGTGTGGCCGGCCTGCAAACCTACACAGGCCCCTCGTCCAGGCCACCCCTCACCCCAAGGGAACCCCCATCCTGATCTGGGACACTCTTCAGGGCAAACCGGCTGGCCCCCACCCATGCACCAGGCCTCTATCCTATCTAATAAAAGAGTAATTTGCAGATTGACCATCACTCAACACACAAGAGGGCTGTCCCCATGTGGTCAAAGATCCTGCCCCCATGTGGACACAAGATGGCCAGCAGGGGAGGGCAGTTGGGAGGGACCAGGCTTGCAAGGGAGGGCAGTTGGGGGCAATCAAGCCTTCAGGGGAGGGCAGTTAGGGCTGACCAGGCAGCAGAGGAGGGAAATTGGGGGCAAACAGGCTGGCAGGGGAGCAGTTAGACATCAATTAGGCTGTCAGGATAGTGGTTAGGGGGTGATCAGGCTGGCAGGCAGAAGCAGTTAGGGGCAATTAGGGAAGCAGGCAGGCGAGCAGTTTGGAGCCAGCAGTTCTGGATTGTGAGAGGGATGTCCGACTGCCCGGTAGGATCGGGCCTAAACGGGCAGTCAGACAGACATCCCTCAAGGGGTCCCAGATTGGAGAGGGTGCAGCTGGGCTAAGAGACATCCCCGCCCCCTGTGCATGAATTTCATGCACCGGGCCTCTAGTCTATAATAATAAAAGGGTAATATGTTAATTAAACCGGGCATCATTCCAGAACATCCTTCCTGATGAAGTGGGGCCAGAGGGAAGCCAGTGATCCTGGGTGCCTGTGGGAGGCCGGAAGGATGCAGCCTGGATCCCAAGTGCTGGAGGGAAGCCGGTGCCAGCAGCTGGGGGGAGGAAGGCTGCTCATGCACAAATTTTCATGCATTGGGCCTCTAGTCATAATAATAAAAGGCCAAGAGGCCTCACGACCAAAACGACCAAACAACCGGTAACCAGGAGGTGCATGGAGCACCTCTCAGCCATAACGACCTAACAACCAGTTGCTAAGACACCAACTGTGGCTGGCGAACCGGATAAGGGGATAGGGCTGTTGGCCAACCACTTGGCCCCTCCCCTCTGCCAGCCTGCCCTTGAGCAAACTCTTGCACCCCAATCAAGAGCCAGACCTGCTGGCAAAAACCCCTCCCTTCCCCTCTCCCCACCAGCTGCGCCACCCTCAGCCCATCCCACCACAATAGGCCTGCAGCCCCTCCTCCCAGCCAGCCCGCCCCTGATCGCATACCCCCATCCCAATAGGGAGCAGAACTGAGCATCCAATCTCCTGCAGCCCTTCCCTCTGGCCAGCCACACCCCAGATGGGCCCCCACCATCCTGATTGGCCTGAGCCCCTCCCCCAGCTGCCCCACTCCTGATCGCCCCCCTCCATCCCAATAGGAGGCGGGGCTGGCCTGCCAATCTCCTGAAGACCCTCCCCCTGCCCATCCCTACCCCAGATTGGCCCGCCCACCCTGATTAGGGGCAGGGCCAGCAGGCCAACCACACATGGCCCTTCTCCCAGACTGTTGGCCCATGGTGGGCACACCCCAACCACCCATTCAGGGGCAGGGCTGACTGCCCACAGCCCCTCCCCATGGCTGGTCTGGTCCCACCCCCAATCAGTCACCCAACCCCAATCGGTGGGAGGTCCCACTGGCCAATCACCTGCAGCCCCTCCCTCAGTTGACCCAGCTCTTATTGGGGGCCCTGATTGGGCCCTGATCCAGGAGTGCCACCTGGCCAACCTCATGCCCAATCCACCCTGATTGGGGCTGGCCAGACGGACCCCACTCATGCATGAATTCATTCACTGGGTCTCTAGTTTAAAAGAAAAGCAAAATGTCTAAGAAAAAATGTAAATATTAGTATACTAGTAGACTGCACAATATCTTAGGAAGTTCCATCAGAAAGTCATCCTTGCCAGTAACCTTCATTAAACACTTCTTAGCAATGAAGCAATACCTTATATTACTCCAAATAAAAAACAATGCCATAAAACATTAATTAATTTTAAACTCCCAATATGCTCTCTTGTACATTTTATTTATTTATTTATTAAAATATATTTTATTGATTTTTCACAGAGAGGAAGAGAGAGGGATAGAAAGTCAGAAACATCGATGAGAGAGAAACATCAATCAGCTGCCTCTTGCACACCTCCTACTGGGGATGTGCCCGCAGCCACAGCACATGTCCTTGACCAGAATCAAACCTGGGACCTTTCAGTCCACAGGCCGACGCTCTATCCACTGAGCCAAACCGGCTTCGGCAATACATTTTATATTTTAATGAAGATTTTTATTGACTTCAGAGAGGGAGAGAGAGATAGAAACATCAATGATGAGAGAGAGCCATTGATAGACTGCATCCTGCACGTCCCACACTGGGGACCGAGCCCACAACTGGGCATGTGCCCTGACCGGGGACCGAACTGTGACCTCCTGGCCCATAGGGCCACATTCAACCACTGAGCCACTGGCAGGGCTTGTCTGGACATTTTAGAAACACACACCTAAATACCAAATACGCAATTAGAACAGCTACTCCTAGAAAAAAAATAAAACTTCATCAGCAGAGAGGGTGCTCTCTGTGTCAAGCACACTTTCCCCCGGGTCTTCTGTAAAAACCGCCAGAGCCAATGCTTCTGAACCCGGTGAGGCATGGACAGGTCCGGGCAATGAGTACACATTCAATTAATGACTGTGGCTAGTGTGATGGATAGATAACTAGGGCTTTCTGATGACTGTGAGAAAAGCTTGGAGTTCTTCCTATGATAATGAAAGGGGGCATCTGTGTGTTTACTGTTCAGTTTTTTATGTCCTAGCGAGCGCTGTATGATGAGCTCATTCCAGATCGACTGGCTTGGAGAGCATTCGAAATGTTTGCTCCCTGGTTTATGTGCTTGGTAATTCGACTGAGAAGAGAGAAAATAAATCAGCCCTGTTGATGCTGTTTAATTAATAAAGACCCCTTGGTTCATAGAGTGAGATGCTGCTACTTAGTATGAAAAATGCAGAGGCCTGGAGAATAGATGAGGCTGACTGTGAAATGAACATCTTTCCTCAGAACATGCAGTGCCTCTGGCCGATGTGCCTGCAGAGAGTGCATCTGACCTGATTTGGGGAGCCATCAGCAGCCGTTCGGCTATATTTGAAAGTATAAAAATGATCATATTACTTGCCTCTGAACGATCGCCAAATCTGTTGTTGGAAAACATTAATATTTGATTTGGGAAGATGACTGTGTTGAGTTTTTCCTTCTATAATAATAGTAAATTGTAAGACATAATTTAGAGCTTATTAAAAAAACACCTAACAGAACATGCTTTATTGTATTGGTAGAGAAATGGAAGTGAATTATTTAAATTTCATTATAATGACTCTCCTTGTGTTTCTTACCTCCTAGCATGCAAAAATGCTTTCTTTCAAAAATTTAGGGCAGCATATTAAGAGAAAAGTGGTTTAAAGATAAAAAGTCTACTCATTTTGTAGAGATTCATTCTTATAACTGTCTGTGATGAAAGAGACCCTTTTGTTAATCTTCCATGGTAGATGGCACTATTTATATAACATTGTGAAGTTAACACGACTTTAAGTATTAGGATAATGAGCCAAAGTAATTAACTTCCAATGCTCTTTTATTTGGGGGCGGGACACACTTTTTCTTTAAATCATCACCCCAGGATATGTTTCTATTCATTTTAGAAAGGAAGGAAGTGAGAGAGAAACGGATGGAGGGAGACAGGAAGGGAAGGAGAGAGACAGTGATGTGAGAGAGAAACATTCATTGGTTGCCTCCCATATGCACCCCAACCAGAGACTGAACCTGCAGATTCCTGGTCAGGGCAGGGGTGCTCTATGTGTCAAGCACACTTTCCCCCGGGTCTTCTGTGCCCTGACCAGGAATCAAACCCGCAACCTTTTGGTGTATGGGACAATGCTCCAAACAACTGAGCCACCCAGCCAGGGCAGGGGGCGAGCTAACTTAAGTATATATACCGTATTTTCCGGCATATAAGACTTTTTAACCCAGGAAAATCTCAAAAGTTGGGGTCGTCTTATACGCCCAGTGTAAAAAATATAGCTTGCAGTTATGATGGGCATTGCTAACTCGCCAGGAACTTGCCTGGCACTTGCTCTCTCTCTCTATTGTTTGTTATCTTTCTCCTATTATCATCAGTTCCGGTTGTCTTATACGCCGGAAAATACGGTAACATTCACAGGAACTAGAAAATGAGAACAAATTAAGTGAATATATATTAATTCAATCTGTTTTTGCCACCAGAAAATTTTACTACTGGCCCTAAACTGAAAGTACTAATGACAATAACAGATTCATACTTAAAAAAACATTATTAAAAAGTCAGCATGGAATCTTATCAGATACTGGTTACGAGAATGGCTACAGATTAGTAATAAGAAGTATCCATTCCAAACATGTGTGAGAGAAAATCACAGGCGGTTTGTTCCCACTGATATATGAAGACTTTCCTTTTACATAATTTTGAAGATATAGTGCTAAAATCAAAACGGGTATTTCTCAGAACACGCTGAGCAGTCTGTACTTAGGAATTTGAAAATCCAGTGAGGCTCTAACCAAGTATTAGCAGGACCCCATCCAAATCTTCAAAGTTTTGAAAACAAATTTTGTTTTTATTATATATTTATGGCACTTTCTATAAAAAAAATACCTAAGATATCTTTTGAAAATTCAAAAATGCAGTTACACTCACGCACCGCCTAACTGGGACTATGTTCAGAGAACCGCGTCGCTAGAAGCTTTGCCGCCACGCGAACATCACCGAGAGCACGGGCACCAACCGGACGGCACAGCCGCCTGCACATCGACGCCGACGGGACAGCGCACTGCTCCGCGGCTGCCCGCACGGCATGTGACCGGACAAAACAGCACGAGATTAAATCAAGCACAGGGAAAATGGTGTGATCAGGAGACACGGTAAGCAACAGACATAGCACTGTTTTAAAGCAAACGTACTTTTTTTGGAAGTAGAAAGGATGAAAAGTGCACTATAGAGAGTACACAAACAAGCGACATCTTTACAAGAGCATCACAGCAAACCGGGGGCGACGTGTTGCGCTGCGACACTGCGCCAGCTACATCGCTTGGCGATAGGAATTTCAGGCTCCATTATCGTCTTAAGAGATCACTGTCACAGGTGCAGAGTGGCACTGGCCTAAACTTTGTCACACCACACATGACCTTAACTTAAAAGTCTTCAGATCTCAAATACCAAATTATATTGCAAGAATCTAAAGATATAGTAAAATGCTACTTATGTGTAATAATGTAAAACAATTGCTATCTTACTAGTCTTGCAAAACTAGAACAATGAAAATTCCTAAAAATATGCAAATATTAATTATATTTTCCAAACATACTGTATACAGAGGCTTAAATCATTGGCAAAACATGCCAGGTCCAATTAATTTTTCAAAGAAAGAAAGTGTACTATACTCACAGATTACAACTCTGGTAACTTAAAAAAAAACAAAACTGCTACTGTTTTCATCAGGATAGGTAAAAAAAATACAGAAGGACTCAAAGAACATGTCCTACTGACACTGATACGGACACACTGGACTATTATACACTAATAAACACATTATATAGACTTCAGTAGCTGGTATTATTTGTTACGTATTGTAGAGCTGTAACTTGGAGGCAGCTGGCCAGGCAGGGACTACATTTCCCAGCTCCCACTACAGCCTCATGTAAGCATGTGACTAGTTCCCATCAATGCAAGGAAAGAGAACTGATGTTTGTCTCTGGGCCAGAGGTTACAAACTGAACGCAGAGGCCACTGAGACGCTAGGGAATGGTAGAGCCACGAGCTAGAAGATGCTGAGCTTTCAAAAGCACCATCCAAAGAAAAAACAAGCCCTCTTTCAAGCAGGAATCCCTGCATTGACTGGTATGTGAGCTTTAAAACACTGCAAAGCACGACTACTGCATACCTGGTTTGAAGTTCCAGGTGGCCCGTGTACCTACCAGCTTGGTTACCTGCGTGTCCCTGGAAAAGCTACTGGGACTCTGAGTCTCGGTTTCCTAATTTAGAAAACTCAGAATTCCTGCTTCAACAGTGTTTGAAGAGACAACATATACAAATCCCCCAGTTCCACGCCTGTGCATTCTCGGTTCACCATCACCACCACCATCACATTCTCCCCTCCACCTCTAACACCCTGTATTAGTTTACTATTGGAGTAGCAACAAATTATTAAAAACTTGGTTAAAACAACACAAATTTCCTGGCTTACTGTTCTGTAGCTCAGAAGTCCGGCATGGGTCTCAACCGGGCTAAAATGAAGGTCCTGGCCAGGATGCGTTCTGGTCTGGGGGAGAGGGGTCCACAACATTCCCATACTTTTCAAGACCACCCACACTCCATGGCTTATGAGCCAGCAATACGGCATAGCATGTCCTTGACCCTGCTCTCACCATCCCAGCTCTTTCTCCGACTCTCTCCTTCTGCCTCCCTCTTCCACTCCTAAAGGAAGCAAGGGATTAGACTGGACTCACCTGGATGATCTAGGCGACGCTCCCTAGTTTTAGATCAGCTGATTCACAACCTTAATTCCACCTGCAACCTGGATGCCCCGTTACCATGTAACGTAATGCATCCGAAGGTCCTAGGGATTAGCCTGTGGACATTGCTGGAGAGCCATTATTCTGTTTGCCACACTCCCCCATCCCTTCAGCTGCTCTTCCACTAAAGACTCTATAGAGCCCTAAGAGAAAAGGTCCTGGTTTGGATTAACTCTTGCAATTTGCTGAAAACTTGGTAAATGTAGAGGAATAAAGACTATATACTGCATTGTTAAGGAGATTATTGAAGGAAGAAAAGGAAATTGCTAGAGATTTTATGGAAAGGAACTATTATGGACTGAATTGTGCCCCCACTCCTTCAATTCCTATGTCAAAGCCCTAACCCTAATGTGGTGACATTTGGAAATAGGACCTCCGGTGAAATCATGGCAGTGAGGCCCTGGTGCAATGGGACTACTGTCCTTGGAAGAAGGGGACACCAGAGGTCTCTCTCCATAAGTTCTCAGAGGACAGCCCATGTGCGGGCACCGTGAGAAGGTAGCTGCCTATATCCCAGGAAGACATGCCTCACCAGAAACCAGTCCTGATGATATCTTTATGGTGGCCATCTGGCTGTCAGAACTGTGGGAAAATAGACTTCAGTGACGTAAGCCACCAGTCTGGGCTCCTTTGTTATGGCAGCCCTAGCCGACTAATACAGCAACCACATTTTTAAGGTAAAATGTTTGACAAAAAGCTTCGTATTTGCTAGAAATTTTACATAAAGGATCGTGGAGGCAGAGAGAATTCCGCATCTGGGTAAGTAAAAAGTATAACCCCAGAAAGGTGACGAGTTTCCAAAGTACTTCACGCAGTCCCAGACGCTGGCTTCTATTATCCCAATGGGATGCGACAGACATTCTTCCGGCCTCAGTTCCACCTGTCATCGGTTAAGTGGGGAGAGAGTTTGATGCCGGCTGTCTGGATTGGATGTTTTATTCATTTCAGTGGGCTTTGCCATTTAGAGTAACCCCAGCCAGCTGGCTGGCCTTTCGTTTAAGTGACAGTTGCTCACACAGCGCTTCATGTTGCTACCCCTACCTAGATATTTATAGAAAACCCAGTGCAAGCTGTCTCAGGCTCCTGAGCAACGCGCCCTTCTCTGCTCCTGTCACAGGGCTTCTGACTGGCTGGAAAGTGGCATAAGTGTAGGCTGTGGCCACTGGTTTCTATCTGCAGCTGCGCCAAGGCTGTCGTTTAAAACGCCTTCATTGGCAAGTGGCTATAATATAAAGTAAGGACGTTGGCAAGTAGCTCTAGTATAAAGTAAGGAAGGGAGAGGAACTAACATCTGTTCATCACTCTGCATGAGCCAGTCTTGCCAGGGTTTTACATCCCGTGTTTTATTCAATTCTCAAAACAATCCTGAGATAGAAACCACTGCATTTGGATGAGAAGGGGAAGTACAGACAGTTGAAATAATACCAATTATAGCGGAGGTCACACTAAAAAAAATGGTGGCAAAAACAATAGAATCCAGTCTGTCTGATATTAATGCCCATATATATTTTTTTCTCGCCAATTGCTTCTCCAAATTGCCAATGACAGCATTCATTTGTTAATGAATATGTACTCAGACCTACACATACCGGGCACTAGACTAGTTACTGGATACTCGAAGCCAGTTGCCACACTGATGGCTACATCCAAACCAGTGATTTCGGTACCTTACAACGTATTCAGAGCTAAGAAGTATTTGGGGGCAAAATATTTAAAGAGGTCCATATTTCTTCCTTCATTATAGTCTCGTTAATAAAATGCTCAGGATTCTCAGACATGCAAAGGATAGTGAGGAACCTACACGCCTTTCTCCTCATCTAGGCTCAGGTGAGGTGCATAGAAATTGCCCTGACGCCGCATCAAGTGAGCTTCAGACTTTACAGAAAACCGTGCTGCCAGTGGCATTTCTTAACTCCTCAGAATCAAAGCAGCCTAAGAATTAATGAGGTTTTCAGTAGTAGGGCTCCTGACAGAGGGCTCCACTAAAGTGGAGTTACAGTAATCTGCCACAGATTTAGAAGTGAAACAGTAGCTTTTTATTTCCAACTGGAAACTGTGCCTTCCTCTCCAGTCTCCCTTCTCTCACCTCCTTAACTTCTAATTACATCAGAATTACCGAAATTAGGCTCCACTTGCAAAATAAAGTCAGGAGGAAATATAACTTCCAATTTTTCTTTGTTTTTTCTATTTTTAAAAAAATTAACACACTGTAACTTTGACCCTTTAATTAGCATGGTAGGCTGACAAGGACAATTTAATTCATATTCAGGTTATGATCCACATTCTTTCCTACCTGGGAACAACTGAATAGGATATCCCAACCCAATTCAGACCATGATTTAAGGGTCATTAATAGCCCTGCTGGCATAGCTCAATGGTCGAGCGTTGACCTATGAACCAGGAGTTCATGGTTCGATTCCTGGTCAGGGCACATGCCCGGGTTGTGGACCTGATCCCCAGTGGGGGGTGTGCAGCAGGCAGCTGATCGATGATTCTCTCTCATCATTAAGATGTTTCTATCTCTCCCTCTCCCTCTCCCCCTCTGAAATCAATAAAAAAATATATATTTTAAAAAGAGTCATTAATGGACCCTGACTTTTGATAAATGCGAAGAACTATGCCTACTGAAAATTCTTTTAGGGTCTTAAAAGCAAAGCACTTAAATACTATCTCATAAGAACTTGGGGGGGGGGTGCTGCCATTGTTTGTTATTCCAGTCTACTGGACAGCATTATTGCTGTCCATCCTGGCAGAGCTCCTGTGTTAGCTACATGTTCTAGAAGACCAATGACTGCACAGTTATGGCACATGGTCTTACATGCCTGTTCATTTCCCTCCACTGCGCAGCAGACATCCCTTGTGGGTCAAGGCCCACAGCAGTGAGGGTGAATGTGGCCTCAGAATTCGTAACAACTACCCTTGGGAGAGTGATCTGAAACCCACTGGCTTTCTCTGCTCTAGACAGAAACCTGTTTTATGGAGAATCACAGACTCCCCAGATTCTACTGCCTCGCATCTCTAATGCTGTAAGAACAACCTTCCTCTGGAACGGAGAACAGAGTTTGCAGCGTGAGCAGCAACGTCTCAGACTTTAGGATCCGCCATAAAGGCATGTCAGCACAAATGAGTGGAGGGAGAAGCGTAAACCAAGGGTAAGTAACTTTTAAAGAGAAATGACTATACCTACTTGGAAAATTACCACAGCATAATTTTATGTGTGAAGCAAGTGTCTGATATGGAGAACTGTATTGTTTATGCAGCTGTATAGATGATATGTAACTGCACACGCAGTGCATTGTGAAACAGCACTGTGGTGAGCATCCTCTAACACAGATCCCAGTGACCTCACTCACGTAGCTGCTGCCTACATTGCACCAGGGTGGGCCTGTGTGACAATGGCACATGGCAGAGTGATGGCATGTCATCACTTCTGAGACTGGTCATAGAAGGCACTGGCTATAGAAGGCTGTGTCGGTTTTGATTTTTTCTCACTTTTTCTCGCTCCTTGCTTGCGGGGGAGCGAGCATCATGCTGGGAGCAGCCCTGTGGCGCTATGGAGCAAGGTCCACATAGTGGCAAGGAATGAGACCTCCCGCCTACAGCCCCATGTGAGCTTGGCACAGATGCGCTGGTCCCACTAAGCCACTCTGCAATTCCCACCCCAGCCAGAAGCCTGACTGCATTTTCCGGAGAAACCCAGGGAGAGCCTCGCTGACCCGGCAAAACCACACCTGGCTGGTCCACTTTCTGAGGCTCGGTGCGAGAATAAATATGTACTGTTTGAAGCTGCAAAACTTGGCGGAATTTTATTATGCAGCAAGAGAGAATTAGTACAATAAGGATCACTGATCACTGTGAGTCTGAATCATTCAATAAAAAATAAGAACACAATGAAAGCAATGTAGCAGCTAATTTGTAATATTTAAATTCACTTTCACCATCAGACGTAACTCTCATTATGGTTTGTAAAATTATGTGACATTCAGATAAAGTACATGAACTTATAGAGTCATACCAAAGACCACTATAAATGTAGGATAGTATACAACTTCGAAGGGAAGATAAGAAGGTAAGTAGAAAAATGGTCAAGTTAATCAGCTAACTTCATTATAGTACTATCAAACAACTGACATTTGTCATTAAATTTAAGAAAGCTGCAACTCTCTAAGAAAAAAGTAAGAACACTTTCCCTTGAATGCTCACATATATATCAAGAGAGCAAGCCCTGCCTATATACATATGTGCACACACATATTGGTATACACATAACACAAAGGAGATACACATGTTCTTAGTTCTATGAAACACTCTAGCAGGGCCACGTGTGTGGTATGTGAGAACATGCGCCCCTCCCCCAAGCCTACCCTGTGGGAATGGAGGGCTATGTGTAAGAGGACTGTGAGACCTCGGAGCCTGGCCAGCTGCTGGGCCAGGGAGAACCTGCTTGTGGCGTGAGTGTGGACGGTAAACAGCTGCAGAGAGACGGCCTGCATGCCGTGTGCTGTGTTTTCTGGACTCTATAACACGGTACTTGGAAAGTTTGCGTGGCAGAATCCACACCCCCCCCCCCCCCACTCTCCTGTAGGACGGAAAACTTCATGGGCCAGCGCCATTGGTGCACAGGCAAGTCCTAGTACACCCAGTCTTTCACGGCCAGTCCTCCGGGGGTTCTTTCTTTGGAATCGGCAAACAATATGCTGAGGTTTTCTCGGCTCTTTGCATAACACCAACACTTGGAAAAACTTATTTACACAGGTGCAATGCTTTCTTCCCCTGAGTCACAACCTAAGTAGATGACCACAAAGTATTACTAGTTGTGCAATGGACGGGGATGTTCAGTGAGGACAATATCTGTCTGGGCATTCTTGGGACAGCACTGACAGTTACTCCTCTGCCTGAGGTGTCCATCAGAGGTAACAATTCAATTTCTGGGAGGCCAGTGACAGATGTCAATCTCAGGGGAAAGAGTATGTATACAGACCATCACCTCCTCTGGTGTTCCAGAGGGTGATTTCAATCACAAGGTGAGAGAGGTAATGACCTGAATTAATTACTTGTTATTCCTAGCCTCCAAAGTACATTAACTGGTAAATGAACCACTCCTACCTCAAAAACCAGCACAGGCTATCCAGGCTCAAATTCTGGTTGGTGTAGTGGGAGGATGAAGATTAAAAAAACAAAAACAAAAAGCTAAAAACAAAAGAAAAAAAACAAAGTTCCAAGAAAGACACAGAGTAGATGTTTGTTTATGCAGACACTACTTCTCTGGTGGAATCATCTATCTGACTGCAGCTAAGAGCCAACAAGTAAGCCCATCCAATGGTAGAGTCAGTGAGGGAGTCGGGGGGGCTCACCTTGGCCAGAAGTGGCTAATTTGGGTCAGGTCCTATGATATGCTCTTTTCATACAGAAGCTCATTCATTCTGGACAGGGACGCTAACATTCTTTCCATCTCATAAATGTGGGAATTAAAGCTCAGAGAGGCTATTCTCAGAGACACCAGTATTTGAACCCGGTCTCTCCCACTCTAAGCCCCATGTTCTTCTTTCTCCTCTACCCCACGACCTTCCTGATGGAAGGGACCTGTACCGGAACGTGTGTACCTGACTCACACACAAACCCCTGCAGACACACCTCAACGGCTACTGACAAGCAATTCAACTTAGTCTGATTATCTGGTGTCCTGTCTTCTTCAATAAGAAACTCCTGGAGAAGAAGAAGAAGTGTGTAGAGGATAAAAAAGAAGAGTGAGGAGCAGAGAAGTGACCACTGAATCTATATATTATATTATATTATATCTTAGATGGCCTAATATCCCCCTGAAGAACTCACTGTATTATGTATAAGATTGACATTTGCAATAATTTGTGTTTGTTCAGTGGCCTGAAAGGTAGGGGGAAGTATGTAACACTTATTAAGTAAGACTTTCATAAAGAAAAAAGGTAAAATAGGTGCTTGAATAGGATTAATTTCTAGCCAACCCCACTCCCCCCACATCCAATTCCTGGTATGTACCCTGTTGCTCCATGAGGCTGGGAAAGGAAGCCCTGGTGTAGTGTTAGATTTTTCTTATCTCTACTATTTGATCTTTCCGATCTCCAGGAGATAAGTACTCATTCTTAGAACTAAGTTTCTAATCTGCTGTTTTAAAATGAATAAAGTATAGAGTTCTTCCTAAATGAAGATCTGTTTAAAATGTCTTCTTTGTCACACGTAAACATACTATATTAAAATAAGGAGATGGAGGAGGTGCAGTGTATGCGTGTGCATGTGCGTGTGCGTGGTGGGGCAGGGGTGGCTATGGGACAGACGACCCTGGTTCTGTGTGATTTTACTGCTGTGTAACCTTGGCAGGTTTAGTCTCCTTTCTACACAGTTTCTCAGACTGTAATGGTGAGACAATGATGCCCACCATTGTCCTTTGGAAACGAATCTGTCTTATTACCACTTTCCTGCTTTCCTTATGAGTCGGCATAAAAGTCAAAGAAAACTATTGATGACTTTCCAAAGCACACTCCAAGGGGTATATTTTCTAGACCGGAGTCCACTATATAAATGTAGTGTCTCTTTCCATTCCTTCCATGGGAACTGTAAGTTAGATCTCAGGACAGGCAAAGGACTTGTGTATTCCTTCTCTTCTCTCCTCTGCTCGGGGGCTATTCCCCCTCGAGTAGGAGGGAGCCCAGCCCAGGCTAGTGTTTCGTCTGCAAAGGATGGCCACGTAAGCCAGTTGGGTAGCAGGCCATGAGGCACACTCCCTCTCTAGAGCCGTCTCCTGCTCCCTCCTTTTCCTTGGTAGTTGGCAACGATCCTTTTGTATCCTTTCCTCCTGCGGCACCAGCTGGGCCCTGCCCTCACCTTGTGGTTGGATACACTGACAGACGGCTCAGACTGAGTGGAGCACAGAGTCCCCACAGGGCCCACACTTATTCACTGCCATTTTCCAAATGCCTTTGAACTCAGAACCCCAGTGAATAATGAATACTAGTTTGCCTTTCTTTGATCAGGCATTTCTTTGGGGACCTTCTAGAAGACAGGCATGGCTGAGGGCAGGAGACAGCTAACCACCATCAGAATACCATTCTTATAAGAGCTGAGTGGTGCCGACTTTCCACACTGTTAGGAGGATTTAATGACATGATGCATAGAAAAATACACCTAACATATGCCTGGCTATTCAACACCAGCTAATGCCCAATTAGTGCTTATTTCCTTCACCACCATCATATCTTTTCCCTTATTCACTACAAAGTTATTATGATAAACCAAAGCAGATTTGAATACGGTTTTTCATTTTCCTGCCATCCCCAAAGCCCAGTGATTCAATCGTCCAAGAACTAACCATAGCTAACTCAGCATTTCAGAGTGAAACTTCCCTTCCAGAAGAGCTACGATTCTGAAAGTGAATAATAAGGGGCTAAATGTGATCTATGCATGGAGTTCCTGGGTCCTCTGCTCCATCAGTCTCCTTGCCCTCTGTAGGTTACAAACCACACCTTTGCTGCATGAATTACTTTTTGACTGGAGACCATAAGCAAAAATATATCATGACAATACTTTGACAAGTTTACCCCTAATTTTTCCTTAAATATTTTCAAATATGAAGCTTTTGAATTATCAATGTTGTTAATGGTTACATTATTTTTCATGTTTTTTTTCCCCCACTAAGACGATTTCTCCATATTGTAAATTTCTGAGTACTTATTGGGCACCTACTGTGTTCAAAGTTCTATGCTAAATGTATACTTAACATGGAACAACTTTATAAAGTAGGTGACATTTCCCTGATTTTATGATGAGAAAACCGAGGTGAAGAGAGATGTAGAAACCTGTGTCAAGTCATAGAGCTTGAGAATCCAAAATCTGCCTATTGCTTTGGAAAATACCTGCACATCTGAAAGGACAGCAAGAATGCCTCCCTCTTCCTCTCCAAATGGACAAGTATTAGTTAAAAAGGACAACTCAGGGAGTCTCTTGGGATCTTAGGAGTCTGTCAGGAATCCCCCTTTTTGCCCTCATAACCCAAATCTGACATGAAAAGAATGGTTCCAGACATAGTGGAAGTATATCAGACTGCTTTGTCCAAGGTAAAGCTACCCAGACAGCAGCTAGAAAATGTATTCCTTTCAAAGTCAGATCTCTATTGGCGACAGTCTAGTCTATTAGAGAGAATCCTGGAGTTAGAAGATGGATTCTATTCTGGTTTGGTAACTTCGTGGCTGTGGATTTTTGGCAACCACTCTAGGCTCTTATTATCAAACAGGGAGAATAAAGTAAACATAAAAGGGTGTTCTGAGAATCCACTAAGAGTGCAAAAGTATTTACAGGTAAATGAACTGTGCAGATTGTAAAGTATTAAGAATGTTCATTCTTAGCACTATTATTGAGGAGTTTTAAGTGGGATTTTTCATTAGATTAACTTTTCACAAATATTAATACCTTAAGACAGAAGTGAATCCCAGCAGACACTATTTAACTTCCAATGATGACCACGTTCCAATTTTGTGATGTTCCCCTTGAAATTATTTTTTTTAATTTTGTTCCTCAAATGATATATGATATTAGCATCTAAATCACATGAAGTGAAAATGGTGAGCTTTCATTTCTTGTTTCTAATTTCTGTAACCTCCAAGAGGGTGTCTTGGTTTTGCTGATTAGTCTGCAACTCCCAGGTTCCCGCCAGATGTGGAAAACTTGCTTACTTGGGGGAGACGCTCGTACTTACTTGATGAAGTACTTGATTCCATCTGCTGTGTAAGCTTCCTCCCACCCATAAGGTAGACCTAGAGTGAAAGGAAGCCGAAAATACACTCAATATGATGACAAAGATAACTTCGAGGCGCAGACACAGACTCCCACATCTTTACAATGACTTAAGACCATTTCTTGAACAAAATAACTTCCTAGAAAGGAGGAATGAAAAACAATTCGGATGAGCTTTCCTACTCAGCATCTTGAGAACAGCATACATAAGTCCTGAACAGATAAGCTGCTTGCCATTTTCACAGTGAGCATGTTTGTCAGTCGGATTCAAGCACAAATTCTGGGTGCAGGGGATGGTTTCTGCCTGGAGGCAGAAGGGTGGACAAGATGGCCTCTGCTCGACTCTTCTGGCTCTAAGGTGCTTTAATTGGCTCCCTTTACATCCTTGCACTCAGCTCCACGGGGAATGGTGCATGCATGCCGGATCAGCACAGTCTGAAAGCAGCTTTTGGACAAGACAGAATTCCTTACGAAGTTTAAAAGCTTAGCAAAGTGATTTACAATGGATTATATTTTGTTAATTAAGAATTTTATGCACTAAACATAAGTGGCCAGGCAACTGGCTGAAGTTAGCTTCCATTCCTGTCATGGGAACAGTCAGAATAGTTAGCTACAAAGGGATACAGACTTGCCCGACTGGTGTGGCTCCGTGGTTGAGCACTGACCTATGAACCAGGAGGTTGCCATTTTGATGATTCTCATCATTGATGTTTCTCTCTCTCTCCTTCTCCCCTCCTCTCCGAAGTCAATAAAAATATATTTTAAAAAAGAGATGGAGACTGAAGCAAGCAAGCAGTTATTTGGCCATGTTTCTGTTAAGAGTGTTTGTCCTCCTCACACCATATTGCGGGAGTCACGTTCTCTTATGTTACAATTAGAGCCCTCCAGATCAGGATGGTTTCCATCCCTCCACTCTGTGCCTGGATATTGCTAAGGAGTTTAACTGACCTTTCAGATCAGTCTTTGATACTAGCTGATCACGGCTCCTTCGATGGGTATGAAATAGATTAACGCACTACAGAATGGACGCCATGCACAGGAAAGTAACTGGGCTGTAGCCACAAGCCATTAACTTCCATTTACCCAAGTGTCAGTGGGAGGCACAGCAAAAATGCAGGAACCATGAGCATCTGATGAAATAAAACCTTACTCTGTCACCACTGCTTTGTGGAGGATGTTCTTTGAGAACAGCTCTCAGAAGGTTATTTTTGTAATGAAGAAAAACAAAAAAAGCTTTATTTTATCTTGATCTCCAGTCTTTCAACACAGTTGTATACAATAAGACCCTGTCCAAAAATTCATAACTATTTCCTTCCTAAACACAGGCCCCCTAGGAGTTTCTTCTCTCTCTCAAGGAATAAATGTTCTTATTTTAAGTAGAAAATGAGCACTTCTGGGAATTCAGCATAAGCAGTTGACTGGCTTCTTTTTTAATTAATTAATTTTCATTTTTTAAAGAAATATATTTTTATTGATTTCAGAAAGGAAGGGAGAGGGATAGAAATATCAATGATCGAGAGTATCCTTGATTGGCTGCCTCCTGAAGGCCCCTCACTGGGAGTCGACTCTGCAACCCAGGCACGTGTTCTGATGGGGAATTGAACTATGATCTCCTGGTTCCTAGATCGATTGTCAACCACTGAGCAACACTGGCCGGGCTGACTGGCTTCTGGAAATCCCTCGAAGTGACACTGTATGCCTCCTCCAGTGTCCACTGCCAACTGGTGCTCAGCTAGCCAGACCTTGATAAGCTGCAAGCTGCTGCTGCTGCATCTATTTAAGTAGATGTATTTTCCCCACGTTTTCTGTGTCTTTGCTATAGATCACTTCCTTCATAACTGACAAGCCTTTATCTGCAATAAAGGATCCGATGATTACATACAAAAACCCTGTATTCGTAACAAAAATGCCTGAAATACCAGGATTTCTGATCAATAAAGGAAAGATAGCTAAATGTCTAGCCGAAAGGCATCCCAATACAACCAGGACTTTTGTCTAAATGATTTGTCTGTCCAGCACAGTTATATACATACTCCTCATTTCTCAATGCATAGATTTTAACGAAAAGGAGAAAAATGTATACTTCACAGATAGTATATTTTAATCCACAGGCTCATCTGAAAATCGAGATTGACACCAAGATGCCACATCTGCTAGCCATCAAAATCAAATTCCTGCCCAAGTTGTTTTCTTACAATTATTGAACAGGGACTATAACTTCATAAAAGATTTATTTAAGGGGCCAATTCATATCTATTTAAGTCAAATGGTTATTCGATGACTGCAGCCATCAAGATATTCCTGAGTATTAAATTATATATATATATATATATATATATATATATATATATATATAGTTTATTTTAGGATAAATTCTCTGTTATGAAAAAAATAAGCATTTCTTTTTAAAAGACTGAATGGGTCCTTTTTTTCCATCCAGTTAATATATAGACTTGGAGACTAAATTGATAGTAACTATCTCTCAGTGGTATTTCAGTAATAGAAAACACAATCAATGTCCAATTTAAACTGAAAAAACAGAATATACTGGTAACCCAAGTAGCCTACTTATACAATAAAAGCGCTTTTGATTTCCACAAGCTTACTAGTATATAAGTACAATGAATTCAGCTTTCCA
The DNA here is from genome assembly GCA_027563665.1 of Antrozous pallidus. Lineage (NCBI taxonomy): Eukaryota > Metazoa > Chordata > Mammalia > Chiroptera > Vespertilionidae > Antrozous > Antrozous pallidus. Next base: position 26,353,571 of record CM050526.1, on the reverse strand, counting down.
CTAGTAAAGGTTTTTCTTTTCTTCACAATGAGTAACTGGGGCATAATTATAACATATTAGCTAAATACTTTGTATTAATAATTATTGTCCCAAGGCATTAACATTTTCTACATTCCCCATATCTTTATACTTGCAAATATATAATGCTTCTATTTTTCTTTTCATATTTGTTTGAAAGTTGTTGTAACAACTATAATCACTTGAAATACTTTTTGATTGGAAGTGTTGGTGAACCCTCACATAACATTCTCTTCATCGGAGATTTGTTTCCAATCAAACACTTCATGGTGATGACTCTGAAATCTTCACAAGTATCTTGCCAAATAAGAGCATCGTATGTATTTAACTTAGACTATTGGCTGTCACCTAAATGTCACATATCCAAAAACAAACTCATCACATTCCCATACAAAATTGGTCTCTTCCAAGTTCCCAATTTAATTATGTACCAAGATTCTCTTTGTCACGTTTGGCCCTTGCATTAAATATTTATTGATCATTTACTAGGTGTTCAGCATTTTACTTGGTGCGCAATATACAATAACGAACAAATAAACATGGGCCTTGATCTGATGGAGCTCTAAAAAATAATCATAAATAAAGAAATCATGAAAAACAGGAATAAGTATCATGAAGAAAAAGTATTGACTGCTTTGAAAGACTAAGTCACAGTACAGACAAAGTACTCCCGAATACATAAAGAACGCCTACACTCAGCAAGAAAAAGGTCCATGAGCAATAGGAGTCTGTGAAACATGAGAAACAGTTGGGACAAAGGACTGAAATGCACTTAAACGTATAAACATATGCTTAGTTTCACTCTTAATAAGAGAAATACTGATTATACTATTATTAGGAGAAGTCATGGGCATCATGGTAGCACAGATGAAAAAGTAGTTTAATACACAGTGTAAAAAGCATTTGACATTTTGAGTGGAAGAAAGGAGGGGGGTTTATTCTTATTAAAGAATAATTTCAATATTCTGTAGAGTATTGAAATCATCAAGAGAGCTTAATAATTTCAATATTCTAAAGAATATGAAATTCATCACAGTGTAATTTTCACTTTATTTGCAGTCAGAACATATAATTCTATATGTAATGTTCCTCGATTGCAAGTTAAATAACATGAGAAAGTAACCTTGTGGAGTCTCAACTTTTTCATCTATCTTGCCTAGCTTATAGGGTTACCATGAGACTCTTATTAGATAATATATCACCATACAATGATATACAAAAGGAGACCATTACTTATAGTTATGAAGAGAACAATTACTCCTTTTAGTTATTGTTGTTGTTGTTATTTTTAATCCTCACCCAAGGATAGAGGCTATTTTTTCCCACTGACTCCTAGAGAGAATAGCAGGGAGAGAAGAAGGAGGAGGAGAGAAAAATGCTTACTGCTCTTAACTAGATCTTAGAGTTGTGTGTATAATTATAGGTCACATTAATACAAAAGAAAGATATAACACATAAAAAGGATTATGGCAAGTTAAATTCAGGCACAGTGGTTGTGTAGGTAAGATGTTTTGGAGATGGTGGAGTCCAATCTCCAGATTCCATCTCTCAATCTGATTTGGACTCTCACCCAAGCCTATCCATGAGAGAGCTGGTCAAAATCTCCCTCACACTTGTCCTGTTTCTCATCAGTGCCTCTGGATCCTTGCCTGCCTGGACCCTGGATCTGTCAGAAAGTCCACTCAACACTTTTTCTACTCACACTGGTTGAGTGCCTACTATCCGCGGCCTCACACATGGAATGGTGACCAGGCCCGGCACGGGGCCTCACACATGCATACGGGGCACACAGAAATAGTTGTTGACTGACTATGGAAATTTGCCTCCCGTGAAGGCTGATGGCTCACTGGATCCTGCACATACTTGAAATGTTCTTGTTCTTGTTACAAGCAAGGCCTTTGTACTCACCAGGGGAACTTTCTTATAAATATTTGCACAACTGTTATTTGTGGATTTTGACAACAGGGTAGTGGACGACCAACAGACATTCAACTTTAGAAATGCCGTCACAGACCAGATGAAATTAAATCAAGATCATTTATGTTTCCTACCCTCAGCATAAGTAATGTAACTTTAAATATCACTAGTTCCTAATCATGTAGCAATTTGCTGTTACCATTCTTGTCTAATTTTTTTTTAAGTGTGGTTATCTGAAAATCTATTAAGAATCTCACATTACTTAGAGTAAAATTTGAAAAATATAAAAACAAAACTTCTTTTGTCTTTAAGCAGAATTGTTTAGATTTTTATTAGATGTGTTTTCAAATGAACACCTTACGCCAGCAGAAATGGTGCTCCCTCTGTGCACCCTCCCCCCGCTGCCCTAGCAGACCTCATCTTCCCCTGCCCGGCTGGCACTTCTGTGGTTTGTACCACTTTCTATCACAGCGCTTATCACTCCTGCATGTAAAACATGAGTTCCTTGAGAGCAATGACTATATCTTATCTCTGTATCACTTTCTGATACACAAGATGGTCTTTGGTGCATAATAAATGTTCAAGCATGGTTTGTTGAATATTCACATTAAGACCCAGCTATTGATTTTGTTTTGTTTTGTTTTGTTTTGTTTAAGCCCAAATTCAACAGCCAATCCCTAGCAAAGAGGATGGGATTTTCCTCTTTTTTAAAAAAATCTTTATTGTTCAGTTTATTAATTACATTGTTCCCCCTTTTTTTTTCACCCTATAGTTCCCCTCCACCTGGTACCCATCCCACCCTCCGCCCTCACCCCCCTCCACTGTCCTCTCCCATAGTTGCATGATTTTTGCCCAGTCTCTTGCTGCACTTCTCACACCCCCTTTCTCCCCAAGAGTTGTCAGTCAATTCCCTCTCTATGTCCGGGATTCTGTTACATTCACCAGTTTATCCTGTTCATCAGCTTATTAATTCACTTGATTTTTAGATCATTTGTTGATAGATGTGTATTTGTTGTTCCTAATTTACACTTTCATCTTTTTCTTCTTCCTCTTCTTAAAGAATATCTTTCAGCATTTCATATAATATTGGTTTGGTGGTGATGAACTCCTTTAGCTTTTTCTTGTCTGCGAAGCACGTTATCTGACCTTCAATTCTGAATGATAGCTTTGCTGGATAGAGTAATCTTGGTTGTAGATTCTTGCTGTTCATCACTTTGAATATTTCTTGCCACTCCCGTCTGGCCTGCATCGTTTCTGTTGAGAAATCTGCTGACAATCATATGGGTGCTCCCTTATAGGTAACCATCTGTTTTTCTCTTGCTGCTTTTAATATTCTCTGTCTTTTGCTCTTGGCATTTTAATTATGATGTGCCTTGGTGTGGTCCTCTTAGGGTTCCTATATATTGGGGTTCGGTGCGCTTCTTTGACTCCTAAGTCAATTTCTTTCACCAGGTGTGGGAAGTTTTAGGTCACTATTTCTTCAAATAGGTTTTCATTGTCTTGCTCTCTCTCTTTTTCTGGCACCCCTATAATTCGGATGTTGGTATGCTTGAGGTTGTCCCAGAGGCCCCTTACACTATCTTCAATTTTTTGGATTCTTTTGGTTTCTTGCTTTTCCAGCTGAGTGGATTTTCCCTCTTTGTATTTCAAATCTTTAACTTGGTTCTTGGGGTGCTCCAGAGCACTTTTAGGTCTTTGTATAATATTTTTAATTTCAGTCAGTGTATGCTTAATTTCTGGTTGGTCCTTTTTCATATCCCTGAGAGTCTCCTTCATATCCTTGAGGGTCTCCTTCATTTCCTTGTAGGACTCATTCATTTCCTTTGCAGTCTTGCTTAATTCCTTATAGGCCTCGACCTTTTGTTGGAGTCTCTTGAAAAACCCTATAACCGTGGTTTTGAATTCCATGTCCAGTCGTTTTTTCCCTCCATTTCTTTCACATCTGATTTCTTTCCATGTCTCTGCACAGTGGCTGCTTCCCTGAGTTGGTCAATCAGCTTTGTGTGGTAGACTTCCTACTAGGGACAGTGGCTCAGCCTCCCCAGTTACCTGAGGTGGATATGGGCTGCACAGTCTTGCTGAAGTTAAGCTCAGGTTAATTGTTGTTAGCACTTGGAGGGGTTGACCTCTAGGCCAATTGTCTGTGAAGTTCAGCTGTGCTCAGGTTGGATGGGCGGAGTCTCCAGGCCAAGCAGACAGCGTCAGCTCCGCCCTATGCGGCCCCAGGGACTCTGTGTTGGTGGCAATGGCTGCCAGCACCTCTGAGAGAGAGCCACTGCCAAGCTCCACTGGCTGCTGGGGAATTCAGACTCTCCCCAAATGAGTCTGCACGCCCAATGTCTCACCCAGGGTTGTAAAACAAAGCAGACTGACGGTTTCCCGAATGAGAGGGCAAGTCGCAGAGCGCTCTCTGCGCGGTCACGAAGCTGAGCTGTTCGCGCAAGCTGCCTTCTCCGCAAGCCAGCAGACCCCTGCAGCACCCGATCTTCGGCGAGCCCTCCCACTGTCCAGTTTTCACCCCTTATGATAGTGGGTTCCCTGGACTTCGCCCAGAGCTGGAGAATCAGTTCAGTGGGACCTCTTTGACTCCCCATTCGAGAAAACTGGCCGGTTTTCAGCCGCCTGCCCTCTCCACTGGCGCGCGCTCCAAACCTCTCTCTGCGCGAATCTTTCAACGCTGTCCGCCGCCGCTCCTCCGAGTCACAGTGTCTTATTTTCACTTTTATTTGTGGAATTTTCACTCGGCCAGCTTCCTGGTGATTCTGGAAGGTGTTTGTTCTTTCGTTAAGTTGTAGTATTAAAATTGCTGAGCATGATGGCAAGATAGGTGTTTTACCTATGCCGCCATCTTGGTTCCCCTCCCCAGCTATTGTTTTAAAAAAGCAGTATTGCTGGGAGAAAAGTAGAGAAAATGTGGCATATCAGGACTGCTTTCAGGTGACAGTGACAGACTACCCAGCTGGGCGGTGAACAAACACGAGTTTATAGCTAAGGAGCCTGGATCTTGCTCAATAATAACATCAAGGCCCGGGTTCTTTCGATCTTTCTGCTCTAGCATCCTTAGTGTCACCCCCATTTGCAGAAATGCCTCCAGGGCCACAGACATCATATCATACTGGAGGCAGGAGGAGGAAAATGAGGCGGTTTCAGCTCCATGTGTTCTTATCCATTACTTAAAAACTTGCAAAATAAACTGATAAATAAAACAGGTCCAGAGACATAGAAGCATGGAACAGACTGATGAATCTCAGAGTGAAGGTGGGGCTGGGATGGTGGGTGGGGTGAGATTAACTGGGAAACATATGCATATATGCATAGCCCAAGGACACAGACAATAATGTGGTGAAGGCCTGGGAGGGGCGGATGTGAGGTAGAAGGGGTCAATGGGGAAAAAAGAGGGCTCATCTGTAATACTTTCAACAAAAGATAAATTTTTTAAAAAAGTTCCTAAGCAGACTGTCCTTCACATCTCATTGGTCAGAAATGGAGGAGGCAGAAAAAGCAAACGTCTGACTTTACAGTTTGAAATGTGACAGACGTGGCAGGGCAAACACTGAGTCTGCCATAGATGCCATAAACAGTCAGACAATAGGACGACAATAATTAAGATATTAAGGCACCAGGCTTGTTAGGATGAGTGTGTCTGAGATCTTGAGGACCCTAGAGCATCAGTGCAAATGGAGATAGAGCTACTAATTCATGTTGAGATATGTCCTCAAGACTATGGTTGCTTACAGCTGGCTAAATAATGAGATGTCTGTTTCAATCTTGCATCTTATAATTCTCAGAGTGCTTCTAAAATTATGACAGTCTACCTTTATCTCCCATGAACCCGAACTTCCTTTTGGTTCCATTACTGCCATTCAAAACTTCTCGGAGCCAAATGCTATATTCTCTATAAATGTTTTCCTGATTTGAAAACATTTTCCCTCTGTTAGTACCATTCATACAATATGTAATATCTTCCATTTCACTTGTGATAATTTGCACAATTATTTTATTCCCCTCTTCCAGAAGATTGCTAACTCCTTGAGGCTATTGAGCTTCCTCAGACAAACTTGGATCCAATATAGCATTTTCTTTTCTTGATTTTTTAAAGGAAGAGAAGGAAGGGAGAGAGCAGGAGATAAAAATTGATGTGAGAAACATCGATTATCTGCCTTTTTCATGCACTTCCACTGGGGATCGAACCCACAACTTGGGCGTGTGCTCTGACCGAGAATGGAACCGGCAACCTGGGACGACACTTAACCTAACCAAGCCAGGGCCAAAATAGCATTTTCTGAATTAAATCTTTAAGTCATGCCCTTCAATTTGCTTACTCGTACTCTTAGTGTTGGATGGAAGGAAATAGAAGGGAAGATGAGGAAACAGAAGAAAAACAAAGCCACTGCTTGCCTGTGGTGATGGCAAAAACTAGATCAAAAGTTTCCATTCTGGGTTGAGAATGGCATTCCCTCTGTGTGCAAGGGCTAGAAAATAGTGCCTCCACTAAGCTGATGGAACTCTAAGGGCATGGAGCTTACAAGACTAGTGGTCCCACAAAATATGAAAAAGGCACTCCTTACTCTAGGAAACATGGGCCTGTATAGGAGTATGCATTTGGGTTGTATTTCAGCCCCAAAATATATCCAGTTGTCAATTTTTACTAGGTCAAAGTCTTTCCTTGGTTGATTAATCCTCTAATTAGAATTCTGTATTTTTTTTTTTTTAAGAAACCACACTCAGAATGCATAAGATGCCAGTTCCAGTTTCGGTTTCTTTAAAATGGACTGAGAATTAAGAACAGTTATGAAGCAATCCAAGAGCTGAAATCTTACAGGCTTTTATAATTTCCCCCAGAATCATTTACACATGATTCCCTCACATCTGATCAGTAGCATGATTAGCTCACCTTTATGAAATCTCTCTAAAGCATTCAACTTACTTTTTTTGTAAAAACACCTTTTTCTTTCCCCATTCACATTTCATCAACTTACAAATTATACAATTACTTTATATGGCAAGTACAACTGGCACGAATCAAGTGCAACCAACTCTGAGAATAAACTTTAACTGATGGCAGCTAAGTGCATGGCAGTTCCAGAGACAGGCTGTTGGGAGCAGACATCATCCACGCACAGCAGTTTGTTTTATTAGAGAGAATGGAGTGAGTTAGTTAACTTGGTTGAGATAGTTTTTATTTTTTCGAGAAAGTGGTTCTAAAAAATAAAAAAGATATGGAGTCTTTTGTAATTATTGAGAGTCATTTAAAAAAATTGTACTAACTACCCTGACGATTACTTATTCAGAAGCATGCTTTTAAAACCATTCAGTTTCTCTTTCCATTGATCTGTCTGACCAGTTGCTTTAAGTCTGATTTCTTTTTTCTCTATGGGCCTCTAGATAGGGTACAATCTTGGATCCCTCCAAGACTTTCAGAGCTCAAAAAACCTATATATGCTATGATTCTCAAATTTGGCCAGCCAAGCCCTTTTTTTTTCTGACTTCAGACTAATATAAGCAACTTCCCAATAGCATCTCCACTTAGATGTTTCACAGGCAAATTTCCGCAAAAATAAATTTTATTTCTCCAAAGCTTATCCTCCCTGCAATCTTCCCCATCTCACTAAATAGGTCTATTCTGGCTCCTTTCATGCCCTGGGGCAGGCAGCCACTGGCCTCTGCCTGGAATGCTGTCTTCTTGTGCCATGTGGCTAGCTCCTAGTCACCTGTGAAGTCTTGCAGCTTACAAAGCAGACAGACAATCCTGAGCGCCCCTCCGTTTCTATCAGAGCAGGTGCACGCTCGCCATCAGCCACAGCACCACCATCAGCCACAGCACTTGCTAAGCTAGAAATCACACATCTATTGATTTTCCTGTTTATGGTTTGTTTTCCCAACTAAACCATAAGCTCTTTGAGAACAGACTCATGTCGCATTCAACCCTGTCTACTATGAACCTAGCAAATGCCTGACATATAGTAGGTTCTCAAGATTGTTTGCTGAATAAATACATAACATTTTATTCTTGCTCTTTAGAACACTCACCATAATTTATAAGTAATTTATATGATTAAGCTTTTTAAGAAGTCCAATTACTCCCCCACCAAGTGTACCCCCAAAAGGCCATGCCTGTTTACTCCCCCAATCAATACCCAGTGTCTGACACATTGTTGGTACTAATCAGTATTTGCAGAAGAAAGGAAGGGAGGAAGGGCAGAAGAGATGTGACAGTGTGATTAAGAAAGAGAACAGACCATAAAGAAGAATGCTTCACAATAATACTTGGGGATTATGATAACAATTCATATACTTTCAATCCCTCAGTTGTTTTGCCATATAATGCAACCATCTGTCCTTGTGGAAATACAAAGTTTAGTAGATGAGTCAGTATTTCACTTGTAAGACAGATGCTGAACGCCATTTAGATCTAGCTGAAAGGATATTTTATTTTCTGATGATTAGTCCAGCCAATTTGGATAGACCTGTTTCTTTAAGGCACCTAATTCTTAAATGAGTGCTGTGATTTTTAGCCAAGGCCAGAGTGCTGCATGGGAAGGCTTGACTCTGTGATGTATGTTCAGTGAAAGAACCTGAACTCTATCCAGTTTCCTGACAGTGATGTTATAGCATAATTGTCACCCTAAGACCTCAGGTCAATATAAAAATATAAAGGGGCTACAAAGGAAAATTTCATAACTAGTCTTTTTTATACTAAGGATTAAACCAAGAAAAAGGTTATAGTACGGCTGAATCTGCCGTATCATTTATCAGTGGCAGAACTGGGCGGCTGTTTGCTTTCCAGAGTAAATACTTTTTTTTTTTTAAAGAGTGAGATTATAATGGTAGATTATTTGAAGAGAATAGATCGAAAATATTTGTTTAGCATAATAACAAATTTAGAGTTTCAGTTTCTGCCTACCAAGAATTCTAAGATTATATCAGACATAGAAATGAATTTCTGTATGTAGACAAAAAGCATATTATTAAAAAACAACTTAAGAGTGAGTCTTTAAATATTTACCTCCTGAGAAACTTCCCTCTAGAAAGATTATTAATTATAGCTAGCTTATTAGCTCATCTGCATTATAATAGTACCATTTACTTGTTTTTCATTAATAAAAGGTTTTGATTAAAAACTGTACACAGTGCCTCTATGTAGCTGACTCATATTTTATGATTAGTGGTAGGTGAGCAGAGGGAATACAGAGGTTTTGTACAGGAAATACTACAGAGTCTGGAAATCTAGGTCACATAACACAGCACAGTTATAACAGAAGAGCACAGAAACCCAATGTTTGCTTGTCTTCTACTCAAATAAGAAAATCAAGTTTAAACAACAATTAACGATTAAATGCTTTGTAATTATACTTGGTTAACGTACATTTTAATTAGTTATAACCATAATTATACTTCTTGACCTCTTCACAGTCTTAACGTGCTACCTTCATATTCAAGGACGCTTATATGCAATGTGTGCTGAGAGCAACCACTAGACAGAAAGCCAGATAATAAAATGTGTGCTTGTGTGAAACCTTTTATCTGGAAATCTCAAAACTGTTTCAAACACCAACTAAATCTCCGAAGCATCTTAGGCAGTGGAGTTGAGATGGGGAAATTTGACATGTCACGTAAGTCAACAAGATTTTTATGCCTTTATTCTTGGACTGTGTTTATGGTAAACATATATGTGTGTGCTATGATCTAGGCACTGATGGTCTTTGGAAATGACACAAACACAATAAAATACTTTGTCAATAAAATATTTAAGCTATGTTCTCAAATGCAAATATACTCCCCAGTAATGTTTTGAGAACATTTATCAGGTCTTTGGAAAATGGTAATATTTCCCTTTGAGCATTTAAAAAATTATGTTTATAAATGTGTATGTTTCATGAAACTTTTAGTCCTTGAGAGAGAAGTAGCTCAGATGTTTTCACTTAAATATAATGAGTCAAACAAGGCATTATTTTCTGAATTTGTCTTTTTTTAATATATTTTTATTGATTCCAAAGAGGGAGAGAGAGAGAGAGAGGGAGAGAGAGAGAAACATCAATGATGAGAAGAATCATTTGATCGGCTGCTTCCTGCACCCCTTCCCACAACACTGGGAATAGAGCCCGCAACCTGGGCATGTGCCCTTGGCCAGAATCTAACCAAGGATCCTTCAGTTTGCAGGTCGACGCTCTAACTACTAAGACAAACAGGCTAGGACAATAAATAACTTTTTTTTTTTAAAAAAAACTGATTGGTATAGAGAGTCAAATATTCCAGGGAACAGCTTATCCTATATAATAAAAGGGTAATATGTAAATTGACCAAATGGCGGAACAACCAGTCCCTATGATGTGCATTGACCGCCAAGAGGCAGATGCTCAACGCAGGAGCTGCCCGCTGGTGGTTAGTGCACTCCCACAGGAGGAGCGCCACTCAGCCAGAAGCAGGTGAGCACAGGGGTGGTGGCAGGAGCCTCTCTCGCCTTTGAGGGCACACTAAGGAGCAGCAAGCAGGCGGGTGGTAAGGAGCGAGGGCTTCTGGACTGCAAGAAGGATGACTGACTGATGGTTTGGGCACGCCTAAGCCAGCAGGCGGACAGCCCCCGAGGGGTTCCAGGCTGCAAAAGGGCACAGGCTGGGCTGAGAGACACCAACTCCCCCTGAATGCATAAATTTTTGTGCACTGGGCCTCTACTTTTAATGTCATTGTGTCACTGTATTTTATGAAAGAGGAAACAAACAGTGGTTTCTACTCCAAAGAAAAAGAGGGGATAGTCAAAACTTTAGAAAAATATACAAACAAAATGTTCACTTCTATGTGTGAAGTAGTACATAATTAGTCATTCTTTAAAAGAAAACTTCAGAACGATGAGCTGGGTCAAGATGCCACACAAATGTGATGTTCCTCCTAAACTGACTCCTAAGAAGTGAGAACGCACAGAGAACCCGAGCCTGGCAGCTCTGCGGGCGGGATGAAGAGCATCCCGACTCTCGCTCCAATCTCTAGGAAGTCGTACTACATACTGACACATCTCCCTTACCTTGGATTGGAAAAGAGAGCTAGGTGATTTAACTATGCCCAGTGAATTGCATTTATATTTTTAAAAAGGGCCAATGTGTTTCCTAAGGAAGTCTCTGAAGGCTGATTTACTGCAAGGTACTCTGAAAACCTCACAGCAGTCTGTTTCCTTAAGTTAATGTCACTTCACCGTCTACTCGAGCCATAAAACAGTAGCATTTTCATGTTTAGAAAAACTCCCCAACCCAAAGCATAGCGCTGTACTTACAGAACCTTGTCAGTACCACCTTCAGATAGCAACCTCCATTGCAGCACCAGGACATAGCAAAGGTGTTTTCAGAAAAGGCTACAGTGGACAAAAACTTTGCTTAAAAAGAACGAATATTATAGAGACTTCACCTATTTTTTTTTCTGAGCCCCAAATATGGAAAGTATTAAGAGGCTGCCAAAACACTCAAAGTCAAGGGTGGCTGTGGGAAATAAAAGAATTATGACAGTCATATCCCAGGGGCCCATTGGGTCAACTGGAGAGAATTGAGAGCTTGGTTTTGTTTTCAATAATGGATCCATGGAGAAGAGTTGTATCTTTTATGACCAGGTTCTTTCTGCCTTGATGCTACTGGATCAATTATTTTTTTTAACATATATTTAATTGATTTTTTACAGAGAGAAAGGGAGATAGAGAGTTAGAAACATCAATGAGAGAAAAACATTGAAATCAGCTATCTCCTGCAGACCCCTTACTGGGGATGTGCCTGTAATCAAGGTACATGGCCTAGACCAGAACCAAACCTGGGACCGTTTAGTCCACAAGCTGACACTCTATCCTCCGAGCCAAAATGGCTAGGGCATGGACCAATTATTTTAACCAAGAGGCCAACAAGGCCATCTTTCTTAATCTCCCTTTTCGTTAAGGACACTAAAAAGAAATGCTAACCACTTACTGAAGGAATCAATGGAAGACTGTTTTCTCTTGGGTCCTCTATTACTTATGTAGTTCCCATTTAGCCTCATCTCAGCTCCGTTTTTGTCACAACAGCCTGCACACAGCACACACAGTTGCAATTACCCTAAGGGGCATATTACTGTTAACAGCCCATCCAGTGATTTGATTATCATTGCATGGTTAATGGCTTTTTAGGATAATAACACTGATACAGACAACCAAGAGATTTAGTTAATTTATGATCCTTTTTTTCTCAGAACAGATCCAGGTCATATCTGACATTAATGTGGGGACACAGTGCAATGCAACTTTAATGCCATTGTGGACAAGTATAATCCTTAACTGGGCTCCTCAGTGGCTCCTGTTAGCCCAGTCTCTAGCAATGAGGGTGGCTCCCAACCTAGATGACATCTGTAAACAGTATCTGCATATCCAGACAAGTGAAAAAGGTACAGAATGTGAGGAGGGTGATAGATCAAATAACACGAGGAGTGCAAAGTCTTCCATACAGGTGCCAGCGCAGGGGGAACATAGAACAGGCAAGACTGGAAAGGTAGAGTCTGGGATGACCTGCACTGCAGACTAGCTTTTAGGCAAATAAGCTTATACAAGAACTAGGTACCCGGTGCACGAAATTCGTGCACTGGGGGTGGGAGGTCCCTCAACCCAATCTGCCCCCTCTCACATACTGGAACCCTCAGGGGATGTCCAATTGATAGTTCACCCCCAGCCTGCCCAAGGCCTAAAGCCTCTAGCAAGGCTTTAGGCCTTGGGCACCCAGCCATCGCCCTGCTGAGCTCAGCCCCGGGTGCCTGTGACCACCCGGCCCCGGGGGCTGGGCGCTTGCCGCCACCACCACCACCAGTTCATTTCCACCCCCGGGGCACTGGAGTCAGTTGGCCCCACCCCCACTCCTGATTGGCTGGTAGCATAGCCAATCAGGAGCGAAGGTACTGTCAAATTTGCATGTTTCTCTTTTATTATATAGGATTAGTTGTTCCTACATTTTACAGGTGAGAAGGCCAAGGCACAGAGATTATGAAACTCATCAAGTTCATGTTGTTTATAAGAGGCGGCGGTGGGATTTTAAACCCAGGCAAACTGAGTCTTGAGTCCATGCTGTGGGCCACTATACTCCTTCTCCTGTTACATAGAAACAACACAAAAGTTTTTAAAAACTGAAATAAAAAATTGAAAGAAATTAAGTCATAATGTAAACAATGATTGTCCCTTAGTGGTGAATTATAGGGAATTTTTCCTGCTTATCCACTTTTCAGATCTTTTCAAAAGTAACAAAAATAAAGTTGAACACATTTTTGTCAGCAGACAATAAAATAAATATAAGGTGTTCCCTCAAATGTATACACACACTTTGAATAATTATAAACATAGTGTTTATTAAAATACATTTCATTTTCAAAATTGACTATCAGCTATGACAGTGTGCACACATTTTTTTGGAGATACCCTGTATGGTGCTGGCCTAAGTAACATTTTCCCTTATATCTCAGCACTTCTCAATTTAGAAAAAAACTGTGCACACACTTAAATGACACGTTGTTGAGAGTTATCAGAGCACCTTGCATCCCTCACGAGAAAGTCACAGAAATCTGGGCACAGGCGGGAATTTGTTCAAGTTAAGTAACATCTACCATATGTTATAGGATCGGTATACATGCAGCTCAACTTCCTAGACCTTTTTTCCTTAATCCTACACCTTTTAAACCAGAGTTACATAACTGACATTTACAAAATGACCAGAAGGTCTAAGAGATATAGAAATGCCTTACGAAACACGGAAGAAACATTAAACTAGCATCCAGGCAGCGGTGGGTAAAATGTATGTCTGCCCTCACCGATCTATGGAAGCATCTCTCTCAAAGGCCACAAATGCTCACAATCACAGCCAATTTGTTTCTCATGTGTTGTCCTCTGGTGACCAGCATTTGGCGCTCCTTACCACCCCTGCCATGAAATTCTCTTCTCCTTTGCCTTCATTTTTTAACCTCCCAATAATCTACTTTCATTTCTGCTCCTTGCATCCTGACTGCTCTCCATCTGGCCCCTCTTCCTCTGAGCTGTCGCCACGGGACTTCTCCTCTTCCTGATACATCCCTTTCTCTACAATATTTGGGCTTCAACTATCAGATCTACACGAATCATCCCCTAACCATCACCAATCCTGACCTCGCTCTCAATCTTCCTCTAAATGTTTATGAACTTGTCTGTCTTTTCTCCCAAATCTTTCTTTCTTTCTGGGTTACTTGTGACTTGGGTTGATTTTACCACCCTTTAGTTATCCAGGCTCAAAAATTCAGTGTTGTTTTTACTTCCCCTCTTTGTTTCTCTCTTCAATGGTTGTCCAGTCCTAGGCAATCTACCTCCAGGATCTTATTCATTTAGTTGTTCAATTAACAAACATTGAATCACTGAGGTAATAGATTATGGGGCTATAGTGGCAAGAAGACATGTGAGAACCTTGCATTCCTGTATTTTACTTTCTAGTGGTACAGAATGTAAAATACAGTCTCAGGTAGCAATCAGTGCTATAAGAAAAAAAACACAAATTAGAGTAGAGGAATCATGAGTGATACTTACTGATGAGGAGGTCTAGTAGTTCAGAGTGGCTGGGAAAAGCCTCTTTGAGAAGATGATGTGAGAACACAGATCAAGAATAAGTGAAAGAGTGAGTCTTATGAAGTTCTGAGGAAGGCCATTCCAGGGAGGTGGAGGGCAAGTAGAGAGGCAATGAGGTAGGAATGAGCTTGGCATGTCAACAACCACAGAAAGACTGATGTGGCCGGGGTAGTATAAGCAGGGAAGAGTGGCAGACAATAAGAACAGACAGCTAGTCAGGGCCAGGAATGAGGACCTCCTATGCCATAGTCAAGAGTTCAAATCTTATTCTAAGTGTGATGGGAAGTGGATGGAGAGTGTGGACTTGAGGAGTGATGTGGTCTGGTTTATGTATTAAAGACCACAGAGAATAGGCTGTATGGAGAAGTTATGGACATGGCCATTGAGCATCCCCACACTTTTTATCAATTCACTTTTTAGAAATAAAGGTTTCAATTCAACAGGTATGTAATTTCCTAATTCATAAATAATGACATTCGGAGCTGAAATGCTTTCATTTGCTTAGTTTAGATTAAAATAATACTTTGTTTCTGAAGTGAACAGTAAAAGCAACAGAGCATATATTTTCGCCCATTTCCTACTTATATGTTATGTAAATGAAACCAGATCTTTTGGGCGTTTTGTCATCAGTATGTCCAATAGGGTAATTAGGAATTAATTAGCAAAAGCATTTGTAAAGAATTCACAAATTGCTAGTAATGAGGTACAAAGTACCAGGCAGTCAATGCACCAAACAGGGATGAATAATGTTAAGACTGTTTCCACTAGGGGTCTACAGAGAAAGAAGTTGAAAATAAAATGAATAAAAGATAAAGGCATTTCAATTATTGTCAGGTTATAAAAGGTTTGCGCTCTTATGTGATGTGAAGATAGAAAATGGAGACAAAACAAATGAGTCCATTATGTTAGTATCATTTGGAATCAGACAATTAAGCTTTTAGCATCTGCCAACACTGAGTGTGTCTCCTATAAAACTAAACAGAGCTATGTAGATTTAAGAAGAAAACAAAAGAATTATGAAATAACCAGCATTCATATTAGGTCGGTAAGGTTCATCTATTTACAATATGTAATACACTCATCTCTGTGTTCTCAGGATTCATTCATTTGCTTCCCTGTGAACAAATAAATAAAGGTTATGCTTGTCTTTTTGTTCCCAGAAATCTAAGAAGGGAGAACACCACAGCAGGGACGGGTGTCTTTCCTTCTTTCTTACTGAATTTATGGGGGAGGTAACTAAAGAACAAATTCACTCATCAAACAGTCACATCACAGCACTGTGATAGGCTTTGGGGATGCTAAACTGAATCAGACAATATTACATGGTGAGGAGGGATAGCGGCTTTTCTCAGGAAGATTCACCCACAGTGTTTCCAACACAATCTTAACCTAGCTGTTTTCCCCAAACTTCCTCCAATTGGATAGAAAGGAAACAAAGAGATGGGCAAGGCAGAAGGGGGTCCTATCAGCAGAGCGTGAAGTTGCTTCACAAAGCTCATCAAACGTCTAAGAAGGTGATCTACACTAATGAAAGAGAAATATACAAATTGACTATCACTCCGTGATGCCTACCAGCAAATTAGGAGTATGCAAACTAACCCAAGAAAGATGGTGGTGGCCCCGCCCCCCAGCTGCTCTGGGTCTCTGGGCAGCATGCATGCATGCAGGTGCAGAGCAGCCGGATGGGGCGGGACACCTGCTATGAGGGGGAGGGCAAGGAGCAGAGGGAACTGCAGGAGTGGTACTCCAGCTGGCACGAAGACTGAAGGCTCTGGCCACAGCGAAGGCCTGGGTCCTGGGTGCCGGCAGCCAGAGGACGGAAGGCCTATTGTAGGACTCTTCGTGCAACAGGCCTCTAGTTTGTATATCAGAGGGAACTTTTTTCACCCAGGGAAACATTCTAGCCTTTCCAATCTCAAGGTCATTTTCTCAACTGGGAAGATACAGGCAAATGTCAATTTGTTTTTCACAAACATACCAGGCATTCTCCTGCCTCAGGGCCTTTGCACTTGCTGCTAGGACATTCTTCTATGAGATATCTCTATGGCTTATTCCTTCCTCTTAGGGGTGGAATGACTTTGAAAATATAGCTTACCGTAAAGGTTTGCAATGAACGGGTGGCTACTCATACCCATTCCTGGGCATTTCTACCTTCTATATAAGTTCAGCAACGCCTCCCTCTCCATATACAAGACTGCAATATGGGAGCCCTTGAGGCTGTCAGTTATACTTAAACTTCTCTATTATTTCAAACTTTATATTCCCGAAGTAAATGTGAGTTTAAGCTGGGTTTCTTATGCAAATGTAACTGCTACTTAAAGAGTGAAATGTTAGGAGAACTAAGATGGCGGCAAAGGCAAAACACCTATCTTGCCGTCATAATCAGCAATTTTAATACTACAACTTAACGAAGGAACAAACACCTTCCAGAATCACCAGAACGCTCGCCGAGTGAAAATTCCACAAATAAAAGTAAAGATAGGACACTGTGACCCGGAGGAGCGGCGGCGGACAGCGTTGAAAGATTCGCGCGCAGAGAGAGGTTTGGAGTGCGCGCCGCGGAGAGGGCGGGCGGCTGAAAACCGGCCAGTTTTCTCGAACGGGGAGACAGGGGCGTCCTACTGGGCTGATTCTCCAGCTCTGGGCGAAGTCCAGGGAACCCACTATCACACGGGGTGAAAACTGGACAGTGGGAGGGCACGCCGAAGCTCGGGTGCTGCCGGGTCTGCCGGCTTGTGGAGAAGGCAGCTCTCCCGCGAACAGCTCGGCTGCGTGACTGCGCAGAGAGCACACCGCGACTTGTCTCTCATTCGGAAAACCGTCAGACTGCTTTGTTTTACGACCCTGGGTGAGACATTGCGCATGCAAAGTCATTTGGGGACAGTCTGAATTCCCCGGCAGCCAGTGGAGCTCCACAGCGGCTCTCTCTCAGAGGTGCTGGCAGCCATTGCCCCCGGCACAGAGCCCCTGGGGCCGCATAGGGTGGAGCTAGCGCTGTCTGCTTGGCCCGGAGACTCCGCCCATCCAACCTCAGCACAGCTGAGCTTCACAGACAATTGGCCTGGAGGTCAAACCCTCCTAGGGCTAACAACAAAAAGCTGGGTTTAAATTCAAAAACACTGAATACAACCCATAAAGGATTGCAGTAAGAGTACCCACCTCAGGTAACTGGGGAGACTGAGCCACTGTCCCTTTGAGGATAGCTACCACATAAAGCAGCCACCATGCAGAGACATGGAAAGAAATCAGGTGTGAAAGAAATGGAGGAGAAAAGACGACAAGACATAGAGTTCAAAACCACGGTTATAAGGCTTTTCAAGAGGCTCCTACAAAAGGCCGATCAACTTAATGAGAATTACCAGGAAATAAACAAGACCAACCAGGAAATAAACAAGACCAACCAGCAAATGAATGAGATTTACAAGGAGATGAATTATACTTACAAAGAAATGAATGAGACCCTCAGGGAAATGTGCAAGACCTCTGAGGATACAAACCAGACCCTCACAGATAAAAAAAAGGACCAACTAGAAATCAAGCATACACAGGCTGAAATAAAAAATATTACACAAAGTCCTAAAAGCAGTCCAGAGGGCCACAAGAACCAAGTCAAAGATTTGAAATACAAAGAAGCAAAATCCACTCAGCTGGAAAAGCAAGAAACAAAAAGAATTCAGATAATTGAAGATAGTGTAAGGGGCCTCTGGGACAACCTCAAGCAAGCCAACATCCGAATTATTGGGGTGCCAGAAAAAGAGAGAGAGCAAGTTAATGAAAACCTACTTGAAGAAATAGTGACTGAAAACTTTCCCCACCTGGTGAAAGAAACTGACTTAAAAGCCCAAGAAGTACACAGAACCCCAAAATATAGGAATCTAAAGAGGACCACACCAAGACATATCATAATTAAAATGCCAAGAGCAAAAGATAAAGAGAGAATATTAAAAGCAGCAAGAGAAAAACAGTTGGTTACCTACAGGGGAACACCCATACGATTGTCAGCGGATTTCTCAACAGAAACGATGCAGGCCAGACGGGAGTGGCAAGAAATATTCAAAATAATGAAGAGCAAGAATCTACAACCAAGATTACTCTATCCAGCAAAGCTATCATTCAGAATTGAGGATCAGATAAAGTGCTTCGCAGATAAGAAAAAGCTAAAGGAGTTCATCACCACCAAACCAGTATTATATGAAATGCTGAAAGATATTCTTTAAGAAGAGGAAGAAGAAGAGTGTAATGTTAGTTTGCAATTGTTTTCAAGGTTTCAGCACATGGTTTCCTGTGTTTTCAGTGGAGTCATTTAACAATGATAGATGATCCAAATCTACATTAGTAGGAACCTTTCACCACCTCCCAAGGTTTCCAGCTCTCCTACTCCTCCAACAAAAAACAGGAAAGAAGAGAATCGTTTACCCTCAGACAAGGCTGCAAGGAAAAACTACTTCTTTTACATAATGACAATGAATGATGAAAATTATAATGATGATATATATTGAGTACCTACCAGATGTGAGTGACTTTATAAACATTATCTTTAATATGCTTGCTCTTCAGATGTATTATATTTAATTCTTGTAAGAACTCAATGAGCTAGTGATGTCTCCATGTTCAAAGATAAAGAAAATGAGACTCAGAGAACTTAGAGAAATCCCCAAATACAAATCTATTGGGTAACAGAGCTGTATTTGAACCTATACTATTCTGCCTCTCTACGAGTAAAAAATGAGTTTAACCAAAGAGCTTATCTGCATTACCAATGAACCCAGACAATAGTGCAGTGAAGGCCTGGGAGTGGGTAGGTGAGAACAGAGGGAACATCTGCAATACTTTCAACAATACTTAATTTATAAAAATAAATTTAAAAAATGAGTCTATTGTTTTGATGAAGATAGCATTTAGGGTACACAGAACTGATTTTTATGTAAAAACTACACACAATTTCACAAATGTTACTCCATGTTAGCCCATAATGTAATGAGCCAAGATGCTCATTCTTTCCATTTTATATAAATGGAGCGAAAGTGAGGTTGAGGAATTAACTCCAGATTTAAAAGATCTCATGCAAGAAGCAGGTTCTCTCACTGGGAGTGAATTTATGTTTACTTTAACTTTCATTAGCATTTGGGAGAAGAAATGAGAAATACCAATAGCATTGTGCAGCCCCAAGTCCTAATCATCTTAATCTAATTGGTAATGTTGGTTGGATAAGTTTATAAGGTCACACGTTTTTGAAAAAGATTTTTAAAAATTCAGTTCTTGATTCTGTATCTTTGGTTTTAAGGTCTATAACCTAGGCACATCTATTATTTCCCTTTTATGCAGGGTTTTGTAAATGATGCCAAGGGGAGTTTTTATTTCTTATTGTGAGGTTTCCATGATGCTTAACTTTTTTTTTTTTTTACTTTTAAAAGATGGTTTAAATTTCAGAAGTAACAAATGCTCCCTCTAAAAAGAATATTCAAGACAAGTTTCTAATAAACACACACGCATACACACACAAAACAAACAGACAAACAAAAACAGGTACTCTGCCAATTTGACTTCCTGGAAAACTAGTGCTTCCGAGTCAGGTATCCTCGATACCTGATAAAAAACTGGAAAAGGTTTTTGAACCAATGAAAGCTGGTGCTTTATTCTGAAGATGTAAGTCTGGAAAACTACTTAAGATGAGGTAAATTTTGGTCAAAGGTTCTAATTAAAATAAAAAATGAACTCCAAACATAATTTTCTATTTACACAGTGCTTTACATTTTACAAAGCACTTTAATATAGTTCCCTTTATGCTTGAAACAATGTCATGAAGATTGTATTTCCACTTCAGAAACTTAGGTAACTAAGAAGTCACTGTATTTTACCACTAAGATACCGTTGAGTATAAGACCCCTCTCCCACCCCTTCCTGCCATGTTATATACTCCAAAGAGAAAAAAATATCCCAATTCTATTGTGATGTAATAACAAACTATATCCCCTAGACACCCACAGGACTCATCAGAAGATATGAGTTAGGGTTCTGGGGTTGTCTGCTCCAAGCCTGTGACTTAAGTACATCATTTAAGTTCTCTGAGCCTTGATCTTTTTCTATCCTTTAAATTAGAAATGATAATGCCTATCTCATAGGATTTATTGATGTGCAGATATATTGATGTAAAATAGTACTTTTAAACCTTCTGTAAAACTGATAAAATTTAAAAATCTTTTATCTCTATGATATTACAATTTCAAAATGTATTATTATATGTCCTAGTAATAGTCATTTTCTGTTGTTGAAGGCAGAAAGTTCTGGATCAAAATTGAACTCTTTCATCACATTAAATTATTGCTGGAGCTGTTACTGCACACAACGGCTCCCGCTGCTGTCTTTTCTGAGATGAGCTGCTGCTACTTTGTCTGCTTTTGATCTCTGGAGAACACTCATCCCATTAACCCCCCAAATTTACTCCGTTTGGATGAGAACACCCTCAGTCCTTGAAAGACAAATATTTATTTCTGGTATCATTTACATTTTGCTTGTTCAGATAGTTACAGGACTGTAGCGTGAACTACACTTTAGACATTCTGTTATTATAGTCGGTTCTAATTGTGGAAGAAACCGAAGTTCCATTTTTTGGAAGGCAGGTAATTTAACAGACTTTAATTACCATCAACGCCCTTCTGTAGTTTTTGAAGCAGCCCTTGTATTTTTTTTTCCTGCTTTTGTGTTAGAAATCATTTTATGTTGCGATCTGTTCATCATGTTAGTCCTAAGGTGTACAGGCTTTTACTAGATTAAATCTTAGACGCTGTCATCCTGCAATCCCCTTGACAATCATACTCCTGTCCTGTGGGAAGAATTAAGTACTGCTCATCTAGCCAAGCCTTCCTATGTTACAGCTGCTGGCAATCTATGTGATTAAAGTCTGGATCTGAAATACTTTCCTGGTAACAATTTCCATGAAAATGCATACCGTGCAGTAGCTCTGGGATCACAACTCACTAGAAATCTGTGTTGTGTGTACTAAATACAGGAAATATGGCGGCTTTATGATTTTATAACAAACTGTATTAAGTTTGCTTCGTATATACCGACAGAGAATAGCAGAGGATTAAAACAATTTCACCACTCAGGAATTTGTTCCATGAAAGATGCACATACGCAGTTGTTAATTAATGTGCCGAAGGAGTAATAGGAAAGCGTGAGGTCGGCTAAGATCTGTGATGACAACACAGCAATGTTTTGTGCATCTGGAGCCATGGGCCCCATATGCACAGGGATATCAAGTCTGAACATCAGTATTGAATTTCAGGTGTTCTAAACGCTATCCACTCACATTAGTAGATGTAAGGCTAATCTCTTTTATAGCCAGGAACATTTGCTCCTAGCTACTCCAAACCGAGCCCAAGCTACTACCCTCTCCCTTGTCGACCACTGCAGCAGCCAAGTAGTCTTCCTGCTTTCTTGACTCTTGCAGCTCTTACGGTCCAGTTTCAAAGAAATGCCTCAACAATCTTTTAAAATGTAGGTCAGGTCATATTACTCCTCCTGCTTAAAACCATCAATGGCTCCCATGACACAAAAGAAAATATGAACTCCTGAGGATGGTGTCCAAAGCCCTGTCTGACCCGGCTCCTCCCTCCACCTCCACCCTCTCTTGTCACGCTCCTGCTTGCTCCGATGTACAGATA
Organism: Antrozous pallidus; assembly: GCA_027563665.1. Lineage (NCBI taxonomy): Eukaryota > Metazoa > Chordata > Mammalia > Chiroptera > Vespertilionidae > Antrozous > Antrozous pallidus. Next base: position 26,331,389 of record CM050526.1, on the reverse strand, counting down.
CCTGGTTTTTGTCTGTCCTGCAACTATGTTAAGATGGCTCCTTCATCAGGGCTTTTGTGGTTGGCCTGAAAAGCTCTTCCCATAGATTTCCTCCAGGCGGGATCTTGGTTCCAATGCCACCCCTTTAAAGAGGAGTAACATCCCCACTTACACATCAGCCGGTTTTGTTATCTTTGTTATCAGTCATCAGTGTCTGGAATTGTTACTCTCTTATTTGCTAACTTGTTTGTCATCTCTGCCCTTAAGCAATGGGATGGCAAAAGCTTTGTTCATGCTGTTTCCAGTGCCTAGGTTAGGCGCCATCCCACTGCGGATGCTCAAGGAATAGTTCATGAAAGAATAAAGCAATGAATCTAAACGATTACATTTTCTTAAGTGATACAGTTTTCTGGAAATAAAATTGTACCAGAAAAGAAATTTCTGATTTTTCTCGAAGCTAATAATAATTTGCCCATTTAAAACAAAATTAAATAACCCAAGCATAGTTTCTTTCCCAGAAATCACCCAAGATTTAATCTGATATACTTTCTTAATGGAACATTACAGAAGTGACCTACTTTTAATTTGCAACGATACAGGATAATATATGAGCTTAGCATTTTCTTTTCTTTTGTTTTAAACATTTTAAAAAATATATTTTATTGATCCTTTACAGAGAGGAAGGAAGAGGGATAGAAAGTTAGAAACATTGGTGAGAGAGAAACATCGATCAGCCGTCTCCTGAACACCTCCCCCTGGGGATGTGCCTGCAACCAAGGTACATGCCGTTGACCAGAATCGAACATGGGACCCCCCAGCCGCAGGCCGACGCTCCATCCACTGAGCCAAATTGGTCAGAGCGAGTTTAGCATTTTCTTTAAACATTTACAGTGGCTATTATCTGGCTCTGAATAATCAAATCTCCAGAACAGGTCTGCCTTATAAAAACTAGTGGACTTGTCTCTCTAATGGCATCGGGATCATCTAAGCGATTCCCTGATGCTTGGAACACTCTCCTACAAGAAAGATACATAAACAGGCATAATTACTTTACGGAGAAGTAAATTTCATAATGCCCAAAGATATCTGACTCTCCCTTTGATAAATCCGTGTTAATAAAAATGATTTCTGGGGGAAATAAGAAAAGTAATGATGCTAGTTTGAGACCCAGAATAAGTACAATGAGAAAGTGCTTTCTCTAGTCTGAGTTTTGGATCTAAAAGAAAAGTTAGGAAGGCCTGCAAAGTACAGGCCTAAAACCTTTCCCCATCTGCCTAAATCACTTCCGATGAGCTACTACAGACCTTCTAGATTTAAAAGTTAAAATATTGCCAATTTCAGCCATGAACACCTGAATTGATGCAGGAGGCTCGCATAGACAAACATGAAATCAGACAGTCATTGCTGGGTAGGAGGAAAGTTCAGCCTTATTTTCAAATGGCTGAATAAGAATTATATACTTATGCAACCAATTTGTAATAGTTGAACATCCATATTTCTATTATAAGAAACGATGTGATAAAAATACTTAGGTATGCACTTTTATGCACATCTCTCATTTCCTTTGCAAAAAAAAAAAAAAAATTACTGGTGTGATTATTAAGTTAAAATATATGACCATTACAACATTTTTAAAACTTCCACAGAAACTTTTCAAATAGGCATTTCACAAGCTCCTGATATGCACTGTAAAACTGATTCCCAAGAATGTGGTGCCCAGTTACATCCCCGCCTGTGGTGGCTGAGAATATTCACTTTCACATTTAATAAGTGGCCAGGATTGGATGGCTCTAAATTGGGAGGATTTTTATTTCTTTAGTATGTAACATAGGAGCAATTTAAGAAAAGGCAGTGCATTCTCTCTGGACTCCTTGCTTCCTTGGCTCTGGTGTTGTTTGGGCCCTCGCAGGGGTAGAAACCTTTGCGCCAGCTGCTCATCTAAACTCAGCGAGCCTTGGAAGCTTAACAGCCCACCTGTCATTAGAGTTTCACCCTCTGTTTTGGTGCAGGGAGAGCTTCCTTTCTTGATTTCAATCTTTTAAACACACAAATGCAATTTTAAATGTCATTTCTAAGTATAAGAGCAGAATGGGAAGGTTTTGGCCTGAGATCACTACCATCTTGTTCCCAGTCTATTCTGAATCCCAACAGCTCTATTTTCTAGCTTTAGTATCATGGACTTTTTCCATCGTCACACATTGGGTATTTATGTATATATTTGTTTGGAAGAGCTTGGATAAAGTTGTGTGTGTGTGTGTGTGTGTGTGTCTGTGTGTGTCTGTGTGTGATGCATTTCTCTTTATAAAAGCTTGAATGCAGAGAGCTCTATCCTCAGAACTGGCTTTTGACCTCTGGAAGGATGTGGGGACCTTGGCTGCCCTGACATTCACCCAGTTGTTCAGGCTAGGGGCTGGCCAATATGCATTTACACTGTGTGTACAGGATGATGCAGAGGTCTGAAGGATGTGAGGGTCAGAGGTGGTGTGCAGAGCACTGTGGCACTAGGTGCAAAAGCCGCTGTGTGAACTCCCTTTACATTTAAAGCTTTCTGGATGCCGAGGGCATGTCAGATCTAAAATGTTTCTAGGCTGCCTAAAGGCCCAAGCCCTGGTAGGCCTTCTGCTTGACAGAATGTGTGTGAACCCTGAGAACTGCAACACTGCCATTGAGCCCAGCTGGTGTGGCTCAGTGGTCGAGTGTCAACCTATGAGCCAGGAGGTTACAGTTTGGTTCCCAGTCAGGGCACATGTCTGGGTTGGTGGCTCGATCCCCAGTGGGGGGCGTGTAGGATGTTTCTGTCTCCTCTCTCCTTCTCCTCTCCGAAATCAATAAAAAAAAAATATTTTTTTAAAAAATGCCATCGACTCACAAAGATCAGAGAGAAAAAAGAGTCTATCTACCTGCCAGACAGTTCCTGACTTTATTGCCCCTTCAAATTCAAATGCAGTATGGAATGCCCTCCTGCCAGGGTTCCTCATCACTGCTACTGTTGTGCCAGCAGGAGGAGGAACAAATTGGCCTTTTGTCTTTTCCTTCTAAGAGGTGCTACCTGCCCTGTACTGAAAAGACTTGGGGGTAGGGGGTCTGCCTGTAACTGCTGGTGCTTTTGAAGATTTTACCCTATTTGGATAATGCATTAATCATTTCCATGGGAATCTTGAAGGAAGGTAATGCCTGTGTTTATGCTACCAATTACTCAGGAAGTCAGGAAGTCCTCTTTTTATTAAAGACCTCCTCAGGGATTATCTAGCTAGATTCTTTTATTACGCATTTTTAAACTAGAACTGCCTCTTCCTGCTTTTGTTAGAATTAGTTTGTCCATCTAGATCTCAATAAAAAAAGATCATAGTTCAAAGCAAGTAGTTATTTTAAATAAAGGTTACATGAAAACATTCCAATAGTGACCATGTAAGTATTGATGGAGAACAATATAAGTACCCTGAAGGATTAAAAAAATGATTTAAAATGCCTATTCTATTTATATACTGTTTCAATGAAAGTAATGTAACAGAACAGGTCAACGTTTTCTTACAGTTAGCGATAAGCAACTAAAAGATGCTGACTCAGATATTTAGCTGCAGTTTCCTGTGATGACAACATTCTAACTCAAAATCCATAACAAAATTAAATGTTATATATTAAGAAAACCTCTCATCTTCCATATTTTTAAGAGTATCCAAATTGAAAGAAGCTTTAGGCAATAATTATTTAGGACTCTGCACAGAGAACAGATGCATTAAGTTAATTACTTTAAATAATAATGATAATGTGGTAGAGTTTAGCAGCTATGGTAATGTCCATTTATGAAGCCTCTTATATTACCAGGTGCTCTGTTAGCTATTTTACATGTATCTCATTTAATCCTCTAATCCTGCCACTTCTGATACAATCTCCACTTTTTATGTGAGGAAACAGGCCCTGAGATTAAGTAATGTGCACAAGACAGCTGGGGGACTTATTGGGGTGCTCTCTGGAGCATCTATCTCTAGGGGAACTCAGATTCTGAGGAGCTTTGTGGATTTAAACTGCTACCCCAGGCTGCCTCTATGATTCACAAACTTCTCCACTGCTCAAGGTATTCTGCTGAGGGCAGAGGGCCATCTCTGTTAGTCAGAAACACCCGAAAGTGAATGCAAAAACGATATAATTGCACAATTCCGGGAGAAGGACTTTCTCCAGATTTTAGTGTATCCCACGATCCAAAAAAGGTTCACACTTGTCTTGTAGATATTCTTCGGAAGATTGTCCTTAAGCTCTCAGACCCAAGAAATCTTATCCTCATTTCCGAGGAAATCCCACAGTATTATATCTTAGAGTGTCCTTCTATTATGAAGAAAGTGGAGGCAATTACCCAAGTGAAAATTTCAGATTGTAACTTGAAATAACCAGATAGCCATGGCCAAGGAAATGAGGTGAGGGCTGAAGCTGAATTATCTACTTCATAGGAGTAAGTTTCTGTTTTTCATTGCACATGTAGAAAATGCTATTGTGTAAAGAGAAAGAAAAATGAGCTGATCTAAATTACTAAACTTAAAAAGATGTATCATATCAAAGTATTGGGAAAATATGCCAGCACTGGCAACAACTACATTCTAAAATAAAACAGAGAAACTATTTGCTAGTCTTAAAGTATGTATAATCTTGCAATGGATAAAAGGTACAAAGGGAATTTTTCACTTTCTTCAAAGAAGTTCTGCTGAATTTCAGACATTTTCTTTGAATAACCAGGTTTGACAAATATAAAGGTTAATGTTCGCAAGGTAATTAAAATGAATGATGGCAGTGTCACTGGGCTATGTCTGTGAAGGTGCTTCCCACCCTGTTTCCACTCCAACTTAAAAATGTCTGATATATAAAACTGTGAGCTTATGCATATATATTAGGAGTGGTTATTTTTTATCTCACCCCCTTAAAACCTTCAGGATTTCTTTATATAAAGAGTTCTTACAGGTTTTTTGAGATGTAATTTGATTTTTTTAAAAAGGTAATAGGTTATACAACATTTTTAAAAGCCCTACCGCATAAACTAAGCAGCTACTATTAGAGCCACCATTTCTAATCCTCTGTTAATAAACTATTGAAGGAAAAAGTTACCCCAAAGAATTTTGAACATTGCTCTCCACCAAGTCATGTCAAGCCATCTACTACGTACGACATAACTCAAAACTTATTATTTTAATACTTATTCAATGTAGAATTTTATCTGTATCTCTAAATACTTTTATCTCTATATACCTAGGCTATATCTGGTCCCCAGCACAGAAAAATGAAAAATGGCAAAGTGGAGAAATAGTGAAATGACAGTGGCCAGCACAAAAGCAATCGGCAGACTGACTGACATCAAGGGAAGAGACAGAAAAACAAACACGAAAGGAGTCCACAGGCAGAAGTGCCTGGAGATGGCAGGAGGGAAGGAGGGAAACGTCCAGTCATTCCAGCTTTCCCCCCCACACCCCCACCCCGCCCCGGACCTCCCGTCCTGTGAAATGCTGGAAGTTACTCCTAGCATGGCCCGCTTCTCTTTCTAGCTCCGTGGTGCCTCAGGCCCTGGCAAATCGCGCTTTTCCTAGAGAGGTGTTCTCCTGGCCTCGCTGAGGAGTAAATGCCTGAGTAAGCAGCCCTGAAGAGCAGGGAACTGGTTCAGCTCTTCGTCCGCCTTTAATTAATGACCTTGCTGGCTGCCCCACGGCCTAGTTTCCCTGCCTGTGATCCTGGGGATTTCCCGCGGCGCTGCTGAGCTCACCGCCACAGCATCTTGCCTTTCGCATTTACTGTGCTTTGGGGTCTTTGGCTCAGCTGGGTTGTACCTTCAATCTTATTCTATCTGATGTCTACATCTCTTTTTAATGTATTTGTTTGTTTGCCCCGGGGAAAGGGAGAGGGCGAGAGAAAGGAGAACCATCCATGTGAGAGGGGAACATTGATTGGTTGCCTCCCATAAGCACTCCAAGCAGGGATCAGACCCCACCCCGGCATGTGCCCAGAAAGGGAAAAGAGCCCAAGGCCTTTTGGTGTAGGAAACTGTACGCCAACCAACTGAGCCATGCCAGCAAGGGGTCCATTTATTTATATTGTTCAAAAATTCCTCTATGTTGACTCCACCCTTCCAGGTTTCCAGTGCTGTTAAGGACCTATTTTTATGCTTATTCTTCCACATCAAAGAGACTTTGGATGGAAGTAAAGACACATCTTAATTAACTGTCTTCTGTTGGAAGCCATTCTGGGCAGTTTAAGTAAAACAAATATTCTCCCCCTGTAACCAGTGCATTAAGATTTTTATCACTTAGCTATCAATGTTACTGTAGTCAAACTAACATTTCAACACAGTCAAACTGTCAAATTTGAAATTTTCTTTTGTTTTGTTAAATCAATTAACTTTAAAAAGTGAAAAAAAACTCTGAAAACTTACAGTCCATATCAAGTATGGCACGAACGGATTTAACGAGTTCCTTCGACTCCAGGGCCAGCGAGGCTGGGGTGTTCCGGCCATTCCTGCCCAGGGATGTAAGGGAAGTCTGAGAGGCCAGCAAGGCTCTTCTTTCACTGTGAGGGCAATAAAACAAAATTTGAAGTCATCACACAATAAATAGCATCTATCTTTGCTAAATTTTAATTCGTATTAGTTATACATTTGTATGGAAATATTTCCACATTTGGGAACATTGTCTTCTTATAGCCATAAATGAGGTAATTCACAGAAAACATTACTTCTGTTTTCAATTCTTGACTGTGTAATAAAAAGGCATATTTTAAAAAAAGGAATAGAAGGATGGCCCACCTCATAAATCATTTGTTGGGGTTTTTTAGTGAGTGCTTATATTATGCTAACATGATGTAGCCTTTTATTTCATTTTGTAAAAATTCAATTTAAGCTCATAAACAAAAACTTATTAAACATGCATCTACTATTACTTCTTATAATATTAACTATAACTTCAATATGTATATTTACTTGTGAAATTATCTCTTAAGCACTTCCATTTATTGCTCCTAAATATAACAGCCTAGAGCACTTACATTACTTAAAAAAATGCAAATGGCACCTGAATGCCATTTGATATAATTAAATGCATTTAGATATAATTTAAAAATGCAAGGGTTTATTTACTGCAAAAAGCCATTATGCTAAGCATAATTCTTAAGCATAATGGGATTAATTAACAAGGAAAGATTAAAGCATCAACTATTAAATTCAAATACAAAACCTTTATTTTGTGTTGAATGACCAAGACAAATATCTACCACGAAGATACAGTTTATTAAGAAGACTAACCCAGCTGGTGTGGCTCCTTGGTTGAGCAATGGCATATGAACCAGGAAGTAATGGTTCAATTCCCGGTCAGGGTATCTGCCTGAATTGCAGGCTCAATCCCCAATAGCGGGCATGCAGGAGGCAGCTGAGCAATGATTCTCATCATTGATGTTGCTCTCTCTTTCTCCTTCCTTTTCTGAAATTAATTTGTAAAATTCCTTAAAAACAAAAAGCTGATAAATATTCTATTGAGATCCTCCCCTTAGACCTGCCCTAAAAAAAAAAAAAAGACTGAACCAAATTTTGCTAGTGTTTAACTTTCCAAGATATGGTGAAACTTTATTTAATGTTACTTTTAAAATTTATCTTTTTTTTCATGAACTAGATTAAGGCAAGGAAAGACTGAATTATTATTCAGGGTCACAATGAGACCATGGGGGTGCGGGTAGAGGGCACACTTACAAGGGAAATCTGATTGCTGAGTATTTTAACATCCTTACTAAAAATAATTATCATGGAATTCACATAATTACCTGACATCATAAGCAGCATGGGTAACAACTAAAAATGTTAAATTTCTTCATTAGAAGAAATAAAACATGACAATAAATGAGTTTAAAAGTGTACCACTATAGGATTTCTAAATTCAGAAAAATGCTGTGGAAACCTAAAATATAATAAGAATACAGTGAATCATATTCACTTAGTAAACTGCTTTTTTCATGGCATAAGGTGGAATTTGCCTATGTTTCTGTAAGCATATATTGCTAGAAGTTGAATGCTAGTGTCAGCTACTATAAGATGAGGGGAAAAAATCTTTCTTTTGCATCATGTATCTAAATGACCATAAACTTGCAGTTTGAATTAAATAAATGTTATTAGTATGATTGTAGCTCCTAGTAAGAAACTTTCTATCAGAAACCAACTGTGTATAATAACAAAATCAAGGTGTATCTCCAAATACTAGTATATATTTTTAATGCATGTCTAGTGAATGCTGAAAATGCAAGAAATGGATAGCACGAGCATGTTTGATAAACTTCTGTTTGCCATAACAACTAATATGCTGGATCGAGAGTTACCTTTAGCAGTGACTAGGATAGTAACTTTCATTCATACATAGGATGCTTAATTTCTTTATGGAATTCAACTTTACAGTATGAGGTTACAATGATTTTCTAAGTATCTCCAGGAATTCCTTTCACAGAGAGGAGGTCAACGATGACATATCCTTGTATCTATTTCCACAAGACATTAAAGAACAGTATCGAATAGGAGTTACACAGCATCTTAAACTTAGAGACTTTTGTATTTTAGTCCCAATTATCAGATGAAAATGTAGTCAGGGGCTGTATTCTGTAGGAAGCACTCAAATATTCTTACCTTAAAGTTGATAATGGAGCACAATTATCAGAAAATACTTCTTGAATAGCCTGTCAACAAACAAAATAGCGAAGAAGATCTATTAAGTTTGATAGTTTTTTAAAATGTCTTTTCTTGCTTTATTAATATTCTTATTTCATGCTCCCTCCTTTCCCTCCCCCCCCCGCCTCAATTGATTAAAAGGGTACTTGTACTTTTGCCCCAGCTGCTCTGGCTCAATGGATTGAACATTGGCCTGTGTGTGAAGGGTCCCAGGTTTGACTCTAGACATGGGCACACGCCCTGGTTGCGGGCTCAATACCCAATTGGGGGTGAGCAGGAGGCAGCTGATAAATGGTTCCCTGTCATCACTTGATGTTTCTATCTTTCCCTCTCCCTTCCTCTCTGAAATCAATAAAAAATATATTTTTTAAAAAGATATTTCTGTTTTGTGGTGTTGGGGAGGATCAATTACAATATTATGTAATTCTACTTTGAAATATAACCACAGAATATTTCTTTATAACTAGTCAATATTTATCAAGAACTGTCTTAGGAAAGTATTCATTAACAAACAGTATACATTTGGGATCATGTCACTCTGTCTTAATAATATCTCTTAACAACCTGTATGTTAGCTGGTCTTTTCATTATCTAGGCAATTTAAATCTGGCTCTACGTATTGCTGTTTTGACCACAGAGACTGTTTCACCAGCCGCTGAACACTGATATTTATCTATATAGCTAAGTTGCCTATCCATTTCTTAAAATGGACATAAAGTAATGTAATAGACAATTTACCTCTACAAAATGAAGCAGCTTTTCAGTGGATGCCTCGAAAGTTTTTCGAGCCACTTCCGATTTTCTCAGTTGGCAGTCAAGCACTGTGATCCTCTTTCTTAACTCCTGAACACTTCCCTGGGTGGAGAGAGCAGAAAATGTCGTCTTAGCCCTTTTCCCGTCCCACAGGGGAGGCTCCTGCTTTAGCTTGTGTGAACTAGTACCTGACACTGCCGAATCATTTATTTTCTTTTTATTATTTGGGGCAGCACTTAAAAACAATGGCCCATTTAATAGTTAAAGTGCACACGGGTGCTGCAAATTTGATGAGATAAGCTCCATATAACTTTATTACTTCCTATAATGAATGATATTTAAATTAGTTTACAGTGTTGTTTTGTTTTGCAACATGGCTTACCAGATGCTGACAGAAACCCTACCAGTGTGGCAAAAGTAAAACTTCTGAAGATATACACCTGTGTTTACTATGACACAATGCAATAGGAAGCTGGGTGGGCAGGGAGGTAAGGGATTCCGTGGGCAGGGCAGGCGTCCATGCCGACAAGCAGCAGCAGTGCGGAGTGAACGCTGGAGTAAGAGTGACTGCAGAGTAATTTGCTCTGAGGGCCCATGCTGAGCTCTGGCAGCCTGCAGTGTGGGGTTCCATCAGGCACATATGGCAGGTGGGAGAACTCTAAAGGGTGAACTAGGAAGAAACAAACTCAAGGTGAACAGGGTTTTGACGTTGGCTCTGATGAGCAGATTTTAAAAAGTATCCCCTGTATAAATGCTAACCACAAGCAGGTTTAAGGTCAGAATTTATACTGCGTAAATTCATAAGCTGAAAATTTAGTTTAAATTGGTCCCAAGTTGGTAGAAGAAAACACAAAACTTCTCTGCAGGGGCATTTTCTACACTGAAATCTTAAGTAATTCACACATACATTGTATCAAAAGAACCTGGCCTCAGAAATAAGCTACCATAAGTGAAAAGTTCATTGAAGAAAACAAATTACAAGACAACAGACACTGGAGTGATTAGACATAGAATGTAAAGTAATACTTATTATGTTTTAAAACTTAAGAAGAAATTGAAAGCAAAATAAAGGGTTAAGAAATAGATCCAATGACATAAAAATCAATCTTAAAAAGTTAAAAAATGTAATCATAATTAAATTAGAAGTTCAATTTATGGGCTTACTATCCAACTACATACAGTTGAAAAGAGAATGGGTAAGCTGGAAGACAGAGGTAAAGAAGCTCTTTATAATAAAGCAGAAAGATAAAAATGGAAAACATAAAAGAAAGAGAAGAAGGAGAAAAGAAGATCTTGCATACATCCAACCTGAATTACACAAGAAAGTCCAAAAAGAATGAAAAATAGCTGAGAATAACACTTTATGGTTTAAAAAATGGCAAAGGACATTTTTCTTCAGGAGGCTCAATGAATCTAAATTAAGTCATGACTATTCATGGTCAAACTGCTGAACACTGACGATAAAGAGATCTTAAAGTCATCTACAAAAAACAATAGATTTCAAACAAATGACTGGTTGATGATTATTGCAGCCATTGAGAAAAAACACTGAAAAAATCCCAGGCAAACAAAAATGGAGAGAATTTATTACCAACAGATCCTCACTGGACAAATTTCTAAAAGCTGCACTTGAGAAGGAAAGAAAATGATTCTAGCAAGAAGGTCTAAGAAAGAAAGACTTGCACACAGAAAATGGCAAGCATGGTGGTCTACTAAACAAAGGTAGCAATCGTGTCTAAGTTATGGTGTTAAAAGTCAAGAAAGAACTAAAATAGTGACAAAAATAGAAATGAAGTATGAAGAGGTGATTGAATTTATTCCAGAAGAAGGGTGAAAGCTAGTGATTAGTTTTATATAATTTAAGTTAAGTAGAATGTTAAAATTTCTTAACTAATCATTATAAATTAGAAAAAGAGTATGTATCTTGTGAACCAGCAGGGGGAAAAATGGAATAGGAGTTGGAGAACACAGGAGAAATGTGAACCAATTAAAAAAAAAAAAAAGGATGAGGAGTAGGAAAAGAAGAAGGAAAGAGAGAGGGAAGGGAGAGGGGGTAAGAAGCTACAAATGAAAAACAAGAAGAGAACAGGAGACAATTAAAATGCACAAATTAAGAAGGTGGAAATGAAGCTAAGTGCATTAGCAAATAAAATAATGTAACTGAAACAATATTTCCAATTAAAGGTAAAAAATTATTAAAATGTGGGGGAGGGATTCAGCTACATGTTATTTAACACAGACACAATTAAAACATAGGGACATTGATAAGTTGCAAGTAAAAGGATGGAAAAAATACATAGGTAAATACTAATCAAAAGAAAGTCAGTGTAACTATTTTAATATGAATCAAAAAACAAGCACTAAGATGAAGAGATTACTAGATTAAAGAATCACAACATTTTCATAAAAGGTTGATAACATAATTCCAACCCTGTATATAACTAAAAGCATTACATCAAAAACATATAAAGAACATTAATCACAAGCTCCTATGTGTGTGATTTTAACACACTTCCCTGAAAAATGGATATAACTAGAAAACAATTGAGCCCCACAATTAATGACTCTGATCTACTGATCTAAAATAAAACTGCAGATTTTTTTCAAGCTTCCTTTGAATATTTGTATACACTGCCCACATAGTAAGTCACAAGACAACCATCAACATTTTATGTTGTTATTCTTCAGGCTAGATTCTCTGGCCACAATGCAATTAACCTTTCTGTGACTCAGTTATAACTATGTACATTATTCCCAAATTAATCTACATATTTAATACATTTTCAGTAAAAAGGCTATTTTTTTTGGTAGCATTTATAAATTGGGCCTACATATAAAAGATCAATGGGTCATGTAGCTGACACACTTAAAAAAAAACTAGGAAGGGTGAGTAGCTATCAAGATTTACTGTAAAAGATCAAGTAATAACACAGTGTATTATTTACACAGGAATATAAAAAAAAGACCAATAATGCCGAAACCGGTTTGGTTCAGTGGATAGAGCATCAGCCTGAGGACTGAAAGGTCCCAGGTTCGATTCCGGTCAAGGGCATGTACCTTGGTTGCGGGCACATCCTAGTAGGGGGTGTGCAAGAGGCAAATGATCGATGTCTCTCTCTCATCGATGTTTCTGACTTTCTATCCCTCTCCCTTCCTCTCTGTAAAAAAAAAAAAATCAATAAAATATATTTTAAATAAATAAATTTTTAAAAGACCAATAAAAAAGAATATAGAGAATCCTCCAAAAGATCCACACATGTGAAATCTTGATATATGACAGAGCTTATGTTGTAGGTCAATTAGGAAAGAAGAGGCTTTTGAGTAAATAATGCTAGCATGATTGGGTATTCATTTAGAAGGAAGAATAAAATGGATCCCAACATCTTACAATGCCATAAAACCAAAGACAGAAGGGTCAAATTTTGAAATTTCTAGAGGCAAATATAAAAAACTATCTTTATATCTTTGGGAGTGGAAGGACTTCTAAAAAGGCACATGAAGGGAAGACTGGTAAGTTTAATTACATGAAAATTAAGAACAGCTGTTCATTAACCAAAGGGTGTAAAAGCAGCCATAAATCCAGAAGATTTTATAACATATTAGAGGCCCGGTGCATGACATTCGTGCACTTGGGGGTGGGGGGGATAGGGAGAGGGTCCCTCAGCCCAGCCTGCACCCTTTAGCAGTCCAGGAGCCCTTGGGGGATGTCTGACTGCCGGCTTAGGCCCGATCCCCTGGGGAGCCAGCCTAAGTCAGCAAGTGGATATCCCAAGAGGGGTCCTGGGCTGCGAGAAGGCCCAGGCCATGCTGAGGGGCCCCTCTCCCCCTCGCCCCCAAGGGCAAGAATATGAGCCTCTAGTATAGGATAATATGTTATAGGTCTAGTAATCAGAACATATCATTACACGTCAATATAAAAAAGACAATTCAGTGGGAAAATGGCTAGAAGATATGAAGAGCCATTTCACATAGGAACAAAAATGCCTAATAAATACATAAACTCCACTGGCTATCTAGGGCTGTGGTCGAAGCCCTGGATTATAGCATTCAGGGGTATAAGTAACTCTGACATGGCTGTTTTCAAGCCACCAACCTGATGTCACTAACTATGGAGTTGAGATGTACATAATCAGTTCTCCTGAGCCAGTGCCAGCTGATCCCAGCACATACATCAGTAGCTTAAAGTCATTAGTAACCAGGGAAATGCAAATTAACCCACTATGATTAATTATCACACCTGACAGACTGATAAAATTAAAAGCAAAGAAAAAGTGTCAGCAGGGTGTGGAGTAAACGGTAATTCACATTCAACCAGTGGGAGTGAAAACTGGTTCAAACGCTTATAAATGCAATTGGGCATCATCTAGTAAAGTTGATTGTACACTCATCATTCAACCTAGTCATTCTGCTATGAACGGAAGAGAAACTGTTACACATGTAGAGCAGGACAACTATATCTATATCCATACCTCCGTATCCATACCTACACAAGAATGTCTTTGGTAACATTATTCATAATAGGAGAAAACAGAAACAATGGGTGGTACATCAAATACAGAATGGATAAATACTTTGTTGTATACCCATTCAATGGTACACAAGCAAAGCAATGAAAAGACAAACCTGCTATAATCTTTAAACAGACGAGTGACAAAAACATGTTGAGTGAAAAAAGCAAGGCAGAGTAACAAATACAACGTACTTCCTAGTTATGTAAAATCGATAAACAGACAAAACTCAACAGCAATTTTAGGGATTATATACATACATAGGTTGTAAAATTATCAAGAAAATGGTTAACACTAAATTCAGGAAAGTGGTTACTAAATTCAAACGCAGTTTTTTTCTGTTAACTATCTTGGGCCTTAGGCAAAATTGCTGAACTTTCGCACTTCCTCCAGTGCCTTAATCAAAAAACCAAAACCCACCACTAGACTCTCTCCTCCCGTCCCCACAAGACAAACTAGCACGTTTGGAAACAAAGGAGTGAAAACACTGTAATCAGTTAAAAGTTCAGTAATTCCAGGATGCCCGCGCTGTGTGTCCAGTGTTGACTAAGGCCCCGAACGAAGGAAGCTCACTGAATTAGGGGGGGCTGACTACTCACGGGGCCCCATCACGGCACGGCGCCCCGTGGCTGAGTCAGAGAAGAAAAGCGCTGACCTCGTTTAGGAGCGCAGCCGGAAAGAAAATGAAAACAGGATACAGGACTACGGCAAGGGAACCATGGCAACCAGAAGAGGGGACCGCTTTGCTTACTTTATTTTGGTCTGAATAATCAGCAAGCTGAGCCTTCAGCTCCGTGATCTCGGCCTCGAGCAGACGGATCACTTCTTCGTAGTCCGTTTCCATGCCGTGCGCCTGCCTCTGGGCCGCCTCCGCCAGGTGAAGCCGGCCGCGCAGGGCCCGGGTCTCCTCGATGACCGCTTTGGCTTCCTCAAGGTTTCAACGTGGATGTCATCGGGGGAAAAAATAAACAAACACACACACACACACACACACACACACACACACACACACGTAAAATTAGCTCAGTGGTTTAAGACAAAATATTTCCTTTCTCTGGAAGTTAGCATTCTAAAACTTAATATGTACATGGTCCCACATCTCGATTTGAAAATTAATACTCATGCTATTTTATGATGCAGAGTAGCTGCCTGATCTTGCTTTTTCCTTTGTTGGCTTCTGAGATGATTTTCAGTATGGGATCCCCAACTTGCCACACGTAGCATAACGTTTTGAAAGTAAGGAAAGCAGAGGAGAGCTGAAAACGACAAGCAGGAGAATAAGAACTGGTTCAGGAGATAACAAGAGTAAGCTTCCAGAAAACTCAGAAGTCCATGGTGAGGCTCATTCTGGGAAGTTCCTTGGAGACACATTGGATAATGCTGAGAGGCTTGTGGTGTGTGGGGCTTCTCCGGGGTTCAAGCCCCAGGAGACAAAGCCTACTCCTAGACACCAGTCTAACTCTACTTTTCTTTTTTCGATTTAAGCCAAAAGATAGAATTCAGTAGCAAAATATATAGTTATTTCGATAGGATGCAATGCTCACAAGACACACATTAAATGTGTTATGTCTCTGGTGATTCATGGGTCTTCTCTCATTTGACTCTTACAACATTAATGGGAGAAAGGCCTTATTTAAAAAAACCATTTCATCCATAATCAGTCAGAGGCTCAGGGAGGTTATGTCATCCAAGGACACAGAGAAGAGTCAGAATTTAAACCCTGTCTGCCTGACTCCAACCTTCAAGCTCAGTTCACCATTTTACTCTGCCACTGGATGATAAAAAATTAAAGCAAAAACAAACAACACTAGGTTAGCTCCATTCTCCATCTTAGGAAGAAGATGGGGTGGCCAACCACTTGCTCTCAAAATCTGCCTTGGTGCTGGGTCCACACCCGTCCGCCCCGGGCACCTTTCTAATTTAACATGGCAGGTCCTATACTGAAAACCATTTTTTTTTTTCTTTACTGGATGCACAAATCTTTCCTCTGCAATGGAATTTTTCCTGCTCCAATTGCCATGGCTACTTTAATGTTCTCAGAGCTATTATATTACAGGATGCTGATTTTGTTTGAGCCTAAATATGACTGAAGTGAGAGGAGGGCTGGGAATATGGATATGTTTGCAAGTATCAAATTTTCATTCAAGATGTATTTATTAAGTACTCACTTCATGTCAAGTTCTGTTTTAGGTACTGAGGATAGAGCACTGAATAAAATAGACAAAAAATCCTCTCTTCTGCCCCTCAGAATTTACACTCGAGTTTAAGGAGATAGTAAGTAGAGATTACCAGTGAAGATCTCATTGAAAAGACATCTGATGAGAGATGTGCAGGATGAATGGAGCCATGAAGATTTCCCAAGGGGGAGCTTTCTGGGCAGAGGGAACGATTTGTGCAAAGGCCCAGAGACTGGATTATGCCTTGCATGAGATCTTTTTTTCCATCCCTTTAACTTTTAGTCTGTGTATCTTTTGATCTGAGGTGGGTCTCCTGTAGACAGTATATGGGTTTTATTTTCTTCTTCTGATTGGAGCATTTAATTCATTTACATTTAAAGTGATTATTGATGACCTTCCGGACAAGGCCAGGGCTGCGAGGGAAGCCCGGGTCCCGGGTGCCCATGGTGGCCGGAGTGAAGCTCGGGTCCCGGGTGCCTGCAGTGGCCGGAGGAAAGCTCAGGTCCTGGGTGCTGGAGAAGCACGGGTCCTGGGTGTTGGAGGGAAGTCAGTGCCAGCAGCGGGGGAAGGAAGGCCTACTCTTGCATGTATTTCGTGATTCAGGCCTCTAGTTTCCTATAATGCTGGCTAACAAACTCATTTAGCTTTTTCTTGTCTGGGAAGTTCTTTATTTCTCCTATTTTAAATGATAGCCTTACTGGGTCAAGTAATCTTAATTATAGCTCCTTTTCATCACCTTAAATACTTCCTGCCATTCCCTTCTGGCCTATAGTATTTCTTTTGAGAAATCATCTGACAGTCTTATGGGAGTTCCCTTGTAGATAAGCATTTGTCTTTCACTTATTGCTTTTAAAACTCTGTCTTTGTCTTTAACTTTTGGCATTTTAATTATGTGTCTCAGTATGAGCCTCTTTGGGTTCATCATGTTTGAGTCTCTATACTTCCTGAACTTGCATTTTTTCCCCTTCATCAGATTAAGGAAGTTTTCAGTCATTATTTCTTCAAATAGGTTTTCCATCCCTTGCTCTCTCTCTTCTCCTTCTGGTACCCCTATAATGCACATAACTCAGTCACTGACACATCCCCTCCCTAACCCCCCACCAAGTTTGCCAGATCTCTGTACCCTGACCCAGGCAGCTGACTCCTCAGTTAGGAGCAAGTTTAACAAGGAGTCCAGTGGGTGGGGCTACTGCTGATGCTGCAGAGAGGAGAATGCTCCACCCACAAAAGATGGCATCTGCAGTGTGGGAGAGGAACTGGGCTTAGGGAACCTGGTGGCTGCTCCTTCAGCTCTCTCCCCAGAATCACAAGCCTAGTCTCTCTTCACACAGCTCTAGTCTACTCTACTGTCCATCTGAAGGGGCCCAGAGTGGGTGTCTGCAAATTAGACTGTGCCTTGGCCCTTTAAGAGGGCACCTGTGTCTCATAGATTTTGTCTCCCCCTGGTAGACAGAACCTCTGATTTTCACAGGCAGATATTTTCTGAGTGCCTTTGCCTGGCTCTAGTGCTCTGGGCTGGGGAGCCTGGCTTGAGATTGAGACTCCACGCCTCTGAGCGGGAGCCTTTTCAGATGCAATATCCCTCTGGAATTTCAGCTGTCACCAGAGGGAGTGGGGCCAGCCCTTTTCCTGTCTCTGCCCTTCCTACCAGTCTTGATGTGGTTCCTATAAATCCTTGGTTATAAGATCTCTCCAGCTCATCGTTAATTTGGTTATTCAGGTTGATTGCTCTATATTTTAGTTGTAATTCCAGTTTGGTCCTGGGAGAGGTGAGTATAACACCCACTTACTTGGCCACCATCTTGGTGAACTCCAAAAGAACTTCTATCTGGGGAAGTCTTGACACCGCTGAGCAGAAAGTGAGGCGAGAAAACAGTGTTCTGGGAGCTAGAGATAGCAGCAGGGTGCAGAATGGAGAGATGTGGCCAACATACCGCCTACTATACTTCTCAACTCACAAACTTTATTTTCTTGTTTTGTAAAGTAATTGTCTTACAATAAAAAAGTACTTTAAAAAAGAAATATCTGGGGGAAGAAAAGGATGTTTATCTAGTCATATCGGTCACATCTAGTTAGTTCAGCCCAGGTAATCAGAAGTCACCAGTGCTGCAGGTGAGTCAACTTCACGTCACACGGTTGCCGTGCGTACAGTACAGGCAGTAATAGCTGAGAGTAATGGCCGGGACTACTCTAAGTACTTCCCAAGGATCTACTCAGTTAATCTGCATGCTGCTGTGTGAGGTATGTCAATTATTATCTTTTCTTAATGGACAGGAAATTGAAACACAGAAAAGTTAAGTGACTTGACTTGCTCAGAATCACAAATGTAGTAAGTGGCTGAGCCAGGATCTGAACGCAGGCAGTCTAGTTACAAAGTTCATGCTCTCAGCTACTATACCATGATACCTCTCAAAAAATCACTTGCAGATGATAGCATCATCATCATCCATGAATTTAGGATGTGGCCATTACAATCTACTCAGAAACCTTTGAGGTGGTAATATTGGCCCCCATTTTCCATCCAATCAAGCTAGAAAAATATATATTTCACTGGCTAGAAAGAGGAAGACAGAGCATATTCCAAAGCTGCAACGAAGAGTAAGTAACTTGATAATCTGTCTCCACATTCATTTCATGCAGCTTTTATTCCTCTATAAAACAGCACTGTATGCTATGCGAAATAAGCCAGTCAGAGAGATAAGTATCACATGAACTCACTCAGATATGGAAATTATGAACAAAATAGATCCAGACACAGAAGCATATAACAGGCTGTGGAATCTCAAAGGGAAGGCAGGGGTGGGTGGGAAGAGATCAATAAAAGAACTTGTATGCATATATGCAAAACCCATGGACACAGACAATAGGATGGTGGAGGCCTAGGGTGGTGGAGGGCTAGAAGGGGTCAATGGGGATGGGGTGAAGGGGGAAAAGGGGACATATGTAATACTTTCAACAATAAGGATTTAAAAATAAATAAATTTTAAAAAGCAGCACTTCTTTTTGTTCAAAGAATGCTAGTTAATTAAATGAGGAATCTGGATGAATGGATACAGCCATTATAGCACAGCCATGGTAATATGGTGTAAAATGCAGCTGGGTGGTAAAAGATGCAGAGGTTTGATGCCAAATAAATTCATGGTAGTTCCTTTGTTAAAGGTATAACTGTCAGGTTGGTAGATGTGACCCCTTAGCAAAGTTCTAGCCCAGTTCCCACTGAATGGCTGCTTAGAAGATTAGTGCATGGAACTGATGACTCTTAGAGGAAGCCATAAAGAACAGACAGCAGCAGTGTGCTATACAGAATCACATCAATCTATTTCCTTTCCTCCTGGGCCAACTTCTAATAACTAACTAAAAGGCCTACTTTATCAGTAACGATTGAGGCAGAATTTTCCCAATACAACACCAAAAGCTTGAAATCCCAACAGGGTAAACACTCTAGCCAGTTCCTGGAGTCACTTTGTATGAGGTAAGGAGTAATTCAGTTAGGAAGTTAGAAAATAAAAGAGAAACTAGGATGTAATAGTAAATCAGAAAATACAACATAATCGACATAAGTATTACTCTTTTTAATAGTAAGTAGTATGAGCAAATATACTTCATACCGAATTATGAAGTCAAATCTCTGACTTACTTTGTGTGTGTGTGTGTGTGTGTGTGTGTATGAGTGTGTGTGTGTGTGTGTGAGAGAGAGAGAGAGAGAGAGAGAGAGAGAGAGAGAGAGAGAGAGAAACACTGTGGAAATGCTGTCCCATTATAAAATAAGGATGTTTTCCATCTCACAATTTCACAATGAATCTTCAGGGAAGACCAGCCCAAATTCTTCTTTGAAAACATATTTCACACTAATGAAAATCTTCATAGGCCTTTATCTTCATTTAATGTTCAGGAAATTGAAGCACAGAAAAGTTAAGGTCTTTGTTGACCTTAGCTATGTGATTGTGTTGAGACAAAAGACATTATAAACACACGAAGGGCAGTGGGAGTCCAGAAGGAAGACAACAGGGAGTGTGTTCTCCCCCACATCCTCCATAGAGCATATCTTCTCCACGAGGCATAAAATAATGATATAGAATAAAAAAAAAAAAAACATGAGCATTAGATGAGCTATGTCTAGGTCAGAATCTTAGGTCTGGGAATTTTTTCACATTCTGGTAGTGTAATTCTTTAAGACTCAGTTTGTTCATTTGTAGTATAGGAAACAACATACTTTATAGGGTCAAAACAACTCTCACAAGAGAGTTAAAGAAACCATTATGGTTCTTGTTAATAGTTTTTTTCCCGTTCCTCCGTACTGATTCTGAAAAATATACATAATCACTGATGCGATTAGAGAGCTAGACTAGATGACTTATTAAGGACTTTCCTGAGGCATTCCATTAGCAATACTGAAATTTAGAGAAGCTGTTTGCAAACGCAATGTGCATGTCTTCCTTAATGCTAGCAACAATCACGTAAAGTCTTCTCTTTTCTCGTTATGAGTTGGGACGGCACACTAATGTAAAGGAAAGCGCCTTCATGGCAGTTGCAGGTTTGTAATTAGGCTAGCACGTTGC
Organism: Antrozous pallidus; assembly: GCA_027563665.1. Lineage (NCBI taxonomy): Eukaryota > Metazoa > Chordata > Mammalia > Chiroptera > Vespertilionidae > Antrozous > Antrozous pallidus. The sequence continues at coordinate 26,310,736 of CM050526.1, read as the reverse complement.
ATCACTAATCTTAGAAGTTCTGTAATTTTTAAGCTAATCAGTAAATCTTTCAAAATGTCAATGGCTGACAGGAGAAAAGGGAGACTTCAAAGAGATATATGTTTTAGTGGAATGTAACTTACACTACCACGCTCAAAAGATTGCTTCTCTTATCAGCTTCCTACATTCACTCACGGGAAAACCATTCTTGACCTAAGACCCATTACAGCTTATGAAAAAGATTAGGGTTTACTACAGGAAGAGGGCTGTTGAAGGAAAAGGGTTTTAAAGCAAGTTATATCTAGTTTCCTCAACTTATGCATAGGTTTTAGTAAAATATGTATCATAGTCTTCTCAATGGGTGATCTCAAAGTAATTTGCAGATATTCATAAAGGGACCTGCAACTCATCCCTTAAGCATGGACACTCTTGGGGGAGAAAATTAATTCATAGAACTTTACCGAAGCCTCTGGAATATGCTTTCTCCTTTCCCTACACACATCAGGCCCACGACTCCACCTCCTCACTAACCAGTTACTAAGAACTGTGCAGGCTTCACTTATTATATATTTGCAGCCAATCCTTAATTTCCATTCTTACCATCACATTACTGATTCATGTCTTTACCAGCTCACACATAGATACTATGAAAATCACATACGTGACCCCCCTGTGTACTGTGCTCATCACTCTACTGTATTTTGTACACTTCTGAAGCACCAATTTCCCTGAAATATTGCTCAATACTACTTCAGGTAACAAGCCTAAGTACATTGGACATGACAAGGTGGTACATGACAAATACTTCATCCATTCCATACTTCAAGGTTCTCCACTACTTGTTCCAAACCAATCTTTGCAGCCTTAGCATATTCAAACCTCTTACATGACTCATGCATCCAAATGCACTAATTTACAATTTCCCCAGATTAAACTTTTCTTCCTCCACAATGCTTTCAAGCACATTATTCTTTCTATTAGGTATACACTTTCCCCCTTTTTCTTTATCTAATGCTCATCTATCCTTCAAAAACTACTTCATTTTACCTTCTCTAATCTTTCCAGACCACTTCATCTTAGTACTATGCTTTTCCCCTTTTATAATATCAGTAATCTATTAACAATTACATACTACTTAGTATCTCCTACTGCTATCTTGAACAGTCATTAAAATATAAATATTTTATTATGTAAGTTTCTAAAATGAAAGGGTCTTACCTGCTCAAGTTAGAATGCAGGCTGAGAGTTAAAAACCCTACCTAAAATGAACAGGCACTCCACTTAACATAAATATGAGATATAACAGTTGACACCAATGAAAATGACTATTTTGTTTTTCATGGACTACAATAACTGCCCTTGAGAACTTAATATTAAGTACAAAGCTTTCATAGGAAAGCTTTCCAAAAGGTTTCAACTCTATGGGAATATTAATAAAACTGTATTTCTTTTAAGTAATTGTAATAACAATCATAAAGCATGCTATGAATAACACCACATAATAATAAAGCAAATTATTTCACTAAATTCCTTTTATATACATAAATTCAACAAAAATCCTATTGTAGTATTTATCAAGCAAATGAAATTTTGGTAAAGCAATGAAGAGAAAAAATACCAAAGTTGAAAACAGGTAATTACACTTTATCGTGTTTAATAATTTTATTTCTTGTTTTCTCACTAAATAGATAAAAAATTTTAAAGATTTAAAAATTATGCACACTAGTATATATTTCCCTAAAATTTATATTTTTCAATCATAACTTAATAGAGTACATACTCTCAAAAGAATTATATAATCTTGAAGGTCCTTTCTGACCTCACTCATATTTCTGATTCAATAATTCATATGGTGGCACTAAATTTACGTGTAAAAATGATAGATATTTGGAAATCTAAGAAACAAAGATTATCTTTAGTTTGTATGAAAAAGCAAAGTGCTCACTTTGCAAAGAAAGATTTGGTTAAGCTTTTTGGAGGAAAAGGAGGTCAATCAAATTATAATTAGCTCTAATTAACCTTCCCAAGAATTGTCAACTTCTTAACCTGCAGCTGCCTCATTCTCCAAAAGGCACAAAATTGAGTTCTTCTTGTGAACATTAAAGAAAATCAGAGAAACAATTTTTAATCTTGGTTTAAAAACAGACATCCCTATTGAAAGACAGACACAGAAGTGCATCTATCTGGTAAATTTTACCACATGATCTTATTCACAATATAAGTATTAATTAGTTAAAACCTGCTTTGACAATATATTTAACCTTATACATATATTTTCCAGTTTAATGAAGGATGACATAAAATAAAAACCTGTTTTCCAACTTATTAAATTCTGGTAACAAATGTACCAAAAGGGACACCTATCTATATATATAAAAGTCTAAATGACGGTATGACCCAACAACTTGAACAACTGGTGGACTAATTGCTATGATGCTCATTGACCACCCGCAGGCAGATGCTCAACACAGGAGCTGCCCCCTGGTGGTCAGAGCACTCCCACAGCCAACCTCCCATGGCCTCTCCCCCCTCATAGGCCTCGATCATCAGCCAGGCCAAGAGACCCCACCTGTGTAGGAATTCACTCACTGGGTTTCAGTTTGTTAATGGTATTGGAAATTTCTTTTCATAATCAGTATTTAAACCCTATTCACCAAAGCCTGGTACAGCTCAAAGGCTATTTATAGAATTAATGTAAAGTTTGGGGTATAAGGCAGATCTTATTTCAAGACAGAAATCATTCTTTCTATAGTAACTTATAGAGGTTTAATCCAATCAGAATTACAATTTTATCAGATTTTGTTTTGAAGGTACTTGACCAACAGTTCTAAATTTGAATCTAGATATAATAAGACCTAAATAATAAAGATGATTCTTAAATGGATTTAGAAGAAAATAATCAGTGAGAACTGGTAAGCAAATGTAGAAAACCAACAACAACAAGGAGAAAGAAAGAAGGAAGGTGGGAAAAAGTTCAATAGTTGGAACTAGCCAAAAAAGAGTTAGATAAAACATTCACTCACCCAATAAGTATTTATTGACAATGCAACTGGAAAGACCTGATGCCCCAAACAGACCCTAGGTTATGTAAGAATTTAATCTATGATAATGGAGATACCACAAAACACTAAGTGGTTGCGACAACAAACTATTTGGGGAAAAGAAGTGTAAAGTGTTGACCTTCATCTCATACCATACACCCAATGAAGTAATTTCTAAGATGGGCTAAGTGAATACAAACATGGAAGAAAAACTAGCTAAAGATGTATGTGAACTATAGCTAAGAATGAACCTTAAGAAAAGTTTGAAAAAAGAAATCACAGATTTGATAACACAAAACACTTGTGCTTAAAAACTTTGAGAAAATTACAAAGTCAATTTGCATATAGATGAAAATATTAACAAAAGATTTTATAGAAATAGGGTTAATAACTGCAATAAAGAGATCTGACAAAATGATGTGGGGGGAAGGGGAAACAGGTATTAGTTAGTACAAGAGAAGGGAAGAAGAAAAAGTAGAAGAGGCAAGAGGATTCAAGATAACGTTAATAAGAGGCATATGAGATTGGCAGGACGTCACTAGCAATTATATCAGGAAAGCAACTGCCTTCAATAGTGAAGAATTGTGAGGAAATTCACAATATAATTTGAAACTGGTCACACACAATCTTTGGCAACTAACATGGATAACGACAAATCAAAGTATAATATTTTCTAAAAGGGTGATATATTTATGTAAATAAATTAGGTAGGTAGGACTAAAGAAGTCTTGTTTTTAATTCTAAAATAGCTTGTGAATATAAATCATGTAACACAATGTCAGAAGTCCCATACTGAAGTAAGAATACCAAAAGTGTTTCTCACATAGTAAGCTGCCAAGATAAGAATTTTATAGTATCAACTGCCTTATCACTACTTCCTCCTTGGGTAAAATTTACTAGTTTGTCAGCCAAATTAATATATATTGCTCTCACACACATATGTTTAAAATATGCCCTGAAAGGTGCTCTCCTAGCAACTGCCTAATGCAATTTTAGAGATTCATGTTTGTTTGTTTTTAAATAAGGAAAATTATAGGGAGTAATGCTTACTTTGGAATACAATCAGACCTGTGATGACTCATTAGCTATCAGGCACTTAGACTGAAATGCTGTGTAGAAAATGAAGGTTTTGCTCTATTTTTCTTTTATTCTTACTAGTCTAGTTGAGAACGCCTTGTAGAGAGAAAGTCTAGCTTTCTCAGTGCATCCATACAGAATAAGCATTGAATAAATGTTTCTTAAATTCTCTTGCAAAATATGTATGTTAAATCTCACTGATAATGAACCTTAAGAAAAGTTTTAAAAAAGAAGAAATCACAGAAGATAGACAACACAAGAACATATGTGTTTAAAACTCATCTCCCTTATAAGTTACTACAGGCATGCTTGAAACAATGGATTACAGAATGCTGAATGTTGTCCTGAAGCCAGAAAATAGTGGCTTATCATACCGAACCCACAACCCTACCATCAGTTCTAAGGAAGCCAACCAACTGCAGAAAATAGGTAAATCCAGTGAGTTCACCAGTGGCCCTCTGCAATGGAAACACAGGAACATTTTACTATAGTAACCTTTTAGAACAGAAAAGACAGACAAATCAAATATATGTATTTTTCTTCTTTTTTCCCCCCCTCTAAAGATGAGATTGACATCCTTGGCTGTTTACTAAACTGAAATACTACAAAAAGTTCAGATCAATAAAGAAGAAAATGTGCGAACTTCTATCAATTCTGAAAATTAGAGACTTAGTGTTTCTTTAATAAATGCACAGGAAACACAATCTCTGAAAGTGTAAAACCATGAATATGTCTTTAGTAATCACATATTATTGCTCTTATTAGAAGTAGAAGATTTATTCTATCCTTACAGTTGCCTTTGTTGCTTCATCCATAAGCCAAAATAGCTCCCATTCCAGCTGCAACAGCTATAACTGAGTTCATGTTCAACCTCAACGATCCACAGGGAACCCTGTGCCCACTGGACCTTAACTTTCTGCCTCAGGACTTCAAGCATTCAATCCAGCCTTTGCACAGGTGAGGCAAAATACAGCTGGGCTTATTTGAATCTAGAGAAGTTGCCAAACAAACAATTTCCCGTGTTTCTTCAGGGCAAAGACTGGTTCAGACAAGCTAACTATTCTGGCTTTGGACTGTTCACCAATTCATCGCTGCCTTAGGTCATAACACGATGCTGAAAAGAACTGTAAAAAAACAACCTAAGTGTGAGAGCAGGTTTTAGAAAGTTGTTGATCAAAGGAAGTTGTTAGAAGATGGTCCATGCCTGTTAAAAGCTGTTAAAACTTGAAGGAAAAAATAACAAGAAGTGTAACTTCATGGGAAATTGTGCTCATGATTTTAAACAGTGAAGTTGGGCTATTCTGTAAGGCATAAGAACTCCTAAAAATACTTAGTTTTCAGAGAACAGTGCAGCCAGTTGTGACATAACAGTCAGTATGTACTCTGGTAGCCATGCCTGGGTGAAAAAAAGAATGTGCCTTATACCTCAGGTGGAAAACATTCCTTACCAGTTTGATCTTTCATGTTATATTTCTTTCTTCCCTCTCTCTCCCTTCCTTTTTTCAATCCCCCTTTCTCCCTCTTTTTGTTCTTCATTGCTTTTTTTTGGGGGGGGGGTTTGAGGGGGTGGTCACTACACTAAAAAAAGGTAAAATAATCTCCATAATTTATAATAGCTAATGTACCTTCCAAAAGAGGAGATTATTCTGGTCTTAGGATCAGGCCACTGTCTCAAAATTGTGCAATTAAAAGTTCACAAGTGAGTGAACAAAAGATTTATGAAATTGTGTTCTCTTCTGCCTTTGGAAGGAACCAGTAACCATCATTGTAGAGTAAATTGAAAAATCAATCTAGTAGTGTTTTCATAATTAGGTTTCCCATGTCTTTAGAGGATTTATAAGTATATGGTATAATTATTAGTATCATACTACTTCATGTCAAGATCTTCAAAGGGATACCAAAAATGGGAAATAAATTTTGCCAAATTTCATACAACTCAAGTTTCTGGTTTTAAAAGTTTTCTAATAGAAGACGTATACACACTCTCTAATTGTAATTTTTAAAGACTCTTTTGCTAATTGTGAAAAATATATTAATCCTTGAAAAAAATGGAGAGGCAATTATTCTCATTAAAGCATAGGAACTCTTTCATTAGCAGTAACATAACGTGTGTATAAAATGTAAGAGAGCAACCAGTGACATCAAAAACCTCCGTTCACAGTGAGAACTGGAGGACTGACGGGGCGATGGCACAGTGAGGTCAGAGGCGCTGGAGAATTAGTAGGGAGAGAAGGGAAGGCGTGACGAGAGACGAAGTAATTGCCATTAGAGGAGGGTGAGGATGGGGCTAGGATGGCAGATTGAGGAGGCTCTTGGAGGCCTTGTCATTTACTTGCAGGATTTTGGCTTTTACTTTGAGTGGGAAGGAAAAGTCCTGGAGAATTCTACGTAAGTTTAAAAAGGATGTTTCTGGTTGTTGTGTTCTGGTTAAACTGTATGGGGTGGGGAAGAGTAAAAGAAGGGTGATCTGGTAGGCAATGAGAACTACAATCCTGGCAGGAGCTAGTGATGGCTGGACCAGGGATGGAAGTGGTGCAAAGTGGCAAATTTCTGCAGTGTTTTATTATATATACACAAGCACATGCACCCACATGTACATATGTGTGTACTGTATGTATAACACAGATAAATACACATCCCTAATTTTTTTCTTAACCATTTGAGGGTGTTACAGATACCATGTCTCTTTACCCCTAAACACTTCAGTACAGCAGGAGGATATTCTCTTACATATCACACTATAATTACCAAATTTAGGAAATTTGACATTAATCCACTGCATTCCAATTTTGTTTACTGATGCGATTATATCCTTTACAGCATTTCCCCCATTCCAGTGCAGGATCCAGTCTGGGGTCAGGATTGTGTTCAGAGATGTTTAGCCTCTTTTAACCTGGAACCCAGCCTTTTATCACCTTTCTTCTATTCTTTTTATAGCACTGGCATTTCTGAAGAATATAGCTATACACACACACACACACACACCTCTAAAAAAATAAAACTGTCCCTCCTTTTAGGTTTGTCTGGCATTTCCTCATAGCCAGGTCCAGGTCACACAGCCATAATACTACAAGGTGCTGTTCTGTCCTTCTCAAGGCGTCACATTTTCTCCACAACCACACGAACACTTGTCACAATGCATTTGTAAGCATTTATGCATAACCAGTAGACAGGACAACAGAGTGGTGAGGGGCTGGGAGAGAGGGGATGACTGGAGTGGACTGGAGGAGGTTAATGGGGGAAAACAAAAGGAATTAGGCAACATGTTTAACAATAAGGAAACAAAAACAAAAAACACACAAATAAATTAACATTAAACATAAATAAATAAACATGTTCCATTTTTGCTTTTAAACAAAGAAACAAAAAATGGAAATTAAGAAACAAAAGAAGTCACACATGCCCATCTGATATCAAATTTTAACATGTGATGGAGCTGTCTGATTTTACTACTGTGTAGTTACTATTTTCTGCTTACAATTAATAAGTAATTTCTAGAGAGCAACATTAAACCATGTTAATATGGTTTTTCTGCTCTTTATCAAAATTTTCACCTAGATTTAGTATCTGATGAGTCTAGTCTGATCCCAGTCTTTACTGAAACAAATGCAGAGTGCCGGTTTCCCAAATACCGGCTGGCTCTCAACCGACTGTAACAAGCAGAGCTCTCCTCCCTTCCTCTGATTAAAATTGTATGGACTCCTGAATCACTTCATTTTCGATGGTTTGTAATTCATTACTGTATTTAATTATCTTGGTCTCAAGTACTTCCAGATTTGGCCAAAGGGAGTCTCTCCAAGCTGTTTCCTTGTGACACGCTCCCTGCATCGTGGACACTTCCTTACTTTTCTGCATAACCTGTTCCAGACCCAGCGTGCACTTACCCTCCCAGACCTGACATCAGTCATTTCTCCAAAGATTCTGGTTCCTTCAAGTGGGGACTGGAATCTGGCCATTTGGTTATGCTATTGTAATATTTGCTTCTTGGCTCCTTAGTTGACTGAGTGATGGATGGACACACACACACACACACACACACACACACACACACACACACACACCCCTAATACAAATATTATCTACATACCTACATATATTCATGTGCACATATACATTCATATGCACATATACATATATTTTAGAAATCATGCATTTACAACAATACCTCCAATTCTAGTCCATTCCACAAAATTCTTTCTTAACCTCCTTTATTCTATTTTCTATGTCTTTGCCTTTTCATTGAGATTCTGGACTTCAACAAGAAGCAACCCATGTTTTGAAACCTATAATACATCTTAAAATTGTTTTAGAACTGTTTTGACCATACCCCTAAAACAAACATCCTTAAAATAGTTCAAGATTTGTTTGCAATTCTTTGCCAACTCAATCCTAACCTGTCAAACATTGAACACAAATACTGGGGACATTATTATACTAGTAGACTCTGTAGCCACTTACCTCGCTTGGGGATTGATTGCCAAAGGTTGGCTTAAATTCCCCTGGGAAACCATGTACTTGTACCATACAAACTGTGTTTCTACGGCCTTGATATGAGTGTCAGCTTACCCATGTACTATATTTTGGTTTATACTTTTAGTTTCTTGAAAATGTTGCTCTGCTACTGCTTTACATGTTCTGTTGAGAAGGCTGATGCTGGCCTTTGCAAGCTATTTGGTCTTTTCACTTGGAGGCACTTTTTTTGAAGGTCTCCTAGTTTTTACTTGAAGTTCTAGAGCTGATCTTTCCAGGACAACTTTCCCCAGTACCCAATAACAGGCAGGTCTTCTTTTATGTCTGTAAAGTTTTCTTGGATTATGGTTCTAATAGTAATGCTTTTATTTACTTCAAGAAACTGTTTCATTCTAATTTCCCTGGTTATTTTTCTAGTTTTCTTCAATGCCTTTTCATTTGAATAATAGCACTAGTACATTCTTCCTAGGGCAACTTGTAATTTAGTTTTCTTTTCTAATATGATTGTGTTTTTCTATTTTTTTTCTTTCCTGTTTTATCAACTCTCATTTCATTTCTTCGAAGTTTGTTTTTCATTTTGTTTTGTTTTGTTCAATTTCTAGTCTTAGTTTTTAAATTTCTGATTCTTAATACCAAATGCTTGCTCGACAATACTTGAGCTTGGCATGCTGTACTACAGTTTTTGTTAGCTTTGTGCTTGGAGTGTTTTGAAGAGGAACACATTTAATTCATAGTCTGAGGAATGCTTTACTTCATATTGCCTGATTTTTCCAATTATTTTATAACCTTGGGGACAGATTTATTTCCCTAGTCCATTTTCTTGCATAGAAAGAGTTCCCGGTTCAACAGCACCCTCTTCTGTGCACTTTCCTCTGTGGATCATGTTGTGGATGGTTGTGGAGGGGGAAATGGAGGTCTGACAAGTCTTGTTTTTCTTCAATTATGTCAGATCTTTATTTTTTTTTCAGTCTTATATATGCCCTTTCTTTTTTAATTTTCATAAAAGCTTATTTGAGTCAAACTGATGACATTGTTGAGAAGAGAGATCTCTGGAGAATCTCTCTCTCTCTCTCTCTCTCTCTCTCTCTCTCTCACACACACACACACACACACACACACACACACACACACACACAATTTCTTTACTTTCTGTGTTTCAAGTCCTTCTTTCACCTCTAGATTCAAGTTCACACAGTACTGGAGAGGGATATTCAATGTCCTCCTCTCTCTTCCTTGCCTCATCTCCCAGAGGCATCACCCCTTCTCTGCTTATGATTCTTCCTGAGAAGCCAAGACTCCTGAGGCTGACACTTCTGCTTCCACGCACTTTCTTGAGTTCTGAGAACCATGGAGTTGTGGCTTAGCTCAGGATTTTGGCATCAATCGCTCCATTTTCCCTTACTGGGGTGATGATTTATACCTTGAGTTGCTCTGTTTCCCAGTTCTTTTCCAGCATCGTAAGCCCCACCTGCTCCACTGAGTTCCAGGTCCCAGTGGCCGGCGAGCTGCAGGGCTTTGTCTGGTTGTTTAAAACCCATTTTTACATGAGCCTGCAGGCTGTGGAGCTCTCTGTCACACAGTCCCATTGAAAGTATGGGTCTTGTCTGATTTTATTTACACTAGTAGCTTTATGTTTTCCAGGGGGGATAATGTTGGTGAGATTCAAAGCCAGGTGATGCTACTGATCTCTACCCATGTTCTCTTAAATTTCTACTCTGATTATTTTGTTTGTTATCTGAGTATCTGTTTTATGATAATGTCATTGTATCTGTTTTGTTGTAAGCTTCCTAAAATTCTTTGATGAATGATGCAAAGTGAAAATAAATTTTTACTTTTTAAAACAAATTTTATTGATTGATTTGACAGAGAGAAAGAGAAATAGAGGAAGGGGAAAGAGAGAGGAACACTGATTTGTTGTTCTACTTATTTGTGCATTCATTGGTTACTTCTTGTATATGCCCCGAATCAAGCGTTACACCTTGGTGTATCGGAATAATGCTCTAACCAACTAAGCTACCCAGTCAAGGCCTAAATTTTTACTTTTTATTATTAAAAATTAAATGTAAAAAGTTCTCTGCCTTGCAGTTATTTAATTTATTGCTTGTCTCTTTTTATCTTTAATAACATGAGATATGAGTAACAGATGAAAAGGGAAAAATATAAGAGAAAGAAAAAATGAAAAAGCAATGAGATTGCTCATTTCAGCCCATGGATATCTGGTTTTGAAAGTAATTTGAGAGAAGTTTTATCACTTCTTTGAGCAATAAATAACAGTCCTTCAGAACAGGTACAGCCTCTGTTGCTTACATCCATCAACTCTAGGATTTAGTTGCTTTACAACTATACCTCATATGTTTATACACAACATATATAGACAATAAATGCACTTACTTGTTTCACATTCTGGAGTTCTTCTGTCAATTGTTTCCTTTGCCTTTCTGATTCAAATAATTTTTCCTGTATTTAAAATACCACTAAATTAATAACTTGTTATAAAGATATGAATGGGTATCATTCTTAGAGCTTTGTTTTAAAGTTTATAAATTTCCCAAATAGCCAACTGCTATAATCTGAAAATGTAGTTCCATCACTTTTCTGGCTATATATGCCCACTTTTCTGGATATATATATATATATATAAAATTCTATTTAAAGCAGAATTGTGATGAAAATGTATTTTGTCTTTAGCCATTTTATAAAGTCTCAGAATCTGAGGTTCAAAGTAAGTCAATCAGGTTCAAAGTACGTAAATATTAACTAAATTTTGGGTAATAACTATCGTTGTCAAAGAGCTTCCAAATGGAAGGGCATTATTATAATTCAGAAGTCTCTCTTACTATATTAAAGAGGACATGAGACTAAGTTGAATATCATTTTCTTAATTTAGCTTATTCTTGGAGGATTACCCATAAAAATTAAGATATGACTGGTGTAACCAAAATATGAAATGGTAGTTCTTAAAACAGAATATTATGTATGCCAATCAAATATCATCATCTTTGAACTTACAATTAAGTTGAACATATACCTAAAAATGTTCACTTTTAAGTATATCAGAAATAAGTCACATTTTATTGATCAAATCGGATATACGAAGAATAATTTAGGAATTATTTTACTATAAACTTGAACAGGCATTGCTTGGAGATTAAACTGAGTAGTAAATACTCATGGCAACACTGCAATGTTTGTAAGAAATGACGTCCTTTGTGGAGTATTTCAGCTCATCCTCCTCTAAGAGACAAAGTGAAGGTATGTGGAGATAAATATACTGTAGCAATCTTATGCATCTGCCACAGACCAGGAGCCAAGAGACTGCTGGCTGCCATGCTTTCAAGCTCTGGCAAGTCACCTTCACTCTTTCTGTCCTAGTTTTTTGCATCTGTAAATGGAAAATATATCTATTTCCATTCAGCTTTCCAAAGCAGTACCAATGTGAACTCTGTAGAAAGGCTTAAAGTTAAATAAAGACCACAGCACTTTAAAAAATCATTCTCACAAAATAGAATTAGACATTAGCATAAAATTATCTTGGTTTCATTTTTGTTTGTACCTTAAATCAGACATAAAAATTAGAGATGGCACAGGATGAGAAGCAATGAGAGACTACTCACACACTCAAGGAACTCCATTTAACAATGTCTATTTCTTTGTGTGTGTATAATTTAAGTAGAATAACTGTAAGTACAAACAATATTTTATTACAAATAAAATATTTATTGCTGTATATACTCATATAGCTAAACAAGTGGTTCTCAGCCAATAGATGGGTTTGAGGTAAATGAAATTTCACACTAGGATATGGTCAGTTATATTTCATAAAGCTTAAATATAAATTCTGATTTATTAAACAGCTCTGCAGAGGAGTTTATTTAGATGTTACACAAGTATAGTTTTAAATCACAATTCTAACAATTAAGCTTGATAGTCACTGAGTATATACTAAATTTAGCCATGATAAACATTAAGGGAATGAAAAAGATCTGAGAGCCTCTGGAAATTCTGATGAACAATAATTTTAATGATTTATGTAGATACCAATTTTATAAAAATGTTATTTTACCAAGATAACTAATAGTGGAGATATTTTCTTTAAAAAATATAAGAAAACTATTGTCAATCTATTTTTAAAGCTAAATTTATTTTTAAAACTAAATTTATAACTCTTGTTATACCAGAAAATGTAGAAAGACAATGGTTTTAAATTATAATAAAAAGTATAGAAAATACTTTTTTGTAATACTCACATATACTTGGAAGAAACATGAATTGCTAAAGCCTTTTGATAGGGAATTTGGTAGCATACATAAAATTTTAATATGTTTGTATTCTTTGAGAAAACAATTTCACTTTCAGTAATTTATTCAGTTTGTACTTCTACAACTGCACAATCATGCAGAAATACATCTATAATGCTATTTATGATGAAATTAATTTTAATAATGGAAAACTTAAAATAGCCAAACTATTCCTCATTAAGAAATTGGCTAAACAACATAAGACAGAACCATGCGATGATAGGAGAGTCATTAACAATAATTTGACACATCTGTGTATATTAACTGGAAAAGTAGCCTAACACATGTTGACAAAGAGAATAAAGAAGGCAAGTTGTAAAATATTGTGCCTTGTATTAAGTGACTTAAAAAAATACATTTGGTATATATTAATATACTTGGATGTTAATATATTAACATACATTTATATACTTTTTGTATAGTTATTATATTTTTATATAGGGCAACCCCTAAAATGCATACACATACATTTTTGACAGATCAATTGATAATTGCTTCTTTTCAGATTTAATCCATTGGAATTGATAATTATTCAAAGTATGTATACTTTTTTGGGGGAATACCTAAACATACATTCATTTTTTTAGAAATGCAAACGGCTTCTAGAGAAAGTCTACAAAAGGACAAACAAGATATGTTTAACAATAGTTTCCTCTAGAGATTGAAATTTAGAAATTAAGGTGGCAAGGGAATTTCTCTTTTTTTATTGTCTAAAGTTTTTCACGGGAGTAGGAAGGGGATTTCTTTCTTCTTATGGGTTTAATGATTTTGCTTTAATAAAAATTAAATAAATAAAGAATAGTTTCACTTATTTAAGGAAATACTTTAAAATAATATTAAAATATAGATCTGTGTTGACTTAATAGTAAATCAAGAAGTTATGTTGCTTGTTTTGAAGATTTAAAAACTATAATGGCTTTCTATAAAAATTAGGATATAATTGAAACTTAATATTCTTCTAAACACAGAATGAAAACAAAGAAAGAGAATAAAAATCTTAATGTATACTTGGGATATACTGTATGGTTTTTCTTTCCTCAAATCATATTGCCTTTATTCCAAGTTAGGTTAGCATACCAAGGTGTCCCAGAAGCATGCCCAGGAACAGGGGAGAAAATATATTTCCCAATGAACATCTGAGGACCCAAAGTTGGCATGGCATGCTTTATTGGCTCCTCATCCTTGCCACCAATGTGAGAAAAAATAAAAAGGGTGAGAAGTAGCCATATCAGAAATTACAAGTAAAAACCACTGTTCATGCTGAATCTTACGCATACTGTAAAATATAAATGAAAAGTGTGTGTGAACTAAAAAATTAACTCTCTAAAGATTAATTGAAGAAATATCAATTATGACATTAAGATTCAATATTGACCAAAACTGATATAAAACTATTTCATATTAACATTCATTAATTAAAAATAAAACTAAGCCCCAATACTTCAGAATTCAACACAAGATAATTTCCTTTTCCTTTTCCTTTTTTCTAAAGAAAATGTAAGAAAGCTAAATTGGAGATTACCTTCAGTGCATTCACTTCCTCTAAGGCATCATTTCTTTCACGCTTAAGCCTTTCCACTTCGTCTGCTTCTAAGGAATCACAGGCAATAAACTGTAAACGTTAAAATATAAGAGAAAATTATGTACGTTACATGCTAATTATGATAACACAGAAATCCTTTTTGACAAAGCTTAGGAGTCATCTGATTGGGTAAAAGAATGTTAACGTAATCGGGGGTAACTTGACCCTCTTACATTGTTGTTATAACAGGATTTAGATGATGATCAGATACACATACTCTGTTGTCATCTTTATGATTCTTATTTAACAACATAATTTTCCTTAAAAGCCCAAATCCCAAGAATGTGTTTCTAATATTAAAACAGCCTCCTGAGCTGTCAGCATAGACTGCCCCCTAGAGACACGCACTCCAAGTGAGCACTCAGTCTCCAGGCTAACGAAATCCTGGTCACTGTAACCAAGACTATTTACCCACACCCCGTAAAGCACATTCCTTGAACTTGTGTCTTGCTTTAATTAAACACAATGGAACATAACAGTCAAGTGGCTTAAAAAGATTTCTGCACAGAAATATTAAAGATAATATTAATAATTCATGCACAAGTGAATAACAACAAAAAATAGCAAAGTTGACAATCTCTATTAAAGATAACTGCAAGGTAGAAGACAAGGACAATCTTAGAGAAATATAGGACTTGGAAAAATTAACTTTCCTGCTGTGTTCCAACGGCCTTTATATAATGAGCATTCTGAACGTTCCAAAAGGAAATATAATTTAATAATTGGTTGCATTTCCTCAAGTTATTGTTATCTGACCATACTACACCCCCTCTCCTCTATTTACTTATTATTCTACATTTGGACCCTTCTTTGTCCCCTACCACCAGTTTCATCCTCTTCTGAGATAATGAACACGATTATAAGATCATTATTTCTAAAATATCACTTTGGTGATGTCTCTGTTCTTAAGTTTAATATTTACCCTTTCAGGCCTATCTTCCTTTACTCTCCCACATGTATTAAATTGTCTTTTTAAAAAGCAAATAATTCCCTGCTTACCATCACATTATATATATTTGTTTTTGTTCATGCAGGTACTCTTACACCTCTCTGTTCACCTCTTGAGCAGATAAAATCCTATTTATCATTCAAAACTCACTCAAATGCCAACTCTATCATGAATCTTTTCTGAATGTTTGAAGCGCTTTCATTATTATGGCCTTATCACACAAAGCATTCTTAAAATTTTTTTCTAACTGATTTTTTTTTTTTTGAGAGAAAAAAAATCCACATGAGAGAGAAGCATTGATTGGCTGCCTCCTGCAGGCCACCTATTGGGAATCAAGCCCCAAACCTGGGCAAATGCCCTGACCTGGAATAGAACCAGTGACCTTTTGGTACATGGGACTACACTCAACCAACTGAGCCACCCTGGTCAGGGCTCACACAATGCATTTTAATTTTTATTATTTAATATTTATCCTCACCAGAGGGTATTTTCCCATTAATGTTTTTTAGAAAGAGTGGAAGGGAGAGACAGAGAAAGAGACATCAATGTGAGAGAGACACATGGATTGGTTGCCTCCTCTATGCCCCCTGATGAGAGCTGGGATTTGAACCTGCAATTGAGGTACGTGCCCTTGACTGGAATTAAACCTGGACTCTTCAGTCCACAGGCGGATGCTTTATCCACTGAGCCAATACATTTTTAAACAATAATTATTTGTGTACATAAATGTCCTTATACTATACCTTAATTTCTTGAGTAACAGGCTGGAGTTTGTCTTTTTTTTCTTCCCTATTACAGTTTACATTCAATATTATTTTGTATTAGTTTCATGTGTATAGCATAGTGGTTAGAGTTTTATTTATCTCAATAACATGCATAAAAGCACCTAATGCAATGCCATGCACATTGTACGTGTTCAACATATATTTAATATTTTTACACGAGTATATAGTGAAATGGCTATAAAGTATCTACTGCTACACATAGTGAGAATACCATTTATATCATGAGCCACTATCACATACAGTTCACCTTGATATTTTCCATTCTATTCTATTTCACTTGTTGAAATGGTGGTTGCAATCCACTAAACTGATTTAGCAAGAAGCTAAATTTTGAAATGTCTACATTAGGAAATTTAGCATATTCTCTCTTTGATTTTAAGGCAATCTGTTTATGGTACTTAATTAATGCGGCAAACCTATTATATCACGGGGAAGTAGTATGTTCCAAACTTCCCTTTTCCGTATGTAACTCTGGACCAGCAACTGGTGTAGTAATATGTAAATTTTTTATATACCAATGATAATTAGAACAAGATAATTGTATTTTTGGTTCTAAATGCCCTATTATTTTCAAACCCAATGTTTTTTGCCAACTAAAGAAAAGTAGGACTGACTTATAATGACTCAGCAATTCTTCCTTCCTAAAAGACATTAGTATCTCAAGAAATCTTTTGAGTCAGACAAAATGATAAGCAAAAGAAGCTAGTTCCAAAAGAATACACATTGCATGATTCCACTTATTATGAAGATCAAGAATAGGCAAAAGTAATCCGTGCTGATAAAAATCAAACCAGTGGTTTGTTCAGTTGTGAAAGTGGGAGCTGCGGTGGGCTGGAAAGTTGGCACGAAGGAGGCTTTTGACTGGTGATTACACATGAGACGCAAACAGAAATTCATCAAGTTGTACAACTGAGAGTGTTGTACTTTGCTGTGTGTCCATTATGCACCAGTAAAAATATTTTAAAGAAATACATCAAGAAAAAGACAACCCCAAAATGGACACAGGTGAGTAAAAGAAGCAAAAATCATCCTTAACAAATGGATTATAAAATCAGATTTCTTTTTTGTGACAAGATGGCTGAGGGGGTAACCATAGTGGAATTTCCCCACCTTTACAGACTGTCAGCATCCTAACCACAGATCAATTGATAAACTTCAGATCTGTTTTTTAACTCAAAAAACAATATATTACAAAACAATGAAACAGTTTTTATTTGTTTCTGCCGAGTTGCTTGACAAGCAATGATTTTTATAGTATTTTTTTAAAAATATTTTTATTGTTGATAGTATTACAGATATCTCCTATTCCTCCCCCGACCTTTATTCCTCTCCTTCCAGCCCCTAGCCACCCCCCAGATCTCTACTACCCTATTGCCCATGTTCATGGGCTATGGCTATGCATACAAATGTGTAAGTTCTTTGGTTTCTCTCTCCTCGCCCCTTCTCCCCACTCCAAACACACACACACACACACACACACACACACACACACACACACACACACACACACAATGAGGTATGTCAATCTATTCCATGCCTCCATGCTTTGGGCCTTATTATTGGTCAATTCATTTTGTTCATTAGATTCCACAAATAAGTGAGATCCTGTGATATTTGTCTTTCTCATATTGACTTATTTCACTTATAGCATAATATTTTCCAGGTCCATCCATGCTGCCCAAAGGATTTTTATAGTATTTTCCAAATTGTGGTACAAACTCATTAGTGAATTTTAAGACCAAAAATTTAATCAAATGGAACTGAATATTAAATAAGAATGCCATGATGTAGAAAAGGTAAGTGATGCTTTAAGACGTTTGTTTCAAGTTTACATGTGAGTGTGGTGAAGTAAAATGTATTACTTTGTGGATATCTGAGGAAAAAACTGAAAAGCCAACATTTAATGGGGATATCTTCTGTGTGCTGAAAAGTACAATACAACAAAGGAAATCTTATAAATTAATACAATAACTATTGTCCATCCTTTGATCTGAAGCTACAGACAGTAAACTGCTGGCCTGCAGAAGACGTTGCACAATTACCATGAGCACATTGCTTTTGCTGTCAAGGTATCAAGGACTGAATACATGCTTATCTGCCCTAAAATCATATTGATAAGAAGGAAGTAAATTACTAATTTGGAGCATGAGTATTTCTTTGCAGCTGCTAGGGAAACTTTGCATGCTTACATGAAGTAGTCTGAATTCCCCACTTCATGTACGTGCCTTTTCTCAGCAAATGTGGGTACTGTAGCTTTGAGGTTTGGCAGAAAGAAAACAATAAAGGAGATCAAGACAAAATGTTATTTTTGATTTTAAATTAATCTATATTTTGTAAATTTATCCAAGAAGCATGTATTACTTGTATAGCTTGCAAAAAACAGTAAAGTCCTAGCTGGTTAGACTCAGTGGAAAGAGCGTCGGCCTGTGGACTGAAGGGTCTCGTGTTCGATTCCAGTCAAAGGCACATGCCCAGGTTGTGGGCGCAATCCCCAGTAGGGAGCATGCAGGAGGCAACCAACCAATGATTCTCTCTCATCATTGGTATTTCTATCTCTCTCTCCCTCTCCTTCCTCTCTGAAATCAATACAAATATATTTAAAGATAACAACAAAAAACAATGAAAATGAAAAAAAGCCCACATACATGACCCGTAACATTGAGAACAAGACAATCAAGACAGTTCTGTAGGGAATACTCTACCTGTGAGTCTAATATGCTGGACATTTCACGCATACCAACATTTGCTTCATCCAACTGCAAGCAAAACAAGCTTCGGGCAACCTGGACAAAATCTAAAACGGAACACGTTTCAGTAAGAAACTATTTAACCTCATCTGAATATAGCTCATTTTCTATAGGAAGTTGAAGCTCTGTATTATAACAAAGTTGCCTTAAAACAGTATTAACCGAAGGGACAGATAAATATAACTTCAAATAAAAAGAGAGAAATTGGTTTTCATTTCCTTTAACTTGGTGAAGTTAGTAAGTACACCAGTTAAGATAATCATAAAGCAAATGTATATCAATGGCATGTCTATTCCTCCAACCCTTAGATTATGAGTAAAACCTTTTCTGAAACAGAGGACAGTATCATGATTTACAGTTTTACTAGCTGGAAGAACCCGAGGTTTAATAATACTATTGGCAGTTAATGTTTATGTAAAACCTCTATTTGCTAAGCTGGGTGCTTCGCAATGTCACCCTCAGAATTTTACAAGGTAGATTATTTGGGCAAAAATAAAAAGGATCCCAAGTCAAATTTATAGAAAAGATTCCTTTATTAACTTTTGGTGGAGAATATGTTTGTATATTTTCAGAAAAAAACTCCAAGACCATGTGGATTCCTGCAACAGAGAGAAATTGACAGGTCTGCTCCAACCACAAAGACAAGAGGACAAACAGTCCAGAGATGGAAGACGCTGACGACACCTTGCCATGCTAGCAGTCAGCAGCTGTGAGTCGCTGCAGGTTGCCCAGGACCAAACCAGAGAGGGTCGGACCTGCATTGCCAACATTTGTCCACCATCCAGATATCATTACTGACATGTACATATAAGGAACTGTTGGACATTGAAATTGGGACTCAAACTAGGCTGCAAAGGCAAGATTTTTTAAAGAAAATAAATGGGGAGAAAAATAGATACAGAGGCAAAGAAGCATTGAATAGACTGTCAATGTATAGTGGGAAGGCAGGGGAGGAGGACTTGTATGCATGCAAATAAGCATAACCAATGGATACAAGACACTGGGTAGGGGGGCAGGTGAAGGCATGTGCTGGGGGGTAGGGGAGGCTGGGAGGAGGTCAATGGGGGGGAAAAAAAGGAGACATATGTACTACTATATGTAATACCTTAAACAATAAAAAAAAAAAAAGAATTTTACAAGGTAGGTTCTCTTATCCTTTCAATTTTCCAGTCTGGGGCTACATCAAATTAACTGTCAAAAATCCCCGAGGCCACTCTACAGACAAGTAGTAGAACAGGATTCCATCTAAGGTCTGACTCAGAGGCACACCCTCCTGATTGTTAGCCAGCACTGCCCGATGCGTCTTCAGATATGGAGCATGACCTATTCATCTACCTACCCTCACAGACTGCGAAGTTTTTAGTTTCCAAGGATTCTTTTAAAGTTCTCTGATTGTTCCTATTTGAAGGTGTCTTACTCTTATTTCATGGATGGCTTATCTTTGCTTATCTTTTTAAACATGCTAATTACGGTTTATCTGAAGTTTTCTTCTGCTCTTATAATATTTCCCCTTTTCTGACTTCCCTTCCTTTTTCTGAATTCCTTTTCTTTGTCTGATACTGCTGCTCAGGAATTGTAGCTGGGTTTTTCAGAGTACTGATGGAGGAATTTGAAATAAATGTGGTCTTTTTTCTCTCTTCTTCTAAAGAGAAACTCAATAAAAATGAGTCACAATAACCCTTTAGATAAGTTTCTGTGATGATTTAACACAGCAATTTTCAACCTTTTTCATCTCATGGTACACATAATTATTAAAATCCTGTAGCACACTAAAAAATATATTTTTTGGCAATCTGACAAAAAAAAGGTATAATTTTGATTCATTCACACCATTGACTACTATGGTGGCCATTGTCATTAAAATATATATATATTTATTTATTGATTTCAGAGAGGAAAGGAGAGGGATAGAGAGATAGAAACATCAATGATGAGAGAGAATCATTGATCAGCTGCCTCCTGCATGTCCCCTATTGGGGATTGAGCCCACAACCTGGGCATGTGCCCTTGACTGGAATCGAACCTGGGACTCTCTAGTCTGCAGGCCGACGCTCTATCCACTGAGGCAAACTGGCTAGGGCTACTGTTGTCATTTTTAAATTTGAAAATATAAGAGAAAAGAGGTCAGCCCCATGACTAAATAGTCGGGTATTACATGTTTTGAAAAATGTTTCGGCACACTGGTTGAAAATTGCTGGATTAACACAATGTACCTAATATTACCTCCAAAAGACACTGTCCCCTGAGGGTCTACTGCCACTTGCTGTCTCAGGGCTTGGTGTTGCTCCTTTGTGGGCTGAATACCAAGATAATGTAGAGCCTGGAAAGAAAAAGACTCGTGTGAGGCAATTTTCAAATCTCCAAAGAATAAAACTCTTCATTAGAACTTTATTTCACAATCCAGGGAAAAGAATCAATATCAGCAACAGTGACCAGAATTAGATGTACAAAGAAAGTCTGCTGACTATGGATTAATTTTCTATAAAATATTAGCTTCCTGATTCCACTGCCACCTCATCTGTTCCCCCC
Organism: Antrozous pallidus; assembly: GCA_027563665.1. Lineage (NCBI taxonomy): Eukaryota > Metazoa > Chordata > Mammalia > Chiroptera > Vespertilionidae > Antrozous > Antrozous pallidus. Next base: position 26,289,279 of record CM050526.1, on the reverse strand, counting down.
TCCCAAGGCTAACATTTTAGCTGATCCTAAATTTATAAGCACAGTCCTAGAACCCAAACTCAAACTCTCTCCTAGTTTAAAATATGTGATGTGGCAGGAGAAAAGGAGCAAGTAAATCCTATGAAATCTAATTTAACATGAATTTCTACAAGTAGCAATCTAAAGCATGGATATTTTGTTAGTATCTTGTAAACCTGAGACCAAAAATAGAGTTGATGAAAACTGGCCCGGCCAGTGGGCTCAGTGATTGAACGTTGACCCTATGAACCATGGTTGGATCCTGATTAGGGCACATGCCACAGACCGGGGTTGTGGGCTCAATCCCCAGTGTGGGGCATGCAGCAGGTAGCCTATCAAAGATACTCTCTCTCCTCATTGATGTTTCTCTCTCTCTCTCTCTCCCTCTCCCTTCCTCTCTGAAATCAATAAAAATATATTTTTAAAAAAAACAAAGTTGATGAAAACTGAATTACATACCAAATATTTGGCTTGTTTCTGAGCAGACTTTCATAAATAGTAAACTAAAAAGCATTCTTTGAAAAGCGTCTCTCTACCTTCTCCTTTTAGCAACCATAGCTGATTAAAAATTCAGAGACTGTTAGTTGTACTCCAATGTCTATTCTCTCCTTGTTCCTTAGTAACAGAACGACAATATTTAGCTAGCAATACTGTCACGAAGATAAAAGATGTCCCTGTTCTGCAGCTTGCTGAGGCCATGTGACTATGTACAGGCCAAGGAAATATAAAAAGAAGTACTATAAGGGCCTTCTGGGGAATCTTTCGGAAATAGTGGTAGGCACTTCCTGTCCCCTTTCCTCCTCTCTTTGGCCTTAAATAAAAGAAAATAAAAAGGAAGATGAATGGAAGGGAGGCAAAGAGGATGATTGGTTGCTAAAATTCAAATGGTCATGCTGGTTCATGAGCAACCTCAATAAAGATGAGGGAGCAGAAAGACGATACCTTCTTTCAGGTTTCTTTTAGGTGTGAGAGAAGTACATTTCTAATGGAGACCACTGTTACTTTATAGCAAATTCTAACCTTAACTAATGCATAGGGCCCGATTGATGCCCTTTTGTTGAATTTGGGCAAGAACGTATTCTGTGTCAATCATATCAAGACTAAAATATAGGCAAAGTTTAATATTGACAATAGTCCTTTGTAAATTTCTTCCTCCTTTGGAATCTGTTCATTCATTCATCATTTCATTTATAAAATATTTACTTAGTGCTTACTGTAATTTGTCAGGAAAAGGGACACCCAAATAAGATATAGCTGCTAGCATGATCTTTAGAGTGAGGATAACATGTAAATAACTGTAATTACTGCAATATCTAATTTAATAGAAGAGGGTACAGGATCTGGGCATAGTGAAGGAAGGAGACAGGAAGGAGAACATCTGGAAAGATGCCTTTGAAAGTGATTCTAGGGCTTAGTCTAACATGATCTTCCTCCCCTGTCTACACACTTATAAATATTTGCCTAGCATGACATGGAATAATGATTCTTAACTTCTGGTGTTCTTTGTCTCCATCATAAAGATGTTCCAAATAATAATAAAGGAAAGAGAATAATGCCAAGAACATTTATGTATTTGCTAACACTAAATAACTCATTAATATTTGTTTGAAATTTATATATATATATTAAATAAATTTATTGGAGTGACCTTGGATAATAGGGTCATATAGGTTTCAAGTGTACATTTCTATGACATATGTTTTTAAGAAATAAACATTAATGACTTAGTTGAAAACTTTCTCCATTGTTCCTCAACAGGATATAACTAAGGTTGGTATATCCTTCCTGTCCATGATTTGATGCCATTAATTCATGCATCCCCTAATATGTACTCTAATGCAATTGAAATTGTACATGAATAGTACAGTACAAAAAGATAATCTTACCAATTATTTTTACCTCTATGATCATAATTGCTCAATACTGTTTGCAAAACTAGTTCAATTATTTTAACTTGAAATGGTATCAACTGTATGAATATGTTATAATTTATCATCCATTCCTTGATTGATGGTCTTTTTGAAAAACAATTTTTTTATTGATTTCAGGGAGAATGGAAGAGGGAGAGAGAGAAACATCAATGATCAGATGCCTCCTGCATGCCCCCTATTGGGGATTGAGCCAGCAAATCAGGCATGTGCCCTAACCTGGAATTGAACTGTGACCTCCTACTTCATAAGTCCATGCTCAACTGCTGAGCCACACCAGCCTGGTTGATGGGCTTTTATAGTTACTCCAATTTGGTTCTTATTATAAGACATTGTATGTATCTCCTTGTATGGCTGTGAGAAAATTTCTCTACAGTATATCCCTAGAAGAGGAAATGTGGAGTCATAGGGTTGTTTATAAAGTCAACTTTAATGGATATTGTAAAAATAATTCTCCATATCGGTTGTACCAAGCAATTTATGCACACACCTAGGACATAAGCACTCCTATTTTCTACATTCTTAGCAGCATTTTATGCTTTCACACTTCAATTTTTGTCAGTGAGTTGCATATGAAATAGTACTGTGTATTAATTTGAATTCTCCTAATTACAGGTGATATTAATCTTTTCCATGTTGATTAGCAATATTTTTAACTCACAAATTACTTAGCAACATGTTTTAAATTTTCATATACAAAGTTTTAAGATATGATTTTTGTTAGTGATTCCTAATTTTTATGAAAACCAAAAATATCTCCAGACATTGCCAAATGTCCCCCAAGGCAAATTTCCACTTCCCTGTCCTTGGAAAACGCTGCTCCAGGGACCAACACTATTAACAATTTGATGTACTAGTATAAGTTTTCTGATTTTTTGCTATGGACATAGTACCTATATATAAATATATATATGTAAATTATGTATTTTGAAATAATTAAATTATACTATATAGAGTGTTGTTTTTTAAAAAATTATCAACATATCACAGCTTTCTGTTCTGTAGATTTTAAACCTTTTGCATGCTTTTTAAAATTGCTATAATAGTATATTACAGCTTAGCATTGCAGCATATTTAGATCAGATTATGAATTTAACAGAACATTGCAAAAGGCCCTTCTGAACTTCTCCCCACAGATAACAGCTGTCATACATTTGGTTTAATATTCCCAAACATTTTATTACATAATATTTGGTGTATACTAAAAACATATATTGTATGTAACAAACATACATTTTAAATTAAGACAATTAAACATCCATGAATCCAATTTAGAATTACAAAACTGCCAATACTAAAATTTCCATACTATTTATTTTAAAATGGTTTGTCACATATACATATCCCTAACATAATTTTGTTTTGCTGTTTTTAAGCCTCATAAAAATGCTGCAGATCGCCTTCTGAAACTTGAATTTTTCATCCTGCAGTATGGCTTTATTATTCATCCATGTGGTTCTATGCTCTTGTGACATGAAGGCATTCACTTTTACTGACAAATGTAATACTTAATTATATCATTTAATTATTCACCCATCCTCCTGAAGATGGGCAGTGGGTTTCTCTGTTTACCAGCAATGCAGCAGTGAACATTCCTGTACCCTTCAGCCACAGCTCATGGGTAAAAATTCCTTTAGGCTAAATACATAGTAGTGTTGATGGGTCTTTTTTTTATTGATTTGTAGAATTCTTTGTATATTCAGCATTTTATACATTATGGGTGTTACACGCATTTTCTCCTAGTTTTTGGCATAACTTTTCACTTTTTCATATTCTTGTCTTATGGAGTTTCTATGGACAATCCAAGACGCGTTTTCACACCATCACTTTACATTTTTTAAGTACACAAAATGAATAGTTTTTAAAATATTTTTAAGGATGTGACTTTTTGTTTTATAAATAATAGATTTATTGATATTTAATTCACATCTCATAAATTTCACCATTTTAGTACACAGTTAAGAGGCTTTTAGTATAGTCACCAAGTTGTGCATCAATCCCCACTAATTCTAGAAAATTTTCATCACCTCCCAAAAAAAGTCCCATCCTCATTAGCAGGTACTTCCTTCTCCCTCCCCCTCACCCCAGGCAACCACTAATCTATTTTCTGTATGTATGGATTTGTCTATTCTGGGCATTCCATACAAACAGAATCATACAATTTGTGGCTTTTTGTGTCTGTCTTCTTTCACTTAGCTTCATGTTTCAAGGTTTATCCATGTTGTAGCATGTACCAAGAAGAAACACAGGCAACTTCAAAAGTTCACATTTTTAGCTGGGTGGTGAGTACATGTGTGGATTATTCTTTAAACTGCACATGCATAATGTAATCATTGTGTGTATAATTGATATTATAAAGATATAAAGACAATTGTATAAAAATAATGCAAATAAGACACCTATCACAGAAGGTACTCAATATATGGTAATTCTTAAGTTGCAAAATGCAATTAACCATAGTGTAAATTGATCTAGAGCTAAACTTAGTAAAGGTGAAAGTTTTGTTGAATGTGAATTTATTCTAGATGAATATAGCATGTCAGTGAGGCAAGCTCATGAATTTAAATTGCAAGTAATTTATGTTTAATCATAAAGTAGGTTCTAATAATTTATTGAATGTCATCTTTTAGCCTTAAAATGTATTAATTGGACAATATCTGTCCTTAACTTTTAATGGTGTCTGGATGATGAATTTTTTAAAAATGTCACTTCTGTACAATACTAGTCACATACTTCCCAGCCTAATAACAAAGAACAGCCCATTAACTATCACCAGACATCGGGTAAACATTGCTCATTTCTTCAAATGTTACAGAAATGGCAAGAGGTAAAGTAAATACCAGTGAAATGGCATCTGTATCCAAAAACATCTTTCCCAGGTACTAAAATAGAGATAGCATACAGGTGTCTCAAGCCAACTAATAAACTATCTCTATTTGCTATGTTTATCATACCTGCTTATAAGTTTAACGTTAGGATCAGATGAGACACACAGTACTTATAAAAATACTTTGAAAAAATATATCACTAACTCTGGTGAAATTATTTAAAAATATCTGTATATAAAAATCATTAGTAGAATATTCATGGCAAGAGGCAATAATTTTTTTCTCAGACAGTGAATTAAAATAAAATGAATTCAATGTTAGAAATCACTTCCGAAATCATCTACTTAGACAAGAAAAAGAAAGAGGATTTCCTGAGGACATTGCCATTTATACATATGTCTTGACAGGTACTGCTCTTCATCAAATTCTAACCTCTCTGCCTTTCTTAAAAGCTGCACTAAGTAGGGTAATCTATATATACAAAAGCCTAAGTGATCAGACAACCAGCTGGTAGCTATGATGCCCAATGACCATTAAAGGGCAGACATTTAATGCAGGGGCTGTCCTCTGGTGGACAGTGTGCTCCCTCAGTGGGAGCACCACTCTGCTCAGCTGACCATTGGGAGCCAGAAGCTAGGCTCATGGCTGGTGAGTGCAGCTATGGTGGTGCTACCAGCAGCCTGTGGGGATCAGGCTGAAACCGGCAGTCCTACAACTCCTGAGGGGTCCCAGATTGCGAGAGGGTGCAGGCCAGGCTGAGGTATCCCACCAGTGCATGAATCCACGCACTGGGCCTCTAGTTAGTTAATAACCACATAACCAGGCAACACATTTTCCTTGTGAAATCTTACCACAGCACACATTTTCTAGATATTATATGCACTATATTTATAGAAGTTAAAGAAATAAAGATATAATTTTAATACATTTTAAATACTTGATCACATTTCCCTTATCTATCACTGAATAGAAAGTATGTTAAAAATTTAATGGATGATAAAGTTGAATTTGTCTGCAAAGTAGCAACTAAAATAGAAGGACCTATTTTAAATGAAAGTGGTACAGATATTATGATAGTAATAGCTAACTATCCAAAAAAAGAAAGAGTAGCTTAGGTAATATTTGGGTGAATAGATGCTAATTTGGACTTTAGAAGGAAAAATTATTAAGTGAAATACAGTTTCAAACTCTGAAAACAAGTAACGCTCTACTGAATAGTCACTAAAAATATCTTGAATCAAAGCTGGAAGTTGAATTTACAAGGAATGTGGGCTCCTTTTGCTGTAAAACTACTGTTTTATTTTTCTAAAAAATAAATCAATTTGCTTAGGCTAAAAGGAAAACCAAAACTGGAATTATGATTCAGTAATCAAGTAACTCCTATTTCTCAGAATTATATCTCTAAGAAAATTACAGATTAAAAACTACATCATGCACTAGAAAACTTAAACCAAATAAAAGAATAAAGGCTACCATATACTGTTTAGCTGAATAATTTTCTCCTTATACAGATGAATGGTTAGCATTAAATCTTAAATGTTCAGAAATGTATGTTAAACCAACATCATTAAAAAACAATAATTTTCCAATTTTAGATATTAATATGTTTTCAAACCTCAAACATTTTATTTTTTGAAAATGTTAATATTAACTGGTTAAAACTTTGCCATAAGCCAGAACTTACATCTTAACCAAAAATAAAGAGAGAGTACAAGTTAGCAAAAGATACTCAGGAGTTTGAAAATATCAAAAAGACATCACAAGTATCTAATGGATCAGAAAGTTTCACTGAGCACAAAGCAGGTGTTTAAACAGTTACAGGTACCTCGGACACTATTGTGATGAAGCTTTAGCTCGTAGATAAAGCAAGATACAGAAAAGATTTACAGATGTGCAAAATAAGATGATATTGGTCCTAACCATAATAGTTAGCAAAGTTTAGATGGGGGAGTTGGAGTTGAGTCAGAATCGGAATAACAGAGAAGATTCAAATTGGCAATGAAAAGGGTGCTGCTATAGGACCACACAAAGGTATGAACATGGGAATAAGGGCAATGTGTGTTTATTCCAGATGTGCATTTCCATACTCTTCCTAAAATGTAAAACATTATTATCCACAAAATATGACAGGAAAGTAGAGGCTGTGGGCCTCTAACATTGAATCAATTTTCATATTAAAAAATAAGACATAGCACATTTTTGCTGTTGGCTCCCAAGTAACCTGACAAAAACCAGTTTTAAATGCATTTTTAGTTTTAATTTTTCTTTTTAATTATCTTAAGTTCCTTTTACATACAGAGTCTCTCAATATTTCACTCTCCCCAGGGCTTTTTGTGTGTGTCTTCTGTATATTGCTGCCATCTTCTTAATAGTCACTGATGCCTGACAATTAAGGTTCTTTAGGATTTAGTTTCCCTTTATTTTTTAAAAAAAATTGAACAAATGGGAGTATTCCTTGCACTTATCGCTCTGACATATGAAGTCTACTACACTTTGTCATAATTTAGTCCATGTTTCCTTGGATTCTACGTGGTGGGACATCACATTTGTCTTATACACAGAAACAGATGAATGTGAATGTCGATTTAGTGACAAAAGGTTTAATTTTTATTTTGTACTAGTGAACAACATGAACTGCCCAACTCAGACATGAATAAGTCCACGGAAATCCAAACTGCCATGCATTCAATAGCATATAAATACCTCCTCAAGAAACTAACAGCGCCTGCCTTTACCCTCCCCAAGAAGAGAGGCCTTCCTTGCTGTTGTTTCATGGAAGAAAAATGGACATTTAAAGTATTTACCATTTCCAGTTTCTCTGCCTTAAGGCGAACGGAGGGATTTAGGGAGACCTTCTTTCCTTGTGGTCCATAATTATCAGTCCAGACAGGGGCAGCATCTGAGAGACAACAGGGTGCACGCTAATTGGAAATTTAATTGGAATAGAAATTTTCATGTGACAGGATGTGTTCTGAGCTCCTGCTGTTAAAAAAAACTCTGGTTAATCAGCTGGCAGTTTTCACTTTTGTTTTCGTTAAATCTAAAATGTATCGTACAAACCAGCTTCACTCGAGCCCTAAAATATCTGATATGAAAAGTGACCAATTAGACATTTAGTCCCATGGAAATACTAATTTTAAAGACAAACATACATCCTACCAACACTGCCCTGTCATCACAATATCTTACTAACTGTAAAATGAAAAGTCTTTTTTTTCTTCCTAAATAAGTAAAATCACATGAGAAATTCAAATAGATCATGATATTTCTTTGGCTGGCAAAAGTGGTTTTGTTATGTGAGTTCTGGAAGTACTACAGGAAAACTAAAAAATGCAGGTGGTTTCAAGTTTATACATTAACTATAATGGACTTATAACTCCTTGAACTCAAAATCCCATTTCTTATTTTACAGAAGGTTATATTTCAAGAAGCATAAATGGACTTTCAAGAGTTGAGTTTATATACTGTTATTCTTTGGCACCCTTTCAAGGAGCACTGAATATTTAGACAAGTCTTTGTCCTGTCTGCATGGAGAAGAAACCAGGTGCAAGCCGGAACTAGGACCTGGAAAACATTATCCGTTTTAATATGCCCGAGTTTGTAAAACAAACTCCTATAATTCACATCAATCCTTATATCTAGATTGTCACTATTCTAAATACACTTTTAAATGGTATTTTACTAGTTCTACATAGAAATGAGGAAGAGGAAAAAAAACTTTTTAAAATGTCACATCTTTATGCAGTGTTTTTAATTTTTTTTTTTAATTTCTCGGAGCATCTGTCTCTAAGTACAAAATGATTTGCATTCTCTTAAGAACATAAGAAGCGCATATGAAAATAAATAGTCTTCCTCTAAACCTTTAACACGTCGTTAACATTCTATGTAAAATCTTGAATATAGCTTATATGTGTCAAGATCATAAAAAAATGGCTACTGTAATTTCAAGTGGAATCAAATGCTGAGAAAGACTGATTTTAATAGAGAAGAATTTTTGTAATTCTAATAAAAGTAATAAAGTGTCCTTTGTTGGTGTGATACCTAAATTGTTGGCCACGGGATAAAAAAAAAAATACCAGCCCTAGCTGGTTTGGATCAGTGGATAGAGCTTTGGCCTGCGAACTGAAGGGTCCCAGGTTTGATTCTGGTCAAGGACACATAACCCGGTTTCGGGTTTGGTCCCCAGGTGGCAATCACGGCTCTCTTTCATCAATGATGTTTCTATCTCTCCTCCTTTCCTCTCTAAAAATCAATAAAAATATTTTTAAAAAAAGACTATATGTGTATTTTCTCTTAATAAAATTGCAGAACCAAGCTCCCCATTCTCCTTGCTTGGTGCCTTACCAATAAAATGGCTTTAATTTCTCCTCAATGTTCAGTGTTTGGCTTTGCTGTGCACTGGACAGGCAGACCCTTGTTTGATTCAGTTCAGTTCGGTTAGGTATCATTAAGATAAATTCTCTGCCAAACCCAAAGTGTGGCCTAAAAGAGGAGCATGGAGTGGTATGAAAGACCATGTAGCAGATAAGTCCAACTTTATTTTTCATTTTTAAGATTTGGACTTGTGAGGCTTGACAATGACCTTCAGCTTGGTGCCTGACCTACCTACAGTTAAGGCACACTGACACTAGATGGACCAAAGCTCACCTGATTATGGTCTCAGACCAAGACCAACCTTGGGCATGAACTACTCAGTTCAAGTTTAAGTGTACACTCGAAGAGGCATTGAGAGCGAGAGGGATCAGGAAGAGAGAGGGGGAGACAGGGACACACTATCCACACACACTAAGGCACACACTCTCATTTGTGTTTTCCTATAAATAAGATGAAAAAATTGCTGTGTTGCCCTAGCCGGTTTGGCTCAGTGGATAGAGTGTCGGCCTGCGAACTGAAGGGTCCCGGGTTTGATTCTGGTCAAGGGCACATGCCTGGGTTGCAGGCTCCATCCCCATTTGAGGACATGCAGGAGGCAGCTGATCAATAATGATTGTCTCTCATTATTGATGCTTCTATCTCTCTCTCCCTCTTCCTTCCTCTCTGAAATCAATAAAAAAAATATTTTAAAAAATGCTGTGTAACAGTGGAAATAAAACATGTTAGCTCTTATGTATGCTTACTTTGTCAGACAGTGCACAAAATACTTTACATACATAAACTCATTAATCTTTAAAATAACTAGAACATTTGTGCAAGCATTATTTTACAGGCCCTTTGAGTGGCCCACTGACTGTGGAAACATTTTGTGACTATCCCTGGATCAATCGCCACCAGAATACAATCATGGGACAGGCCCTCCTCCTCATTCCAGGCCTACACTCACCCGGTGCCTGTATAAGCCATGCACATGAACCCCTCAGGAGCTCACTTCTCTCTTCTGGTCTACTTCGTAGTGCACAGCTCTTTTCAATAAACTCTATCTGCTTCATCTTGTACTGAGTTCGGTGCTCATTTCTATGACATTGAAACTTAAGAACCTAAGGTCAGCAACGTAAGTTTCCATTCAGAGCCTTCCCTACACCACTTATTACTTTCTCTCCTTAGTCCACTTTGCTCATGGCTTCATACCATTTGTTCAAATGTGTAGTTCACCCACAAGAGAATGCAGATGCTCCTTAGAGCACTGAGTCCATCCACACCTCACTCTAGTTCACACAGAATGCTCACATAGTAGTTATTTGATAGCATAAACACTCACATAAACACATTTACACACATTTCTTTTTCTAATCTGAATAATGATTTTTTTAACCCCACGTTTTATTCCAATATATAATTAAGTATCTCACAAAAAATATCCTAATTCCTTTGTAATTTCTATTGGGCTATGTTTTCTATTTGTATCACATACTCAGTAAATGCCTCCTGAATAAATAAATGACTAAGAGAGGCATTGAGTAGTTCAATTACTTTCAATCTTGAAAGCATGTAACACAAATGTCTCCTGACCATTGTCTGCTTCATTTATCTTTTTTGCTCACGTGAGGTCAGAGTTTAAAATAGAAAATAATATATGAAGAGCACAGAAATAATTATATGAAGGGAATGCATCAATAAAATTTCTAATAGTTAACAAATCCCACTAAGTAAAAAGGCACATTATTTATGGCTTAAGACTGCTACCACCGTCCGAGTCAATCCTGCTCCAAACCAGAGGAAACTACTCTGGAACCCACTCTGAATTCCTTTTGAGTACAGTAGCTACATGCAGTGCTCTGAATGCTTGTGCCCTTGCAGAATTCATATGTTGGAATCCTAACCCCAAAGAGGATCGTACTAGGGGATGGGGCCTTCGGGAGGTGCTTAGGTCATGAGGGTAGAGCCCTCGTGAGTGGGGTTAGTGGTCTTATAAAGGGATCCGACAGTGTTCCCCAGCCCCTTCCGCCACGTGACAACATGATGATGAAAAGCCTGCAGCTGGAGGACAAGTTCTCTCCAGGACCATGCTGGCCCCATGATCCTGGACACCAGGCTCCAGAACTGTGAGAAATACATATGTGTTGTTCATAAGCTACCCAGTCTGTGGTATTTTGTTAGTATAACCCAAACGGACTAAGACACTATGTAATTTACACTAACTATTCCTTATTTTGCAATTCTGATCCAAATAATGCTATTAAGAACTGAAATATATGGGTAACAATTTGCATTATAAGTTAGATATATATAATGAACTTTTCTATAGGTTACAGGGTAGGACAAAAGTAAGTTTATAGTTGTTCAGATGAAAAACAATATAAATCATTAACAAATAATAATTGTATATAATAAAGATGTGATATGCAAATTGACCATCACTCCAACACACAAGATTGCCGCCCCCATGTGGTCAAAGATGGCCACCACAAGATGGCCAGCAGGGGAGGGCAGCTGGGGAGGACCAGGCCTGCAAGGGAGGGCAGTTAGAGGCAATCAGGCCAGCAGAAGACGGCAGTTGGGGGCGACCAGACCTGTGGGGAAGGACAGTTAGAGGTGACCAGGCCTGCAGGGGAGGGAATTTGGGGGCGACCAGGCTGGCAGGGAAGGGCAGCTAGGGGCAACTAGGCTGGCAAAAGAGGGCAGTTAGGGGTGACTGGGCCAGCAGGAGAGGGCAGTTGGGGATAACCAGGCCTGCAGGGGAGGGCAGTTAGGGGCGACCAGCCCAGCAGGGGACAGCAGTTAGGGGTGACCAGGCCAGCAGGGGAAGGCAGTTAGGGGTAACCAGGCCAGCAGGGGAGAGCAATTAGGGGTAATCGGGCCAGCAGGGGAACAGTTAGGCGACTATCAGGCTGGCAGGGGAGTGGTTAGGGAGTGATCAGGCTGGCAAGCAGAAGCGGTTAGTGGGAATCAGGAAGGCGAGCCAGCGGTTGGAAGCCAGCAGTCCTGGAGTATGAGAGGGATCCAAGATTGAAGAGGTTGCAGACAGGGCTGAAGGACAACCCGTCCCCCTCCCATGCACAAATTTTGTGCACTAGACCTCTAGTACAAGAATAAACTATTTCACGTGCTCACAACTGTAAACCTACTTTTGTCCCATCCTGTATAGATTTTTGACTTGTGCTTAACTTTTGAAGATAATTTGAGGGGAGGAATTTTTCTTCATATTTGAGCCAATATATACTTTACAGCTTGATAAAAATCCTTCTGTTATGGGTGGCTTATGCAATCTTTTATTATTTTAAATAGCCATTAAATCATACCATGGTAATTAAAAGCCAATAAGACTGAATTTACAATATCAATATTCTTTCTAATTTATATCTATATAATCTCTTAAAAACATACCCCCAAAATATTTATTTTCTTAAGCTATGCTTCCTTCTATGATTTCGCTGAAAGGAGCATTTAATATACCTCACCAGCATTTCACTAAAAGGGCAAGGCAACCTAAACTTGATTTACTAGTAAAAAGAGTTTTCATTGCTTGGTTTCCAGTTTGTTGATTACTGCATATTCACAGACACTGTTATTCTAACGCATCTTTGAAAATGTTAACTGCTGTTCAGGAAAATTTCCAGTACAAGTCATAATCGGACAGGGACCACGGCACAGGGCATCCACGTTGCTCTTTTACTCACTGAAGGAAAGAAGGCTTAATGCATCCTTCCTTGAAGGCTATTAAGTCACATTACATACGCCTCATTGAGAGAGAGTCATTGCAAAAAATAACGGGGGAGAGGAATCAAGTGTCACTTACCTGTATTAGACATTTCTGTAGGGCTGTGGCCCAAAGAAGTAATTGAAGCCTGTTCTGGTTTCTTGTATCCTGTTTTTAACTATGAAAGACAATGAGAAACATGAAATGTCATTTTCTAAAGAAGGTCAAAGACCAGACTCGAAGTTCATTCTATATAATAAAAGTGCAGTATGCAAACTGTCTCTTCGCCCGCGAGTTCTTCCAGGAGTTCAACCAGGGGTTGGGGCTGGCCGGGGGAAGGGAGAGAGGCCCCGGTTGGTGGCCAGCAGCCTTTAAGGACCCTACCAGTGCACTAATTTTGTGCAATGGGGCGCTAGTGTTAACATAAAAAGAATGGCTAAAGTGACTAAAGCATTAGTTCCAAACAAAATAATAAAACCTCTAAAAACTTGATATATTCATCTTCAAACAAAGAAATTCAGATTAAATGTAAAACAGCTTTCAGCTTTACCATCCAAGGACAATAAAAGAGGCCATGTACCTTGTCCTTGAAAAGGTTATCACTCCAAATGAAAAAGGATAAAGGGTTGACAGAAAATCTTATACCCTGTATCTGATTAGCAAATACGGGAACTGAAGTTACCACTGACAAATTGTATTTCACTGACTGAAAGCCGACCTGAGTTTCCTATTTTACTTCATAGCTAGCACACACTTAAAGATTTCATACTCTTTATAACTTTGACTTATTAGGCTACTGCAGCAACTAGTTATTAATTGTATTGATTTTGATGCAGAAACCCCTGCTTTGTGTGTCTGCGAGGGTGAATGATATCCTAGTATACACACGTGAGGAACATACCACCTACACTGCGTGGTAGAGATTACTCTGTGTGTGTGGGAAAGAAGCTAAGGAACATGAAGGAATACTGCCTGCCTTCAGTCAAGCAGAAAAAAGAAATAATAATGTACTGAACCATACTAATGACCGTCTGAAAACATATGTGATATTCCTAACATAGTTCCAAGTGATATCTACATGTATCTTTGTGATGCCATTCCTGATCATAGTTTTCTGGGCAAAAGACATACTGATGTGAAAAAATTGTATTTATTGACAGCACAGCATAAAAATCTTAACAGAAAAAAATCTTTCTCAAGGAAATACCAGTTTGCTAAGACATTGTATTACCAAAATGATAATTCCCGATGCATATGGCAAATATAAAAACATATAGGGGACTTATGGACTGCATAATAGAACAGAAATTGAAGAGTACCTGATTTCCCTTCAAAGAAGGTAAAATAGCATCTGTAGTTTTGGGGGTAGATGAGGTCTTTGGAATCGGTATTTCAGGAGAAGAAAGAAGATTAAATGCTGAAGCTTGAGGTCCATATTCTCCAGAGGTCTGTAAAAGGGGTGTGCACGGTAGATTTTCTGGGTGACAGCCATCAGATTTTTGTCTTATGAATGCTATCTCCCAAGCAGTTTCTGACCTAGCATTAAAAAGAAAACACTTGATGAATATATTATGGCTATAGTACAATTTAATTATAAAATAATGTTTCACGTATTACTTCAAAATATTTCTTTTAGGGTCTCAAGTACTTACGACATCTTAAAAATTACTATTTTAAGGAGCCATGCTAAATGATTCCTTTTATCCTGTGAATAGAATAGTTACCTCAACTTGGCTCGGGTAATTATGCTTTTTGCTTCTTCAAATGATACACCAATCATAGATTCCTTATTTATTGAGACAAGTTGATCTCCTGGCTTCAAACGTCCATCCTAACAAAAATAGTAACACTTGTAAAGATATGAATAAGGATGGTTTATTTAAAAATGATACAATTAAAGCAAGAAAAGTTTTAGTGAAGAATGTCTTAAAGAAAGAGCAAAATCAGAGATCATAATACACAATTGATTTTTTTTTTAATAATTCACAAGTGATTTTTTTTTTCTCCTTCCATTTGATTAATGCATGGGGAGCAAAACACAATAGTAATGCTGGAAAAGACTGAGCTATATGGAGAAAGTATTCACTATAGGAATTCTACATGTTCAGTAAAATGAAAAGAGCGGATTTATAAGGTTAGTAAACACAGTTCTGTATTGCCTGGGCTCAAATCTTATTACAGAGTTTGGTTACATATGCATTTAAATCAAGCATGTTCAGACTATATTTAGACACTCATGTGCATTAGTGTGCAACTTAATATGCTTAATTTTAGCTTGAGGACAATCATTCATTCACTCAAGGTTAAGGTGAAATGGTAACAAACAAGAAAAACAACCATTTGGCCACAGGCTATAAAATAATAGGGCTAATAAAAGTTAGGGAAAAATAAACAACATTCCAGAGTGCTTATTCCGGGGAGGGCAGATGAGGATGTGATGGGAAAGGCACACAGGAAGTCTCAATAGTACTTAAACTTTTTCCTTAAGTCAAGTGCTGAATTCTGAGTGGATTTGTGGATGTTCATCTATTATTATGCTTCATAATTACATGTATTTTCCAATATCCTTTTGTATGCATCAAATATTGCACTCTAAACAAGAAAAGAAGTGATCCATCAATAAAAAGAAAGCTCATTATCATTTGCCCGACAATATGCCTAACTACCTAAATGATAGTTGGGTTCTATACTCCAAACCTGGTATTTAAAGTAAGGGTCAAGTAGAGAATTTTAAATCTGATTTTTAAATAAATTAATTAACTGGTAAGATGAAATAAACATATTGTTAAATCCAGCTAAAGGCCATTTGGAATCTGCAAAAATAATTCCTCACTAGTACCAGTTTAATAACATAGGCTGTAACTGAAACGTAGTGGCTACATTACTATTGACTTCTGTGCCAAAGCCTGGCAACAATTCAGGGGGAAACAGGAGGAAACGAAGAAAACCTGCTTCGTTGAAGCAAATCATGTAAAGGTACTGACAAGGAAAGAAAGGTTCTTTTAGAAACGGGTGGTAGAGTCGACATTAGGTTACTTTGTGTTGACCTAAACACTTTTGGTATTCAGTTCCTTCTATTAAACTTCCTTGAAAAGGGGAAATTCTGTAGTGATGACTCTATGTCAGATGGCAAGTCAATGGCCTTTCACTTGGGCAGGAGCTCTCAGAGGCAGTGGGTGAGGTGGAAGGAGCACAGGCTGGACAAACAGACAGACCTGCACTCACATCACGCTCTATGACTTGCTAGCTAGATGTTCATAAACAATGAGAGAAGTGACGAAAGGGAGAGAAGGTAGCAGATGGGGAGGCACATGATATCCACAGGGAACGCAGGACTGAATTCTAGTGTCTGAGGCAGCTCCTGTATCTGTGTATCTTACAGAAATCAGAGCTGGTGGTCAGGGCTGCAGAGAAAAAGGGCTACAGAAAACAGACGTAGGCAACAGGGTTCAAGCCAACCTATGACCTCTCACAGCCTCCTCTCGGCTGTACAGAATCAGCAGCACAGAGGGAAGAGCCCTCGTATAAGCAACTTAACGCAACTTACAGTAAAGTCCACTGGCCACTGAAGCAGCATTCAGGGGAGAACAATGGCCTCTGACTGGTTTCGGTATTTCTATACATCTTTTCTTTCTAAAATGTATCCACAGCAGTGGTGGCTTTTCCTTTTATTTGCTTCCTAGACTAAAATCTTAGCTGATCATGTGAATTTCTGAACCTGCTTAAAAGTCAGAACCTGCAAACTAAAACAAAGCTATTTCTGTACATGTCTGGCATCCCAAACCATGCATTCCGAAGCAGCTGCATTAATGTGTGTGCGAAGATGCTAACTTCAGAGGTCTCTTCCACGCTGTCTCGATTCTGACTCAGCAGTTACTGAGCAACTAGACAACACGATGGGCAAGGTGCCAAGCACTTTCATGTGCCCGACTTCCCAGTCTAAAAGCTTTCAGACTGACATCTGTAAAGATACAGTAATAATGCATTCCTGACCACTTAGATACTTCTATTAGAAACTACCAACACTGTTCATTTCAGATCATAAAGACTGGTACCTGGTTTTCTAAATAACTTATCTTATCAGAAACCATCTACCTGTCTGACTCTGATGTAACCATATCGCTATTCCTAACTACTAAGGGATGTTCTTGCAAGCCTTTGGGGCCTTTCCCATGCTGCCATCAGCTGTCCACTGGAGGAACCCTTCTTTTAAAACCAGTACTTATGTGAATCTGAGTCAGTTGTTTAACCTCCACAGGACTCCACTTGCTTAGTTGTAAAGTGGGAATAAATATCTATCACACAAGGTTGATGCCATCATTAAATAATCTATATATATAAAAGGCTAATATGCAAAGTGTCCCCTTGGAAGTTTGATCACTTGCTATGATGTTCGCTGACCACCAGGGGCAGCACAGAACAAAGTAAGGCCCCAGCTGGCAGCCAGCAGCTGAGGAAGGGAGCCCCAGGCCAGCAGCCAGAAGGCTCTAATCGGCCCTGATCTCCAGCCAGGTCTAGAGAACCTACCCATGCACAAATTTCATGCACTGTGCCTCTAGTATACATATATAAAATTAAGCACACTGTAGGTGTTAAATAAAGGTGAGTCAAATCAGAATCCCAAATCTGTTACGGGCAATTTACACACTGATAGCAAATTTAATCCTGTTACTCCTAACTTAAGCACCTGTGATGACTGCCCACTGGTAGAAAAGTTGGAACTCCTAAACTTCCCAAACCCAGCAAAACAAACTAGCTGCAACCTACTATTTCTAGCCTCATCATCCAACTCCCTTCTCTGCATATGAATTCTTCGTTCTATTTTCAGAAAATGTTCTTCAACCCCTAATGCTTTTACACGTACTAATTTCTGTCTGGAATGACACCGCCCACCCTGCCACTTCTCTCGCTGATGAACTCTCACTTAACTTCACAGCCAGCCTCAAACATCTCTGCTGTGAATTTTCCTGACTCCTTTACGTTTACTTAATTGTTCCTTTCTCTTTGCTCCAAAAGCTCTTTTATGTACCTGTATGACTGCACTGACTTTGTGCTGTCCTTGCTTTTTATTCTCCTGATTTCCTTTACTTCCCATGAGAGCAAAGGAACTCAGCATCTCCCACACCAGCAGCACCGGTTCTCTCGGCTGGCCAGAACCACGCCTCTGTCATGGCTGCTACCCCAGCATAGTGCAGGTAGGTAAGTCCACAACAAATGAATAAGGTCCAAGAGGTTAAGATGGCTTTCACAGAAATAAATCATGGCAGAGGTGGAAAGAGCGCAGCACTGCTAAGTGAGCCCTCCTGCTGCCACCCCTTCAGTTCCACCAATGGGAGTGCTGTCTACCCTTTGCCATCCCAAGGACTACCCTTAGTCCTATTCATCAACAAAGGCTTGGTCAATCTTGAGATTGCCTATTTTATTAGTTCTGAAATAATATATTAAAATTAGAGCAAGTCAAAGCACTCACATGCATTTAAAAATATTAACATTTTTCAGTTTGATAACTTTAGCAGGGATAATTTTATAGTCTGTGTTTCCTATTCTGAATATACCTACCATGCAGAAGTTTTGTGTGGATTAGGTGTTTATTAACATTCTAATACAGTATGTAGAACACAGTAAATGTGCTACTATTATCAATTAAATTTTTTTAAATAAAAGAGCACCCATTTTGTATTTGCAGAGTAAATATGCATATAACTGTCCATCATGAGAAAGTACACAAAAAGTAATGTAAGCACTGCCAACTTATTTATTTATTCTTCTATCTACACCTTTATTTTGGCTGCATGGACAGAACCAGGTATAGTCAAAGAACATTAACAGCTCTCTGCTGCCCTCTAGTGGTAAATATACAATATAGTCCATTACAGGATTTTGCTTTTTAATTCCCTTTCAAACAAGCAAATTCTAAGGAAACCAGTAAGAGCAAGTATATATTACGAATATAATTTCTTGGTCTGCTATCACGGACAGCTGATTAAGAGCCACTCAGCATCACTGATATCAACTTAATACTTTACCATTATTTCTCATGGGATATAAAGCATAAGTTGATACTTGTCTTAAAAGAAAATTATCACTTGTT
Organism: Antrozous pallidus; assembly: GCA_027563665.1. NCBI lineage: Eukaryota > Metazoa > Chordata > Mammalia > Chiroptera > Vespertilionidae > Antrozous > Antrozous pallidus. The sequence continues at coordinate 26,270,340 of CM050526.1, read as the reverse complement.
AGGTACAATGATCTGTTACTGCACTATATCAAGTGCAATCTAGGAAATACCTTAGCTATCCTGAACACATGCACACACACAGACACATCACAGCTTCAAAACTAAAGTAGTACTAAACATTTCAATTCTTAAAGGAAAAAATCATTTTTGTTAGAATTTGTTACAATTTAGCATTTAAATATGTTCTCATTTGCTTAATAATTTAAATTCAATGGCCAAAAATTTATTTCATTATAATATCACATAGTTACTATATAATTCTTATAACATATGCATTTGGAAGACACCTTATTATCTCAACAAGCCTGAAATAAAATCATTTCTATTATTTTTGAAGTTATTAGTAAAACTGACTTTTTTCCTAACAAAGAAAAAAACCGAGTAGAATAGATAAGCTGCTTGCTAAACAAGTGTTTGGAGTGGGAACAGGGATAAGAGTAGGTGTATTTATTCGACCAAAACAAGCAGAATAAAAAAAACAATATGAACAAACCTAGTGATAAGAGAATCCTTTCTCATACTATGTAGCTTGATATAAATAGGTTGTTTTATTAAATTCTTTACACCCTATTTCCAAAAAGCACTAGGGCCAATTTTCAATAAAAGACATATACCATAAGCACAGTAGTAAAACAAAAACAGCAAACACAGCCCTGACCGGTTTGGTTCAGTGGATAGAGTGTCGGCCTGCGGACTGAAAGGTCCCAGGTTCGATTCCGGGTGAGGGCATGTGCCGTGGTAGCGGGCACAACCCCAGTGGGGGGCGTGCAGGAGGCAGCTGATCGATGTTTCTCTCTCATCGATGTTTCTAACTCTCTGTCCCTCTCCCTTCCTCTCTGTAAAAAATCAATAACATATAGTTTAAAAATAGCAAATACAACCCAAGAGAAATGAGAATGCAAATATAGTAAACAGTTTGTTAACTAAGTTGCTGGTATTGTGCTTCAGATATGGATTTGAGCTGCCTAGGAAAAAGGGACTAATGATTTACATATTTCTTACCTTAAAGTGAAGAGTAAGACTTTCTAATTCCTAAAAAAGGATATTTTCTCATCTTAATTCTAAATCTAATTTCTCATATAGATTCTAAACCTAATTTCTCATGTGAGCAAAGAATTAGTGATATCATTAACAAACTGAACAGAAATTACAGTAAATTTAAAATGAATTTTATTTGCTGAGTGTCTGTGTTTATTTTGTTTTGCATTAAGGATAGGATAAATGAATTTACTTCAAGCTTAAGTGATTCAACTTAGTCACACATCTTCAAATATAATTTCTCTTACTCAAAAACAGAGGAAGAGTTGAATAGCATAAATTAAAAATCTTTAATCTTTAGTGATAGCCTGAAGTTTGTTATTTTCACATTTTAGTTCATATTCATTCTTAGGGTAAAGCTCCTTGAGGTAACAGGCCTATTTTCCAGTTCCTTTGTTCACAGGGGACTTTCAGCTAAATACTAAGACTTATACTGATGAGACAGAAAACAAACCTTGTTACTAATGATTGTTGTTGTTTTTTTAATTTTCATGTTTACCTTGTAACAGTCTCCGCCAGGAATGACTTCCTGAATATACACAAAGGGACCTTCATTCCGGTTAATTCCTCCGAGGATCTTCAGACCAAGGCCTGTTTCCTTGGTAACTGTAATCATCTGCAAGGCAGGATCCCTGCGATAAAGTAAATTAGCACTCACAGGTTACAAGAGATCTTACGTTCTCCTTAAACTACTTGTTGAATCAAATTCTTGGATCTAGAAAACTCAAAGTACTCAGTACATTCTAGCAACTACAATTTTAAAAGTATGGTGAGCCGAGACCGGTTTGGCTCAGTGGATAGAGCGTCGGACTGCGGACTGAAGGGTCCTGGGTTCGATTCCGGTCAAGGGCATGTACCTTGGCTGCGGGCACATCCCCAGTAGGGGGCGTGCAAGAGGCAGCTGATCGATGTCTCTCTCTCATCGGTGTTTCTGACTTTCTATCCCTCTCCCTTCTGCTCTGTAAAAAATCAATAAAATATATTTAAAAAAAATAAAAAGTATGGTGAGACAAAAGCAATCAAATGGATTGTCTTATCTGTAATTCTAGTTTTCTCTACAAAACAACCAAACCATAAAAAAATTACAGCAATAATGCTTATTTCTTTGGAGAACAAACAAAAGTAGTTCAAAATTACAATAGAGATAAATTTAAAAAAATTATTAAAGGTGATGGAAAAGATTTGCTCTTATTGATTTTTAGACTATTTAGTATTGAACAATCCCAATACTAAATATTTTAATGAGTTAGGTAAGTGACTTTAAAGTGAAAGTGGCCATTTAAAGTAAAAGAAACATAACCTCCATTTGAATTGCAAAAAAGGAAAAGTTTATCCTTTTAATTGAGAGAAGTATTTTCCTGGAACAAAGCACTGTTCCAGCAGTGATTTCCGCCAGACGGAGGAGCAATGCCATTAGAAAAGAAGACCGTGTCTAAACGTTCTGTCAAAGGTATCCCCCGAGTTACATTTCGGAACACTCCGGGCAGAGCACTGACTTTCACTGCCGAATAAACTATGGCACATCCACATGCTAGGACACCACACAGTTATAACAAGGAACAAGGAAGACCTTTATAAAAAGTGATTTGAAATGATCACCAGGATATAATTTTAAGTTAAAAAAAAAAAAGACAAAGTTAAAACAGTATATACAATATGCTGCCTTTTTATCAGGAATATGCTGGCGAGCGGCCTCTGGGAGCTGGAGCCGGTGCTTGGGGACATTTTGCCTCAGTCATATGACTCTCTCTCACGGGCTTGATTTGCAGGAAGCAGTTGGAGAGAGTCCTGTGCTGTCCCAGAGAGTAAGCTGTTCAGCACCAAGACGCGGAGCTCTGTGCACACCATGCAGCTGGGCCTGGCTGGTGCCCCTGGGAGAGGGGCCTTTCCAGCAGTCAGAGGAGGAAGCGTCAGAGAAAGACACCCTGAGTTTAACTAGCCTGACTCCCTTCTCCAGGGAGGACCTGCGAACCTGAGTCCAAAGGCTGGCATTCACTTTTTACTAGGTAAGCAGCAGTAGATGGCTAATGTATAGTGTCACCTTGTAAACAATCACTTAGGGGAAAAAATATATAATTATGTGGTTCATGGACATATGCACACATTCATCACCTTTATATATATGTGTATGCAAAAAGCAGCACTGAAAAAACCCCGCAAAAACAAAAATGGTTATCTAGGCAAGAAAGGAGGCCACAGAGTGAAGGACAAGCATGAAAGCAAGCCTTCTCTGAATGTGCCTTATTATGTGCGGGCTACTTACTGGAGAATGGCAATTCTTCCCACCCCTGTCTGCATGCCTCTTGGCAATGACTCCACGGTTCCTCCCATTGGAAAGGAAAGTCGACACCTCGACCCCTTGAATCCGGACTTGACTATTTAAATTGCTTCAGCCAATGGCACTCCGGTGAATGTGAGGAAAACAGACATTTGACAACCACGTGCGCTTCCTCCTGGGGACCATTCCGCTGCCATGTGAAAAAGCCCGAACTGCCCGGCCGGTGTGGCTCAGTGGTTGAGCACTGACCTATGAACCAGGAGGTCAGGGTTCAATTCCAGTCAAGGGCACATGCTTAGGTTGTGGGCTCCATCCCCAGTGGGGGGCGTGCAGGAGGCAGCCAATCAATGACGCCCTCTCAACATTGATGCTTCTATCTCCCTCTCCCTCTCCCTTCCTCTCTGAAATAAAAAAAAAGAAAAAGAAAAAAAGCCTGAACTTGCCTCCTGGGAGCTGAGAGATCAGGTGGAAAGAGCACCCGCATCCGGCCTTCCCAGCGAGGGCCCAGGAAAAGTGAAGGAGGCTACCGACATCATTGGGTGCAGGCCAGAAGAATTAATCACCAAATCATGGCAAAGAATAAAAGCCTGTCTTTTTAAGGCACTTTGAGGTGGTTTGTTACTCAGCTAAAGTTAATCTTACACTATTTTTATACTGAAATTATAAAATATTTTAGATATTAAAAAATTAGATCAATTTTATAAAGCAATCTCGAAAAATAATTCTAAAAGAGAATGCAGAATCTGCTCTTTACACTGACTGACCCTAAAAGGTGATTATCGACCAACTTCTCATTACTGCTGTCCCAGACCACAGGTTGTTAGCTGTATAACACTTTTCACTAGACACTCACTGATATTCGACAGATTTAAAACTATGAGAGTTCAAAACATACTGAACTTAATTTAACAATTACTTTTCAAGTGGACCGGATGGTACTGCGGCAGATGGAGTTTTACTCATGGTTTCATCACAGTAGCCTTGCATTTAGCAGCCGTGCAAATGAGAATCTGATGAAGAGTCTATAAATTCTTCTTTCCCTGAGAATGGGGAAGCAGAAAACAAAGCGTCATGTCTTAGAACAGTCAAACGTGCTCTGTAACTTTGCATAAAAACGTTACATACATTTGGCACACAAACAGCATGTGCCTGTGTACAGATGTTAGATGAATTTTATGTATTTTGGGCCATGTCATTTTAGTCATTGCTCATCGTATCTGAGAAATGTGAAGCCAGTACTGTGAGAGGGGTAGGTAAAGACACTGAGGTAGAGCTACATCATCATCATCAATAGGAAAGCTGCACTTCTGACCGAAGTGAAGAATAACAGGTAAGCTTTAGGTAACTACAACAGCTTCCACCGTTAGTAAGCATAAAAAGCACATAATAATAAAAGATGGAGGGAAATGTCTTTTCTGAGCTCAAGGCTTGGAAGTTTATAGTCAGAATGTCTGCAAAATAATTATACAGCACACTGCTGAAGAAAATAGAAATTCCTAATGTCTCACTAACTATCTCGAGGGACTTCCCGCAGATAATAAATTACTCTGACTCATATCAGTCCACAGCTTCTTCAATATTTTCCTATGAAAAAGTATTTTGATCTCTCTCTCAGATCCACTATAAAAATCAGAGAACAGTGGTGCCATTGAAATAAAAAATATTTGAACAGAGACTTACCACCTCTTCATGAGAAATACGAATGGAGCATATAAACGAAGCTATACAAGGTTTTAGGATTCTTTAGCACGACACTCTCATTATAGAAACGAGAGTCTCAGAGATTGGGTACTTTCCCCACCCAAATAAGACTCGGTCACTGGCTGTTTTCCCAGCTAGAATTCAGGCTGCAGAACCTAGAATATGGGCCTTCGTTTCAGCTACACCTGGGCCCTAATTCGAGCTGTCAGGCTGTTCTGAGGCCATGTCTTCATAGGTACATCAGGCAACAGTGATGGTTTTACAGATGAATGCCCATGTCAAAACAGCGAACCGTTCCACCTTCAATATGTGTTGTTTGTTATAAATCAAGTTAACTTTTTTAAAAAATTGGATTTCCAGTTAAGAGTGGAAGCGGAACTCAAGCTGGTAATGTGTACACTTTGTCCCATCAGAGACTCTTCAAAAGAGCATTGACTACTGACATAGCCCCACAGCTGTTTAAGGACAGGACAACAACCAGGGATAAGTCTCTTCCCTGGGGTAGACTTTGCTTAATTGATCTTTTTTAAAATGCCATTAAAGTTTCAGAAAATCAAGATATAAAAGGTCCTTTCTTGTGTGCCCTCAGGCAGTTTTCCCTTTCGGGGATCTGAACGGTTCAGCTGCTGTCTGTCTGGGGGCGGACGGCTCTGCCTGTCACAGCCCGATCCAGGAAACGCCCAAGGCTTCAAAGGCCTCCTCGCTTTCCTGAAACTGGAGATCTTCCTCGGAGTCACACTCACTGTTCTCAGAAGTTTCCAGGCTCTCTGACTCCCTTCGGCCTGGCACTCTCAGGCGCTCACCCACCAGACATTTATTTACCCAGCACAGCCACGCCGGGCACTATGCTAAGGGCTCCTGTTATTATGCTGAACAATCCAAGGTCCCTGCTTTTACGTTATTTACCCTTTAGTGACGGGAGAAAAAAAAAAAAAAAGGAAACAGCAGCTCTAGCCAGTCTGGCTCATTGGATAGAGCGTCGGCCTGGGGACTGAGGGGTCCCAGGTTTGATGCCAGTCAAGGGCACAGGCCCATGCTGTGGGTTTGGTCCCCGGTAGGGGGCGTGCAGGAGGCAGCCAATCAGTGATGCTCATCACTTGATGCTTCTGTCACTCTTTCCCTCTCCCTTCCTCTCTGAAATCAATTGTAAAAAATTAAAAAAAAAAACCAGCAAAATAAACTAACTTTCCGATACCAAAAGACAGTATAATAAAATCTGTCTGGAAGAGGAGTGCTAATTTAGGTCACGGTAGTGGTGTCTCAGCCAAGATCCGAATGACAGGTCAGCCAGAGGAAAGATGGAGGGACAAAGTACTCCCAGCAGAGAAAAGGCCTCAAGGCAGCAAAATAAATTTGGGGCGTTTACAACAAAGAAGGAGGTGTGGCTCAATGGTGGAGCACCGACCTGTGAATCAGGAGGTCCTCGTTCGATTCCCCATCAGGGCACATGCCTGGGTTGCAGACTGGATCCCGGGGGTGGGGTGTGCAGGAGGCAGTCCATCAATAATTCTCTCTCACTGTCTCTCTCCCTCTCCCTTCCGCTCCGGAATCAATGAAAATACATTTTTATAAAAAGAGGAGTGTGGCTGGAGCATGGCGAATGCAGACAGAGATAGGTGGGAGATAAAAATAGAGAAGTAGGCAGGGTCGCGATGAATTAGGGTCTAATGGTGGTGGAAGAGTTCGGATTTTTTGTTTGACTTTATTTCATACAACCTGGCTATTCTCAGGAGGCCTGAATTGGCCTTTTGCCTTTCCTCTTACTTTTCGGTTGACGGTGTGTTAGCCTGAATTACATCAGAATGTCAGCCAGTTAGTTCATTTGGGATCTAACATATATACGGGGGCCAGTACAAAATGAAGACGCAAGTCCCTGTTAAAAAAATTATTTCGAGATCATGACAGCAGAACACTAAACCAAATATAAGGCCCGACAGGGCCAGTGGCCCTTTTAAAAGTAGGGCCTTGCGCAACGGCACGGGCCCGCTACCATGAAGCCAGCCCTGATCTTGATAAAGTAACCTGGAACAACAAAATGCCTTCTACTGGTGAATGATCTCTGTTTCCATTTAATCTTATCTACCAATCATATAAACGTAGCCTCTGAAGCCTTTTAAATGAAGTGACCCCTGAAACATGTGGCTTAAAGCAAGATGCCACGAATAAGAAACTAGGATAGCAAGACTTACAAAGGCAACTTCATGCCATGAGTGTGAATTAATTTAATTGGGAACCAGTGAATACTCAGCCTAGTCTCAAGCAAACTAGAATTCACTTGTTCCTACTGTTTATTCAAATGCATTACTCCTCCTTCTTTAGGTACAAGAAAAATCTTGTAACATATAGCTACCAAATAAACAGTTGTTTATAATGCTAGATCAATTGCTAAGTATTTCACATTGCCAAATGAACCCAGTAACTTTATTAGACAGACAGTTACAAAATACAGCCTAGTGACTAACATACTAAGACTTAAGTTGCAATTACCTCAATTTATATTAGCCATTAAAATGCCAAAAGTAATTAGAAACCAAATTTTAAAAATAACACACTTTATAATCCATAAGTCTTCAGAAAGTCTGAAAAGCAGTAACACACAATAGGAAAACACTGTGTGACTCAAAATATTTTTCCTTTCTTTTCAACTTTTACCATTTCTCAGTTCCCACCCCTAAAATGATTTAATAAAAATAACAAACTATTTTACTTACTAGGTAAAATTAGACATGATCATATCTAACTAGATAACTAGCTAGAAAGGGCTCACAAGGATTAATCATTTAAGGCTGAGCAATGACATTACAAATTAAAGGTGCCAAGTCTGAAATCTCAGTCAGGTCCCTTATGTTTTAAGTTCGTTTGTAATCAACACCTCTAACTGCAGAACCAGGTTGTACTAGTCTTGCCCTGAGGTGCTCCCATTCCATTCAAGGCAGAATCCATTATGTAGCACTCATTATCATTATTATTTATGCATTATCACAAGCAGACTCAGACTCACAAGAATTTCAGCCAGCACCCCTTTATTGCTATCAAGATTATTATTGTCCTTGGAAAGGAATCGTTTCAGTTGCAATTACAAAACAAAATAATAGAACCCAAGACAAAGACACTATGACTGACATTTATATGTACTGCTACCTGTTGCTACATGAAAAGGTTGCCTAGAGGACATTGGAGGGAATGTACTCTTGCTTTCATTTGCATGGGATTTGAGTCTACGCTGTTAGAAATATAAAATATGACAGATCATGTGCTGAAAGAGCTGACAATCTGGTGTAAGAACTAAAAGAGATAGAGATCAAAAGATTTTCAAACATTCTCGTAAAACTAAGCAACAACAAATAAATTTGTGGAATTTGGATTTTTGTGCCAGAATAGAAAAGAGTCGAAAGGTGCTTGGACTTTATCGGCTTAAAAAAAATTTTTTTTAATTGATTTCAGAGAGGGAGAAGGACACAGAAACATCACTGATGAGAATCACAGATCAGCTGCCTTCTGCACACCCCCTGCTGGGGATCGAGCCTGTAACCTGAACAAGTGCCCTGATGAATCCAACACTGACCTGGTTCATAGGGTGATGCTCAACCACTGAAGCACATGGGCCTGGCATGATTATTCTTTACAAAACAAGTATAAAAAGAGAATGTCAAGCTGATTTTTTCCAGGAATGTCTGCATAGAAGACAAGAGGGCAATCTCCTCAATTCTGACAGACACTAAGTTTATATATATTTTTCCTGATTTTTCCTATTTTGGTAATATGAATCGAAAGAAGAAATTTTAATACCACCTGGGTTTTTTTGGAAGAACCCCAACCAAAGAAATCTAAAATATATAGTAAATGCCCCCACCCCCTTTTCTGTTTATTTTGTATGCTGGTGCTAAACTTCCAAGCATCATGATTTAAAAAGAAATTGTATGCCCTTCTAATGTATTTCCAGGATGAGGGGAGGGTAACATTTTTGCTTTCTTAGGTGGCTTTTTGAAAATGTGTAGCACAAAGTTCCTAAAAAAATGTTTACCTTAGAAAGAAAAAATAAATAAAACGACACTATTATCTTATTCCGTTGTCTTCATTGTACAGATCGCTGTGTGAAATTCTCTTATTTATGTATCTGTTGTTGATCATCTCCCGAGTCATCAGAAGAAAAGACGCTTCCTAACAGAGGTGATCTCGACTTTCTCTATTTGTAGCCCTAGTCTAGGTTGAACAGGGTCTGGCCCACAGGAACAGTGAAATAAATAAACGAATTACTGAAAATCACTTCTCAGGCAGCTCTGGTCATTAGAAAGAAAGCCTAACATTCACTACTTTTTTTAAAACTACGTCTCAGGCACTGTGCAAATCACTTTGCATGCATAACCTCACTATTATGATTCCCATTTTACAAACAAGGTCACGAAGTCTTGGGTCAAAAAGCTGGCCCAAGGACACAAGGCCGACGTGCAGACCCAGGTGTGAACCCAACCCTAACCTCTGATTCCGAGCTCTTCACCGCTCCTTCACAAAGTTTCTAGAAAGACGCTTCCTTCCCTTACAGCAAAATCGCCTCTGCTGTCTAGTAGGTCCTGTGGGCTAACGGAAGAAAAAGATCACCCCCCCGCCCCCCCAAACATTTATTTCCCAAGATGCACATCCCCGTTCCTGGCCACTCTATGAACAAATTCGGACTAACAGCGTCCCTCCCGCCCCGCCAGCGGTGGTGTCGCTGGGCAAGGAATTCAGGGGCGTCAGGTCAGTGGACGCCGATTCCCGGGGGCTGAGAAAATGCACGCGACTGTTCGAGCGGGTCGTGGTTAGTTGGTTTTCCGAGGAAGGCTTCCCAGGACAGGGGGTCCGAGCGCCCAGGGCCGCGCGGTCAGGGGCAGGCGCGCGGCCAGAGCACCCCAGGTCAAAGGACAGCGGCCGCGGGGGGCCACTAGGTCGGGACAAAGACCGATGCAGTTGAGGAAGCCCGGGGACACCGCTCCGAGGGACGACGGGTGCACGCGGAGGAATGTAAAGGCGTGTTCCTAAAAGTAAGTTAGATAAGCAGGAGCGCAACAAAGTGGGAGGAACGCTCCTAAAGCAAAACGCGAACTTACCCGTAACCTGGCCACCCGGCCTCCGTAGCTCGACTCCCAGGCGTAGCCGCCCTGGTAGCCTAGGCAGCGGCGGGCTCAACTCTGGTATCGCGAGACAGAGCAGACCTCGCGAGATCTTCCCTCGCGCGTGACGGGCCGGCGTCCTCTCCGGACGCTATGGGAGGGCTCTGGCGTCCGGGATGGAGGCACGTCGCTTTCTGTGGCTGGCGCTGGCGGACCCTGGGGCCCCCGGCCTGCGTTGCGGAGAGGGCAGAGCAGTGTCTCCGGCCAGAGAGGAGTGGGGCGGGAGGTGCTGAGAGGGGGCTGAGGCTGCTCGGAACGTGGGGGCGCTCGAGCCTGGCCCGAGACCCGGCCGTGCAGCCGGCGCGGCGGCCGAAGAGCACGAACCCGCACGCGCGCGCGCAGGAGGAGGAATGGCGGCGGCGGAACAAAACCGTCCTCACGTACATGGCCGCGGCCGCCGTGGGCATGCTGGGGGCGTCCTACGCCGCCGTGCCTCTTTATCGGCTCTATTGCCAGGTAGGGCTGCCGCTGCACTCCGGGCGGTGTCCTGTTGGGACGTCCGAGACGACCGCCCGGAGAGGAAACGGGCTCAAAAAGGTGACTTGGCCAAGGTCACCGAGGGAGTTCGCGGCCAAGCTGCAAGCAGGACCCAGCCCCCTTGGTGATCTGCTGCAGAGTGAAACTCCGTGGCCTCTGAGCTCACAGGGAAGGGCCCAGCCTGTACTCCGGAATCCCGCAGTCTGCTTTACCCTCCTGCTGCTGGCACACGTGCCCGCTCTAAAAAACGCAGGGTATATTAGTACATTGACTCAGCCACATGGTTTATGCGCGCAGGTTAACCCTGGAAGTGGGAGTCTGCGTGTTACACTGGGTGGAGCTTTTTATTTATGAAAAGAGACGTGAATTAGACCTTTGAGGACCCCATAGCACATAACGTGCTTATTCTGGGCTCCGTTTTCATCAGAATAGCTCGTTCTCAGCGCGGTCCTTGGGACTAGCAATATCAACATCATCTTGGGACTTGAATGCAAATCCTTTTTTTTTTTTTTAATTTTATTGATGAAGGCATTATTACATTTATGTCCTTATTTCCCCATTACTCCCCACCTCCCATTCATGCCCCCACCCCCTGTTGTCTGTGTCTATTGATTAGGCTTCTGTGCATGCATATAAGTCATTTGGTTGATCTCTCTTACTCCTCCTTCCCTGAGGTTTGACTTTCTGATTCATGTTTTTCTGTCTCTGGATCTGTTTTTGTTCATTAGTCTGTGCCATTCATTATATTCCACAAATGAGTGAGAACATGTGGTATTTATCTTTCTCTGCCTGGCTTATTTATCTTAGCATAATGCTCTCCAACTCCATCCATGTTGTTGCAAATGGTAAGAATTCCTTTTTTATAGCAGCATAGTATTTCACTGTGTGGATGTTCCACAGTTTTTTAACCCATTGAGTGTAAATTCTTGTGCCCAACTCCTGAACTTAGTCAGGAACCCGGGGGTCAGTATTTTAAGTCCTCTAGCTGATTTTGATGCAAACAAATGTTTGAGAACCACTGGCCAAAGCAAAATTCAGATATAGTGACCATAGTTTTTAAAGTAATAATTTGCTGTTCTGTCTGGGGTGGGCATTGGAGTAACCAGGGGGCTTTTTTAAAAAACTGACAGCCGTGCCGAAACCGGTTTGGCTCAGTGGATAGAGCATTGGCCTACGGACTGAAGGGTCCTGGGTTCGATTCTGGTCAAGGGCATGTACCGTGGCTGCAGGCACATCCCCAGCAGGGGGTGTGCAGGAGGCGGCTGATCGATGTTTCTCTCTCATCGATGTTTCTGACTTTCTATCCCTCTCCCTTCCTCTCTGTGAAAAATCAATAAAATATATTAAAAAAAAACAAAACTGATAGCCAGATCAATCACATCTCAAACCAGTTTGAGATGTCTTGGAGTGGAGGTCAGGCATTAGTAATATTTTTAAAAATTCCTCAGAATCTTTGATTCCACTGTTCATACCTGTCTAACTTCCCTTGAGTTTACAGAGATTCATTTACCTTTATTTTGTGTGATGACTGAAACAGAAGTCACAGGGACTTTTCATTCTCCTGGTATCGGCATTTATGTGGGAATGTGCAATCGCTTGATTTGTGGAGGATGAGTGTGGAATGTGAATGAGTTTCCATCAGAGGCCAGCCTAGAGCTAGCCTGAATAGCCTGAATCCCCAAACTACCAGCTATTTCAGTCAGCGGAACTGAACACAAAACAGCAAGTATGGACCTCCACAAACCAAGTTGATTTTATTCAGGGAATACTTAGCAATGTCTGAGGACATTTTAGTTTCCACAACCTGGCAAGAGGGTGCTACTAGTATCTGGTGGGTAGAGGTTAGGGATGCTGCTAAACATCTATACTGGTAAAAGGGTAATATGCTAATTAGACCACCAGGAGACCTTCTGGACAAAGCCATGGTGGCGGGGCTGATCAGGCCAGCTGATTGGAGGGATGTAAAGGGGCAGTTGGGGATGAGCAGGCCAGCGGTGGGCGGGAGGTAATAGGGGGTGAGCAGGGTGCCAGGCAGGTGAGCAGTTAGGAGCCAGCAGTCCTGGATTGCAAGAGGGATGTCCAACTGCCAGTTTAGGCCTGATCCCGAGGGGTCCTGGATTGGAGAGGGTGCAGGCCTGGCTGAGGGACATGCCTCCCACCACCCCCATGCACAAATTTCATGCACCGGGCTACTAGTTTTAACATTAACAGGACAGAAACCCCAATGGCAATATTTTGTGCACATGTGTGCAAGCACAGGGCAGAAAAGTAAAAGCAGTTGTCATTTATGATCCTAAATTTGTATCACAGTTGGATGTTAAACAGTGACATTTCTAAAAGAGTATCTTTCACTTTTGGACTCAGAATTTGAGTCAAAAATAAGGGATTATATAAACCACTTAACACAGTGACCTCATTTTATGAGCCTTCAACATGTGCCCCAAGAAAGTAAGATTTATTGAGTTCTTAGATTCATTTAGTGGCAGAGCTAGGCTAGAGACCAGGACATATTTTCTTCTCAGTGCCCTTTTCTATTCTATTTCTGTAATCAGGCATAAATTTAAAGAATTTATATTCAAAGACTGCCAGAGTAACTTAAGGAATCTATTTTCAAGTGATTTCGAATTTTTCAGGGAAAGGAGTTATATATGAAAACTTAAGCATTATAGGCTTCTTGAGCAGAATATATATATTACACAAAGATAAAGGCTTGCCCTTTATGCATCTTTAGGGTTATAATGTAATTTGCATGGCAGCCAGTGGAAGTTAGTCATACTATATTTTGCTGGTAGTCTTCCCCTAGCCTCAAATTTGGTATTTTTTCCCTAGTATAGTAACAGATTAATTATCCGGAGACCAGAATTCTGGCAGTCTCAAGCATCAGAAGAATGATGAGCCTAGAAGTAAGAATATTTTTTTAAGCATCTTTTGATGATAAAGAAAATGACAAGAAAGATAAGGAAGAAATGTCATACATGGATTATTCCGATGTCTTATGCTTAGTTCATTCAGTGGCCAAAGGGATCAAGTTCTTACTAATGGATAGCTGGAAAAGCTATACTACACCAAAAATACAGGAAAAAAGTTACGAAAACATTTACCAATATGGGAAAATACTTATGGTGCTTGAAAAAAGCAGACTAGAGAAGTAAAGCTAAAATGAATCTGTGCTGTAAAATTTATAATATGAAAAAGAACCAGACAGGAAAATTGAATTACTTAAATAGTTTTACTAAAATGACAGGATTGTGGGCAAATTTTCTGTTAATAATAGTTGATATGAAATACTAGGAATAATGGAAAGTATACGTATTGAAAAGCTAAATATTCTGAGCTGTGTTATCAGCGAAGAGTCTGCTGTCTTCCAAATGACTCATTTTTGACCATGCCACATAACAGTGACTACTAAGAAATTATGACTTGAATAAATTTAGGCCCTTGACACCCCGAAGTGGTTAAATCATTTGACGCATTCATAGGAAGTGGTCAGTGATAGTACATAGACTTGGCTCCTATTGTGTTATTAAAGTCAAATGGTTTTTTAAACTACGATTTTATCCAATAAATAGATCATCAGCACCTAAAAGTAATACATATGTTCTTTTTCTAGACTACTGGACTTGGAGGATCAGTAGCAGCAGGTCATTCATCAGACCAGATTGAAAACATGGTGCCTGTTAAGGATCGCATCATTAAAGTCACCTTTAATGCAGATGTGCACGCAAGTCTCCAGTGGAACTTTAGACCTCAGCAAACAGAAATCTATGTAAGTGCTCAAAGAAATACCTGTATTAAAAGATTACTTTTTTCAGTGTAAAAATTCAGTGAAACTTAAAACTGTTTCAGTTTTGGAAATACTCATCTGAATTTAATTTTAAAATGTTGACAGACCCCATAACTAAGTATGTATATTAGAGCATTGGTTCTTCACTGATATATACAAGGAAAATTTGGAAATCAGGTGTTCATGGGTAGTATTCACATTTTGCTGGCTCTTAGTTTAGATTAGGTATTATGGTCTGATGGATAGGAAAAATAATGTAACTGATTTAATAGGGAAAGAAGGAGCTGTGAGACTTAAAAGTGTTGATAATGTGTTTTGTTTTTTTTTTAAACAGGTAGTACCTGGAGAGACTGCACTAGCTTTTTATAAAGCTAAGAATCCTACTGACAAACCAGTGATCGGAATTTCTACCTACAATGTTGTACCATTTGAAGCTGGACAGTATTTCAATAAAATACAGGTACAACTAAATGCAAACTTATAGAATATGATAAAAGTACCAAAAAAAAAAACTGTTTAGCACTAAATTTACTGCAGTGCTTTAGTAGGTACTGGTTTCTGAAGACTCATTTCTTCTAAACTTCAAACTGTTTTTTTTCATTGCTTGTAACAGCTATGGAGACGTGTAGAGCCAAACTAAATGGAAATCTGCTTTTAGGATTAGAAGAATTTGTTGATTCTCGATCCTTAAAGCAGAACTCAATCTAAGATGAAAAGATGCTGTTACCCTATCACAGAATTTAAAGATTATGTTTAACAGTATGCTTATTAAAGCCAATAAATGCACCATTAGTTTTTACTCTAGATAATAGAATAGAAATATTAATAAACTAATACCTTTTTATAACTTCTAGTGCTTCTGTTTTGAAGAACAAAGGCTTAATCCACAAGAGGAAGTAGACATGCCAGTGTTTTTCTACATTGACCCTGAATTTGCCGAAGATCCAAGAATGGTGAATGTCGATCTCATCACTCTTTCTTACACTTTTTTTGAAGCAAAGGAGGGCCACCAGTTGCCAGTTCCAGGCTATAATTGAAGTCCGTATCTTAAGTCCTGCTTCAAAGTTGTGATTTTTGAAAAATCATGTATCTTGTCTTCTCAGAAGAGAAACATTCTACAATAATGTATTCTACCCCGTTTTATGCTTTCTATTTTAAATATGATGTATTGCTGTTCTTCCCCCAGCTAATTTACCCTTCTTAAAATTGCGAGTACAGGTTCAGCTTTTTATCATGAGGAATTCACGTGCCTATTTAGAATGTATTACTGTTCAAAACCATACTTTGTTAAGTAGTAATAAAAGAAACTGCTTTGTTTCTTAAATGTGTAGGCATGGTCCCCTTCCAAATTATTAGCACTACATACCTGTAGTAGGGCTTTTTTTTTTTTTTTTTTAATGCCCAGTATGATCTCAGGTTCGAGGTCAGAACTTCTGACTATATTTCTAAAACACTTGGTTACTACTACTTTTTTTCAGTATGTACAGTCACTATTTGAAAAGCTCCAAATGTAAGGGGAAATCGCTAAGCCCTAACAGTTTGCCCGGAGATTACATTCTGATTTTAGATGGGACTGTTTTTCCATTAAGATCTAGGGCAATTTACATTCAGAGTACTGAATAATTACTTTGAAGTTTTGGTATCATGAAATTGAAATTAAATGGAAGTATTTACTAGACTTCTAGTATTTCTTGTGATAGCTCCAAGTCCTTGAATGTTAAAATGTAAGTGTGGGAAATGTGAAGATTACTGACTTTGTAAGTTCTGCAGTGAGCAATCTGTAAAAAAGATGTATTAAATTGTTTTAATAGTAATTTATTTGTCATTGTAATTTATGATATAAATGAATGTATAATTTATTCTGAATATTTTCCAGTAGTCTTTGTTTCAAAAACAAATTTATATTGCATTAAAAAGGAAAAAAAAGAACATTTAGTATTATAAAGGATTGTATTTAAAGGCAACTTGATGTAGCATCCTCTGACCTCTTCAGTGTACCTGAAATAGGAACTACAATATTAAGGTTTTTACAATTTACAATTCTAAACAATATTATTTATTAAAAAAGTGCACATATTCAGCTTTAGTTAAATGAAGGCACTCACTGTTCTCCTGAATACTCTATAGTTTCTCACATTTTGTGCTTATATCTATTCAGAATTATTTTGTAATAAAATAATATCCATCTACTCTCATCACAGCCATATGATGATTTCTAAATGTAGGAAAGCCTGAGAAACATAAGATTCTCCAATTAACCTGATTGGCCTCAGTAAAATGAGTTTTTTCTTCTGTTGGAGTTTTAAGTGAATATATGTTAAAAGCAAGTGTTTTTTTTTAGATAAAGCTTGATCTGTTACTCTTCTATTTAAATTTCACTGTTGGCAAGGAGAAATGTGCCACCCCGGTTTTGAAGTGTTGGTAGGTCTTGTCTTCTGGGCCTCGCAACTGCACAGTCTGCCTCTTGGAGTTGTTACCCCTAGTGCAGCTAGTGAGCTGGTCCTTTATTTTCACCTAGAATAAACAGAAAATGGTCAACCATGCCCATTCTTCCCTTCTCTTTCCCCATTTTTTGATAACTAGAGGGCCACATACTAATACAGAAAGGCGGGAATGTATTATTTCCATTGGGTATGTGTGTAAGGGGAGTAAATAGGTTAAGAGGTTATTTATTAGTGGCCATGTTTTCATTAATCAGTGGGATGACTAGCCCAGCAAACAAAAATAATGCAGACCTATCTGGATTAACAGTGAACAGTTTCTACCTGGCCCAGTTAACAGGTGTCAATTGTACATATGAGACAGATACCCGATTCTAGTGCTAAAAAGTTTTTATTGATCTGTTTTAGCATTAATATTTTTATATACAGATGAATTCCTGCATTCCCAAGATTTATTATTTTTAGTTAACAGGGTCACAGTGTATTTCATTGGTGAACAAATAGTTCATTCAATTGAGTGATTTGAAGGAACTTCCTGTATGTTAATATTTCACTCAGTGAAGTGTTAGAGACTCAGATGGCCCTCACGAAATGTAGATGCTAACTAGAGAAAGTGATAACTACAGTCAGATCCTGTAGAATGTGGAATGAAGGGTATGTAAGTTGAAGTCTTTACCTTAACAGTCACTATGATTTTGAGTGCCTTTGCGGTGATGAACATCAATTTCTTCATAAATAGCTCTGAAACAAACCATTGTGGCAAAAGGGTTACATATCTCTTTCAAAGCACTATTTCGGCTTTTAACCTGAACTAAATCTCTGGTTCCCTTAGCCATGTAGGCTGTTAAAGTGAATGAAAACAAAAATATCTGCCCTGAATCTTACGTTGTAGTTTTCTTAGGTGCTAACAGTGCAGTTCCTCTGCATCTTAACAATATGTGTATTGTATAGTCAATTCACTTTAATCGCGACTTAATGAAAAATATGGCTAAAATTTGGACAGTTTGCTTTCGCTTAAAAAAAAATGTTCAGCTTTTTCTGGTTTTAAAACATTTTATAAAATAATATTTTAGCTTATATAATCTATGTTAATACAGTCCAAACTCCTGAGCCACCTTTAGCTTAAATGTCATATTTGTACTTTATATCTAATATATATGACATATAATAATTTTTCTATGACAGTTTTCATTCAACTCTTTATGTCTTCTATATCTGTGGCTAGAAAATATATATCTGTAAACATGACATTCATATACATGGCTGAAGAAAAAACTAAAAATCACTGAAGTCTTGGTCATCAATATCGCAAAGCCCTAGCATGGTCCAGATATTTTTTAGTTTCCCTAATGAGGGTTGTCTTAATTTTCCACAAAACTATTTTAGCCTCCTTCACTCTCAAGTCTCTTATCTCCCTCCTCACTCTGAGTCAGAAACCCCACTTCTTAATAAATCAAATGTCTTGATATGGATACTTCCTCATCTTCCCATCACTGAATCTTCTGTTTTCATCTGCATCATCATTTACTTCTGGGATCCTTTCAAGCCCTGGCTTCTCAAACACTTAACCTCCTTTAGTTATCCCCCTTCCCCAACCGAATCTTGAACCTCTCCCTGTCTACTGGATCCTACCCCTCAGCATTCATTGATGCTCCAGCATCAACAATACAGTCCCTAATCCCTTGTCTACTTGGTAATCACCTCAGTTAACCCT
The DNA here is from genome assembly GCA_027563665.1 of Antrozous pallidus. Taxonomy (NCBI): domain Eukaryota; kingdom Metazoa; phylum Chordata; class Mammalia; order Chiroptera; family Vespertilionidae; genus Antrozous; species Antrozous pallidus. The sequence continues at coordinate 26,251,757 of CM050526.1, read as the reverse complement.
CCAGCTTCCAAACCATTTCCCAGCATCCCTTCGTGTTTAAGTTTCTGGTGTCTACATTTACTGTTGCTACTCCTTCTCTTACTTATTAATGCACTGAAATTGAGCTTTTGCCCCCATCCATCTACCAAAACGGCTTTTACTAAAATCACCAATGAGCCTGGCTGATGTGGCTCAGGGGCTGAGCACTGACCCATGGCCCAGGAGGTCACAGTTTGATTGCCAGTCGGGGCACATGGCATTTCAGCCGTGATTCTCCAGTAGGGGGCACGCAGGAGGCAACTGATAGATGATTCTCTCATTATTGATGTTTCTATCTCTCTTTCTCTCTGAAATTAATAAACATTTTTTAAAAATCTCCAACGATTTCGTTATTTAATCCATTATTTGTCAGTTCTCGTTTTACTTGTCCTCTGACTGATGTTCATCTGATAATAGGTTCCCTGTTGCTCTCTTTGCTCTTAGCTTTGGCTTTTCTGTGTCCTTGAATGTCCCAAACCTCTCTCCTTGGGGTCCTTGTACACCAGGTGTTCCCTCAAATGCCTCCACATGCAGGCAGGTCAAATGAGTGGATGCAGGGGGCCAGGCTAAGGGGCCTGGTGGACTGCAGAGTCTGCCTAATCTTAAGGAGACAGCCACTCAATAGCCCCAGTCTATTGCTAGCATGTGAAAATGCAGGTCTGGCATCTAAACCCAGAGGTCCAGATATTTTTTGAAATATCCCAGGATTTAACTGTTGGCTATTAATTTTTAAATGCATATTTTATATTCTGCACAGTTATAGGCAAAGATAGTGCGCAGGCTGCCAATTCCTGAACAATGATTTCTACAAACAGGCCATTTTTAACAATTTGGGGGTTAACCTTCAGTCAATCAAAATACATTAAAGCTCTAATGAGCCTACCATCCCAGAATATTTTTATACACTTGACCTATAGGATAACAAAAAATAATGGTGCCTTAAGGATTTCAAGGTAAGTTTTACTAATGCTTTATTAATGCATTTTAAGCACACTCTTGTCATACGTGGTGAAGACGAACACCAAGTTCTTGGGAGTTTGGGGGAGGGTTAGGACTCAAAGCACAGCTAAAATAGCCCGTCAGTGTGGTGTTACTATGTCATTAATCAGTGACTAGTGCCCTTCTCAATCAGGAAAAAACCTGACCTTCTGCCAAGCCTTCCACGAGGAATCCATTAATGCACATGATGGTTCAGGTTGCTTCTTACTGTGCAACCTGAGCGTTTTTATTTTTCAGTCACAAGGCTGAGAACGGTAAGACCATTAAGAGCAACAGCCTTAAAAACCTCATAAGTCATTTTTAATAAGGTCATCAATTGCGCCAAAATCTAAACAAAGTTGAATATATAAGCAAGCCCTGTTAGCGTTGCTACCAAAGGGAACCTAGACAAAAAATAAATTAATCATTCTGTAAATGACTTACTCTGTCGTGACAGCAGGAGCTAAGGGATCGAACTCCATTACCTCGTAGTAATTGGGCAGCTGGAGATCATTCTTCGTCATTGCTTTAGGCAAAAAAAGGGGGGGGGGGCAGTAAATACACATCGTGCTTTTCAAGGGAATACACACAATTAGTATCCTTATGATTTAGACGTCAAACATAAGATCCTAACAAAGACTGACAACCAGAAACAAATACACTGCTGTTCTAATACTACTCCCATGGCAACAAATCTATACAACAAAAGGATTTCAAACTCCAGCTAACGGTTCATTTACCCTCAGTGCTCAAAATACAATATTCAGCACAACCCAAGCCCTTTTAAAATGTGCTAATGTCAGAATGGTATTTACCCTGAATTTACTTCATGGAACTTAAAAATGCAAGCAAACTTCTCTCATTTTTCCTCTCTCTTTTAGTTTCAATTATCTTGCAGACTCATTTTCAGTTTTCCCTTGTTAGTGCAAATAACAGGGTCCCGAGTACCTGGGTGGTTGCCGGGCAAGGCTGGCAGTGTCTGGTTTGACGGTGCGGCTGGAACGGTGTGCAGACTCACCGGCTGTAGTAATACTGAATTTTGATATTCTGGAAGCTGAAGAAAACAGTGCATATTCAAATCAACATTCTACAGTAAGTTCCCCCCCCCCTTTTTTTAAATTAGGGTGTGGCAAAAGTAGGTTTCCAAGGGGCACTATTTTAAGAACTGTATGCTCTTAACTGGACAAAAATTAGTGATTCTGAACTATTTAGTTTTTTTTAAGTAATAACCACTTACAAAATTTACTGCTTTTCTGTCTGTCTTCATGCCATTATACCTCATTTCCCATGTAAAATTCTGAAGAAACATGTTGCTTTAAAAAAAAAAAAAAGCAGGAATATACAGGGTGGAGCAAAAGTAGGTTTACAGTTGTTGGTATGGAAAATGATACAATAATAAGTAATAACACAAGAATAAAAACTGTTTCTCTTACAACTGTAAACCTACTTTTACCATACCCCATTTACCCCAACAACTTACCTGCCAGAAGCACTTAGGGGCAATCAGGAAGGCAGGTAGGCGAGCTATTGAGAGCCAGCAGTCCCAGATTGTGAAAGGGTGTGGGATCGGACCTAAAGAGGCAGTTGGACATCCCCCAAGAGGTTCCAGATTGGAGAGGGTGCAGGCTGGACTGAGGGACACCACGCCCCCCAGTGCACGAATTGCATGCACTGGGCCTCTAGTATTATAATAATTATGTATGGTATCAGATGGGTACTGGACTTATCAGAGTGATCACCTTGTAAGTTAAATAAATGTCTACTATGCTGTACACCTGAAACTAATATAATATTGTAAGTCAACTGTAACTTTAAAAAAAAAAGATTAAAAAGACAGTAAGGAAAAGTCCTAACCAGGCCTACATCAATACATTATAAATTCAAAGAGACATTGAGAAAAACATTAGAATTAACAACCAGCAGTTCCCTTTTGGCCATGGTAACCTGACTAAGGGCACTGCCAGGAAAGGGCTTCATTACTTACACTCTCGTATGTATGACTTGAATCGGGGTTTTGGCTGGTCCTTTGGGCAAACCTAGGATAGTGTGATAACACAGCATGAATACCCTACAGTGAGAACACAAATGCAAAAAGTAAGATGACTTTCCTGGCCTAAAAATCAAAAGTAAAATGTACCTTCAGATTGTACAAAAGTATTCATTTCACAAAACAAGTCCAGTTACTTTCAGTGTCCACCAGGTCATGATGCCCAAATACCAAACAGAGAAAAGAGCACTGTCCCTTGGCTGTGGGAGCCCCAAAATGCTGGAGTACACACAGTACCCTGTGCAAAGAGCCTTCAGTCGTCCCCTCAGAGGAGCTCCCACACCATCATTTCCTGAAGGTCAAGGGGTACTGCGGAGTACAGGTTAGGAAGGAATTGGGGAGAGCGCTGGCTCTGGGTAAGGTGGAGTAAACACACTTGGCCTTGTCTCTCCCGCTAAATGCAGCTAGAAAACCTGGACAGAATGAATGCATGGGGCAAATATTTGAGGGCTGAAAAGTAAATAGCTAAAGGCTGACTTGGAAAAAAGACAAGAATTTGAGTATCACTGGCGAACTTATCATTTTTTTTCTCTTCTGGTGTTCCCTAGCCTGAATGCAATGTAGCCTACAACCCAGCAGGGGGCAGGGAAGACAGACAGGAACTCTAAAAAAAAAAAAGCCCTCTAATTCTCCCTATGGAGTAGTGTGCTCAGGGCTGGAAATCCCCCACCCATTTCCCCCCCTCTTCCCTCTGCTCTCACTCCCCTAACCCTAGGCAATCCCAAAGTGGCTGCAGTGACATCCTGGGTAACAGGGACCTGTAGCGGTTTAAGACAGGTAGAACTGTGATTCCAACCTCCTTGTTTCTTTTTTCCCTCTCTGTCCTGCCATTTGGTCCTAGACACAAAAACACTGAAGAAAGCGCCTGGCATAGTAAACCTCCCGTTTCTGACTGGAGAACCAAAAAGGCAGTCCTGGGAAGATAAACTATCAAAGACACCACAAAGAGGGACACATTCGGAAAAACAAACTCAAAGTTGATTGTGAATTCCTGGGCTCGCCCTCTGATCTGTAACTTTGTGGATCTGTTCCCAGTCAGGATGCCAAAGGTAATGAGAACTGGACACAGCCTGCCGTCCAGACCTCAGACTGACCACGGAGCGAGGCCCAGGTGAGACAGCGCTGAACAGCGCTGCAGAGGCTTGGAAAGCTTAGCTGCATGGGAACTGCAGCCTGCAGAGGGCAGGTCAAAATTGTGGCATGAAACTAACAAGGCTGTCTGCCTACTAATATCCAAGTATCAACATTCTCAATAGCATTTAAATAAGAGCAAGTATCTCATCACATTAAAAAAGTCCAATGTACAACCCAAACTTACTAGGCATTTGAAGAACTGAAAACATGTCAAGTGGCAAGAGAAAAGTCAAACAGACACTGATATCACAAGGACACAGAGGCTGACATGATCTGAGATTTTAAAGCAGCTCTTCCTACAAACGCTTCAACAAGCAACTGCACTCTTGAAAGAAAAAAAAAATGGAAACAGAAACCTCAGCAAAGAAACACAAGATGTGAGGAGTCGAATGGTACAATAACTGAAATTTAACAATAACTATGGAATGAGCTCAACAACATATAGGGATGACAGAGGAAATAATCAGTGAACTTGAACACGGAGCTATCGAAATTATCCAATCTAAAAAAGAAGAAAAAATAAGAGAGAAAAGCAATAAACAGACCCTAGGGATCTATGAGACAATGACAACAGATCTCAGATTGGTATCAACAAGAGCCAGAAGGACAACAGAAAATGTGTAGTGTTGAAAAGATAATTGAAGTATTTCAAATAAGAAAGGCTGAAGACTTCACAATTTTGTTGATAGACATAAACTCACAGAGTCAAAAAATTCAGTAGTCAGTTGAATGATGGCTCTCCAAAAACATAAGTCCTTGTCTTAATTCCTGGAATCTAAGAATATTACCTTATTTGGAAAAAGAGTCTTTGCAGATGTAATGAAGTTAAAGATTTTGAGATAACAATACCATCCTGTGTTATTCAAATGGACCCTGAATCCAATGACAGGTGAGCTTTTAAAGAGACAAGCAATGGGACTTTTGGAGAAAATGGCAATGTGAAGGTGAGGCAGAAAATGGAGTGATGTGAGGACATGCCAAAGAATGCAGCCCCCGGGGGTGTGTGGTCCTGCCGAATCTTAGACTTTCAGCCTCCAGAGCCATGAGAAAATAAGTTCCTGTGGTTTTAAACCACCGAATTTGTGGTCATTTAGGAAACTAATACACTCAGCAAATCCAAAACAGCATAAACTAAAATCCATGCCCAGACACATCATAATCAAACTGTTCCAAGTTAGAAAAAAAAAATTATTGAATGCATAATCAGAGCAAACACAGTATCTATAGGGGACAATAATTTGAATGAATGTAAGTTTCTCACTAGAAACCATTTAGGCCATAAGACAGAAGAACAATGTTTAAAAACTGCTGGGGGGGGGGGGGGGGGAATGAACTGCTAACCCAGAATTCTATATCCAGTGAAAATATCCTTCAGGAACAAATATGCAATAAAGACATCCTCAAGTGAAATAAAGTGGAGTAAACACCTTATTTCACTCCAAAAGAATAGCTAAAGAAAATTCTACAAAGAGAAGGGAAATTATAAAGGAATAACAGAAATGGTAAATATAATAGACTGTTTGTCTCTTTTTGAGTTCTTTGATATATACAGGGTGTCCCCCCAAAATGTATACACACTAACAGCTGATAGTTCATTTGATGTTTCCTTTTTTTCAGATTTAACCCACTGTATTTGTGGGTTGCAAGCAAAATTCTAATATTGTCTAGTGGTAGTTTTTATCTCCAATGTATATATATATATGTAATATCTATGATAACTATAATTTAAATGGGGGATCTATATGATGATAAGGCTTCCACATTTCACTTCGAATGATCAAATGCTGGTTCTAAGTAGACTTAAAAGTTATGTATATTGCAATCCCTAGAGTAATCAGTTCCTGCTCCCATATAGAATCTATACAAAGATACAGTCAAAATCACAATAGGTAAAATGGAATGCTGAAAAAAATATTCTAATAAATTCAAAGTATGCAGGAAACAGAGGGGGCATGGGGAGGAATACAGAGAAAACATTACACAATCATAGATCTTACTCCAAACATATAATTACATTGAATGGAAATGGCCTAACCATACCAATTAAAGACAAGAATTACGAGGATACATAAAAATGCATGATACAAGTATTCGCTATCTACAATAAACTCACTTCAAATATTTTGATATAATTAAAAGTACAAAGATGGAACAAGATATACGATGCAAACAAACACTAACTGAGAGAGAAAGCTAGAGTGGCTGTATTGATATCAAAGGAGACAACAGGGCAAAGAACATTACAAGGGACAAAGGGGGGAAATTACATAATGATAAAAGGGTCAATTCACCAAGAAAATACAACGATCCTAAATGCATATGTACTTAATAACAGAGCTTCAAAATAGATGAAGCAAACACCAATTTTACAGGATCTTTTCAAGAACTACAACACAAATGAGTTATTTTGGTGATAGTTACATGAATGTGTATATATATATATATATATATATATATATATATATATTAAAAGTCCTAGAACTGTACATTAAAAAGGGATGGGTGTCAATTTTATCATAAGGAAATTTAAAAAAATTAAAGTGCAGAAAGAAAATAAGAGAGCAGGCACTCAAACCAGACCTCTTTGAATTTGAATCCCATGTATGCACTAGTTGGGTATCCTTACTTTCTTCTTTTGTAAAATGAGAATAATGGGGTACCTATCTCAGGCCTTTTGGGAGCACTTCTAAGAAACTAATGGACATATCTTATTCTTCTTAGCCTACTGCCTGATGGTAAGTGAGCTATAAATACCATGATTTTATCCTATGACTTTATCCCTTCATCACTGTTTTGATCATTTCTGTTATGAGTAATTTCAGCACTCATTTGTTCTGTGATGAACACGTTATACTGCAGACACAGAGGGGTGGGAAAAAAATCTCAAGACCACAAGACATTCGGATGGTTTATCTTACCTCTACTGCTGAATCAGAATTCCGAGTGGCCAGAGCCACCCGACGTGAGATCACAGAGTAAGATAAGCAGCTATTAGCCAGAACTGCTACTTAATAGCTATATGGACTGGGACAAGTTCTATTCCCTAAGTTTCGGCCTTTCCTCCCATAAAATGAGAATAATGGTAACAGCATTGACGCAAGGATTAAATGAAATGAACAAAAACAGCTTAGCAAAGCGCCTGGCGCATAGCAAGTCTTGGTTACTGGTGTGGCCATTACTCTTCACGATTCTGAACCTCCATTTCCCTTCTCCTTCCTCCGTCATTGTATTTCCTCTACTTCCTGTTACTGCGCTAAAACGAACAGATGCAGAGACAATTCATTGAAGGCTTATTACCTACCCAGTGCTATATTAGGAGGTACATACAGCAATCTCACAGAATCTTTGTAAGATCCTAGGAAGTATTCTGAGAAGAAATGGAAGGCTTAGGGTGGGTAAATATCTTATCCAAAGTCACAGTAAGTATGACGGACATACTTACATGGCTGTGTCTGTGTTTTCCAAGGCTAGCAGATCCATTTGTGGGCGAGGACTGGGCTGCAAGCTGTTCATTATCACAGGAGTCGGAGAGCTAAAACCTAGGACACAGAATGAACTTGTTTGGCTAGAAAACATTTTGTTGGTCGCTTGTTCCGTTGGCTTTTCCATGGGGGGGGGGGGGGGGGGGGAGGGAGGGTGGGAAGAGGAAAGATTTCTGCCACCAAAACATTATGGAATTTCCTCAAATAGAAATTACAGAGCCTCGTTTAGGGTAACTGGGAAGAGAGAAATCCCCTGCCATAGGAGAGGTTATTGAGAAGGTAACAGATGTTATTGTGCTGGGTTTTCTAAGCTCCCAAGCTGAGCAGAAATGAAGGAGATTTTGCATGTCTTGTTCTGCCAACTTCCAAAGTAAAAATCTATTGTATATACAGAGCTCTACCCTGACCTCCCCAAATTCTTAACTTCCCATCTTAAGTGAGACACCCCAAAGAGAATAACTATTCCCTCCTTACCCTCAGAAAATGTCTGATAAAAACGTAAGAAAACTCTTTAATGAAACAGATTCCACACATCCCACTGGTCTACCAAGCAAGCAGTCAACATTTCAGAAATGAAGGAAGTTAAGGGAAACCACAAATTCAGTGGTACCAAATATTCTGACTCTGGAAAAACCTCCTAATATAGAAAAACAAATGGATTTCAGTTTGGCAGAAACTTCTGGACATCAGCATTTTGCATAATCCTTATTTTGTAATTTACTCGGATTTTTTTTAATAGAATAGTAGGACATAAACAAATATGATAGATAAGATAGGTAACCCCAAGCCAACATTTCATTTTATAAACATTATTCCTTTACCTTCACAGAAACCCATTAGAATAACCACTGTTCTGATTTGATAAGGAAGGAAAGTCTCAGAGGTTAGGTGACTAAGAGGTGGCAGAACTGGGGTTTCAACTTGGACTCTCCTCTGACTCAAAAGCCTGTTTCCTCCTCTATGTTTTGCCACTGTGTGGATAAGGCCTCACAATTCCTGAATTTCTCTACATCAAATACTTCCTTATCTGATGCTGTAGTATGGCAGAGAAACCCAAAGAGAATAGTGTGTGGGTTCAGAGTAGACTTAAGTACCGGCCATGGAATTGAACCACCTCTAAAAGCAGGCCATGGGAATTCCAGGAGGTTCTAAACCAGTGGGATGAGTTTCAAGGACCTCCTCCCCCAGTCACATCCCTTTCCTATGCTGGGGATGACCCCACAACCATTGGCCAAGAAATAATTACATCTCCTGATATAGTCCTGCTATTCAAACTGATGCCAGCCCTTCTTGGGTTGCATTTCATCATGAAACCAAGGAAATCTGTTTCACCTTAAGCTCTTCTGTTGGCCTAAAAAACCTGCACGCTTGCTTACTTAAGCCTGAAAGCTGAGCATTCATGGCGTTGACCTCTTCCAGAGCAGCCCTGTGACTCGGAGTGCTGGGACTTAGGTCCAGAAGATCACAGGACGGGGCAGAAGGTTCAGGGGCAGTCTGAAAATAAAGCAAACGCAAACCTAATTTGGAAAAACCCTGGCAGTTAGTTCATTTATCACTCAGGCTTTCTCCCTGGAAGCTTTCCTCTGGAGAAAAGAAGATCCTATTTGGATCCATCCCATAGACAACATGTGTACCAATCACATCTCACCCTCTACATGGATGCTGCTTAATGAGAGCATCTTTTAATGACCTCTCATTAATAACTTGATGACATCGTTATTGAGGCAAGTACTGTATACCATCAAAACCACCCCAATCATTAAAGAATGAGTCTCCTTTTCTAAGACTTATTTTAACCTAAGCCTTGCTCCATACTACACAATTTGTAAAGTGTTCATCTGTATATTTTATAACATTTCTATTCACTTACATTGGTATCTTCCCTCTGATTATTTTGCTCCAAAATCCTTTGTTGGTTTCGAGTAAACCTGGAAATATTGAAAAGAAAATGGACATGAATATGCTCCAATACTTAACAGATTATTAATATGCAAATATTAAGGAATAAAGACAACAAGTTTCATCACCACTCAATTCCCAGTAAAGTACTTTAATCACTTTTTCAGTGTAGTATAGAGGTAATGAATGATGGCTTTCAAGAAACAGCAAGAATATGGAAAAGTATTAAAAATAATAAACTTCCATCCCCTAGAAAAGGTCCCTAATCATTTCTATCACCTAGAAACTGTCCTTAACATTAAAATGTCTTTCCTCCCAGTATATTTTTCTGGTGGCTAATCTATTTCAAACTAATTGAAATTATACTTTACATTTTTCTGTATCCTAATTCAATTACTTTGCAAGCATTTTTCTAGTTACTCAGAAGTTCAATTTTTAGTGGCTGCATATTTTACCGCATGAAAGTACCACGTATTTAACTTTTCTTATTATTCCCAAATACTTAAGGCATTTCCAATTTTGCTATTATAATTTTCCATTGAAGATTTAAATACATTTATCATATTTTCACTATCTTCATTTTTATAAGACATTTGATACCTACTAACAATATTGAGCTTTTATAATATTTAAAAATGTTATACTGCTCATACACTGGGAATAAAGAAGGAATAGTTAAATAAATAAAGTAATGGCTTTGAAAAAATAGTAAAAGTTGAAGGTAGAAGCACAAGTTTCAAGTACCAGCAATATTATCAAGTAGCCATATGACCATGGATATGATTTCCTGATCCATATTTCAACCACTTCATCAGAAAGTTTTTCTCAGGGGCAAGATGTCAGTGGATAATACAGGTGGATGAATGTGGAAATGCTTTGCAAGCTAAGAGTAGCTTTAGAAACATGGAATTAATACTATGACACATCAACTCTGTGAACCTAAACACTTTAAAGTTGAAAAGCTTCCAGTTCATTGGACCATGCACTTGGTTTTAAGGATTTTTCCCTTTCTGAAACACATATGATTTTTCTCCCATCAACTTCTGCCTTTGGCTTCTCGTAAGCTAGTTAGTAGGCTAGTCAGTGATATGTTGAGTATGAACACCCTTCACATGTCCAGCCTTGAGCAACAACATTCCATTTCCTTATTTGCACGACTATTTTCATATGTTCACATAAAAAATTTCCTCATTGGCTGCTCTGGTTTTTCATAGACTATTTTCCTCCACATAAAATATTCTTCCCTCTTCCCTTCCCATATTCTTCTCCGTCTCAAACTCAAAGTCAACTTCACCTTCCCTGAGACTTTGTTTATAGCTCTCATCTACTCCAGAGTGTATGAGGTGCTCAGTGCAGACAGCATTAGGAGAATCAAGTCCAGGTCCCACTCACAGGTTAGAGGTTTATGCAGCCCAGATGCTCAACAGTGCTCCCAGCACTGCTCTTTCTCGCAGGCCACATCACAGGCTCCCAGAAGACCAGGACCAAGATCCCTATCTTGGGAGGAAGCGGCCTTGTTCTGAACCTGTTCTTGATCTTCCTGAATGTTCGCCTTGTGGGCCCTCTAATAAGAACGCTGAGTAACTGATGGTGAAACCAGACTTGGAGGAGGGTTGAAGAGACTGCACCGTCTGCTCACCTCTCATAGCCAAGGATGGCATTATTCAGATCCTCATTCACTTGGATGAGCTCAACAGTTATGTCTTCATTCTCCACCACCACGAGCAGGTCCATGATTCGCTCCTGCATCTCTCGACCTGTCTTGTAAAGTTTCTGTCAAAGACAGGAGAGAGCTTTCTTCTTTCATGCTTAGGGATGTTCTAGAATTCCAACTGATTCACCAATCTGTATATACCTGTGACCACCTCCCTCCACATTGAGTCACTGATGGGAGATTACCAAATATTTAATTATGGAGAGCTCATCCTTCCTGTGAGAACACAGTGAGTTATAAGTGATTACATTTTCCTCTAAAAATCAGAACAAGTGTCATAAGGACAAATTGGTGCACTGCATGGAACACAGGACTTGAAATTAGAAGCAGAATATGGGACTTCTGCTTATTAGCTGTACTGTTGGGGGTGGGGGGAGGGTGGGAATCACTTTTTTTTTCAAATCTCAATTTTCTCATTTGATAAATGAAAATTATTCTATTTTCCACGTCTGTTTAAAGAGCTGACATTTAAATAAAAGGAGGAGGATAAGGGAGGGAGGGGAGAATAAGAGGGGGATAAATGGTGATGGATGGAGACTTGACTTGGGGTGATGAACACACAATATAGTGCACAGATGATGTGTTGTACAGCTGTGCACTTGAAACCTGCATAATTTTGTTAGCCAGAGTCACGCCAATAAATTCAATAAAAAGGAAATAAAATGAGATGTGCATGATGAGGAATTCTGTAGCCACAAAGTACAACATACAACAGAAAATATATCACTCTTAGAGATAGTGACAGAAAGTAGTTCAACATTTATAGCAACGTGATTTTCCCATTATATTTTACTTAAATAACTGCAGCATCACATTCCAAGATAAACGAAACCAGAATTTTAAAAGAAGTCCTGGATAATATCTTTATTCAAATGACCTAGAATCCCAGCAGTGAGCCTCAGAAGCACCTACATCTGGGGCTGAGGGTCTGGGAATTTCCTTTTTTTTGTTTTTGTTTTTTTAAAAAAGAAGCATCAGAAGTGTTTCTTATACACACTGACATTTGCAAACTACTGCCTTACAACTGACCTCCTCCTAGGCAAACCTCCAAGTAAGCCTGAGGAGTGTAACGCTGACAGTAATATTCCTGCAAAGCCACCGTGGCTGGAATTTGCCCATGTAATAGCCTACTAACATCACGCAAAAACACAGGAATGTTTCCCCTTTCAAAATGAAAGCAGCAAGACTTGCTAAGTCATTGCACTGTTACATTATCTGATATTTTTCCCCCTCAAGAAACACCCGCTGAAAAACTGACGCTTCACGGAACCATTTAGAGTCTCAAACAATCTATTACAAGACTCTGACAGGAAATCTCTAAATACATAAATCAAACCATTACCAGCTGCCATTTAGACTCCGAGGGAAAAGCCACTACTCTCCACAAAATCATAACAAAAATATGTGCAAGGTAAAGGGAAGTGAAAAGTGGCGGTGAAAAGTGCGACGGACAGATCAGTGCCAGATTTGGGGTTTTACACCTGCAACATGAAGCCAGAAAACGGTCCTATGTGCTAAATAAAGGCTGGGCCGCTCTCAGTTGTGCTAACCAACTTTTTTCTTACAGGTCCAGATATTACAATATTTTCTGCTCTGTGGGCCTTTTGTTCTCTGTCAGAAGGACCCCACTCTGCATTATACCCTAAAAGCACCCACAGACTCAATGTAAATAAAACAAGCAAGCTGAGTTGGGCTCACTTATGGCCACTGGTATGAGCGAGAAGAGACTTTAGACTCAGTAGACCAAAGGCCTCTTACATACACAGACCTGACATGGAATTTAGTTATATTTCAGTTTCAGATATATATATTTTTTAAATCTATAAGACAAAAATAACCAACTATCTCATAGGGTTGTTGTAAGAATAGGAAATAATTGGAAGCACCCCTTCTCCCCTCAGTGTCTGACATACAGTGGGGAGTCAAGAAATGCATTGTGGTTGTATAAGGAGGGAGCCCTAGAAGCTTAACTAGATAGCTAGTACCCTCCTGTAATCTTCACACCACTGTCAGATCCAATATTATGCAAAGGCAAGAACTCAGAACAGCAATCTCCTGATGAATGAGGACTGTTCCTTTGTTCTTGTGTTTGGGAGTGCACAGAAATTATTCTCCTCGCTCCCTGACAGCCTTGCTAGAGCAATGTCAAGATCAAGGGACTCCAGTGGCTGTTAGAGGCCTGTGACCAAAAAAAAAAAAAAGTAGTAATTAATCTGAAATGAATTTGCAACCAACATCAATAGCCCCCATCCTGTGAAGATCCTCCCTCTGCCCTCTGGACACAGAGAGTAAGGAAACATCAAAGGAACACCACAATCGCTCAGCAGGTTTGCAAAGCAGAGTTCACCAAACCTCTTCAAAAGCCAGCCCACTCTGATCTTTGCCATTGATGTCTGTCTCCGAGAAGGGCCAAGCCACCTGGAAACATGTAGATTAAGCGCCTATGGGCCAAAAAGACAGGTCAGACGTTCCCCACGGCAGGCACCTGCAGGCTGTGCATGTGGGAAGCCAGGGGGCGTGTGCCAAAAAACACAGAGTAACAGCTGCTGCTGCATATGTCCAGCATGGAGCCCCTGGAATTGGCCCCTTTTACACCACATCAAAGCGAAGGCAGGCTTCTAAGTTAACGTGAACTGAACAATCAATTCAAAAGTCTTTGGAGCAAAACAAGGAGCTCATTGATGGCTTCCTCTTCTGACATCCAGAGGGCTCCTACTCCTCAAGAGTTAAGGAAGGAGCTCCCTCTGGACTTTCAACTCTGACTCTAATTGTCCCACATCCACCAACCTGATAAGAATGCTGAGTAACTGGTGGTGTAACAAACTCAATTAGATCAACTCAATACAAAGGGAACGAAAGGTGTCCAAACATCTCCCCTGAAAAAGTTAATTCAGGATGAAGCGTTACTTGAAAGCCATCTCTAGAAATAATATCTGCATGGCAAGACTCTTATTATCAGCCCATACCATATTTCCTCTCTCCAGGGCACCGCACCCAGGTTGCAAGAGACCCAATGAACGTCTCTATCTGCTCAAAATAAAAACTATCCCCACCCTAAAACCGAACATCTCTCAACCCAACTTGCTCCTGCAGTCTCTTTGCCAGATACAAGCCCAGCTGAGTGAATGATAAATTGTCAAAATAATCCTCAAGAAGATGAACTCATTAGGACCCTTTCAACTCTATCCTAACTATAAAAATTGTCAATATTTGGATTACAGAAAAGTTTGTTTTCATTAACTCCTTAGCCCACTTCACCTCAGGTCTTCACCTGTCTATTGTCTGTGTCCATGGGCTATACATATCCTATATAATAAAAGGCTAATATGCAAATCGACCAGACTGTGGGACAACTGGTTGCTATGATACGCACTGACCACTGGGGGCAGAGTTCAACGCAGGAGCTGCCCCCTAGTGATCAGCGTGCTCCCACAGGGGAAGCACTGCTCAACTAGAAGCTGAGCTCACAGCTGGCAAGCGCTGTGGCGGTGGTGGGAGCCTTTCCCTCCTCCCTGGCAGCACTAAGGATGGCCTAAGCCATCAGTTAGACATCCCCCAAGGGCTCCTGGACTGAGAGAGGGCACAAGCCAGGCTGAGAGATTGCATACATCAGGCCTCTAGTATGCTTATAAATTATTTGGTTATTCTCTTCCTGCCCCTTCCACTCTTAATACCTTACTAGTTTCTTTTTTTTCAATTAATATATTTTATTGATTTTTTACAGAGCAGAAAGGAGAGGGATAGAAAGTCAGAAACATCGATGAGAGAGAAACATCGATCAGCTGCCTCTTGCATGCCCCCTACTGGGGATGTGCCCCAGCCAAGGTACATTTCCTTGACCGAAATCGAACCCGGGACCCTTCAGTCCGCAGGTCGACGCTCTATCCACTGAGCCAAACCAGTCTCGGCAATACCTTACTAGTTTCTGAGTGGTAAAGACAGTAAGAGTGATCAGGGGAGGATGACTTTTTTAAAATTTTCCTTTCAGGATTTTTTCTCAACTGATTACATTTTACTCTTACAGAATCAAATTTTACATTCACATGATTTGAAACATCTCTAATAAGCTAAATTGAGGCTTTCTCTGGTCATACTTTGAAAATCTGAGCTCACTTTATTCTGCAGAAGATGAAAACATTCTGTTCTTTCATTGTCCTACTGGGGCTAGAAAAAAACAAGAAAGACTAAAATGGGAGGTAACAGGAAAAGTTAGCTATTCAAGGTCAGAGTAAGTTGGTCCAAAGCCAAGTGCACAAGGCCAAGAAAGCAAATGCAAGAACACATGCAGTAATGTTTCATTCCTGTGACTAGAGCAAATGCTCTTTAAGTCATCAGAATTTTTGTAGTCCTCACTGGGAAACTAAAAATAATCCCAGTCCTCCCCCAACCCCTACCCCAGAATGAAGTTCATAGTCCACATAACATAGTGGTGGGGAAAGCTGTTTATTATGCAAAATAGTTTTATTGCCTGAGAGTCTAACAAAGAGTAGGAGCACCATTAATTGGCAGAGCTTCAGGATTGAACTGTTCCCCATGAATTTGAGAACAGAGAGGAGATTCCTAGTAAGTACACTGGATCTGGGATGGAAGGAAACAAGATGGGATGGGTTCCAAATGAACAGAATAGCTGCTAGAAGGTAAGCACCGACAGACAAAATAGGAAGCAATTCCAAGTGTAGAGTTCGGATGTAATGTTAACAAATTGCATTAAGACCCTCCTGATAACAAAATACCTAAAAAGTTGGATATGATGTAAAAATGTTTTAATGTTCAAGAAAGTATGAGAAACCCTCAAAGGCTAGAAATAGGATCCCAAGATCAGTAAAGACACAAGGGCTTGAAAGGCACCCATCTCCAATAACCAAGGTTAATCGCTAATAAACTTGGGGAGCAGGAGACAAAGTCTGAAGAAGGGGAGCTGGTTCAAAGACTCCAGTTTCAGCTCAGACACCTAAATGGTCCCTTCCTGTTGTGAGATAAGAACTACGGTATATATATATTGGTCTCTGCTTCCAGTTCCTGACACGGCGCTCCTAAATCCCCGAGTGACAGGTGCATCTTTTGTTCTAATGAGGGGACTCTTGGCGGGCTCCTGGACAGCTTTGGGATAGGGGCCGGTCACCAGAAAGACCAAACCGTGATTAGAAGCTTGTAACTTTCAGTTCCCATTCTCCATTCTTTGGGAAGGGGAGAGAGGATGGAGATTAGAGTTAATAATTGATCATGCCTCCATGATGAAACTTGTGGGGAAGAAACTTTCCTCCACCTTCCGAAGGTTCTTTCAGCCATTCTGACAATGAAGTCTGCATGAGACAGATTAACAAGAGAAAATAACCAAATTTAGTTACATATGTGTGCATAGGAGTGCCATATACTGGTACATGAGGAAGTCAGGGACAGAAGGCTAAAATGAGAAATACACAGTATATATATTGAGTGGCCAGATTATTATGATCTCTGAACGCATAATAATCTGGCCACTCTGTGTGTGTGTGTGTGTGTGTGTGTACACATAATATATATATTATAACATATATACTATATAATAAAAGAGAAACATGCAAATTTGACACTATCTTCGCTACGCTACCAGCCAATCAAGAGTGGGGGGTGGAGACGAAGTGGCAGCAGCAGTGGTGAGCGCCTGCCCCCAGGGGTGGAGACGAAGCAGTGGCGGTGTGGCACTCCAGCCAGAGCAGAGAAGACTGAAGGCTCCAGCTGGAGTGAAGCCTCCAGCCAGCCAAAGCAAAAACAGAAGGCAACAGCCAGAGGGAAGGCATGGGTCCCAGGTTCCAGAGGAAAACTGGTCCTGGCAGCCAGGGGAAGGAAAGCCTATTGCATAAATCTTCATGCAACGGGCCTCTAATATATATATATTGCATGAAGATATATATATTAGAGGCCCAGTGCATGAACTCATGCATGGGTAGGGTCCAGCCAGCTTGGCCAGGGGGAGGGGACCTGGTCAAGGGGACAATTTGCAATATTAGCCTTTTATTATATAGGATATACACTGAGTGGCCAGATTATTATGTGTTCAGAGAGCATAATAATCTGGCCACTCAATGTATAGTTTTGGGGCTTTAGCAGAAGTGATCCTATTTTGGGCTAATAATTCGATCAACATGAGACAGATTAATAAGAGGAAAAAACAAAACAAATTTAATTATATTTGTCTGGGAAACCCACATATACAAAAGTCTCAGTGACAGAAAGTGCTAAGGGTTAGGTAAGGCACTTTGGGGCATCAGAGGAAAGGGCATCCCAGGAGGATCAGAAGGGCAGATACTCAGTAATTAGATGTTTGCCCTGCCCTCTACATAGGTCACAAAACCTTATCTCCAGTAATGACTTATTATGGGCAAAACCCCTAATTTAAATTTTTTAAGGCAGAAGTAAAAACTTATCATGAGCTTACAGGGTCTTGACTGGCCTTCAGTTAAAAAGAATTCACATCCCAAAGTGGCACACGTGGGGGAGGCCCGTTCTGAACCCTCAAACCTCCATAAAAATGCATAAACTATGGGGTTCAGAGATCCTCTCAGTTGGTGAACATATCCAAGTGCTAGAAGGGTGGTATACTCTAACCCCACAGGTCAGATGCTCTCGTCCTCAGAACCCTTCTGGGCTTCTTCATCTGTCTATTCATTCGCAACCCTTGTACTACCCTTTATAATGAACTGTAAATAGAAATGTTTCCTTGAGTCCTGTGAGTCATTCTAGCAAATTACCAAGCCCCAGGAGAAGGTCTTGGGGATCCCTGTTTTCTATTATAGCTGGTTGGTCAGAAGTATGGAAGGCCTGGCCATGCAATGGGCATTGGAAGTGGGAGCAGTCTTGTGGGTCTGAGCCCTTCACGGTGGAACCTGATGCTGACACCAGCTGGATAGCGTCAGAACTGAGTTGTGCTCTAGGACACCCAGCTGGTGTAGGAGAACGGGGCCCTGTGGGTAGTGTTGGTTTGAGCAGTGGAAAAAAAACACACAAAGGTTTCCTTTCACTCTGTAACCACAAAGGAAAAGAGTGTCTCAGCCTTGACTTTCAGGAGGAAAAGGAAAATAAGTATTTTTCCTGAGAATTCTAACAGCCTTATTGCATCACCATCTTTGGGAATGAGACTCCCTGTCTTCTATGCTTAAAAACTCCAGGGAATACTGGTCCGTTTTCCTCTGTCTGCTGAGATTCCAGGTCCCCTTGGGCACCCCCAAGTTTATTGGGGGACAGTCTTTGTCCTCCTTTACAGTGTGAACAAAATTGGGGGCTATGCAATTAACCTGACAAGCTCCGGGGGAACCCAGGGCAGGCCTGACAAGCTCAGTGACCAAAAGTAACCACGCAGGAGAGTCGGATCACAGATTCTTAGCTCGGCGAGCCACAGCAGGCAGTCAACTCCCAGGCTTCCAGCTGCCTTAGCAAAGCCAATCTTTACCATGAGGGAGCCCTTCCACTGTTCTTATGCATCTAGGATAACACAGCTTCACAAGGTCGCAGTCATTTTCTTTTCTGGACCCTTCACTGGCACAACCGCAGGCACCAGAGCACAAGATACCACAGCAGGAGACCACAGAACCCTTTGTTGTTATCTTGTTCCCCAAATATCAGTTCTATGTACTATAAATGTTAATTATTAACCATTCTGTACCCACCAAGTAAAACGTTATTTTCCATTTTTGCTCTTTATCCAATCCTACTGATCTCCCTGCTATGCTTTTCCCCATCTCGTTAATATACCACAAATGCATTTTATGTACCTTCCTTACTGTTTTGTTTCTTTTCTTTGATTCTAAATGCAGAAAAGTGGCAAACTCCATTCACCGAAGCATTTTCTCAATCTTTTGCAATTTTGCTTCTGGGCATGTCTTCAAAATATAGTGTCAAATAAACTCCTACAAAATTTTTCTATAGACTACACTTTCTTTGGTCAACAACAGCTGTACTAGAAGTTCCCAAAGGGTCTCTTTTGCCTGTGTGAGGCTGTGGGTTCCTCCCTTAGGCTGATCCCACCTATATCATTGGACTCTGAATCTTCTCACACTTCTGCTCTCCTGATGGCCGAGGCTCTCCTGTGATCCCAGGGAGTTTATTCTTAGTTTCATATTTCTTTTGTCATTTCACTGGGATTTGGGGAATAAAGAGGAGGTAAGTTTATTATTTCAGTGAGCTTCCCAAAACTGTGGTTAGCCCAGCCAGAGTGGCTCAGTGAACTGAGCATCCTCCCATGCACCAAGAGGTTGCTGGTTCAATTCTGGTCAAGGCACATGTCCGGGTTGTGGGATCAATCCCCAGTAGAGGGGCGTGTAGAAACATGTGATGCTTCTTTCTCATCAATGTTTCTATCTCTCCCTTCCCCTTCCTCTCTCTCTCTCTCTCTCTCAAAATAAAGGAAAACATATTTAAAAATAACTGTGGTTTTGGAAAAAGAAATAGATGTCTGTTTGACAACTCACAAAGTGGTCCTCTGATAGTATTATCACTTCTTCCCAGACGCACTCCTACCCTCAAAATATGCCCTGCGGATGCTCAATGCCAGTGGGCCCTCACTGCCTCCCACCTCAGTGTCCAGCCAGGAGCATGCCAAAGCCCCCAAAGCCCCTGGGGGTTACCTGGGGGAGACCAGGGAGCTAGCATTAGGTGGGAGTTCTAACTCCTCTGATCTGAATAGTTGGGACAGGTGTGAGAGAACCCCTGAAAACATTCTCCATGGTCTAGCTTTGCTGATTTTGTCTTTAAGATCCTTGTATTGGATAGACTCCTTGCTCTTGATCTCCATAGATTCAATCATTTCTTTTAGACTGACGTATGATACCATGATCTAATAAGAAATACAGAATTGGTCTTCAACCCCAGTTGCTAGATTAGAAGTTCTAAAATCCTTGGAATTTCCTGAGTGGTCAGGGTGAAGAGATCTATTGTTATTTGTAACAAGCCCCTTTCAACCTAACCAGAGTTTATGCTAATGAGGTGACTCTTGGAAGAGGGGGGCTTGCAGCCAAGGAGACCAACCCTGGGATTAGAGGGTTGGAATTTTCACTCCATCCCTGACCTCCAAGGAGGGGAGAAGGGCTGGGAATGCTTTAACACCAATGGCCAAATGATTAAATCAATAATGGAATCTCTGGGAAAAAACCTCCAAGTAAATAAAGGGGTTCTGAGAGCTTCTGGGTCAGTGGACACATCCAGGTGCCGGGAGGGTGGTGCACCCCAATTCTATGGAGACAGGAGCTCCTGACCCTTCCAGACCTCATCCTGTGTACCTCTTCATCAGGTAGGCAAATCAAACAGAGGTGTGGGTTCCCTGAGGGCTATGACTTGTAAGCAGTGTTTGATGTGGGGGGAGGAGGAGCAGTCTCATGAACCTGAGCTCTTCATCTGTGAGGTCCATGCTAACTCCGGATAGTTAGTGTCAGAATTGGTTAAGTGAAGGGGATAAACCTCACAGGCAAGCTGTTAGAAGTGTTGTGGGTAGGGAAATTGTTTTCTTTATGAGATTACTTAGATAGCAAAAACAAACAAACAAAAAAAACAACCCTCAAATATTTGTCAAAAGAATTTAAGAACAGAAAAAAAGGGCTTCTGTCGTGAGTGGCACATGTAGAGCAGCCAAAAAAAAAAAAAAAGAATTTAAGAACAGCACTCACCACACCCGATTTCTATGTGTTTTTAACAGAAAGCACTGAAAGAAAAATAAAGCTGCATATTCACTAGGCTCCATAATCAGGTTGGTCTGATGCCAGAACCCATTCAACTTGGATTGGCCTTGAGTAGTACTCTCAAGTTGATTTATAACCCAAGTCTCTTTACTATTCAAGGCAACACACAGCCCTAAGCCCAGGCATCAAAACAGCAACCAGCAAATTAGCATTATCCTTGCAAAACTCAATCAAACATCTGCACCCAAAGGCTGACACACAAAGGCGCTGCAGTGTACTCCAGGACGACATAAAAAACTGGATTCACATATTTAAATGGATGCAACCATTTTTCAAAAAAACATCTGCCACATACCCTTTTACTAGGATATTTAATTTTGTATTTTAGTTTAACATGCTTGTTAAACATTACATGTCACCAAGTTTATATCTGTAAAAGCCTTTAATTGTGGATTTTTTTTAAAGGATACTCCATTGTAACTCTCATAACAATCTGAGAAATGAAAGGAAAGATAACAAAGAAAAATGCATTGGAATCAGAGAAAAGTAGAAATAGAATAAGGTTCTTAACAGGGAAAAAAGATTTAGACACTGATTTCTTTTCCCCTCTAAGTGCTTCTAAAATTAATATGTAAAATGTGTTTGTTAAAATTTAGAATTAACAATTAGAACAATCATTAGAGGTAAAAAGTAAAGAGCATGGATTTATAGACACAGATACAGGCCTGGGAGGGCCATCAGCAATAACAGTGAACTGCTCATAGTTTTCTCGGTCCAGATGCATTGCCCACTTTTCCCTGCAGCCTGTGTACTGCCTCCATCTAAACCTTTCCAAAAACCTCATCTTTCTCCCTGGCCCCAACCCTCATCCCACTATATGATAAACTCATTTCCATCCTGGCATCTATAACACTTTATTAAACTGCTGTTTATAAATCCATCATGTTCACTAGACATAAGTTCCTTGAGGGCTAGGACAGAGTCAATGTCTGAGTCTTCTACGCCATTGTAGTTACTCAATGCTTGTTGAACGGCTCAATAGACAGCCAACTTTTGCACAATTGAAACTATTAGAGGTGAATAAGAGAGTTCATATGAGCAAGGCTATTTATGAATACATGATGGTCAAGTATTTGTTGCAAGAAGGTCAGGAGCATGTCTAAGTTATTACTGCATTCCTGAAAAAGCAACCCTTACAACTTTTTTTGCCAAGTTTAGAAATCAATGGATGACCCAGGAGGATGGACTGGTAGACAATGTTAAGGCATCTTTCATCTCCAAGGCTACAGGTTTAGAGAATAATTTTAAGAGACACTTGGAATGATTATCCCTGAAACCATGTTTCACCTGCAGAAGCTCTATGTCTTCAGGATTCTCAGACCCAGGAATATTCTCCATCAGGATGGCAGACATCACTTTCACATTCATCTTCACCATGTCCAACTCACTGTGCAATTTGCCAATCTGTTGAGAGCAACAGTCACGGGTCAGGATGTGGGACCCCTTGTTTCCTTCTCTCAGGGGACCCTTGGCTGGGAGAAAAAATGCTTTTGCAAAATTTAACATTGTCAAATCTCTATTTCAATGAATATAAATATATTTACACATTTTGCAAATGTGTCTTCTGTCACCTATAAGGACTTAAAGATCGCTTGTAATAAATCCAAAAATATTTCCCAGGAGTGTTAAAAATAAAGGGGGAAAATCAGATTAGAAATAATATGGAGAAGGGGGCAGGTGACTATATCTGGGGCCTGGACAAAATGGAAAATGCTAGCCTGGGTTTCTTGGCAGCTGATGGGAAAAAGGAAAGAAAAAAAAAAGTGCACAGTTCTCACGGTATTAGGGAAAGAAGAATCAAGAAACACTTTATTTTTCTTCCTGGATTAAATTCTAAGATAAATTAACTGCATGGATTTTTTTTTAAGGGTAGTGTTATTTATTTGTATTTATTTATTTATTTACTTTTAAGTTCTCACCCAAGGATATTTTTCCCATTGATTTCTAGAGAGAGGGGAAGGGAGGAGGAAAGACAGAAAGAGAGACACATCAATGTCAGAGAGACACTTCGATTTGTTGCCTCCCTGCATGCACCCCAACCAGGTCCAGGGATTGAGCGTGCAACCAAGTTACATGCCCTTGACCAGAATCCAACCTGGGACCCTTCATTCGCTCTATCCACTGAGTAAAATTGGCTAGGGCTCCATACATTTTTAAGTAATGTGGAATAATAATATGACAAAGTCTTTAATAATAGCTCTCTTACAGCAGCATAGAAAATAGCTTCATATAGGGCGGGGCCAAAGTAGGTTTGCAGTTGTGAGTTAATTATTAATTATTGTATTATTTTCCAAGTCAACTACTATAAATCTACTTTTGCCCCACCCTGTGTAATCATTTGCTCACCTGGACCTCTGATAAACAGATACAGACAAACAAGTAAGTGTAGTTCAGTGAGGGCAATGAATGCTCATAATACGACTACCATGCACTGAGGTTTCTGAAATGGTGTTTGGACTGTCCTAATCAAAACCAATAAAAATCAGCTAGCTGGCACAAGGCCCATTTCACAGCCCAACCTCCACAAAGACACAAAAGCCACTAGCCATGCAGAATTGCTCTGAGCTCAGGCTTTTGGGTCAGATAGAATCCGTGGGCTTAAGTGCACTTAGAATTGACCCATGGTAAGTCACACAGTATCATTAAGCTCCAGCCCCCTACTCTGCAGAATGAGGGTAATAATGTACCCCTACCTTATAACAGTGTGAAAAAGAATAAACAAAATGTATACCAACTGCTTAGAACTTAGAAGAAGTCATCAATACATGCAGTTGATGCTGCTGTTACCTGTTCTGGGACCAGTGTAATAGTCGCGTGCTTGGGAACAATTACAGAAGAAAGAGCTGGTGCAGTAGGAACAGAGGCGGGTGGATTTGATGAGACTTGAGCAGTCTGTCGAGATGAAATATGGAAAGATTATTATTTAACATATATGACCATAAACACCCCAAGCCCAGTTTTTTTTTGGTTTTTGTTTTTCCATTCAGATGACTCCATCACTTTCTCTCAACCAAAATCCAAGTGTAGAGGGTATTAGCCCAGAGTCAATCATCAAGTGTCCAACCAGCCCACATTTTGAGAACAGTGTTAAGCAAATGGTGCAAAGAGTAAGTAGAAGGTGGCTATTATGATTATTAACTGAATTAAATTTTAATAAAGTGCTCTTAGATATTTTACCAAGGATCTACAAGACAAACTGCCCTGCGAGATTACTGCTGTCCTCTTTTGGGTTGGTAAAAACAAAGGGTAAATCAATTCGTGTTGAGTGTTTTGAAGCCACAGCTGGCAAGCATCTCCTTTTCCACCAATGAACCTCTCTGAATCCATTCTCCAGTTCCAACCCTGGGTGGAGAGCCCAAGTACAGGGCTTGAGGCTAGTGCTTCTCAACATGAATGTGCAGAAAAATCACCCGGAAACCTTGCAAAAATGAGCCTCTGGTTTAGTCGAGGATAAACTAAAGATGATACCCCAAACCACACTTGGAGTAAGTAGCAAGGTTCTAGGCCATTACTACACTGTGCCGTGGAAGAGAACAAATGGGGTCTGATGAGCAGGCTCCTGGGCAGGTGGGAGAATGGGGCCAGAGGCGAATGGCCACACAAGTAGAAGAGCTGGCTCTCTGGACAGAACCTCCTTGAAGATAAGACTTGTGGTATTGCTTATTCCACCAAGATAGGACTCACCAATCTAAAGAAGGAAAGGACTCCTGTTTTTGCATTGTAGAAATTATTGAAAGTTAGGAGGTGAATTTAATCAGCCATGCAAAGGCTTATAGTTCAAAACCTTGGAAATCATTTGCAAATTTGAGAATACTAGTACATGTGAATATCTCAAACTCTCTCATGGACATAGTATCTATACTAATAAAAGAGAATGATGCAAACTGACCATACCTTCACGATGCCCCCCCAATCAGGAGTATGCAAATTAAATAAACAAAGATGGTGGTTAATCTGCATATGTAGGCACAGAGGCAGAGCTTCTGGGCAGCATGGGAAGGCAGGGCTAGCGTGGAAAGAGGCAGCTCCTGGGCCAGAGCAAAGGCGGTGCCGGCAGCCAGAGAAAGGAAGGCCCATTCTTGCACAAATCTTGGTGCATTGGGTTTCTAGTCAATAATAAACAGGTATATTATAAGACTACCCAAGGTAAAGACCTTTGTATAGCACCAAGAGTTTATGTTTGAAAGCTGCCCTCTCCTCTATAATAGCCAAATGATTTTTATTTGGAGCCTATCATATCATATTTTTACATGAATTCAGTTGAATTGTGTAGAAATTGAAAATTGGCCCAGATTGGTTCAGGGAGACTACTTCACCCATTTTTTTTTAACCTGGAATCTGAAAATGCTAAAGCAATAACATGGAAAATTGGGAGCTATGTTATCTGCTATATGGAAGAAGCTGTTCTGCAATGAGAGAGAATGAAGCTGGTGATCAGAGGAACATCTAGAAGTAGATAAGAAATAAGACATTTGAGAGCCTGGTCTCTGGTTGTTCAAAAGATTCAACTAACATCAACCTGTGGATTCCTTATTCCAGGAGATACTGTAATATCCTTTTAATACATTCACCTTCTTGCTTAAGCTGAATAGAGCTGGAATTATCCCTTTCAGTGAGAAAAGATCCATGTCACATACTAACTTACTCTACATGATTCAAAGAAAAGACCTCCTACCTCTTTTTCTGCTGCTCCCACCTCTGCCTCTGAGGGAGGAAAGTGAACACCTTTCTTAAGCAGGTCAAGGTACACATCCTTCACCTCACTTACATCCACACCTCCTGCGAAACCCTGAGACCAAGTCTGAAAACAATAGCAAACACAAAACACAATTCTTCAGCTGGTGACTGAAAATGAGAGATTAATGATTATGGACTTTACGCAGAAAGAGAAAGCTACTTTTGAAAGCCAAAGACAAATTGTACATTTTCAGAGACAATAATATAAAATATGTTTAAGCCCAGCCAGCATGGCTCAGTGGTTGAGGGAGGTCATGGTTCAATTTCCAGTCAGGGCACATGCCCTAGTTGCAGACTCGATATCCAGAGTAGGCTGTGTAGGAGGCTGTCAATCAATGATTCTCTCATCATTGATGCCACTCTCTCTCTCTCTCATTTTCCCTTCCACTCCTAAATCAATAAAAATATTTTTTAAATAAAAAATATAATACGCTTAATCATCAGACTCCTATGCCTCAACATTTAAATGAAACCTTGGAATATATATTAGTTATTTTTTGCTGTACCAAATCCAGAATTAGTACTCATATTCTAAAACAGATCAGTAGCTCTTTTGCCAAATAACTTTGTAAGCAGTCAGTTATCTTCTCCAGACATAGTTTTCATATCTACAAAATGAATGCACACATCACTTTCTTTCCTACCTGACATAGAGAAAATAGAAAGAGAGAGAAAGCAGGAAAATGACTACAAATTCTTTTGGATAAAAAAGCACCATCCAATACCAAAAATTATCATTACTCAGAAAATCAAACAGTAAAATGCTGTCTAGCTCCATCAAAGGTTTCTGAAGAATGATGAGACCAATTGGTATATAATGAAACCTCTAATTGTAGAAGTGTTCCATCCCATCAGGTATACAATAGACTTACCTTAATGAAATTCAAAATTCTATTCTGAATGTCTAATGGCAAGGTGTATCTGGGTTGCAGCAGCTTAACTAGACTATCTTTAACAAACTCCTTCTTCACAATCAGAGATTGAAACCGTGGACCACAGTTCTGCATGCACATGTCAATAAGCTAAATTAGAAGAAAAAAAATTAAATGGTAAATTTCTTTGGGAAAACCACTTCCTAAATATGAGATGAAAATTGCTAAGTAACAATTTCTCATTAACAAACAGAATTTAGTGTCTACTAAAACATATGGCAAAATGTTAGGTTCTAGGAATGCGACAAAGTATAAGGCATAATGTAACTGCTTAGAACAGCGATTTTCAACCTTTTTCATCTCATGGCACACAGAAACTACCAAAATTCTGTGCAATACCAAGAAATTGGGTGTGTGTTTCTTTGCAAATTTGACAAAAGTACGTATAGTTTTCATTGATTTACAAAAAAATAATAGTTATTACTTACCCGTTTTGCTCCAAAGTGACTTTTGAAAAATTCAGGTGCCTATACTTGTATCTAAGGATTTCTGGTACCAAGAATTAACCAATCAAATATAAACTTATTACAAGACATGACCAATAAAATGCAACTTTATTATATGACGTATATACTTATGTTTCAAGACAAGGCAGTCACATGAGATGGCTATTACTGTTGGCTGTTGTCATTTTTTTTATATGACACTCTAAGGGGAAAGAGGTCAGTGGCCCGCTGAGCAGTAAGGTATTGCATGGATTAAACATTCTTGTGGCTCACCAGTTGAAAAACTGCTGGCTTAGAGGACAGACTTTTTGGGGAGTCAGAACACCTAGTAGGACCTTAATGAATGGTAACTATTTTTTAAATAATTGTATTGAATTTATTGGAGTGACATTGGTTAATGAAATTATATAGGTTTCAAATGTATACTTCTTTAATACTTCATCTATATATTGTATTGTATATTCTAAACTCGTCTCCTTCCATGACCATTTATCCCCATCTTATCTTCTTCTATTGCCCCCACCCCACCTTCCTTTCTGTATTCACCATGATGCCTGATGCCTGTGTCTATGAGATTTTTTGTTTTTGTTTTTCTTAATCCTATCACCTATTTCACCCAGCCCCCCAATCTTCCTGAGAGCTGTCAGTCTGTTCTCTGTATCCATGAGTCTGTTTCTATTTTGTTTGTTTACATGGTAACTGTTTTCATCCCCTGCTTCCATGCAAAATTTTCCAGCAGGAGAGAATGTGCTGATAGAAGTATTCTTTTCCCAGAAGCTTGAAGGGGGGGAAAAAAGCTACTTGGTAGCACAGAGAACCAGGTTTGGGGCCACCCAGAGTTGAAGAAGACCACCCCGAGGTCTGGCCACCCTAGGAGCTGAGCTCGCTCTATAACAAACTCCTGGAGGAATAAACACATTTGATACTTCTCATGAAGCCCCCATAGCTCTCCACTGAGGGTGTGCTCCACAAAGGCCTATTAATTGTCTCCTAGGAATCTGACCAACCACTTTCCATTGGACAACCATAGCATCTTGCTGAGACTTATCGACTCATTCGAGAAAAGGCTAGCCTAAGAGTTATAAAGCCTGGTAACAAAATGCTTCCTTAAAAACAAAACTACTGGCTTCTTGACAAAGCTGCTCCACCGACTGATGGTAGGAAATCGGAGTCTCATCATATCCCATGAAAGACCTACTCAAGGCTCATAAAGTCCATGGAGAACCCCAACGCTGGAAGATATAAGGAAACTTTATATTTGACTTTGACACGCTCTCTTCACTTCAGAGTAATAAAATGGAAATGTCATCTATGGAGATTCATTTTTAAAGAGTTTATTGGTAAACATCAAATTGCCTTTGATGCACATTAGATGCTGCCTTCAGTGACTAATTCCTGTCACAATCAAGTCTGGCTTAACAATATTAAAGTCAGTCCCAAGGTCTTCCACAGACCTCCACACACTGCAGTGAGTAGTCTGAGGTGGTGAGATGACAGGGCCACTAAATAGACACCTTGGGGAAATCTGCAAGAAGCTATCAAGAGACAAAGGCTAATGTAAAGGAAATGCAAGAAGCAGGTACCCTAGCAAACTCGGACCTTCACAATGAGGTGCTATCCTGCCCCCCACAATCTGCGATTCTTGTCCTTACTTTGGCACAGGTTTTAGATTCGTTTGTTCTCAGGTACTGGTGTGGAAATCATGAGGTGGAGGAAGTACAGTTACCGGAGAGGGAACAGGTAATGGGAACAGACAGCTAGCTGGTAGTAAGGCTTGAGAGATCAGATGACCTGAAGGGAAGGAAGGGGAACCCAAAGCGAAATGGAGGGTCAGAAGGGTAAGAAGAAACAACACTGTGGAATAACCCAACTTCCTCAGGGAAGGGTCCTGGTTCATCCTCGGAAGGAAGGAACCATGATGGAGAGAGAGATGGAGCTAGAGATAAGAAACAATCACAGACAGGTCAAGTAGGCTGGGTACAATTGAGAAGAGACCAGCTCATTACAGAGGATAAACTTCCGTCAGCAAGTGAAATAATAACCACGTGCTAAAACACAGAAAGTGGCATAAATTCATCTTCTGACCTCATCTTCCTCACTCAAGTTTCCTAACTTTGGCAGCCTGGAGATATTCTAGATCCACTTCATTCCAAAACCATATGTGTTTCTCCCCGAATTCTACAGCCCCTTCTGTTAGCCCATGAGTGTTCTTGACTACTTGGAGAGGCAGTATTGGGGGTGGGCACTAAATCAGAAAGTCAACATCATTAAGTGATACATGATAGATGGTCCTGCACCATGCATGAAGGACTTGAAGACATGAATGAAATAAAATAGTAACGGGCATGTAAAGTACAGCATAGGGAATACAGTCAATAATATTGTAATCCCTATGCAGGACACAGTTGGGTACTGAAAATATAGGGGGGGGGGGAGAGCACTGTAAAGTATGTGATTGTCTAACTACTAACCTGTACATGCACCTGGAACCAATACAAAATATTGGGGGAAAAAACACATTTGAGGAAATGAAAAAAAAAAATACAGTAGCCCATTCCCTCAAGGGTCACGATTTGTTCTGAGAAACCAGATGGTATGGGCATGCGCATGAAACTTAGACTCTGAGGACATGCTACTTAAATCTTGAGGGGCAGGAATCACTTAATCTCTCTGGTCTCAGTTTCTTCCTCTGTGAAATGGAGTTGACAGCACACCTATTTCACAGGGTTGTTGAGAGCATCAACCAGGTATCAGGCCGAGGCTTATTTCCATCATCGACCCATTATACAGCTATTTCTACTGAAGAGCCTCCCTCCTCCCAGTTCCCTCCATTCTGTGACCTGTCTGAGGTGGCTGCTATGGGTGAAGGACAAGGGAAAAGTGGGAAAAAAATGGAGAAAGAGGAAAATGCCTCTAAAACTACATTCAGTCCCAGCCCAGCCCGAGTGGCTTGTCCCATACACTGAAAGGTTGCTGATTTGATTCCTGTCAGGGCACATACCTGGGTTGTGGATTTGATCCCCAGTTGGGGAACACACGGGAGGCAACCAATCAATGTTTCTCTCAACATCATCATCATCTCTCTCTCTCTCTCTCTCTCTCTCTCTCTCTCTCTCTCTCTCTTTCTCCCTCTCTCCCTCTCTCCCTCCCTCCCTTCCTTTCCTCCCTCCTCCTTCCTCTCCCTGAGCATGTCCTCAGGTGAGGATTAAAGAAAAAAGAAAAAGAAAACTATATCAGCTCCTAACTGAAGAATTTCTTTAGTGAAAGCATCATTAAGACTTTTCTCATTCAGTTACTCTCCAGGTAAGCAAACCGTGATGCGTTTTCTTTCCCAGGAAACCAGAAAATGGGAGCTGTGCTCACCTCTGCCCCTTGGCCCTCTAATCACTCCCAAAGCTCCTAAGAGCAGTGTGATGCTGGCTGATTAGTGCTACAACCATGCGTGGCCTGGGGCTGGGCTAGGTCCAAAGGCATGCAGAAGAAATCAGAAAGCCACACAGCTCACTCTCAGGCAGCAGGCAAGGCTTGCAAACATCCCGAAGGAAAAAGGACAACTCACCAAAGTGCCTGAAGAGGTCATATGGCCAAGGATGGAGGGAAAATGGTAACAGGTCACATAAGTGTGCGTACTCAATCCACAGACAATATGGTGCATGGGAGAACTACTTAAATCAACAAAGAACTTTCTCCCCATTGCAACAAACAGCAGAACTCGGTTGAAACTTAACGAACTGCCAGCACTCTGGAACACACAAAGGTGTTCAAGTGCAATACAAAGCTAACGGGGGAGCATTTTTCCCCCCAAGATTTTAATTCCCACCTGTGTAACATATATACACACTTTTTGATCAGCTCAGTACCTGTAAGTTTAACTACCAGTTCCCATCTCCTGACCAGAAAAATTGACTTTCCAGGAACACTTTTTCCACAAAATTAAATGCTATTACAATCAGCTAAACTCTCTTGATTCTGCAATTCTCAATGAGCAGTTTTAATTCAAATTGTAAATAACTTTTTGCTAACCTATTAATTATCTCAGAACATAAACACACACACACACACACACACACACACACACACACACACACACTAGAGGCCCAGAGCATTAAATTCATGCACTTGGGGTTCACTCAGTCTGGCTTGTGCCCTCTCATAGTCCGGGAGCCCTGGGGGGATGTCCGACTGACGGCTTAGTGGGCCTAAGCCGTCAGTCGGACATCCTTAACTTTGCCACACAAAGTGGGAGAGGCTCCCACCATTGCCGCTATGCTTGCCAGCTGGGAGCCTGGCTTCTGGCTGAGTGGCGCTTCCCCTGTGGGAGCACACAGACCACCAGGGGGCAGCTCCTGCATTGAGTGTCTGCACCCTGGTGATCAGCACACAACATAGTGACTGGTCATTTCATCATTCGGTCATTTGCATATTAGCCTTTGATTATGTAGGATATATATATACACATATTTAACCCAGAATCAAAATGTGACTATAGCTTAGGAAATCCTACAGTCTTAATTATAACATGAAAGTACTTACTGACAAGGTAAGTTCGATTTCTTTATGATTGTAGTTTTTGGAAATCCTTTTCTTCAAAGCTTTCACTGCATCCTTTGGCCTGCAGCAGTAAATACAATGTAATCATCAATTAGGCATTGCCAAAAACCAGGAGTCTCTGCAAAGCAATGGGCACTGGGAAAGGAGGGAGGGCTACAGGGAAGACCAAGGCCTTGGCTCTGCTGTGTGAGCTGGACAGCACTCCTCAAACCTCTTTCCTCGTATATCTGACCTGCCCCCTGCGAGAATCAAATAAATTATGTACGATAGCACTGTTCACAATAAAAACTAGATGCTAGTAGTGTGGATTGAATAGATAACTTGTGGTAATCCCTATTAAGAAATACTCTCTGGCTTTTCAAAATGTCTTATTAAATGGAATAATACTTCAGACACCCCTCTCCCCCCAAAAAAAAGAAGTGGATTATGAATCAATATTCTAAAATGTTAACTATAGTTTTATTTGGATGGTGGAGTCATTTGTGGTTTTTATTTTATGTTTATCCGCATTTTATAAATTTTCTCTGAGATTCATGCACCACGAGTGTAAATGTATTTTTGAAAAATGTTTATTTAAGTTGAAATTAACCAGTCACACACACACACACACACACACACACACACACACACACACAATTTTTACATGAGAGTATTATTGAGAAAGCACTGCATATGAAATGTATTCACACTTTGTTCCCTCTATCAATGTACAGAACATATATCCAGAAAATGTAATTTTGAAACAATGACAGTTTCCCATTTTGATTAAGACTATTAGCACTTCCTGAGCATCCTGTAGGCAGGGAATAAAGGAAGCATTACAACTCACTAGATCAGTTTCTGATAAGCTATAATTATCATACAAAAGGAAGAAGTGTATCATATTAACTAGAGAGTCAAAATTTACTTTGAGATGGTCAAAAGGTGCAAACTTCCAATGAGAAGAGAAATCATGGGGATGTAATCTACAACATGATGACTAAATATACAGTTAGCAGTGCCTTATAGTACATTTGAAAGTTGCTGAGAGTAGACTGTAAAAGCTCTCATCAGAAGGAAAAAATTATTTTAGAACCATATGAGGTGAGGGATGTCAACTAAACTTACTGTGGTAATCATTTTGCAATATAGTATAGGTAAGGCAAGTCATCATGCTGAACCCATAAGGCCTACACAGTGCTATATATCAATTATATCTCAATAAAACAGAAATACAAATCATTTTTACATATTACCTTTGAATTTGTTATGTTTGCATGGATAGATTTCTATTATATGATGATAATGACATAATATTACATATGCTTAAATGGAATTGTCACTATTATAAAATACATTATTTTATAGATTTTTCTATATTTCTAAAAAATCCTATCTAACATCTAGAAGTAAAGTATTAGAGAAGTTTAAAGAATAAAGATACTGCCAAAGCCGGTTTTGCTCAGTGGATAGAGCGTGGGCCTGCGGACTGAAAGGTCCCAGGTTCGATTCCGGTCAAGGGCATGTCCAGCAGGGGATGTGCAAGAGGCAGCTGATCGATGTTTCTCAGAAACATCTTTCTGCTTTCTATCCCCCTCTCTTCCTCTCTGTGAAAACTCAATAAAATATATTAGAAAAAGAATAAAGATACTATTTTATTTATTTATTTGTTTGTTTATTTTTTTAATCCTCACCTGAGGGCATTTTTCCATTGATTTCAGGGAGAGTGGAAGAGAGAGGGTTTGTTTATTTATTTTTTTAATCCTCACCTGATGATATTTTCCCATTGATTTCAGGGAGAGTGGAAGAGAGAGGGAAAGACAGAAACATTGATGTGAGAGAAACATGGATTGGTTGCCTCCTGTATGAGCCCTGACCAGGGCCGGGCCAGGGAGGAGCCTGCAACGGAAGTGCGTGCCCTTGACCAGAGTCTAACCTGGGACCCTTTGATCCACAGGCCGCCGCTCTCTCCACTGAGCCAAACCGGCTAGGGCAGAAATACTATTTCCAAAAGGGAAAATGATTTTACTTTGAGATTCCCTTTTTGTATCATCAATGAGGAAATCAGTATTACCCATAAAGAAAGGGTTCACAGAGGAACCAAATATGGAAAATAAGATTACAACAAAAGCACCATAAACATTTTATTAACCATAAGTACTTTCCACTGATAGAGTCAATAATTTAGTGTAATGCTTTCTTCAACATACATCATACTAAATCACTTCTGCTGTCACTTATCACTTTACTATACACAGTAAAATGAACAACTTTCATCTCTCATGGCAATCTGTAATTCAGGCTAAATTCTGGCCTCCTTAATTGTTTCAAAACTTCAATTCTCTCACATTTCAAAGTGTAACCAAGCATAGTACGTCATTTGGAAACACAGCATGAACATGGGCAAGTGGGCCTTCGGAGGGAAAACATCCATCTTGTGACAGGGAGAGGAAGAAAAGACGGCTAGATTATTTCCTGGTTACAACAACAACAACTGCCCGGGCACAGGTCACCCCAGGAGGCCACTGGCTCCTTGACACCATTTTTTCAGTCATAGTAACATAAAATAGCGGTCATCGGAGCAGGGGCAATTCCTAAGGAAGAAATCGATCTCTCTCTTTAAAAAAAAAAAAATAATTATTATTTTCCTAAAGGAACAAGGAATTTGAACCAAAATTCGAAACTCTTAAGGAAAGGGTGAAGAGGAGGAAAATGAAAACGGATTCTCAGACACTGACGAGTCATCAGAAGGCAGTGGGCACCACCTAAGGCGGGGGGGGGGGGGGGGGGGGGGGGAGTGTGAAAACGCTCTCTCAACCAGAAAAGCAAAGTGTTGGCAAGAAAAAGCTCACTGTGGCTCTGATGCCTCTCGTCAGAGGCAGAGGCAAGAGCCACACCTGTACTCACCCGTCGCTGGCGGTGTTGATTATGTCACAGATGTGCAAGAACTGGCCCCAGTCTTCAGTCTGCAAGCCCGCAAACGTAGCCTTTTCTGTCAAGAAAACATTGTTGTGCTGACTCTGAGCTACCACAGAATGAAAAATGGCTGGTCTTCCTGAAATGATCTGCCTGGGGTTTGTTAGCAAGTACCATTAAGTTTACATTGCCAGAGGGCAGAGAGATTTTTTCTTTTCCTGAGCAATTCCCAGTAATTCAGGAATCAATCAGAGCTCAAGTTCAGAGTGCTGCTGGAGCAACAGTAATGAGTGACCTATTAATACAGGCCGCAGGCACCACGCCTGGCTGCCAGGAAAGGCCAGGCGGGCGAAATCTCCATCTGCCTGCCCGCCTTTCAGAGGGCACCTGCCCAGCAGCCACCTAGAAGGAGAAGTGCATAGTGCTGAGTATTTTAGTTGTGTGACTTCATTTAACCCGCTGTTGGAGAGGATGAAGCAGAAGTTCAGAGAAGTTAAGGAAAGTACACAAGGCTACACAGATACTACAAGGTACAACTGGTGTTCGAATCAGAGTTGTCTGATGTCACTTTTTGTTTCTTAAAATCATTCATTCACCTGGAGGAGGAGCTGTCAAGAAAAAGGGATCAGCCCGACCGGAGTGGCTCAGTGGTTGAGCGTCGACCTATAAACCAGGAGGTCGGTTCTAGTCTTGGTTGGGGCACATGCCCAGGATGCAGGCTGGATTCCCAATGGGGGGCATGCAGGAGACAGCCAATCAGTGATTCTCATGATTACTGTTTCTGTCTCTCTCTCCCTCTCTCTTCCTCTCTGAAATCAAGAAAAACACATTTGGGGGGGAAAAAAAGTACAAGAGATCAGAACTATTAAAATGGTCTGTGTCCTTTAGCAGTAGAGCAAGGTCACCCCTAGTACTTGTACTAACCAGTTAGTACCAGGCTTGCTTAAACATTCTGGTAGTTTTCCCTCTCCAGACATCCTCCAAAGAATACAAAATGCTGTCTGGGAAGGGTAATGAAACACTCAACCTGAGGGCTTAACATCTTTCTTACAAGAAGGAGAGAATCCCTCAGCATGAAAATACCAGGTCGTAGGGGGAAGGAAGAGGAAATTGAAAAGGATAACAAAGAGAAAGAAAGCATACAGTTGTGGCTGGGGAAACTGCTTCCCATCGAGGGAAAGAACTCCCTGAGTTTGGCATTCAGCGGACAAACCTGACCAACCTTGCGTTGTCTAGGCACACATTATCATTCTTTCTGCCAGACTCCTTGCTCCTCATTCCATACTCTGCCTTCAGACTTCCTAGAAAACTCCTATTCACCCCTCAAAAGCCATGGCAGAGTTAATTTCTCCCTTTTCCTACCTTTCGGGTATGTTACATTTTTCTTGTACTTGTAAAGGTACCTACATTATAGTGACTACAAAATTGTGCCCGTCTTCCCTACGAAACCGTGCATTCCCTCAGGGGTTGAGACCAGGTCTTGCCTTTGCCAAGCAGGTCCAAGCAGTCGGTAAACATGTGCATCGTTAAAACACAGGTTTGTGAAGATGCAACCTGAATCCATCTCTGCTCTGACTCCATCTCTGTTCAGAGTTTATTTCCTACCCGAGAGGGGTATGGCCAGCACCAGTAGAGAAATTATTTCCTCCTCAAGGATAGCTACTCTCCGCCATTTAATCAAGACCTGAGAACTGCAGATCCGGTTAAGGGGTGTGTTCCCTTAACACACAGCAGCTAATGAAGCTTGCAGCCCCAACTCCCCAGATCGGAGCCTCCTCACCTCACTAAGCTCCTGACAGCATCATGTTTTGCTTGGCATCATACACACCGATGCCACCACGCCTGCTTCCCAAAGGAGGCATCAGGGAGAAGAGGGAGAAGGGAGCTGGGGCTGGTAGAACAGTCAGTCACTGGCTCTCTGCGGACGGTATTCAGATACAGCCACAGGGGACACGAGCCAGGCAGATACCTGCGTGGTCCCAGGTGCCTCGAGAGGCCTCTGGTGCCTCCAAGATGGGCCCTGGGCTCCCCACTTCCTGCACTCCAGATCTGAGCATTTGCAATCTCTTTGTTTACTGGGAAAAGGAACTCAGGTAGTCAGGGCTCGGCGCCAGGAAGAACAGGTTTGGAGACCCGCCTCTCGGCGGGAGGTTACATCACTTCACCTCCTTGACCCTTCTGGTCTGTCCTCCTCTGCAAAAAACGGTCAGAACAAGGCAGTGCCTTCGCCCGGACGCACTTTAGGACTAACCCCGGCGGATACGTTCACGTGCTATCCTTGGAGAGGCCCAGACACTCCACCCCTGAATCCCACGTGTGGCTCACCTGTTCGCTCTACTCCCCAGAAGGCATGCCCGGGGGGGGGGGGGGGGGGGCAGACTCTGGAGGAGGGAGTTCTAGAAAGAGTCGGCCAGACAGAGATGCCTTCAGGGGGAAGGGTGGGATGCGAGTGTCCCGGGAGATTGCAGGGGGTGGGGAAGGATTTCCTCCAACTTGGACCAACTCTGTCCTCCGCAGGCCTAAAAGGGAGTCCAACAGGAAGGGTCCCCCGGTCCCCCCACAGCCTGCCCGGGCGTCTGCCCCCGCACCCCTTTACCTACCTATAAGGTGGCCCACGGAGGTCGCAAACGGGTCCCGGTGACTCTTTCCAAACGCCATGGTAGCCCGACCGAGCGGGGCCCAGGACAAACGCCTCCCCGTCCTCGGGCTCCACCCGCTCGGTGTCCCTGGCTCCTCCTCTCCGCCTGATCGCTTCCCGGGCTCCGGGCGGAGGCTGAGCGGCCGGCGCGGCCGCTGCGGGGCGCCCGGCACCAGGGAAGGAGCGCGGGGGCGGGGCGCGGGGGCGGGGCTCCGGGCGCCGCACCTGCTGCGCGCCCCGCGGGACTGGGTTGCTGGGCGACGCTGCCGGGCCAGGTGGGAACGGTGGGCGGCGCCCCCCGCGTGGAGCCCGCGCGCGGCAAGAATACGGGGCGCCTACTACCGACCCAGGTGGGCTTCTCGCCCGGGGGCCCCGAAGCCACAGCCACAGCCTGGGGATGAGAGACCCCAGCTGGGATCCCGCCGCCTGCAGGGCAAAGTGCTGCTTTTTCCGCTGCGCCTCTTGCTCCCCTTTGCAGCGAGGGAAATCCGGGTTAAGAACCCACATCTCAGGATGATTATGAGAATTAGGGATGCAAACCGCTTAGGTCTGTGTCTGGCACCCACAAAATACATATTTAACCGCTGAGTAAATAGAGTAACTACAAATATTTACTCCCACCCCCACCCTCGCCCCACAGATCCTGGAGGGGAGGTGTGTCCCCGGACCTTTAAAGCTGCAGGTGATGGGTTGGCTTTGAGTTTACGGGGAGCCCACGTCCTTTGTGTCCCTCTTATTTCCTGAGGGAACACAGGGCGCCATCCAGCAAGCTCTCTGTTCGTAACCCTCCCTCCGGGGAACCCTATGTTCCAGCCTTGCTGAGGAGAGGAGGGGAGGGGAGAGGAGAGGAGGGGAGCAGAGGGGCTTTCCTGTGCTTGGAGTGTGTTTGGCCTCAGCAATGTTCTGAAATGTAAACCCTGGTTTAAGTAGTCCAACCCCTTTCCAGCTGCCCCTTCAGAAGAGGACTTTATTTCCTTTTCCTGTGCATTCAATTAACTTCTGATTCCCCGATGTTAATTGCTAGCGATGCCAGAGCCTGCTAGGGAGTGGGGTGTCTCCCGATGATGGCAATAAGCCAAAGGATGGGAACCCCAGCCTCTAAGTCTTGCTTCCTGATGTCAACTTGGGCCCAGTTCTACTAGCCTTTCTTGCCCTGGGAATAGGGAAAAGAGAGAATGGGTGCTTGGTTGACTTAGGCCCTTAGGCTTATATTTTAAAACTAGAGGCCCGGTGCATGAAATTCGTGCACTTGGGGGTGAGAGAAGGGTCCCTCAGCCTGACCTGTGCCCTTTTGCAGTCTGGGAGCCCTCAGGGGATGTCTGGCTTATGGAGAGCAGACCTGAGCCGTTAGTTGGACATCCTTAGTGCTGCCAGGGAGGTGGGAGAGGCTCCTACCACTGCTGCTACACTCACCAGCCATGAGCCGGCTTCCGGCTGAGCAGCACTCCCCCTGTGGGAGTGCACTGACCACCAATGGGCAGCTCCTGAGTTGAGCATCTGCCCCCTACTGGTCTGTGAGTGCCATAGCTGCTGGTTGTTCCACTGTTTGGTCGATTTGCATATTAGCCTTTTATTATATACTAGTAGCCTGGTGCACCACATTTGTGCACAGGGGTTGGGGGTGGGTGGGAAGTAGTTCCCTCAGTCCAGCCTGCACCCTCTCCAATTGGAGACCCCTTGGGGGTTGTATGACTGCCAGTTTAGGCTCGATCCCACAGTTGGACATCCCTCTCACAATCTGGAATTGCTGGCTCCTAATCACTCACCTGCCTGCCTGCTTGATCACTCCTAACTGCCTCTGCCTGCCAGCCTGACTGCCCCTAACTTCCCTCCCCTGCTGGCCTAACCTTGCCCCAACTATTCTCCCCTGCTGGCCTGATCTTGCCCCCAACTGCCTCTGCCTGCTTGATCACCCCTAATTGCCCTCTCTTGCTGGTCTGATCTCACCCCCAACTGCCCTCCCCTGCCAGCCCGATCTCACCCAGTCTCTGCCTCTCTTTGTTTTTCTCAGCAGTCCTCCAGGCCTCCCTGCCTCCCTGCCTCCCTGCCTCCCTCTGTCCCTCTTCCTCTTTCCTGGCTGGGAGGGGGCAGGGCCAGTGGGAGCTGCTCCACTTCTGCCCACCCCTCCCTTCCATCCAGGCCTCTTCAGACAGGCCCAGTTTGTTTTGTTTCCTCATTCTGAGAGAGGCTCTGAGAGCAAGCTGGGAGAGAGGGAAAGAAAGGGAGAAAAGGCTGTGAGCTGGTGGGTGCTGTATGTGCCTGTGCATCTGTGCAGTTGTGAGTGAGTGTGCCACCCTTCCTTTCCTGTCCCTGTCTCTGCTGCCACAAGTCCTCCCCCACCAGAGCCTGCTGCGTATGCAGCCTGGGCGTTAGGTCGAGTCTCTGGTCGTTGTGGATTGATGGACCCGGGGTTTTTATGTATTAGGAAGATAAAAGTCAAAATCAATCACCATATGGACCAAGGGCTAACTTTTTTTTTCTCTCTCTCTAATTCAGTTATTTCTCATTTTTCTTGTTCTAAGTGAGCTAATACCTGGGATTCTAAAATCTCAACTAAAACATTTTTGTTGTTGTTGTTGTGATGGTTTTTCTCATAATAGGATTGGTCCTAGCTGTAGCTAATATTCTCTTCACCTACTTACCCAGTGTGAGTAGCTAATTCAGATGGTGTTATTTTACAGATTAGGAAACCCACAGTAAATACTTAATTACACAGTCACCTTGCTAGTGAAGGAGTGTCTGATTCCAGAAGCTGTGACTTTGACCTTTAAACTGTGCATTTCTCATGCGTAGAGCCCTAGATAGTAGGTGGCACCCTTGACTACTTCACACTCTTAAATAAGTGGGTTCCAGGGCATGTGCCAGAGAATGAGGTGGCTGAACATGGCAAATACAAAGTTGACCCATCACCAAACTCTATGCAGCTAAGAGTAATTTTTATCCTCTCATTTAATTCTGTTCTCACCACTAAATTTCTTCAATTGTCAGATCTGGGCATGACTTTAGAAATCAAAATTTCTAACCCTATCATCATATTATAGATGAAAAAAAAATGACGGCAAGAGAAGAGAAGCGACAAGGCTGTTCGGCTCTAGGCTGGAAGAATGCAACATACTAGTTTAACCCTGAGTCCCAAACTCTTTCCCCCTACAGACACCTCCTATCTAAGTTAATATTTAAATGTGTTCCTCCAACCTTCCCCATAGCGTTTTCTTTGGCCCTCTCTTAATCTCCCTCTTTTTTCAGTGGTTCCAGTTCTTAATACCACCCTCTCTGTCTTCCCCAGGTATCCCACAATGGAAACTAATTTCCATACCCATGGGATCATCAAATCTAAGCCATTTCTCAGGCTCACTTTGCCTTCTCTGTAGTATATATGCCCCTTCCATTAGCCATTCTTTCCTCTATCAATTGGCCATTAGCCCTTCTTTCCTCCCTCAACTTTCAGGGTACTTTAACCTACATCCCCATTTCCTTCCTGGCCTACTAAACCTAAGTAAGCTACTCCACAGTTCCCAAGACTGTCTTCTCCTCTTTCTCCAATTCCCTCAGCGTTCCTTCTATTTGTTCCTTCTCTACGAAGTATTTTCCTACCACTCCCAAGAGAACTGAGCCCTCCTCTCTTGTTCTACAGACAGTTCTCCATCTTAGAATGTACAACACACTATATTACTTACTTAGAAAACTGTGGTTGGAATTAATATCCAGACACTTAACAAGTCTTAACAGATGTTTATTGAATGAATGAATGAATGAACGAATGGCTCTCCAAAACATTGCGATGCTGCTGTATTCTTTCTGAGATCCAGTTTTGTTTTGTTGTTTTTTTTAATTAAAAAATTTTTTAAAAAATATTTTATTGATTTTTTACAGAGCAGAAGGGAGAGGGATAGAAAGTCAGAAACATCGATGAGAGAGAGACATCGATCAGCTGCCTCTTGCACGCCTCCCACCGGGGACGTGCCCGCAGCCAAGGTACATGCCCTTGCCAGAATCGAACCCGGGACCCTTCAGTCCGCAGCCTGACGCTCTATCCACTGAGCCAAACCGGTTTCGGAGGTTTTTTTTTTTAATTTTTAAAAAATATATATTTTATTGATTTTTTACAGAGAGGAAGAGAGGAACAGAAAGTTAGAACCATCGATGAGAGAGAAACATCGATCAGCTGCCTCCTGCACATCCCCCACTGGTGTGTTTCAGCTCTAGCTCCAGAAAAAGCAGCAAAACCAGATACGCTGATATCAGGACCAGCTGCAATGACTAATGACCCCTTCCCTGGCTCCAACCAATCAGTAGGGACCACAACTCCGAAAGGACACATTTGGAAAGATGATGAATATTATTGTATTGGGATCCTCCCCTGAGACCTCCAGATGAACACCCACAAGCGTGTCTGTGGGGCACACCCTCACCTCTCCCCACTCACTACCCTCGGGTAAGTTCCCCTTGCCTCTCTCTTTCTCCTAAGCTCCAGAGGCCCTTCTTTTCCTCTGTAACTTGTTTCCTGTGCCCATTTATTCTAGGGCTCACTTCTACCTCTGATTTTCTAAATGAACCTTTTTTTTTTTTTAAATAATTTGAGTCTTGGCTCTGTATCCTTTCTTAGCCAGAACTCAATACTAAGATTGCTGACCTAAGGTCTGGTCTGACTCTACAGGTGGAACACCTGCTGCCGTTTCGTCACCAACAGCACTTTATGAACAATGTGTGATTTGTTCAACAACCTACTTGACAAGAGGCCTTATAGGAATGGGGCTCTGAGAGGGCTGGCATTTGCGCTGGAGTCGGGAAGGGCCGGCCAAAGGGCTGCCATTAGGATTGTTCTGCAGGAGAGCATTGAAATCAGGAGTGGGCCTCAAGGGAAACAGAGAAATTTACTTTAGATGTCAAACTTACTTTTTACCCTTGCTGGTTTGGCTCAGTGGATAGAGTGTCAGCCTGCAGACTGAAGGGTCCCGGGTTTGATTCCAGTCAAGGGCTCATGCCTAGGTTGCAGGCTTGGTCCAACACGCAGAAGGCAGCCAATAAATGATTCCGTCTCATCATTGATGTTTCTATCTCTCTCTTCCTCTCCCTTCCTCCCACTTTCTAAGTTCTTCTAGCTGGACTAATAATAATCAAATGAACAGAGACAGATTAACAGGAGAAAAATGTACCAAGTTTGTTATACGAATGCAAATTAGGGAGCATCTTAAGAAGGAGACCTGAAACTGTTTTATGTGGTGGGAAGGGCACTGGGTGTTAGACCCATGTGGTCAGATTGGACCTGGGTTCCGCATCCTCAGTTCTTGGGCTTTGGGTAGAAAAGAATTCAGAGCTAAGACCCAAGCTATAAGAAAGCATTTACTTGGTAAATCTCAGAAGTAGAAGTAATTCCTAGAAGAAATGGCTTTAGGAAACAAGTTATAGAGGAAAAGGAAGGGTCCTTGGAGCTTGGGAGAAAGCTAATGATAACAAGGCTAGTGGAAGGGATGGGGAATCCTCCAGGTAAGGAGAGAGCTCAGGGTCCTCCATCCTAAGGATTTTTAGGGCGGAGATTTTAAGGGAGGACCCAGGAGAAGATCTTCATAGAGTATCCAGCAGCTTTCCAGGTGTGTCCTTCACTGATTGATTGGTTGGTGCTAGGGCAGGGGGTCATTATTCAATGCAACTGCACTTCTTGTGTAAGGAGAAGAGAAAGCATTTTATTTTATACAGATGATATTTTTTTAACCATGAGAGGGCAGCCTTGATTAACTTATCATATTCTCCCAGAGGCCTGGCTGGGCAGCCACACTCAGGCAGGAGAGGAAGGCCCCAGAAAGCCCAGTCAGCTGTGTCTTCTGAGTGTTTAACTGCTCAGGGTTAGCTGCTCTGCAGGGAAGCACATTGATGCTGTTTCCTCCTATGGCCGTGGTTGGCAAACTGAAGCTCTCCAGCCACATATGGCTCTTTGGCCCCTTGAGTGTGGCTCTTCCACAAAATACCACGGCCTGAGCGAGTCTATTTTGAAGAAGTGGAGTTAGAAGAAGTTTAAGTTTAAAAAATTTGGCTCTCAAAAGAAATTTAAATCGTTGTACTGTTGATATTTGGCTCTGTTGACTAATGAATTTGCAAACCTCTGGACATTGACAGTATAACTTGGTATCCCAGTAACACCTGATATTCTTCATTTAGCAGGTAGATGAGGGGTTTAGGGGAAGTGGTTGTTTAAAAGGATAGACATGCTTCTGAAATTAGGTGGCTGCAGGTGGGTATAGATTAATAAAAGTCACGTCTAGGATTTGAACCTCTGGATGACAAATATCCTATCTAATAAAAGAGTAATATGCAAATTGACCATACCTCTG
The DNA here is from genome assembly GCA_027563665.1 of Antrozous pallidus. Taxonomy (NCBI): domain Eukaryota; kingdom Metazoa; phylum Chordata; class Mammalia; order Chiroptera; family Vespertilionidae; genus Antrozous; species Antrozous pallidus. The sequence continues at coordinate 26,208,247 of CM050526.1, read as the reverse complement.
ATCAAGCCATGCCCACCAGCCAATCAGGAGCAAATAAACCCCAACCAAGATAGCTGTGGCCACTGAGAGCAGGAGGGAGGCTTGGGTTTCCCCAGCAATGGAGGAAGCCAAGTTTTGCACCTTCCCTTGCTGGCCTAGGCCTCCACTTAATGCTACAATTTTTCAATTATAGAAGATATATCCCAACAGAAATGGCGGCAACCACAGAGCTGGCGAAAGCAGAGGCAAGGATTGCATAGGCCATGGAGGAAGCCAGGCTTCTGTAGCCCTAGAGCCTAGGCCTCCACTCTAGGCTACAAAGTTTCAATTATAGAATTTAAATAAACTCAAACAGAAATGGCTATTGCCATGGAGTGAGCAGAAGGCTTGGCTCTGCTCCAGGCTACAAAGTTTCAATTGTAGAATATAAATTAATCCCAGATCCCAGGGCTGCTGCTTGGGTCGCTGGGGGTTGTGGCCAGGCTGCAAACCACCATAGGCCTCTCACCCAGGCCACCCCACATCCCAAGGGAACTCCAACCCTGATCCGGTACACTCTTCAGGGCAAACCAGCTGGCCCCCACCCATGTACCAGGCCTCTGTCCTATCTAATAAAAGAGTAATAAGCAGATTGACCATCACTCCAACACACAAGATTGCTGCCCCCCTGTGGTCAAAGATCCTGCCCTCATGAGGACTCAAGATGGCCACCACAAGATGGCCAGCAGGGGAGGGCCTTGCGAGGTTCCAGGCCTGCAAGGGAAGGCAGTTTGGGACAATCAAGTCTGCAGGGGAGGGCAGTTAGGGGTGACCAGGCTGGCAGAGGAGGGAAGTTGGGGGCAGACAGGCTGGTAGGGGAGCAGTTAGACATCAATTAGGCTGGCAGGGTAGTGGTTAGGGGGTGATCAGGCTGATAGGCAGAAGCGGTTAGGGGCAATCAGAGAGGCAGGCAGGCAAGCAGATGGGAGCCAGCAGTCCTGGATTGTGAGAAGGCTATCTGACTTCCCATTTAATCCCATCCTACCAGAATCGGGCCTAAACGGGCAGAAGAACATCCCTTGAGGGGTCCCAGATTGGAGAGTGTGCAGGCTAGGCTGAGGGATACACTCCCACTCTTCCCCCCCTCCCGCCGTGCATGAATTTTGTGCATCAGGCCTCTAGTATACTCATAATTGTGCAAACTTTGAAATATAGTTAGAGGCTGCCTGGAGAGGCTATGCCATGAAAAATGGGGCTGAAAGTGGATATAGCAAAGGATGTATGTCATGATCAATGAGTATAGAATGTTAGTGAAAGAGAGGATCAAGCCTTATATTTTACCAGAGGCCTGGTGCACAAAAATTTGTGCACTCAGGGGGTCCCTCAGTGTGACCTGCACCCTCTTGCAGTCTGGGACCCCTTGGGGGATGTCCACCTGCCAGCTTAGGCCCACTCCCCAGGGGATCAGGCCTAAGCTGGCAGTCAGACATCCCTCTGGCAGCCCAGGAGACCTTGGGGGATGTCTGACTGTGGCTCAGGCCTGCTCCCTTATAGCTGCCTCTGTGGAAGGCACTGTGCCAGTGCCAGGACCAGGACCAGGCCTGCACCACTGCCTCTCTCGCCACCTCTGCAGAAGAGGGGGGGGGGAAGGGGGCGCCAGGACCACCATGCTGGCCTAGCGTTACAGGCTCACTGGCCTCGCTCACTGGTTACTCCAGCAGGTCATTCTAGAAGGTCATTTCACCTTCTGGTCTAATTAGCATATTAGTTCTTTATTATGTAGGATATCCTTATTAGATCATTTACTCATTCCTCACTTATCACACATTATTGAATCTGATCAACAGAAGCACAATGTGAATTCAGCTAGAGAGAGAAACTGTGTAGTAAATGATCACTGCAATCCAGTGTAAGTGGTGAATAAATGGGTGCACATAGGACAGTGGTTGGCAAACTGTGGCTCGTGAGCCACATGTGGCTCTTTGGCCCCTTGAATATGGCTTTTCCACAAAATACCACGGCCTGGGCAAGTCTATTTTGAAGAAGTGGTGTTAGAAGAAGTTTAAGTTTAAAATTTGGTTCTCAGAAGAAATTTCAATCAATGTACTATTGATATTTGGCTCTGTAGACTAATGAATTTGTTGACCACTGTCATAGGATCATTTGTGGGAACTTTGTGTGGAGGACAGACCTCGACCAAGATTAAAGGTCTGGGCAGCATAGGGTTAGAACTGGTTTGTGCAGAGGTAGGCCTGAGCACCAACCATGAAATGGCCAGGAGGGGAAGGGAGCTGCAGTAAGTCTGGGTCTCAGGACTCCACACCTGACTGCTTAGCAGGGAGAACTTGGACTTGAAGTCCATTTCCATCTCTGTAGGGCGATAGCCTTAGGGAGATGTGCCCCATTTCCTTTACAGTTAGAGGTCTTCTGTGTCAGCTTTGCAAACTGAGCTATGAGAACATATGCCAACCTTCACTTGCTCATTTTACAAATACATAATGGGACCCCCACAAGGCCAATCACTGTGCTCGGAATCAGTGGTCTGTGAAGGAGGTAAAATCCAATCTCTGCACTCCCTGTGCTTTCAGGCAAATAAGGAGGAACTTATAACCTGGTGGGCAAAGTTAATTTTTTTGTGCCAATGGGGAGAAAAGTCACTTCGCATCAATCCCTTGAATCTAGGGATCACAGTTTTCCCTCACCAACTTCTTATCCTAAAACAAAACAAAACAAAAAAATCAGGCTGAGCTTCAGAATGGCAAAGATGGAAGTGGTAGAAACCATAGTCTTTCCTATCTGTCTCAGCCCCAACTTACAAGGCGAATGCCTAGCCATGTTCCTTACAAACACACAGCAAAAACAGTAATGTTAGTTCCATTTCAGAGCTAAATAGAAATGCTTTTCAGATCACATAATGTTTTGTATTTATATGAGAGCTTCCCAACAGGCTTGGAGGTACATTCATGGAGGAAAAAATAGTTATTAAAGAGATAGAATGGGATAAGTATTACTTTCAGGTGAGCTAGTTTATATATTATTCACAACAAAATAATCCATATACATGTGATCGTCTCCATATTTTTTCAGAAGACCCAAGGACTTCTTTTGAGCATGCCTGAGGCCGTTAGCCTCACAATACCTGCTCTAGTCCTGGGCCCTTCCCAAGGAAATTACTTACAGCCCCTTACAGAGCACTTCCTTGCGCTGAACACTTGACCTTGTTCTAAATCAGGGAGTAGCCGACAATGTCCAGAAAAGGCCATAAAGTATATACAGTATTTTAGGCTTGCAGGCAACTACTCAACTCTGCTTGCCCTTGTGAGAGCAGCCAGAGACAATACATAGCTGAATTGAAACACAACAAACCAGATGGCAGGCCAGATTTGGCCTGTGGGCCATACTTTGCCTGTCCCTGTTCTAAATAATTTGATTCCACCCTTGTAGCTAATGGAACTAAGAGAGGGCACCTGCATAAAGGGCAGAAAATCTATTAGTGTCGGGGTGCTGAGCAGACTTGGACCTTTGTATGAGACCTTTGTATCAATGTTTCTGGACAGATAGCTAGATAAAAACGTATCAGTAAACTAAAGTCAAAAGGCAAAAACAGAATCCAAATAGAGGGTGGGGTAATTGCCTAATGTCATCAATAGTAGAGAACCTGAGATTATCATTGTAGGAAGTTGTCAAACTTTTGGAATTTCTAATGCCACAATGGGTCTTGGGAATTAGTGTCCTGAAAAAAAAAAACTTCTGGTTTTAAAACTATATTCCAGCTTCAGTCTAGCCATTCCCGGGTTTGGAGGGAATTTTTATTGTGGTAATTTCCATATGTAGCTTCATAGCTGATTTCCCTTTGTTAAAAGTAACCTCCACCAATCTCTATTTCTGATAACTTTACAAAACCTAGCATACACTTTCCTACGCCTGTTAAGTTGGGAACCAGAGTTGTACAATAAATATTTATCATTAAATATTGGCTATATTCGATTTCTCTACTACTTACTCATTTCATACGTTTTGTCTAGTTTTTGAATGGATTGAGCAAGCCTAAGTAAAACTTCCCTTGGAAATACACAGAGATTTCCCTGGGGGTAGGGGGACACATTGACAAGGAATAAGCAAGAAAGTGTATTCCCTTTAGGCTGTGAGATGCTGCTCAGTGAGGCATTAGGGCTCCATATGGTGGAAACTGCTCCATGATAAGTTGGTTTTATTCCAGTTGTTGCTTCTGTTGAATATCTTGGGCAAACCTTTTCATATTTCTCACCTGAGTGCAGCTAGGGATTTGGGGCTGCCTGGAAAATGGTTTAAAGGAAGGTCACATTATTAGTCAATATACTTGTATGTCCAGTTAACCCTGGTCAGATCTGAGTCCTCCTATTGTTCTCAATGGTCCCTAGGATTTAATTCAATCTTTGTCATTTCTGACAGTGTTTTATAGTCTCCTTCTCTGGCTGCCAATCTTATAATAACGGATTTCAGAGTACATTTTTGTCCTTTTCTTCCACAATATGGGAAAGGAGGAACCATTTTGCAGCTTTTTGGGGTAGAATATTTTATTTTTTGAAGAGGTGAATTCTTGGATTTGTTAATAGATCTATCACAGCTATGCTGAAGGATATTTTATATCTCTTATTCATTATTAATATATAATGAAAATATAAAGCCAATCATCAAGCATTGCATCACATATAACACCCTGCTTTTGGGGACTGTTTCTTATATATCTGAGAGTATATTGAAGTTATTAATATGAATCCCTGAGCTATCCTTGCTTGAGACCAGGAACAACAGATATCATTGTTATTATTCTGTCAGGGATCAAACCACACTAATAATATCCTTAAGCTTTGTAGACTTGCCATGCACTAGACACCAAGTCACAGAATATTGATAATTTACTCAAGGACTCACAGTGAGTAGAAGATACATTTGATTCCAGAGGATGTAACCATTGCACTACCCTGCTTTCACAGCATCATGCCCATGAGCTCAGGCTGCAGAAAATTTAAAAAGAACAACCAATGCACAGGGTGTGAGGATCTGGAGAAGAAAACCCAGGTGTGACCAATGTGAAATTTGATCCCTCTAAATTTCCTTCTTTTTCTTTGTTTCTGTAAGTAGGAGAATGAATAGATTATCCTATCTAATAAAAGAGAAACATGCAAATTGACTGTACCTTTGCTACGCTCACAAGCCACGTCCACTAGCCAATCAGGAGCGAATTAACCCAACCAAGATGACAGTTAATTTGCATATTCAAGGAGCAAAGACTGAAGGCAGCATAGAAGGAAGGCAAGCGCTGCAGAAGGGATGGAAGCGGTGGAGAAGCAAACAAGCGGGGCAGTGGAGAAGGGAGGAAAGCAGGCGGGGCTGGGGAGAAGGCAGGGAAGCAGGTGGGGCAGGGGAGATGGGAGGGAAGCAGGTGGGGCAGCAGAGAAGGGCGGGAAGCAGGCAGGGTGGGGAGACCACCCCAGGAAGCCCTATTGCAGGTATTTTCCTGCAATGGGCTTCTATAAAAGGTTAAGTGACTGACTGTCCATCCATCCAACCATGAGACTGACCGACTGACTGACCAGCCAGTACATATGATGTGCACTGGCAATTTAAAAATAAATGTTGACTCATGCGTGGATAATACATATAAAGCTCTTGCTGATGCCAATCACACATGTGTGTTTTGATCTGTCATTGTTGATTGTGAATTTGGTTGACACTTTTATTATAGAGAAAAGGTGAATAGCAATATTAAAACATTTCTTCTAATTAATTTCCTTTCAATGTGCACAACTCCATGCACTAGGCCACTAGTATCTATAATAATAAAAGGGAAATATTCTAATTAGACCAGACATCCTTCTGGATATCATTCCAGACGTCCTTTCAGACAAAGCCGAGCCAGAGGGAAGCCAGCCCAGGACCCAGGTGCCTGCAGGTGGCCAGAGGGAAGCCAGCCTGGGGCCTGGGTGCCTCCTGTGGGCAGCCAGAGGGAAGCCAGCCCAGATCCCAGGTGCCAGAGGGAGGCCAGTGCCAGCAGCCAGGGGAAGGAAGCCCTACTCTTGCATGAATTTTGTGCATCGGGCCTCTAATTTGAAATAAGAAGCCAGCCAGTCAATGCAATGTATTGATACCGCCTATGTGGCAGCCTTCTATTAAGCATTTGCACAATGAGGTTGCAGATCAGAAAAAGGGAGGTCAGGGACCAACTGGTGCCAAGGTGGACAGAGGCCTGTGGTTCTCCCTTGGTTGATATGAAGTTGGTCTTTCCTTTAAAGAAAGCTATGTTCCATGCTGCTTACATGGCTGTTTCCTGCCCTAATTAATTTTTGAGCTCTCTGTTGGATTTTAATTATAGACCTATTAATTCATGGGAAGAATTGACAGATGCTGTAGGTTGGTCATAGCAAATTAATAGGCAGCTGTTGGATAGACAGTCCTGCAGACTGTTCATTAATTGACTCAGACCAGTTGCTACTTGGAAGCAAGAAGCACAATCCAGAATATCATTAGATACTGGGCTGGCTCACCTGAAAAGACTTGAATCAAGCCTTGGGATGATATAATATGCTGGACACCCAGGATAGTAAACACTTTATTTTCAGCTGAATTTGTCCTCAAACTTCAATATAAAACTCTAGAAAGAGTGACACTAAAGTGTGTTCCCTGTTTGGCTTAGTTAATAGTCTAGAACCAAAGCTGGAAAAATGGCCAAATTTTTTCCTCTTATGTTTGTTTCCAATTTTGTCCCATTTTGGGGAGTAAAAAACAGGCCAAGAGAGCTATAGTACAATAAAATAAAATAAAAAAAAAATCTCTTTGCCCTGAAGCAAGGATGTCCCTCACTGCCCTGGCTTTGTCTGAGTCTAGCTCTAGGTGAAGGGACTATCAGAAAAAACATCTGGTCAAACTCCTGCCGTTTAAGAGCAGCCCTGGGTGTACTGGGTGACAGATAAATCTACAGAAAGGCGAGAAAGGCTGTGCTAATAAGGTGACATTTTGATACTTTTTGGAACTCTGCCCCTAGAAGCACAGCCCACAGTCTGTCACTCTGGCCAGCACTCCTGCTCCTTGAAGTCCACACCATCGTCCCTCTAACCCTCTCTCCTCCTGGAGGAGTAAAATGAGCATGGGGGGAGGGGGGCAGGGAAAGAGCCTTGTGTTGCCTGTCAAGGCCTCCCTCTATAGGGAAATCAACTATCCTTGGGAATAAACTGGAATTACATAAGAAGGGATTTAGAGCATTCAAGAAGAACTTTTTAATTAGTAGAGTGGTGAGATTGTAGAATAAACAAAGATAATGGAATAACACCTAACCGGGAAAGATAAACAAATGCAATGTTAATTTTTTTTATATGCCCCTACCTTTTCAGCATAAGTCTTACCCAATCTTTTAAGTCCTCCTCAGCAGAATTAGGGATCCCTTATGCTTACTTCTAGCATCACTTGCATATTTGCATATTTATTACGATACCTATTCACAGGCAGAGATTTTAGTCTATTCTGCTATTAAATAGTAGTTGCATTATTTAAAGAAATATGGTGTTTTTAAAAAGTTTTACCAAAACAGCTGTTTTAAATGGAACAAAATGAACTGTTTTTTCCTAGAAATGTTCCATAATGAGAGTGTTTCTATAGGAAACATATGTAATTATAAACCTCAAATAAGCAGATCCAGCATTTAATTTTCTCAAGTGAAATGGCTTCTTTCTCTTTAGCCACCAGCATCCTCATTAGCAGAGCATCGCCTGTACTCTTCTCTTTCTGACTTGCTACATCCATTGTTATTGCAAAATGAAGCTCGGTGTCTTGCAAACATGGTAACTAGGATAGGTCAGCAGTTTGTTTGTTTGTTTGTTTGTTTTTTACCATACCATGTGGACGACAGTTTTCCCTCTCTCCTGGCACTGAGTTCCTGGCCATCCCTTTATACCAGGGGTAGAGAACGTCTGGTTCGTGAGCCCTATAAGACCCTCCAAATCATTTGGTCTGCCCCTGCCAAGGCATTAGGGGTGAGTTAATTAAATGTTTAACCGAATGCAGCAGGCTAGGCCATCGAATGATGTTATAAATACCCAAATGGTGCTTGGCATAAAAAATGGTTTCCCACTCCTGTTTTATACTGATACTTGTCCTTGCAATGCAGGTGGTATTCTCTAACTTTTCAAGTGTATTATAGGCAAATCATGTTATGGAAACTTAAATTGTGAGAGAACTGCCTATAGCAGAGTTGTGCTTTCCACAATTGGCTGCACACCAGATTCACCTGGGATCTTTTCCCCACCACAGCCTCTTACCTGCACATCTGATCAACAGAATCAGAACATCCAGGGGTGGGGTCTGGGAAGCTACATTTTCAAAAACCTTCCTCCAGGATTCAGGTGTACGGCTGGATTTGAAAACCACCTCTACAAAAGTGCCTCTAGTGGCAGTTCTGGGTCACTCCCAGCGCAGTTGCTGTTCTCCTTGCCCACAGCTTCTTTCATTGCCCTCGACAATGCAGATCTTCCTGAAAACCTTGACCGGCAAGACCATCACTCTTGAGGTCGAGCCCAGTGACAACATCGAGAACGTCAAGGCCAAGATCCAAGACAAAGAGGGCATCCCCCCTGACCAGCAGTGGCTGATCTTTGCCGGCAAGCAGCTGGAAGACGGGCGCACCCTGTCTGACTACAACATCCAGAAGGAGTCCACTCTGCACCTGGTCCTGTGCTTAAGACGAGGTGTCTAAGTTGCCCCTTTTAAGGTTTCAACCAATTAAATTGCACTTTTCTTTCAATAAAGTTGTTGTATCTCCCCCCCGCACACACACACACACACAAAGTGCCTCTTGTAGTCTCAGTGTTTAGAAATCCTTGGAATGAAAAATATATATTCTTGCCTGGCAGGTGTAGCTCAGAAGTTGAGGGTCAACCTATGAACCAGGAGGTCACAGTTTAATTCCAGTCAGGGCACATCCTGGGTTGTTGGCTCCATGCCCAGTAGGGGGTATGCAAGAGGCTGCTGATCAATGATTATCTCTAATCATTGATATTTCTATCTCCCTCTTTCTCTCCTTTCTCCTCTAAAATCAATAAAATCATTTAAAAAATTATAAATATATATTCCCCTCCACACACACCAGTTAGGATTCTTGCAAGTGATAGCTTCTCAGTTAATAACTATGGAAGGAATCTAATCGTGTGTTATATTTATTTACTTGGAGAGGAAATAAAACAATTGAAGGAATCTTTAGAAGAGACTCTATGTATCTAATTTTCTCTCATCATACAGGGAATAAATCTTTCCTAATTTGCACTGTCATACAGGTGGCCAAGCAAGGTTGCTCAAGAATTTGATGAGATGATGGATATCAAAGTATCACAACAGAGTTTGGCATGCAATAGGTTAATAAATCTCAATAATTACATTCTTTTTTTAGATTTCCATTTCATATTTTCTCCTCTGTCTCCCTCCCCCTCTCTCTCTCTCTCTCTCTCTCTCTCTCTCTCTCCAGATAGCCAACCCTTCCATTTCCCATAAATATGAATGGCACAAATATAAAAGAACTTAAAAAATCAGAAATTATATAATAACTAGAGGCCTGGTGCACAAAATTCATGCATGGGGTTCAAGCAGTTGTCCCTCAGCCCAGCCTGTACCCTCTCCAATCTGAGACCCCACTGGGATCGGGCCTAAATAGGCAGTCGAACATCCCTCTCACAATCCAGGACTGCTGGCTCCCAATTGCTCGCCTGCCTGCCTTCCTGATTGCCCCTAACTGCTTCTGCCTGCCAGTCTAATCACCCCTAACCACTCTCCTGCCAGCCTGATTGATGTCTGACTGCTCCCCTTCCATCCTGTTTGTCCCCAACTTCCCTCCTCTGCCAGCCTGGTCACCCCCTATTGCCCTCCCTTGTAGGCCTGGTCTCTTCCAACTGCGCTCCCCTGCTGGCCATCTTGTGGTGACCATCTTGTGTCCACATGGGGGCAGGATCTTTGACCACATGAGGGCAGCAATCTTGTGTGTTGGAGTGATGGTCAATCTGCATACTACTCTTTTATTAGATAGGATAGAGGCCTGTGCATGGGTGGGGGTCAGCTGGTTTGTCTTGAAGGGGGTCCCGGATCAGGGTTGGAGCTCCCTTGGGGCATGGGACAGCCTGGGCAAGGGGCCTGTGATGGTTTGCAGGCCAGCCATGCCCCCTAGAGACCCAAGCGGAGGCCCTGGTATCTGGGAATTGAAACTTTGTAGCCTGGAGCAGAGCCAACCCTTCTGCTTGCTCCATGGTGACAGCCATTTCTGTTGGGACATTTACCTTCTATAATTGAAACATTGTAGCCTGGAGTGGAGGCCTAGGCAGGCCAGAACTGTAGAAGTTTGGCCTCTTCCATGGCTTGGGCAATCCTAGCCTCTACTCACTCCAGCTCTGTGGCTGCCGCCATTTCTGTTGGGATATATCATCTATAATTGAAACTTTGTAGCATTGAGTGGAGGCCTTGGCTGGCAATGGCAGGCGGAAAGCTTGGCTTCCTCCATTGCTGGGGAAACCCAACCCTCCCTCCTGCTCTCAGTGGCCGCAGCCATCTTGGTTGGGGTTTATTTGCTCCTGATTCTCTTGTGGGCGTGACTTGATCGGAGGTACAGTCAATTTGCATATTACTTTTTTATTAGATAGGATAGCTATTATTCTTTGGAATGTAACTGATGCTATATATAATATTTGTACTTTGACAGCTTTATCCACCAATCTCTTAATTAGTCTCATGCAAACTAACCCCTCTGTATTAGCAGCTAATTCTTCCTTATACTTCAGTGAAACAGTCCCAATCCTCTGTTTTTCTTGGAGATTAGCATCAGTTCAGACAAAAATCAATTCCTCTTCTCTCTTTGATTCCCAAAGCACTTTGTGCCTCTGCTATAGAGTTATCACACACTGGCTTTTATTTTAATTACCTTACCGTGCATTCATTTTTTCATGTTGATTAGTTTTTGTACATCTCCACAGTACCATACACATTATAGCAGTTCTATATGTTATTCTGTTCTATGCATTTATTATAATGGTTTTTGGTTGGATTGGGGGAGTTATTTTTTTTCTTGTCTGTTTCTCTGCTGTATGGTAAAGCTGTCTGAGGCAGGCACTGTCTCTTCTTGCCTGGAATTCACAAACCTGCTCCAATCCCAAATGGCTTTCCAATTCCTTCCCATTTCTCTGTCCTCCTTCACAAAATGAGTTATGTTCACATTCCCCACTTACGTCAGGTTTTTTTCTAGAACCATTCTAAGTGGTTCCTTTTCTATCACTGCATAGAAACTTTTCCCATCAAGGTCACCAATGATCTAGGTGGTTCATTGATCTCTTCTTTGTCTTGTCTTAATGGATCTGAGGGCAGCATTCAAAATAGATGATGCGCTCTTGTATTGAAATCTTCTGTTCATTTGATTCCATGACACCATTCTTCCAACTTAGTTTCTTAGGGCCTTACCATGCAGTGGGAGTATATTGGGTTATTAAGCCCGAAACCTGAGTTAGTTGGTGTGTCAGTTCCAACAATGAGTAGTTGTGTGTCATTAGGAAATTTACTTACTCTATCTAGCCCTCTGTTTCTTCAACTGTGAAATGGGGATAATACTATCTACTCTGACTCCACATAGTTTCCAAACTGATTGAATATGATAATAGGAATGAAAGTATTTTATAAACCATAAAGATATTTATAGCTATGATAGTATTATTAACATTGAAGAAAGAATGGGATTTATAGAATAAATTGATCACTGGAATAGTACTTCTGGTGTTTCTGAATGTAACAATTTATAAACACCAAAAGTTTCATATGTCCCTGATCATTTAGGTTGTATGGATGAGTACTGAATTTGATGGATAAAAAACAATTAACAGCAAAATGGGGTTCTTACCCTGAGATGAGAATATGGGAGAAGGAAGCACTGGCCAGGGAGTGAAGGGAAGTGGGTCCTAATAATGACACAGTCACCAATTAATGTATGACTTGAGTCATTGAAGTCCCTGGTCTTCCCTGAACCTTGATAGTCCCATCTGTACAATGAAGAGTTTGGCCTAAACTCTGCTCTAATGTGCCTTATGGCTAATAAGTCAATACTCCTAGTTGAGTAGACAGGGCATGCATACATGAATAGACATAAGAATGCTCACAAAGCAACTTATCAGCAAATATACACAAGTGCAGGCTATCTATGTTATGTATTTAGGTGGGTCAACAGAGAGAGTGAACCCAATTATGTGGGTTTAGTTAAAAAAGCTATTGACATCTTGATTGATGAGTCCTATGTCAGTGAATTGTTTACAATAAACAAGCTAAAGAAGAAATGGTCATCGCATGAGGTTGAGCTGCATGGATGAAAGTCCTCACAAGAGAAAACAGAGCAAACACAACTCTACTCGGTGTCTGGTTATGCCAGGCATGTCCACATCCATGATTTCACCTAATCCCAGAGAAGTTTAGTAACTTGCCAAAGGTCACTCTCATAGCAAGTGGCGGACTGGAGATTTAAACGGAAATCTTCTGATTCGAAGTCCAGCATTCTTACTGCTGTACCAATAGTACCTACCTTCCACTTGGCCTCATCTACTGCATGCTCACAGGTTTGACTGTAGACCTGAAAGAAACTAGTCAACCGACTATTATCTGTCTCCCCCAAACCTTTGGCTTGTGTAATGCTTTTACATTTTAAAAAATTAAGTAACATTTCTTGTCATTGCAGCTATGTTGTTTTTTTTTCTGTTGCTGACATTCTAGGAGCTGGTGGTTGCTGTTTCTACTGATTCCTTGCATGTCAATGGGGACAACGAAACTTCCATACACATCTGGCTTGCTTGAGCAGCTTCCTGTCTTTCAATTCCCACCACAACCCACCAATTCTTCCAACAGTAATTATTTGACTGTGAAGCATTCTTCTTAATTTTGAAGATAGAGAATTTCTTTTTGTGGGAGGGGGAGAAACATCATCCCTAAGTTTCTCTATAATATGATCCTCTCGTCCATCTTGTTAGTCTTTATACTCCATACCCACTCTGCTTTGGCCACTAGAGGTTTCCCTTGAGTTGCTACTAATAGATTAATGCACGGTGCTTTATTAAGATGTATGGATGTGTCACCCCAGTGCCATGCTAAGCATCAGCTGCTCTGGGGAGGCGGGGGTTGTAGAGGGCTGGGGGCGGCGGCTGCTGTTCTCCCCTTTTATGAGTTCCTCCTTGAGCTCTCCGCAAGAAAATTAAATTATCAGGCCATTCCGCCAGTGCCTGAAGCATTTCCCCCCAAATTTCCTGCATTTCACCCTTGTGAGTCCTTTATGGGAAATATTCCATACAATGAGATGAAAATACACGGAGAGAGAAGTGTATCTATCACGCGCCAGGCCAGACACGCTGTTTCGGAGAGCTCAGAAACAATAATGTGAAGTTACAGCCTTTTGTCAGTCAGAGGCAATTGCTGAGTTTCAGATTGCACACAGTGAGCTGGCATCATCTCTCCGTGTCAGCGTTCGCGAGCTGCATTTGAGGCGGCTATTCAGTGGGTTCACTCTTGAAAGCCTGTTTCTTCTTTCAACAATGCTCATTAGAGAGCGAGGCACAGACCAGGGTAGCATGTCATGCACGCACATTGAAATAATCCTTAAGCTTAAAGCTGGCCTCTTTCACTCAGCAGAAAGCTTTTGAGCCTCCTCCTTGCTGTTGCATGTATCAGTAGTTTGTTCTTTATATTGATGGACAACCTCCCACCTTCCCCCAGTTTTTACTAATACAGCAACTATGTACATAAAGGGCACGCTTGCTAATTACTGTATCTGGTTTATTGTGAGAAAGTGGAGTCCATTTCAGATACCTGTCTGGGTCAGACATTATTTTTTATAATCTTTCGAATAAGTATTAGGGGCTTTTTTAAATTAAGCATCTGGAACTTTTTAAAGATGACAAAAAATTAGCAAATGATAAGCTTAAAGTGTGTAATAGAAAAACCCACATTCAGCTTAATATACATTCTCTTACAGGTGAGAAATTTTGTGGTGCATTAGCTCATGGTTTGATTATTTTTTAAAAATAAAAAGACATTTCTTAGTAAATTCAGGTAACCATTTTGTTTTTATTGTTGAATAAACAATCACTCATGATTTCCTGCATGTGACAATTCTATCAGGAATCCAGGTGGTGTAAAATACTTTTCTACTACTTAAATTTAAAGGTAAATGAAATAAGTATTTCATATATACTATGGGCCCAGTGCACAAAGTTCATGCACTGGGGAGGGGTGACCCCTCTTTCACATAATGGGAGCCCTCAAGGAATGTACTACTGATGGCTTAGGCCTGCTCTCTGTTGGGAGTGGATCTAAGCTGCAGGCTGGCCTCCCTTTGCGGGAGGCCACTGGGCTGATCAGGGGAAGGTGCCAGCCCCATCACCCTGCTGCTGCAGCCACTGCCAGTCACTGAAGCCGCCAAGATATTTTCCTCAACACCAGTCCCTTCACCATCAAAAAATGACAACTCTCTTTAGACATTTTCAAGATGTGTCTTTCAGAGGCTATGACATTTCTTTATTTTTCTTTTTATCCTCATCTGATGATATGTTTCCATTGATTTTTTCCCCCCTTCCCTCTGATCACAGGCTCGTCCCAAGCCTAAAGCCCCCGAGCTTTAGGCTTGGGAAGGGAGCCCTTCCCTCCCCTCTGGTGGCAGACTGGGAGTGACCTGGGTGCTGAGGAGGTTCCTGGGACCCAGGTATGTATGCAAATTAACCTCCATCTTTGTTGGGTTAATTTGCATACTTACTCTGATTGGCTGTGGGCATAGCAGAGGTATGGTCAATTTATATGTTTCTCTATTATTAGGTAAGATTCTTTCATTAAAGTCAGATTGATTAAGATATAATTTGCATGCAGGAAAATTCACCCCTTCTTGGTGTACAGTTCTATGAATTTTGACAGATAAAGGGAAGGACAAAAGTAGGATTATAGTTGTTCATATGGGAAAATGTATAATTCAAAAATGAACAATAATTCAAGAGTAAGCTAGCTGTGTTTCATGTGCTCACAACTGTAAAACTACTTTGCCCACCTCTCTACAGCTGTGTAACCAACACCACAATCAAGATACACAAAAGTTCCATTGCCACCAAAACTTTCTTCTTGTCTCTTGTCAATCTCCCCTTCCTCACCCCAGAGTTGGTAACTACTGATATGTTTCTTTTTCATTAGTTTTGCCTTTTGAAAAATGTCATAGAAATGGAATCTTACAGAATGTACCTTTTGAAGCTTTCCTCTTTCACTTAGCATAAAGCTTTTGAGCCTCCTCCTTGCTATTGCATGTATCAGTTCGTTCCTTATATTGCTAAGTAATATTCCATTGCATGGCTATACCACACATTGTTTATTTATTCACAAGGTGATGGACAACCTCCTCCCTCCCCCAGTTTCTGGCTATTACTAATAAAGCTGCTATGAGCATTCATAAAGAAGTCTATTTCTCTTGGGTAATTATCTAAGAGTGGAATAGTTGGATCATATGATAAATACATATTTAGCTTTTTAGAAAATTGTGTCAAAATGCTTTCCAAAGTGGCAGATCATTTTACATTGTAATTAACGGTGTATAAGAACTCCAGTTGCTGTACACCCTCAGAAACCTGCCTTTTTATATAGCCATTGTAACACGTGTGTAGTGATTGCTCACTTTGGTTTTAATTTACATATCCCTAACCACTAATGAAGTTATTAGTTATCATAGGTATACAATAAATCACAAAATATTGCATATCTTTCCATGTGCTTATTTGCCATCTGTATAGCTTCTTTGATGAAGTACGCATCCAAGTCTTTTCCATTATTAATTGGATTACTTTTGTTATTGAGATGCAGGAGTTTTCAATATATTCTAAATATCATTCCATTATCTGATATGCATTTGACAAATATTCTCTCCTGGTTTCTTTTTATTTTCTCAGCAGTGTTCTTCGTTAAGAGCTTTTTAATTTTGATGAAATCAGATTTTTTAAATTAATTTTTGATAGTTTATGCTTTCTGTGCCTATCCAAGAAACCTTTGACTAACTTTCTTTGACAAGGGCAATAATTCTTCACAAAACCTGGGGAAAAGTTCCCCATGGCTTCAAAACTTCCCTGAAGTTTACATCTGTGCAAGTGTCTTCAAGGTAAGTCTCTCTTATACATAAATCTTTTAAAACTGAGTTATTAGTTCATAGTGTTCTTTTCCTAATGAGAGTTTCTTTGTGTTCGTAGAGCCATCTTTAGAATATTATTATGCATATGATTTATCTTTAGGTACTAAGTTATTCATAGAGTTCTTTTGTCTGGTCAATAACATGAGCATATTTTTCTGTTGCAATAAGCTATTTTATATTTCTTGACCTATATTGCTTTTTTATCACTTAACTATAACTACATTAGCCTGTAGGTTAATGACATATTGAAATCATAGACTTTTTCTTTTTTTACTTTATATAAGGACAAAATCAACTCTATAACATCCTGTATCTCCTGAAGTATTAGTTTAATTAAGTGAAATGGTGAAATTTTATTGTTGGTAATAATCATCATTGTGTTACTGAATATATTCTTGCACTTCAGTTTTGTTTCTTGCAAGGCATTTCCCCCTACAGATTCATTTTGGAGGTCGTATATTTCATAAAATACTTTCTAATCATATAGAGCTCTGTACAGAAAGGAATCACAAATAACAGAGTTAGAAAGTTGCATTGATTGGGCACAACATTTTGTATTCATCTCAGGACTCAATAATATTATTGATTATCCCAGTTAAGAATATCTGTACATTTTAAACAAAAATATTTATTTTTATTTCTGCTTTACATAAGCAATTACTTCCTTAGCTCTATTTCTAGTAGAGTCCTTAGGCCTCAGTGTTACCTTTCCTTGTGCCCATCTATTTCTCCTGCCTAGATTTTTCACATTTTATGACGAAGGGACCTTCATGTCCCCAGGACCCAGTGTAGGACCTTCACACAGGCATTGGGGAGATGAAGGTATATATTAAGTTGATGTCTGGATTAGAGTGAACGAACAAAACATTTACTTTTCGTATCCGTTTGTCCTTCTGAAAACAGAATGCAGTTGTTCTTGGGGATCAAAGGTTGGGTTTTGAAGTCAGAGAGACGTGGGTTCAAATCTCAACTCTGTCACCTGGCTCTGCCACCTTGGCAAGATACTTTACCTTTTGTACATCCGTTTTCTCATTTATAAAACGGAGGTGACCCTCAGCTTTTAGGCAGTTCTGAGTGGTAAGTGAGTTGCACAAAGTGTGTAGCCCAGGGCATTCAATATGTGGCAATTGCTAGTAGCAATATCATCAAAATGCATTTCTGTGTCTGTGTTCCCATCATCACGGTATTCTGTCTTGCGAAAATTTAAGATATTGAGTTTTATAGGCCACCATCAGATTGAAATCTTTGTTTTAGAGAAAAAAATTTTTTTACATTCTCTAAACCTTCCAGAATTTTCCCAATGTATCAGGAATTCTACTCTCAGTATCTCAGACCCTTTTGCATCTGCTGATGTTCGCTTCACTGGAATTTTCTTAATGATGTGTAATATGGACGAGTCTCCTATCTACGGTGAGTTTATAGCTGAGTCTCCTATAAGCTATAGAAATTATGACTCCCCAGGTGAAAAGCTCACATAATGGGGACCTATCTTTTCTGTATTCTATTCAATATAGGACTATCATCTTGTTTCTGTTCCATTCAGAGAGGTAAATTCACTACCAAGTACTGGAAGGTGGTCATAATCATTTAAAATGTTTGCAAAAATGTTCTTATAATTTTAAAATATTTCAAAGTTATTACCTGCCTATACCCATGTGTATATAGAATGCTTTATTTGAAATAATATAATCCTTTTCATTGTTCACTCACTCATCTACTTTTTCATTTAAACATTTCCAAGTACCTATTACACATGAGCCACTGAGCTCAGGTCCAGGAATTTTTAGTGGGATACAAAGTTTCTTCTTAGAAGTCCCTTAAATCATAAAATTCTGGGCTAAGTTCACCTAGAAAAATCTTCATTTTCTGAGAAATAATGACAGCAGTAGCATTTTTACGTGTAAATAACTGAAAGAACACCCATCGTGTATGTTTTAAAAGTCTTCAAACACCAATCTCTTGAGAGAGATGGATTGAAAGTAGCTTCCTAAGCACTTAGTAGCTACCATTCAGCCAGCCTTCAAGAGTACCTCTGACCCCTTTCAATTTCACTAACTCTAACCCCCACGAATATTAAGAGGTTATGTCTGTGCCATCAATTCTGGGCTTTCTTGTGAACTAAAGAATTTCAGCATGGCAGAGCTTATCGTCCCTAGAACACCTTTTTACTTATAATTTCTCCAGTGCATGTTCCTGACCATCCTCAGTTTGGCTTAATAGAGCTAAATATATATCTTGTTGCACCTGATCATTTAACATAAGAAAGTTGAGACTCCCTAAATCTTTGGGTGTTTTATATATTTATTTATCCTATATAATAAAAGCATAATATGCAAATTGATTGAATGACAAAACAACCAGTTGGTGGCAGGCATGACTGGTGAGCAGGAGGCGCCAGGCCAGCCAAGGCAAATGTCATCAGGCAGAGGGAGGGAACGGTGATTGGGGGGTGGTGACCAGTGGCCATGGAGGGGTGATGAGGAGTCCAGCGCCATCACCTGATAGGCGCATCTGGTCGCCTTCCACAGAGGGAGGCCCAGCGGCGGCAGTGGTGGGGTGATGGGGGCAGCACTGTCCCCTGACTGCCCATTCTGTCACCTCCTGCAGAGGGAGGCCGGGTGGCAGAGGAGGAGTAATGGGGATGGTGCTGTTCCCTGATCGGCTCTCCTGTGAAAGGACAAAGCAGGACTGACTATCCTCCACCTTGTAGAGCTAGGTCCTCAACCTGACCTCCCTACCAAACTGCAGAAATGCCAGAAATGTCCTGACTTCCCCAGCTACCAGCTGAGCGGACCAAGGAAGCTCCAAGAACACAGCTAAGGTCCAAATTAGGCTACACCACAGAACACTCCCTATGCGTCAGTCTTGACCAATCAGGAAGTGGTGGGGGATGGCACAAACCTTGGAATGTGTTGGTCACTTCCTGACCATTGTGCCGTAAAACCCTGGAATAAAACCCTGACTAAAGTGACCAATCTCTGTAACTTACATCACTCACCTAAGCCCACCCAGATGACTAGCCCTGTATAATCTTTGTTCTCTTGGGGCTGGCCGTCTCTTGCTTCCTGCTGTGGTGACAGTGGGGCTGGGAGAGTCAAGCCCAGGCTTGAATAAAGGTTCTTTTGCTCTTGTATCGGTATCGGTTCCCTGGTGGTCTCTGGGGAATCTTGAAATCTGAGCATAACGGCATGGTCACCTCCCACAGAGGGAAGCCAAACTCCGGCTTTAGGCCCACTCTCCATAGGGCACGGGCCTAAGCTGTCAGTAGGACATCCCCTGAGGATTCCTGGACTATAAGAGGGCACAGGCCGGGCTGAGGGATCCCCCCACCTCCAGTGCATGAGTTTTCATGCACTGGGACTCTAGTTTAAATATATTTTTATTGACTTCCAGAGAAGAAATGAGAGAGAGAGATAAAAAACATCAATGATGAGAGAATCATTGATTGGCTGCCTCCTATACCCCTGCATTGGGGATCGAGGCTGCAACCCAGGCATGTGCCCTTGACTAGGAATTCAATGGTGATCTCCTGGTTCACGAGTCAATGCTCAACCACTGATCTGTGCTGGACAGGCATGGTGTTGTTTTATATGGATCTTTGTTGTTACCTTCAGGTGTCCTCTGCACAAAACAGCCAGGTTTACTTTCAACACAAGTAAAGAAATTCTTCTCCTTATTTTCCTTCCTCTTTGCTGTTTGGACCCCTTTCCCTGACCCCTTTCCTTTTTGAATGATCCCCACACATGTATAAAGCAATGCTGGGTCTTTAAGCCTCTAATTTCCCTGAAGTCTCAGGCTAATATTGCCATTCATTTGGCTTTGCTTTCTTGAAGCAGGATAATTGATCTGCCTCTATCCAGATCTATACATTATGTATCAGTAGGTGAGAAATCACACACAAATGGAGGGATGTGGCAGGAGGCATCAGCACAGATTAGCTCTAGCTGATCAAATAATAACCACCAGCCAGCTCTGCTTCCTGCTCAAGTGGTCTCAGGAGGGAAATCATGGGAATCTTTTCTATTTTTCAGAATGGCTTTCCCTCTCTTGTACTCTTAATAAAAACATTTGTTCCCCGGGCATCCTGGGGTAACGTTCAGTCCTAATCAGTAACAGTCATCATAGCATTAAACATTAAAGCAGAGAAATGCTATGAGATGTCAGAGTTCAGGGAATAGTGGAGGGAGAACTAAGCTGGTGTTAAAGCACCAATTAAGCAATTCCTGAGCAAAAATGTGGAATCTGGGGGAAACCAGAAAGAGCTAAGTAGCTGATAGGTTGGTCCTGAGAAGGTACTGGCACACCCACGGAACCCCACAAATAGAACCTGAGAAGGAGGGCTGCAGTGTTTCCTGGAAGAAAGAGAATGTTTTCTCAGTGATGGACTGGAGGCCAGCCATGCAACTTTCCATGCAAGCCTGAATGTCCACAGAGGGTCTTTACTCTTTTTGTCGGCCACCTGACAGATACAATCTGTATGGGTGGTTGATGAGGCTGATTTGTGGTCTCTTTTGAAGCCAAAGAAAAAGGGATAAGGTGTTTTTGAACTCACCATCATTAGAATGTCACCTCAGAATTGGATTTTTTGCTTGGCCCACAGCTTTACTGCTGTTTCAGAACACTGTGATCTCCTGTTTGGGTCTTTTTATAAAAAATTTTTTTTATGCGGAAGAGGGCTGCAAGGACTTGTATGCAGGCATAAAAGCATAACCAGTGGAGGTGGGGGCAGGTTAGAGCATGTGTTGGGAGGTAGGGGAAGCCAGGGGGAGGTCAATGGGGGAAAAAGGAAACATATGTACTACTATTTGTAATACTTTAAACAATTTTTTAAAAAGTGTAAAGTATAATAAAAAATTAAAAAAAATATTTTTATTGATTCCAGAGAGGAAGGGAGAGATAGAGAGAGCTAGAAACATCAATGATGAGAGAGAATTACTGATTGGCTGCCTCCTGCATGCCCCACCTGGGGATTGAGCTCCAACCTGGGCATGTGCCCTGATGGGGAATAGAATCATGACCTCTTTGTCCATAGGTCAACACTCAACTACTGAGTCAAGTCAGCTGGGCTCCTGCTTGGGTTTTAATCCAATCCCAATGGCTTGATAGGATAGAGAGATGGCTGCAGATGGAAGGAAATCGGAATTCAGGGGCTGATCTGTATGCTAAAGTTTCCAACTAGAGTTGGTGGAGTGGGTATATCTTATAGGAACTGCCAGCTACATTGGGACCAAGAGATCTTACAGGATAGAGAGAAACATTCCATATAAGGATGGTTAGAAAGATCCCTGGACCAATCAGGGAAGTCAGAAACTATCCTAAAACCAGGGATGGTAGATCAAACTACTGAGAACATGAAGAGAATGTTCAAGTAAAAATACATTGGCAATCCAGGACAAATTGTGAAATCCCACCTTTTAACTTTCTGCCACTGCATGGAATATTTCAAAGTCAAGTAGTAGATGAGCTAATTCTACTCTTGACTTTGGCCTGGGTGACCCCTTCTGTCTCAAATTCCCCAGTCTCTGACCTCCTGGAGGTCTGGAATTCATGCTGGAAAGTATTTGGACTCAGGCACTATACAAGTCGAGTTCCGTAGGAAATAGGCCTCTGTGGTCCATCTTCAGCATAGCCAACTTTTAATGGCAAAGGTTACTGAACTTCCCCAGGGCAAACAGAATGTAGGAAAGAGGGAAGAGGATGTAAGAACAAAGAACTGTGGATGGTGAGCCAGCATCACAGTGGAAACCCCCAAGGCGCCCAGGACAGATTACCCATGCCTGCCTCAACTAGACAGAGGGAGGTGGAGACAAGGAGAAAAGGCCTGAGGCCATTAAAAGAATAACCCAATAAGAGACAATAAGACCTAGGTGACGTATGGGGGAACTATTAACCCCATAGTACTCAGCCAATGAAGAACTGAAGGAGGGACTCTTGCACCTTAGGGATATATAGCCTGTGATGGCTACTCCATTTGGGCCTGTACAACAGGATAGACACGTGCTCTTGCAAGGACTTCTTAAAAGTCTTGTTTTCGCCATACTTCTGTCTCCAAGTCTGATTGAATTCGGACAGGTGAGCATTTCTCACAGTTCAGGTCTCTGCCTCTTAACAACTTGTGGCACCTCAGATCAGTTCATCCAACCCTGGAGAAAAATAATCCTTATCTTGCAGAAGTATTATGAAATAGTATGAGGTACGTATAACCCCTTTTTCAGGGTCATCATGATGATATAGTCATTAACTTGGCACCTTACCAAGTAAAATGTTTGTTTGTTTGTTTGTTTGTTTTAGTTCTGTGAGTTGTTGTAGCAAATTAATGGAACACAAGGAGGGGGTCATTGGAACCTCAAATTTATAACTAGTTAGTGACAAGCATAGCTGATAAGTCTGGCTTCTAAAGGAGCAGGAAAGTGGGGCAATCTTATAGGACAGAGCCCCTAACCTGTAGGATCTAACAGTCTCTTCAGGTAGACAGTGTTGAGTTGAAGTAAATGGTAGGATGCCCAGCTAGTGTCAGAGCACTGCTTGTTGGTGGGGAACACCTCCAACCCCCAGTGGAACTGGGCACAAAACTCTTAATCCCTTGGCCTCTTGTTATTTTTATAAAAAGGTCTAAATTCCCATGAAGATGCCACCTCAGCAGATTCCAAGTATATCTTCTCTACTATCCAAAGATTCCTCTACCATTCGAGGACTATTTAGGCTTTATTTACTTCATGCTGGATGACCAAGAGTTAATTCAAGAGCAGGTGAAAAAATTCTGATATTACCTACGTGTAAACCACAGCTGTTAAGGTGAACATAGTTTTTCTGAGCGTTAAGCATTTGGCTAAGTATTTGAACATCGACTGAGATGTGGGATAATGCACTTTGAATTTAGTACCAGTGGCATATTGAACAGCCAAGACTCATTTAACATTCCCAAACCTGGGTCATAGGAAGTGATGTTTCTGCTAATTTCCCCCTGTTTAGTAGACTCTCCTCACCAGGGAGACTGGGATCTGCAAACCCGAACACTAAGGAACTGACTTGAAAACAGATAATTGGTTGCAACAACTCCGATCTTGGAGGAGTAACTGACCTTTACCAGCACACAGTTTGCTTTGCCTGAGGAGGTTTGATTTTGCAATGCAATCAGGTACTTGTTTTGAAAGCTTCTTTAAATTTTATTTATTTTTTAACCTGTGGGGCTGTCAGCTCCTGCATTGCTCCTCCCACCCTTGTTTTTCTTCATTACAAATTGAAAATACCCTGCTCTGAGCACTTCTTATCCACTTTAATCCCAGCTCAATCTGGCAGAGGCCCCTGAGAATGATGGCCCCAGGCCAAGCCCAAGCCCACCCTTTAACAAAGGACTTCCCTGAGGGGCTTCTGGATCTTCCTGGTCTTTGAGCACCACCAAGTTGTCATCATCATTATGACTCTAAACTTCCCAATTTGTAGGATGGGAGAAGCTATACTTGTTCCACTATCACGATCGCCTTGAACTGAGGTGTATAAAGGTGGGAAAGAATTACAGATGAGGTCAGAAATATCAAAGCTTTGGGAATGTAAATATGTAAGGACAGTTATATAAGGTGGCTGCCTTTTCAATTGTTTCTTTCAAGAATTCCTTTTTATGTACACACCAAGGTAGTGGTGCCATGATTATAGGTGTAGTCAGCACATTGAAGGGATGTGAACTAGAAAGAATACTTGGCTACAGCAGTCTTATGGGTCTAGGATGTGATCAGCAGGTAATGGCCAATGGTTGGCTCCCTGTGTGGACACATGGCTATCAGGCGACAGACACTGCTTTGTCTGAAGGTAGGTAATGGTTCTAGATGCCTTCTTAGGATTCCTTCTACTCTCTAACTCTCTGATTCTATTTTTGTTTGACTTGAGAGGTCGGTTATAGGTATTTGCATTTAATCATGTTCTGCATGAGAAAACAGGCCAGATCCCTCATGGGAAATACTTGGATGGGAGCAAATGTGGAATCTGTGTGGAAAAAGTCATTCTTTTCGTATGGAGTGGGATAGAGGAGCAAAACTGGTAACTGTCTATGCCAGGTGTTTTCCTTTCATTATCGCATTGGCTACTCAAGCAAACTGGGAAACATTTAGGCATTGTATCTGTGAGAAAACAGAAGCTCTGTGAGGTTAACTGACTTTGCTGAGGTCCCTTTGTGAGTAATTGGCAGAGATAAGATTTGAACCATGTCTGTCTAACTCTGGAACACATGCTCTGTCCATTGAAAAGCATAATAATCTGGCCACTGAGAGTGTATCCTATATAATAAAAGGCTAATATGCAAATTATCTCTTCCACCAGGAGTTTGACCAGCAGGCAGGCAGGCCAGCTGCCCAACACCCCTACCCATATATGTGTATATATTAGAGGCCTGGTGCATGAATGCTTGCATGGGTGGGGTCTGGCTAGCTTGGCCAGAGGGAGAGGATGTTGGCTATTGGCCAGCCTGCCTGCTGGTCCACCTCCTGGTCGAGGGGACAATTTGCATATACATATTAGAGGCCCGGTGCATAAATTCGTGCATATACATACACACACTGAGTGGCCATATTATTATGTGTCCAGACATCATAATAATCTGGATAATCAGTGTATGTGGCTGGTGTTGCAGTTTAGGAAGAAACAAAGTGAAATGGGTGGTGGGACCTAGAGATGGGAATGCCAGCATGGGCAACTGGGGAAACCTCCTGGGAAATAGAGACCATAGTAAAGCCTTGGAGGATGGGCAGGACTCTGAAACACAGAGATCAGGGGTGGGTTGTAGGCTGCAAAATGAGTGAAAAAATGGAGTGGAAGAAAATAGGTTGTTCAAAACTGGCAGAAAATTCAGTGTGACTGACATATAGGTTGTGGGGGACCATCAAGCGTGTGCAATGCATGACAAGCCTGAATAGGTGGGCGGAGGGCTATAATCTCCCAGCACAGTGTGTGATTGCATTCCGAGTGTCTTGCACTGGAAGAGGGGTATATTCCTAGAAGGGCAAAATCAGTGTGAGCATCTGCTCCTTGAGTCCTTTTTGTAGTGGAAATTTGATGCCGACAGTGCCTTTCCCTGGCCTGTCTCCCTGAGTGCTCTTTGAAAACACAGACCCTGGATCTGTGTGTAGCAGAAAGCTTAGCAAGTCGGGGAGTGGATCAAGGGAAACTCAGTTATTCCTCAAACCCAGGTTATCTGCTCCCTCGGCCAGCATAGCTGCCAGAGACCCTGGAGGAGGCTGAAAGGGCTTACCCATTCATGGGTTTAGCAGGCTGAGCAGCTCAGAGGCTGTTCGTGAGAAAGACAAGATAGCAGGACTCTAAAGAGAAGGAGGGAAATGATGGAGCAAAGAAAAATGTGTATATTTATGTGAAAGTGTGTATGTAGATATTTGTGTACCTGTAGATATTTGTATATGTATACATATATGTATATATGATATCTACCTCTATCTATCATCCATCCATCCATCCATCCATCCATGCATCTACATCTTTTTGCCTGGATCTTTTTCATTTAGCTAGATATCTCTATTAAAACTTTCTTCATTAAAAGAAAATGAACATCAGGATACAGGTGGGGAATTTCCTCACTCAACCAGAGCTATTTTCAAAGAACAGGATATTTAGTCTCAAATGAATTTGCAGGATTACCATCTGAGCACATGGGCAGGTGTCTGCGATAGGGGGTTTCAAGCAAGGCCAAGCAAGCAGGCAGCGAGTTTTGCAGACAAGTATCTGACTTATGTGCCAGAAAGAACACAGATAGGTTATTCTTTTTTTTTTTAAATGTATTTTTATTGATTTTTTTTATTGAAAGGAAGGGAGAGGGAGAGAGAGAAACATCAATGATAAGGCAGTATTATCGATTGGCTACCTCCTGAACACTGAGGATTGAGCCCATAACCTGGACATGTGGCTTAACCTGGAATTGAACCAGTCACCTCCTGGTTTATAGGTTGATGCTCAACCACTGAACCACGCTGACCGGGACAGACAGGTTATTCTTATAGTGCCTGGTGAGACCTTTCCTTGGCTCTAATTTGAACTATCTGTGTTCCTGTATGGCAGTGGGATAGTGCAGAAAGTAGACAGATCTTGGTTAAATTAATTCATTTATTTACCACATATTTAATAAGCACTTATTATGTGCAAACCCTGTGTTAGACGCTAAAGATAGAAAACAAGAAAGTGTCTCCTGCATGGAACCTGCATTTGCCTTTGATCTATAGAGTCATGCACTCAACACTTTTCACAGAAAAGCTTCTCCCCATGTTACAAAAGACCAAAGAAATACCAAGCATGCTTCCTAAAGAAAGGGAGAGACCCCATTTATTAACACTAGTGGACTCTGGGAATCATTTCCAAATCAGAGTGAAGAAACATGCAGAGAGCCTGTCTATATATATATATATCTATATCCCACTGGGGTCTTTGTCTTGCAGATATGCACCCCTCCCTCCGCCCCCCTTCGTGGCGCTGCAGGAAGGCCCCCAGGTGTCAGGCCACATCCGGTCTGTCCTGGCACCACCATAACAACCCTCCCCCCCACAGGGCAGAGCATTGTTCACAGTTCCATGGCCTCTGCATTTAGATAACAAGTTCTGCAAGACCAGTTTGCTCCTCACCCAGAGTGGTTTATTGCAGAAGGTGGCATACCATTGCCTACAGTTCCAATCTGCCTTGACAGCCATTTTTTTGTGTGGCTCAGGAGCTAAGAATGGGTTTTATATTTGTAAATCACTGGATAGGGGGAGGAGGAATCAAAAGAGAAAGATGTTGTGACATGTGAAAATTATATAAAATTCAAGTTTCATTGTAAATGAAACTTTACTGGAACACAGCCAAGACCATTTGCTTATAGATTATCTGGGGCTGCTTTCTTCCAATGTCAAAGTTGAGTAGTTGTGACAGAGACTATAAGGCCATGTACTGTCAGGCCCTTTAACTTTTTTTGTTTAAAATCTCTTCGCTTTGTGTAACACATTCTCCTCTCAGTTCATTTCAACCAGGCCTTTGTCTCCATCCTTCCACAGTGACCACTCTTGTCAATCAGAGCAGTATTTTCCATGTTAGCAGATCCAGGGATTTCCTATTCTTTCAACAGCATTTCAGACAGTTGTTGTCTCTGTAATGTGTCCGTGTAACACATTTTCCTCTGGGCTTCCATGTCACTACATTCTCATTTCTTCTTACCTTTCTGCCCACTGTGCCACCCCCACCCTGAAGGTTTAGAAAAGCCCCGTTGCTTATACAGCCTGTACTGCGCTCACATGGGACATTCTAATGTCATAACTTCCCCCTGGAGCTATGCCTATATCTGCCCACATTCACCTTCAGGCTGTTCCCCGCAAACCCTGATGTCCCCTTAGCTATCAGGAAAATTGTGGTGCATTTTGGTGCCCACTGCGCATTCTCCAACACTCCTGAGCTGCCTGTTCAGGTTCTCCAAGTTCTGTTCCA
The DNA here is from genome assembly GCA_027563665.1 of Antrozous pallidus. Taxonomy (NCBI): domain Eukaryota; kingdom Metazoa; phylum Chordata; class Mammalia; order Chiroptera; family Vespertilionidae; genus Antrozous; species Antrozous pallidus. The sequence goes on along the minus strand of CM050526.1, from coordinate 26,180,643 downwards.
ACATGCCAATTACTGTTATCCACAGTGCTCGGACTACCAAGTTACATATGGCTGCCTTGAGAGGTTTGTTCTAATCCCATGCTTTGCACAAACCTCGCCATTTTTAAATTTAATCTTGTAAAGCTTGAGGTTGTTCAGGAATGCACATATGTCGTATCACAGAAATTCCTGTACTGCACTCAGGACAGGGCAGGTTCTACTGATGGTATAAAACTAGAGTTATGCACCCCTGTGTGCCAATTAAGTAACACATTGATTTTGCTAATCTACCTCACAATGATTAGGGAGGTCTAGACCCTCTGTTCCTGATGACAGTGGTCTTCCCTTTCCCACAATTTCTCTGTCTCTGTGATTTCAATTACCTGTGGTCAACCATGGTCTGAAAAAAGGAAATGAAAAATGTCAGAAATAAAAAATTCATAAGTTTCACATTGCGTGCCATTCTGAGTAGCATGGTGAAATCTTGTGCCCAGGATGTGAATCATCCTTTGGTCCAGCATCTCCACGCTGTGTACACTACTTGCCCATGAATCGCTTAGTAGCCTTCTTTTTTTATTTTTTTATTTTTTAAAATATATTTTATTGACTTTTTACAGAGAGGAAAGGAGAGGGATAGAAAGTCAGAAACATCGATGAGAGAGAAACACCGATCAGCTGCCTCCTGCACACCCCCTACCGGGATTGTGCCGGCAGCCAAGGCACATGTCCCCGACCGGAACCGATCCCGGGACCCTCCAGTCTGCAGGCCGATGCTCCATCCACTGGGCCAAATCGGTTTTGGCACTTAGTAGCCTTCTTGGTTATCAGACCAGCTATCAGTGAGAGAGAGAGAGAGAGAGAGAGAGAGAGAGAGAGAGAGAGAGAGAGAGAGAGAGAGAGAGAGAGAAGAGAGAGGAAGAGGTAGAGAGAGGGAGGGAGAGAAAGAGAGAGAATATCTTCACATAACTTTTAGCACAGTGCATTGCTATAATTGTTCTATTTTATGTTATTGTTAATCTCTTATGTGCCCAATTTACAAATTAAACCTTATCATAGGTATGTATACATAGCCAAAAACAGTGGTCAGCAAACTGTGGCTCTCGAGCCACATGGGACTTGCAAGCTGCAGTTTGCCACTCTGTTGACTAATGAATTTGCCTACCACTCACCTAGACTCTAGATTCCATTCATTACAGTATTTTGTTGTTTGCTGTGATTAAGCCCCAAAACATAGTAGCATAAGTTTTGGTAAATATCTGTGGTTTCAGGCATCCACTGGGGATTTTGAAATGTATCCCCATGGGTAAGGGGGAGGGAAGCTGCTGTACCTTGGGTGGATATATATGTTTATTTTTACTGGCAGAGCAGAGAAGGAGACCCCGGATCTCTGAAGCTCACCCCGGCATCTTGAGGCCCAGGAGGAAGAGCTGATTTCAAACACCTGGCACCCTTGGGTCCTTCCAGCACACAGCAGCCTCTCTGCTTGCCTGTGGGATTGTCCCTGATTATGTTCTCAAGCTGGGGCCCTGGGGATTAGCCAGGGGCTTTGTCCTTTATTCATTGCTTCTCTGTGAACACTAGGCCATATTGCTTTGCTGTTTGGTGTGGGGGCTTTATTTAAGAGGATTTCCCAGGGTTAATACCTCTCTCATCTCCTGCTGTGGCTCCTGGAGTGGGTCTCCCTCCTCCCTGCACAGTGCCCTTGAAAGACAGCCACTGTCACGGATGACCAACTACTGCCAGCAGAGTAGAGCCTCCTTGAATCTGGCACCCTCTCTTTATTTCTTTTCTTTTTTAAAATATGTTTTATTGATTTTTTTTACAGAGAGGAATAGAGAGAAACATCAATGAGAGAGAAACATCCATCAGCTGCCTCCTGCACACCCCCTACTGTGGATGTCCCCACAACCAAGGTACATGCCCTTGACCAGAATCAAACAGGGACCTTTCAGTTTGCAGGCTGATGCTCTATCCACTGAGCCAAACTGGTTAGGGCCTCTCTTTATTTCTTATTCCATCGTATCCCAGGGAATTAAAGGTTCTCTGTGAAGTCATGTTACTCTGAAAACACAGCCTGTGGATTTCAGTCGCTCATGGTACATGTGGTGATAAAGGGGCACAGAGCAGGAAGAACTAGTAATGAGCGGGGCTTGAGGGAGAGAGGAAAGGAGGCGGTGGCATCAACTTGGAGCCCCGAAACTGATCTCAACAATGATATCAAGTGAGCAACTCAACTGAGAGGTTTATCCTAGAAGAAGCCTTAAAGGGTCATGTGAATTGTTAACATGTTTAAAAATTTACATTGAGTTCTTCGCAAGAGCCGTTCCATTAATTGCTGGCGTCGTGGCATGCTAGAGCCACAATCCTTTTCTTCTATTGCAGAGCATGCGTCAACCAAAGTATCTTCCTTGTTACCCCCAGATTAAAGAATAGTTTTTAGAAATAAAAGACCTGAAATATCTCCAAAGATGCTGTTGGTATAATTTTCTTCGTCAGATCTCACGGGGCTTCCAAATGAGATCTGTTTATGATCATGGTATCATTCACAGTTTCCCGAAGCCTTCCCTTAATCTTTTTCTAAATAGTCAGATATTAATTAGTAATTTCTTATACTGGAGGGATGTGATTATTCCAAAAAGGGCTAAGTGAAATGGGAAATGATAATTGCTCCGATATTATGGTATCATCAAACTTAACATGATAGGGATTTGTCTCAATTGCGAAGAAACACAGACACCGTGCTGTGTTATTAGCAGTGTTTTCTAGTTGGGAATGCTGTGCTGAGTATGTGGTCTCTGGGTTCTACCTCCCTCTTCATTCCAATAACTTGCTTGACATGTTCAACAAGGACCATCCCCGCCCCTCCAAATCTGTCACTGGCTCCTCCTACCTCTAGAACAGCTCAAACTTTTTAGTAGGCAGCAGGCACCCCATGACCTGCTTCCCCTACTTCCTCTCCTCCACCTCCCACTGCATCATCACACACATTTTATGCAGAAGCCATACAGAATTCACATGATTCAATAAGTAAGCCTTGCTGTTTTGCTGTCTATAGTTTTAGACATAGCTCTTGCTTTCTCCTGGAATGACCTTTAACCCCAGGCCTGTCTGGAGAATCCCTTCTCAGTGCTCAAGCTTCAGCTCAACAGTCACTTTCTTGGTAAAGTCTATTCCAGACTTCTGTCTCCATTCTCTGCCTCCTGCCATTAAGCCATCATTTCCTTCTTTGCATCACCCCAAGATCTTGTAAACTTGACATTATAGTAATTAGTAAGCAATTTTGCAAGTGTATGTAGTTGCCTTTCTTCTTTACTGGACTATTTGTTTCTTGAGGGCAAAAGTTGCATTTAATTAATTTTGGTTTTATCAGTGCCTAAGATAATACCCAGCATGTAACAAGCACTGCAAAAATGGAAAATATATGCTGATTAAAAAATTCAAATAATTTTATCAAATGACACATATTTACTGAACAGCTAACTGTATTTTCCTGCCCTGTGCTGATGCTATAGGGAATACAAAAGAGGCTGGCCAAAGCCGGTTTGGCTCAATGGATAGAACATTGGCCTCTGGACTGAAAGGTCCCAGGTTTGATTCCTGTCAAGGGCATGTACCTTGGTTGCAGGCACATCCCCAGTAGGAGGCATGCAGGAGGCAGCTGATAGATGTTTCTCTCTCATTGATGTTTCTAACTCTCTATCCTTCACTCTTCCTCTCTGTAAAAAAATCAATAAAATATATTTAAAAAGGAAAAAGTGAACACTATTTCTCTTTCTCTCGGGGACTTTATGGTTTAACCTGAAATTCAAGGCTGACACATTCAACACAATTAGATGTTGTTTGCTAAAGTGTGATGCAGAACTCTGTGTGAGAGCTACATTGGGAAGGATTCTGTGATCAATAGCTTTTGAAATGTTGCATATTGTGTTCCTCAGAGATTTCAGTGTGCTTGCATTACACACACTAAGTGCTCTGAGAAGCCTTTCAGAAGGAAACCTTATAAATTATAAACCTATGAACACTCTGTGGTTCTAGGGAATACAGTAATTCCCCTTTATCCATGGGGGATACATACCAAGATCCCCAGGGGATGTTTGAAACCATGGATAGTACCAAAACCTATATATACTATGTTTATTTCTCGATATATATATATATATATACATACATATATATATATATATATATATATATATATATATATATATATATATATATATTCTTTGGCATCTTTGAATTACCAACATGACTACTCTTGTACTTTGGAGCCATTATTAAGTAAAATAAGGGTGATTTGTACACACAAGCATGCTAATATTGCCACAGTCTATCTACTAACTGAAATGGCTACTGAGTGACTAATACTAGTAGCATACCCAGTGTGAATGCTGGATAAAAGGATGATTCATGTCCTGGCAGGACAGAGTGAGATGATGTGAAATTTCATTGCACTACTCAAAATGCCATACAATTTAAAATACATGAATTTTTTTATTTGTAGAATTTCTCATTTAATTTTTTCCAACTGCAGTTGTTGGAGGGTAAGTGAAACCATGGAAGGCAAAACCACCAATCAGAGAGGACAAATGTATACTGATTTAGAGAATAGAAATGTGTTAAACTGCATAGACACCCTCATGTGCAGGGCAGTGCAGAGAAGGAGACATTATTGTGGTTTGAATAGGTAGGCAAATATCCTAGACCATCCTCTATAATGTGGGGGAGGGAGAATCTTATCTAATCAGCTGAAGTCCTAAGGAGAACAAAAGACTGACCTCCCCTGAGCAACAAGCAATTTTGCCAGCAGAAACCTTTAAACTTGAACTGCAACATTAGCTCTTCTAGCATCTTCAGCTTGCCAGTCCACACTGCAAGCTCCATAATTCATGTCCATTCTTTAAAATAAATCACACACACACACACACACACACACACACACACACACACACACACACATACACACCACACACACACCGCACACACAATCCTATTGGTTCTGTTTATTCGGAGAACCCTAATGAGGAAAGAAAAAGCATATACATGCCCTCTGGAGTTGCAGCCCCTAGTCTCTGCAGGAGATACTAGCCCAAAGGAGAGAAAAGGCACTGTTTCTCTAAGTGGATATGCCTGAAGTACATGTAGCTCCACAGGCCATGACTTACCATCCTATACACTGGCCATCCTGTGGCCAACACAGCAGCCAGGGCATAATAACCTGCACAGAGCAGCTCCCCATGTCTGGACCTTCTCCTTTCCTTGAAGTTCTGCTTTCTTTTACTAGAGGCCTATTTCCACAGAATTTCTTGATTCACTTGTGATGAAGGTCAAGAATGTCAGGAGCATCACTCATCCTTGGTATGTAGTAATCCCAGGAATCCTGAACCTAGCCTTGATGGTTAGTGTGGGTTCTAATTTTAGCTCTGCCCCTTCTAACCATGTGCCTTTGGGTAAGTTGGACAACTTTTCTCTTGGTTTCCTTATCGGTAAAGTGAATATACTAACAGGGTTCACCCCACAGGTTCTCTGAAGATTAATGGAAACAACTACTATAAGGAACCCTAAAACTGGCACATGTAATCACTCAAATGTTAGCGATTGTAATGAAAATTACTATTATATCTTATCAAGAATTATTTTCCCAGCCATGCTAGGTAATTTGTACAAGTTCTTTGATTAATTGATTAATCTCATTAAAATAAATTTCTATTCAAGTTGGACTGTACAGGAATCTACATATCTTTAACAACATTCAGTATTTTAGTTGCTGGACAAATGCAGGGATATAACATGACCCCTGCTCAAGAGGTTTGGAATCTTTATTATACCAGTAACGACCACCTCTTAACACCTTTTAGTTTCTAAGGAGTCTATTTCTTAGTTTCTAAGTCTCCTACTTTCATAAAGTTTTATGTTATTGCTTGAACCCAAAGTGGAGGAATTTACCTTGATTCATCCCTTGTCTTTTTATTTTTTAAAAATATATTTTATTGGTTTTTGTACAGAGAGGAAGGGAGAGGGATAGAGAGTCAGAAACATCAATGGGAAAGAAACATCAATCAACTGCCTCTTGCACACCTCCTATTGGGATGTGCCCATAACCAAGTTCCAAGGTACATGCCCTTGCCCAGAATTGAATCTGGGACCCTTCAGTCCACAGGCTGATGCTTTATCCACAGAGCCAAACTGGATAGGGCTGATTGGTCCCTTGTCTTTATCCCTCTTGTCTGATCCACCAGCACAACCTCATTAGTCTCATCTCTTGTCTAAATGTTCTCAATCTATCTTCGCTGTCAACACCTATGAAACTGGAGCAGAGATAAAAATTATATGCTTCCTTTTGCTCAACATTTTAAAAATATATTTTTATTGATTTCAGAGAGGAAGGGAGAGGGAGAGAGATAAAAACCTCAATGATGAGAGAGAATCATTGATCATCTGCCTCCTGCATGTCCAACACTGGGGATCGAGCCTGCAACCCAGGCATGTGCCCTGACCAGAAATCGAATCATGCCCTACTGGTTCATAGGTTGACATTCAACCACTGCACCAAACTGGCTGGACCTTTTGCCCAATTTGATTGTAAAGGGAACACCTGAAACAAACACTCCTGCACCAAGAAAAAAAATGCTGTGGGAACATTGTTTATACAAACAAGGTGCTTTTCCCAAAAGGCTTCACTTTGATCTGAAAAGAAACAAAGTGAACAGAAGTTTTGGTGATCGAATTAATCAAACTGAAGGTGGGTCTCCATAAGACTAAAATTAACTGTGTTTTTCTCCCTGTCCCACGTCATAAATGTTCTCTTTGGAGATTTTCTATTATCTTTCTAAAAGGCAAGTTTTATTATCAAATTCTTTTTATCAGAGTTTGCCTTTAAGCACTTGCATTGTAAACCGTTGATCTTTCTTTCATTAAAAAAAGTGGATGGGGGAGAAACCAAGATGGCGGCATACATAAACACCTATCTTGCTGCCCTACACAACAATTTCAAAACTACAACTTAAGGACAGAACGAACATCATCCAGAATCACCAGAAAGCTGGCTGAGTGGAAATTCCACAAATAAAAGTACAGATAGGACACTGTGACTCAGAGGAGCGGCGGAGGACAGAGTGGAGGATAAGCACGGAGTCAGAGGTTTGGAGCTGTGTGTGTGCAGATAGATATGGAGGGCGGCTGGATACCCAGCTGGTTTTCTCAAACGAGGAGGGAGACAAAGGCATCCCACTGCACTGATTCCCCAATTCCGGGCAAGGTCCAGGGAACCCACACTCATATGGGGTAAAAATAAGAAGGAAACATGCTGAAACTTGGGTGCTGAAGAGGTCTGCGAGCTTGCGGAGAGGGAGTGTAACCTTCGGAACTGCAGAAGTACATGAGCTGAAAGTGCAGAGGACTTGTGACTTGCTCTCTCATTCGAGAGAAAAAAAAGAAAGAAGAGAAACCACCGGACTACATTGTTTTACAACCCTGGGTGAGACTTTGGGTGTGCAGACTCATTTGAAGAGAGGCTGAATTGTCCGGCAGTGGGTAGAGTTCAGTGGCAGCTTTCTCTCAGAGGTGCAATGCAGCCATTACCACCAGGCACAGAGACCCACATGCCACATAGGGCAGAACTGATGGGAAATCAAGGCTGCCTGCTCAGCCCAGAGACTCCACCTATCTAACCTGAGCACAGCTGATCCTCACAGCCAATTGGCCTGGAGGTCTAACCCTCCTAGTGCTAAAAACAATATTCTATCCTTAAGTTCAATGAGACTGTGCAGCCCAGAAAGGGCTGCACCAAGAGTATCTACCTCAGGTAACTGGGGAAGCTGAGCCACTGTCCCTTAGAAGACATCTGCCACACAAAGCTAATCGACCAACTCAGTGAAGCAGCCAAAATGCAGACACATGGAAATAAATCAGATGTGAAAGAAAAGGAGGAAAAAAAATGACTGGACATAGAGTTCAAAATCATGGTTATAAGGATTTTCAAGAGGCTCCTAGAAAAGGCCAATGCACTTAATGAGACCTTTGAGGATATGAACAAGACCCTCAAGGATATGAACGAGACCCTCAAGGATATGAACGAGATCCTCGAGGATATGAAAAAGGACCAACTTGAAATTAAGCATACACTGACTGAAATAAAAAATATATGAAGTCCTAAAAGCAGTCTAGAGGACCACAAGAATCAAGTAAAAGATTTGAAATACAAAGAAGCAAAATCCACTCAGCCAGAAAAGCAAGAAGCAAAAAGAATCCAAACAATTGAAGATAGTGGGGACAACCTCAAGCATACCAACACCCAAATTATAGGGGTGCCAGAAAAACAGAGAAAGCAAGATAATGAAAACCTATTTGAAGAAATAGTGACCGAAAACTTCCCTCACCTGGTGAAAGAAATTGACTTAAAAGTCCAAGAAGCACACAGAACCCCAAACTATAGGAATCCAAAGAGGACCATACCAAGACACATCATAATTAAAATTCTAAGAGCAAAAGACAAAGAGAAAATATTAAAAGCAGCAAGAGAAAAACAGTTAGTTACCTACAAGGGAGCACCCATATGATTATCAGCAGATTTCTCAACAGAAACGATGCAGGCCAGATGGGAGTAGCAAAAAATATTCAAAGTGATGAATAGCAAGAACCTACAACCAAGATTACTCTACCCAGCAAAACTATCATTCAGAATTGAATGTCAGATAAAGTGCTTCACAGATAAGAAAAAGCTAAAGGAGTTCATCACTGCCAAACCAATATTATATGAAATGCTGAAAGGTATTCTTTAAGAAGAGGAAGAAGAAAAAGGTAAAAATAAAAATTATGAACAATAAATATACATCTATCAACAAATGAATCTAAAAATCAAGGATTTTTAGATGAACAGGATAAACTGGGAATATAACAGAATCATGGGCATAGAGAGGGAATGGATTGACAATTCTTGGGGAGAAAAGGGGTGTGGAATGTGCAGGAAGAGACTGGACAAAAATCATACACCTATGGAAGAGGACAGTGAGGGGGAGTTAAGGGCAGAGGGTGGGATGGGTACTGGGTGGAGGGGAGCTACAGGGGGAAAAAGGGGGAACAATGTAATTAATAAACTGAACAATAAAGATTAAAATATTTAAAAAAGTGAGTGGACTCCAGAAATTGAAATGGTGTAGATTGCTAAACTCTATGTTGCTTTTCTTTGTTAATGTTGTAAATGACATATCAATGTATTTTACCTACAATTATTTGTTTATTTTTTCTCCTCAAACACATATGTTATCTCCAAAATTTTCTCAATGGAAAAGAAGTAGCTCAATCTGTCTATCTCCTTACCTTTACTCATCTGAGTTACACCATTGCCACCTAAACAGTGTCTTTACCTCACTCTTGCTCCACCATTACCCAACTTTCACCCAATGTGATATATAAATGTCAGAGTGATATTTTTAAAAGTTAGAAGATGCCGACTCCAGCTAAAATCTCTAAGTCTTCACACCAATTTCAATGGGTTCTGGCCCCTCCTATCACTTGACTCAGTCACTAGACTCTAACCACATTGGTCTCTCAATTCTTGGACTATCCCAAGATATAAAACAAACTCATCATTCATGTCTCCTCTCACATGTCACCTCTTCCAGGAAGCCTTCCCTGGCCACGTACCCAAAGTGTGTCCCCCTGCTATCACTTCACCCTGTTTTGATTCCATCATGACATTTACCTCAATCAAAAATAGTGAGTTTATTTATTTGATTTTATAGTATATTCTTTTTAGCTTCCTGGTAAAATTATAAACTTTGAGGGCAGTAACTCTGTCTGATTTACCACTATATGCTGAGAACTTGAATTAGTTCTTATAACATAGCAGTTGCTCAATAGATATTTGTTGAATGAATAGTCACCTAGGCATATTTTGTAAATATATTCCTGCCATAAACATAAGTGTGCCTCTTTTTAAAAAATATATATTTTATTGATTTTTTTACAGAGAGGAAGGGAGAGGGATAAATAGCTAGAAACACCGATGAGAGAGAAACACCAATCAGCTGCCACATGCACAATCCCCACTGGGATTTGCTTCAACCAAGGTACATGCCCTTGACCGGAATTGAACCTAGGACCCTTGAGTCTGCAGGCCACTGCTCTATCCACTGAGCCAAACCAGTTAGGGCCATAGGTGTGCCTCTTGATTGAGGGGTTTGACCCTAATTATTATAGGTTCATCTGAACATATCAAAACAAATAATGCTCTGGTGCTCAGATTTTTAAGGACTGAGTTGAATTTGAGTTGAATTTCATCTTAAGCCTGTGTTGTCATAATGTAGAGGGCTGCATATGGGTGACTAAATCTGGCAGCATTATTTCTTGGACACCACAGGAAATACAGGAATGATGGCGGGGCCCAGCAGTGATGCCACCAACTGAAGCCCATAACTGTGTAGGCACCTAAAAATCAGGGAAGATTCATTATTTCCCAAACCTCCTCTCCTTTCAGTCACATCCAAAGTCTTCTCTAAATATCTTTGAGCATGATCCATCCTTTCCAGCCCAGGCGAACAAAGGCAGCAAGTGACATTTTCTGAAGCGTGGCTCTCCCCAGTGTGTCTGGAATTTTAATTTCAGTAAAGCAGACGACTTCTTATGGAGGGTGAGCTAAGGTTTTCATTCGTGGGAAGGAAAAGAGGAGGTTAAGTGGGGCTGCCAATCTCAGCAAGAGGGATGATACCATCTTCTCTTTTCAATAGCCTTCCTGGCATTTAATTTGCATGAGCTGTGAGATAACACTCAGCTCTGTCTCATTTGCAAATCTGGAACCAGAAGGGACAAACACTAAGACCTCCAACAATAAATCCAGGAAGTGTAGCAAGGTTAACCCTTCTCATTTAGAGAAAGAAATGATGTGCTGATCACTGAAAATGAAGGACCTATGAAATTTCAGAGCTATTTTCTTAAGTATATACTGATATAGCCCCTGAAATAAAAGTCAGATAAAGGCTTTACTGTCCCCAAATTGAAGGTATTTGCAGAAGACTTCCTGCCCCTTAATAAATTTTTTTTTCAATTAACCAAAGAACTATCAGCAGGGTTGATAGTCATGGGTTGACAGTTCAGCTTTCATGATGTTTTTGGCATAGTTACTAAAAGGATTTTTTGGGGGTATTTTTTGGTCCTATTTGAACTGCTAGAACTATGACATTCATTGCCTCAAGTTATAGAGAATGAAAAAGAATCTTAAGAACATTTCTGATTTTTTTTCCTAAAGAACAGCTTTGCCTTTGAGAGTGCTCAGAGGCTAAACCATCAAGTTAGAAGACAAAATGAGTCAGAGCTGGGAATCAGGCCAGGAGACAAGATAGGCATTTCATAGGTTGAGGGTAGGAAACAAGTCTGAGGAGAAACAAAGCAAAGCGGGCTTATATATAACAAGTCCCTGAAAAAGCAGACGTTGTGGATATTTGCACCTTGACCTACCCCCTTGGGTAATTTGGATGGGGGAGAGCAATAAAAAGTCATGTCTGAAGACTCTGTGTGCTGCTGCCAGAATAGAATCTCAGAGTTGGAAAGACAGAAGAGAGGAAATGGCAGTGAACTTGGGCTGATGTGTCCTTAGAGAGCTCACAGAGTTTCTACCAACTTGTCTGTCCCTGGAGCTGTGCTGGACAATTAGTGTCCCTCCAACCCCAGCAGCCACCCCTCAGCCAGTAGGTCAATGGGAGCTGATATACAAATACTTAAGCTCTCTTATGCTCAGGTGGGATAACTCAGAGGATTGTGTTCTACCTGGACCTTCAGAATTCCCCAGCAGGAACAAGCTTATTACTCATAGCAGCTAAAGATTCTCTCTGAAGCAAGAAAGTGGTACATCTCATGAGAGACACCCAATTTAGGTCAGAGGATTTCCACCCTGGCTAGATGGGTAGGTTTAATTTTCTTAATTAGACAAATAAGAATGAACTACTTGTTGGAAATGCACCTCAGATAGCTGTAACCTATGGAAAATGTGCCATGGACCACCTGGTTGCCTTCTCTGGAACTATGCTTCTCTTCATATAGCCATAACACTTAGGCCATGAGTTGACCTTGCCTCACTTTTCCTTCACTGTTGATCCCCACATTTTGGGTTGATCCTTGCTGGCAATTAATTTATTACTAGAGGCTTGGTGCACAGATTCATGCACTGGTGGGGTCCCTCAGCCTGGCCTGCAAGCTGAAATCAGCTCTCTAACATTCCCCAAGAGGTCCCAGATTGCGAGAGGGCTGTTCTCAGGTAATGCATCCCAGAATCGGGCTCCCTCCTCTCTGGTTTTAGGTGCAGCACCTGAGAACCGCACCTGCCAAGTCACCACAGGTTGGCATCCCCTGCATTGAACGTCTGCCCCCTGGTGGTCATTGTGCATCATAGCTACCAGTTGGACAGTCCAACAGTTGCTTAGGCTTTTATATATATACTAGGAGCCCTGTGCACAAAATTCATTCACTTGGGGGGGGGGGGGAATGGTCCCTCAACCCAACCTGCCCCCTCTCATATACAGGGAGCCCTCAGGCGATGTCCAACTGATGGCTCACCCCCAGCATGCCCAAGGCCTGACGAGGCTTTAGGCCTTGGGCACCCAGCCATTGCCCTGCTCAGCTTGGCCCTGGTTGCCTGTGACCACCCAGCCCCAGGGGCTGGACCCTCACCGCCACTTCAGCTCACAGTGCCCGGGGGCACCACCACTGCCATTTCATCTCCACCCCTGGGGCCTGGTGCTCATGCCACTTGGCCCCACCCCTGGCTATGCTACCAGCCAATCAGGAGCAAAGATACAGTCAAATTTGCATGTTTCTTTTTTTATTATATAAGACTAGAGGTCCAGTGCATAAAATTCATGCATGGGGGACGGTCAGGGGTCCCCTCAGCCCAGATTGCACCTTCATTCTGGGACCCCTCAGGGATGTCTGATCCCTAAACTGGCAGTCAGACATCCCTCTCATAATCTAGGATTGCTGGCTCCTAACTGCTCACCTATCTGCCTTCTTGGTTGCCCCTAACTGGCCTCTTCTAATAGCCTGTTTGCCATTAACTGCCCTCCCCAGCTGGCCTGGTCCCCCCTAACCACCTTTGCCTTGGCCCCCACCACTGTGGCATTAACATGGACCTGAGTGACACACACCCACACTCACACAGAGTCCTTGGATGTCTGGAAGGATGTCCAGATGATGTGTGATCTAATTAGCATATTCACCCTTTTATTAGTATAGATAAGTATTTGTCATATTATTCTCTACTTTTCTATATGTACTTAAAATACTCCAGAATATTTTAAGTGAATGAAAAATGGTCAAGTTGCAGAAAAATAAAAGTTTTGAAATACAACCTAGACTTGAAAGCAACAATATTTGCATAAAAGGACATAAGTTGCAGTCAGCAACAAAACTTGTTAGGATTGCTTGGTTAATATTCTTTTGCTGGAAAGGCATAGTTTGGGCAAAGGAGAAAAGGAAACCAGCCCAATAAAAAAAATCTGATTGGGTCATTGCCACACAAGAGAGGGGCAGGTGCAACAAAGGTTCAGGCTCTCCCACAGGCAAGGATGTCTGTGGGTTTGGGACACCAAAGGACACCTGTCACACCTGAAACACAATTTGCTCAGGAAGAATCACTGGTTTTAAAACGATTTCCCTGACATATAAAATATACATACATACAAATATACATGCCCTCTTCTGATCTTCCCCTGCCTCCACTTAGTATTTGGCAATGGCCTTCTTTTCATGTAAAAAAATTGGGTGTACAGACATAATTTTTAATGGCTGCAGTGTTATCCCTGACTGTTTGACATTACTATGGTTTACTTCACTAACCCTTTATTGTGGGGCAGGTTGCTTCTGGTTTCCCCCAGCATCAACAATGACAGTAAACATAACTGCTTATTTGACTGTTTACTTAGGACACATTCACAGACATGGAACTCCTGGCCCAAAGCTAATTCACTTGAATTTTGATCCACATTTCCAAATTGACTTTCTAGTTTAGTCCATTGGTTTTAAGTCAGATTACACTCCCACAAATGGGTTAGAAGAAAACTGTTCATCCTGCCTTGGGCAAATTGCAAACTCTTGCTGAATTTGAGTGACCCCAGGGCTTGGGACCTGGAGGATCTGGGCTGGAGGGTGAAGTCCAGGGAGGCACAGGTGGCATGGCCAAGGGCCCTGTGTAGTTGCGGGCATGTGAGTATGTGTCGCTCGGGTCCACACTCATGCACACACCCACACGCCCTCACTCCCTCTCTGCACCCTCGGCCACCAGGAACCTCCGTGGAGCCTGTGAGCTGGGATGCATCCAGTCCCAGCACCAAGAAAGTTTGAGAAAGTTCCCCCAGACTGACTCCCGCCTGCACCAATGGGAGGTGGGACCAGGAGGATCCTGGCTGGAGGGTGAGGTCCAGGGAGGCGTGGGTGGCACACTGAGGACTCTGTATGGGTGGGTGCTGGTGTATGAGTGTGTGTTGCTCAGGTCCATGCTCATACATATACCCACACACCCACGCTCCTGCTCTGCACCCTTGGCTACTATGGCCCTGGCCACCTGGGCCCCACTCCCCCACTGCCTTGGCCACCTGGTCCCCACCCAGCTCATCCCTGGTCACCTCAGCCATGCCCCCCATGGCCCTGGCCGCCTTGGCTCCGCTCCCCCACGGCACCGGCCTCCTCGGCCCTGCCCCCTGCCTTCTCGCTGAATGGTTCCGCCCCAGTTCCTGATTGGCTGGTGGGCGGTTGTGGTTGGTGGGCGTGGCTGGTGGATGTAGCGAAGGTATGGTCAATTTGCTTATTACTTTTTTATTAGATAGGATAGAATATAAATGACATACACAAAGCTCTAACTTTTCAAAAAGTTTCACCTCTTTTCTTTAGTCTCTTTGACCTTCAGTGAAAATAAATATCCCAGCTTTAGGAGAAAGCCTATCTTAAGGAAAAAAATCACTTTCCTAAGCATTAATCTCTGAGAAGAAGTAGCTCTGAATGGGATCTCGCCCATAGCTTTTCTGGCAACTTGATTCAGAGATAGAGCTTGGAAGATTGGGCGAAATTAATATTTAGAAATCTCTTAGCCTATCTTTCAAAAATATCAGTTGTCTCAGTGAGAGTTTGGAGATCAGTTGGGTAGACGACAACATAAAGAAAAGATTAGTGTCTCCTTTCTTAGCTTACAAATCTTTTGTTATTGATTGAAGGAGATCCACATACTTTAGAGGGACATGCACAAGTGGAAGAGTTAATATTGTAATAGGAAACTTGAGGAATCTTACTGCATTTTACCTTAAGTATAAATTTTAAAGCAGAGGGTTTAGAACACAGTCTTTGAAGATTTTAAAACATTGGTTAGGTTCTGAATTGACAGTGCCAAGAGCCCATTCCTGTGTGATCTATTTTTCACTGAGGTGATTTGATAAAGGCTTGGGAGAATCATTTAGAGTCCATGACCTATTTTGAGATGACTGCCCCATATTCTGTTTCCATCTGTACGATCAAAAGCTCCCACAGGCTACTTCTGATTTGTTAAAGCAGCTGGCTCAGTCCTTCCTACCCCTACATCTGTAAAAGCACATCACAGACACTCGAATGGTCTTTTCAGTTAGAATTTTGGATTTTCCTTGCTTGTTCCTGACGTAACCCATGTGAGATCTAATCCCCTTCTGACCTCAACATTTTTATCCTTTCCCTCAAGTCTCTGGGTTTTTCATTTTTTTTTTAAATCTCTTTTTTCTGCTCCTGGCTTTCAGTTATTTTTCAATAGATTTTTGGCTGGTGTGCATGTTTCTGCTTCTTTTCCTATTGCCTTTCATAGGTTGTCACCCTCTAGTTTAAAGTTTTTGGATCCCCTGACACTGAGTCTTTGCTTATCAGGTGGACCAGCCCTTCCTCCTAAGAAAGGGTATTTGAAAAGAGTTGGGGATAGATCAATGCTTACTTCTAAAAAGTAATGAAGTCTTGTTAACATTCTTCACCAGGCAAATTTGAGGGTATCGATATTCAATGGTGTGCCAGTTGAACCTACAACCTCCTAATTCTTCAGGAAGAAAACGAGTAGAGGGATGTTGTTATAAAAATCACTTTAAACTCATTCCAAGGGATATATACCTGCTCAATTAAACTGTTTTGCAAGTATCTGAAAAATGCTTTCTTTAATAATAATCTTCAATTTAAAGTGGTTAATCAGATACAGGCATGCCTCAGAGATATTGAGGGTTTGGTTCCATCCAGATCATTGCAATAAAGTGAGTATCACAATAAAGCAAGTTGTCATCTATTTGCTGGTGAAGGATTATGTCTTCAATTTGTAAAAAATGCAATACCTATGAAGCACAGTAAAGGGAAGCATAGTCAAACAAGGTATATCTGTGTGCAATAATAGGGAGCTTTAGCATTCTCCATTAGATAGAGGTTGAAGTCTACATAGCTATTCTAGAGGTCAATGAATTATAAAGTTAGGGTGTTTAGAGTTTAAATTATTTGTGAGTGAATTGAACTAGAAAATCACGAAGAGCTCTGTGCTCTTGTGTTTGTTTCTACGCAGATTCTGCAATATCTGGCATTTCGATCTGTGTAGATAGACTATATTAAAGCATACCTTAACTTGGATCTTCACACTGGCCAGATAACTTGTAGGAATCTACATTGCTTTGATGTCTCTCTCAGTAGCTTTCACCGTCGGGGACTGGCTTAAATAATTCTGGATGACTGGAAGGAAGGAACCATTCTACACACTGGGTTGAACACTCTGCTTTGAAAACTGTATCTTACTCTTTTCTCTCGGGTATTATGGCCAAAACTCTGGAGTTCTTGCTTCCCTGCTGGGAAGAGTGTTTGAGAAGAAATGGAGAGTCAGGACTTAGTCCTCCAGAACAAGGCCCTATTCCTACAGAACGCTCATGTGTGGTCACTTCTGAATGCTTCAGAGGGTTGGTGTCCCAGCTCAGCTCCCACACCTGACATGTTCAGAACCTGCATCATTGTAGTTCTTTTTCTTTAAAAAAAATATATTTTATTGATTTTTTACAGAGGTGGAGGGAGAGGGATAGAGAGTTAGAAACATCAATCAGCTGCCTCCTGCACACCTCCTACTGGGGATGTGCCCACAATCAAGGCACATGCCCTTGCCTGGAATTGAACCTGGGACCTTTCAGTCTGCAGGCTGACGCTCCATCCATCTATCCACTGAGCTAAACCAGTTAAGGCTCTTTTTCCTTTTTTTAAAAAACATATTTGTATTGATTTAAGAGAGGGAGAGGGAGAGAGACATAGAAACATCAATGGTGAGAGAGAATCATTGATTGGCTGCCTCGTGCACACCCCCTACTGAGGATTGAGCCGCAACCCAGGCATATGCCCTTGACCATAATTGAATCTGGGACCTTTAGTCCACAGGCCAATGTTCTGTTCACTGAGCCAAACCAGGTAGGGCTGTCGTTATATATATATATATTAGTCCAGTGGTCAGCAAACTCAGTCAACAGAGCCAAATATCAACAGTACAACAATTGAAATTTCTTTTGAGAGCCAAATTTTTTAAACTTCTTCAAAATAGACTCGCCCAGGGCGTGGTATTTTGTGGAAGAGCCACACTCAAGGGGTCAAAGAACCGCATGTGGCTTGCGAGCCTCGGTTTGCCGACCACTGTACTAGTCTGTCTATCTATCTAATCTGTCATCCATCTATCTGTCTGTCTGTCTGTCTCTCTATCTATCATCTATCATTTATCATCTATAGCTCAAGACTGGGCTCTTGGGACAATTGCTTTTTGCTGTGCCCGGGGCATGGAAGCTGCTTAAGAACCCTCTCTGCATGGTTACAGTCTGTGGGACCCACACGTGTAAGCCCCACTGGCCAGAATCGGGGATTTAGAAGTGCGCAGCCGCGAAAATCAGGCTCCAGGTGGAGCCAGGCAGAGGGGAGCGGAGGGTGGCACACGCCAGCCCCCCAGGGCACTTTCCGCAGGCCTCCCGGGTGTGTGTGAAGGTAGAAGCCTGACCCTCAGGCCTTGACCTCAAGATAAGGGGCTAAGTCTCCTTTTCCAGAAAGTCTGGGCACCTCTGCAGCTGCTGCCTCTGCGCAGGGCTGGGCCAGGTGAGTCCAGGCCAACGCGGACGTTTAAAGAGCTTTTTCTCGGGTCGCGTCCAGCCCGTGGGCCTGGGGACGTAAGCACCTTGGGCTTTGAAAGCTAGGTGTGCGGGGGCTCGTCTCGCAGGTACAGATCTTAAAAATTGGGTTCTTACATGGGGTTCAAACCCTTTGCTCTTCAGGGAGAAGCTGTGGGATTGGAGATCCCTGGGACTGTGGCCTCTTATCTATTTGGATGTGATTTTCTTCCCCATTTGCTCCTATGTGGTTGTTGCCTAGCTAGCTTTTTTTTAAAAAAAATTAGTATTATTTAATCTTTTAAAATCTTTTTTTTTGTTATTGTTGATAGTATCACAAATATCTCCGATCTCCACCCCCCCCATTCGTGTTATTTATTTATTTTTAGAGGAAATTATTCCACATGTAGCTATAGATTTGGTGTGTCTTTGGGGAGAGGTGATTTCAAGGCCATCCTACATGGCCACCTTGAACCCGAAGCTCAGTAGTTGGTTACTGAGGTGAGAAACATGTGCTGACTACTCTGTGGTCCTGGTGAACCAGGGTGCCGCGGGCATTCAGACAGCCCCTCCAAGTTCACACGGCTGAATAGGCTGCCGAGTTATTTCAAAGGACTGACGCTTCTTGATCCTATCCATATGCATTCATAGCTTTGGTGCCCTTGTGACGAGAAGTGATTTTAGAGACGACTGTCCCGAAATCAGAATGTCCCTTGGAGTTAAAAACCAGCTCAGGGCTAGATAAAAATGTGTACGGTGTGGGATAGGAATTGACCTCACAAATACATGTTCCCTCTGTTATTCGTTCAGAATAGCTTGGCTGGAGCTGCTGCCCCTTCAGGGCTGCTACTTTGTAATGGCGCCAGTCAGCAGGGGTGGAAAGGTAGGAGCAGAAAGCACTCAGCATGGTCCAAGATCTCAGGATAAACACACCAATGTGACTGGATTGGCTGTGTGGTCCCAAGTTCTAGAATGCCACTGGGCTTCCTTTGCTGAGCCTCTCTTTCCTTGCTCACAGGTTGGGTTAAGTTGAAGCGGTATTGTATTCTTTTCTCCTCTGAAATGGATGCTCAGGAACCTCTAGAGTTGTGTGCAAATGAAGCTGCTTTTTTCTCAGTGTCTCAGAGGAAGCCCATACAGGCAAAGTCTAGCTGATTTATTATTTCAATATCCTCATCTTAGAGCTATCTTTTGTCATTGCCACATTCTAATGTTGGTTGTGAAACCGTGGTGGGTAGTGAACACCTGAAATGGTAGGAGAGAAAAATCAACATGCTTCCGTTCTGGGGATCATTTAGGTTAGGCTTTGCTTCTGGACTCCCAGAAAGATCGCTGGAAAAAATCGGCAAGTGATTTTAATTCTGGGCAAAGGCCTGAGAATCCTGGCGGGGGAGAGAGGCTGTGAGACATTTTCAGTGGGCTCGTTGATGAGTCGAGCTTTTGATTTGCCATATGCTGCTCCTTAGCTTCAAGGCCTGTTGGGAGTGGAGCTGGGCTGTTTCAAAAACACTATGAGTCTGTGGAGGGAGGCAAGAGCCCCCCTGAGATACTCTTTTACCCAAAGCTGCCAGCAGTACTGCTGGGCTGCTGAGGACTTGACAGCTGAGGACCGTGAGGAAAGGCATTTCAGACCGAAGGAAGAGAGAGCATCATTGGACTCACAAACCTGAGAGTGTTTGTTTTACGGGGAAAGGGGGAGAAGGACATATAATGAAGTTGGAAAGGTAACTGTATGTCATACTAAATGAGGAATTTGAACTTATTTTTCTGGATGTGTTTTTATTTTTTATTGATTTTTTAACAAAGAAGAAGAGAGAGGATAGAGAAATAGAAACATCGATGAGAGAGAAACATCATCAATTGGCTGCCTCCTGCACACCCCCTAATGGGAATTGAGCCTGCAACTCAGGCATTTGCCTTGACCTGGAATCCAACCGGTGACCTCTTGGTTCCTAGGTGGATGCTCAACAGCTGAGCCACACCGGTGGGCTGGATGTGTTTTAAAAAGAGGAGCAACCCGATTAGATTTGGGATTCATTTGATGGCAGCCCTTAGAGCCCTTGCCACTTCGGGCAGGGAGGGGACTTTTGGGAATGGTAGAGCACATTTGCCCAAAGCATGGCCTGTGAGGTCACTTTGATCCAGCAAAGTCCCCCATTAAAATCAGGAAATTATTTTTTTTGAATTTTGAAATTATAGATTTACAGGAGATTATAACAGTAATACAGAGGGATCCTGTGTACTTTCACCCTGTTTTTCTCAATTGCAACAGCTTACAAACTAATTAAAACAATATCAAACCTAGGAAATAGACATTGGTACAATCCACAGGACTTATTCAGAGTTAACCAGTTCAGGTGCACTGTGTGTATGTGTTTAGTTCAGTGCAATTTTATGTAGATTCTGTTACCATAACCACAACCAAGATTCAAAACTGCCCCAAAATTTCAAAGTTCCCTCATGCTTTCTTTCCCTTTAGAGTCACATCCATTGCTACCACGCTTCCCCACCCCTCCCACTCTCCATTCCTAACCTTGGAAAATGCTAATCTGTTTTCCATTTCTATAATTGTCATTTTGAGACTGTTATAGAAATAGAATCATCCAGTATGGAACCTTTTGAAATTGGCTTTTCCACCCCAACTCAGCATAATGCTCTTGAAATTAATCCAAATTGAATTGTGTATCAATAGTTGGGGAAGCGCGGCCACTGTTGCTCAGTGGCTGAGCATCGACCTATAAACCAGGAGGTCACGGTTTGGATTCCTGCTCAGGGCACATGCCTGGGTTTCAGGCTTGATCCTTAAGTAGCGGGCATGCAGGAGGCAGCCTATCAATGATTATCTATCATTGTTGATGTTTCTATCCCTCTCTCCCTCTTCCTCTCCCTCTCTGTAATCGCTAGAAATATATTAAAGGAAAAAAAATAGGGGATGCTAGAAGCCCACAGATGTTTATTCTATTCCTACATTGCCTCCGTTGGTAAGAATGTAAATATTTAAACAGAGGCTTCGAAATAGAGGGGAAAGAAAGTAAAACGGTAGCTAAGTGGTAAAGGAGTTTTGCATTCAAAAGGATAATTACTTACACATGACACATCTGGAGCCCATGGGAATGGAATGACTTTCTCAGCTGTAATACCAATAATCATAGAGAGATCTGCTACAGCCATCCCCTCCCCCCTCCGTGGGATCTGTGGTTTTCCTGGTAGTCTGTCCCATATGCAAAACGGGAGCGGAAGGAACACAGCTCTGTGTTTTCTTCTGTGCAGTGTTTTGGGAATCACGAGAATCAGACAGCCTGTGTTTGTGTCCAAGCTCTACCTTAACGAAGTGTCATCACAGAGTTTGAGATTCTCCCCCTGTAACTGGGAGGAGGGGGTTGAAATCTGCCTTTACCAGGCACAGTCATTAGCAGGATGAAAGGAGATTCCATGTTTTAAAGCAATATTTGAACTGGCAGGGATTATTTGAATGAAACGGATGGTTTTTTAATATCGACATGTCCTAAGGAAGGGATAAAATATTTACTTTTCAGATCCGAAGACACAGGTTTTAAAGCAATAGAAGCAATTCGGTGTAAGAGCGAGTAGGGAAGCTGTGTCGATTTGAAAGTTTACCTAACCTTTCTCAGGCCCAGTTTTATGTTTAATCTGAAGGTGTATTTTTAGTATGGATTTTGAAGGGTTGTTGTAGTGACAGGAGTTAGTATGACTAATATAAAACAGACCTTAGTTCCTATGTTTAACCATGGCCGTTCCCACACTATTGCAAGTGCTAATACGGTTTTTTATTTCAGTGTCCGTGAGTTGATTCCTTTTGGAAAATACATGGTAACTTAACTCTGTCCGGTTCTATACAACAGGGGAGGGTTCTGTTGCCCCTGTCACATGGAATGCCACAGCCCGGTTTTCCTGCCGGATTGAAAGGATGATACAGACGTGAGAAGAGTTCAGGCTGTGGAGCAGAGAGAGCTGAAAGCGAACCTTGGGCTGATAATCATTTGAGCCTCAATTTTCTTATCTGTACAACAGGAGCTCGTAACAGTTTGCCTATGGGGAGAGTTTTGATGATGAAAAGTGCATGACTAAGTGGCTGCTATATAACAGGTACTTGGCAATGACATGAACTCCCAAATCACCCCCAGTTTTTTCAAAGTACCTACTGTCCTAGGGTGGACACGTTCCAAAGGGCAGAAGTAGAGCTGAAAATGGGGAAAGTAAGGGTTAGAATCTGGAGGGGAAAAGGTGGAATGTGAGAGAGATGTAACCAGAAATAAAGCCAGAGGGGTTCCTTTAGGATCGTGAGAAAAGCAGTTGAAGTGCCTGGAGCTTGTCATCATAGGCAGCCTGGTGTTGTGCCTGGCTCAGGTGGGCTTAAAGAGCAGCGGTTAAAGTGAATCATTGGTTAGTTGTCGCCATTGGCTTCGTTCACACTTCTGGAAACAGCAGGATGAGTCTATTACTTCTACCACTTGGGACAATGGACTTCCACAGTAAATAAAACTATTCTTTGAGACTAGGTAAGCTTCCCACATACTTACAGTTCTTTGCCCTTTGTAATTCCCTTACCAAATCCCACAGATTGGGAATCTGGGAACCTGGCTGAATGTGGGTTTGGGGAGAGTTTAGCCTGAGGGCCACAGATCATGGAATTAAAATTGTTTAATGTCAGAACGTATTATAAGTTATATTCCTGAGACACAAAACGAAAAAGTGATGCTTAATGGACCATGAGTGTTTGGTTCCTTAACTTAAGCTAACAGCAGTTTTATTTCAGAGATTAAAAACATGTATGAAAAATAATTGAATTACAAGATGCTCTGCTTTTTGGAAAGCCAAGGATACCGACATTGTATGTTACACAATTTTACCTGGCTCTGAAGGGAAATGTATTTATTTCACTGGTCATTAGTGTAATTTGGATTGGCAAAGGCAGATCTAAAGTGAAGAAATGCAGGTGGAACTGATTTATCCTCTTAACCTGGGAAAGACATTAGATTCTGAAGCTGAAATGCCCCTGTAATTAGGAGTATTTGGAGCTAAACTTTAATACTTTGCTCTAAAGTAATGCATTGTTCCTTCTGGAAGTTTGCCGTGTAATTATGGTTTATAAAGTGCTTCCAGCAAAGAGCAATTGTACAGATATGTCATTAGGAACGAGTGTATCTATAGAAGGAGAAAACCAGCAAGGTTTCTCTAGCCTTCGAGACAAAATGTTCATGCTTCTGGGGGATTTATTAACACATTAAGCACCCAGACTGTTTTGTCTTCTGGACGGAAAGTATAGTGTCACCGGTGACTGACTGGGCGCTTAACGTGTTAAGTGCCTACTTTGTGCTAGGCATTCTAGATTGAGTATCAGCCAACTTCTTCTGTAAAGGACAGATAGCAAATATTTTGGGCTTTATGGGCCATCAAGTCTCTGTTGCAGCGACTCACTCTGTTCTTAAAGTACAAAAGCAGCCATTGACAATATGTGAGCAAATGTGATTGGCCATGTTCTAAGAAAACTTGATATAATAAAGCAGGCAGCTGGTAGGATTTGGCTACAGGCTGTATTTTAGGTACTGAGGTACAGAGGTAATCAAAACAAATGAGGGTCTTATATGGGGCTGCTTTCTGACAATGAGGTAAGGGTAGGGGAGTAGACAGTAAATAAAAAAAATCCTATCTAATAAAAGAATAATATGTAGATTGACCATCACTCCAACATACAAGATGGTTGCCCCCATGTGGTCACAAGATGGCCAGCAGGGGAGGGTAGTTGGGAGGGACCAGGTCTGCAATGGAGAGTAGTTAGGGGCAATCAAGTTTGCAGGGGAGGGCAGTTAGAGGTGACCGGGTGACAGGTGTGAGATGCTACCTCATTGTTGTTTTGATTTGCATCTCTTGAATGATTAGTGACTTTGAGCAGGTTTTTATATGTCTCTGGGCCTTCTGTATGTCCTCTTTAGCAAATTGTCTATTTAGATCCTTTGCTGATTTTTTGATTGGATCGTTTATCTTCTTTATGTTAAGTTGTATGAGTTCTCTTGTTTGCATGGATTTTGAAGATAAAATAATGTTTTAAGGAAATTCTTTACCTTTAGTAATTCACTTTGGACTGTGCCCTTACTCCTCTGGACACATATTAATTTTTCTTTTCCATTAGAGAGAGGAAAAGGCTGAAAATGAGTATTACCTGTGAAGTATTCGCACATGCTCTTAGACCGTCTGCCATTCTCCTCTGATGGCTTTATTTCCTATGACCCAGCAAAATAACACCTTCTTTCTTCTCCTCGGTGCAGACAAAGCTGGTGTTGGGAAGGGGATGAGGGGCAGTGTTGTGGTAGGGGGTGGGCTTGTTACCTCTCTTGCTTGTTTTCAGAAACTATCACCCTGGCATTGAAGTCAATCTGTAAAACTAGAAGTAATTATAAAACACCCCAACAAAATCCACACATTCTTAAAAGCAAACTTACAAGAAATAACTGGAACTAGATTGATATTGTAAGATTATTAAGATAATTTCTTTTTCTCCGTCTATTGCCTATACAGATATTTGAAACCATATTCTAGCCTACAGCTATCTGCAATCATTCTAAGAGTTTAAATTCTGTGTCGCATGCTCTTCAAGGGAAGAGACCATATTTTATACTTGTAAAATGTTGGGCTTGGTCTAATTCCATGATACCTGGCATTTCTTTTCTTCCTCAAATTTCAGGATTTCACTTTGAGCTTCTCTCAGATGAAGTGTTTAGTGTGACAAGGGGAAATTGAGTTTAACATAAAGTTAGCTTGCTACAAAGACGTGGGTAATTAAGAAATCTTCATTATCTTGGTAAGACCTTTTAGCTAGCTATATTTTGCCTTAATTACGGTAATAATAACAAAGCCAATGAACTTATCACCTTTCCATTAAGTGCCTCCGAATGTTTTATTCAGAAGCACAAAGATTCTGAAGAGGGTTATATGTAATGTGCTCTCTGCACGATGAGCCTTAGCGTTGGATTAGATCCCCTACTTTTTGAGTTAAAGGTGAAAAGTAGGTATGGAAGCATTGGCTGTTAATTCAGCCTATGTCATTAGGAAGCCTTTACAAAATACAGTTGCTGACTTTCTCATAATGATCTAGGTACTTTGTGTTTTGGCATGTTTCCTAATTACTCTTGCTGGAGGTCAAGTGTCAATGGTCTGTCTTTCACTTCCCATGAGTTCAAGGTGTATGTAAGGTGGTATTGCTTTTTCAAATACCTGCAATAAAATTCACTCTTTGTGGTGTACAGTTCTGTGCATTTTTGACAAAGGAATAAAGTTGTGTGTCCAAAATCATAGTAATGACTCAGAACAGTTCCGTTATCTCCAAATTCTCTTGTACTTCTTTGTAGTCAACTCTTCCCAGCTCCAGCCTCTGGCATCATGTATTTATTTTCTGTGTCTATAATATTGCCTGATCAGAACGTCATATTATGAAATCATTCAGTATGTAATCTTTTTGAGTATGGTGTTTTCTTTCTTTTTTCTTTTTTTTGCTTAGAGAGATGCATTTGAGATTAAGCCATGTTATATGAATCAGTAGTTCATTATTTCACATTGCTGAGTAATATTCCCTTGTGTGGTTGCATCATAATTTGTTTACCATTCACAAGTTGAAGGACACCTCAGTTATTTTGGTGATTATGAATTAAGCTGCTATAAACATTTACATGCAAATTTTAATATGAACATAGTTTTCGTATGTCTTAGGTAAATACCTAGGCATGAGATTGCAGGGTAGTATGTTACGTATATATTTAATTATAAGAAACTGCCAAACTGTTATAAATTGGCTGAGCCATTTTCTATTGTTGCCAGTAAGGTATAAGAATTATAGTTGCTCCTTCCTCATCAGCACTTTGTTTTGTCAATATTTTATATTTTAGCCATTCAAATACATGAATAGTAGCATCTCATTGTATTTTTAATGATATTGACTTTTTTTTTTTTACAGGCCTGTGTGCCATAAATATATCTTCTTTAGTGAAGTGTCTGTTCACATCTTATGCTCACATTTAAATTGCATCATTGATTTCCTTATTGTTGAATTTTGAGTTTTTTATGGATCTGTTTACAATTTTTGTCAGATATGTGACCTGCAAATATGTTCTTTTAATCTATGACTTGTATTTTTATTCTTTTAACAGCGTCTTTCATGGGGTGAAGTTTTTATATTTTGATGTATAATTTATTAAAAATTTCGTTGTATGGCTCTCACACTTTTGTTGTCATATCTAAGAAATCTGCAAAGGTCACAAAAATCTTATGCTTTTCCTTAAATATTTTACAATTTTAGACTTTATACTTATCTCTATTTTCAGTTTACACACACACACACACACACACACCCCAATATATAATATTTTAATCCTTACCTGAGGATATTTTTTCCATTGATTTCTAGAGAGACTGGAAGGGAGGGAGGAAGAGGGAAAGAGAGATGGGAGGGAGGAAGGAGGAGGAAAGAGAGATATATTAATTGGTTGCCTCCTGCATCTTCCCTGACCTGGAATTAAACCCAAGCTCCTTCATCTGAGGGATGATGTTCTAACCACTGAACAAACCTGCCAGGGCTCAGTTAATCCTCCTATCTAATAAAAGAGTAATATGCAAATTGACTGTACCTCCGATAAAGTAATGCCCACAGCCATGCCCATTAGCCAATCAAATGCAAACAAACCCCAACCAAGATGGCTGCCGCCACTGAGAGCAGGAGAGAGGCTTGGGTTTCCCTGGCAATGGAGGAAGCCAAGCTTTCCACCTGCCCTTCCCAGCCTAGGTCTCCACTCAATGCTACAAAGTTTCAATTATAGAAGATATATCCCAACAGAAATGGCGGCAGCCACGGAGCTGGAGAGAGCAGAGGCTAGGGTTGCCCAGGCGATAGAGGAAGCCAAGCTTCTGTAGCCCTAGTGCCTAGGCCTCCCCTCTAGGCTACAATGTTTCAATTATATAAAGTAAATGTCCCAACAGAAATGGCTGCCACCACAGAGCGAGCAGAAGGCTTGGCTCTGCTCCAGGCTACAAAGTCTCAATTGTAGAACATAAATTAATCTCAGATCCCAGGGCCTCAGCTTGGGTCGCTGGGGGTTGTGGCCAGGCTGCAAACCACCACAAGCCTCTCGCCCAGGCTGTCCCACGCCCCAAGGGAACCCCAACCTTGATCTGGGACACCCTTCAAGGCAAACCAGCTGACCCCCACCCATGGACCAGGCCTCTATCCTGTCTAATAAAAGAGTACTTGCAGATTGACCATCACTCCAGCACACAAGAGGGCTGCCCTTGTGTGGTCAAAGATCCTGCCTCTATGTGGACACAAGATGACCACCACAAGATGGCCAGCAGGGGAGGGCAGTTGGGAGGGACCAGGCCTGCAAGGGAGGGCTGTTGAGGGCGATCAAGCCTGCATGGGAGGGCAGTTAGGGGTGACCAGGCCAGCAGAGGAGGGAAGTTGGGGGCAAACACGCTGACAGGGAAGCAGTTCGACATCAATCAGGCTGGCAGGGGAGTGTTTAGGGGGTCATTAGGCTGGCAGGCAGAAGCAGTTAGGGGCAATCAGGAAAGCAGGCAGGCGAGAAGTTGGGAGCCAGCATTCCTGGATTGTGAGAAGGATGTCCAACTGCCACCAGGATCGGGCCTAAACGGACAGTCGGACATCCCTCAAGGGGTCCCAGATTGATGAGGGTACAGGCTGGGCTCAGGGACAACCCCCCCAACCCTGTGCATGAATTTCATGTACTGAGCCTCTAGTATTTTATATAAAAAGTATCATATAAGTTGTGATTAATTTTTTTTGCATATAGATATATCTCATTGTTCCAGCATCATTACTAAAGAGACGATCCTTTCTTCATTAAATCACTTGGCAATTTTTTAAAAAACCAGTTCTTCATGTATGAGAAGGCCACTTGTGAACTAATTCTGTTCTGTTGAGCTATGTGGCTTTTTCCCACCGGTACTACTTTATCTTAATTACTGCAGCTTTATATTAAGGCTTGAAAATAGGTAATATGAGTCTTCTGACTTTGTTTTTCTTTTTCAGAATTTATTTGGCTATTTTACTACATTTGTCTTCCCATATAAATGTTAGAATATGCTTGTCAATACCTACAAAAGGGTCATGGGGTTTTAAATGGGTTTGCACTGACCCCATCATATTGGAGAGAATCAGCAGTAATATTGACTGTTCTAATCCATGGATATAATACATTTCTTTGGAACTCTTTAAATTTCTTTCATCAGTGTTTGTATTTTCCATCACAATGTCCAGCACATACTTTTGTTAGATTTATACATTAGATTAAAATTTTGGTGGTATTATTATAAATGGTGCTGTTTCTAATTTTGATTTCCAATTATTCATTGCTAATGTATAGAAATACTATTGATTTCTGTATATTGATTTTTGGCACCTTCCTAATTTCAATATCTAATATCATCTGCAAACAAAAGAGTTATATTTCTTCTTTTTAATTTATTTGCCTCACCCCCCCGCCCCCCCCGCCGTTGCCTAAATATACTGGTTAAGTCTTTCAGCAAAGTATTGCATAGGAGTGGTGAAAGTGTACATCCTTGCCCTGTTCCCAATTTTAGGAGGAAAGCATTTAGTCTTTTAGCATTAAGTATGAAGTTACGTGTAGTGTTTTTTATTAGCCGATTTTTATCAGATTAAGAAAATTCCCATCCTTTTATAATTGAGAGTTTTTAAAAATCAATGAATATAAATGTTCTTAATTGCTTTTTCTGCCTCTATTGAAGTGATAGTATAGTTTTTCTTCTTTAGTTTGTTAAGATGATGAATTATACTGATTGACTTTTAAATGTTAAGACAACCTACACTTCTGGGATAAATTGAAATTGATTCTGATTCATTTTATAAATTGTTGGATTTGATTTGATAATATATTAACTCTAATAGATTTTTACAGTTATATACAGAATTTTTTTTTTTTGGCAATGTCTTTGGATTTGGTATCAAGGTAATGCTGGCTATATAAAGCGATTTTATACATATTGTTTCTTTTATGGAACAAATTGTATAGGATTTATACAATTTCTTCCATAGGTCTTTTGTAGAATTGGCCAGTGAACCATCAGAACTGGGGTTATTTTGTTAGAAGATTTTAATCTATTAGTTTAATTTCTTTAGGAACTGTAGGGCCTTTCCAGTTATCTAATGTCCTTAAATGAGTTTTGGTAATTTGTGTTTTTCAAGGAATTTGGACCATGTTGTGTATGTAGTTAGATTTATGGTTTAATACTTACAATATCATTATCATTTTAATGTCTGTGCTGTCTGTAGTAACGTACTGCTTTCATTCCTGGTATTGGAAAATTGTGTCTTCACCTTTTTCTTCTTGGTCAGACAGTCTTAATGATTACACATTTTATTAATCTATCCAAAGAACTAGCTCTTGGTCTCATTGAGTTTTTAAAATTATTTTTTCCACTTTAGTTTCATTTACTTGTGCTCATAAGAAAGCATAAGAAGAGAAAAATAGTCTATTATATTTACCTAGATGTATACCATTCCTATTGGGGACTCAACACTGTGCTGGTGGTTTAAGCTTTCTGAGGCTGTTTTTCAAAATTCCCAGGTACTTTTTTGTGTGAAGAGTTTTTAGTTAGTTGTAAGCCATGGGAGAGGCTGCACAGTGAACTTATTCTATCTTGGCATGCATTAGTACTCCTAAGGTGGTTTTCAAGGCAGAAAATCATACCTTAAAGATGGATAAACTGCTGGTAGACTACAAAGTGGTGGCCATATTTTTTTTTGAATCATTATCAGGGTAAATAGGCTGGTACTTTAAAATATATCCCTAGAGGCAGATCATTTGAAGTTGGGTTGTGATTGTTCTGGAAAATCTAGGGGGTGTGTTTATCACATGATTTTGCTCTTTATGACTGATGTTCTCTTCTCTATATTTTCATGCCACTGTGACTTTCATCTTCGTTCTTACCTCACTGAATTGAAATTGCCCACTTCCTTATTTTTCTCTCACATTAAATGATTCTATTATTGAAAAAAGGAGCCCAGTCTTATTCTCCTGGACATTCTTAGCACCTAGCAATAGTGCCTGGTGATTGATAGGCACTGAATAAGTATTTGCTGCCTAAATCAATGAACCAAACTATGGAAGGCTCATAGACATCTTTCCTATACATATAGGTATTATTTACCAAGAGGTTGTAAAGTCAACCTGTCCTTGAGATTTTAATTCTGAGCTAAATCTGATAATTTCCACACACTTTAACAGATTCTCAGGGATTTATGTTCTCATGGTCACCTTTTCACATTGATAATTCAATCCAGTTGCAACTTATCTCCTAGGAATCCTTCTTTCCTGCTGCACAGCAAATCGAACATGAAATTTCATTTTTTTC
The DNA here is from genome assembly GCA_027563665.1 of Antrozous pallidus. Taxonomy (NCBI): domain Eukaryota; kingdom Metazoa; phylum Chordata; class Mammalia; order Chiroptera; family Vespertilionidae; genus Antrozous; species Antrozous pallidus. The sequence continues at coordinate 26,150,167 of CM050526.1, read as the reverse complement.
TGTTTATTCCCAAAATTATTTATGCAAGGGGTGGTGTGCCTGTGTGTGCGCATGTGTGCAGCCTTTGAGAAGGTCCAGGACAATGGAGAGGTTATCACCTTGAAAACAGAAAACTTAAACTTGAATGTTATATACTTCTAAGTATCTGTCCATCATGGTACACAATCTCCTTGATCCCTTCTGGATTCAATTTTCCTCATGTTATTGTACGTAATAATTTATCTTCCCACCCTCCTATTGAGTTTGGGTCTACTTTTGCATATCCAAAGACCCTCTAATGGACTCTTCTGCAATGAAGAGCAATCTAAAATAAAATAAGTCATGTAAACCCCTTAGGACAGAAAAACTGGCAGAGACTTTAATGCTTGTTTTCTTTCTCTGTTATTTTAATAAGCATATAGAGATTTCATTTTCATCTGGTATGATGTAAGCCATGCTCTCTACCCTGTTTCCCTCCTTCCTCCATGAAACCAAGATACAGCTCAAATCAGCGTTGGCTTTCAAATGACAATTCATCTGTCCTGTTACACTCACTGACACATGCAGATGTTCATTCTCAAAGATCATAAAATGGCACACCTCCCTAAAAAGAGTATCACTGCCTGTTTACAAAAGAGCATAAAATTTGGCATCAGACACTCTTGCTTGAATCCTGACTATTTAATGTCTGCATTATTTTTTAATGCCTGCATTATTTTTGAGATAAGTCAAAATTATGGAGGACTAACCTATGTTTTTTTCCACATAAAATACTTAAATATTAATACTATAGTTTGGTTCACCTTTTGTCCCTTTGGGCCTGCAAAATGAGAATGATCCTATTTTTTAGATGCAGAATTTCTGTTGGAATTAAATGAAATACATGCAAAGGTATTTTGTAAAGTGTTACTTATGCTATACATCTTAATTATTATCATTATTATGTCTCAATTTTACCAGTAATTATTTCACAAGGAGTTGCTACAATTGTAATTAGTTATCAATAGCAGGAAAAGAGCAAAGGGAAGGCCATGTTATAGGCATGTAATTTAGGTAGCTTTGCCAGAAAACTGCAGCTTTACACTCCTGAGGGGTTTAACTAAGGGGAGATACACACATGCCCAGTAAAGTTGGGGTGACATAGTTAAGGTACTTGTCAGTCACACCTGAAAACAAAGGTCATTGGCCAGAATGGGCGTGGCCACTGCAACCATGAGAAGAGTTGGAATACTTTAGTCATGGAACAAAGGTGTTCACTCTCTTGTTCATCTTGTGATCTTGGTTCCTCTTGGCTCTTTTGGAATTCTTGTTGCAGGGGCACACTTTCTTGGCACCCCTGCATTCTCCCACATGGCCCAGGGTCATGTGGACCCCACAATAATGGACTAATCCTCCTATATTATAAAGAGGTAATATGCAAATTGACTGTCATGCCATCACAAAGATGGTGGCACCCACAGTGGAGGTGGGGCTGGCTACTCCGCACACCTGCCACCGGAGTTCCCTCAGCCCTGCCAGAGGCCTCAGGTCCTCCTGCATCCCCCAATGACTGACAGTTCACCCAGGCTCCTCCAATGAGCTGCTCATCCCTCTCTTCCTCCCTCCCTCAAAGTTAAAGCCTGACTATGGTGTCCAAACAAATTGGAAGTTATAACACATGTCGTTGAGAGTATCCTCCATTCCTCAGCTGGGGCCGGCTGCTCTGCATGCCTGCTGCCAGAGGTCCCTTATCCCTGCCAGGGGCCTTGGGTCCTCCTGCACCCCCCACTGGCCGAGGTGCAGGCAAGCCTCGGATGGTGGCTGCTCAGCTTCCCAGTGCGGGCCCAAGGCTCAGGTAACCAGGGCTGGCTGAGGCTTGCACTGCTGGCAGTGGCAGCAGCAGTGGTGTGATGGGTCATTGCCTGCCCTGATCGCTGGGTCGCCTCCCACCCCTGAGGGCTCCCGGACTGTGAGAGGGGGCAGGCTGAATTGAGGGACCCCTCTCCAGTACATGAATTTTCATTCAGTAGGCCTCTAGTGGTCTATAACTAACCTAATGCTGAACTGGACTCAGCTACAATAGGAAACAGAAACTCTGGACCTTGGCTTTGCTTTTAGCCCTACTAAATCCCCAGCTATACTTCTTCCACAACTGGATTAAGGGAAATGGGACTTTGGAAATCCAGGGTTATAATTCCATACAAATAAAAATCACTCATTCTCCTGTGTGAGTGTCAGAAAATTCTTTATTTCTACATAGTGTTAAGGACCCCACCCCCAGCACCTCAGTGGGAAAAGGGGGTACCTCAGCTTCCCTGTTAACAGTTTTTTACTTTCCAATACTGAAGCCAAAGCCTGGCACCACTCCCAATTAATTCTGAAGCAGTTATTATATAAAGTATAAAGCATATACTTTACTATATATGGAAGCACCTAAAAGTTAAATAGTGGCCATGGCGACCTTCTCTATACACAAATGGTGCCCTGTCCTATAAGGCACTTCCTTCTATTTTATCAACATATGTCAGTCTCTTTCCTTTCTTCATCCCAGAGGTCAGAGGATTTCCATGGGGTGATGCAGAGGATTAAAGGTGAGGAGAAAAAACATAACAAAAACAGTGTAAATGAAGAGGACCCTGCCAGTCACTGGTTCTGAGTTATATTCAAGACATAGGATCTGTGCAGGCAAAGTTTCTGTCATCCTCTTAGAACAAATATGCTCCATGGAAATAAATAGTTTAAGTAGCGTCCCTCATGTCTGTATTCTCATTAACCTAATGACCAATCACTGTGAGTGGAGATTCTTGGTGGTTTTCAAATGCAGCTAAATTTGATCATATGATCTGTATATTAAGTTCAAAATTATGACCAGGAATGTTTGCAGTGCAGACAGACTGGGAGATAGACTCTCGTTGAGGAACTATAGCTGTGCCTTAGGAATCACAGAACTGACATTATCCCCATCAAGAACCGATCTCTTCTGAGAGCAGCACTGGGTCTTTTGGTATTTCTTTGGTTAGTACAGGACTTTGATTGATTAAATGAAAAGAGGGAAAAATGTTCTGGAAAATTACTTATAGTGATGAGCTACTAAAAAGCATATAAGTGTGGCCAAATGCTTTGCCATTATAGTTAAGTAAACCCATTGGAGTTTAATGGTCATCTTTCAAATCCATTCACTATGATCAATGTCCTTGGGTTTGGACGGCTAGCCAGTACCATCTCTCACTCATAAAAACATTTTCTTTCAAAGTTATTGAAAGGCATTTTTATAATAAAATGAAGGGAGTTTAGACAACCTAATATAAATCACTTTCTCTATAGATTTCCTAGTTTTCAGATGTTCTTTCAACTCTACCTACGTATAATTTTTTGTAGTTTTTCTTAGTGATCTGATTTATAACCTGCTTTGACTTAACATTATTCCATTAACACTGCCCATGATGATAACATAGTGTTCATCATCTCTCATAAAAGCTGCTTACTAACATTTTGGCAGGATTCCATTAACTTAATGTGCCTTCATTTACATAGACATTTAAATTGTTTACAAGTATTTTCTAGTACAGATATTGGTGCACTATCTTCATGGAGATAACTTTTTGTTATTTTCTGTAATTTCTTTAGGAGTAATTTCCTAGTAGATTCAAAAATTTATTGGGCACCTTACAGTGCTACAGGTACATAGGAATGTCCCAAGGATAACACAATAATGATAATTATTTGTGTAACTATTTAAAGCTTTTGAATAATTTAAATAATTTAATAGGAATAAATGATCTCAAGGTTGACTTTATGTTTTTATTAATATTTCACCAAACATTTTCCATATATTTGTTTATTACAGCTTCCTTTTGTGTGAGTAAACTGTTTCTCAGTTCTCTTTATGATTTCTTAGATTGCTGCAAATAATGGAAATGACCATTTCTCTAAAGACTTGAAAAATCATATTTGACTTTCTTTTATTTTCCAAAGGCTGAAAAATTGTAATTTAACTGAATCTTTGAGTTTATTTTGAAGAGTTGGGACTCATTTGCATACTTCAAGTTGACAGCTTTAATAAAAGAATATGTTTCAGATTTCTGTTTATAATCATAGAGAAAGAAAAAGTTGGCAAGCAAATATGAATGAAGAAGAATCGAAATATTCCAAGGGTAGAGAGTTACTGCAAATTGACTAATGTGTAACTATTTATTTCTTCACATGACAAAACTGAGAAATTGATGAACATTTGAAGGAATTATATCCTGTAAATGTGCATTCTGTTTTTATATTTTCTGGAAGGTTTTGTGTAATTGTGAAATTCTACATTCCTTGGAAGTTTGTGGAACACTTCTGCAGTAGTGCCTGCATGTGGATTTTTGTGTGAAAATTCCTGAATAATTGTGGCACTGTCCCACTTCTTCTCAACTCTGTTATGATTATTATTATTTTTGCTAGTGTATTTTCATTTTGTCTCAGTTTTCAAAATGTTTGGCATACAATTATTCATAGTGCTCTCTTAGCATTAAAAAATCTCTAATGTAACTATAACTATGCCTCTTTTTTAATCACATTTTAATTTGTTTTTTTTTCCTCTCTCTGTCTCTTTTTTCTGGAGTAATTTTCCAGAGAATTATCAAGCTTATCTGTTCAAATAGTTGAATTTGTCTTTGGTGATGTTTTATAATGACTTTGTTATCTATTTCATTTATTTTCTGCTTTTAAGTTGATTACTTTTTTATAATTTTATTATGCTTCACTCATTAATTTTTAACTTTTGCTTTTCTAATATAAGCATATTTTAAAGCTAAAATTTTCCTCTAAATACCACTTTAACTATATTCCCCAGGCTTTGATATATATTTCCTTCTGAATATTTTAACATTTTCATTATTATTTCCTTTTCAGATCTTTAGTTATTTAAAAGGGGTATTTTAAATTTCTAAGTGTATGGAAATTCTTAAAATTTTCATTAGTGATTTCTTATTTAAGTGGCTTATGGTAGAAAAACAATCTATATATTAATTCTTTGAAGTTTTTTGAGACTTAACTTGTGATCAGTGTTTATAAATACTAATTTTAGTAAGTTGTCCCAGTATGAATGGAAAGAATGCATATTTTAAAACTGACAGATACTGATTTATATATATTAATTTATCAATCATGTTTATATTGTTCAAATCTTCAGTATATTTATTTGTTTTACTCGAGTTCCAGTACACGAAATTCATGCATGGGGGGCGGGGAGTGTCCCTCAGCCCAGCCTGCACCCTCTCCAATCTGGGACCCCTAGAGGGATGTACGACTGCCCATTTAGGCCCGATCCTACTGGGATTGGGACTGCTGGCTCCCAATTGCTTGCCTGCCTGCCTTCCTGATTGCCCCTAACTGCTTCTGCCTGCCAGCCTGATTACCCCCTTAACCACTCCCCTGCCAGCCTGATGGATGCATAACTGCTTCCCTGACAACCTGTTTGCCTCTAACTGCCCTCCCCTGAGGGCCTGGTCATCCCTAACTGCCCTCTGATTGGGGCTATAATCCGAGATAGGACTAGTTGGGGGCAAAAGCTGCTGGCGGTTGGCTGGCTGGCCTCACCCCCTGCTTGAACTCCCCATCAAACTCCCGGTTGAACTCGTGATCAGAGAACAATTTGCATATTAGCCTTTTATGGATTAGGGCTTCTTTGTGTCTTCTGTGCTTATATTTTCCATTTTCCTGTATTTTTTTTCCCTAAGCAGAATAAATAATTTCAAGATTCCTTCCAGCTCTAATATCCAATGATAGTATAAAGCAGATAATAACTAAATAAAAACTAGTATTGGAAGCTAATAGCAACCAGTGTGAGAGAGAAGTCAGGAATGGCTTTGCTTGAATGCAGTCTTGAAGGATAAATTCTATCTGAATTAACAGAAAGATGAAAATTAATGGTAGGAAACAAGTTGAGGAATATGCAGTGTGAATTTTTTGTATTTGGGAGTAGAAATTAATGAGGTCAGGGAAGAAAGGTTCTAGGCCATGACTACCAGAAGAAAACTTAGACCTAGAAGAAAGAGGAAAGAGGAGAGGAAAAGGGGCCGAGATATGATTACTGTATAACCTGAGCATAAGAAATACTACAAACATATCTTGCAGATGTTCATACCAGAGACCAGAGATGTAGCTTTAAATCTTAGAGTAGGGGCACTCCTTCAATGTATAGTGGTAAAGCCAAATACTCTTACGTTTTGTGTCCTTTTGATCTAGAAGTGTCTCCAGTTGGAAGCAAATTGTTCCTGGTGACATTGGGTGCGAGGAAAGCATAGGTGAAAGTGTTCTGACTACTGAAATCCTGTTTCCAAAAGGAGGGGACCCATATCAATGCACGTGACATTCAAGCTGTCACACATGCCAGGCTTCCCATATACTGTCTATCTGTAGTCCTCTATGGGAGAGATGGTGCTTTTTGGAAATGCTTATTAGAAAGCTCAGAAAATAAACTTGAATTCCTAAGACCATTTATATATTTTTTGTAAATAAAAGGGCAAAGGCTGTCTTATACAGTGTTTTAGAAAATGTTTACTTTGTATTTTTTAAAAATATATATTTATACAAGTATTTTTTATTGGTTTCAGAGAGGAAGAGAGAGAGAGAGAAAGAGTGAACCATCAATGATGAGAGAGAATCATTGATTAGCTGCCTCCTGCACACCCGCTTACTGGGGAATGTGCCCTGAGCAGGAATCAAACTGTCACCTCCTGGTTCACAGGTCCACACTCAACCACTGAGCCACACCGGCCAGGCAAAATTGCTTATGATTTTTGGGGAAAAGGGAACAGAAAACACTGGTCAAGAGACCCTGTTGTAAGAGAACAATGTTTGTGGTCCCTCATTTACATTCTAGCCCAGGAAATGGTCTTTCATTCGATGATGAGAGAAAAGCAGAAGGCATGTTCATGACCCTTCTATTAAAGCCAAATTTATGGGTGAAAAAGCAGTAATGACTGAAAATGGACAAGAATGCAGCAGTGTGTTCTGCAGCTTTTGCTCTTGCTATCATTAATAAATCTGTGCTGCCCAACGGCTGCTCTAATCCCAGCGAGCTGAATGATGGTGATAAAGTACCTCTCCTACACTAGCAATCTGAATGGAGTGACAAAATGTCACTTTGTCAAAGATTAGATATCGACAGGGGTCAAAAGGCAAATGCACAATTCAATTCCACTAAAGGTCCCCTATTTTCACTGCCAACTGAAGATAACTGCTATTAAGGCTGAAATTTGTGTAAACTTCCTCAAGCCGCATTTGGAGTTTTGTTCCCATTATATCAAAAAGGTCACAGTAGCAGGAAAGCTGAATAATTTCTGTGGTGCTCAGCTGTCAAAACTCTTTTCCATAAACACATAACAATTAAAAGAGTATGCTGCCCTGGCCGGTGTAGCTCACTGGTTAGAGCGTAGGCCCATGCACTGCAGAGTCACCTGGTTGAATTCCCAGTTAAGGACACGTACCTGGTACCTAGGTTGCAGGTTCGATCCCCAGCCATGGTTAGGCGCAACCAATGGATGTGTCTTTCTCGCATCTATATCTCTCACTTTGTCTCCCTCCCTCCTTACTTTTCACACTCTCTAAAAGTCAATGGAAAAAAATATCCTCAGGCAAGGATTAACAACAAAAAAAGGAGTATGCTCCGAGCACAGAGATAGATAGATTGATCAATGAGCAGGTTACATAACCTAGACCTCAAATATGTAAAAACTTAGCAGACAGTTAAATCCTTAAATCCTCAGCTAAATGTCAATGTACTCCATATTCATGGAGCAAAAGCACATGTGGCTTATTTTCCTGCCTTCTACATCTCTCTCCTCTCCAGGTCTGTGACAGTTAATTCCTTTTTGTAGATTCAGGCCCACTCTAGTGCCAGAAGAAGCTTGACCTTCCATGGGTATATGGTGAACAGTTTCTAAGAAATTGTCCTTAACTCCATGTATCATAATCAACTGGCGTTCCATCATAGAGGTAAAGACTAACATCTTTAACTCATCCTCTATTGTCTTGCATGTGAAATTTTGAAAACGCTGATTACATTGTTTTGTATCCCACTTTTTATTTGGACTTTTAATATAAATAATATATATTCTTTGGGGATGTTTTATTTAATGCTATGTCACATGGGTCTTCCCTTCCCCAATGGTTGTACATAGAGATTCCCCCCCCCCCAAGTGTTGTCTGTCATTGTAAATGTTAATATGATCCGAGTCTTTATATATGTCCCAAGGATAGTTTACAGAGGTAAAAAATAATCTGTGATCTCACAAAAATCATTTTGTGAAAAAGAGAGAATAACCAAGATCCATGTATATCTGTAAGTCCAGTGGTTCCATGGGGGAACCTGAGGGAGAAGTCATACCCCTGATTGGCTATGGACTTGATTGCTAACTTCAATGGGGTAACAGAAATAGAAATGAGATAGTTGAGTAGGAGGAAGTTCCCCTGCTCCTCTGCTTGCTTCTCATCCTCTTACTTGCTTTTCCACAGGGAGGAAAAACAGTAAATCTGACTGCTTAGAGCAGGGATTAACAAACTCTGTACATCTCAGAAAGTAAATATTTTGGGCTTTGCAGACCATGTAGTCTTTGTGGCAACTATTCAACTCTGTTATTGTGGAGTGAAATAGACAGGCAATATGTAATTGAATGGACATGGTTTTGTTCAAATGAAACTTTATTTGTTAAATTTATTTTTATTGATTTCAGGGAGAAAGGGTAAGGGGGAGAGAGAGAGACAGAAAAACATCAATGATGAGAGATAATCATTGACCGGCTGCTTCCTACACCCACCCTACTGGGGATCGATCCTGCAACCCCGGCATATGCCCTTGACAGGAATTGAACCTGGATCTTTCAGTTCGCAGGCAGATGCTCTATCCATTGAGCCAAACCAGCTAGGGCTCAAATGAAACTTTATTGACAAAAATAGATGGTGGGCTAGATTGGGCCTTCACGCTGTAGTTTGCTGAGCAGTGACTTCAAGTCCAAAATACTGGACAAAATTCAGTAGTGGCAAGGGTCACCATGCATGTAAGTGCAGATTGCTTAATTTGTCACCCCTTCTCCAGTCTTTGAAACTAGTAAACTGAGGAGGGTCAGGGAAGAGTGTTGGCCACCTTCCTTTTTCTTTTTTCTACCTGATATTGGTCATTGCCCTGAGCCTGCAGATGGTGAAAATTAGATCCAGGCTTAACATGTAAAAATAGATAATCCTGCACAAGGCCGTGAAACAGAGCTCTATGTGATAAGCCTTATTATCAGCACTTTTCTTTAAGGAGTGTTGGGTGAGGAATTGCTAAAAACAGAGGGATTTTATTAAGCATATGCTATGTTTTTTTCTGTGTTGAGCTCTTTTAGAAAAACTTGCTTGATACAAGGATCATAGAGCACGGATTGGGATTTCTTAGGTCCTCTAGTTAGAAACCATCAATATTTCATCTGCAATTTTCATGAAAGCAGTACCTTTTCTGCATGCACTGCTACCATGACATTTCAGCACAACAGATTGTAATTTTTTTCCCTGGCTAAAACTAAAAAAAATGTCACTCGAGTGTCAGCCTGTATGTGACAGTTGTTGAGAGGGCAGCATTTAGAGATGGCAGTGGGCCAGCTGGACTAATCTGGTTGCGAGTGGAGCGAGAGGCTTCTGGCCTGTCCCATAGAATCTCCAGTGAGAAAACGCTAATGAAAAATAGATTAGATTTTTACCAAGTGGAGCTTTGGGTGTCAAATGCCTACACTGTACCAGTTCCCATCCTCATTACAATAACTGTCATCAGAATTGATTCATATCAAGCTTTTATTTTATTTTGGTCCTTATGGAAATTTTATCAGAAAGAAATAAATCCAGGAGTGTATTATCTGCATGGTCCCTGGGAACCAAGGGTCCCTGTGGCGTAGAGGTTTATTGTCTTGCTCAGGCAGTCTGTGGAGTTGCTTTATGAAAACTGACGTCCTCAGCTGGGAAAAGCACCTACCTCACGGGGAGAAGGAGAGTGAGAAACTGCTCACAGGAGCAGGCAGTAGTCAGCAGCAGAAACTGGAGACATAATTTATGTATACAAAATGATACAGGTGCTGTGCTGGGGAAACTTTTTACAAGGAATTGAGATAAATAATAATAATAACCAAGAGAGCAGAAAGCAAAGTGGTGACAGTATTCTGTAGAGAGCAGTGGCTCACTACACCCCTCTCTATGATGGTTTTATCACATGTAGGCATAGCCAAGGCCCTGAGAAGACTCAGGTGAAAGAGCCTGTTTAACTTCATTTAACCCAGAGTTTCTGGAAAAGAGTTTGCCCTGTGGGCCATTTTTTATGTATGTTAATAAGATAGCACAGAACATGATTTGGAAAACTGACTTGTATGGGGTTGTTCACATAGTCTTGCTCTATTAACAGGAGCTTGGCTATGGTAAGGGTGCTAGTTGTGGCCTTGATCAAAACTCACTGTTCCAGAAAGAAAGGCAAAGTAACGGTATTGACTGAGATTCCATCAATTTGTTCTCTTTGAGTCTGTTTCTGTTTTGCTTATTTTCTCCTTTAGATTCCACATATAAGTAAAATCATAAGAGATTTGTGTTTTTCTGACTTACTTCACTTAGCATACTACCTTCTAGATCTGTCCGTGTTGTTACAAATGGTAATTTTCATGGCTGAGTAATATTCCATCATACACACACACACACACACACACACACACACACACACACACACACACACTAGAGCCCCGAGTGCACTGATTCGTGCACTGGTGGGGGTCCCTTGGACTGGCCTGCGTGGATCGGGCTGAAACCAGCTCTCTGACATCCCCTGAGGGGTCCTGGATTGTGAGAGTATGCAGGCCAGGCTGAGGGAACCCACTGGTGCATGACTGGGGCCAGGAAGGGCTGCAGGAGGGCTCCAGGGCATGTCCAGCCTGTCTCACACAGTCCCAATCAGGGGGACTCCAGCAGCAAGCTAACTGACTGGTTGGAGCGTGGCCCCCTGGTGGTCAGTATGTATCTTAGTGATTGCTCTAACAGTCGAACAGTTGGACACTTAGCTTTTTAGGCTTTTATACACACACACAAATACACACACACACACACACACACACTGACACACTGAGTGGCCAAATTATTATGATCTCTGAACGCATAATAATCTGGCCACTCAGTATGTGTATGTGTGTGTATGCATATATGTGGATATATGTATATATGTGTGTACATATATGTATGTGTACATGTGTATATGCACATATATTTATATATGTATATATGTGAGCATATGTCCCAATCAGGCAAACCCCAGGAGCAAGCTAACCTACTCGTTGGAGTGTCTGCCCCCTGGTGGTCAGTGTGTATCATAGTGACTGGTCTAACAGTCAAACAGTTGGACACAGCATTTTAGGTTTTATACACACACACACACACACACACACACACAGACACAATGAGTGGCCAGATTATTATCTCTGAATGCATAATAATCTGGCCACTCAATATATCTATATGCACATACATGTGTGTATATGTATATGTACATATATGTATACATGTAGATATGTATATGTCTCAATCAGGTGGACCACAGCAGCAAGCTAACCTACCAGTTGGAGTGTCTGCCCCCTGGTGGTCAGTGTGTATCATAGTGACTGGTCTAACAGTTAAACAGTTGGACACTTAGCATTTTAGGCTTATATATATATATACACACACACACACACACACACACACACACACTCACACACTCTAAAGGCCTGGTGCATGAAATTCGTGCACAAGAAGTGGGGGATGTCCCTCAGCCCAGCCTGCACTCTCTCCAATCTGGGACCCCTTGAGGAATGTCTGACTGCCTGGTGGGATCTGGCCTAAACAGGCAGGCGGACATCCTTATCACAATCCAGGACTGCTGGCTCCAAACTGCTCACCTGCTTGCCTCCCTGATTGCCCCTAACCGCTTCTGCCTACCAGCCTGATTACCCCCTAACCACTACCCTGCCAGGCTAATTGATGTCTAACTGTTCCCCTGCCAGCTTGTTTGTCCCAACTTTCCTCTTCTGCCAGCCTGGTCACCCCCAACTGCCCTCTCTTGCAGGCCTGGTCCCTCCTAACTTTCCTCCCCTGCTGGCCTGATTGCCCACAGCTGCCCTCCCTTGCAGGCCTGGAACCTTCCAATGGCCCTCCCCTGCTGACCATCTTGTGGTGGCCATCTTGTGTCCACATGGGGGCAGGATCTTTGACCACATGGGGGCAGTGATCTTGTGTGTTGGAGTGATGGCCAATCTGCAAATTACTCTTTTTTAAAATAGGATAGAGGCCTGATACATGGGTGGGGGCCAGCTGGTTTGCCCTGAAGAGTGTCCTGGATCAGGCTGGGGGTTCCCTTGGGGTGTGGGGCAACCTGGGTGAGGGGCCTTTGGTGGTTTGCAGGTTGGCCATGCCCCCCAGTGACCCAAGCAGAGGCCCTGGGATTTGGGATTAATTTATATTCTACAATTGAAACTTTGTAGCCTGGAGTGGAGCCAAGCCTTCTGCTCACTCCGTGGCGACAGCCATTTCTGTTTGGGTTTATTTAAATTCTATAATTGAAACTTTGTAGCCTAGAGTGGAGGCCTAGGCACTAGGGCTGCAGAAGTTTGCTTCCTCCATCAACTGGGCAACCCTAGCCTCTGCTCTCTCTCCAGCTCCATGGCTGCCACCATTTCTGTTGAGATATAGCTTCTATAATTGAAACTTTGTAGCATTGAGTAGAGGCCAAGGCCGGCAAGGGCAGGTAGAAAGCTTGGCTTCCTCTGTTGCCAGGGAAACCCAAGCCTTTCTCCTGCTCTCAGTGGCCACAGCCATCTTGGTTGGGGTTTATTTGCTCCTGATTGGCTTGTGGGCATGGCTTTTGGGCGTGGCTTGATCATAGATATGGTCAGTTTGCATATTCTTTTATTAGATAGGATACACACACACACACACACACACACACACACACACATATACACTCAGTGGCCAGATTATTATAGTCTCTGAATGCATTATAATCTGGCCATTCAGTATATGTATTTATATGTATATATGTGTATGCGTGTGTGTATATACATGTGTATGTGTACACGTGCATGTGTATATATACATATATGTGAGTATATATGCATATATGTGTGTATATGTGTGTATGCACGCACGCACACACATACACACACACAAACACACACACACACACACACACACACACACACACACACACACGATGCCCAGTGCATGAATTTGTGCATGGGTGGGATCTGGCCAGCCTGGCCATGGGTTGGGGACATGGGCAGTTGGCTGGCCTGCCTGCTGGTCAGACTTCTGGTCGAGGGGAAAATTTGCATATTAGCCTTTAATTACATAGGATATACACTGAGTGGCCAGATTGTTATGTGTTCAGAGATCATAATAATCTGGCCACTCAGTGTGTATGTGTGTGTGTGTGTCTGTATTCTTTATCCAGTTGCCTATTGATATAGGCGCTTAGGTTGTTTTTGTATCTTGACTAGCATTGTCCTTTATTTTATAACCCCATATTATTTTCATCACTTTAAAAGAAACCTGAGATTCTGAGTGACCAAGTGGTTTTTCCAAGGTATAAAATACTTCGTTTGTACAAATAAGCCAGGTTATTTTTCTCCTAGTACTAAGCTTTTTGAACGAGACCAGAGAAGGCAAGTAGGTAACCATTTTCTGGTAAAGGGAGAAACATTCTGGTTTGCCTGGCATCTTGGAATGTGGGACTTTCAGTGACAAAAACAGGAGGTTCTCAGGCAAACTGGAACCAGTTGGTTATCTTTCGTTCCTTTTTCTGATTCCCATAATAAAGATAGATGGGCCATCCTGGCACTCTTTTCTGCTGAGCCTGCATATAGTCTCAGAATCTTTCTGGACACTGTGCTCCAGGAAGGTGCTGCCAATTGGTGGGAGCATGGTGTGTGTGTGGGGGTTGAGGAAGTTCGGTGGGGAGGTTGAGAGAAGTTATTTTTCATCTCTACCCTATAGCATGCTGTTATGCTGAAATCTGTTATATGCCAAGTAGCCAGGGTGTATGTAATATGCTGGCTCATATAAAATATTTTGCATATAAAATAGCCAGGGTGCTAAGTGAGGGCTTTTAGAGACTCTGGCTCTGTTTATCAGACTCTGCAATAAGCTGACATTTAGTGATTTTTTTTCTTCCCTTTAGTCTAATATCTTTCATTTGCGATCTAAATCCATTCTCCCCTATTCCCAGATGCATTAAACCTGGGCTAGTCTTGTTCTTGTATCTTATTTTAGCTTGAGCTAAAGGACATGCCTTAAACAAGTGATTTACTCACTTAATATCGAAAAAAGTGCTTCTACCAATTTGAAAACAGACTCCGCTTATTGAAGCTTCTTTTGTAGAGTAGAAATATGTTACTTCTCCCCTTTTTCAACATGAAATTTTAATTACACCATTGATCAAAATCAATATTAAAATGGATAGGACTCAAAACAATGAAACCCTTCAAGTCTCAGGTTACATGTCATCTTAGAGAGCATTTTCCGATACCCTGCACTAAAAATCAGCCCTGATCCTCCACGCCTATACAGTTTGTCATTAAGCTTCTAAAATAGAACACACATAAAAAAGAATACAGCCTTTTCATGAGGGTGGCTCAGAAAGCGAAGAAGAAAGCAAAGCCTGTGCCCCTGCCAAAGCAAAGGCTTTAAAGGCAAAGGAAGCAGTGCTGAAAGGTATCCACAGCCAAAGGAGGTCCACGGGTCACCCACCTTCCAATGGCCAAAGACACGGAGGCTCCGAACGCAGCCTAAATACCTTCGGGAGAAAGAAGCATCCCTAAGAGAAACAAGCTTGACCACTATGAAAAAGATAGAAGTCATGAAGAATCTAGAAGTCAACCATACACTTGTGTTCATTGTGGATGTCAAGGCCATTGAGCAGCAGATCAAACAGGCTGTGCAGAAGCTTTATAACATTGACAGGGCCAAGGTGAACACCATGATCAGGCCTGGAGAAGAGAAGGCATGTGTTCTACTGGCTCCGGGCTATGATGCTCTGGATGTTGCCAACAAAATTGGGATAATCTGAACAGAGTCCAGCTGGCTAATTCTAAAAATATACATTTTCACTGGAAATAAAAAAGCACATAAACCATAAATACATAACTATGAATTTCACAAAGCAGTCACAGTCTTAACGGATACACACACACACACACACACACACACACACACACACACACACTAAAGGCCCTGTGCACAAATTCATGCATTGGTGGGGCCCCTCAGGGTGGCCTGTGGAGACTGGGCCCAGCTCACGCCCTCAGCCTTGAAGCTTCACCTGGCTCCCCGACTGGCACTCTGCTGTGGCCTGGTGCTACCCCTTCACCTGCTCTACCATCCTGCCTGCGGGGCGATTGATTGGGGTTGGGACCCCCCAACTCGGCTCCGTCAGTGCCTGGGAGCCAGGCGGCGACCCCGCCTCCTGCTGCTGCCACTGGTCACTGTCTGCAGGGCAATCCGTGGGGCGATGCCTTCCCCCTCCCCCCCAATGGTGCCTGCCTTGACCTGGAACCACCGGCTGCATCGCACATCATAGCAAATGGTTTAACACTTAGTCAAGTTACCACCTGAGAGGACAATTTGCATATTAGACTTTTATTATATAGGATTTGTATTGATGTCAGAGAGGAATGGGGGGGGGGAGAGAGAGAGCGAAAGAGAGAGAAAGTAACATAGAAACATCAATGATGAAGAGAATCATGATCCGCTGCCAGCTTCTTCCTGCGTGCCCTTTACTGGAGATTGAGCCTGAATCCTAGGCATGTGTCCTGACCAAGAACCAAACCCTGAGCTTCTGGTTCATAGATCAACCCTCAACCACTGAGCCACAGAGGCTTGGCGTGATCACACTCTTGTAATCACTACCCAGATTAAGAAATAGAATATTATCAGCACCCTGGAAGTCCTCTTCATGCTATGTCTGAGCCACTGCCCTCCTCCTCAAATTAACTACTTTCCTGACTTTATCACTGGTTTACCTATTTTTGAGCTTTATATAAATGGAATCTGTTGTGTCTAGCTTCTTTCATTTATCATTATGATTGTCACAGTCTTTTAGGTTGTTGTACATAGCAATTGTTCATTTTTCCCCTCATTACCTTATAATAGCTCTTATTATGCCATAATACTTTTATGCACTCTACTGTTGATAGCCACTTGTGTAAGTTCTAGTTTTGGCCCAGACTATGATATGAAAATCATGACTATAAGATGATCTTCTCCACATGCGTGATGACAGAAAGGTATCACATCGCTCTGTTGTTTTTTTTTTTTCTCTCGCAATTGCTCATGGTGATTTATTCAGCTTCAAGTATCTTCTAAGTTTTTCCAAAGGAAAATTCAGCACCATCAGGTAGTTTGGCCTTGACTTTCAGACAAGAGAACACTTTAGGGCCATGTTCCACTTTGGTGATATAGCTCATTCACTGTTTAACAATGGTGAGATGATTGTCATTTGTGAGACCTGTCCTAACTACACAATGGTTTCTGATTAGGATAAGACTGAAATTGTTGCTGATTAATGTAACACACTGTGGTTGGCCTTTAGTGCCCCACATCGCCTTAGAAGAAGGTGGCACCTATAAAAATCAATAATGCATGAATCGAGAAAGCTCTGAGGTAGCATTTCTGTTAAGTCCAGATGGAAGGACAGAATCAAAGTTTCTCATTCGCCAAGTTTTTCGTTTTATTCATATCAAAGCATTTATATGGAGCATGCATATTGTGGGTTAGCCAAGAGAAATATGTCATTATTTTCACCTGCAAGTAGCTTATAATATTTTTGGTTGAGAGAAGGCATTTAAACAAATACAATTAAAAGGCAATGCAGCCCTAGCCAGCTTGGCTCAGTGGCGAAGGGTTCCAGCTTCCATTCCGGTCAAGGGCACGTGCCTTGGTTGCAGGCTCCTTCCCTTGCCACAGGTTGGGGTGCCTAGTTGCCTCCCTATGCCTCCCCCATCCATGTGCGCACTCTCTCCTCGTCTCTCTTTCTTCCACTCTCTCTGAAAATCAATGGAAAAACATCTTCAGGTGAGGATTAAAAACAACAACAGAAATGCAAGGTAAAGCAATAGGTGGGTAGGTTGCAAAGTATGTTATACCAATAGGAAATGTATCAGATTTAAAACAGAAAAAAGGAAATGTGTAATCATTAAGGAGGATTGGACTTAAGTCCTGATTTTATGTGACAGTGAAATAGAATAAGTAAATAAGGAAAAAGACCACTCACTGTTAGAGCTATTTCTATCTTCCCACTTTTAGGCAAGGGCTGAGTGCTTAGTAGGAAATCTAAGAATTTTTAAATTGACATCTTGAGTAATTCCTAATGTATATTGTATTCATTACCCCTGAAGGTGCCAGAACATCAACAGCCTCTTTCTAATGGTGGTATCTCATTTGGCATTCATAAAGTGATTTTTATTTACAACTGGGCTATTAATTATCTTCATTGGTGACAGCCTCTGAGCCATTCATTTGCAGTCTCTGCATTCCAGTATTTTCCTGCTGTCTCTCTTTGTGAGTGCACTTCTCTCTCTGCAGTGATCTATGGTGCTCAAGAAAAGATTTAAAAATTGACAGACTGAAAGATACTAGCACCCAGGAGAGTTTATCAAACCTCCAGCCAGTGAACTTGGTTCAGCCAATGCCTTTAAAAGAATGAATGTCTGAAAAGCTGCAGGGCACTGTATCGAGTTAGCACTGAAAAATGAGACAGATTTTGAACTGTGTGAAATGGACATT
Source organism: Antrozous pallidus (assembly GCA_027563665.1). NCBI lineage: Eukaryota > Metazoa > Chordata > Mammalia > Chiroptera > Vespertilionidae > Antrozous > Antrozous pallidus. The sequence continues at coordinate 26,132,410 of CM050526.1, read as the reverse complement.
CTGTTCTGTAGTGGAAAGTGAGTGTGAAAGAGGAAGAGTGTTGGCCGGTGGAAGAATGGAGCAAATACGAATGGGGACAGATTGATGTAAGGGGCAAGTTTTCCAGGGACCCTTGGAGTCTGGTTTTGGAAGGGTCAGGGCACGGGAGCAGGATTCTCCCAGATGAAAACAGGAAGTTCTTTTCCTATTCTAAGGAAAATTAACAAAAAACACCAAAGCTTTAAACAAAACAGGAAATCCCCTGGATTGTTTGGATACTCACTCGTCTGCAGACACAGGGGCTGACTTACTGCAGGGGGAGTGTTGGGTCCTGCATGAGCTGAGTCATTAACGCTCAGAGCTGATAGCACGTCAGGAAGGTACCAGGTGGCAGTTCCAGCTCAGGGTCCTTCGTGGGCTTCATGAAGGGATCTTGGGGAGGATCAACTTCAGCTGCTACGTCGTTTCTTCCTTTTGTGGAAACAGCGCTAAAATAAATGAAACGCTTTGGCCAAGGTCGTGCTGCAAGGACCATAGCTCAGGTCTCTCAGCTTAGTGCTCTTTGCATGACACTCTTCTTCCTCCTTGGTAGTATGGTCACTTTCAGTGTCCAGGTGCTTTCTGGTTCATTCTCTCTCAGTCCTCACTCAAGGACATGCTCATTGATTTGGGAGGGAGGGAGAGAGGGGCCGGAGGGAGAGAAGGAGAGAGGGAGAGAGATCAGAGAGAAACAACTAAAGAGAGAGAGAGAGAGATCAGAGAGAAACAACTAATTACCTTCCTGTACCCATCCCTATTGGGGATCAAACTTAGAACCTAGGTAGGTCTGTGCCCTGACCAGGAACAAACCTGCAGCCTTTTTGGTGTACAGGACAACACGGAAACCAACTGAGACACACCTGCCAGGGCTTTCTGGTTTTCTTCACAGTCCAATGTGGGATTTGTCAGTGCTGTTTTCAGAGTATTGCTTTTGGTTCACATTGTTCAAATTGGGTTTCATCCTAATAAAAAGGAAAATGGATTTTAATGTACTCTTTCGGTATCATATTCATGAAGAAATTTAGATGAAAACATTTAGCTCTTGATGGATGGATCTATTGATATAAATTTATGTATCTTGTAAGTTAAATACATATATATGGAGTAGAGAGTATTAACATTTCACTGACTGTTTCAGGATCTTAATTTGTTTAACTGCAAAATTGTAATACATAACAATGCTGTATGGTTTGTTTTCTTAAAATGTGTTTTTATTAGAGAGAGAGAGAGAGAGAGAGAGAGAGAGAGAGAGAGAGAGAGAGGCAGGCATCGATGGAAGGGAAACATCAATCAGTTGCCTCCTCACTCCCCATACTGGGGATTGAGCCCACAACCAGGGCATGTACCCTGACCAGGAATTGAACTGGCAAACTCTTGGTGCATAGGATGACACGCAACCACTGAGCCACACCGGCTGGGCTGTGTCTACCTTCTTAGGATAGTCATTCTCTCGTGGTTCCAGCATAGCTGTGTGGCAGGGCTGCGGTTCATAGAGTGAAGAGCCGGTGGACAAGCTACAAAAGGAGAGGCAATAAGACCTTATTGCCACGCCAAACAGGGCTGCCATGTGGTTTAAAATAATTGGGGACTGGGGAAGTTTGTATTGTCTGTAACATGTTATGCAAAGACATTAATATTATTACTTAACTACCTGCAGCTTTACTGCCTCATGTTGGTGATTAAAGCACATCACATATAACTCCAGCTCCATAGGAAGTGTCAAGGGTCCTTTTTAAAGCTCCTTAATTCTGATCATAGATCACCTTCCTTGTTGAAGTTGTAGTCACATGTGAACTGTAATCCATAAAAGCTGTGACTCTGGAAATCTCTATGTCAGGGGAGTGTCATTTATATTAAAAAAATCACCAATTAGGAGAGGTCACAAGGAAATGGAGGCACATTAAACAATGGAAGGCTTGGTATTCAGAGCGTTAAAATAAACAAAAGTTTATTCTGAATGCTCAGGTTGAAGCAGAATTTTTGTGACTCTCCCCCATGCTCTGTGTCTATACTGATGTTAACAGATGTCCCACCTTCCAAAACAGAGACGCAGGCTTGGCAGCTTCTTCGCTCCTAAATTTAATTGTCCTGCAAATGTGATAATGGAGCCACCTTTCCAACTTTTAATTGAATCCGCTTTTGGCACAGGCAACCTTCCTTTTCCACCATATGGGTAATGGTGGTGTAAGGTGCTGCCTCCTGCCCTTCCTGTAATTTAGTGAACTCTTGATTATCGGCAGAGGCACCGGCTGTGTAGTGGATCATTTATGGCTCTTATAATCCCCGCCAGCGATCCCTGCACCTAACATGTAGCTAGGCTGCCTCTCCACTTCGTCACATGGTTTGGTCTTGGGAACTGTAAACTTATCTTAATATTTACTTGGCAGAGCACCAACTATTGATCTATTGTCTACTAACCATTCCTTGCCATTGGAAGATCCATTGCAAATGTAATAGTCACATGATCTTAGAGGTCATCTTTGTCTTATGATATGCAAAATATAGAACAACTCAAATGGTCCAGATGCCAATCCTGTGGCTACAGAGGTATTGCAGGTAGATAAACTGAGTTTGAGGAATGCTGAGTGACTTATCTAGTGCCATCATATAGGTATGGAGTGTGACTTTAGCCTTATGTCCCTAATGTTAGGGCTCTAGCTTCTATATGACTTTTCCCCAAGAGGACATGGGGGTTATTAGGTGACCTCTATTTTGATTCTGTATACTATAGTTTCCCTTTATTAGTACAAATAATGGGGAGTTTGAGCTTGAATAAACAAGGGAAGAGATAGGGTGCATAGGTAAAGCCATATCCACTAACTCCTCCTAAACATTTCTCTGTCTTCTTATTTAAAAATATATATATTTTAATGATTTCAGAGAGAAAGAGAGAGACAGAAATATCAGCGATGAGAGAGAACCATTGATCAGCTGCCTCCTGCATGCCCCATTTAGATGGATGTGAAGATCTACAATTCCATTTCCTATTCTGTGTCCTATTCTGTGTCCTGACCAGGAATTGAACCATGACCTCCTGGTTCATAGGTCCATTCTCAACCACTGAATCACACTGCCATCTTCTCATGGTTCCAGGCATAGCTGTGTGGCTGTGGTTCTTGGAGTAAAGAGCAGGTGGACAAGGTATAAAAGGGGAAGCAATAAGATCTTGTTGTACAACTTGTTCCCGAAGGCATTAAAACAGTTGTCATGGACACATAAAATTTCAGTCCAACATCATATATATATATATTGAGTGCCTACTAAAGTACTTGATGACACTTGGTTAGGTTTGGGGAATTAAAGAAAAGACTAAAATACATTGTTTTTAAGGTACTTACTGGTTAGAGAAAAAGAAAGACATAAATGATTATGACATCTAGTAAATATAAAATTAAAGGTGAATTTGAAGTGTTGTGGGAACCTAGAGGAGAGGAAAAACTAATTCAGTATGGCAGTAAATTTCAACCCTTCCAGGTTTAGTTTGGGCACATATGGGAGAGACAAGTTCTCTCGTAATCAAGAACTTAAGCATCTCTCTAGAGTCAGATGAAGCCATCATTCCAAATTAAAGCTGAGTGTATAGAAATCCTTAATCTTGTAAGACCATAGCCAAAGCCTTCATTATCAACTGTTTGTGGCCACATTTGGAAGGAGTCTTTTTGCTCACAGTGTATGTAGTCAGCATAAAAGCATGCGGCTGAATAAAGCAGAGCAATAGCTCTCAGCTGCAAAGTAGCACAGACCATTGGGGGATGCAAATGGACAGAGCCAAAGGCCCTCTATTTGAAAAGCTGCTTGGGTTGCAGCAACTGCCCTGGATGCTTCCGAGGCATGTTGATCTAGTGAAGGTCCAGGCATTGGCTGGTTCCAGGGAGAGCTCTGAACAATAATGACGGTCTGGGCTGGGGTGAGGGGTGGAGGGGTGAAGCCACTTTCCGAAATGCCACATGCCGCTTCCATGCAGGGCAAGGAGGTGGCCTCTTCGATTTGGGAAGCACTCACATTCAGGCTGCAAGGTCTCTGGGCAGCAGAAGGGTTTCTGGAACCTGCCCTGCCTCCTCTTTCTTCTGCCAAAATAGGAGTGTTTACCCAGATGCAAAAGATGAAAAATCATGACATTAAAAAAGATTGGAGTGCTTAAAAAATATGGGTTTAATTAAGCATGCCTACCGTTTGGGGATGGAAGGATTCAGATTTGGAGAGGCACACGGAAGATGTAGCATCTGTCTTTTCACTACCTCCATCATCATGGTGCTACTGTGGCTCACTCCTTGGCCATTCTCCTTGCCAAGCAGATGGAAATGATCCTTTATTTTTAGTTTTACATTTTTACTAAACTTATTGGGTGACATTGATTAAGGATCATTTATGTTTTTTAGGCTTTAATAAATTTGTTATTCATGTTTTTTTTACAGTTTTTATTGAATTTATTGTGATGACATTGGTTCATAAAATTATATAGGTTTCAGGTGTATGATTCTATAATATATCATCTGTATATTGCATTGTGATCACCATTTATGTTTCTACTAAATGTTAGCTGATTAACCACACACTTCCTCTGGTACACAAAAGAAGTGCTGTGTGTGTGTGTGAGGGGAGTGGGGTGTGTGTTTATATGTGTGGGCTGCAGAGCATAGCAGAATTACTGGACATTGTGGTAATTTAGATGGATGTGAAGATCTACAATTCCATTTCCTATTCTGTTGTTTTTTTCTCTATAAGTAGCTCTTATGGTGGTAGTGGCCACACTATGAAGTACATTGGCTATGTGATTGTCTGAAAAAGGAATGGCTCTGGGACAGAGAGAAGTGAATTTGAATTCCACCCTTATTGCTTAGTAGGTAGTCAAAATGGCCCGCTCCCCTGTAAATGCAGACCATTAGTTCTCATTTTGCAGAATCATAATCCCTTCAGGGTTTGGAAACATGCACATATGTGGTTAGGGATGGGTATGCTCATGTTCTCTGCATTCTTTTTAAATCCTCACATGAGGATGTGTTTTTTTTATTGACAGTTTTTGTTTGTTGTTTTTTGTTGAAACAGAGAGAGAGAGAGAAAGAGAGAGAGAGAGGGAGGGAGGGAGGGAGAGGGAAACATCAGATATGAGAGAAAACATCAAATGGTTGTCTCCTGTATGTGCTCTGACCAGGTATCGAACCTGCAACCTAGATATGTGTCTAGACTGGGAATGGAACCTACAACCATTTTGTGTACAGGATAACAACCAACTGAGCCACCTGGCCAGGACCTTTGCCTGGCATTCTTATCACGCCTCATGACTGGCTCTGTAGCTGTCCCCCCATCACAAAGCATGGCACCCTGAGTTAGCTGTCATTCGTGATGGCAGGAACTAAAAGCACTCTGGGTTTGCATCAGCAGAACATGGGTTGGAAGTTGGGCTTGGTGGGATGCAAATGGCGCTCCAATCTGCCTTGCTTCATAACATGACCTGAAAGAAGCACAGTTTGTTCCGAGAACCTTCCATGTCCTTCATCAGACCTTGCCTTGTAGCTTCAGGATTTATTTTCTATCTTTATAGTATTTTGAAACCAGTCCCTTTGGTCAGCAGGAAGACAGATGCCAAGCAATTCCCTTTCAAATCTAATTCTCCTCTGTCTTTGACTTAAGTCTCCTTGCACTAAATTCTCCCCCAACTTTAACTTCATACCATAAAATTGTATGGAGGGATAGACATGTGTCACCAGCCTGTCTGTTCCACAAACAGCTCAGCTTTGAACCTCATGTTTAAATCTCTGCAGCCTAAAAAAACAGCAAAGAAAACAGCCAGACTCTCTAGTTACTGGAAGATTTCACAAGTTAGTATAACTTGTGATAATTCAGAAAGTAGTGTGATACTTATCAGCTCCATTCCAATGACAAGTGAATGTAATGCACTTGGTCATTGAAAACTGAGCTTTAGTAAATATATTCAGGATTCATCTGAGTTATAAGAACAGAGCAACAGAGGAAGAACCAAGATGGTGGCATAGGTAAACACCTATCCTGCTGCCCCACACAACAATTTCAAAACTACAACTAAACAACAGAACAGACATGATCCAGAATCACCGGAAAGCTGGCTGAGTAGAAATTCCACAAATAAAAGTAAAGATAGGATACTGTGACTTAGGAGCTGTGGAGGGCAGAGTTGCAGATATGTGTGGAGTCAGAGGTGTGGAGCCGTGTGCATGAGTGGATAGGATGGTGGCTGGATACCCAGCTGGTTTTCCCGAACAAGAAGGGAGACAAAGGTGTCCCACTGCACTGATTCCCCAGTTCCGGGCAAGGTTCGGGAAACCCACACTCATACAGGGTTAAACTGGACAGTAAGGAGGAAGCACGCTGAAACTCGGGCGCTGCAGAAGTCTGCAAGCTTGCAGAGAGGGTGCGTAAATTGGGAACTGCAGAAGTGCACGAGCATGCAGAGAAGACTCATGATTTGCTATCTCGTTTGGGAGGAAAAAAAAAAGAAGGGAAACCACCGGACTGCATTGTTTACAACCCTGCGTGAGACTTTGGGTGTGCAGACTTATTTGAGGAGAGGCTGAATTGTCTGGCAGCAGGTAGAGCTCAGTGGCAGCTTTCTCTCAGAGGTGTGTGCAGCCATTACCGCCAGGCACAGAGACCCAGGTTCCCCATAGGGTGGAGCTGACAGGAAATCAAGGCTGCCTGCTCAGCCCTGAGATTCCACCCACCCAACCTGAGCAGAATGGCTCTCACAGTGTAAACACAGCTGATCCTCACAGCCAATTGTCCTGGAGGTCAAACCCTCCTAATTCTACCAACAATAATCTAGGCTTACTAAAACAAGACTGTGCAAAGCATAAAGGGCTACATCAAGAATATTCACCTCAGGTAACTGGGGAAGCTGAGCCATTGTTTCCTAGAGGACATCTACCACACAAAGCTAATCGACCAACTCAGGAAAGCAGCCAAAATGTAGAGACATGGAAAGAAATCACATTTGAAAGAAATGGAGGAAAAAATGACTGGAAATAAGAGTTTAAGACCACAGTTATAAGGTTTTTCAAGAGGCTCCTAGAAAAGGCTAATGAACTTAATCAGACCTTCCAGGATATGAATGAGACCTTTGAGGATATGAACGAGACCATCGAGGATATGAAAAAGGACCAACAAGAAATTAAGCATACACTGACTGAAATAAAAAAAAAATTATACAAAGACCTAAAAGCAATCTAGAGGACCGCAAGAATCAAGTCAAAGATTTGAAATACAAAGAAGCAAAATCCACTCAGCCAGAAATATAAGAAGCAAAAAGATCCAAAAAATTGAAGATAGTGTAAAGAGCCTTTGGGACAACCTCAAGAATACTAACATCTGAATTATAGGGGTGCCAGAAAAAGAGAGAGAGCAAGATAATCAAAACCTATTTGAAGAAATAGTGACCGAAAACTTCCCCCACCTGGTGAAAGAAATTGACTTAAAAGTCCAGGAAGCACACACAACCCCAAACTATAGGAAACGAAAGAGGACCACACCAAGACACAGCATAATTAAAATGCCAAGAGAGAATATTAAAAGCAGCAAGAGAAAAACAGTTACCTACAAGGGAGCACCCATAAGATTGTCAGCTGATTTCTCAACAGAAACAATGCAGGCCAGACGGGAGTGGCAAGAAATATTCAAAGTGATGAATAGTAATCTACAACCAAGATTACTGTACCCAGCAAAGCTATCATTCAGAATTGAAGGTCAGTTAAAGTGCTTCGCAGATAAGAAAAAGCTAAAGGAGTTCATCACCACCAAACCAGTATTATATGAAATGCTGAAAGGTATTCTTTAAAAAGAGGAAGAAGAAAAAGGTAAAAATAAAAATTATGAACAGCAAATACACATCAATCAACAAATGAATCTAAAAATCAAATGAATTAAAAATCTGATGAACAGGATAAAGTGGTGAATATAACAGAATCATGGGCATAGAGAGGGAATGGACTGACAGTCCTTGGGGAGAAAAGGGGAGTGGGAGGTACAGCAAAAGGCTGGATATAAATCATACACCTATGGAAGAGGACAGTGTGGGGGAGTTAAGGGCAGAGGGTGGGATGGGTATTGGGTGGAGGGGAGCTATAGGGGGGAAAAAGGGGAACATTGTAATTAATAAACTGAACAATAAAGGTTAAAATATTTAAAAAAAACAGAACAACAGAATTATATTCTGTTACATAATAGTACTTGGACTTATATAGTGCCTTTAAAAATACTTCTAAAACCATCTCACTTTTAAAAGCAATTTTAAAAATATTCACTCAAATATATCCTGGTAGGCATACTACTAACCCTATCTTCATTGTGTTTTGCAAGAAATAATAACAATAACTAACAATAATGAGTATTATATATAATATTTATTAGAACATTTACTGAGATCAAGCATAGTGCTCAGCAATTTACATATGTTAACACATTTAATCCTTTTTACAACCCTATGAGGTGAATACAGTTACTGTGAAAATTTTATAGAAGAGGAACCTGAGGGTCAGAGAGGGTAAATAGTTTGCCTACTTATTTTTTATTTGAAATTATTTTAATTACAAGAAATAGAAAGCAAACCATGGCTACTAAGACCAGACATAAAAATCAAACCCACAGATAATTATTGGAAGGATCTGTGGGTATCTCACAGGATTAGAAGGAGAGTTGAGCTTGCCTGTGGAGGAGCAAGGGGAAAAACAGTTCTGAGTGTCTCAGAAGCAGGCGGTCGTAGTCTTTCATCTGGAGCAGTGGTATCATTGCTACTTCATTCCAAAGACTTTTGCTCTGTATCTCAATTAAAATTTTCCAAATTCTCAGAAGAAAGGATTGGATTGGCGCATTTTGGATTAAATCTAAACCTGTGAATCTTTCAGCTATTGTAAGGAGACTGAACCATGTACTACAACATGAAAAATAATACTATCATCTCTTTTAAAAATAAGATAATGGCCGAACTGGTTTGGCTCAGTGGATAGAGCGTCGGCCTGTGGACTGAAGGGTCCCAGGTTCGATTCCGGTCAAGGGCATGTACCTTGGCTGCAGGTACATCCCCAGTTGGAGGTGTGCAAGAGGCAGCTGATCGATGTTTCTCTCCCATCGATGTTTCTGACTTTCTATCCCTCTCCCGTCTTCTCTGCGAAAAATCAATAAAATATATTAAAAAATAAGATAATGATTCCATGAAAATGAACTTTTCCAATATTGTATAGTTAATAATAGCATAGACAGATGTTTAATCTAATTCTGATGGAATTGTTTTGAAAAATATTATGTGTAGAGTACTAGGCCTTGTTTTTACATTTATGTGTCTTCTTTGTTTGTGTAATGTTATTTAGTTAATTTTAATCAAGTTGTTTTTTAAAATTCCGGTCTGTCCCAAGAGGACAGTGTCCTCAGGGAATGCATATGATTGGCCTTGGGATTTAAAATGATATTAAAGAGGCAAACTCTCTTGGAAATTTTTCTTTCTGATAGCTCTTCTCTTCTCACTTGTAGGCTTTTGACTTTGGTTTAAGACCATACCCCATGAACTCATCCATGTTTTGAAAATTCCAAACTCTCAAGTTTCTGCTCACAAAATGGTGAAGGAAGAGTCAGAAGAACATTTCACAATAAGCATAAAAGAGGACAACACCGGGTATAAAAATACCTACTGATGGTGCAGGTCAGTTAGAAGTAATGGGGTGGCTTCCTTTATCCCATTTGGACACCAGATTTTGGACAGTCAGTTGCTTTTGATTCAGGTCAGTTAATTTTCTTAGATCCTTTTGAAAATTAAAAAAAATGTATAGACAGCAAAACAATTTAGCTGACAATAAAACTGTTCATTTTAGAAGCATTACTGTCTACATATAAAACAAATTGAATTCCATTCTGTCTCTAAGTGTAAGAGCTTCTTTTTTATTGCTGTATAGTATTTCATGGCTTAACTGTACCATAGCTTTTTTTATCCACTCATCTACTGATGGCCACTTGGGTTAGAGAGTATCATGCTAAGTGAAATAGGCCAGTCAGAGAAAGACAAGTATCACATGATCTCACTCATAATCACAATCTAATTAACAAAATAAACTGATGAATTCAGTGGATTCAGAGTCATGGAAGCACGGAACAGAGTGTGGAATCTTGGCAGGAAAGAAGAGGAGGGTAGGTAGGTAGAAGGTAATCAACTGAGTAATTGTATGCATATATGCATAATCCATGGACACAGACAACAGGATAGTGAAGGCAGGGGGCAGGGGCTGGCAGGAGGAGGCCAATGGGGGAAATAAGAGGGACATATATAATACTTTTCAACAATAAAGTTTTTTTTTTAAAAAGAACAAAACAAATTGAATTCCATACAATAGGGTTTTTTTTGTGTTTATTTTATATGTATAATTACTGTATAATTCTAAAGCTAACTTATAATTCTCTCCACTAAGGAAAAGTTAAAATGCTTGTGGTACCCCTATTTGGCTCCTCTTTCACTGCTCTTTGTCAGGGATGGATTTCTCCTTCTCTCAGACAGCTCTCATCCCACACAGTATATGCTAGGATGGTCCCTCTTACTGTTAGAGACTATTAGACTATGTAAAACTCAGTCTCTCAGCTGATGATAGTTCAGATTTTACTGTTGCTGCAGAGTCCTTGTATTTGTCTACATGTCTGGGGACTAGTAGGAAGGTCTGACATAGCATTCCCTTGTGTAATGCTTCAGTTTTCTGCTTCATCTGTTTGATCTGTAGGACTGAATGCAACCATTTGTAAGAGTGGGATATCTTGAGAAAAGTGTCCCTTCTGCAGAAATAATTGGACTCTGACATCTAACAGAACTTTTGCCTTTTAACCCCTTGGTCCCCTTCTTTTCTCCCATCATTTCCCTCCCCCTCTACTGGCTGTTTGGCTAAGTGGAGTGGTGCTGTTGTAAGCATTTCAGGCTAACATCAGTGTAGACTACAAAGGCATATGTGACATAGTCTCAGACGTTGTTGTGGGAGGCAAGAAACTTACCAGAAGATGCTGAGGATGATATACCTCTCTGATGTCTGGCCCTATCCAAGGCAATCTGGCTCAGAGAATAGTAGGGTTATGTTCAAGAGATAACTTTCCCAGTACAGCAAAGGAAAGTTATCGGGGTCAACAATAACACATGAACACTTTACAATCTACAGAGCATTTCTATTGCTTTATCTCCTTATAGCCTCACAACACTGAAGTCCATGTTTATATGACCCCCCTTTCAGATGAGGCTCCAAATCAAATGTTTGCAGCCAGAGTTGTGTCTGAATCAAGGCCTTCCAGCTCTGAATCCCGTCCCTTTCCCTGATGCTCCACAGGATGCAGCAGAAGGGAGTGCCATTTCTGTGTCTTAGCAGAGACACACACCCAGCATTGCCTTTTGCTTGAGTGTGGTGAGAAACGAGTCCCTTAAAGAGGGACCAGTCAAGCAAGAAGGGGGTCTGTTTATAGGGAAGATACAAGGAAATTGGTTGTAAATGAAGGATCAAGAATAAAATGTAGATGAAATAATTAGAAATGGAGTAAAGAAGAGCTATTCTTTTTCTGTCATCTAGGAATCCATCCCACTTGTGTCTTCTCTAACAAATAGAGAAAATCAAACTGCATTCTTTTGCATGAAAATATTCTGTTCATTGGAAAATTTAAAAATCTATATTTTTGAAAGTATTTAAGTATTACACCTAGAGACAAACCTTTAAGTTGTTTAGAATAAATCAGCTAACAGAGGTTATAACTAGCAAAGGCAAAACAAAAAAGTGGAGGATTTTCTTGCTAAGAGAAACTCCAGCAATCATCGGAGTCCCTTCAGTATCAATGGGCCATATTTTAGGTGATAAACAAGGAGACTTGCTAAGGCCTTTTCTCCCGCTGAGATTTTTGGATCGATGAGTTCACTTTAAGAGAAACCTAACATCTGAGAAACAGCCAGGCTTATTTTCCCCCTGTGACAGCATTGTTGACACACAGCTGGAGACTGATTTATCATCACATTTAAGGAAAGCCTTGCACAAACGACAACACATATGGATATTAGGCAGTTCCCTTCCTCTGCATAAAACAAAGTGATAAATGATGTGTGAATTTTAAAGACATAATTTCTTCAATAAAAACTCTAAGACATGTGAGTTAAGACATCGGAGAATTGCTAGTGATTCCGGCATTTGAAGTTTACAAAGTGGTTCCTGGGAGAGGATTGAGAAAAGGTAGTTGACATCTATTAGTCTCTTATTTCAATGACAGTCTCCCATCCCCATTTCCATGCTCAGATTTCTGAAAGGCATTGTGATGTTCCTTTTGAAGACTGAGATGGGTTGGATTTATCACTAGTTTGCCATCCTCTGCATTTCTAATATCCAGTTTTTATTGATGACAATTAAATTAGGATGCTTTAAAGTAAACCAGACTCTTAATCCATAAATCCTTGAATTTTACCAGAGAAAGTTAAGCAGATCAAGAGAAACTCAAGGAATTTTCCAAGGTTTCATATGGTAGCTGTCGACTAGGCATCTGTGGTAACACAATTACCTTTATTTCACACATCTTTTTCTTTGAAGATTTCAGTTTGAAACTTGATTCCTTAGGATTCTAAGTAGCCAACCTAGTATCAAGGTCTGGACTAGGGATGGGTAAACTTTAGCCAATCAGCAAGCAAATTCAGCTCACTGCCTGCTTTTATAAATAAAGTTTTATTGGAACACAGCTATACTCATTGTCTGGCTGCTCTTTAAGCCACAATAATAGAGTTGAGTAGTTGTGTCAGTTGGAGCCAAAAATTCCTAAAATATTTACTGCCTGGCCCTGTACATAAGTAGTGTGCTGATCCCTGGTCTAGCCCGATTCAGGCTAGTATTATAGGGTTGTAAATATTTATTTATAGAGAGCTTAATTTTTCAATTAAATATTTATTATTTGAAAGCTCATCAGATCTGGTTATATAAAAAATGTGGAAAGCAGGTGAGCTAGGAGAAAAACTACTGGCAAATAATGTTCTATATTTAAAAGATGATTAACAGACATTTTTCAATCTGTGGGTTCTCTATTTTTAAAAAATTTTAAGTACTTTTAGCAGGAAGGTTAAAAGTCACTTTTTGGCTACTTGGTTTGTTTAGGAAACTCCCTCCTCCCTGCCAACTCTAGCAGAAGTCCCTCAAGTGTCTTTTTCAGTGACTCTGGGCTTTTGCTGCTCACCTCCTATTTCTTCAAACCCCCCCACCCCCCTTAACCACACTTTCAATGGGCATAATGTATGATGCTGACAGAAATATGCAGAGGACACAAGAAGTCCTTTTAGGAGAAGGAGCAGTAATTTCCACAATGATTTTCCTTGTTGCAGGAATAGAGATTCCAAAAGGAAATAACACTCTCTTTAGTGGAATTGTGTTGAGATCCTGCAAGTTTCCTCTGAACAGTCTGCTCATAAATCCTTTTAAGCATGCAGCCCTTTGCACAAGTCCCCACTAACTTAAATGTCACACAGAGCTAGGGAGGACGGGTAGGTGCATGGGATTATTTTATAAGGTTGGGAGAGGAAGAGGCACAGGAGTTGGCAGCTGTAATTGCTCTTCTCCCTGCTGCTCCTCTGGTCTGGAGAGCAGTAAAGCTCATACTCCCCTGGCCAGGCATGTTCAGTCCTGTCCTCATTTCTGATACCAAGCCCCAACTCTCTTACCCAGAGGGCATGGGAAATTCAGTGTGGTTTCTTTTGTATGGCTGAGATTCTTCCATTAAACAAGAAATGTCCACCTTTGGGGCACTTGGCCACAACATCTGTAGCAATAAAACAATTCAGCAGTGACTCAGTAACTTGTAAACTTCTGTCCCATATACCACAAGTCTCAATAATTGTGCAAGTCAGGCATTAAATTCTCCAAGTAGCTCCTCCCCCTTAACAGTGAAGGGGAAAATGAAAATCAGCATATTATCAAAGGATAATATGGACAATGTGCTGTCATTGAGATCTAATCCCTGATCTGCCTGGATCTCGCTACATGACCTGAGGGAGTCCTGTCATATCACTGAGTTTGTGAAATGCGAAATATAGGAGAGAGATTAGATTTTTAAAGTGCTTCTAGCATTTGTATTCATTGTATTCGAATTCTGTTAATCTCTGGAATAGGTTTGTGGAGAGATGAGGTCTTGGAAAATTTACCATCCTATGTCACCCTCCCATTGGCCCTAAATAAACCTATTTAGAACTTGCAGCAGGAAAGTACAAATCCTTGAATACCCTTGATAGGATAAATGGTCCTGTTGTGCTTCTTGACCAAAGGAGCATTTTTGGCAGGTACCCAGGTAGAATGGTGAGAAAAAGGAGGAAGTAACTGCTTTTTCTGCCAAATCAGCTGGAACAACCTTGGCCATTAGAGGAGATGTGCTACAAACAGATGCCCTTCACATGCCAAGGGCACCTCATCATTTTACATATTGCTTCATCTAGAACCCCGGGAAATAGAGAATGGGCTATGCACCTTTCTCCCTGGGCCTATAATTATATAATTTTATAGGTAACAGGGGCTCTGATTTTCTTGTCTACAATTGAAACTTTGATAAGCACACATTTTTATAAACACGAACCTTGCCTTAACAGCTACAGGTGAGACATGGTTCATTAGGGACCTCTACCGGAAAAATCTTGACAATGACACCATAATATTTGACCTTAATAACTGCACCTGGAGTCACTCACCAAGAATACCAGAGGAATCTTGCCAACAAATTTAGCTCTGCACATTAACAAGAAATGATTCTGAAATCACATTCATCTGTACTTTTTAGGAGTTTCAGAAGCAGCTCAGTTAGCCCTGATGAATTCTTCCTCTGAAAGCAGGGATAGCATAACTCATTATTAGCACATTTATGGAAATGGTACTAACCCAAATTGTTAGCAATTTAAGATGCATATTTCAAAAATGCAGGATTCGGTGGAATAGATGAGATTAAGAATAAATTTGCTCCCACCTCCTGCCATGAAATACAGTGCACGAGATATTATAATACGCGAGGGGAACACTTGGCAGTACGGTGTGCTTGGGGATTTAAATCAATGGATGTCTTTTCACTCTGGCATTTCATCCAGGGGTTCTGTGTAGAAGTAGGCTGCTGTCTACTCATGGAGACAAATGATTCTTCATTCTTTCTAAGTCTCTGAGCACTAAGAATGCGTCATCCTTGAGACCATTCAGAAAAGAAATGTCTATTGAAAAACAGGAAGAAAAAGAGAAAAGTGACATTGTCCATGCCCTAAAAAAATGAGCAAACAACCTTTCTTTTTGCACTTTGACCCCCCAATCTATGAATAAGATTTAAGGACAGTCTATAGGAGGTCATACAAGACTTTAACCCACTGTCATACCTATAAGAAAATCGTCCCTCCTATCCTCTCTGCCCTAGGTCAAGACCCTTAACATTCTCACCTGGAAAATTGATTTTTTTGCCACCTGGTTTGCCCTTAGCTCACCTGCTTTCCACGTTGGTAACAGACTGATCTTGCAGAAATAGAAATTATATCCAGTCACTCCCACGCTCAAACATCTTTCTGTATCGGTAGCCCATAAGCATTGTGATAAAATTCACTGTTAGAGTAGTGCTCTGGCTCCTTCCTCTGATAAGGGCTCTGTCTGCATCTCCAGAGGAATGCTGTGCTCCAGTCTCCCAGATGGTTCTGTGTTCTCCCGTATAGAATCTTTTGTACATGAAACTAGGAGAATGAGAGATGATAACTAAAGTTTATGGGGCACTTAATTATGAGCCTGATGTAATTCTGAGGGTGTTATACTTATTAAGGTGTTTAGTACTCACCGTAATGGCATGAAGTTGGCACTCTTATGACCCTCACTTGATACAGTAGGAGCCTGAAGCATAGAGCAGTTAAGTAACTGGCCGGAGCTTACATGGGAAGTAAGAGTCAGATCTAGGGTTCAAAGCCACATGTTCACAATCACAGTGCTATGCCACCTCTGTCTCAGAATTCAGTTGAAAGAGCCTTTCATATGGAATTTCCCATGATGCCCCTAACCTGAAGGAGGAGCTGTGCACCTGCTCTTTGCATCCTGTCTCCTTACTAGAACATGTCACACAGCACTGCTCATGCTATATTCCAGAAGAGGCTGGGATCTCCACAGCTTCTCTCCTGCCATTTTATGCCTAATGTTTTATAAATGTTTGTGGAATGGGAACAAAAAGCAATCTCATTGTCTCCTACCATAAACTGCTTCCATTTGTTTTAAAATTTTCTATATTTCTATTGGGTAACTTAGCCCTAGTAGACTGTAGGCATTCAGTAAATTTTGGGTGATGAAATGAAAGAACTGCATTTATGGGCTCATTCTTGGTGCCGACAGGAAGTAGGAGTGGATCCGCTTCATAAAAATGGCTGTTTTTTTCCCACCACTCCCCGAGTTATAAATAGTGCCACCCACACACGTATGAATTGTAAAGAAAACTTCTATGTAGAAACAAGAAACTTCCATGATGTAGCTTTTGACTTACAGGGTATAGCATGCTTAATTTTGGCACAATCATGAAAACAATGACAATAGGACCTTTCCAGATTGCCATTTGTTACAGCAATAAAATAAGTGGAACATCTGCTGTATACCAGGTCCTAGTGTAAATGTTTTATGTTATTTTATTTAATCATCATAACAATCTTTTAAGATAGGCATTGTTCTCATTTTACAGATGAGAAAACTGAGGATGAGACTGATTAAGTAGCTTACCAAAAGAGGAATCTGCAGAGTGGAAACCCAAACCCAGATCTGGCTGACTCTGGTTTAGAGTCTGTCTGGTGGCATGGTGTCTGAAGCCCGGGGTGTGTCTATGTAACTGATCACTCTTTGGGATTACAAATTCAAGTAAATTCACCAATGAGAAATATGTCCACTTCATTATGCAATGGCAGGCTATGTATGTTTGCAGTATAGCAGAAACAAGACATTAGTTCCTAGTGACAAAGAGATTAACTCTGATGTTAGACTGCTGCTTTTGAAAACTTTGATTTAAAAATAATACAAACCTCAGGAAAGGTAGGGGACAGTGGGGGGAAAGGGGGAGAGATCAACCAAAGGACTTATATGCATGCATATAAGCCTAATAAATGGACACAGACAACAGGGGGGGGGGGCATGAATGGAAGGTGGAGTTAATGGGGGAATAAGGACACATATGTAATGCCTTAATAAATTAAAAAATTTTTTATTGATTTTAGAGATGAAGAAAGAGATAGAAACATCAGTAATGAGAGAGAATCGCCGATTGGCTGCCTCCTACATGCCCCACACTGGGGATTGAGCCTGGAACACAAACATATGCCCTGACTGGGAATCGAACTGTGACCTTCTGCTTCATAGGTGAATGCCCAACCATTGAGCCACACCAGCAGCGCTTGATTGCTGCTTTAAATTCCTGTTTGCTTGCTGTGTGCCTTTGGGCAAGTGGCTGAACCCCTCTGTACCCAGTGTCTTTACCTGAAAAACAGGTGACAATAAAAAGTTTATAATAATAGCACCTCCCTTCTGGGATTGTTGGACTCTGGCTTCTGATCTCTGTTTGTTAGAGAGTTCCTGCCAGCGTCCCAGTGTTGAATAAGCCAGGATCTCCGTGCCGACTTAAGTTAGTGCTTCCTCTCTCTGCTTCTTTCTGACTCCAATATGCCACTCCTCATTCCAGACTCTGCTGCAGGATGGAAGCATGTGGTCATGAATCCAAAAAACCCTTTTGCCGGTGCACTTCATTCCCCAAGAAGTGATAGAAGTTCCTTGCTTCAGCTCTGGCAGCCAAGTAGTTTATGTATATGCCCTGCTCTATAAATCGCACTCAATTGCTCAAGGTCAGCCATTGAGATTCCCAGTAGTAGTAAAGAAGGTAGGCATCTGTAAGCCATTTGCAGTAATCTTTAGTAACCGATAATTAGACACTAATCAGTTCATTTGCTCAGTGCTGTTTTTACTTAGTAAGACATTTAATGAGTTAATTACAAGAAAAAAATTGAATACTAATTAAATAGCAATTAAAGGGTTTTATATGCAAGCAAAGTACATTGGTTAAATAATAATGTTTAGAATTAAAACAATGAATTAAATGATTTAAGGTAATGTAAGAATTGCTGTATTTCTTAATATATCGATTTTCATGGTGCATTAGTCTTGCTTGGTGTGTGAAAGACTAATTGAGTTTCAGGTTTTCAGAGTTTCTCAACCTCAGTTCTATTGACCTGTTGAACCTGAAAATCTTTTGTTGTGGGGGTGTCCTATGCATTGTAGGGTATTTAGCATCCTGATCCTCTATCCATTGGACACCGATAGTACTCTCCCATTTGTGATAACAAAAATGAACCCAGTCATTGCCAGATATTCCCTGGGGAGCAAAATTGCTCCAGTTCATTTTTTTGTTGCTTTTTATAAAAATTATCTTATTTTCACTAATTACCTGAATCAGATTTTTTTTAAAGCTCATCGTAACATCTGTGGATTCCACCACCTAATATATTGCTTGGAAATCTGGTAGAGGAAATTTTAGACTTTATAACATGAAGAAATATAGTGTTTCTTTCCTTGACCCAATTTCTTATAGCTACAGCACTCTTTGTCAACTGTTCTCTCAAGCCTTTAGAAACTTGAGAACCATCGGGAATGTGGAGGATAGAGTAGGAGGAAAAGTGAGGTGAAGAAAAATGATGAGGGTTGTTCTGGAACTAGGATCTTGAGTCACATCACCTTTCACAAGAGGAACATATGGAAAAGTTCATTCTCCATGTTGACCTATGCCCAATACCTTAGCTCGTAACAGCTGGAAACATCCGGTGAAACAGAGTAACTCCCATTGAGAGTGTGTGTGTGTGTGTGTGTGTGTGTGTGTGTGTGTGTGTGTGTGTGTAAGGCTGAAGAAAATGAGTAATAAGTGTGATATCATCAGCCCTGCCCTTAAGCCCTTAGCTTATAGATTTTCTTTCCAAAGGCAGGTGAAGTTATGAGAGCCCTCAATTCAGAAACTGCTGAGTGTCCAGATCCTCCTAAGCAGGAGCTGTGCACAGAGTCAGCTGTTTCTGACTTCACCTTATGTAGAAAGGGAGTTAAGGGATATTAAATTTGAATTACTTTTGGGAAAATAATCTCTACTTTACTATTATAAAGCAAACAGTAGTATTAAAAAGGCACTTTGAGGTTTCTTTCTGCCTTTTTTCCCCTCTACCAAATCTTACTTTCTAAACAACATATTGCCCACGTTAAGCATAAACAAATCTGTTGCATATGGCTTAATCTTCTCTCAAATCCCCTTTGGGTCTGAGGAATTAATTGACAAACTTAATGGCAAAGCTTCATTGTAGGATTTGGAACCCCAAACTTAGGCAGCATGACTGGAATCAGTTAAGGACTGCCATTTCCATTAATGCCTTCTTCTCAGTCAAAAAGTCTTAGAGGGCTAATGGAAATGCAACCTTCATAGCTGACTACCTCAGGATCCCATGCCACATCTCCCCTCTGTCTTTATTTCTCTAAGCTTTTAGTAGGAAATGAGCACAGGTTAAGGTCAACCACCGGGCCTGTCGTCTCCTGTGAAGTGAGACCAAATGCAGAGATTGGGAAAACCAAGAGGGGGGCATTTCTTTCCTCATTGACATTTCAGAAGTTCCATAAATCCTGAGTATCCCAGAGAGAACTCAGAAGGAGATAAACAGAAGCAGGTTTATCATTAATTCCCAAAGATTATTTCCTAAAGTCTCTCACTAAAAATTCTTTTGTGCTTGCCAGTGTCTAAGTAGGAAACGCCAGTTGTTATGCAGGGAAGACTATGGGCATTAGAGTGTGGAAAGACTGGAGTTGGCATCTCATCTCTGCCTCTCATGGTTAGGTGGCTGGTGCTGGTTTCAAAAGCTAGCTGAGATGGCAGGTGCCTGGCAGGGGCTGTTTGGAGCCCCAGAGAGCTCTTGCCTGAGGCCTGGCTGGGGGTGAGCTCTAGGGCTGGGAGATTTCTGGCTAAGAAGGCAAAATCCATCAAGGCAGCACCCTCTGTTTAGAGTCCAGCCAGTGCTGTAGTTGCTTCGGAAATGTTGAATGTCTTTAGTAATTCAGAATGATAGAACTTACACTATCCCCCAAAGGCAATCTGTTGTACCTATGTTTTGGTACATTCCTGTTTCAGGCACAAATACCAGCCCACTGACTTTCAAAAGATTTTATTTTGCTTTTACTGAATCCTGCCCACTTTCCCTGTTAGCAGGAGAAAGGAGAGGAATTATCTTCTGTGCTGTGCACATGGAGACTCAGAGACGCTAAATTTTGCAGGCATCCCATTTTGATGATGGGTCTTAATCTCACGAGAATCCATTTCTTCACCTGTAATATGGGTGTGAAACCAGGTACCTCCTGTTACCCATTTGCTGCATAGTTTTGCAGTGGGAATGAACTAAAGCAATTGGATGCCGCATCACAGGGGCTCTCTTACAGTTTGCTGCCCCCTGGAGTATCAAATGTTACACACCAATAATGAGGATTATTGTATCTTAAAGGCGGTAAGACAGAGTAATTGTGAAGTGCAGATGGTACTGCTTTGTGTGTAATTTGATAGAAATTGGAATGAGTATTGGAAACGTTATTCCCCCGAAGTCCTTTCAAAGACAATACCTAGAAACCTCAAGCTTCTGTTTTGTGACACTGTCTCGTGGGAATGGAACCTCTTGTCCCTAAATAACCACAGACTTTGATCAGCATAATTACAGAAATCACAGCTGACTCATATTTTTTCTTCTGCTGCCTCATGTTGCTTTATTTTCCCTGTCACTGGTTGCTTTATGGCTGTTTTATTACCCTCATAATGTTTGGAGACATCAAACTTCCAATAACTATTTTTTAAAAACATTTTTTGGGAAAAGGGTCTAACAGCAAGAAACATGGAGAATAATATTCCTAATGCCAGTGTGCCCACTGTGGAAAATGAATAAATTCGAGTTTAAAGCCTCCCTATCCCACTGACCTTATTTTTCCTCATTGTACATTTCACATGACTCTTTCCACTTCATGCGTTTGTATTTTTATCACATACAAAAACTTAAATATGCAGTACTGTTTTGTGTTTAAAAAAAATCTGTGTAAATGTTCTGGAACTCCCCGTCTCCTTTGAGTGTTTTAGAGAGTGATCCATGTTGATTGATACATGCAGATCTAGTTACTTCGTATTAGTTATTGAATTATATTTTATCATATAATTGTACTGAGAAATTGTTTTTCCCTGATTGATGCAGGGTTTTAGTTATTTCCAACCTTTTGCTGTTTATTTCCCCAAATGGTTTTATAGTTTGATAACACGGATTTATAAAGCTGCAAGATAAATCATGTTTTGTGATATGCAGTACAACCAGGAAGAAGTAATCATATTCAAGATAGAATTCTGTAAGAGGTGGTTTTGCCCAGTTAAAGCACCAAAATCTTGACTATAGTGAAATTGGCTCAATGTAAGTTCATTTAATAACCACGGTTCTCAAATTTTCATTTTTATCAGAATCACCCAGTCCATATATTTTGACAAGCCCTCTCATTTTTCCTTGCTTTCTATTTTAGGAAACAGTATGATAAGATCTGGGACTGAAATTGAGCATGCATTTTCATAAAGCGACTTCTACCCGATTATTGTTTTTCAGAAACATATGATGATGAGAGGTCATTTGCCAAGAAATCTTTCTACTTGGAGAAACACAGACATATTTACAGCCTTTCCCATGGACCATCCCAATGCTAGGCCCTTCCACACATGTAATTTTCTTTAATCCTCAGGGGTCCTTGAAGGCTCATTTTATGAATGAAAATACTGGGATCCAGAGGTGTGAGATAATGGCCCCAAATTGTATAGCTACTGAGAAAGAGACTGAGACTTGAACCTACCTTCATTTGATTCTGAAATCCTATTGTCTCTATTCCACATGCTGCTATATACCAGTGAGCAGGTAACACAATATAAGTATTAGCATCTGTAGCTTATACACAAGGTCTTAGAGTCACTTAGCATACATTTATTTGAGCTTTCACTATGTTGTCCATTTTTTTTTGCGATTACTGTAAGGGTTTCAAAAGAAATATTCAATGCCTTTAAGGAGCTTGTAATCTGTTGGGGGAGAAATGATAAAGATGGGAACAATAGAGAGTACTTGGCACTGAATTCTTGAAGAATTGGGAGGGAGCAGCATGAGTTAGAGAAGGAAAGCTGACTTGGAGGTGAGTATTGGGCCACCCTGAGAAAATGAATTATATCTAAACAATTAGAGGATATATGTTCTTTTTGAGCACTTAAAAATGTATTAAGCCACAAATCAATCACTTAACTGCTTTTTGTCTCTAGAGACTAATCTGAATTGTCTAGAATTATATATATAAGTAGAATCAGTACTTTATTTTTATATTGTGACTTGGCTTCCCTCAGTATAATTATTTGAAATTCATCCATTTGATGCGGGTATTAAGAATTCATTTCCACTAGGATGTCATAATGTTATTTATATATTCAACACGCGATGGACACTGGAGTTTTTCACTTTTTGCCTGTTCTGAATCATGCTGCTATGAACATTTATGTAAAAATGTGCTCTCATTTCCATTGGATAAATATCTAGATGTAGAATGGCTGAGCTATATAGTAGTGGTATGTTTAACTTTTTTTACAAACTGCCAAACTGTTTTATAGAGTGATTGTGTCATTTGACATTCCCCCCAGCAGTGTACGACACTGCTTGGTGCTTCAGATTCTCACCAACAATTGATATGTGCAGTCAGTTTAATTTTAGACTTTCTAGTGGTGGTATCTCATTGGGGTTTGAATTTGCATTTTCCAGGTGACAAATGGTGATGAGCATCTCTTCATTTGCTTATTTCTAGATGGTTTTTGATTGCTTAACTTTTTCCCCATTTTAAATTTAATTTATTATTGAGTGGTAGTCATCCATTGTATATTCTAAATACAAGACCATCATTAGAGATATTGCTTTCAAAGACTTTTCTCTCAGTCCGTGGCTTGCTTTTTCATTTTTGAAGCAAGGTCTTTTGAAGGGCAACACTTTTGCATTTTAATGAAATCTAATGTATTGATTTTTTTTCTTTTATACTTAAGGGATTTTGTTTCCTTTAAGATATCTGTTTCAAACCTAAGGCTTTAACAGTTTCTCAACATCATTAATCACCAGGTAAATGCAAGTTAAAACCATAATGGAATACTACCTCACATCTGTCAGTGTGGCTAACCTCAATAAATTAGCAAACAACTAATTAGCAACAAGTGTTGGTGAGGATGTGGAGAAAGGGAAACCCTAGTGCACCGTGGAAAGGCATGTTGGTGCAGCCGCTGTGGAAAGTGGTATGGAGTTTCCACAAACAAATTAAACATGGAACTGCCTTATGACCCTGAAACACCAATTTGAAAGAATATACACACTCCCTATGTTCATTGCAGCATTATGTACAATTAGCCAAGCTATGGAATCAACCTAAGTGTAGATGAGTGGATAAAAAAAAGCTGTCATACATTTATTTTACACAATCCTACTCAGCCATAAAGAATAAATTCTTACCTTTTATGACAGGATGGATGTACCTGGAGAGGACTATGTGAAGTGAAATAAGCCAGTTAGAGAAAGACAAGTATCACATGATCTCACATGTGAAATCTAATGAACAAAATAAACAAAGTAGAAACAAACTCAAAATAGATACAGAGAACAGAATGATAGCTGTTAGAGGGGAGGGTGTTGGGGGGCTGGGTAAAAAGATAAAGGGATTAAGTAAAAAAAAAACCACCAACCCCCCCCGCCCCAAACCCACACCAGACTCAGAGACACAGACAACAGCATGCTCATTTTGTGAGTGAAGGAATGTAGAAGAGTACATTCTTATGTGTGCTCCAGATACTATACCTTTAATGACACCGGACATCGAAAAGAGAATGCTCATTATTAAACACCTATTATGCACAAGTCACTTTAAATATATCCTCTTATTGAATAGAGACAAAATACAATCATTTTATGGATATCAGATAAAGTTCAGAGGGTTATGTTCTTTTGTCTAGTTAATAGAGGAGCAGGGATGTCGATCTCAGTTTGATTTTCTCCAGATGTCATAATCTTTTCATCATATTCCAGTAAAGATCGCCAGCCCGGTCCATAGAACACTAATTAATTCATTAATTTCATGCAAAGGGATCAGCCACATTGGTCACATGGCATACTGTGTGTTAGCTGATGTTTTTGCTGTGTGATGGTTGTCTCAGTGCAGGCGAAATAACGGTGCCCCAAATGGATAAAACGTGTGTACACTGTCCCTCATTGTTTTTTGCCCTCCTTGGTCTCTTCTTTCATCCTTTCTACTCTCAAGACATTTCAAATGTTGTCTTGAATTTCAAGTGAAAGCCTAGGTGTAGTTAGTGGAAGGTATTTGTAGTTGAAGTTAAAGACTTCCCCCCCCTCCCCCCCCCTTGGAGAGTTCTGTAGTGAGGCAGACAAGCCTTCTGAGAAGAATGACTCTTCAAACTCTTCAGCTAAAACATTTGTAAAGATTGTTGAGCACTGAATTTATTATCAGGGACAGCAGTAACCCAGTGGCTTTTCTTCAGGGTCACGGACCATAAGGGAAGAACACAGTTCCATTAGCACATCTGCCGTGTTGAAAATTCAGTTGCAAAAAATGCTATGGATTGTCTTTGTAGGTGGGTTGGTATCTCCTAGTGGGCTTACTGAGCATCTCAGGTGCAATTTGAGCAGAAAAATAATGAGGAATAAAGTAAAATAAATATGTTGCACTGGGTAGTAGGTATTTGGTACCTGTTTAGCAATTCAGCATCCATTACCCAGTACCAAACTTAATTTTTTGTACTGGCATTTAATTACATTTTGAGTAACAGCTTCTCTGTGTGTCATTTGGGTGACACTGTAAACCACTGTCTTCTCTCCCCATCCAAGGAGCAGGCATATGTTCGAATGTTGACTAATTGAACTTCTGTCTTGTGAGATTGGTGATGCTATGGAAACATGGAAAATATTTTTAGAGCTTCTTCATTCTAGTGTGAGCATTTCCATTGGCTGTCTTAGTGTGGTCCAGCTTCCAAGAACTTATTCTCAGGGCCTAGTTCTCTACACACTATTTTGGCTGCTCAGGATCCTTTTCAATAATAACGTTCTCTTTAAGTTTGTCCTAGTTCATTTGTTGCTTCTAATGAAGGAAACTGTCTGCAGTCTATATATGAATATGTTTTGGATGCCCAAGGCATTTTCCTAATTATGGCATCCAAATTATGAACCATAAATGAATGGAACAGGGAAATAAGTTATTGTGGCATAGCAAGGAATTTTTTATATGGTAGTTAGTAGACCCCAGGCACATGACTCTGGGTTCTTCAAACGTTATGTGTTCCTAGATAACAAAGCTTTGGGGTCTCCCTGCGGAAAAAGAAAAAAATTGTTAAGTTGTCTCCACTTCCTAGCATTTTAATTTCACATATACTTTTACACTGTTTGCTAATTTCGTGGCAAACGGAAGTGTTAGCTCTCTTGAACAAGTTATCATTCTTATACTTTTTGGAATTGAACTAGCCCTTGGTCTTCTGGCCTGGTTCAGCATGTTTTTTTCTGGGCAGTCAGTTGCTTTAAGGAACACCCTTGAGACTAATGGAGCTTCCTTATTAAGGATGTAGTTCATGGTATTTCTTCTTCAGCAAGAACATAGGGCACATAACTCTTACCTCAAATTCCAGGAACTTTATAGACTTTCGGCAATACTTCCTTGACAGAAGGCATTTAGGGACATTCAAATTTCCAGCATACTGGAAGAAATTTAAAAATCTCAATGCACTGAGTTGTTTCTCATTAGATTTGGTGTAGGTATTCCATTCTTTATGTGAGTTGAATTAAAAAAGCTAGATCCTCTAGTATTCTAATTTAAACATGGGATACCTATTGCTAGAAACTAGATTTATATTTCAATGTGAAATGTCTCTGGAAGGCAAAGGACTCTATGAAACACAAGTCAGAAACAAAGGGTTAGGAGTTATCATTGCAATGCTGGGACCTAGACACAAAGATCTATTAAGAATTGGGAGAAAGATGAATCAGGCAAGGATAAAGATCAAGAAGTACACTTGGATATGGAGACTACATCTGGAAGGGAAATGGGCATGTCCTTTGATAGTCCTTTTACGAGAGAGATGGAAGAGATGGCAGGTAAGTACCCAAGCAGAGGTTACTGCTATGAATAAGTAGCAGGGTCTAGTTTGTTGCAGAAGTGGCACATGGCTAGGGTTCAGGAAGAGCTTCAGTTCTGTGATGGGCTCTTAAAGTCCAGGGTGACAGAGCTCAGATTTACAAAGTTATTTGGCAGCCAGAGAAATTTTTGGTTACAGAAGAGGTAAAGACAGAGAAACATATATAGACATACCTGTTGATATTGCAGTTCAGTTCCAGAACAATAAGCAACTATTGCAATAAAGCAAATCCTATAATAATAAAGAGCTTATATGCTAACTAGAGGCCCGGTGCATGAAATTTGTGCACGGGTATGTGTGTGTCTGTCCCTCAGCCCAGTCTTCACCCTCTCCAATCTGGGACTCCTTGAGGAATGTCCAACTGCCCATTTAGGCCCTATCCCAGACATCCCTCTCACAATCCAGGACTGCTGGCTCCCAACCGCTCACCTGCCTGCCAACATGTTCACCCCCTAACCACTCCCCTGCCAGCCCGATTACCCCTAACTGCCCTCTCCTGCCAGCCTGATCACACCTAACTGCCCTCCCCTGCCAGCCTGGTCGCCCCTAACTGCCCCCCTCTGCTGGCCCAGTAATCTCTAAATGCCCTCCCCTGCTGGCCTGGTAACCCCCAACTGCTCTCTCCTGCAGGCCTGGTTACCCCCACTGCCCTGCCCTATAGTCCTGGTTCCTCCCAACTGCCCTCCCCTGCTGGCCTGGTTGCCCCCAGCTACTCGCCCCTGCTGGTCCGGTCACCCCTAACTTCTCCCATGCAGGCCTGATCCCCCCCACTACCCTCCCCTGCTGGCCTGGTCCCCCACAACTGTACTCCCTGCAGACCTGGTCCCCCCCAACTACCCTCCCCTGCCAACCTGGTCCCCCATAACTGTATTCCCCTGTAGGTCTGGTCCCCCCAACTGCCCTCTTCTGCTGGCCTGATCACCTACAACTTCCCTCCCCTGTCAGCCATCTTGTGGCAGCCATGTTTGAACATTTGAGGGTGGCCATCTTGTGTGTTGGAGTGATGGTCAATTTGTATATTACTCTTTTATTAAATAGGACTAAACCAGACAGCTGAACGACTTTCCAGATGACCTTCCGGAACTACCAATGGGTGGGGTCATGGAACTGTGAGGCAGCTGAGGCTGCAAAGGCTGAGTGAGCCCCTTGCATGAATTTTGTGCATTGGGCCTCTACTATTCAATACAGTGAATATCACAACAAAGCAAATAATGCAATAAAATGAAGCAGAATTTTTTTTTTGGTTTCTCAGTGCCTGAAAAGTTATATTTATGCTAAAGTGTAGTGTATTAAGTATACAGTAACCTTATGTATAAAATCAATGTATACATGTTAATTAAAAATACTTTATTGCCAAAAATATGCTAACCATCATTTAAACCTTCAGAGAGTTGTAATCATTTTGCTGTCTGTAAAAAAAACCAAAACAAACAAAAAAACAAACAAAAAAAACCACACAAAAAACTTGTACAAAACCCCCCCACAATATCTGTGAAGTACAATAAAGCAAAGCACAATCAAATGAGGTCTGCCTGCAGTGTGATGATTTTCTAGGATGAAAGGTGTTTACTTAAAGATTTGGATTGGGAAGGAGCAGATGCTAAGAAAATTGTGATGACAAATGAAATTCCTCATTATATGCCAGTTGGAATACTCTTTTTACAAGGAATTCTTCCCTGGCTCAGTGGCTTGTGAACCTTCTTGCCTATGAACTCCCATAGTCCTTCTTACCTTGTGGAGCTTTAAAATCATACTTAGTTATAAACATGCTAATGTTACCATTGCAATATCATATTTTTTGTTTCTGGCAGAGAAAGTTTTATGTATGGCCTGTCACCCCAGCTAGTTTATAGCTGAGCACATGATAATTTTATCAGTAATAGTTTTGAGTGCATTTATGGAATGGGCAAATTATATATCTATAATATGCAAATTAGGCCAGGACTCCAAAACCGGTTATGACCAGACAGGAGGAGGTTGTGCGTGCAGGTGAGGCCCAGAGTGGAGATGGAGACAGAGGCAGTGGCTCTGCGGCCCCCGGAGCAGACACAGGCAGGGGGACCAGGAGACACTGCGAGTCAGACATGGGTCCCGGCTACCTGTGGTGCTAATTCGACCTCCCATTGCACCAGTCCAGCCTGACTCCTGTGGCAGCCAACGTTGCATGAGTCAGGCTTGGATCCCAGCCCCCCGCAGGGTGCCTCCTCACATGGCGGGAGGCAGGGCACATTCTCACATAATTTCAATCCTGCACTGAGCCTCTAGTAGAATATAAGCTCCTCGAAGGCAGACAGAGTTCATTTTCATGTATTGTGTTCTTCTCAAGGCTGAGCAGAGGATTAGGTGTATCCCACTGACACTGGTTATAAAGTGGTTTAACAGTTGCCTCCTTAGAATGTTGGTTCCCGGAGGAATTTTAATGACGCTAAAGTATCAGTATATTATAAAATAGAAAGTCCATATTCTGCTTAGTTTCCTGGAAGGAAGTAGTCCTCTCTCTCTCTCTCTCTCTCTCTCTCTCTCTCTCTCTCTCTCTCTCATACACTTACAAAGTAAGAGAAAATAGAAGAAAATAAAGAACCCACACACAACCATTGCTCTCTATTTCCTAGCACTGTGACCTAAGTGTCCAGAAAACCCTAATCGTTCAGCAGGAAGTTATCCTAAAAGAAAGCCCCACTTTCAGTGCCCAGGGTGCAGGGTGCAGAGACAGAGAGCAGCAGCATCACACAGCCATAGCCAGCATTTTGCAGGTCATTTTGGAAGGAAAGAAAACTTCTCATGGAAATAATTTGATGCAGGCTCAGTCCTTAAGCCTATATTGTGACTGAACATATAAACCAAGAATTAAGACAATTCCCTGAAACAAGAAGTACAAACAATGAGTCAAAGCGCATTGTACATTTCATACAGAGCGTCCCTAAGACCAAGAGAAATTTATTTTTTGATCATTTGCACTATTACAGATGTCCCTATCCTCCCACCCCACCCCTGCTTTTGCCTTCCTCCACCCTGTCCTTCCCCCCTAGCCTTCCTTGTGGCGAACGCTACACTGCTGTCTGTGTCTCTGGGCTATGCATACCTGTGCTTTGGCTAATCCATCACCTTCTTTCCAGTGGAACTTATTTTGATGCTCTGAGTTGACTCTGCCATTGCTGTTTACTCACGTAACTTAGTTGGGCTTTACTGGTGTATATTGTTACCTTGACCAGTAATTTCTGGAATTTCCTCTGATTTGCAAATGGCAGGTTTGAAGGAGAAATGTGAACTCGCTAGCACCGTGGAAATTAATGTCCTGTGTCAGTGCCTGAGGCAGATGGCATCCTCCGACCCTCCTGCTGTACTCTGGAGGGTGAAGCTTGTTTGCGTTTTTTCTTTCTTGACGGTAAAATTTCTTGTGAATGAAAATCATGGTGTTCTCTGTCTACTCCACCTCTGCTTAGAGAACTGTCCTTCAGCTCCACTCATCTGTATGCATCCTTTAAACACTTACACAGCCCACTTCTCCTCCCACAGCAGCCACTCTTCCCTCTGACGGCACACCTCCCACACACCTTATATAAAACGGAAAAGAAGAAACCTTGCACATCACCAAGCCTAATTTTTAAATGGTTACTTTTCAGATTAAATTGACTCCCTTTTCCTTAGCCATAAGGAAAAAGAGGATTAGAGACTCACGGGCCAGCATCAAACCAAGCACGTATATCTAAATATCAGCTGTTTAAGTAAAAGTAATACATGCTGATTTAACAATGTAAGCATATAGAACCACTTAGATTGAAATTTAATAGTGTTTTCTCTTACTCTCCAATTTTACCCTCTTCAATGTACTCTCTGAATGTAATGCTTATTATTCTATGTATTTTTATTTGCTTATGCCAGATTATACCAATTAATAATACATATTTTTATTATAGGAACATGATTATAGTATGTTTTGTTTGGAAATATTTTTCAGTTCACTCTATTTTACGTATACACTTTCAAGTCAACATAAAAATATAACTCATTTTTAAAAGTGAGTTCTTTATAATCCATCTTAAGAATGTACCACAATTTAGTCAACCATTCTCATATTGAGAGATGTTATAAATATTCCATTTTCTTGCTAATAAAATAATGCTTTCATAAACATTCATATGCCCCTAAGTATTGTTGTTGGGCGACTTCCACGGCCAGTTGCAAATGACCACCGAGGCGGTTAAGTTGGTAATAAGCAAGCAAGGATTGATTGAACTGGCCAGGATGGTCAGAGGGCACCACACGCTGGTGGAGACCAAACACTCACAACCATGCCGTCCCAGGTGTAGGCAGTCCTTTTAAAGGGTCTTAACCATAAAATTTCATTGTTTTAAATTCTGAGAACAGCAGTCAAGGCCATATCCAGGGTAGGGAGAAGCCAGTGGACTATGATTGACCCTGCTGCCTGCTCCTTATCTCTAACCATTCCTTCTGATGGACGTGGGAATGCAGTCCTATCTTGCAAAAGCAGATGGTACAGCTTAACCCCTGGCGCCACTGAGTCAACAGGAATCAATCTTTCAAAATTCCAACAGTAGTTTTACCCGAGATGAATGATACCATATTTCAGTATCTGTAATTTTTATTTAAAAATCAGTTCCCAGAGGTAGGATTACTTGGTCAAAGGATGTGTGCATTATAAATTCCAATCCACACTGCCAGAGGGCTATGCAAAAATTGTTGAAAGCTATAACTTTCAACAATGCATGAATAGACTTAATTTTCCTCCTAGCATCATGAGATGTTAAAAGTTTTTTTAGTTGGGGGGCAGGGGAATATCACCTTGAAAACAATTTGTGTTTATTTTGAATTTAATCAACTATTCTGTGTGAGTATATTTTCATGTATTTATTGGCCGTTTGCATTTTATTTTCTGTGATTGACTATTTTTATTGGTTTATTTATGTTTTCTAATCAGCTTGAAGGACCACCTTGTAAATTAATGATAATTATTCTTTGTCTTTCAAAAGTATTGCAAATAGTTTGCATTTTTCCAAGTCTACCTTTTATGTTTTGATTTTATATATAGTATCTTTTGCCATGAGTGTTTCTAAGCTTCATGGAATTATTTTTTAAGTGCTTCTAGGTTTTCTGCATTCCCTCAGAAAACTTTGATAAGAGTACATATTTTAAACAGCAGATTTTACATACAAATGCTTATATTTGCCGAAACCGGCTTGGCTCTGGATAGAATGTTGGCCTGCCAACTGAAAGGTCCCAGATTTGATTCTGTTCAAGGGCATGTACCTTGGCTGCAGGCACATCCCCAGTAGGGGGTGTGCAAAAGCCAGCTGATTGATGTTTCTGACTTTCTGTCCCTCTCCCTTCCTCTCTGTAAAAATCAAAATATCTTTTTAAAAAATGCTTATATTTTTCTGATTTAGAAGAACCCACTCAGACTTTAAAAAGCCTTAAGCTCTAGCCAAGACCGGTTTGGCTGAGTGGATAGAGCGTTGGACTGTGGACTGAAGAATCCCGGTTTCGATTCCGGTCAAGGGCATGTACCTTGGCTGCGGGCACATCCCCAGTAGGGGGCGTGCAAGAGGCAGCTGATCGATGTTTCTCTCTCATCGATGTTTCTGACTTTCTATCCCTCTCCCTTCTGCTCTGTAAAAAATCAATAAAATATAATTTAAAAAAAAGCCTTAAGCTCTATTTTCATTGCACAGGAAGAATTTTTTCATATTATATTATTTTTTTTGGAAGGGGAGTTGTCTCTTCACGAATCATATCTTTAAATTGGCTGTGCCAGTTATTAATTGATTTCCTGTTAGCCTGAAATTTTCCCTTCTTCACTGGGCTTCACACTCTTATTTGTATTTTCATTTATGTACATATCTACAAATCTCTCTAAACCTATGTCTATAATATCTTAGTTTACATACTTTCATTTCCTTCTTGGAAATTTGCTCATTTAATTGATTTATTAGCATAAATCAGGCCCATCATTCCCCCTCAGTGGGTCTTGACATTCCTATTTAAATCATAACCTTGGTAGGACAAAACCAAATTGCTTTCTTCATGCTCTGTAACACTACAGCCATCAAACAGGGATATTCATCAGAGCTCGGGAAATGTTTTCAATGAAGATGATGAGGAAGAAATTTCAAAGATTTTTCTGTGTGTGTTAAGTTCAAACAAAGCATGTGGGGTTGCTGTTGCCACAGTAACAGATATGTCTGCATTAGTTCATTGCTTTGTCTTTAATAATAGGAAGCTAGGTTCTGTGTGTGTGCATACACATGCATGCATGTGTGTATGCTTTTCCACTTGATACTAGGTTGTGACATTTGTTGTAATGCCATATGCATAGATAGATCCATTTAAGGAATAAAACTCTTTTTTATAAAAGATTCCTTCTAAGGAATAGATTGTTCTTCCTTTTCACTAATACCAATATTTTTACAATGAATATATCTTTACAATGAATATATTTGCATATCTTCTTGAACATGTAAAAATTTCTACAGAGTTTATAATGGAATTTCTGGGTTGAGGTTATATTAATGCTCATCTTTATTAGAAGTAGCAAAATTAAATTGTATAAATGTGCAAGCAATATATGTTTCTATTTTTCCACATAATTACTATTTTTAGAAATTATGGGAGAAAACAGAAATGTATATTGCTTGTATGATGTTCTTAGTTCAGATTGATCAAGGATATCAGAGTTTCCTGAAGACAAACACTGGAAAATTAGGAAGATAATTAACCATCAACAAATATTTTTTAATAAATATTATTTTGGCTTATAATTTTTTGAGATAATATTAATATTTAAAGTTCAAATGAAAGGTTCTACAGTGGAAATCTCATAAATAGAAGGACTTGGGCTCTAACCAGTTTAGCTTAGTGGATAGAGCGTAGGCCTGAGAACTGAAGGGTTCCAGGTTTGATTCTAGTCAACGGCATGTACCTCAGTTGCAGGCTCCTTCCTGGCTGGGGCCCTGGTCGGGGAGCATGCAAGAGGCAATCAATCAATTTGTTTCACATCAGGATTTCTCTCTGCCTTTTCCTCTCCTACTCTCTCTAAAAATCAATAGAAAAATATTCTTGGGTGAGGATTAAAATAGATAGAAAGATAAAGATAGATAGCTGGGTATACTATTATAGATAGAGAGATACTATTGTAGATAGATATATAGTAGGATTTAGATTTGATCTATATCTTCTGACACTAGGTAAGATTTTCCCAGTGAATTCTTTAAATTTTGCAAATTTCTTTTGTGGCCCAGATAATTGCAAAAAGTAAGATAATATCACCAAAGGAGGCTCTTGTGTGGTTTTGCCAGTTTTGTCAAGGATCTTGTCATTTGGGGTCTCTTTAACATACATTAATTTTTGGTAGAATTATTATATGTATAATTTCCTACAAAAATAGACATAGGTACATATATATATATATATATATATATATATATATATATATATATATATATAAAAGCCCAGTGACCAGAACTGTGAAACAACCAGAATTACTGGTGGCTACGACATGCACTGTGGCAGCTAACTAGCCTGATTCAGGCCTCAATTGGCACTCCTGCCCCTCCTGGCTGGCCCCTACCCTGATCAGCCCCCAACACCCTGATTGGGGGCAGGTCAGCTGACCAACTGCCCATGGCCCCTCTCTCCTGCCAGCTCTTCCCGATGGGCCCCCATCGGGATGGGCCTGCTGGATCCCACCTATGCATGAATTCATGCACCAGGCATCTAGTATTTATATAAAATCTGAATAGTAATGAACTTAACATTTGAAAATATAACAGAGGTTTAACTAAAAATTACTGAATGGGATGAGAAATATATGCAGTTTACTAGAGTTAATCTATGCAGAATGATGTGACATATAACTGAAAAATAATAGTTCAGTTATGGGATGAACTTTTATTCTATTCTTACAGGGAATGCACTAAAAAATAGTAGAAAACAGCAAAGGGAAACCTGTCTTTCTTGGTTCTATTTGGATATCTTTAAAAAATATTCCCATTCTGCATTTTCCATGGATTCTTATATTATGTATATCCTATACCAATTTTATTTACTTCTTTTTTTTAGGTCCTTAGTACTAAAGCTAGAAAATTTTCAATATTTTTCTGACTGTCATTGCTGAAAGTTCAGACTTGAGTTTGAGAATTATCACTTGAGGTATTCCTGGTCTACCCATCTCTACTTCTGTTAAAAGGTTAAGGAGGTTTTGTCTCCTATGTGTAGTACAAGAACAACTCCTAGAAGCTCTGTGTGAGAAAGAATGTTTGCCTGTTCACTGCTGTATGTGTCTGCAGGTTCAAACACATTGCCTATCGTAGGGTCAGGACTCAGGATTCAGCATTTGTCCACGGTCTCTTTGTGCTGTGCACTCTGTTTCCCCATGTGCGTTTTCTGTCTCTGATCTGGGCTAAAGCAGCAAGTATGTGGGGATGAAAGCAGAGTTTTCAGCAGTGTACATCTTGAAAACAGCTTCCTTCTAGAACTTGTTGACTTTCTTCTATTCCTGTATTATATACTTAAGAATCTCATGTCCATAGCTCCACAGGGATTTCTCATTTAACTTCCTCATTTTTGTCTGAATGATAGTATTTTTACACACATAGTTTTAGTCTAATATTTGTTACAAAAATATTATGAATTTTTCTGAAAAATGAAAATATTGTATACTATCTCATCATTCTCTCATCATTTCCACTTTTCAGTATTCTGTGCTCTACTTTCCACAGTGGTAATCTTCCTGCATATTACTTTGCATGCATTATTTTTTTTAGGCTTCTTGTTCAGTGCATATTCCATCTCCTACCTTCTAAGTCATACAACTACCTTCATTGAACATCTCTCAGGATGCTCTTTGCTTTGTACAACTTTCTTGTGTACAGTGACCACATGCCCATCCCTTTCTCAATGGGATGGCAACTTGGAGTCACATTCAGTTGCTCCATCCAGAGGCATTGCCTTGGTCTTCCTTACATTATAGAAAACAGTGGCTTCTAGTTAAATAGTAGGAGGCCTGTCCCAATCCCAGCAAAGCTGGACATCCCCTCAGTAATATTGTAAACTTTAAAATTAATTATAATATTTTATTTTTTTTTGCCTCGGGAAATAAAGTATAAATGCATACCTCCGTTTGTGAAAAATGTATTATATGCTATAAAAATTTTGTATCAATCATATCTTTGACTTATTTTTGTTTGCCTCATTGCCTTTTTATACCTATTATCTCATATCTTAAGGTTTTACATTATTCAATTGTTTACTTTTCTATAAGCTGCCTCAGGTTTCTCACCATTTTAAGAACGAAGCAGATAAGCATCTATAAGCAAATACATTATAACTAAACAAAATTTTAATATTCAATAGTTACTTTAATTAGTTTAAGATACTTTTATTAGAATAAAGTTACATTTAAAACAGATTATAAAAGCACTTTTGATATTTTTAAACTCTTAGCAAGCATTAAAATTATATTATTTATATTCTGCTCATTTGAACATATTTTTCTAGCATTTAATTGCTTCTGAATTAACTTTTTCCAAGCAATGATATTTTAATCATTGAATTATCATTGCATTTTCAAATTACTTGGGAAGATTTATTTTGGAAATACGCATGTGATAATTTGTTTCTTGTTTAGGGTTTTAATTTTTATATTTATTAATTTGCACATATATATCATCTGTATCTTGAGATTGAAATCTCTTCCAGGTCAGGGTCCATAATGACTCTATTCTTTATTATTACTCAGTAATAAGGAGCCTTCACTACTCAGTAGCTCTGTGACCTTGAGCAAATGGCATCTCCTCTCTGATGTCAGTTTCGTCATTGGTAAAATACTAGTATAGATAATTATGGTATCTATTTCATAAGGTTGTTGTGGTTGATTTAAAGATTAATGGCGACAGGAGCTGCTTTAACTGAAGAACCCCCAAATCTCAATGGTTTTATAACATAGAAGTTTAGTTTTCACTTCAAAAGAGAGAGGGGGGGGGCTGTGCTCTATAAGCAATTCATAGGCTCAGGCTGATGGAAACTTTTGATGACAGCTTCTTTCCAACAGTTACTCTAAAGGACAAAAGAGGAGCATGAATCTTTGGTAGATAACCTGATGTCACTGCCTCACATATTCATAAGAAGTAATCAATAAATATTGGGAATTATTTATATACCTTTACATACCTAGACGTATGGTGCATGAAATTCATGCATGGGAGGCAGTAGTGGTGGGAGGGGGAGGTAGCCCTCAGCCCAGCCTGCACCCTCTCCAATCTGGGATCCCTCTAGGAATGTCTGACTGACCATTTAGGCCCAATCCTGGGATCAGGCCTAAACGGGAGTTGGACATCCCTCTCACAATCCAGGACTGCTGGCTCCCAACTGCTTACCTGCCTGCCTTCCTGATTGCCCCTAACTACTTCTGCCTGCCAGCCTAATTTATGTCTAACTGCTCCTCTGCCAGCCTGTTTGCCGCCAACTTCCCTCCTCTGCTGGCCTGGTCACCCCTAACTGCCCTCCCCTGCAGGCCTGGTGGTCTCTTCCAACTGCCCTTTCCTGTAGGCCTGGTTCCCCCCAACAGCCCTCCCTTGCAGGCCTGGTCCTTCCCAACTGCCCTCCCCTGCTGGTCTTCTTGTGGCAGCCATCTTGTGTTCACATGGGGGCAGGTTCTTTGACCACATGGAGGAAGCCATCTTGTGTGTTGGAGTGATGGTAAATCTTTTATTAGATAGGAGAGAGGCCTGTTGTATGGGTGGGGGCCATCTAGTTTGCCCTGAAGAGTGTCCCGGATCAGGGTGGGGGTTCCCTTGGGGCATGGGTGAGGGGCCTGTGGTGGTTTGAAGGCCAGACATTCCCCCAGCAACCCAAGTGGATGCCCTGGTATCTGGGATTTATTTATCTTTTATAATTGAAACTTTGTAGCCTAGAGCAGAGCCAAGCCTTCTGCTCACTTCCTGGTGGCAGCCATTTCTGTTGGAATTTATTTACCTTCTATAATTTAAACTTTGTAGCCTTGAGCAGAGCTAAGCCTTCTGCTCCCTCCGTTGCAGCAGTCATTTCTGTTGGGACATTTACTTTCTATAATTGAAACATTGTAGCCTAGAATGGAGGCCTTGGCCAACCATGGCTGTAGAAGCTTGGCTTCCTCAATCTCTGGGGGCAACCCTAGCCTCTGCTTGCTCCAGTCATTTCTGTTGGGATTATGTATCTTCTATAATTGAAACTTTGTAGCATTGAGTGGAGGCCTAGGCCAGCAAGGGCAGGCAGAAAGCTTGGCTTCCTCCATTGCCAGGGAAACTCAAGCCTCCCTCCTGTTCTCAATGGCTGCAACCATCTTGGCTGGGGTTTGTTTGCATATTCACTTCTGATTGGCTTGTGGGCATATCTTGTGGGTGCAGTGAAGGTATGGCCAATTTGCATATTACTCTTTTATTAGGTAGGATGATGTATTGTGTTAAGTGGTAGATAGACATACACCTTACTTGCTAATTCTGTAGTTAGGGTGGGAGTCCTTTGAAGTTACATAGGGACTAGATCCTATACAGAGTCCCCCGTTGTTGGCTGAAGTAAAGAACAATGTGAGTTCTTGGCAAATGCTTGGGGGATAGACGTTTGGGGATTGTGTGCACTTAAGGTATAAATGGATATCTGATTTAGATTGGCTATACAATTGCAACCACCATTCATATTAAGTGAAAATTACAGGCAGGTCCGCTACAGTTGGAAATTTAGTGTTCCCCAAAAGGGGAATAGTCTTGTTTAGCCTCACTGAGGAGCAACAATTTGAAGAAAAATAAGTCACCTGGGTGTGGATGGATTTGTAGAATGATAGATGCTGCCATGGCAGTTAATGACAATGTGGTTGGCCCCTTAGAAATATTGTGTAATGGTTGTCACTGACTTTCCATTTCTCCAGACCCTTTTGGAAACACTCAATAAAGCTAGATGTGTGATGAAATTGATCCATGATTTTGTAATCTAAAATCAATATCCAGAATTATGAGAATCTGCTTAGATTGATTGAGCATTCCTCCACTGCTCCAGTGTGGAAAACCTGCTTTTCCAATTAGATTACATTTAATCTAAAGGGGATGGGATGATGAACACAGTGTCATGTTTCCCTCACCATTTGTTTTTCAGCATTGCTACTAGGATCACAGAAGGGGGTCTCTGGTAAAGACAAATATCTTGTCATCCATCCTCTGAGTACTCAGAGCTTGGTATTTGCATCTTTCATGACATGCGATACTTTCTTCTGAGGAGGCAGTATCTCAGGCTCGGGTTGTAGAGGGAAAAAGTGACATGAGCTGTTTTGTCACTCCTCTTCTAAAACTTCTACATCTCCTCTCCCCCTGGTTTCTCTGAGGGCAGAACAAAGGGAGGGATCTAGATGGTAGGGGGAAAGTTTTCTTGATTAGTTGTGCGTATTTCTTTCTGTCTGTGTCGGAGCGTTGTCCAGTCGTGTGAATTTCTCTTGTGATTGCACATGTACTGTCTTAGAGCTGGCATCCAGATGTTTGCTCTTCTGTGGATGTGTGAATGGGTTCTTTAAAGGGCCCACTCACTCTGACCCACTCTGTTATTTATTGCCACAGGTCTGAGGCTTGAATATTCTCTCAGCCAAGCTTCTCTCATTGCCCTACTTTCAGACTTTATGCTTTGTGGTCTTGATCTGCCTTGGGCTATTAGGGTTCATCAAAAATGTTTCAGCTTTCAGTAATAACTTTCAGTTCTTTGTGCCAGGTGCCCTAGGGCCTTTGAATCCTCAGCCAAATAACAAAAATGAATAAAAACGATTTTGCCACTTTTAGTAATAGAAGAATAAACTTCTCATCACATTTTCTGCAGAGTTGGCCTTCCATCAAAATCTTTTGTTTGGGGCCCAGCTGGCATGGCTCAGTAGTTGAGCATCGGCCTCTGAACCATGGTTTGATTCCCAATCAGGGCACATGCCTGGGTTGTGGGCTCAATCAATGGAGAGGGCATGCTGGAAGCACCCAGTCAGTCAATGATTCTCTCTCATCATTGATGTTTCTATCTCCTTCTCCATCTCCCTTCCATTCAAAAATAAATGAAAAACAATTTCAAAAAGTCTTTTGTTTGGGCTGATTGGGTGAGTCTGAGATTTAATCAAAGGATATTTGGCTTACACAGAACAGTGTAGAAATATTAATACTTAACTACAGCCCTGCTTTTAGTATTCAGAAAGTAATCTATATATATAAAAGTCTAATATGCTAAGTGTCTGACCAATTGGTAGACTGCTCGACCAGTTGCTATGACACACACTGACCACAAGGGGGCAGACACTTCAACTGGTAGTTTAGCTTGCTTTTGGGGTCCTGCCAATCAGGACTGGGCGAGATAGGCCCTGGAGCTTTGCCATGGTTCCTCCCCAGCCAGCCAACCTCCTGTGGTCCCTTCCTGGCCTTGATTGGGATTGAGAGAGAAGTCTCTGATCAGCCCCGATCACTGGCCAGGGTGAGGGACTCCACCTATTCACGAATTCGTGCACCAGGCCTCTAGTAATAATAATAACAATAATAATTAACACCACTGCTTTGTACTAGGCAATATGCTATATTCTCTACATTTAACCATCACAGTAGCCTTATGAAATTATTGACTATTTTCTTGATTTCCTTGTCTATGATGATAATGAGGTTTAGAAAGGTTAAATGACTTACCTGAAGTCACCAAAGAGGCAAATTGCAGAATCAATATTTATAAATATTCTCCTAATGCAAAAGACTATTGAAAAACTTCACCATACTGTCTCCTTTAGAACAAGGAGTAGTAACTATGAGGCAGGACATGTTACTTTCTTCTTTGTCTTTCAGAGAAAGGGCCCAGTCCTTTCGAGTTAATATTCCTACCGGTCATGGAAGAAGAAGGTCACAGAGCAGTGTCAGTGTACCCTTGGGACCCAGTTTGAGACAATATACCAGGCTCCCAAACCACTTTCATCTTCCTCACTTGATAGGAGCTTAGAGAAGCTACTAACTCATTTATGCCATTGAACAAACCATGAGATAAGGATATTTTCTGTCTTAATAGCTTTTTAAAATTTTCATTGCAAATAGAGCCAGAAACTTTCCAAGGAAGAAGCTACATGTGAGTAGCATTCTCCTGAATTGTCCTTTCCCAAGGGAGTCACTCCCTTGGTAATTTATTAAAAGTTG
Organism: Antrozous pallidus; assembly: GCA_027563665.1. NCBI lineage: Eukaryota > Metazoa > Chordata > Mammalia > Chiroptera > Vespertilionidae > Antrozous > Antrozous pallidus. The sequence continues at coordinate 26,091,974 of CM050526.1, read as the reverse complement.
CTTGGATTCAACTGCTAATATTTAAGTTAGATTTTCAGTATATTGACTTGATTGTTTTTCAGAAAAGGACTATAATGCTACTCTGGAACTTCTTAGCTACATTCACTAGTTTCAAACCTATATAAATAACTTTTGATTGTATGAAGGTGAAAGTACTTCATGAATCATACTATTAAAAACAAGGAAACCCAAACTCATTTAAACCTACATTTGCATCATTCCTGCTTTTGCAATCCCTTATGTAATTCCCAATAAATTAATATGATTATACAGGAGAGCCAGATAGCATCAATTTTCACTTTGAACTAAAGAGAAGTTTCTTCAATAGATCTTTTTCTCTGACCAGCAAGCGGTCTCTGAAGACTCTAGGAACTCATTAATATATTGAGCTTTGAAGTTTTTGATTTGGGAGAATATGTATGTGAAGTCAGTATTAAGTGGCCTAGTGTTCAAATTTCTTCTCAGCTAGCTAGTTCCATGAGTTAGAAAATGCTGCTAGCAAAGTCATGTATTCTCTGTAGAACAGAGAACGTTGCTATTCTGAACTATTGTTTAGACCCTTAACCCCACCTTGCAAACATATGTTGTGCTTCAGGAGGGAGGAGCCAGGGACATTTGAACCTTGGCATTCATATAGTATTTTGCTAAGCTTGATTGATCTTATCACCAAAGGAAAGGAAAACAAAACAGTGTCCCTTCTCTTCTGCCACAAAAATCTCATCTTGCTTAGTCAAATCCGTATTACCCTTTCTTTTTCTCTATTTCATTTTTATTTTTATTTATGTTGGTTTCAGGTGTATAGCTTAGTGGTTAGACAATCATATACTTTACATAGTGTGTCCCTTGATAAGCGGTGGCACATTTACACAATGGAATATTACTCTGCTGTAAAAAAGAAGGAATTTTTACCCTTTGTGACAGCATGGATGGACCTGAAGAGCATTATGCTGAGTGAAATAAGCCAGTCAGAGAAAAGCAAATACCACATGGTTTCATTCCTATGTGGAATTTAATGAACAAGCTGAACTATCAAGCACAATAGGTAGACCTATAGATAGAGATCAGGAAGCAGCTCTCATAGGGGGATGGTTTAGGTGTGTGTGTGTGTGTGTGTGTGTGTGTGTGTGTGTGTGTGTAGGATTGCTAGAGAACTCATGGACATGGACAACATTGTGGGGATGGATGATGTGGAAGAGGGCATATAGAGGGTAAATGGTGATGGGGAAAATAGAATAAAATAATAAAAGAGCACTAATCTCATCATACGGGCTATATCCTTATGAACTAATTACTTTCCAAGGGCTCTGTCTTCTAATACCATCAAATTGTGAGAATTAAGATTCAAAAAAGATGAATTTTAGGAGGATTCAGACATTTAGCCCAGAGAAAGCAATATTTTTTTTAACATTGAGCATTCACATATATCACCTCAGAGCATCCTCACAGAAGCTCTCTATGAGCTGGAGTCGGGAGCCTCGGACTTGTAGAACTCATGGGATCTCAAGGTCACTCAGGTGGAGCAAGGAATTTGAGAATCCTAGCTTGGCTTCTTGACCTCTGACCACCTGCTATTCCCACCGTCATAGCATGAATTGTTAAAATAACATTCACTTTAAAACTAATACTGTTCTCAAATGTAAAGTATTTCATTTTTATTCAGGCACCATAGTCTTCCCATCCCCTACTCCACACCTAACAAGTATATGAACAGAGACTTAGACTAGAGTGTCTGCCCTCTTGTCTGCAAACATATCTAGTTGTACTTATTGGAGTAGATGCCACAGTAGACCATATTGACTGTTAATTCAGGGCAATAATAAATGAAGGAGAATAATCTGCATAGGAAAAGAACCTCTTGAAATTTAGAGGAACCCTAAGATGTGGTAGGAGTGAAGATTTTGACTTACACGCTGGGGTCCAGCCAGCCTAAGCCAGAGAAAATAGCTGCTATAAAACCCCTATTCCCACTTCCACTTTGCTGCACCATAAATTTGAATACCAAGCATCCAGGCCTGGCATTAAGAATATCCTTCCTATTTGCTCTGCGGATTTATGGGAACTCACCTTGGCAATATTGGGTGAGAAAAATCACAGTGCCTGAAGATTCCCCATAACCAGAAAGACTGCCCAAAAGAATGAATCACTATGGCTCCCCAATCCTTTGTTTATGTCTAATTTCTAAAAAGAGAAAGCAATCATATCACCTTACTTCTTAGTCTTCTGGACACCTATCTGGATAAATCTAATCAAGAAGTCAAATATCTCCCTATTTCTCAAGTTATTTCTTAAGGTAATTTCTCTCATCCCCTTCCTTGCTTTCTTCATTTTCCACCAAAGGAAATGCTAATTTCATTCGTTTTTGTAACCACAGCAGAGAGGTCCTCCGTAATTCATGGATCATTGCTCTTATCCAGCCCCTTTAATTTCCTGTGTCACATAAATCTTGGGACCCATTAATCTCAGGATTATTGACACTAGAATGGGCTAGCTTTTAAAGATATTAATGCACTTGGGGCCTTTGTGTGCTAATTTGGATTTAGTAAATGTACTTAGGGCAGGGAAGAAAAAGATTAAAGGGGCATTGTGGCGATGCCGATGATAAAATCACCTGGACAGATTTTGGTAGTATGCAAGCACCAGAAGTATTTAAAGAGTGGAATAAAGGGAAAGGATAATATTGGAAATGATTTTATTCTGTATCTCAGCTCTGCCAACAAGGCAACCAGGGACGAGAAAGGCTGAATAAACACAAAATTTTGGTTGCTGCACACATAGGATCAAAGAAAAGGAAAGAATAATCAGAGGTAATGATGGTAATTTGTTTTTTTAGTTCAGAGATAATTGACCCACACTGAAGACATAATTATGATACATGAAGGAGATTAAAAGAAAAGACAAAGTCAAAGGCTTGGAGTGACGACAAACATGATTTAAGATCCTATAATTATGATGTTTTTATAACCACAAATTTTGATATTAGCCTTTCAACCCCAAAATGCAGGGAGCGCAGAAATGGAAGCAGATTTTATTTAAGTTATCAAATATATGCTTTCTTCTTCTTTGTTTTGTCCCCTTTTGGGTTTCTTCTAACAGCTGTCAATACTTGAATAGTATTTTCTGGTGATAAGGGTATGGAAAGGTAGACAGAAATGATGCTCTATTGAAATGAGAAGAGTGAATCTGCAATGACTGTCTTTTCATCTGGCCCACGCTTGGCTATTGTGGGCTCAGTCTAACATTCTAGCAGCTCTCAGCTGAGATTTCCTTTCAGATGTGTGTTTCCCAAAGTGTGACTCAGAAGGAACATAAGATGACGATAGGTTTTGTGTGGATAATAAGATCATTGCATCAGTTATGGATTTGAATGAGCATTAAAAATGTTACTTATGCCTTAAATCTATGCTATCATGTTTTTGTGTGTGTGTTTTTTGTCTTTTTTTTCCTTAGGATGAGACCAAGTAAACACCATGAGTCAATTTAAAGAATAATGATCCACACACGTACATACACATAATTATCCCAACGGTGCATGTCCCTGGTACCAATCATGATAGAGGTTAGAAAGTTACTGGCATTTGTGAAACACTTTTGTAGTCCCTTCCTTTCGTTCATCCCACAGAACTGTCCCATCACTGCTCCATGGCGGTATAATGGGAGAGAAGGAAGGTGGCAGTTCTAAAACACCATCAGAACATGGAAGTTTTGGTGTGATAATCCACCATACTAGTATTAATTCAATAAACTGTAACTTACAGAAATCTGGACTTGAATTATTTAACAAGTCAGCTACTGGCTGCTGGCAGATCAGCTATTCATCTGCAAAGAGAAAGCCACAGATACCACTGGGGCTGCATGTTATAGCAGGGATACCTATGTTTTCCTATGTGTTCTCTCTCTCTCTCTCTCTCTCTCTCTCTCTCTCTCTCTCTCTCTCTCTCTCTCTCTCTCTCTCTCTCTCTCTTGCTCTCTCTCTCTGTGTGTGTGGTGCTGACTGCAGACAAAGATCATGTCTCAATGAAGAATGAGATGACTCCAGTTTTTCCCAACTCATTCCTCATCTTACCTAGCATCTTCTATTACACACATGAAAACACACACCTTTACTTTGATCCAGGGCGCAATCTGTCATTTTTGGACGGTGTAGTTCACTGCTTGTTTAGGTGTTTAGGTGGGTAGTGTTTACCATTCACTGTGCTTTGTATCAAAACTCTTAAAAATCTTTCTGTTCCCATGAAAACTAGAATTGTTATCTAAACTACTTGCTCAGAGTGAAGTGTGGCAGTGTTTCCAAGTATGCAATGTGAGCTAAGAGGGTTGCAAAGTCTTGAACAAGAAGTGGCCTCCAGGTCAAAAAAAGAGAGAATAAAATATGTAAGGAAAATTGGTTATAAGTACATTCTTAGATGGAAATATTTGCTGGGTAGACCTCAAAAATGCTATTTACTGTTACCCCCCCCCCAATTTAGTTATGCATTCTTGACATCCATTTCTTTCTATGGCAAAGGTTTCTGCTTTGGAAGTTCTATGTACTGCACTCTGTCATAGTATCCTCCAGTGCAATAGTGCTCAGCTCACCAAGTTATCAACTACACTGAGCATGACCTCATAGGCAGAAGCAACAGACCCATGCCATACCAAAGACTGTCATTGTTTTTTTTTTCTCTAAAGGTGTGTCATTCATAGATCCTTGCTTCACAGAAGCACAATTCCATTCCCAGAGAAGTGGTGCTTTTTGAGACTAAGAAAACATAGCCCTGTACATTATAGCTACTTTATGTGGAGATTCAAGCACAGAGTTGTAAGTTCTCCCTTCTTCCCTACTTCCTTCCCTCCTTGTCTTTCTTCTTCTTATTATTATTTTTTGTTAATCCTTACCTGAGGATATTTTTCCATTGCTTGTTAGAGAGAGTGGAAGAGAGGGGAAAGACAGACATAAACATCTATGTGAGAGAAACACATCGATTGGTTGCCTCCTTCATGAGCCCCGACCAGGGCCCGGGCTGGGAAGAAGCCTGCAACCAAGGCACATGCCCTTGACTAGAATGGAACCTTTTGGTCCACAGCCTGGTGCTCTATCCACTGAGCCAAACCAGTTTGGGCCCTGTCTTTCTCTTTAAAAGAAACCACAGTGCTATGTGAAATCTCCCAATTTAATTTTTTGCAAATACTTCAAATTAAGAACAACTGGTAATAAGCTAACAGAATGTCTGCAGGCCACATTTGTCCTCTGAGCAAAGATACTGCATTCCAGTTGAATATATAAGGCACAAGAGAAACATTTTTCTAACGTCCCTGATACACTGAGAGATTATTTTTCCTACAGTAGAATAGCACTTCATATTATAATTAGAATGACTGTACACCATGTTTGGCCTGAGGGCAGCCCTTAGTTAGTGGCTATCATCATGCTATCCAGTTTCATTTAGCATTTGTTCTAGATTTCTTATTCTCCGGGCCTTGTGTTATTACTGATGGCTGAATTAAAATCGTCAGTGTGCATCTGGTTGATTTCATTACTGCTCCCAGCTTCTGCCATGTCAAGTGTGAGATGGATGTGCAGCAGACAGAATTCTCACTTTAATACATAGTTAAATATGAAAAATGGACTAGTGATGATCTGTCTCTCTTTCCAGATGAACACCCTAACTCCTTCCTTTGAATAATTACATTAAGGATGCTTGTTGGTGAATGAAAGTCGCTCTTTTAGGAGAAGCTAGGGACAGCTAGCACCCACTTTCTGGAGGTGCTGGGAAAACCTTCATTGATGCTGTTTGTGCTGGCTGCTTGGTGAACTGCTGTGGTTCCTGTCTTGAGATCTAAGATTCATAAGGCACAAGACCACCAGTTGCAGACTATGGAAAACTTGCAAAATTATAGGTGACATATGTATGGGAAACAGGAAGCCTGTTTCTACAGTGATTTTTTTGTCATTTACTTTATGGTCACTCTATACACATTTACTAGTATTCATTATACTGTTTCATTATGCTTTTTTAAGTTTTATTTTTTTTTAGAATAAATTTTTGGCCACAATGAACCAAAGCAAAAAAGTGTATATGGAATAAAAATTAAATATACATTTTTAATTTTTTAATGTATTGGTGAATGGAAAGCTTCTGTATAATTTTGTTGACAACTATTGTTCACTTACAGCAGTGGTCCGCAAACTGCTGCTCATGAGTCACATGCGGCTCTTTGGCCCCTTGAGTGTGTGGCTCTTCCACAAAATACCACGGCCTGGGCACGTCTATTTTGAAGAAGTGGCATTAGAAGAAGTTTAAGTTTAAAAAATGTGGCTCTCAGAAGAAATTTTAATTGTTGTACTGTTGATATTTGGCTCTGTTGACTAATGAGTTTGCCGACCATTGATTTAGGGGGTTGTTAGATTACCTAAAAATCAGGAGTCAAAAAATAGGCTCAAGAAGTATCAGCATCTTCAAAAATTAATAGTTACTGTAAGATGATGACTCTGTTGACGAGGATAGAAATAGACAGGTACAGGAAGTACACTTACATGTCATCCTGTGACATGTGACTTTCATTTAAGTTAAATGATGGTTCTAAATTCATCTCTTCTATTATTGATTCCAACTTCCCCTATGAACATACTAAAAATAACCTAACAATTGTTAATGATAGTTTCATTAGCAGAAGCACTTTGCAAAGATTTATATGATACCTGTTTTTGTTCCCCTCTGTCAACAAATGCCTCAAATAGAAAATGAATTTAGGTAAATTCAATAATAGTTTATTGTTAAATCACAGTTAATGGCATCAAAATTAGTCTGAGTTACAACATGTCTGTCTTGTGAATGCTGTAATAAATTTACCTAAGTATGTCAACATTTACTATAAAACATTTGTCTTGTGGAGAAAATATGAACACAGATTTTATTGGAGCACAGTGTAACGGTAAAAGTCATGTTCTTATTAAATCAAGAGGCCATAGAGCAGAAATGTACTTGGGATTGGTTGTGGTGCACATATATTTATAGTTGCATCTTAGCAAAATGTGCTCTTTTGCCAATCCAAATGGAAGCTGTAACTATCAGAATAACAAATATTGTCACATAGATCCACTTAGAATAAATAATTTTTTTTGGAATGAAGATGATATTAAAATTTTAAAAATAGTTCATGCCTACCTGGGGTGGTTCAGTGGACTGAATGTTTTCCCCTGTTCCATGCACCCAAAGGTCCTGGTTTGATTCTGGGTCAGGCTACATGTTCAGGTTGTGGGTTCCGTCCCCAGCAGGGAATGTGCAGGAAGCAGATGACCTGTGCTTCTCTCATTGCTGTTTCTATCTCTCTCTCCCTCTCCTTTCCTCTCTCTCTAAAATCAAGAAAAAACCAAGCAAACCATGTTTTATTTAGCCAGAGAACCTCCTTTGCAGTTCCCAGGAATATGTTTTTCCTTCCTGTTTTACTACATGTGATTATTAGCCAGTGGTGGCTAATAATAGTGGATGGATTTTTTTTATTATTTTTATTTTTTTATCTTTATTGTTCATTTTATTAATTACATTGTTTCCCCTTTTTTATCCACCTATATCTCCCCTGCACCCTGTACCTATCCCACCCTCCACCCTCCCCTCCCCCTCCCCACTGTCCTCTCCCATTGTTGCAAGATTCTTGTCCAGTCTCTTGCTGTACTTCCCATAACCCTTTTCTCTCCAAGAATTGTCAGTCCATTCCCTCTCTATGTCCATGTTTCTGTTATATTCACCAGTTTATCCTGTTCATCAGCTTATCAATTCACTTGATTTTTATGTTCATTTGTTGATAGATGTGTATTTGTTGTTCATAATTTATATTTTTACCTTTTTCTTCTTCCTCTTCTTAAAGAATATCTTCCAGCATTTCATATGATATTGGTTTGGTGGTGATGAACTCCTTTAGCTTTTTCTTATCTGCGAAGCACTTTATCTGATCTTCAATTCTGAATGATAGCTTTGCTGGATAGAGTAATCTTGGTTGTAGATTCTTGCTATTCATTATTTTGAATATTTCTTGCCACTCCCATCTGGCCTGCATAGTTTCTGTTGAGAAATCCGCTGACAATCGTATGGGTGCTCCCCTGTAGGTAACCAACTGTTTTTCTCTTGCTACTTTTAATATTCTCTCTTTATCTTTTGCTCTTGGCATTTTAATTATGATATGTCTTGGTGTGGTCCTCTTTAGATTCCTATATTTTGGGGTTCTGTGTACTTCTTGGGCTTTTAAGTCAGTTTCTTTCACCAGGTGTGGGAAGTTTTCAGTCACTATTTCTTCTAGTAGGTTTTCATTAACTTGCTTTCTCTCTTTTTCTGGGACCCCAATAATTCTGATGTTGGTATGCTTGAGGTTGTCCCAGAGGCCCCTTACACTATCTTCAATTATCTGAATTCTTTTTGTTTCTTGCTTTTCCAGCCAAGTGGATTTTGCTTCTTTGTATTTCAAATCTTTGACTTGGTTCTTGTGGCCCTCTGGACTGCTTTTAGGACTTTGTGTAATATTTTTTATTTCAGTCTGTGTATGCTTGATTTCTAGTTGGTCCTTTTTCATATCCGTGAGGGTCTTGTTCATATCCTCAGAAGTCTTGTTCATTTCCTTGTAAGTCTCATTCATTGCCTGGTTGGTCTTGTTTATTTCCTCGTAGTTCTCATTAAGTTGATCGGCCTTTTGTAGGAGCCTCTTGAAAAGCCTTATAACCGTGGTTTTGAACTCTATGTCTTGTCGTCTTTTCTCCTCCATTTCTTTCACACCTGATTTCTTTCCATATCTCTGCATGGTGGCTGCTTTATGTGGCAGATGTCCTCTAAGGGTCAGTGGCACAGCCTCCCCAGTTACTTGAGGTCGGTACTGTTACTGCAATCCTTTATGGGTTGTACAGTATTTTTGAATTTAAACCCAGCTTGTTGTTGTTAGCCCTAGGAGGGTTTGACCTCGAGGCCAATTGGCTGTGAAGGGAGACTGTGTTCAGGTTGGATGGGCAGAATCTCTGAGCTGCGCAGGCAGCCTCAGTGTCAGCTACGTCCTATGTGGTGCTCGCGGGCGCGGGTCTCTGTTGGATGGGGATGGCTGCAGGCACCTCCAAGAGAAAGCCACTAGTCTCTTCCCCTTGCCAGACAACTCTGCCTCTCCCCAAATGAGTCTGCACACCCAAAGTCTCGCGCAGGGTTGTAAAACAGGTGGTTTACGGGACCAGGAGACAAGTTTCCAGGGAGCAAGTCGCACGTCTGTGCTGTCGCACAGTTTACTTTTGTGCAAACTTCTTTTCCCAGCACCTGGTTTCTCAGCAGACTAGGAGATCTCTGCCGCGCCCGGCTTCCAGGGTGCATCCCCCGGACCTTGGACCTCGCCTGGCACTGGGGAATCTGTGCAGTGGGACGTCTTCGCCCTCCCTGTTGGCGAAGTCCAGCCGGGGTTGCTGCTCCAGCTCTACAGCCCGCGTGTGCGACCAGGGCGGCTCCTAACCTGTTTCCGTCTTCAAGGCTGCGCTCCCGCTGCTCTTCTGAGTCTCAGTGTCCCACCTTTACTTTTATTTGTGGAGTTTTCACTCAGCCAGCTTTCTGGTGATTCTGGGTGATGTTTGTTTTGTTGTTATGTTGTAGTTTTTTAATCGTTGTGCGTGGCAGAACGATAGGTGTTTACCTATGCTGCCATCTTGGTTCTCCTCTCGAGAGGTTAATTTCTCATTGGTAATTGTAGCTCATCATAATCAGCTGCCTCCATCGATTGAAAGTGCCAGGCTCGGGTACCTTACAGGTGCCAGCAACCCCACTGGGAACATGTCCTGCTTGGGCAAAGGGCCATCACCAGACACAGGAGAGTGGATCAAATCACCAACAAGTGACGTGGATGGATTTTTGACAAGCGTCTGTTCCTAGGTAGACTTCATCTTCCTAAGAATCTAGGACTTGCCTTTCTGATTACCAATCAATGGCTATTAGAGCAACACAGATCCACTTGACTATGAGAATGAGCAAAATGCACTCTGACAGTAATTTTGCCGAGTCTCAGAAATCATCCAATTTCCATTCAAAGCCCATGGTGTCTTTTGTTCTGACCTTTTTATTAATCTCCATTGTGAATCATCCATGTGTATATTTGAGAATTGATTTGCTGCAAAGATAGTCTACCAAGAATGATAGTGCTTATGGCAGTTTCTCTGTATGTTGATTTATAAGAGAAACTATTTTCTGGACCATGCATTTGGACAATAACATATACACTGCATTTTCTGATGCATAATTGTTTCACTCATTCAATATGGTGTGGGCTGCAGATTGAGCACACTTAAGATTCAGAGTTATTTTCAGGGGATCATTAGTCATATGGAAACTTTTTGCTAATTAGAAAAACATACCCTTTCTCTTGGAAGACATATTTCTGTGGCAGGTTGTATAACTTGATGAGCAGAGCATGGTTAATTTCAGACCTCCTCTGGGGTAGCGGGGCATCGTTGGGCAGTGAATGTCCTCCACCACAGTGTAGGGCAGACAGTTCTAGAGACAAAAGGCATTTTCTCTACCCTCAAGGAGCTTCTTTACTATTGGAAATTTCCTGAGAAGATGAACTCTGGTTTGATCTTCTTTATTCTCACGTATACTTATAGGAAGGGCCTAAACATAGTAAGTTCTTAATAAACTTAAAAGAATTAAATGTCCAATTTGATAGAAATAGCAGGATAGCATAATCTAGAAATTAGCATTTGTGTTTTCACTACCTTTTATACAAAACTTTTCATTTGGACTGAAAGGGGACTATAAAGAAAATTAAGAGAGAAAGAGATAGACAAATGAATATACTTACTTGATTTCAATTGCAAATGGGTTTGTAATATTAAAATACCATATAATTTCATTTGCAGAACTCAGGATCTTTGTGATTGCTTTCAGAGATGTAAATCCCCATACATATCATAATGACATAGCATTCTTTGAAATATGGATGATGATAAAGAGTCTTTGCTTTGAGATGTCTATTATCCTCTTTTTAACTCTCTCTGTGGATCAGCAGTTATTTTCATTAGCAGAGATGTCAGAGCCTCCATTTGAATTTTACTGATACCTTTTTATCACTCTTGTCACCCAACTCTGGGCTGATCTTTGTCTATCAATTACGCAAAAAGATATTTCACTTGAAGTAAAACCAATATCTCAGAACAGAGACAAATCACTTCCAGTCCCTGACACTTCTCTCCTTTAGTGAGAAGAAGAACAGGTCTTTGAGTAGCTTGATAACTTGTTTATCACCCTTCTGTTTACAATTGAAGCACACTGGTATGCCAGAATGTCAATGACTTCTTGGAGGACAGAGCTCCTGTTTCACCTGGCTTTTCTCTGGTGGGTTCGTGGCAGTCATGAGAATGCTCCTTGCAAACCTTCAGTTATGGACATATACTTGAACAAGACTACCAGCTGCTGTGGTCTGAAATGGATGGGCACATCTATACCGAGGTCATGCTTCCCATGGTTGCTTCTGGTCCATGACTGAGGTTGGCAGGAGTATTGAGACAGTACCATTACTGGGAGAAGCGGGACTTCTCTGATGAACAACTTGGGCTCAAGGAATTGCTGAAGACCTTGACAAGTCTTTCTTAGAGGGAATGCTTCAACTGCACCTTTGTTTTCTCTGTCCATATCTGTCAATTGACTTGCATCATTGTCTGATGTCCCTATCTTATCCCATTCACAAAAAATTAGCTCCAAATGGGTTAAAGACTTAAATGTAAAAGTTGAAACTATGAGACTTCTAGAAGAAAACCTAGGGCAGTGGTCGGCAAATTCATTAGTCAACAGAACCAAATATCAACAGTACAACGATTGAAATTTCTTTTGAGAGCCAAATTTTTTAAACTTAAACTTCTTCTAATGCCACTTCTTCAAAACAGACTCGCTCAGGCCGTGGTATTTTGTGGAAGAGCCACACTTAGGGGGCCAAAGAGCTGCATGTGGCTCGTGAGCTGCAGTTTGCCTACCATGGACTTATGAGGATATGCTCCTTGACATCTTGGCAAAGACTTTGGATTTGACATGAAACAAAGGCAACAAAACAAGTAGGACTAAATCAAACTAAAAAAGCTTCTGCACAGCAAAGGAAACAAAAAACAAAATGAAAAGGCAGTCTGCCATTTGTAAACCATCTGATAAGGGGTTAACAGCCAAACTCTATAAAGAACTCATGCCACTCGATAGCAAAAACAATAACAAAACAAACAAAACACATAGAATAAAATTAGAAGATGGACAGAGAAACTGAATAGACACTTTTTCCAAAAAGGACACACAAGTGGCCAACAAGTACAAGAAAATGTGCTTGACATGACTAACCATCAGAGAAGTGAAGATCCAAATCACAGATATCACCCATACCTGTTAGACTGGATATCATCAATAAATCCATAAATAACAAATGTTGGTAAGGATGTAAAGGAAATGAAACCTTTGTGCACTTTTGGTGGGATTGTAAATTGGTGCAGCCACTATAGAAAACAATGTGGAGGTTCCTAAAAAATTGAAAAATAGACTTACCACATGAACCAGCAATCTTTCTGGTATATATGTAAAAAAAATGAAGTCACCATCTCCCAGAGATATCTGCACTCCCTTGTTCATTGTAACATTATTCACAATAGCCAAGATGTGGAAACAATCTGTGTGCCTATAAGTGAAATAAGCTAGACAGAGAAGGACAAATACTGCATGGTATCACTTAAATGTGGAATCTAAAAAAAATGTCCAACTCAAAGAAACAGAGTAGAAAAGTGTTTGGCAGCAACTGGAGGTAGAGGGTACAGGGAGAAATTGTTAAAAAGGTACAAACTTTTATCACTAAGATGAAGAAGGTCCATGCAAAGCCTGGTGACTATGGTTGATATTACTATATTATGAAATTGAAATTTTCTAAGAGAGTTGAAATTAAAACATCCATCATATATAAATGATGAAACCCTCTTGTTCATTTATATATGATGGATGTTTTAACTAGATGTGAGGAATCCTTTCATAGTGTATATGTATACTCAGTCATCATGATGTACACTTAACATAACTTTCAATTTAACTTGTAAATTATACTTCAATCAAGCTGAACAAAAAACCCCAAATGGAACCTATTTGAAATCCTGCACTAGTTCAATACAGTCTTTTCATTTATTCAGCTTTTATCAAATAACACATAGACATACATTTAAAATCATTGGTGATTTTCTTCTTAGAGAGCCTGCCTAACACAGATTCCTAACATACATGACACAGGGTACTTTGCAGTCAAAAGAACTCTTCTTCTTTTTCTTTTCTTTTCCAAATTAGGTATTTCCTATCTTGGCTAACTGGGCTAGGTAATATTCAGGGCTTCTTTAAGGCTATTCCACAAATCCTTTTCTGATTGTGCCTTCTCCTCTTCAACCTCTCTCTCTTCATAATTCACTCTCTTTCCCTCTTTTTCTTCTTCATCTTTCTCTTAATCAGAGGCATAATCAGCACATCCTGCATTTAGAAATGAAATCCTGCAGAGTGCACTATCATCCTGAGAATAACGACTGCACTCCAAATGCAGTACAAGGGCCGTTTGGAGTAAGTTTGATGCTCTGCACATCTGCAATGAATAAATCAAAGGAAACTATTGTTGACTTTGTGCCATGAATTCTTTCAACAAATACCAATATCAATAGAAGCAGTTGCTTAATGTTTTCTGTCCAGTAATGCCTTATTGCAATAATGAATGCAAGCATTTGAATGAATGATGTCCATTATATGTCATATTCAAAAACCAACCAAGCAAACAAACATGAGAAGCATTGATTGGCTGCCTCCTGCATGCCCCCCTATTGATGATCAAGCCTGCAAACTCGGGCCTATGGCCAGCTTGGAAGTGAACTGTGATCTCCTGGTTCAGAGAGTGATGCTCAACCACTGAGCCATGCTGGCCAGACCAATATAAGGCATGATTTTTAATGATGATAAATAAGCACTGGAGCTCTGGGGCATCTCCAAATGATGATGATGATGATGATGATGATGATGATGAAGAAGAAGAAGAAGAAGAAGAAGAAGAAGATAAATACAACAAAGACAATAAAATGGGTTTATAGTTTAAAATGCTTTCATAAACATATTCTTATTTAATCCTTTAATACTTTAGTGAGACAAATAGTTTTGGAGATCATTGAAAACTGATAAGTTGATAATTTGTTTATGGTTCCAAGCTCATAGTGGACAGAGTTAGTATATAAACCCAGGTTTAATAATTTTATATTTTGTTATTTCTCCAATGTTTATGGTTGAATTTGGATAAATGATATGGGAGAGAAATGAGGTGTCCCCTGGACATTAAGAGACAGTTCTAAGGGAAAATATTACAATCCCTTTGTCCAGATTAAAACATCAGGCTTGATAATTAGCCAAGGAGACATGCACACAGAAACCCTCTTGTTCTCTAGGCTTTTTACATCATCCAACAAAGCATTTTATATACTTCCTGTTAATAAACCAGCATGAAATTCCTAACCCATATTCAGGTGTGATTGATGCTTACACAGTATTATTATGAAAATTATAAGTTAATTTCATTAATTAGCTCATTAATATCTCAACTCAGTTTTATTAATTGCAAAATGAGGTTGGAAGTGTTGGTCAAAAATAAATTACACCAATATGGTCATACTTTTATGACCTAGTAAAAACAATTATACATTTAAATCATTATATTTTCTTTTTTAAAAAAGATACATTTTATTGATTTTTTACAGAGAGGAAGGGAGAGAGATAGAAAGTCAGAAACATTGATGAGAGAGAAACATCAATCAGCTGCCTACTGCACACCCCCTACTGGGGATGTGCCCGCAACCAGGTTAATGCCCTTGATCGGAATCGAACCCAGGACCTCTCAGTCCGCAGGCCGACATCTGTCCACTGAGCCAAACCGATTTCGGCTCACTATATTTTCTAATTAAGCATCATCCTAGATACCTTTATAGAAAACACTGAGAGGAAGGAAACATTTTCTGTTTGGTTTTGAAGTCAATATTATTTAAACTATGTTGTTTTCAGAGAAAGGAAGGGAGCAAGTGGGAGAAGGAGAGGGAGAGAAAGAGGGAGAACTTCTAGTTTTAAACTCATAATTAATCTTGCCTTGTGCTTAAGGCTGAGTTTCTGAGGAAAAATAGTACTGAAATAACAGTGCCATTGGTTTTACCTTAAACTAATAAACCATTTTTGTGCAAATATTGCAGAGAATGGATAGCAGTTTTTCTTTCTCTTTATTCAGTCTTCACAGCCTAAAATTTCATCACAATAAAATTAAAAAATAGCTACAAGTTCACGAGCTATAAAGGGCATTTGCCAATAATGGTCTTAGCAACTAAAAACTGGTGTATGACTCAAATGTAACCTCAGGCTCATGTGATTCAGTCTTAGAATGGTATCTCAGTCTTGCAGCCAGATATAATTAAAAATTAATTCAGTTCTAAACTTTTTGCTCTTGGAGAAGTCTACATCCTCCATTTTTAATCTGGATTTCTCCAATACTGCAATCTTAAAATACTTCAATCCTACAGCTAACCCTTCTGTTTCCTGCATCATGTGTACTGAGCAATCCAATGACCATATGAACAAATTAGTGCCAATATCATAATATGCCCTTGTCCCCACACCCCTCTCCAACTTTACCTTTTCTTCAGTTCTTTCTTTTCCAAAGCTTTGTTGATATATAATCTCTCTATATAAAAGCTTAAGCGACTGTTTGTTCAGCCATTCAACTGGTAGCTATGATGCACAATGACCACCAGGTGGCAGATACTCCGACTGGTAGGTTAGGTTGCTGCTGGGGCCCTGTCAGCCCCGAATCTGGTTCACCCACACCTTTCAATGTACACAAATCTGTGCACCTGGCCACTAGTTGATATATATATAAATATAAATATATATATATATATATATATATATATATATATACATATATATATATATGACATACATCTATATATATAATTGTGTAAGTTTATGGTGTGACCCTGTTCTAAATAAGCCCATACCTGAACCCAACTACCATTTTTAGAAAAAAAGTAGGATCAGAGAGAAATGCCTACAATCAAGGATAAATCTTAGCTTATAGCTATACATGGGAATGTATATTTTTACTATAAACAGTAAGGGGCAAAGTATGGATATATTGAGTTATATAATTACTATAAAGAGTCAGAGAGGGAAGGACTGAACAAAGTAAAGAAACAGAGTATAGAAATGTGATAGCAGGAGGCAATTTATCTTTAGATAATGTAGTAGGATGAATAATGATACCATTTCTATCCCCAAATTCATTCCCTGTCCCTGAAACCTGTGACTTTGTTAACTTACATGGCAAAAGGGATTTTGCAGAGATTTTCCTGAATTACCCAGGTTGGTCCAAGCTGTCACGAGGCTCCTTCAAAGAAGGAGGTGGCACAGTTAGAGAAGAGATGTGAGGGTGGAAGTAAAGAGCAGAGAGGAAAGAAGCTGCTGAGCTGCTGGCTTTGAAGATAGAAGTAGGGACATGACCACAGGAATACAGGTGTTTTCTAGAAGCAGGAAAGGCAAAGAAATAAATTCGTCCTTAGAGCCTTCAAAAAGGAATGCACCCCTGTAGGCCCAGTTGAGATTTCTGTCCTCTGAGAATTATTAAATTTGTGTTGCTTTAAGCCACCGAGTTTATGACTATTGGTTACAGGAGTGATAGGAAACTACTACAGATGACACATTTACCTACCTGGAAAGCCCAACACTATTGATTTCAAAAAATCCCTTAGAGATGAAAAATTTATTAAGATTTTTAGTTATAAATAGAAATCAATAAGTTTTCTATATACCAGCAATAGCCAGTTAGAAAATATAATGAAAGGACAGATTTGGTTAACTGAAGCCATAGGAAAAGATAAATTTCCTTGAAATAAACATAGCCTAGAAGTAGGCTACTCAGTGGTTCTCAGTTTTGGCTGTGGCTACTCAGACGCACCCCAGGCAAAGTAGCTCAGAATTTCTAGGGGAGAACCCTGATTTGTTCATATGCTCATTGGATTGCTCAGTACACATGATGCAGGAAACAGAAGGGTTAGCTGTAGGATTGAAATCACCTAAAAGTTCCCTGGGGATTTCAATGTGCTGCCATATTTGAGGACCAGTGGTAAACTCTATTTTGGGTTGGCGTGAGGGACCTGGGGAGTTACAGTTAATGAGGATATAGTCCAGCCCACACTCGAAAGTTGAGCATGTGGACTGAAATTCTGATCATAGCAATATAAGGAGATGAATTCTGTAGGCACTTTGCAAACAACACTGAAAAGTCATGGCAACAATTCAATGTGGAAAATGAAGAAGAAGGCCAATTCAGTGATAGCTCAAAGAGTTCACAATTGGCACAACTTGATGTCACTGACTCATTCAAACAAGTATGTGGGGAATATCCAAAATGAAGGAAGATGTTGACTTGTGGGAATTGAATGATGGCGAGGAAAAAGTGTGCATTCTTTAAGCTATTGACCTGTGAGATGTCAGGAATATTGGCATAAATAGAGATAAAAATGTGAGTATCTCCAGCCCAGTGATAAAAGGGTGAAAAAGAGCAAAGCAGCATCACAGGAAAGTCTGGAAGAAATGAAAGAGGAGACACTGAGCAATAGAGAAAAGTAAGTGGAAATAGTAGGAGGTTTGCTACTATTACATAGAATTGCTATCCCCAAGAGAAAGTTTTGGAAAGAGGTGTTCTGTAGGTTCAAAAGCAAATATTAAAATCAATTTTAAAAAGAGGTTCAAGAAAAGCTATGTGATTCACAACTAGTGAAGCTGTAAGGCAATCACCTATAAAACCAAATTAAGTGACATTAAGTATAGATGAGAATGTGAAATCTATGCTTTTAACCAATTGAATCTAAATTAAGAGAAATGGGTCTTACTAATTGACCAATCAAATTAATAAATATGCTTTGAGCATGCAACAAAATGCTTAGTGCTATGGAAAATGCTAATTTAAAAAATGTGTTTTTATTGATTTTTAGAGAGAGGAAAAGGGAGGGGGGAGAGAGAGAAACATCAATGTGAGAAAGAAACGTCAATCAGCTGCCTCCTGTATGCTGCCTATTGGGGATCAAACCCACAGCTTGAGCATGTGCCCTGACTGGGAATTGATTCAGCAACGTTTTGGTGCACAGGACGACACCTAACCAACTCTGCGATACAGGGCAGGGGCTGGAAAAGGCCGAATTTTGAAAGCATCATTCACGTTGCCGTAAATTGTTTATAGTTTGAAGCATGATGTATATTTTGGTGGCTTTGTAGGTCACTAGTCACTTAGCATAAATGTCAGTGTGAAGTTGCTGGCATGTGCCAACGGCCCAAATGTAGTCAGACTCCTGTGTCATCTGTTGTGTCCTAAAACTGCCTCAAACACGCATTATTTATTTTCTTTGATATGACACATTTTTGGCCCTACTTTAGAAGTGCACTTCAAATGCTTTTGAAGATGTTTTCTATGGGCATGACTAACAAATTTATACTCCTGGCAGATAGAATTAGGAATAGAAAGATTAGATATTTTGGCTAGGATCAAATAGCATTTGGAAAGAGAAAACTCACACTCCCAGACCTTTTAACTGGCCTGAAAATGATTCTTTTGCCTGGCCTCAGTGGTGAATATTGACTTATGAACCAGGAGGTCATGGTTCAATTCACAGTCAGGGAACATGCCCGGGTTTCGGGCTCCATCCCCAGTGTGGGGCATACAGGAGGCAGCTGATCAATGATTCTGTCTTATCATGGATGTTTCTCTCTCTCTCTCCCTCTCCTTTCCTCTCTGCAACCAATAACAATATATATTTAAAAAATGGTTCTTCTATTTTTTATAATATGTAAAGAAATGCATAATCTAAGAACTAAGATGGCAGCATAGGTGAGCACCTATCTAGCTGTCCACGCAACAATTCTGAAACTACAACTTAACAATGGAACAAACAACATTCAGAATCACCGGAGAGCTGGCTGAGGGAAAATTCCACACATAAAAGTAGAGGTGGGACGCAGCGGTGACTTGGGAGCAGTAGTGCGCAGCTTTGAGGTTCGGAGCGCGAGAGAGCGGTGAGGGACGGGCGGCAGACAGCAAGCCCGGCTGGTTTTCTCCAGCAGAGAGGGCGGAGGCCTCCCACAGCACCGACCCCCCAGTTCCAGGCGAGCTCCCAGGTCAGGGAAAGGAGGATCCTGGGTGCGGCTGAGGTCTGTGTGTTTGGGGAGAGTGCACGAGTAAATTGGAGTGCGCAACCGGGCAGAGAATGCGGGCAGAGAACTTGCGACTCACTTGCTCGGAGACCACCATACTGCTTTGTTTTACACCCCTGAGTGAGACTTTGGCTGTGCAGACTCATTTGGGGAGAGGCAGAGTTGTCTGGCAACGGGGAGACCAGTGGTGGATTTACATTGCCACCCAACACCGAGACCTGTGAGCCGCACAGATAAGCTGACGCCGTGAGCCCCATAGACCTGAAGCGGTGCGCCAAGTAGGGTGGACCCAAGGCTGATGCCGGGCGCTGCATAAGGAAGCTGAGCCACTGTTCCTTAGAGGATACCTATCACACACCACTAAGCAACCACAATGCAGAGGAAAGGAAAGAACTCAGCTGTGAAAGAGATGGAGGAAAAAGGACGACTAGACATAGAGTTTAAAACCACAGTAATTAGGTTTATGAAGAGGCTACTAGAAAAGGCCGTGAAAATTAATGAGAACTATGCCGAAATAAATAACACCTACAAAGAAATGAACAACGTCTATGAGGATATGAAAAAAGACCAACTAGAAATTAAGCATACACTGACTGAAACAAAAAATATTATACAAAGACCTAAAAGCAGTCCAGACGACTGCAAAAACCAAGTCAAAGGTTTGAAATACAAAAAAGCAAAATCCACTCAGCTGGAAAAGCAAGAAGCCAAAAGAGTCCAAAAAATTGAAGATAGTATAAGGGGCCTCTGGGACAACCTCAAGCATACCAACATCAGAATTATTGGGGTGCCAGAAAAAGAGAGAGAGCAAGATAATGAAAACCTAGTAGAAGAAATAGTGACTGAAAACTTCCCCCACCTGGCGAAAGAAATTGACTTGAAAACCCAAGAAGTGCACAGAACCCCAAAATATAGGAATCTAAAGAGGACCACATCAAGGCACATCATAATTGAAATGCCAAGAGCAAAAGATAAAGAGAGAATATTAAAAGCAGCAAGAGAAAAACAGTTAGTTACCTATAAGGGAGCACCCATACGATTGTCAGCAGATTTCTCAACAGAAACGATGCAGGCCAGACAGGAGTGGCAAGAAATATTCAAAGTAATGAACAGCAAGAATCTACAACCAAGATTGCTCTATCCAGCAAAGCTGTCATTCAGAATTGAAGGTCAGATAAAGTGCTTTGCAGATAAGAAAAAGCTAAAGGAGTTCACCACTGCCAAACCAACACTATATGAAATGCTGAAAGGTATTGTTTAAGAAGAGGAAGAAGAAAAAGGTAAAAAATGTACATTACGAACAACAAGTACACATCTATCAACAAATGAATCTAAAAATCAAGTGAATTAACAACCTGATGATCAGGATAAAATGAGGAATAGAACAAAATCATGGACATAGAGAGGGAATGGACTGATAATGCTTGGTGAGAAAAAGGGTGTGGGGAGTACAGCAAGAGACTGGACAAAAATCATGCAACTATGGGAGAGGGTGGGGGAGGTAAGGGCGTAGAGTGGGATGGGTACTGGGTGGAGGGGAGCTATTGGGGGAAAATGTAATTAATAAACTGAACAATAAAGGTAAAAAGAAAAAGAATGAGAATTAAAAAAAAAAAAGCAAAGGACAGGACAGGTCACATGCGTTAGGGATTATTTGCATCACTAGCCCCAGCCCTCACCCAACCAATCGGAATAGGCCAACTCAATGGTTCACGTCTGGCCGCACCTCCCTATAAAATCGCCATGTTGCTGGATGGATATTGCTTTCTCTCTTGCTTCCTGCTGTGGTGACGGTGAAGCCGGGGAGAGCCAAGCCCGGGCTTGAATAAAGGTTCTTTTGCTCTTGCAAAAAAAAAAAAAAAAAAAAAAAAAAGAAAGAAAGAAAGAAAGAAAGAAAGAAAGAAATGCATAATCTTCAAAGGCTCCCAAATATATGTGATTAAGATGCAATGAAAGTTAATTTTTTCCTCAAGAGACAGACAAAAGCAGGTTTGTTTGCACATAGGGGTCTGACATTCTCCCCGAAGTGACCTGCCCATTCTGCAGCTCCTATGGCCGTGCTCCCTTCTGAATTTAACCGATAGAAGGAGCAGTAGAGTGATAAGGAGGCACACCCATTTCCATAAAGCCTTGACTGGAAAGTGATCTAAATCACTTCTTACCGCATCCCTTTAATGAGTATTACGCACTGGCTCCACCATGCAAGGCAGTTTCCGTGAGAGAATGAATTTTATGACCAGAGAGCAGTCTCTCCTGTATTTTACCTATGAGATTCTTAAACGACTCATTTTGATTCTCACCCAAGGATATGCTTATTAATTTTAGAGAGAGGAAGGGAGAGAGAGAAAAAAATTGGTTTGAGATAGAATCATTAGTTGGTTGCCTTTCATATGCACCCCAACCTGGGAATGAGCCCATAACCTAGGTATGTGCTCTGCCTGGGAATCAAACCCAAGACCTTTTGGTGCATGGGACACCACTCCAACCAACTGAGCATCACTGGCCAGGGTTATGATATTTTTAAAGTCAATAATACAATTCAATATTTTCATAGTAATTCTGGGTTGACACTTCCAGATGTTGTTAAGGGAGATCACTGCATGATCCCTAAGGCCATCTGATTGTTTGGTTTCATTTTGCAAATAGACTGCAGCCTGATGTTTTGTTTTGTTTTTTGGTGGTACTTATGATCTGGTATCTAATTTGTTTATATGTACGATTTCTCTCTGTCTGTCTGAACACAGTGTGCAAACACAGTGACATAAATTCTGCAGGTGACACATCACTGCTGTAATTATTGGTAATGTTCTCACCTTTTCCCCAGGGCCTGTCAATGCTTTATCATGCAAGGGAGGAATTTTTGTTAAATTTTATTTAAGCAATTTCACTCACAATAATAGAATCCATCCATCTCCAGACCTGTTTTGGACAGAGGGGAACCAGCCTGGACTTTCTGTAGATCTGAAGGAAGGGTGGCAGAGACCACAGCTGAGGCTATGAAGCAAGCAGCTGTGTTTGAGATGCCGTTGGCCGAGGGTGCTTGGCTCTGCAGTTCTGCCTTGGGACATGGTGGATGCCAATTTTAATAAAGACAGAGGGAGAAAGCAGTGCTACTATGCAAATAGTTGAAGCATTCTAGGGGAGCTAAGCTGATTAAATTGCTTATTATGCTGAAGAATCAAACAAACGTAAGAAAGAAGCAAGAATTCACTTCTCAGAGCAATTCTGATCATAGACATATAGCCTCCAGGTAAAATATATATCCTGAGTGCTTCCTCCAAGAAAAAGTAGAAATTGCAGTGTTTTTACAATCCATATGTCAGCAACTGCAGAGTGAGGGTGAATAGGCTCTGGGTTTCTTCCTGTGGGGCCAAAATTCATTATTATTCTCCGTTCTCTTGCATCCATGCTGAAGTATTTAATTTAGCAGAATGAAACAAGATGAAAGGAAATAGAAATTGTGATACAAATGATTTAGTATTTTATGAGAGCCTTTATTTTTGGA
This sequence comes from Antrozous pallidus, assembly GCA_027563665.1. Taxonomy (NCBI): domain Eukaryota; kingdom Metazoa; phylum Chordata; class Mammalia; order Chiroptera; family Vespertilionidae; genus Antrozous; species Antrozous pallidus. The sequence continues at coordinate 26,069,243 of CM050526.1, read as the reverse complement.
GAATTGTACTCTCTCAGAGAACTTCATTGCTTCTCTCTCTCTGTGTCTCTCTCTCTGTCTCTCTCTGTCTCTGTCTCTGTCTCTCTCTCAAAATGTGTCTTTGAAGGCTGAGAAAGGAAATGTTTTGTATACATATTGGACACACTAGATTCCTTGTTCATAAAGTGAAAACATTGGTATTGAAAGGCTCATGAAGGAAGGTTGTAATAGAGAATTAGAATGAACTATTTGAATTCCCAGTTGTCAGGTAGAAACTGGGACTGGCAATGCTATGAGTTCTGTTATTTCTCCAAACATTTTTTTATTGTTCCTTAACATTCTGCATTTCATTGTGCTTTTGAGTGTATGCCAGTCATCAGTATATTGCCTGTCAATTCCAATCCACCTTTCTTTGTCCTTCTTAGCAAAAATGGAGCTGGGACTTGACATTTTTTCCTGGGCCAACTGGGACATTGCTAGCCCTTGTCAGTAGAGGGCACTGGAGGAACACTGCAAGAGGACCTGGATTTTGGTGTTTTTCTCTCTACTCCTCTGGCATGCCATCCCTCCTCTCCTGATGGGCAACTTTCTGGTGAATCGCACCACCACCACCACCATCACCACCACCACCACCACCACCACCACCACCACCACCACCACCACCACCACAGTGGTTTCCCAGGGAGTCCTGCTGGTATTCTAACAGGCATTTCCTACTTGCTAACATCAAGCAAACAAAGTTAGCACTTTGGCAAACATCTTTCCAATCCAGTAAGTCAGAGAGCCACAGCCTCTCTGATTAGACAGCCTCTCAGCCTTGAGGGAGGAAAGTTCTCTCCAAGTTTGTTCCTTTCTCCAGTGCTCTTTCTCAGCCCTAGAGGTAATGGCTATTCCCTACATTTGCTATTCATGCATTTTTTAGAGTCCTCTTTGCCCCTTTAAATAGTTAATCACCTTTCACTAGGTTAAAGTGCTCCATATTAATTTTTATTTCTGTGCAAATTTCTCATGTAGTTTCTGTCTCCTTAAGAACTCTGGCAGATACTGAATGCTTGTAGAATTGTCTTTTGTGACTAGGATTATCTGTGCAGGGACTTTAGGATACTGGGAAAAGCACATATAATCGATTCTAAATTAATATCCTTGTCACCAAAATGCCAGGAATACCTGGGTGTAATAGCAGAACATTTGATGCTAATGAATGGGTGTCAGGTATTATTGGATATTAAGAACTTATCATGAAGAGGTGTATTGTTTTTTAACAAAAACAAAACACTGGATAAGATGCCAGGGGAAATATTTATTTCTAGGTCTGTCCTTGTCAACTCTCTTGGCCAATGCCCCTGCTGGTTATATGGAATGAATGGAGGAAACTGAGCTGGGGGTTGAGAAGGATGTTGTAATGAATAGGCTTTGTTCATTCCTTTTGAGGTGAACCTATGGATCCCATCATCTACTCTGATTAAACTGGTGGACATTCCTAAGAATTTAAAATGCAGAATATTATCTGTCTTCACTATTTACTCCGATGACAGCTAAGTGACCCAAGTTATGTAGCTTGTTTTTAAAACTGAACATTATAACAAATACAGGGTGGAGCAAAAGTAGGTTTGCAGTTGTTCATTAGGGAAATAATACAGTCTATATAATAAAAGCCTAATATGCTAAGTGTCCAGTCAGCCACTAGGCCGTTCAACCAATCAAAGCATAATATGCTAATGATATGCTAAAGCTGCTTAACCACTCGCTATGATGAGCACTGACCACCAGGAGGCAGATGCTCCAACTGGTAGCTTAGCTTGCTCCTGGGGTCTGGCTGATTGGAACTGAGGAAGATGGGTCAACATGCCCTGTAGCCCTCTCCCGGTCCCTCTCCAGCTGGCCAACTTCCCGTGTCCCTCCCTGGCCCTGAACTTGCACTGGTGGAGTCCCTTGGCCTGGCCTGCACTATCTTGCAATCTGGGACCCTTCAGGAGATGTGGGAGAGCCAGTTTCACCCTATCCCCTAGGACAGGCTGAGGGACCCCACGGGTGCATGAATTCATGCACCGGGCCTCTAGTAAGGTGACACATATCAAAGAATGAATTTCCTAAGACAGTGGTTGGAAAACTCTGCAGTTTTCCACTCTGTTGACTAATGAGCTTGCCTACCACTGTCCTAAGATATATATGTGACATTTTTGTGGAAACTGTAAAATGAAAGTACTGTATTAGTTATTTGTTTCTGCATAAAAATTGACCACAAATCTCAGTATCTTAAATCTGGCACAATTATTAATTATCTTACAGTTTCTGAGGGTCAGGAATTTGGGAGAAGCTCAGCTGGATATTCCTGGCTTGAAGTTTCTTATGAGGTAGCAGTTACAATGTTGGCTGGGGTTATCGTTATCTGAAGGCTTGACTGGGGATAAAGGATCTGATTTCAGAATGGCTCACTCACACGACTGGGAGGTAGTGCTGGCTGTGGATGGAGGAGACCACAGTTCCTCATTAACTGGACCTCTCCATAGGGCTGTTGATGTTTTCTCACAACATAGCGACTGGCTTCCTCAGAATGAGTAACCCAAGAGAGAGAAAGGACAAAGTCTTGGCAGTCACTGTCACTTTTGCTATATTCTGGGTGGCTCAGAACAACTCTGATAGAATGCAGGAGAAGTCCACCAGAACATTCATATCAGGAGATTCAGATCCCTGGAGGCTGGCTACTGCCAGTGCTTAGGGAAGAGATGAACAAACAAAAGAACACTGTGACTAGATGGGAAGACTAATCCTCTTAGAAATGTCAATTCTTCCTATATTTATATGTAAATTTAATGCTGTGTCTATATAATTAATCACCTACTTTTTGATCAAGGAGGTTGAAAAATGGCTATATTAGTTCATCTGAAAAAATAAGTGCATTAGACATATAAGGTAGTTTTTGAAATTTGAAAAAAGGATCATTAAGTGATATTTACTGTTAAACTTTTTTTAAAGTTTTTTAAAAGTTATAGTAATGAAGACAATGTGGTGGTGCTGGATCAGGAAAGATTTAATAACCTAGTGAAAATTAATAGTTGTAATAAGGAACCTGACTTTATGTTTGATGTTAGACTACTGACAGGGTACAGCCCTAACACTCTCATAAAGGCAGTCAAATGAAAATAAGGTTATAGAGTGGGCTCTTCTCTAATATGCCTGGTCTCCCAATAAGAAAGGGATATTTGGACATAGTCATACAGAGAGCATGCCATATGAACATGAAGACAGCCATCTACACACCAAGGAGAGAGGCCTGAAAGACATTCTTCCTTTAAGGCCCTCAGAAGAAACCAATTCTGCCAGTATCTTTATCTCAGATTTCTGGCCTTTAGAATGGTGAGATGATAAATCTGTAGTTGCATCTACCCAGTTTATTGTGCTTTGTTACAATAGATTCAGCAAGCTAATACAAACTCAAAACCAGCATTCTTTCCCTGTCCTCTCAAGCCATGCTTGGACATGCTTTGGAGTCTCTTGTGCTCTGTACAGAAAGCTTTATTGTGTAAATAAACTAGGGGCCCAGTGCACAAATTCGTGGATCTTCAAAGGAACTGTGGGCCATGAGGCTGTGGTGGGCACAGGTGTGAGTCTTGGCCCATCCTCCGTGCCCTTGTCCTGCCCCTCCTGCTGCGGCCCCCGGTCCCCTCTCTGCTGGTAGTCCTGCTCCTGCTGCCACTACTCTCACGCACTGACAGTGCCAGCCCCACTTGCACCAACAGCCAGTGCTGGAGCCACTGCTCACACTGGCTGCCAGTACCCAATGCCAGTTCTAATTGCACCTGCTGACGGCACCGAGTGATTGGGACCAGCACTGGGTGCTGGCAGTGGGTGCAAGAGGTGCTGCTGATACCAATCGTCCCTCAGGAGCAGGGGGAGGTGGAGAAGTCCTGAGGGGTGATTGGGGCTGGCAGCAGGTGCAAATGCCGGGGGGACCATGGTGCACAGGAGGAAAGAATTCTCAGTAACTGCCAGAGGCTCGCCTCCATGACAGCGACTGGTGTCCTGCCTTTGTCTGGTGCCCCCACTCACCTCCACCATCCTGCCACGGGCGATGCCTGCCATGTTCTGTGCACACCCCCGGTGGTCAACACATGTCATGGCTATTGGTTGTTCAGTTGTTCTGGTTGTTCCACCATTTGGTCAATTTGCATATTAGCCTGTTATTATATAAAATTTTCCTTATCCTCCTGGGAAGTGTGTGTATATGTTATCATCAGTCTCAACTTCTGAATTAGCTTTGTGTGTGTGTGTGTGTGTGTGTGTGTGTGTGTGTGTGTGTGTGTGTAGGGGCTGTGTCTCCATCCCATCTCTAAGTGACTACAAAAGAGGTCAAGTTAGAGATCGACTTGTGCCCGGGCCGGTGTGGCTCAGTTGGTTTGAGTACCGTCCCGTGTACTTAAAGGTTACGGGTTTAAGTCCAGGCAGCGAACATGCCTAGTTTTATAGGTTCAGTTCCTGGTTGGTGCACATCTGAGAGGCAACCAATTGCTGTTTCTCTCTCACATTGATGTCCTCTTTCTCTCTCTGTTTTTGTTGCTCTCTTTTCCTCTTTCCAAAATCAATAAACATTTCATCAGGTGAGGATCAAAAACAAGCAAACAGAAAAATTAAAGACCCACACGTTTGGAGACACAGCATAATAGAGTGGTTAAGAACTTGTCCTGAAGCCAGGTGCCTAGTTCAAATCAGCTCTATTATTTACTTTGACTTTGGATAATTCTACCATGACTTTGGATAATTCATTATTTTTCTTAGTTTGTAGTTTTCTGGTCTTTATAATAGGAATCATAGTAGTAATACTTCATAAGGCAGTTTGAGAATATAGTAGATAACTTTCTGAAGTGTTAATTAATTAAAGTATGTTACATATAGTTAGCATTTCATTGAAGTTGTTAAAGCTATAAAAACATAATAAAACATTTCAAATCAGTGAATAAAAGAATTATTTAATAATGTTTAATTTTTCAAACAAATTTAAAGTGATTTAAGTATGTATTTTACATTGTACATACTTCCATATACAAAAACAATTTCTAGATAGATTCACTATGTCATATTAAAAAGAGAACCATAAAACTAACAGAGAAGAGTAAGTAAATATTTCTATTCATATAATTCCATTCTTTCATAAATAATATATGTGTATGAAATATTTATAAAACCAAAGTAGGAATATATATGGTCAGGAGCTGTGATAAAGACTGGGTAGATTGGCTAGATGCTCACCAGTCCTGCTTCCTTTTCTTAGAAAAGCTGGAAGACTACATTTCTCAGGTCCCTTTGTGTCTGGGTGAGACCTTGGAAAAAGAATGTAGGCTACTTGAAGTCTTGGCCATGTATGGTTTGTGAAGTCTTCCATACTCTCTCATTCTCTTGTACATCTGCTTACAAACGAAGGACTCCGAGAAGGCAAAGCCACCCGTGAGGAATGGCTCACCTCAGAGCCAGCCATGAGAACTGTTTTGGTCTGTGAAAAGAAGGAGAAATAAACTTTCATGGTGGTAAGCCACTGATATTTCGAGGTTGTTTGCAAGTAGCATTATATAACTTAATAATCTGGAGGGTGAAGAGCTCCATTCAAATAGAGCAAAAAAAAAATGTTGCCTTATAGAACCAATCTTTGAATACCAAAACAGTGTGACGAAATAGTTAATTGCATAAACACCACTGCCAGGTTAAAGATAGCTATGCTGTTGAAGCTGACCATGACTGGAGATGTGCCCACAACCAAACTAAATGCCTTTGATTAGAATCAAACGTGGGACCTTTCAGTCCGCAGACCGAAGCTCTATCCACTGAGCCAAACTGGTTTTGGCACTGTATAATTTTTTAAACTATATATTTTTGATTTTAGGGAGGAAGGGGAAGGGAGAGAGAGATAGTAACATCAATGCTGAGAGGGAATCATTGATCAGCTGCTTCCTGCATCTCCCCCCGCCCCCCACTGGGGATTGAGCCCGCAATCCGGGCATGTGCTCCCGACCAGAATCAAACCGGGCACCCTTTAGTCTGCAGGCTGACACTCTATCCACTGAGCAAAACCAGCCAGGGCTACTATATAATTTTTTTAAGACTGCATGGCAAAATCATCTTAGCAATTTTAAAAATAATTGACAGCCCGGCTGGCATGGCTCAGTGATTAAATGTCTACCTATGAACCAGGAGGTCACAGTTCAATTCCCCGGTCAGGGCATATGCCTGGGTTGTGGGTTCAATCCCCAATGAGGGGCATGCAGGAGGCATCCCATCATTGATCCTCTCTCATCATTGGTATTTCCCTCTCTCTATCCCTATCTCTTCTACTCTAAAATCAATAAAATAATTGACAAACTGGGAAACATGAGTAACAGGTAACTAAGATTACTATCCTTAGTAGAGAAAAATGCTTATAAATCACTAAGGAGAAGCTCAATATCTTAATGGGAAAGTTGGTAAGAACAACCAAAAACAAATATTTCACATTCACCCACACACAAAAATGCTATTGACCAAACCATGGGATAAAATGCTTACTCTCATTTATTATCAAAGAAATACAAATGATGATGAAATGCTGTGTTCTAAAACTAAATATGAAAAATGAATAATTGTCAGTGTTGACATGCGTTAGGAAGTCAGCACTTCATTCGTACATTATTTGGGGCTGATGGTCACAATACAGTGTTTTTGGAGGGCAATTCGTGCATATCCTTTCATCTATCAGTTTTACTTCTTTCAGTTACAAGAAAGGAACTGAAGTAATTACATCCTAAGGCACAAGTAATTCCAGGTAGGGTTGTTTATGGTAGTGAAAACTGAAAACGGCCTAATTGCCCCAGAGTAGCTGATTAAATGAGTAATGGCAAATCCTTCCAATTGACTACTAGTAAAATGTTAAACAAAATGAGATAGACATTTGTGACTTAATGTAGAAATATTCCCATAATATATTGTTTATAGTTTGGAGAAGGGCACAGACAGAAATTTTTAGAAATACACATGTTAAAATATGAAACTACTAATATAATTATTATATATGTTAATAACATATAGTCCAAGCTTCCTCCTCCCTTTCCAGAGTCACATTCTACTAATGTTTTAGGAGGAGGATTTTTGGCTTGCATTCACTGCTGTGGTACCCATCCTGTTTCTCCACTGTTTCCTGGCCCATGCATTCATGCCAATCTGTCTTGAGGTATTATTCCCATTTGGGGTTCAGAATATTTCTCCAATATAATTTGGATGCTGTCACATGCTGGCATCAGTAGAGCGGTAATACAGGAAAAGAACTGGCTACTCCACACCAAGAACAATACTGTTGAACTCAAGGAAGAAAGTGACTCCCTTAAGTCAAGATTGAGAAAGGGGTTAGTATGTATCTGTCATTTTGTGCATTGAACAGAAGTAGGAAAGAAGCATTTGCTTGTTGACCAGCTGGCCTGAAATGTCTTTCCCACAGGAGAGTAAGAGAGAGACATGGAACGCCATCCTGGAGAGAACTCAGCCCTTTTCCTGAGGTCTCTCTGCTTCCCTGGCTGATTCAGTTCCAGTGACTCCTCCCTCTGCTAAAACCTGCTTTGACTCTTGGTAGGAATGTCGTTCATGGAGGGGAGGCAAAACTTGATCTGAAAGATTTTGGGGTTAATGGTGCCCCCAAAATAGCTGTCAAAGTAAACCTGGCTCTCGTGAAACAAGGAGGGCCATTGGTTCAAAATCTTATTTTCCTGGAGTCATGTATTAGTAAAGGGAAGATGAGCTGCTGGCTCATGTTCCTTGTAACTAAGTATATCTCTTCCCCTAACTCTAACTTATGGCCATGGGAAAGGACTTGATTTTCAATTGAAATGACCTGCAGGGTGTTCCTTGATGGAGAAAAATAAATAATAAAATATCTTTTTTTTTTGTTTGTCTCCTCCGTTTTTCCTTTAGGCTTACTTACCACACAAATATGTTCAGAGAACAACACCATTATGTTCTTATAAAATTGAGGCAACTCCCGTCCTTGGCTTTGGAATTAGACTAGATGTGATTCAGTGGTTAGGGATGTACAGCCTACTCTGCGTACATTGATGGAAAGGGAATTCACTTGACAGAGAATGCTGTTGGGTAATGCTTTTTAGTCACTGGAGCTGTTTTATGATAAATATTGTATTCAGCAGTATGTATTGTGCATGCTTTTCACAAAATGTCTGCACACTGATCTCTAACAAGCCCAGATGACAGGAAGTACTTTATGCAGGGCAGTGCCTGCTCATAGACACGCTGAAATTCAGTGCAGGCAGAAGCTCACTTGCAGACAGAGAGTAAAGGGTTTCACAAATCGGATAATGATAGTCTTCAATGCCAAATGCATTTTCATTTATCCAAGGACCTAAAGTGTTTCCTGGTTTGTTCTGTTCTTCAGTGTTAAAGTATTAAAATGAAGCAGAGAGAGGTTAAGGGATTTTCTTCAGTCTTCCAGAAAATCTAGTTCAGGTAAGACTGTGACATCATATGCATATAACTCCCCAGTAGGCACCTAGCCATTATTTTTGGCCCCTAGCCCACATCAAGGAAGTTGCAGGGGTGCTGAAGTGCTGATTGAAAATGTCATGATGCCCTGGCAGGTGTGGCTCAGTGTCTCTTGCCACTCAAGCCCAGTTTCTATTGTTCACTTCTCCTGTTTCTCATCTTTTAAGGGTTACTGTGTCCCTAGAGCTGTTTTTTTATTACTTTTTCTGATTCCCCAACAAATCATTTTTCTAATGTTAGCTTTTGTCATTTTTCTTTTATTTTATTCCCCTCCACCAGCATATCCTCTTCCACCTCTACCCATCTGATCTTTTAATTATAACATACTGAATAACATTTGAGAAGTCAAGCAACAAATCCATTTATCTTCATGATACTGTTAAGACTTTTTTTTTCTTTTACTTGGGGATTAAACTTGGTTATTTAGCAGTACTCAGTGTAATTTCTGGTTTTCTCCAAATTCTGTCTGAACACTATGTGTATGCACAACCATAATTGCCAGACCAACAACCATACATGTACTTATAAATGTTTCAAAATTTCCCTTATATGGAGAGTCCTGGTTTGGAAGGAGTTTCTGTCCAAATTCGAGGAGGCTGACTGTGATTCTATGTGAATAAATAGCCCATAAGTTTGAGGCTACTGATTTTCATATGCAGAGTTAGTCCAAACTTCTCTGGTTCTCTTGGGCAACATCTGACCTCAGCTACACATGTAAGCACATGGCTCACATGCTGTGCTATTGGTAGAAAGTCCATGTAGTGACTCAGGAAAGCTGGAGGTGGCAAGGGGTGTTGGTTTTTTCAATGTCGACCTCGGTTGTCTCTGATGAAGTCCAGGCTGCTGTATAAAATAGAAGAGCAAATTCAGAGCAGCTGAAACTGAATCCAACATGGAGTTGAAGGCAGGTCATTTACGTGTTTGTTCAAAGGCCCTCTACTTCTGAAGCAAGCCTGTGGAACTGGTGTGTCACAGGTGAGAACTAGTCACCCCTTTGCTTTATGGCTAGTCACTCACCAGCCCTCCAGTCCTCTTTATACATTGGGTTTCTCTTGAGTACCCAGCACAGAGGCACTGATATTCCTTGAGGGAAGACACAAATGTATGTAAGGGCAGAGTTTTATGGCATTAACAATACCTTCTGACTCTTGCAAGGAGGCCTTGTTATGCAGGTCAAAAAATATTATACAGTATGTTCAGAATTAAAATCTGGCATTAACTTTAATAAAGGAATTCATGTTTTAAAAATTGTTTAAAAGCCTAGAATGAGGCTATTTAAAAGTGCCTATTACTGCAAGATGTATAATTGGGTAATAATGCATGTCCTGAAATGTCTTTGTCATATCAATGCTCTATAAACTGCATTTCTACCCCAAAAGACCCACTAAGAAGAATAAAGGTTTGTCGTGATTGACTCTGTTAGGGTTATTCAGATGAAAATCTAAGTGGTTCATTCTAGTCTGGTGAATCTGATTGGTACATGGAAAACAATAAAATTTGTCGAGCATATTTTCTCTTACTTACACCATGCTTAGTCTTACCTAACATGGAATTACTGCAGTAAATATCACTTTAAAATTCTTATTCAGGTTTGTCTACATTTGATGAAATTCAGTTCAATTCATTAAACTTCTTGAAGCTCATGTATTTTGTCTATGATGTAAAGTGAGAACATGGAAACTCGTTGAGGTCCATCCAAATCCATCTATAAAATTGCTCATATTTTAAAGAAATAGTTGTATAAAAACCTAAGTAAACACAATGCATTGTAATTGTTTCTGGAATTAGCTGAACCCCTGCCTTCAAGGATCTCAAATTCTGGTTTCAGAAATAAACACAAAAAATTATTGCTATGATAATAATCTGGAAGTAAGCAAACATTTTGGAGAGATACAAGCCATATGCTGTGAAAAGGATAAGGAGAGAGGGGTCATGTCCAATTTCATGGACCAGGCTGTTTGTCAGGGTGATGGTGATATTTGAAATGAGTACTAAAGGGTGCATAGGATATTGATAGCTCAAGAGACAAATGAGAAAAAAAAAGAATTTTCATAGAGCACAGACATAATCAGGTAGAGATGGAAAAGTAAAAAAACCCACAAAAACCTAGAGAATATTGTTCCAGTTTTTGTTGGAACCCCAAGATACATGCAAAGAAGTAAGTTTGAAATATTGCTGGAGGCTCTCTTGTAGAAAACCTTAATAGTCACATTGGGAATTCAAATTGATTCAGTGGGGAAAAAAGGCTACGAAAGGTTTTTGAATAGAAAACTGAAAAGAATAGAAACATTATTCTGGCTCAGATTTGGAGAAATAAAATTGGGAAGTAAGAAATAGTTAGAATAAAGACAGAGGAACCAGACTAGCAGTACCATTTATTCATTAAGAATATTTACTGAGCATCCACTAAGGGCTAGACACTGTTATAGGCATTCTCTATTTCTTGTTGGATATAATAGAGATGAAATGTATTCATTAATTTTTAAAAATATCCATTTAACTCTTAGAGGGATAATAGAAGATGCATTAAAAATGCACTTTTTGAGGATAAGCCTTATTTCAATATTCTCAATAGAGAGAAGAAAGGGGATAGGCTCTGAGTGAGCAATAATAAAACTTAAGATAAAATCCATGTAAATGAAGAAGGAACGTATTATAAAGGATTCTTACTGGCTGACAGTTCTAACATCTTGATGAGATAAGAACATTTTTTTTTAACTTGGCCTGTGTGCGTACTTTAGCCTATAGGGAATATAAAACAATCTCTTACTACTAGTTCAGACTTTAAACAGTTTTTTTTTCAATGTGGTCAATGGTGCAAACAATGTTCTAGCAGATTTCTCAAGATAAGGTTCATGGGTTGATGAATCAGCATATCTGGAAAGAGTGGATTTGTACTTCCAGTTGCAAAAGACCTTTGTTTCTATGGTAACAAGAAATAAAAACAGATAATATAAAAATCATGCTTTTCTATCAGGTTATGAAGTAAACAATGAAGCTTTGGTGAATAGAATTCCTGAGAAAAGTCCCTTGCAGATGATCAAAGTGATTCATACCCAAGGGAAAGTGCTAGTATGTCAAAGTGGAGCCATTGGTTGGACACTAGATGAGACTAGAGGCCCAGTGCACAAATTTGTGCATGGGTGGGGTCCAGCCAGTCCACCCCAATTGGGGGAGTGCTCAGGGGGCAAGCCAGCTGGGGGTAGGGGCCGTGGGCTATATTTTGATTATGGCTCTTCTGCATTTGAATTCAATGATGAGCCAAAACTCTCTGAAAATGTGACCCAGGCCCACTCCCATTTCAAATACTGTTAAGATTAAAGGGGTTGATTTCTGATAGTATTGCAGGAAGTTGGAAATTGGGCTAGTGGAGTGAATTAAGTCTAATTAAAACTGCAGCTCAGCCCAAACTGAGCTTAACTCTTGGAGTAATGTGAATGCTTAACTTTCCACCATAACCTTCAGACAGAGGAAAAGATTTTCATTTCCTGAAAATAAAACACTACGTTTCATTCTTCACTGTTTTTTATACACAATGTCCATAATACAATAAAAAATTACATGCTATATGAAATAAGCCTGGGCCTTGGGCCTGGATCTTACCGAAATCAATCTGTTGAGCTACTAATTGGAAGGAAATGCTAAAATAGAGGAGGTTGCTTGCAATAGAAAAGAAGAAACATAATAGAGTAAAAGACTAAAGGTTGTTCTCTGTTATCAATGCTGGGGAGGTGAAATGATTTAAGGAAGGTAGAAGCATCACAGATTGCATATGAAGAAGCAGGGTATAAACTAAGAGAAAGTCATATAATTTCTTTATTCCCTGCAAACAGTCTCCTCTTTTATGAACCAGAAGTAGAGCTTGTGGAAACTCATGACTCATTCCATAGACGTTCTAATCTGCTCTTGCAAGTTTGCAAGAATAACTTGATATTTCAAATGTTGCTTTTCTTAAAGTGCCTTCCTTTCTAAGTCATTTTAGGCCATCTCTAAAGACCTTGTTAACTGCTCTTATATTTGCAAAGTTAGTAATTTCTAATAAAGAAGGAAAACCCACAAGTTATTCCTTGTGGCTAATTGTACTTCATCAAATTATTAATTTTAATCAGAAAGCTACTGTGGTAGGCTGCAAGGAATGGAGAATTAAGCAGCTGATCATTGAAAAGTTGGGAGAAAGAAATCTATTTGAAAAAGCAATGAACTTTTACTTTATTACTGTATTTAAACAGATGTTTTGCCTATCTGCATTCACTTTACTTAGTACTTGGTCTTTGACCTTTGTTTTGAAAGTATTCATGGAGGAGAATGCCAGTATTTACCTACCTGCTGTGCTTCCATCTGTCTCAGCAGTGCATGGATACACACAAATTATATTTCCTTTGTATGACTTTGAATGACAGAAACATAACGAAGACTTCATAGACATTGAATAATCAGATATTATCTATTTGGTCCCAGAATAAACTATAAGATCACCTTACATCTGGATAGTTTATGCTAGGAACAGGTGCTTTCAAACTGGAAATCAGAATGTCTAAACAGTTTTTGTTGGCCTGCACATTTGGCCATTTTGTTATTAATTTCCTCTGCCTGGACAGGTGGGCAGTGGTAGAAAGAGCAACAGTAATTATTTGTGATACGGGTTGGTTGTTTAAACTGTTCTGTCAAATGTTTAGTCTCAGGTGTCCCTTCATGTCTGGGGGTTAAAAGCTCAATCTGAAAAGAGCTTCTGCTATGTGGCATTTGTTTCATTGTTCAAAGAGCTTGCTAATTTTCCAACTGTATAGGGACATGAAGCAGATGAAAGTATCTCTGATAAGATGTATTCCCACATCTCTTTAAATAAAATTGTATTGCTTTCCCATAGAAGGCTGTAGATATCAGTTTCTTAGTTGAAATAGGAAGGAGACATTGCAGCTGTAGATTGTTTAGAACAGAAATATTAAAAAGTCAAGGGTCCACCCCTGAGTTCTAGGTGATATCTAGTGGCTCTGGCCAATTAATATTTGGGATTATTTCCAAGATGGCCTAGCGATATAGTTCATTGTATAAATGAATTTAAGTTCTAATTTCATACCTTATCTCTGACAGGTATGTTGGACATATAAACTTCCTCCATTAGAAAAGGGCAAAAAACAAAAGAATCCTTGTACTAGTGTTAATCAATATCATTTTAATATAATTTGGGCATAATCTTCCTGAAGACTGATTTGTTTGATAAAAGTGATACAATGAAATAAATCCCTGATGTCTTCCTAATATATCGGTCTCTGTAAAATCTAGCATGGACAGCATAAAGGGTTTATTTATTGTCTATTGATGCATTAAAATTTGTGCCGTGACTTAGTGGCTTAAAAGATCAAACATACTGTCTTTCAGATTCAGAGTCAGGAATGGCTTAGATGAGTGGTTATAGCTCATGGTCTCTGTTAAGCTTCACTCAAGAATTTGGCTGGGGCTTCTGTCATCTGAAGGCATGACTGGAGTTGGAGTTCACTTCTAAGAAATTTTAGGACTGAAATATGTAATGCATGAAATAAAAATTCACTTCAAGTTATAACACAGTCAGGTCCTGGGGATGTCACGTGATTATAGTGAATAACACTACATTGTATATTTGAAAGTTGCTACGAGTTTATTGTAAAAGTTCTCATCGCAAGAAAAAATTGTAACTATATCTAGTAATGGATGTTAATGAGACTTTTTGAATTGATGATTTACAATATATCCAAATAGCAAATCATTATATTATACACCTGAAACTAATATGTTATATGTTACTTATATCTCACTTGCAAAAAAACATGACCCAACTATATGCTATCTTTAAGAAACTGATTTCAATGGCAACTAACTCCTAAAAGGCCGAGATTTTTACTAATTCCTCCCTGCCTCAAAGAGAAATTGACTTCAAATATAATTATGTAGGTAGTTTGAACTTTAAAAAATGAAAAATATGTGATGTAGACACTAAATCAAAAGAAAGGTGGAATTGCTATACTGATATGCTACAAAGCAGATGCCAGAGTGAAGAAATTTACTAGGACAAAGGGAAGCATCAGATAATGACAAAAGAAATTGTAATAATCCAAAATATATGAGTAACAGCAGAGCTTCAGAATTCATAGAGCCAAAAGGACAAGACAAAAGAAAAATAGACAAATCTAAAGTTTAATTGGATACTTCAACATTTCTATGTTAATCAAAAGAAGGAAAATCAACAGGGATATAAAAGAGCTCAACACCAGTGGACCTGAGTTTTTGTACTAAAATGGGCTTCTCATACACAATATAGAGTTGATCCTTTTTAAAATCCAGTCTGACAATCTCTGTCTTTTTACTGGTATGTTTAGAGTCTTTACATTTAAAGAGATTATTCATAGTTGGATTAATATCCACCATGTTTTTAACCATGCTGTATTCACTCATTGTGTTTATTTTTTGTTTCTGCTTCCTGCCTAACTCTACTGGTTTTAATTGAACATTTTATATGATTTCATTTTATGTTATCTTTTAGTGTGTCAGTTGTGCTTCTTTAAAAAATTTTTCATGGTGGTTCTAAAGGGTACAATATACATTTTTAATTAACCTAAGTCCACTTTCAAATAACACTATATTGTTCCTCCTCTCTGCACATCATAAACCAAAGAGCAAGTGGGACTGAATGGCACATTTCCATGGAGAGATTATCTCTCTTCCACCTCAGTCCATTCTGCCCTCTAGCTACTTACCCTTAGAAGCCTGGGTTTAGTGTAACAGTTAATTTGCAATTGTTCTTCCATTTGTTTTTTCACTGATTTCTGCATGCTCCATGCATTTTCAAATTTGCTTCTGATTCTTTTATGTGTTTGGTTGTCCATGTTTTATTAATAATACTACAGCACAGCAGAAAAATTCAACCGTCTCTATGTGGTGTTTTGAATTTCATCCCAATTGTAGGCTGAGTGACCTGTGGGTTGGGCAGACTGACAAAGCCCAACAGCTTGTCACGATCAGCTTCGGTGACCTCCTGCTCCAGGACTGAGACCCCAGGAACATAATTCTCTCTTCTCTTCCTGCAGCTTGACGGAGATAACCTCTTGAAGCCTCTCTGAGTCTGCTTCAGCAGATGCCAGCCATAGCCCACTATCTTGTTGCGGAGCTTCTTGCTGTGGATAATGGCATCTCCTCACATATGTGCTTGTTGGTGTGGAAGTCTTTGCCCAGGTGTTGTGGTACTTCTCCAGGATGACCAGGTCCTGGTGTGAACACGGCCCATCTGGTAGTTCCCTGGAACTGCTTCTGATTCTTAAAGGTAACAAGTCTCTTTTCCAAAACACATTTTTAAAAAAACTACATCTTAAAAGATTAGAATGAGTCATGAAGAGAGCTTCTGAGTTGCTTGCTCTGTTCTATTTCTGACCTGGGTAAAGCTTACATAGACGTGTTTCCGTTGTAATAATTTATTTATGATTTGTGCATTTTCCAGATGTATGTCATGTTGCAATTTGAAAAGGTTATACAGTAAACATACAATGGAAAATACCATAAGATTTTTAAGATGGAAATTTATACTACTTCTTCCACACATATGTAGACTGTAATTGTGATATGAAAGAATATAGTGTCTTGCCGAGACCGGTTTGGCTCAGTGGATAGCGCAACAGACTGAAGGGTCCGGGGTTCGATTCCGGTCAAGGGCATGTATCTTGGCTGCGGGCACATCCCCAGTAAGGGGCATGCAAGAGGCAGCTGATCAATGTTTCTCTCTCATCGATGTTTCTGACTTTCTATCCCTCTCCCTTCCGCTCTGTAAAAAATCAATAAAATATATATTAAAAAAAGAAAGAACATAGTGTCTTGTAGATGCCTTGACAAATATATCTCAGTTTAAAAAGGCACAGGTCCCTAAATATCTCTTCTGTTAGAATTAATAATGGGAGCCCCTGGACATGTTTCAAATTGTCTGATTCTGTCTGTTTTCCAGACTTGGCAAGCTTGTTCTCCTCAAGCCTTGCTTCTCAATGGCAGACTCCCAGAGTCTCTTGAACTAATTCCTTAGCAGAAGGCAGTTAAGGAGCTTTAACCTAACATTTTGGGATTCAGAATCTCTTTATCCCCACTGTTATTCTGGCTTTGCTCTTGTGTCCCAGTTCTGCAAACAATTACTTCTGTCTTGTTTATTGTGCCTCACTCCTGACTTTATGACCTGTCACTTTTTTACTCTTTGTAAGAGGGTAACTCTGCCTTTTTC
This sequence comes from Antrozous pallidus, assembly GCA_027563665.1. Taxonomy (NCBI): domain Eukaryota; kingdom Metazoa; phylum Chordata; class Mammalia; order Chiroptera; family Vespertilionidae; genus Antrozous; species Antrozous pallidus. Next base: position 26,052,520 of record CM050526.1, on the reverse strand, counting down.
ATATCCATTTCCCCCTGATTCCCTAGGTGTCCACATTATGTGTCTAAATCCTGGTCTGGTGTCTGCCTCTTGCTACCACCTAGCAAGCTCTCTTGATCCAACAGTTAGTTGTTGTAAGTTTCAAGGTAGTATCTATCCTATTGTACCTGTTGCCTTTCCTGCCAGCATTTCCACAGGTATCCTTTATTGGCTTTCATTGTCCCTGACATTGATTGCTCTTCTCTATTCTACCTATTGTCTGTTTCCATATGGACTTTGCTCGTATATCCATTTGTTGGACTTCTTACCAGATCCTACTCAGGCATAGGATTTATGAATAGAGAATCTTATAAATGGAAGGACAGAATCTCAAGAACCTTTCCTTTTATAGAGAAGGATACAGAAGTTCAGACAAGTTAAAGTATATTTGTGAGAGATATTTTCAGATATGACTAAACCAGGACAATATTTTAAAAATCTTCCTAGAAGTGTTTTCCTTTATGGTAATCTGCTTTCTGGTTGAGAAGGGGCCTAGCTTTGTAGACTGAAGGCAGATTCCAAGAGTTCTTTTCTCTCCAGCAAGATCTGAAGAAAACATCCAGAGTGCCCGTATCCCAGAGGGCTTGTAGACATTTCCAGAGAACTGGTGGTTTGGCAGAAGCTTGGCACAGAAAGACAGCATGTAGGGACTTGAACACTGGAGGCTTTGTCAGGGGCCATGAATGAGTATCTGATGCCAACAGATGCACAGATGACCAGATGGGAACTTATTTATGCATTCATTGGTTGGTGTTTGTATGTGGCCTGACTGGGGACTGAACCCCCAACCTTGGCCTATTGGGATGATGCTCTAACCAATTGAGTTACCAGGTTAGAGCCAAGTTTACCTAGACTTAATGACAAAACTCTTTGGCAGAGCCAAAATGTATCTCTTTTCCCAGGCACTTTAAACCAATATTGGAACCTTATAGTCTTACTTCCAAACTAGTATTTTTGTACTAAACTCCACTATATCTATTTCAGCTTCTGATTACTCTTACCATTTTTTCTTTTAATTGAGATTTCTTGTAAAAGTGGATAACAAATAGGAAGATAAAGGCCAATGTGTTTCAGAACCATGGTAGTAGAAATTTTTATTTGGTCTTTACAATAGTGGCTTTTGTAAGTGGGTATAATTGTCAGAGATGTGGAAATTATCTTGGTTATATAACTCTGTTATCTGAAGATTGACACAAGCTAATACTTTTTCTACTGAGTTTCCATTGCAGTGGTTCTGAAATGGAGCTGCTGCCCAGCTCCGAGCCCTGTACAATTGCTACCTTCCCAAGAGATCAGCATAATTTGATGAGGATTTATTAAACAAAGGGCTTGAAATAATTGTGAGGCTGCACCATATGTTATCCCCTACTTGTGAAATTTGCTTCTTCTGGTGTGCTATTTATGCATGCTTTTGCTGAAATAGGTAAGATTTTATAGGTTTCAATATACCCCTTACTTTGAACCTTTAAATAAAAATAAATGCCTGTGTATCTCCACATTTGGCTTCATTTAAGTTTGAATTACCAAATTGCCATTCAGAGACTGATGCCTTCTATTTAGACCCCGAGCCCCTGGGAGCCTAATCAGACAAACACAGAAAATATAAACATGTAGTCCCTGAATGAAAAGAGCAGTGCAGGGAAATGAAATCAGGCAGAAGTCCATCTGGCTGTCCCGCACAACAGTGCCTGGGATTCCTCTCAGGTGTAGGAATGCACCTGACTGGAAATGTGAACACTGAATGCCTATTTCCTGCCAGTCTTCTTAATTCCTCTGGGCTTCGGAGGAAAACAAACATTGAACATGCCTCTTAGGAGCAGAATCTGTCTGGTTTGAGGAATGTGACATTATCTCTCAGCAGACCTGGGCGATGTTCAACTACAGCTGTTGGAAAACTTGGGTGGAATACTGCCAACCAAACCCGGAAGGAAAGGGGCATGTTATGCAAGTCAAGCGTTTGTCATCAGTTCTTGTGGAGCCTGAGCCAAATGACTCCAGGCTTGTAGTGACTACATGTGCTGATTTCAAGGATCTCACCCTGCATTAGATAATGAATATATTACTGCATACTGGTTGGTCTCCAGGCCAAGCCATTATTCACTTCCATGAAGAAAAACCCAACAGTTGTGCTTGCACGGTTTGTAAAGAATGCCGGCTCTTCAAAGAAGTAGATCAACATTTAGTAGACTCAGTTGGGAAGTTTCCTTAATATCTGAATAGCTCACCCCAATGTGCTGGGTCAGAATCCAGGAGGTGGGGCATCAACAGGTATATGGTGAAGATCCTTCTTGGGCAAAGGACAATAGAAACTCACAAAGCCAAATCGTAACCACCTCATTCTCATGCTTTGTTACCTTGTCTGATGTTTTATGGTGTCCTCTGACATTCACAAGTATATTCTCATTTAATCCTTTCAACAATCATATAAAGCAGGGAGAATTAGATGCTCAGGAATTGTATTAGTCTTCCCCCCCACCCCGCCCCATCCACTTAAACTTGGTTTCATCCTTCTAGTCTATCCTCCACAGGTCAGTAAGATAATTCTTTTTAACAAGTACATTTCATCAAGTGTATTCCTGTTCAATTATTTTTTTTAATTACCTTGAGCATAAATTGCACCTTCTTCAGAGGACACAAACTGTCTTTGATGATCTGGTCTCTGGGAGCCTCCCTGACCTTATCTGCCACACTCCCCTCATTATAGATGAAGCTTCAACAACACTAACTGCTCACTTGCCCTATGCTCACCACAATGCACCTCATAACTGCAGTCTGCATCTCCCTCTCTGCAGCCTGCAGGCTTGGTTAATCCTGGCTCTTACAGTTAAGTCTCCGCTTAATGACCATCTTGATTCCAGCAGACAGGCTTAGGCGTTTCTTTTATTTGTATATAGTTCCCATTTTGGTACTTGACACATTTTCTCATTAGTTTTTAAATGTATGCTTCTGTACTATAATGCAATCTCTTTTAGGGCAGAATCTTTGCCTTTTAAATCTTTGTGTTCCCAGGTTGAAAATATGAGTCTAGAATATGAATGGGGGAGGGGGGATGCTTGGATGAATAAAGGGATTTTTTTTTCTAGCTACCAAGTAGCCCCGGTGACTGGCTGTGTGGGCTTTCCCCAGCTCCTGCTGAGGTGATGGACCTTTCCAGTGTCATTCAATCTTTTCAGTTTCATTAGGTTCCTTTGTATTCAATTCCCATCTTGACAGCACCTACATTTCTTGCTAAGTGTACTCTCTCACTCTCCTTTCCCCTCCCTTTCTCTTCTCTCCTGCCCACCTTCCTTCCCTTCTTCAATATTACTCTGTTGTTTATAAAAACTAAGCATCGTCATTGTCCTGATATTTTCCTAGATCTCATTTATGGATCATTTAAGTAGCAGTTGTACAAGTTATATGGCTATGTGTTGCCACTAGAGAGCTTAGTTTGCTGAAGAGGGTGGTTCCATATCTGATTTTCTGGAACTCTGTTTACCACCTGCAAGGGACACTTGTTCTATAGACTCTCTACTTAGCATTCTTTGAACAACATGACTATATTTGGGGATTTCTTTCCATGTTCACCTTTTCCAGTTTCATGAAGTTCCTTGTATTCAGTTCCCGGGCATGTGTCATGGGCTTCAGCTGCTAGATACCTGCCTGCTATGGACTGAATTATATCCTTGCCAAATCCATAGGTTGAAGCCTCACTTCCCAATGAGACTTTATTTGGAGATAGGATCTTTATGGGGTAATTAAGGTTTAGTGAAGGCATAGGGTGGGGCTCTAATCTTATAGAACAGCCTTCTAAGAGGGAGAGATTTTCCTCTCCCTCTCTCTCTGCAAGCACCTGGAGGGAAGGCCATGTGAACATACAGTAAAAAATAACCCTTATGCAAGAAACCAGGAAGAGAGCTCTCCCCAGCAGCTGAACCCTCACAGACTCTTGATCTTTCCAGCCTCCAGAACTATAAGAAAATAATTTTCTGTTGTTTAAAGCACAGTTCAGTGCTTTGCTGTGGCAGACCGAGCAGACCGATACACTGCCCTCCACTTCCACTCGGAAATGAGCTTCTTGACCTCTGCACGGAATCTGTTTAGTTGGAGTGGGCCAGTGGATTCAAGGTCATATTCTTGGCACAGAAGTGACATTGAGGCTGTCTGCCATTATATTTGTAGTGAATTCTAGTTCCTATTAGCTCTGCTAACAGTAGCATCTGGATTTTGGTAGAGGCAATGCCAGTGGAGTCAGTTCTGTAACAAGGTTTCAGCCATCATTCTTGGCAGCTTAGCTAGGAATTGGGTTCTCCAGCCCTTCCAGCAAACCCATGGGCTACCCATCATCCTCCCAACAACCCCTTTATTCCTCATCAGCCAGAGTCAGTTTCATTGTCTGTGATCCATAGGCTGTACTGGAGGAATATAAGAGAACAAATCTATGCTAGTGAGATTGCAGGACTTCAGCTTTTGGTTGGTAAGTGGCTCCACCAAGCTCTTGACACAGGATGTTTAACAGAGAAAAGATGTACACTGTCTAATTATTATACACCGACAAGACATCAATGCAAACGCTGTAGAAATTATTTTTGTAATAGTTATAACATGTAGGGCACATTCTGACTTGCTTCAGATTTTTTAGTACTTTAAATGCACTGTAATCTCTAATCTTCACAATAGTTCTGAATGAAACAGCATAAACCCATTGTAAAAATAATGAAAGAGGCAATGAAAGGTTGGAGATACTAAGTAATAAATTCGAAAAGTTGTAGGATTCTAGTTGGATGGGAAGCAGAACCCAGGCATCCTGAAGGCATTACACTATAAATTCATAGATTTCTTCTCTTTACCATCATTTGGTTTTACTTTTAAGGTTTATGGGGCCTTCTAGGAATCACCATTAATTTTTATATTCAGAGACACTGCTTCCTATCTTTCATTTCTGCCACTCCATACTGTTCACTGCTTCCAGAAATTGTATCAGATCACATTCTTCTAAAGATTTCCCAGTTAAATCTCATCTCTGCTTGTGGCTAACCTGATCCTCCTTTACATTCATAAGCATGTTTGTGCTTGGTATCATGCCATCTTTTTCTAAGTGCTATCAATAGCTCCAGTAGAATAATGACTTTTGGAGAGCTGAATTTATTTCCATGCTTTATCTCCAGCTAGGTGGGCTCATATTTATGACAATGTTGTCTCAATGACTCTTTCATAGCCTTTTTTAAGGTGGGGGGGGAGAGCTTGTGTTTATTAGTTTTTAGTCTAATAACTTTGATCACTGATTGCTTTGTGAGCATGTGAGATTCTAATAATTAAAATTGGAAAATACATATGTGTAAATATATGTAATTCTGATAATTATATCCAGTAATTTCAGAATTCTGTGAGAATAGACACATTTCCTCATGGAAGTGAAGATGGATAGAGCAGAATATTGATGAGATACTTGTTTGCTTTTTCTCTCTCATTTCACACAAATCCATTATTAAATCTTTTTTTATCTCTGTATGCTACGTATGCTTATGTCAGTTGTGGTCCTAATAGGGAACAGCACACTCAGATCGATATGATTCAAGGGAATGTGTAATGAAAGGACTTTTTATTATTTATTTATTTATCTATTTATTTATTTATTTTTTGCAAAGTTTTGGGCAGGTTTTGGGATCCATGAGAGAGAGTGCAGGCCCTGGGGTAAAAACCAACCCCAGGACCGAAGGGCAGCCCTCCAGACAACAAACTTATATATCCAACTCCTCGTAGGAGGGTACGTGTCTCCTGAAATTCATGTGTGGAAGCCTTAACCCCTTCATTTCAGGCTGAGGCACGCCTGTAGCATTCCAGGACTTTGGAGATGCACCATTTAAAAGTGACAGCTAGATCAGGGAAAGATTTTTGAGTAGATAAGAATGACGGCTTAGTCTGTGAGAATTCTCAGACCTACCAAATATTAAAATGCTGATACTTTAAAAATAAACCTAGTTTTTATTATTTAGTGACCTTGCATAGCATTTTCAGTGGAGATGGGTACTGGAGTCTGGCAACAGCATTTTACACAGGCGTTCTCAGTGCTCTCTCCTGGGATTCTGGGAGGGTTGGCAATATTAAACCTTAAAGTTAAGACCACAGACAGGGCCTATGACAAAAACTTTATATACCACACCATCTATTTTTAAAAAAGAATATCTAATTCTGTTCAACTCTGTTTATACCCAAATTAGAGAAAACTTTAGGGGAAAGTGTCAAACCACAGTATAAAGCCAGCTCAAGTGGTGGCAAAGAAAAGGGTTTTCCAGCATAGGTTGAAAGTTATTTGTGACATTCCCATAAATAAGCTCATCTCACATTTCTGTGCAATTCCTTCACTTAATATGAATTTAAAAAAAAAATCTATCTGCAGAGTTTGCTCTATTATGCATTATCTGAATTTCAGTTCACTTCTTTTTTTCTTTTAGATAAAAACACGGTTGAAATGTCGCTATTGAATTTCTACACTCATTAAAATAGTTTGAAGTGTAACTCTATTTCTTTGAAAAAACAATTTGCCACTAAGTTGTCTATTTGGAAATAACTTTGACTACTTGTATACAGCTGCCAAAGATCACCTATAAAAGGTGCAGATCTTATAAGAAGACCAAATCATACTTGATGGTGTGGCTCAGTGATCGAGGTAGCTATTACGGTAGCTATTAAGGGCTATTTCAAAAGTTTCAAAGGATAGATACAGGTAGTAGATTAATGTTGTTTGATGTACAGTGCTAACTCATTCATTAAAAAAGGATTAATAGCTAACATTTAAACATTGAAGATTCCATATAAAATCTGAATTTCCAACATTTTCAAATGTTTTTCACTTGGTAGTACTTGTGAGGTGCTTCAGATATAGTGCACCTTATGGGCTCCTCATAATACCCATCTGCTATTGTTTATATCCAGTTCATTTACTTCGGGGGTCACATAGTACATATGGGACATAGTACATACGACAAACTTTGCAGGATGTATGGTCATTCTCTGGACTACTCAACTAGGTTGTTGTAGCAGGAAAATGGAACTAGATAGTGCATAGATGAATGAGTCTTGCTGTGTTCCAATAAACTTTATTTACAAAAAAAAAAACAAACAGGCCCAAAGGCATGATTTGTGACCTCTGAGTTTTGTTATATGCCTTTCAGAGTTGTCACTTGCAACCAATTTTATGAATGAAGCAGGTCTAGTCTGGCTTCATGCAAGTGCCTCTGGATTCTGAGGAGAACAAGGCTGCAAGGGGGAAACTAACAAAATGCCAGAAAAGTCTAAAACAAAATTATTATTGGACTTCATTCTCCTACAAAATAACACAAGGAAGGAAAATTATTATCCTAATGGCTTGAAAGAAAGGTCAACATACAGGTCAAGGTGGGTTAGTTCGACTTTATATGATGCTGACACGGAAAACCAGTAATGTTTAAATATTTAAATATTAAATAATATTTAAGTTGCATTTGTAAATGAATACATACTGGCAGCTGGTTGCTTCTAAATATGAGTGAGAAAACATAGATTTGTTTAAAATTAAGATTAAATGTTGATGTAGCTAGAAAAATGTTTGCTTTAAATAGCAAACTTTCTAGGCATATCTACTACATTATACTTAGATTTATGAAACTTCCACTTGCAGACTCTTTTAGGAGCAAATTTAAGACCCAGAGCAACACCAATTCTTATCTTAAAATGCCGTATCTTGAGACTTAGTTTAAAAATCAAACTAGTGCCCATAATCATAATCCCCCCCCCAATATTGTTACTCTCTGATTCTGTAGAATATAACAGGGTTTTTAAAGTTCTGCCTAAATCAGATAGAAATCTGGATGGTGAACATAAAAATAGACATTTTTACAAACTCTTAATTAACACTTCACTAAATGACTTATTTGAAAAATTTCAGAACAGGTGGGATGAAATCAATATTTGGCTATGTGTGAGTATAACTTGGCAGGACATGCTTGTGCGTTTACAGTGTCTAGATACAGTTCTCTTTGGTTGCACTGGCAATTTTGTGGCATTTCCTTGGTTTCATTAGCAGTCTTCTTAAACAAGAGACACATTTTTTTCTGCCTTAATTTCTTTATCCATTTCTCTCTTAGTCTCCTAAAAAGTAGTATCCATTCCTATAATTTTATTGAAACTCTACTCAAAAAATCTGTTTTCTAGAATTCTTATTTACACTTTTTAAAAATTCTTATTTTTTGGACTTATCTACTGGATCCCTGAAGTTTTTGCCACGTTAACCTCTTACAACCAACATGTTGCTGTTAATTCTTTCATCATTTCAGCATCTCCTTTTGTTGACTCTGTTCTTCTTCCTACAATTTAGCTAAGTGTTCTTCAAGGGTCTATCATTGGCTGCTGGTCTTGAGTCTCTCTTACTCTTGTCTTTGGGAATATAAAATACTTTAGACTCTCTACACTGAAAATATTATTCTCTTGCATAGCGTATATTCTTTTATATCTGCTTTCTGAAAATTAGAGGGTGTTTCTGTTAAAGTTTTTCCATTTTGTTTGAGAAATTCCATGTCATATGGCACTTCCTGCTTCTTTATTTATGGGAGCGGTGGGTATTGAAATGTTGTCCAGTGTTCCTAAGCTTCGATATAGCCCTTTTACTGTCTGATGTTTCCATGTTTGCACTGCATGCAGTAAATAGAACTCATAGATTACTTGGTTGAAATTCTTTGTTTGGAGACTTTGCTGTTTATATATAGGTTTATCTAAGGTGTAATGGGAAAAGGCTTTATCTAAAGATACATTTTTTAACCCCTGAAAAGATTAAAAGAGGATTACCACAACATTTGGAGTTGATGACCTGGAGATTTCTACAGGAGTCTCCCTCTATTAATCTCCGACTCTGGTGGTCCCAGACTTATAGATGTTTTCAACTTCAGTCAGGAGGTCAAAATGATATGAAAAAATACTTTTGCATTTTGTTTGGTAGGGAATGATATGATTTTTTTTGCATTGCATTTAATAGGGAATATAAAAGCATGTTAACTTAAAATATTAAAATTGGGATTTTTTTTTCTTAATGCACCTCAATGGCTTTGAGTTTTGCCTAGCACACTAGAGAGATACTCCCTGACTCTCACACCACCATTATTTGTTTGAACAAAGCAGCGAATAATAATGAGGACAATGAGCACTTCCTGAATACATGCTCTTTCCCAGGCACTGTTCTAAGTGCTTTTTTCCTGTTATTTTTATTGTTGACACTAATACAGATATGCCTATTTTTCTAAGTGCTTATTTCTCACCATAACCCTTTGAAGTAAGCACTATTTTTATCTTGACTTTATAAATGACATTTAGGGAGGAGAACTAAGATGGCGGGAAAGGTAAAACACCTATCTTGCCGTCATCAGCAATTTTAATACTACAACTTAACGAAAGAACAAACACCTTCCAGAATCACCAGAAAGCTCGCCAAGTGAAAATTCCACAAATAAAAGTGAAGATAAGACACTGTGACTCGGAGGAGCAGGCGGCGAACAGCGTTGAAAGATTCACACAGAGAGAGGTTTGGAGTGCGCGCCGCGGAGAGGGCGGGTGGCTGAAAACCGGCCAGTTTTCTCGAACGGGGAGACAAAGGTGTCCCACTGGACTGATTCTCCAGCTCTGGGCTAAGTCCAGATAACCCACTATCACACGGGGTGAAAACTGGACAGACAGTGGGAGGGCATGCGGAAGCTCGGGTGCTGCCGGGTCTCCCGGCTTGTGGAGAAGGCAGCTTGCGCGAACAGCTTGGCTGCGTGAAGGCGCAGAGAGCGCACCGCGACTTGCCTCTCATTCAGAAAACCGTCAGTCTGCTTTGTTTTACGACCCTGGGTGAGACATTGCGCATGCAGACTCATTTTGGGAAAGTCTGAATTCCCCGGCAGCCGGCAGCCAGTGGAGCTCCGCAGCAGCTCTCTCTCAGAGGTGCTGGCGGCCATTGCCCCCGGCACAGAGCCCCTGGGGCCGCATAGGGCGGAGCTAACACTGGCTGCTTGGCCCGGAGACTCCGCCCACCCAACCTGAGCACAGCTGAGCTTCACAGACAATTGGCCTGGAGGTCAACCCTCCAAGTGCTAACAACGATTAACTGAGCTTAACTTCAGCAAGACTGTGCAGCCCATATCCACCTCAGGTAACCGGGTAGGCTGAGCCACTGTCCCTAGTTGGAAGTCTACCACACTAAGCTAATTGACCAACTCAGGGAAGCAGCCACCATGCAGCGACATGGAAAGAAATCAGATGTGAAAGAAATGGAGGAAAAAAAACGACTGGACATGGAATTCAGAACCACGGTTATAGGGTTTTTAAAGAAGCTCCAACAAAAGATCGAGGCCTATAAGGAAATAAGCAAGACCACAAAGGAAATGAATGAGTCCTACAAGAAAATGAACAACACCCTCAAGGATATAAACGAGAGCTGCAAAGAAATGATCAAGACCAACGTGGAAATGAATGAGTCCTACAAGGAAATGAAAGAAAGCCTCAAGGATATAAAGGAGACTCTCAAGGATATGAAAAAGGACCAACCAGAAATTAAGCATACACTGACTGAAACAAAAAATATTATACAAAGACCTAAAAGTGCCCTGGAGCACCCCAAGAACCAAGTTAAAGATTTGAAATACAAAGAGGTAAAATCCACTCAGCTGAAAAAGCAAGAAACCAAAAGAATCCAAAAAATTGAGATAGTGTAAGGGGCCTCTGGGACAACCTCAAGCATACCAACATCAGAATTATAGGGGTGCCAGAAAAAGCGAGAGGCCAAGACAATGAAAACCTACTAGAAGAAATAGTGACTGAAAACTTCCCACACCTGGTGAAAGAAATTGACTTAGGAGTCCAAGAAGTGCACCGAACCCCAATATATAGGAACCCTAAGATGACCACACTGAGGCACATCATAATTAAAATGCCAAGAGCAAAAGACAAAGAGAGAATATTAAAAGCAGCAAGAGAGAAACAGTTGGTTACCTATAAGGGAGCACCCATACGACTGTCAGCGGATTTCTCAACAGAAACGATGCAGGCCAGACGGGAGTGGCAAGAAATATTCAAAGTGATGAACAGCAAGAATCTACAACCAAGATTACTCTATCCAGCAAAGCTATCATTCAGAATTGAAGGTCAGATGAAGTGCTTCGCAGATAAGAAAAAGCTAAAGGAGTTCATCACCACCAAACCAACATTATATGAAATGCTGAAAGATATTCTTTAAGAAGAGGAAGAAGAAAAAGGTAAAGATGAAAATTATGAACAACAAATACACATCTATCAACAAATGAACATAAAAATCAAGTGAATTGATAGGCTGTTGAACTGGATAGACTGGTAAATATAACAGAGACATGGACATAGAGAGGGAATGGACTGACAATTCTTGGGGAGAAAAGGGTTGTGGGAAGTGCAGCAAGAGACTGGACAAAAATCTAGCAACAATGGGAGAGGACAGTGGGGAGGGGGAGGTGAGGGTGGACGGTGGGATAGGTACAGGGTGGAGGGGAGCTATAGGGGGATAAAAAGGGAAAACAATGTAATTAATAAACTGAACAATAAGATTAAAAAAAAATAAATGACATTTAGGTTGAGGTGCTAGGTCCCAGATAAAATGAATATTAAATGATGGAGCTGAAACAGAAACCCAGCCAGTCTTACTCCAGACATTAACTATTCTATTATATGAACTCTCAAAACCAGAAGTCACCTTTGAAAGACCATGTAGTGGAAAGATCATGTGAGTACTTAATGAGTTCCACTTGTGTTAAAATCCATTTCCATCATTTTCATGTTGTGTAACTTAAGCCAAGCCTGTTAACCTACCTAAATTCATGTTCATTATCTATTACATACAAATAATAATTCTAACTTCATGAATACCTTTAAAATCAGAATGAAATCAGGTAATATTTTTTTAAACAAACTTGGGAACAAAAGGGTCTTGGAACATAGCCTCTTACCCAATGTTAGTTCTTTTCAAATCCTACATTTCAGGTGTCTTAGTTGCCAAGTTCTAGTGACTAAGAGCTTTATATGCATCTATTCCTTTCCATCATTATCCTTGTCACAAATAAAATATAAACTATCTCAATGGCTCTCAATTCTGGATAACTCAGGCTCCATATGCTGGCATTCAATTGTCCACATTTGTTTGGTCCTCAATTATTTCACCCTCCTGTCTTCCTACGGCACCCCCAGTGAACCCTCTATTCTTTTTGGGGCTGGTCTCTTTACTGCTGTGTGAACATGCTTTTGCTCTTTCCACCAAATGCCTTGTTCATGTTGTGACTCTGTTTTCTGCGTCCTGGAAACAGTGTTGTATGCTCTCCTATGCAGGACGTTAAGGAGAAAGAAGGGCATCTTTCTCCCTGTTTCTAGTTAGAAACCCTTTTTCTTAGGGACTTGAGAAGTTCTTACTATGGTCTCAAATTTTAGAAGAAAAGTCCCTGAGAAAGTTAAATCAACCAAGGAGTTCATTAGGTTTTAATACCTATTAAACAATTTGGCTGTATTTTTCACACCAGAATCTCTAGATCTTCCTCACCGTAAAGCTGTTTCACACAAAGCCATCATGTAGAAAAGAGGAAGGCAGAGTAGGATCCCTCATTGTATTCTTGACTACCTCGAGCCTTAATCGCAAGGTAAACATAAAAAAAAAAGTACTGAGTAGATTATGCAAGAGAATGAAGTAATGTAACTGTATTTAAAATATATTTCACAGTTTAAATGTTCACAAATTAAGATGAGCTTTTCTCCCTATTAAATGAACAAACGTTGCTCCTAGTTTGCTGTGGTCTGCATGGTGAGAGGGTTGGGGAGCTGCTGGCTATGTCCTTGTGGATTGAGCATGAAGCAGTGGCTCCTCAAAATATTAGCTGGGGCCAAAGTGTTAAGGCAAATCCAAGCATTAGAACAACAAACAAAAAACAGCTCGATCTGCATCAGTGTGGCTTGTTTCAGTAATATTCACACGTTGGGGAATAACCAAATTTTGATCAATCTAATCACATATTGAATTTTCTTATAAAACTTCAGCTATTGAGACATTCAAATATAATTCGTTTTATTTTTTTAAAATATATTTTATTGATTTTTACAGAGAGGAAGTGAGAGGGATAGAGAGTTAGAAACATCAATGAAAGAGGAACATTGATTAGCTGCCTTCTGCACACTCCCTACTGGGTATGTGCCCGCAAATAAGATACATGCTTCTGACAGGAATCTAACCTGGGACCCTTGAGTCCGCAGGCCAACACTTTATCCACTGAGCCAAATATAATCCATTTTAAAGGGCAGTCTTTTCAGAAACCAAAGTCATTGTGCATAATTTTCTAGGCGCAAATGTGGGTTTCTGTCTATTGATGCTGCTCCAAAAAAGTTACAGCAGGTCAAGAATCTGTTAATTTTCTCAGAATGATGTCAAATTGGAACCTTGGCAACTTCAAAAGAGAACATGTGCTTGAACTTGAGCAGGAGTTTCCCCACAGGTGGAGAGGCTGTAAACACTGAATATATTCATAGTGCAAACATCACTCTTTGTGACCCAGGGATATGCAAACGTTATTACTTAGGCATTCCCTCTATCCAAAGCAGATGAATATCACTTATAACCCCAGCTCACCAGGAATGACAGCATCTAGCAAAGAGAGGACCTGAGTGAGTGTTTGGTAATTATGTCAACTTCAAAGTCAAAAAGTTATGGTAAATGAGTTTGAAATGAAGGCTTCTCTCAGCTCCCACTTTAAAGCTGGAATTAATATTGATGTTTCTGCAAGCACAAGTACTGAGAATATGGACTACAGAAAATGATGTCTGAGTTGAAGATTTTAAGTCTGAAGAATATGAGGGCTACGAAGGACCATGTAAATTCATTTTTTAAAGTCAGTTGCTTACTTTAGTGTGGCTGTGGTTTCTGTGAGACTCTGGACTGTTAGTGTTGGAGAGGCAGAAGTGGTTTCTGTGAGACTCTGGACTGTTAGTGTTGGAGAGGCAGAAGTGGTTTTAAGTCAGTGGAGGAGTCTGATTCATGATACCAACCCCTCTTTGCTGCTGGGGTTTTGGACAAGTTATGCTTCTTTAAGCCTCGGGTTTCTGAGGGGATAATAGTATTACGGGCTTTATGGGGTTATTGGGAATGAATGTAATATATTTAGAAATTATTTTGTAAACTCTTAGGCACATTATTCAGATTTTTCATGAATAAAATGGTTTGAGTGATTTTTAGGTATATCTCCACCAAGAGGCAGTGAATGTCTTGACATATTTGTAATTTCTTGGCTAGAGGAGCATCTCTTACTTGCTTCCTTGCTTCTGGTTTGGCTCATTCCAATTCATTACTTACCCTTCTATCAAGGCCTGTGCATGTCTCTTTCCATCTCCCCTCCTCTACCTCCTCCTTCGAATCCTTCCTTCCCCTCCTGTACCATCTCCTCCTCCTTTTCCTTCTCCTTCTAATATACATACATGAACAGTTAAAAGTGTAATATAATGAACCATGGCACCCCCCTACTTAGTTTTATTAAATCTTAACATTTTACCACATTTCATTCAGAATTTTAATGACACGAAATATTTTTGTGAAGCCTTCTATAGACCCTCCCTGGTTCCCATTCTCCTCTCTCTCCTTAGAGGAAACTATTATCATATCCTGGTTAAGAACAGGGTTAAAATTCCAGCATTGTCATTTATTAGTTATATAACAAAGACAAATTACTTAAATCTCTCTGTGCCCCAGTTTCCTTGTCTATAAACCTGAAACAATAATGGCATCTATCTTATACAATTGTTGTGGTCGTTTAATGGTAAAATTAAATATCTGTAAACTAGAGGCTGGTGCATGGAATTCATGCATGGGTAGGGTCCCTAGGCTTGGCTGGCGATCAGGGCTTATCTGTAGGACAATTGGGGGCCCTGACTGGCACCACCTTGGCCAGCCTGGTGCTGCCTGCTCGCCAGCCCTCCCCCCTGCCACTGCAACTGGTGGCCTCCCTCTGCAGTCTGGGGGCAGCTCCTGCATTGAGAGTCTGCTCCCTGGTGGTAAGTGCACATCACAGCAATTGGTCATTCCACTGGTCATTCTGCCGTTTGGTCAATTTGCATATTAGGCTTTTATTATATAGGATTATTTATAGCAATGTCTGACATTAATTCCACTCTCAAAAAATGTTACTTATTGGTAGCTGATGTGGTAGAAGTATAATGAATCTTTAGAATTTATCATTCCCATGCATGCTGTTGCCAATAATTACATATTTATTTATCATCCATAGGAAGCATATTTTAAATTTACACAATTGATATCATATATATATATATACATATATATATACATATATATATATATATATATATCACTTTACAATGTACTTGTTTTGTTCAAAATTCAGTTTTTGAGATTTACCCACTTGTTTGATACATTTTCAGTCCAATAGTTTTAACTGCTTCATGGTGCTTAAGGCATTATACATGTGTACCACGATTTATCTGTTGTCCTGTAAATTCGCATCAGCAAAAATAAATAAACGAATCAGTGTTGTTTCTCATTTTACTGCTGATGTAAATAAGGCTACAAAGAATAGCATTACTTGTGAAACCTTTATTCCATGTATTGAGGTTTTCTTAGGGACTATACTCACAGGTGGGAATGCTGGCCAAGAAGATATATATACATTCAGCTTTCACTAGTATGACCTAATTGTCCTTAATTGTGGCTATACCAATATTCATTTCCTCCATTAATATGTGAGAATTCCTGTTTTCCCATAAATTGGAAGAACTGTTAGAACTTTTAATTTTTTTGTCCAGTACAATGGGTAAGAAATATATTTTTACTGTGGTTTTAATTTGCTTTTGCCAAATTACTAGTGAAGGGAAGAGTCTTTTTAGATGTTTATTGGCTATTTTGATTTTATTTTCTGTGACCTGCCCATTGCGTCCTTGGTCTATTTTTCTCTGGTGTTGTCTTCTTACTAATTCATAGGTTCTTTATAATTCTGGATACTAGTCCTTTGTCAGTTACATATATCTCAGATATCTCTCACAGTCTTTGCCTTGTCTTATAGCTGTATATTTTTTTAACAGAAGGTTGATATTTTAATGTAGTAAAATATGTCAGTCTTTTCCCTTTTCTTTTCTTAGTTAAAAGATTATACCCTTCTCTAAGGTCTTGACTGTGTTTCTTACATACTCTTTGGAATTGAAGTTTTGCTTTTCATATGTAGATCTCTAACTAACTGAAATGTATTTTTCTTTAAATATTAATGAAAATCTAATTTTCTTTTTGTGCTTGATTAAACAATTGTTCAAACACTATTTAAAATTTTGCACTTCTGAGGATGCTAAAGCATAGTTATGATAAAAATGCTGTGACATATATATATATTTGAAATATATAAAATGTACATGAATATATCATATATACACATGCAGAATATATATATACACACACATATATATATATACACACATATATATACACACATATGTACACATATATAGATGTGTGTAGATCTAGAGTACCTGGAACCCCTATACATGCCTCCATAAAAGCTCACATGTGCATTAAATATTATAACTATTTATTCATCAATTCTCCCACTATCTTGGAAACACCTTTATTGTTGAATCCCAGAACTGAGTACAGTGCTTGATAACTAATAAGTACTCATTACTATTTGTTGAATGGATAAATAAATATATTTTGATGGCTGTGCATTAAAAATTTAACTGTCCTTGGGATGCTATTTCCTTAGTTAGTCACATTGTAGGAGAACAGACATTCCATAGTTGACCTTAAAGCTGTAAGATTTACAGTGTAGAATAGATATTCTAGAGATACAAATTGGAACTTACGCTCTGAGATAATTTCATTTGGTTACTTTAAGAAATATCAGGTGAGACAAGTTAATGATTAAGCCTTTCGTAGTCCAGCAGAAGTGAAGCTTCACAACACAGGCAGGCTGCCTAATAAACTTGGCACACAGTCGAATCTCCACTGCCAGCATTTGAGCTCAAGCATTAATGAGCTTTGCTTCCAAGTTTCTAACTTGTCATCTGTTACAATGAATTTGTCAGATTTTGTCTTGTTTTTCTGTTTGTTTGTTTGTTTTTTGAGCAAGACAGGGCAAGGACAGAAAGCTGGAAATCCAAGAAAAATTGATCCAATGGCACAATGGGGAAAACCCTAAGTAGTGGTTTTCACTGAAGGATTTTCCCATCTCTGATCTTAACTTCCTCATCCAATGAAATGAAGACCCTGGATTTGACAGTCTTAGGCATTCACTATTGAAAAATATTCTATAGCTCAGTTGGTTAGAGCATTGTCCTAATGAGCCAAGGTTGGGGGGTTTGATCCCCAGTCAGGGCACAGATAATAAACAAATAATGAATGCATAAATAAGTAGAACAACAAATGGGTCTCTCTCTCTCTCTCTCTCTCTCTCTCTCTCTCTCTCTCTCTCTCTCTCTCTCTCTCTCTCATCAATTAAAAAACTTAAAATAGTCATTTTAAAATTAATGGATTGCATTGGGCAGTATGCAGTTTGCATTGGGTAAGTTTATAACTCCGGAATGTTCATGCACAGTTTGAATGACCAGGTCAAGATGTTCAGCTGGATGCCAAAACTGGTTTGGCTCAGTGGATAGAGCATCAGCCTGCGGACTGAAGGGTCCTGGGTTCCACTTGTTCACGGGCATGTACCTTGGTTGAGGGCACATCCCCAGTAGGGGGTGTGTAGGAGGCAGCTGATCAATGTTTCTCTCTCATCGATGTTTCTAGTTTTCTGTCCCTCTCCCTTCCTCTCTGTAAAATATCAATAAAATATATTTTTAAAAAAGATGTTCAGCTGGAGATTCATGCATATTTGTTAAAGTCTCTTCTTCCCTTTGATAGGGGGATAGAGAGCTGGAGTACTTGGGGAAAAGCAAACAGCAGCTACTTTGCTATTCTGCTCAGATTAGCCTCTGGAAGTGCAAACAGAACTCCCATCAATTATTTAGGGCTTCTGACCACACCAAAAGTATAATTTGGTGATGCTATTCAATTACTTACAGTCATAAAAATCAAGAGTTCCTCGATTAGAAAGAAGGCTTTTTTGATAAGAGTAGGCTTGATCTCCTTATCATAAGAGACATCATTTACCTGAGATTAAATTTAGAAGTTTGGGCCTAAAAGGAAAATTAAGTAAAAAGAACTAAGTAAATGTTCCATGCTGAAATACAGGGGCAGGGAAGGGGCAGGGGGAAGTACCAAGTATATATCAAATAAGCAAATGACTTTTAATGCATTGTAGTCTTGGCCTTATTTGTCTTTATACAAGATTAAGGGGGAAATGTTGATGAAAATAGATTTAATCCTTATAATTGAATTTATATTGTCAGATTAAAAAGATGCATGCACCTTAACACTTAGCTTGGTCTCTTGGTCCACAAAAAAAGCTAGCGTCTTAGATGGGATTCCCAAGAAACAGCACTTGAGGTAAGAATTCATGTGTAAGAGAATTATTGAGGGAATGATCACAGGTTTAGAAGGAGAGTAAGTGAAATAGGAGAGGGCAGAGACAAAAAAAAAAAAAAAAAAAAAAGCAAAGGAAGAATGTGGGGTCAGTTGGAGATTCACTTCCATTGGATCCCTTGCAGAGGGTCTGGAGCACAAACTGCACCCAAGCGTAGTACATCTTATCTTAAGCCAATGGGAACAGACTTTTGCTAGTGCAAGTCAGCTTTTGGCTAACATCTTCGGATTATGTAGAATGTATGGAGGAGGCAGTTTCCCTTTAAACAAGGGAATTCTCCAGAGAAGAGGAGAGCTGCAAATTGTTATCAGGCAGCCCTTAGGAGCCAGGGGTTTGGTTTACCAGCTGGTTGGGAAAAGGGGATTTTGGTGTGGTCTCACAGCATCCACTTCTCTGACAAGTCTCTCCCAGACAATACTACCATTTTTTTTGGGTCAGCCCTTATCCCATATATGTTTTAATCTAGTTATTGCCACATTTTATATCTGCCATCAACTGTGAGATCCTTGCAAAAAGAAGTTTGCTCTTTCATTTCATGTTCGAGAATTTAACAAGTGCTGTTTTTTCTCTCTCTCTCTCTCTGTGTATGTGTTTAAATAAAATTATTTTCTTCCTAATTTACTCTTCCAGGAATTCCAAATCCCTAGAATTATGTTAGTTTCCACCTCACCTTTTAAGTTGCTAAAGGTGTATGTAACTGTGAACTTTCCGAACTTATTAAAATAATTACGTTTCACCTTTTATGTTTTCAACTCTTAGTCATAGTTCATTATGTTAAAATATATTAATTGTATCCCATGGCAATCATTAAGAAAAAATACATGGAATTTTTTTTATATCCCATCTGTTACTATTATTTTAAAAAATGTCCTGCCTGTTATTCAGCACTTGGGGAAAGTAGCCAGGATTCAGAAGGACTATCACATTTCTCTAGGTTTTCATGTGTCCTGATGTCACCCCAAATTCCTTGGCCTGATTGTTCACCATATGAAATTCATGCCATGTTCTTCTGATATTACTAGGCTGTGTAATTGAGATATATTTGCCTTGTTGCCAATATTGTAACATGAACTCATTCTAAAGTCAGGCAGAAGCTGGTCTTTTTCATCTGGTGCCTCATAAACCACCCATCTCAGAATGAAACCATCTAATTAGGACTGTAATTTATGTATGGCCAGATAAAGAGTTTTTAATGGCTCATAACATATTTGTCATCTCTAAGAACAATTGAGGGGAAACCAGATGGCCCATCGTATTCCCCTTTTGTTGGCTTAATCTACTTGATTTCCACAGCTCACAGTCAAGATGTCTCTTCTTGGTTCTATAAAGGTGTTTTTTTTTTTTAATATATAATTTTATTTCATTTTCAGATCATTTTTAACATGAACTGTAAAGTGATAGGTATCTGAAAATAGTCAACTTTGCCAATATTCAAAGGTATTTTATTCATGACAATTGGAAGGGTGAACTAAAATCCTGTTTTGCATATATATTTGTAGGATATTAAAGGGTCTATCACAAAAAAGTAAACTTATTCTCTATCAGTTAACAAGGCCATGTTTGTTGCTACTTTATTGTCTGTGTACCTTCAAATGAATTTGATGTAGGAAATGCTTATTATTTAGTATTATAGCAATTATTTATTGAACCCTCACTATGGGACAAATTCTATATGTTGTGTTTATACAAGCATCACTTTACATAATCCTCATAACTACTTTATTGTTTTCTATATAAGAAACATAAAGTGATTCTGAGATTTTTTTTCAGGAATGATTTACTTGAAAATGGTGGACCTTGGATTTTAAACTCTTGATCTGTTTGCCTTCAAAGAATCTACGCTTTGTATGAAACTAATACCCCTCCATAAAGTAAGAGGTGGGATTGCTTTTGGTTGAGTTCCTTTTGTTGCGTCTTCATATAAAGATATTGCTCTGATTCATTCAGTTTGCTGAGTCAAGTGACCCATTGTCTCTACAAGAAATAAAGGAAGACATTAAGGAAGTGGAGAACAGTGACCAAAATGAATCTTTGTTGTCTTGAGTTTTTAGGATCATTGGTTACTGCAACATACTCTAGCCTATTCTAACTAGTACAATAGTAGATACTTTAAGAACTGTTCTTATTCATACTTATTATTATTAGGCAAAGAAGGGTGGAGGAGGAGGGGTCGGGAGATAATCTTAAATAGAGGAAGAGAATGAGAATTTGAATCTACACAAAAATTGAATCTAATTAAAGGGAGAGGATTAGAGAAATATTTTTGTTCCTTAACTGTTTCTCTGAAGAATGAGGAGCAAATGTAAAGAAGTACAACACAGTATATATTTCAAGTGACTTAGAAATTTAAAGAAGGACTCTATGTTTGAATATCTAAGAAGGTAAAATTGGAAAGGTCATAGCAAATATTAAGATCTATGCTGCCTAATAGAAACTTAACACAAGCCACAAATGAGAGCCATATATGTAATTTTTAATTTGCCAGTAGCCACAAAACAAAAAAATGAAGAAGAAACAAGGAATGCTAATTTTAATGATGTATTTTATTTAACTTTTTCTGTTCAAAACATTATGATTTTAACGTCTGACCAACATAAAGTATTGATGTATTTTACTTTCTTTTTCATATTAAGTCCTAAATCTGTTGCAGTTTGTAATTGTAATAACAAATCTGTTTGGTCTCATCCCATTGTTAGTGCTTGGTAGCCACCAATCACTGGTGAGTCTCTCATTGGAGAGTGCAGATCTGGACCCAATAACTCGAGGTGTAGGGAGAAGAGAAGAGGTGTGGAGATGAACACCATATTCACATTTACTTATACAGTCTAGTGAAGGACTAGGGGAAAGTTCTATCACTTTTCTGGGCCTTTCACCTATAAAATGGGGTGACACCTTATAGAGATGGAAGGATCACACAAAAGTGTTTCTGTAAAACCACCTCCTAACGCACTTGAAATGTGTTCCCAATGAGTGGCATATCATATACATTCATTCTTTTTATCAAATCAGCATTTATTTTCTAATATTATTCGCTGCTATTGAAGGGATAGTAAAGTGAGCACCCTGACCTAAGTGGGGTTTCTATGCCAGAAAAAATAAAAAATGTGAAATTGAATAGGTAGGAAGAATATTGGTCAATGCAATGAGCTAATAAAGGAGAAAATATGGTATGGGAAATGGATTCATGAGACCTTGTTTCCAGATGCAGCTTTGCTACCGAATGGCTGTGAGAAACTGACAAATCCTTTCTTTACACTTTAAACCTTTCCTTCCTCATCTATAAAATTGGAGATAGCAAATAGCAATTTTACTGGGTTGTTGGAGGTCTAAATGAGGTCATATGAGGGAAAGTACTTCATAAAGCGGGAAGAGTTATAGAAATTCTAGAAAGTAGTAGGAGCTTTGAGGTAGCTATTTAAAGTTTGCTGGTAGTATTACTTATCCACAGTCCAAGCACACAGAAAGAATATTAGAGTTCCCAAGTTTAAGGTTTTGTTCTATGACTTGATTTCAAGTGCGTGCTGTCTTCGAGACATGTTTTCTCTGGACAAATAAAATGTTGTTTGGGAAAAAAATTAAAAGTAGTAACATTTGGATTCAGCTTAAATCTTTTATGATCCCTGGGGGAGGGAGTTGATTATGGGAAAGCATTGTTGGACTCTCTCTTTGCAAGGCTGACTTAATATACTTTTTGTCCGCTCAGAGGCAAGTGACCTCCAGGCTTCTCACTTGAATCTCATACTCCATAACAGCAATGAGGTTCACCAAAGTCTTTTCCCTTCCTCTGTCTGTATTGTGCCTGTCATTCCTCTTAGCCCAACTCAGAGCTAAAACATTATCAGAGACATTTCCCTGATGAACTAACTTGTCCTCAGTCTTCATATTCAACTTCTTTATCGAAATGTAACAAGTAAGGTTGGTGACTGTGATGACAACCCAAAATCTCTGAAGGGGAAGAGCATTATTTTTCAGGCCAGGTAACTTTTCTTCATCCTTACTCCTGAAAACAAGCCTTTCCCTTTCTTCTCTAATTAAACATCTAAGACAGCAGTGATCATTCAACCAAAAGAAACAGACCTGTCAAACTCTCCCTCCCTCCCTTTCCTGCAGCTCTGGATTGTTGTGGTTTCTGAGAAAGTGTCAGGAGCAGATGTTTGCTAGGTCTCAGGTGGAGTTGGTTCTTCCAGAGTCTCCTTAGGGAGTCCTTCTATTGCTTTCAGTATCTCTACTTGTTCAGCAACTTGATAGGGTCAGGATCTGAGCTGAGGCATTTCCTAATCAGAAGGAGGGTTGTATTTTTATACCTGCCAACAAGGAGGGCAGTACTAGCTCCTCTGTTTTAAGTTGGATTCATTAAAGAAACGGTAAATAATCTTCTACCTCTTTTCTGTCTATGCTAACTGGGACCTAAAACTTGGGATGAAGATGAATTAAGTACCCAATGTTCTAAGGAGAGGGGTGAGAAGAAGCCACAAGAGCTGGGACCACATATGCCATCAGGCTTTGTTAAGAGTGGGTGTAAGTAGGGGTCTCATGGGTGGGTACCTAAGTCCATTTAAAATAAAAAATGGATGAAACCTAAAAAAGTTATTTAAAGCGATTGGGGTGATGGGGACCTGTAAGAAAGGCAAGCTTTCATGACACTGTCTTCATGAACACCGTGCTTACTGGTGGACTTTGACTCCTGCTCGCTGCCCATTTTCAGAAGAGGAGATGTCAGTGAGAATGAGGTCAGAGGGGGAAGAGAGGGCCAGAGGAGGAGCAGCCCGTAGGCCTGCTGTTTCTGTGGCAAGAATGCATGAGCTGCTTGCAGGCACTGCCTACCGAGAGAGCTGGGCTAGATCAGGGGTGGGGAAGCTTTTCTGTCTAAGGCCATTTGGATATTTATTATACTATTCATAGTCCATACAAAATGATCAAGTTAAAAAAATCAGCATGCTATATTTGGTCAAACATTTAATTAGCTCACCCTTAATGCCTTGGCAAGGCCAGACCAAATGATTTCATAGGCCTTATATGGCCCACAGGCTGGATGCTCCCCACCCCTGGACTAGATGGTCCATAAATTTATAGGTTGAATTTTCTTTGTCCTTAATGGTGCATCTCTTAGTTCCAGTAAAAAACAAAGCAAATATTATGTATATTGTCCTCCATCTCCACTTGTAACACACACACACACACACACACACACACACACACACACACACACACTACAAAGAAATAGAGAGGAGAAAAAAATCACCCCACACCATGAAGACTCTTGAAGCAGAGAGAGACAAATTTAAGAAGGACAATCTAATCACCATCCTCTCCTCACTTTCTGATAAATAGCATGTTCTCAACCCTGTCCTTCTTAGTGCATAGAAGAATCCTTGGAGGAATTCAGGACTGTGTAACTTCAGGTTTGTCATTGAACTAATGCTTATTCTGGGATCAGAATCCTTAAGTACTCAACACCATTGCATGAAAAACTTGACGACTTCGAACTCTGGGACCCTCTTATCCTTCCCAGTGCCTGGGCATGCACTCCGTCTCATCATTCAGCTGGCTAATGAGCCCCTTCCAGCAGGTGTAAATGAATTTTCACACTCCAGCCTGGCTTTTGTCAAGGCTTGAATGTAAGTAGCTAATGAGTGCTATTGCTCTGAGTTTCTCCTGTGAAAGAAGGGTATGTCTAACTAGTGATAGAATGACAAGTGCATACTAATGTTATTCTGTTTTGTGGTGCCAAAGAAGAACACTGAGAATTTAAGAAAGATGAATCCCTCAGACAAAGGCAGACTAAAAACTTATTAAGCAGAGCTGTGCTGATAGCCTAATTCCATTACTTCTACACCATCTTGAAATCACTCAAGCATAGGGAAGATACCTCAGAGGCAAGAAGGGGTGGAGGCAATATGTTCATTAAAAATGTGAGCAGATGCCCTAGCCGATTTGGCTCAGTGGATAGAGCATTGGCCTGCAGATTGAAAGGTCCTGGGTTTGATTCTGGTCAAGGGCACATGGCTGGATTGTGTTCTCAATCCCCAGTAGGGGGCATGCAGGAGGCAGCTTATCAATGATTTTTTTCTCATCATTGATGTTTCTTTCTCCCTTTTCCTTCTTCTCTAATATATATATATTTAAAATAAAAATGTGAGCAGAGGCCAGCCATCGTGATAAATTGGCCTGACTGGTGAGGAGAGGCCATAGAAGGGGGGAATTGATCAGAACAAATACTTGTGACTTTAGCATTTCAGGGCACAGGGGAAACTCACAGATTTAACATCCTGCCAAAATAGGACTGCAAATGAATAAGCTTCTCCAGGACTTTTGATGTTCTTGCAATTCACCTCTCCCTGAACAATGGATTTTTATTTATTTATTTTTTTGGGGGGGAGGGTTATTTTGATGATAAACTCCCTGAGCTTTGGAAAATGCCAAGCCCAACAAAACACTTTTATTCTCTTCATAGGTAGCAAGAGATAGCTGTGTTTCAAATGGTATGGCATGTGTTTTGAACAATGCAGGTGATACTTTTGGAAAGAAAACATAAAAGGAAGCTTTGTTACAATCTCCCCTGATTGTTATAAATCACATCATTCAGAAATAGGTCAGGGGTTGAAGGCTGTAGTATTTCTCTTTTCTTCTTACGAAGTAAAGCTCACCATCTGATTTAGAATTGCCCAGGTAGTTCTTAAAACATCTCTAGACTCGGTTTTCTGTGTCTTATGTGTAAGATTATGCTTTTTTCATTCGTGTAGACCTGGTACCCTGCATGGGATGGCTTGGAGTAGTTGCTCATTGATGTTGGTTAAGTAAATGGATGAATAAGTAAATAATGAAAACATGAGTGATTAATGTATGAATAAATGAAATTTTTGGTTGGTTATTCCAAAAGTCAATTAAAGTAGAGAATTTTATAAACATATACATAGACATCTTAATAGTTTTATTTGAAACAGAAGGATGTAGATTTTCATTTATTTGCCAGTCCTTTGATGTAGTCCTTTATTTTGAGCCATGGGTTTCTTGTTTTCTTTCATGCATTAAAGCACACCAATAATCCACCTTTCACAATTTCCAATTTTGTCATCTTTAAATGGGAACAGGACAAATGCCAAGCAATTTGAGTTCAG
Source organism: Antrozous pallidus (assembly GCA_027563665.1). Taxonomy (NCBI): domain Eukaryota; kingdom Metazoa; phylum Chordata; class Mammalia; order Chiroptera; family Vespertilionidae; genus Antrozous; species Antrozous pallidus. The sequence continues at coordinate 26,026,869 of CM050526.1, read as the reverse complement.
AACTCATTTAGATTTTCAGAGTTTCTGTCCCAAATAACTTAGCTTTTCCCCTATACATAATTCAACAACCATGTTTAAGCTATTGTATTAGTTTTCTATTGCTGCTGTAACAAATTATCATGAATGTAATGTCCTAAAACGACACACATTTTATACCTTACCGTTCTGGAGGTCAGCGTCTGAAATGGTCTCACTGGGCTAGAATCAAAGGAGTCAGCAGGTCTGCACTCCTTTCTGGAAGCTCCAGGAGAGTCCCTGTTTCTCTCGGCTTCTCTGGCTAGTTGAAGCTGCCTGTGGTCTTTGGCTCATGGCTCCCTCCCATCATCAAAGCTGGCAATGCCAATTGAGCCTTTCTCACATGGTCTCAGATAATTCAGGATAATCTCCTCACACCAAGGTTAGTGGAACAGCGACTCTAATTTCACTTGCAACTTTATGTTACCTGTCACCACGAACACAACATACTCACAGGTCCTGGGGTTTAGGGCATGGACATCTTTGGGCTTCATTATTCTGCAACTACAGCTATTTTAAGCTATTCCACACACAATTCATTTTTAAAGGATAAAATAACTTTCATAATCTTGTTTTATTCATTTATATGAATAATTAAATATAACTACAACTAAAAATATAACTATTATATATAGATTTAAAAACAAAATTTATTTAGGGAAACAAATCTCATCTGGTGGGTGGGGCATTCATAATTAGTTGCCTTATCCACTTCCTTTCTTCCCTTCCTCCCTCTTTTCCTTTCTTCTTCCCTCCCTTTTTCCCTCACTCCCTCCCTTCTTTTCTTCCTCCTTCTTTTCATGTTTTCTTTTTTCAATAGCAAAGAAGTATAGTATACTCTTAAGTCAATCTGCTTGATTTGAACTCTGCCTGGGTTTCTCACAACTTTAGTGAGCTTGGGAAAGTTACTTATACTTTTTCCCCTTAGTTTTCTCTGTGTGCATAAGTGATCTGATCCATCAAGTCTTTAGGAGGTTAAATAAGACTGGGATCCCAGTGCATGAATTTGTGCACCTTGAAAGGAATTAATAAATAAATTTGTTTTAGAGAGGAAGTGGCTGCAGTGGGCACAGGGGCAGGTCTCAGCCCATCCTCTACACCCCCATTTGGCCCCTCTCACCATGGCCCAGGTCCTCTATCTGCCTGCAGCTGTGCTCCTGCCACTGCCACTCCCATAGACTGATAGCATTGACCCCCCATCTCCCCCTGCTTGTACCTGCTGGTTGCGTGGAGCAATTTGGTCTGGTGTCAGCAGCGGGTGCAAGGGACAGCTGCTGCCCCGATCACCCCTCAGGAGCAGGGAGAGGTGGAGAAGCCCTCAAGTACAGTCTGGGCTGGCAGCCATCACTTACACTCACTGCCAGCACCAAGGTCAGGACCAGCGTGGGGTGCCAGCAACAGGTGTGAGAGGTGGTTTTGGCAGTGACAGCAGGTGTGAGCATTGGGCAGGACTGTGGTGCATGGGAGCAAAGAAATTTCAATAACCACCAGAAGTTCACCCCGATGACAGTGACTGATGCCCCACCTTGGTCTGGCACCCCTGCTCATCTGCTCCACCATCCCACCTTGGCCGACACCTGTCGGCCCTCCCTGTTCTGTGCGTGCTCCCTTGTGGTCAGTGCACATCATAGAGACTAGTTTTTCAGTTGTTCCACTGTTCAGACTATTTGCATATTAGCCTTTTATTATATAGGATGATTCACATGTGTATGTATATATGGCACAGTGAGAGTCATACCATGTGTCAGTGAATATGCATATGTTGTCTTCTTTTTTTAAAAAAATATATTTTATTGAATTTTTTTTTTTACAGAGAGGAAGGGAGAGGGATAGAGAGTCAGAAACATCGATGAGAGAGAAACATCGATCAGCCTACCTCTTGCACACCCCCTACTGGGGATGTGCCCACAGCCAAGGTACATGCCCCTGGCGGGAACTGAACCTGGGACCCTTCAGTCCGCAGGCCAATGCTGTATCCACTAGCCAAACCGGTTTTGCCCATTGTCTTATTAGATACTGAGTGTCACTTATCTATCTTCCCCAGGACCTCTCCCACACTTCCTGGTACTCTCTAAAGGTTTGCCCCAAACCACTTAGCAAGTGACTATAAAATAGTACTAGCAGTTAGTGATCATCATCTTGGAGTCGAGGATCTTATGTCGAGGCTTATGTGAATGGTTTTATTTCATTCTCACTTAAGGATAGAGGAAACAAGCTCAAAGCAATTTGATAATTGCCCAGTGCTGGTTACCTGGCACTGAGGGAGGAAGCTGGGATGAGAACCTGGGACTCAGGGATCAGCTGGGTGCTCTGTCTTAGGACCACAGCCCTGTCCCTCATCCTCAAGCACACCACAGTCTTCTGCTTCTAAACTGTCATTCTGTACAGCTCCCAGTCAGCATGAGACACATCAAAGATGCTAAATAAATACATGTTGATTGGTTGAGCAGCTAATGCCTCCTTATCGCTTAAAGGCTGTTATTGATAACTCATTTAACACCATTTATGTTTCTTATAGGAACTATGAAATTTGTGGCACATTTGAAAAACCACATAAATTCAGTCAGTTGGACATTAGATGGAATGAAATATGGCATTTAAAAGGATGCTAACAAAAGCCCTGTTATAATGTGGGAAATGATACTTAAATGCTTTCAATGATAAGAAAACCCCAGGATTTAAAATTATATATGTAATATAATCTGAACTAATTTAAATTACACTACTGGTTAAAAGTTATTGATGCTAGGTGGTGGAATTATAGTGATTAACTATTTTTTATTTTTTACAAAACTGGTTATAATTTTATCATCAGTAGAAAAACTTTATTTTAAAGAAGCATGCAGGAAGCTTATAGTCCTTATTAAATTCTAATGTTGTCTAAAATAATAGAATGGGATGACAGTCTGTTAGCAATGCCTTGTTGCATAGGAAACATCTGATTAATTTTATTGCTCTCTAGCTAAGTCAGGAAGTTTTAAAATCCTTTAAGGCTTTTATAATAGCATAACAATGCCAGCTTTTTAGGACATCTAAAATTAGGTCCCATGGAAATACATGGTGCTTAAATATAGTTTCCAACTATACATGATTAAATTATTCATTTACACTCTTAACAGCTGATTTCTCTGAGAAGTTTTTCAAAGAGTTGTTCACAGTTTTGCAGATAAAAGATTACTGTTCTTGTTAATAGAGGAATAACACTTGGGGACTATTTCAGGAAGTTGCTTATTTATGTAATGTTTAAGCCTTTAGGTTGTAATACTTACATAAAAGTATTACACCCATTTAGCAAATATGAGTCGACTTCTGTTTCCAGGGAAATTTATATAGCCTATGTCAAATCTTGTTAATTTTTCTCTTGCACATTTAAAAAAAATCTTCCCCTGAGAATTTGGTTTTTATTAATGAGAGGGGGGGAACATTAATGTGAGAGAGAGAAACATTCATCAGCTGCCTCTCATATGCCCCCTGATCTGATGAGGAATTTATTCTGAAACCTACATATATGCCCTGACAGGGAATGAACCAGCAACCTTTTGCTGTACAGGATGATGCTCCAACCAACAGAGCCACCCAGCCAGGGCCTCAGACATGTTTCTAAGATTTCTTATATCAGATAGAATGTGGGTTTCAGAATTAGAACTGAATGATCACACTGTGTACACTCTTCATGAAGCCCAGGAATTCAGTACGGCTGCAGAACAAATACCAAACCCAATAGCACACATCGTTTTCATTATTGCTAAGATGCAGATGTTGTATTCCCCTTGACTTCTAAAAAAATAAGGATCTCCTTTACCTGAATTAAGATTTCAGATGAAGAGCATTGACTTTCATGTATCCTTCCCTTGTGATGCCCAATAAACATCAGTTACTAGGTACTTTATGGTGTACGAACAGGCTTAGTCCCTCAGGGACTTTGTATGGGTCTCCACCTCTTTGCTGAAATGATTCCAACTGCTGCAGTTTTCTTGCTAATATGTCTGGTTTTGAACATTTTCCTGCCTCGTTACTTATTCTTACACAGACTGTTAACATCATCCATCGCTGACAGTTTATCTCACATTGGCAGCCTCTACCCCTGTTAATCTGCTGTTGGCTGGGCAACACCAAGTGAGAGCATTTGAGTTCTGAATGAAAAACTTCGCGTTGTGTATAGTAAACTACCTGGAGTTAAATATTCGGCCTTCAGCATACTTATCATACTGTGTGTGTGTGTGTGTGTGTGTGTGTGTGTGTGTGTGTGTGTGTGTTTGTGTGTGTGTGAGAGAGAGAGTATGTACATAAATACATGTGTGCACATGCCTAATGTTTGGTTTTGGGTCAAATGAACTTTGATGAGGTGGTTCAATAATGCAAACTTCCAATAAATGATATGGCAACATGTGATTTCATAATAGTAATATATTGAGGGGATTTTTAATATTTTGAAGGTAGTTTTAAAAGTAGTCATTTCTTTTTAGAATATAGTGCTCAATATTTGGACTCAGATGTAACCAACCTCATACATATAATACCATGGAATCTATCTATCTATCTATCTATCTATCTATCTATCTATCTATCTATCTGGCATAGTAGTTCAGAACCTTAGATGAATATCACAGAGTGTTTTAAATATAAAAGCTTCTTGATCCCACTCCAGACAAGTTGAAGCTGATTCTCAGAAGGCTCAGGCACCTCCTACTTTAAAGATACTGACCAGTGTATTCTAGATGCAGAGATGAGAAAGACTTCTCAAGCAACCTGTATCATTGTCATCACACAATAAGTACTTAATACATGCAAACTACTATTCATAACAGAGACTGGAAAACAAAATATTTTTTTTCCAGTTCTAAATTGTTTTCAGTTTGGGAGCAAATGGCACAAATACCTTTCATTTCTTTTCACATATATTTCCGGTATTCTATAGAGGATAGGAGAGAAATCTTTAATAGGGAATCAAGTTCAATGTACCCTTTTGCAATTTCTTGTGTGTTGCTTTCTTTCCCTCAGGCTTTGTTCTTTTATTGTTTTTCGAGGCACCCCGAGAAATACTGCCATCGGACACGATAATTTAAAGTTAGGCTCTCTGAGGCACAAGTCAGCCACAGAAAGAATCGTAAACCCCGCCCTCACTGATTTGGCTCAGTGGATAGATCTTTGGCCTAGGGACTGAAGGGTCCCAGGTTTGATTCCGATCAAGGGCATGTACCTTGGTTGCGGGCACATCCCCAGTAGGGTGTGTGCAGGAGGCAGCTGATGGATGTTTCTCTCTCATCTATGTTTCTAATTCTTCTATTCCTCTCTGTAAAAAAAAAAAAATCAATAAAAAATAATCATAAACCTCATGTAGATGGTAAGTAGGTCACCGGACACTCTAAAACACTTTCAGAGGAGACATTCTAGGAAGCTGGAAAGATGATTTTGAATATGTTCTTTAATGAGTCATCTCTGAGCTGAAATAGGACACTTTCCTGCTTATAGGGCAAGCAATTTAGGAAGGAAACAGAATGGGGCATAATCTTTGATAAAGAAGGAAGATGATTTATTTCTTGAAGAATCGGCAGAGGGACAAGCTCCCGGACGATGCCAGGCGGTTTGCAATTCAGAGGATGGCTGTGGTTGGTTTATGGCTTTTCCAGGGCAGCTGGGGAGAGCTTCTCCCTGGAACTTTGCAATATTAGTTTCCCCCTCAACTGGCTTTAAAAATGATAAATCTTTGTCCTGAAATAGCATCTTTTATGTTTAATTTATTTTCTTTAGCTTGAAGAGCCTCCCTATTTATTTTCGGTGGCCCCTGGGGTTAAAAATGTATTTTCTTCAGCCTCCAAAGGCCATCTTCATTTATTTTCCACAGATCACGGTGAAAACTTTTCAGATGCAGATCAAACAGGAGCCCTGACCATGTGAGGCTGAGGGACAGAGTACTTGCGGAAGTTTATTCCTCTGTCCTTGTTATGCATTTTTCTACAAGTGACAGTGTGTGTCAGGTTCAGTTGTGTGTAGTGATGTGGGCAGCTGCGCTTACAGATTCCTGTGGCAATGTAATAAATTGCCATTGTTTTTGAAGACTCCAGAGTGACATGCTAGAGCCGGCTCATGAAAGTATATTGTGTGAACCTCTTTCTAACACTGCGATCAGCGTTATCGTCTTCATAGCTTAACGTTGGCCATGGTCAGAGCATTTACACCACAGTAATTGGAAAATGTCCCAAGTCAAGTCTTTCTTTGGTTTAGAAAGCTAGTTATGGAATATGTGCCAACGCACTATTCTTTCTACGTGTGCGTATCTAATATGATTGAACAACTTTATTCTGTTTCTGTATCATAGCTGTCTTTATGGAGATTTTTTTTTTCATTTTCAGTTAGTTACAGGGAAACATTGACGTAGAACTGATAATTCAGTCATAAAGTGTCTGGGCTTTACTCTTCACTTAGGTTTGTAACTGGTCAATTTTATATTTGTTTTCAGTTGCTAAAATTTGGGGAACATTTGAATAGTAGGCATTAAAATGTATTATATCTTCATAAACTTATTTTTTTGCAGTGTCTTAAACATCCATTCCATAGAGATTTCCTAAATAAATCTATGTCCTATCCCAGTGGTCAGCAAACTGTGGCTTGCAAGTGTTTGCCACTCTGTTGACTAAGGAGTTTTCTGACCACTGTCCTATCCTTTTATCTCCCCATCTTCTCTACATCCTGATGACCATTTCATCTGCCACTTCATCCTCAGATAGGAAGATAAGATATGCAGGGGCAATACATAATATTTGTATATATGGGTAAAACAGAATTGTTCAAAGCATATTCTTTAGGGAAAAACAAAATAAACACAAAAATGCCCAAACATTTTTATTTGCCTTGAAGATATATCAAGATTAATTTAGATTTCATTCCAATTAGCATATTCATAGGAGAGGAATCAAGTTTGATAAAAAAAACTTATAATCATGACATGACAGAAGGTTGAGTGAAGGGAAATACTTACTCAGATGACATGTAATAGATGTCAGTACAGTGTCCTTCCAACTGCAATACGCTGGGTATGGTACACTTGTTCAAATGTTGTATAATTGATGGGAAATAGAGACAATGGTTTGGAATATTTATCTACATTTTATAAATGAAAGATATTTTGATATTATTTAATTCTTGCCAAATATTAACAGAACACTTTAAAATAAATAAAACTGTCTTCTTGAACAAATGTTGTTAAAATTGAGGGTGGGTAGATTCTGGTATAAAAATTCCCAATATTGGTAAGAGCTTAGGTGAATGGACTTCTTTGTGTGTGGCTGGTGGGAATGAAACAGAGATATTTTGGCTATACTAACTAAAATGTTTTTTTAAATACATCTTTATTGTTCATATTATTACAATTGTTCCTCTCCCCACCCCATAGCTCCCCTCCACCTGGTTCCACCCTCTGCCCTTACCCACCCCCCACTGTCCTCATCTATAGGTGTACAATTTTAGTCCAGTCTCTTTCTGCACCCCCACATTTTTCCCACTGAGAATTGTCAGTCCACTCCCTTTCTCTGCCCCTGATTCTATTATATTCATCAGTTTATTTTGTTCATACAGTTTTTTATTCACTTGATTTTAGATTCATTTGTTGGTAGTTATGTATTTGTTGTTCATAATTTTTACCTTTACCTTTTTCTTCTTCCTTTTCTTAAAGAATACCTTTCAGCATTTCATATAATACTGGTTTGGTATTGATGAATTCCTTTAGCTTTTTCTTATTTGTGAAGCTCTTTATTTGCCCTTCAATTCTGAGTGATAGCTTTGCTGGGTAGAGTAATCTTGGTTGTGGGTTCTTGCTATTCATCACTTTGAATATTTCTTGCCATTCCCATTTGGCCTGCATAGTTTCTGTTGGGAAATCAGCTAACGGCATATGGGTGCTCCCTTGTAGGTAACTAACTGTTTTTCTCTTGCTGCTTTTAATATTCTCTCTTTGTCTTTTGCTCTTGGCATTTTAATTATAATGTGTCTTGGTATGGTCCTCTTTTGATTCCTTTTGTTTGGGGTTCAGTGTGCTTCCTGGACTTTTAAGTCTATTTTTTTCACCAGGTGAGGAAAGTTTTCTGTCATTGTTTCTTCAAATAGGGTTTCAGTATCTTGCTCTCTCTCTTCTTCTGACACCCCCATAATTCTAATGCTTGAAGTTGTCTCAGAGGCTCCTTACACTATCTTCATATTTTTAGATTCTTTTTTCTTTTCCAGTTGGGTGTTTTTTGATTCTTTGTATTTCAAATCTTTGACTTGATTCTTGCAATCCTCTAGTCTGCTGTTGGATCTCTGTATGTTATTTTTTATTTCAGTCAGTGTATGCTTCATTTTTAGTTGGTCCTTTTTCATATCCTTGAGGGACTCGCTAAATTTATTGGCCTTTTCTAGAAAATTCTTGAAAAACCTTATAACCATGATTTTGAACTTTATATGCAGTCATTTGCTTTCCTCCATTTCTTTCATTTGTGAGCTGTTTTTTTGTCTCTGCATTTTCGCTGCTTTCCTGAGTTGATAGAGTGGCTTTGTGTGCTAGGTGTCCTTTAGGGCCCAGTTGCTCAGCCTCTCCAGTTAGCTGGGTTGACACTCTTGTTGCACCCCTTTGTGGGTTGTGTGCACAGTCTTGTTGTAGTTAAGCCTTGATTGTTGTTGGTCTCACTGGGAGGAATTGACCTCCAGGCCAATTGGCTGTGAGGATCAGCTGTGTTTATGATGGGAGAACTTCTGTGGTGGAGACACCCTTATGGGACAAGACTTGCTTCAGTAGGGCTTTGGTGTTCACTGAGTCTGCCCCCTGATTGTGTCCCTTATGGATCTGAGGAGTTTTAAACTGATGGTCCCACTCTGACCCCTGGGTACACTGGCTTTTGGATGTCCAAGGAGGTGCTACTTTAGCCTCTGCCTGGATGCACATTATAGCAACTGGTCATTCTGCCATTTGGTTGATTTGCATATTAGCCTTTTATTACATAGGATAATATTGGAGTAACTATATCAGGTGTCAGACAGTACTAGACTTGTTTGAGCACTTCCTAAGTTATATAAATATCAAATCACTATGTTGTACACCTGAAACTACTATAATAATGTATGTTAACTGTAGTTGAAAAATCACCATTATCAACTCCTACTCCTGGAATGTCTGGCTCTGGGCTGTGTTTGGCCAATAGGACGCATCAACCAAATTTCCGAAGATGGGAAAAGACCATCTGTGTGTTTTTCCTCAGGCTCCCTCCTGCTGGCCTGCTGGTTGACAACGACTATTTCTTTTTTTGGGAGACCACACTTCCTTCCTGGAACTCTCTGCTACAGCTATCAAGGGAATAGTTCAGTCTTCAGCTTCCATACTCCCCTCCTTTTCACCTTCAGTCCCAAGATGGTACAGGATCTCACTGTTTCTTGCAAAATGGTGCCTCTATATTCCTAGGAGATTCTCTAAATTCGGCTCTTAACCTTGAAAATAGTCCCTTTATTAAAATTTCTTCAGTTATCTCATTTCATAGTGCCATCTGTTTCTTGTCAAGACCCTGCTTGATATAATTTCTGATTTAAAATGCAAACTTGATCATAGTATTTAATTATCATTTATATGAGTCTATTTCTGAACTTTGTTCTCTGCATCGATGTGCTTAAATGTTCTTGTACCAATAACACATTGTTTTAATTAATCTAGCATTATATAGTATAATTTTCTATCTGATGAGGCAGTAGTTCTTAAAGTTTTTGGACTCAGAACACCCTTGTATTCTTAAAAATTATTGAGTCCAAAGAGCTTTTGTTTATGAGAGAAAAATCTATCAAAATTTCACATATTAGAATTATATTAGATACATTTAAAAATATACTAAGTCATATAAAATCACAATGTCTAATACCTATTAATATAATATACTTTGGAAAATGTATTTTCCAAAAATTTCAGTGAGAAATGTTTCATTGTTTTAAATCCTTTAAACTCTTTTAAATATTTGGGTTAGTGGAAAACTCTTGAATCATTGCATCTACATTACTTTAAATTGATTGCAATATATATTTTTTTGCTTGAACTACATAAAGATTTATTTTACCTCATACATATATGTAGTTGGAAAATAAAAGGATATTTTAATGGCCTTTTCAGATAATTGTAGATATTCTTCTTTGATCATTTCCCAAATTTGACAAAGGTTATTTGTAATGTAGGATCTGAAACCACATCAATTAGCTTCTTATGTTTAAATCCATTGGTCTAGCTTTCACTTGGAATGGATCTTAGATTCCAACATGATTTTGTAACATCATGCATTGGCTGTTTAGAAAATATTGATAATATTGATTGGCTGAGGTATGAAGATCTTCCAAATGTGAAGTATTTTATTAGACAATATAGAAAAGAACTACATTGGTCAGTAACACCAAGGATCTCATCAGAAAAGCCTTAACACTTGAGAAATGCTTAAGCTCCTTATGGCAGATACAGGTTTTCCAAAAGTTTAATTTTCATTGTCAACAAACAGTGGCTATTAATTTTGCTTGTCAACAAACAATGGCTGTTAATTTTCCTTGATGTGACAGGGTTATTTCATTTATTTTAGATGAGATATCTGCCAAATACCTCAAATATGAATAGTCAGTGTTGTTCTGTTGGTCACTCTTCCATGTAAAAATCATGGCCAGTTCAACTCAGTCTCATAAGTTCTGTTCTTCAATAGCATTATTGTGCTTGTGTATGCAGAGTGTTTCAGGTGTGTTTCCTATTTTATCATATAGAATATTAACTATATACACTCAAAGGTCAGCATCTAATAACACCAGCAATAAATACTGCTTCACCAAGGACATTGTAAGTAAACTGTGTTTTTTTTCTGGGAATGTGTGGCAGTGCTAATACAATTTCTAGTACAGTGTTGTCTCCTTGGCTTTAATTTGTGCACAAGGTCAGTAGTTTAGCCACCATCTGTATAAATAGCGACACAAAGACAATGGCAAATTGCATCTTATTATTGTTGTGAAAATAGTTAAATTTTATGGCCCTCCCTAAAAATGATTATAAGTAACCCAGTGCTCTGCAGACCACAATTAGAGAAATACTTAAGTAGGGCCACTATTTTATGTTATACTGGAGTTAAAATATAGCATGGTTAGAATCTGAGGATCTTAAAGTGAGATTATTAAGAATCAAATTTGGCTTGACTACTTAATTTAAACATATAAATACTTTTCAGCACTCTCACTCTATGAGATTCGGTAGCACCGAGACCCTTGAATTCATATAAACAACACCCTACATTTTTATTGACCTGAATGTATTAATGAATGTATAAGGGTAAAAAGATTTAAATCTGCAGAATCCATCATACAACAGGACCTATTATTCTTAAGGATGAGATAAAATATTGTACTTCTTTATGTGAAGTTTTCTTAAGTCTTTCTCTTAATGTCAAGGTATAATTATTTTCCAAAGTATGTCATATATGTTTTAAGTGATTTTTTTGTCTTGTTTTGATTTGACTTCTAGTGTTTCTCTCTTTAATATAAGTTTAAGCTCCTTGAAACCAGGAAATATTTTGTTTGGTTTACTTTTTCTCTTTACAAACTAAACCCTAAATCTGACATAGTGGTCATTTTTCTAAACAACACTTCAGATATTTAAAGGGAAGACTCTGCAATTCTACTCTAAGATCAGAAGAATAAGAAATGTTCTCTGTACAATTTTGACTCATCCTTCAGTGCCAGTTGGGTTACAATAATAACAGTAACCTTGATCCAAAAAGAGAAAATGTAGGATCTTGAAGGGCCAGGTGGACGTTTTTCTACAGGAAGTTATGCTCAGTGGAGGTGGAGTTGAAGAGGTATAACCTCATTGCTCTTGCAGTAAAGTAGTGTAGGATAAGCACACATGTAAGTTTTTTAAAATTCTGTTTTCTCTTTTCTGTTCAAGAATAAAATATTTATATATCTTCAAGGGCTGGCACATATCTAAATAAGTAAGAAGGTAAGGAAATGGCTGCTTTTTTATTGTAGAATTAGAGCATGGTGACTTCACTTGAGAAATGCTTCTCTTCACCTGGCTGTTCTGTTTCTTCCCCATTCTTATATTTGATGATATAGAATATATTACATACCACCGCTACTCTAGCTTTTTAATTTTTTTTGATCCTTTAGAGTAAGGCCAATGACTATGGATACTTATTTTTGTAATTAGAAAAATCAATTTTAAAACTCCAGTGATTTAATCTGGCTGGTGTGGTTCAGTGTTTGAGCATCAACCTATGAACAAGGAAGCCACGGTTCGATTCCCCATCAGGGCATAAGCCCAGGTTGTGGACTCGACCCCCAGTGTGAGGCATACAGGAGGCAGGCCCTCAATGATTCTCTGTCATCATTGCTGTTCTATCACTCTCTCCCTTTCCCTTACTCTCTGGAATCAATAAAAATATATTTACAAGCAAACAGTAAAACTCCAGTGACTTAAAAGACATATGTGTATATTTGCATGACCCCCTCTGAAAGTTTAGAATTCAAATCAAAACACAATAACTTCTGCAGTCTGTGACACCCACATATTCTTGGAGATCTCATTGAATCAGGAAACAGTCTTATATTTTAATTGTATAAATCTCCTTTAAAAGAAATGAAGGCAAGTTCTGAAGTTTGGATGAAGGATGAGAGCATGCAGTGTCAACATGGGCTACACTTTCAAATGTCAGAAATGAAAGGACTTTTGAGATTGTTTTGTTCCATTTATTCAGTCTGACAGAGGAGAAAACTTTCTTAGGGCATGAACGATAATAACCACCATTACTTTAGTGGGAGCTAAAAATTGTATTGAGCACTGAGTATTCATTATCTCCTTCAATTTGGACACCTTTACAAGTAGAAAACAAAATGTTCGTCTTACAGAAAGGAATCCAAGCCTCAAAGAGATGAAATCATTCATATGTAATATCCAGTAAGAAAGACTCTGGATCAGAATTTGAATCCAGATGTCAGCTTGACATTTGAACCCATGTCCCAGCTCTATGGGGATGCTGTAAGAATCTTCAGAAGGAGGTCATAAGCTCAATGTTGTTAGTGTGCTTAAGATTATCTCTTCGTTGCTGAGAATTGGTAGCTGAGAATTGGTAGAGATTTATGATGTCAGCCAGTGCAGTGATAATTGGATTTTTAGCTCAACTCAGAATGACTTGGAGAATGTGATTTATTTTGCAGTACCTACAGGAATTTTAAAATTCTGGATTGAGCAGCAACCCCCGCAGGACTCTCCCACATGGTAAAACTATGTGGGTTGGGGAAAAAAGGAAATGTTGCTAAGGCCTTGCCCACCCTAACAGGGGTATTGGTGATGCATAGGCTCTGTCTCTCCTAGCCCTAGGAGTTGGGCATATCATTTCACCTTAATATCACTTTTCTCATCTGTATATTGGTGCCAATAAGACCCACTTAACAATTCAGTGAGATTGTTGTGAAGGTTTAGGGAAATAATGGATATAAAAGAAATGTTGGAAAGATGGTTCAAATGTAAAACATCATTGCTCCAAAAGTCCCCAGGTGTTTGCTAAACAGGTGTGACTAGTGAAGTCAGCTCATGCAAAAACATGTGCAAGGTGCTATAGATCAGCACTTGTAACTAACTTAATGTGCCCAAGAGTCATCTGTCTGAAATGCATATTGAGATTCATTAAACTAGGGCTGGGGCTGGAAAGTACCACCTCTAAGACACCCTCAGAGCATGCTCATGCTTATGGTCCAAGGACCACATTTTCAACAGCAAGGGTTTGGGTTACAAAATAATTCCAGCATTAATACAAACTGGCTGAAATTCCAGATATTCTTAAATGAAATTCTAAAAATGTTATGGTAAGTAAAAAAGCCAGACACAAAAGACCAACTATTATATGGTCCAATTTATATAAAAGGTCCAAGATGAGAAAATCTATAGTAACAAAAAATAGATTAGTGGTTTCCAGAGATAAAGGGGAAATGCTGAGTAATTGATAATGGGTATGGGTTTTCTTTTAGGAAATATAAAAATATTCTGAAAAATATTCTGAAGTTATGATGGTTGCACAGCTCTGTCAATATACTAAAACCATTTGCATATACAACTTTAAAGTGAAATTTTATGATATATGGATTAAATCTCAAAGCTATGAAGAGAAAAGCTCTGGTCTCCGTAGAAGTTCAAAAGTCTGAACAAATGGGGAGGGAGCACTCTGAGCTAAGGGGAGAGCCCTGAGAAAGGCCATAGAAGGGAGCAAACCTGGTGTATTTTTAAAAAATATATTTTTATTATTTATTTTAGAGAGGAAGGGAGAGGGAGAAAGGGAAACATTGATGTGAGAGGGTTGCATCTATTGGCTGCCTCCTGCACATCTCTCACTAGGATGTGCCCTGACCTGGAATCCAGTCCATGGTCTCTGGGTGCACAGGGCAGTGCTCAACTAACTGAGCCCCTCTGGCCATGGCCAAACCTAGTGTATTTAATGTAGAGAAATGAGGCCTGAAAGGCTGGAGTGAAGCAGATGATGCAGATTTGTAGGAATAAGATCAAAGAGCTGGATGGGGCCAGTTAATCTATGGTGAATAGCTTGGTTTTTATTTTAGATGAAGTTGGAAGCCATTGGAAACTTTTGCTAAGAACATAGTATCATTTGAGTTATCATTGAACATGATTAATGAGCTTGCTTTGTGTGAAAAATGAATAATTGAAGATAGGACAGATACATTAGGCAGCCATGGAACAATCTTGGTAACAGATGACAGTGTTTTGCAGAAAAGTGAACAGATTTGAAATGTGTTTGCCTATAGAGTGGACAGAACTAGTTCATGAATTGGAAGTTAGGTGGGAGGGAAGGTTACAAGTGATTAGTAGTTCCATTTACTGAAAGAGAAAATGCTGGGCAAGCAGCAGGTCTGGAGGAGGAAACCAAGTTTGTTCTCAGCCATGTTAACTTCCTTTTTTAAAAAAAAATGTTTTTATTGATTTCAGAAAGAGAGAGAGAGAGAGAGAGAGAGAGGGATATCAAGGATGAGAGAGAATTACTGACTGGCTACTCCTGCATGCCTCACACTATGTGGAATCAAGCCTGCAGCCCAGGCATGTGCTGTGGC
Source organism: Antrozous pallidus (assembly GCA_027563665.1). Lineage (NCBI taxonomy): Eukaryota > Metazoa > Chordata > Mammalia > Chiroptera > Vespertilionidae > Antrozous > Antrozous pallidus. The sequence goes on along the minus strand of CM050526.1, from coordinate 26,011,758 downwards.
TGGTAATCAAACTGTGACCTCTTGGTTCATAGACTGATGCTCAACCACTGAGCCAGGCTGGCTGGGCTTGGCCATGTTAACTAACTAGTAACTGTTGGATCTGTGGGTGGATAGACATGTCCCCTAGAATTATAGAAAGAGGTCAATGTTGAAGATTTGAGAGTCTTTACTCTTTTTATGGTATTTAGACAGTAGTGTCCTAGAGAGATGTGTAAACCTAGAGGTGGGTCCCAGAACCAAGTTCTTTTGAGAGACCGTCTTGATGATCATAATGCAACTGAAAAAATGGAATCCACATACTAACATTTTGGAAGCCAGACAGAGGAAGAAGAGCCAACAAAGGAACTGAGTGGTTATGGCCAACAATGTAGGAATGGGAGTGAGTTGCTCAGGCTTGCTAGAGAAACAGAGCTAATAGGATATACACTATTGAAAGCAAATCTGTGATATCAACATGGAAGTTGGCAAGCCCAGAATCAGCAGGGGAGGTAAGCTGGCTGGGCTGCAGACCCAGGGAAGAGCTGATGTTGCATCTAGGTATTCAGAGGGCAGGCTGCTGGCAGAGTGCCCTCACCCTTGGGCAAACCTCAGACTTCTTCTTCTGAAGCCCTTCCAATGGATGAGGCCTACCCACATTGCAGAGGGTAATCCGTTTTACTCAAAATCTACTGATTTAGATGTTAATCTCTTATAAAAAATACCTTCACAGCAACATCTAGAATTATCTGTCCAAATAAATATCAGGGCACTGGGGCCTAGCCAAGTTGACATACAAAACTAATCATCACAGAGTGTTACCATGGAAACCCAGACAAGAATCTGTTTGAAGAAGGAGAGAGTGGCCAAATATATTGACTACTGCTAAGAATTTAAGTAGTATCGCAGGTAGGATTTGGTGTCTGGAGGGTATTATTGTCCTGGACAAGAGCAGTATCTGAATGGTAGTTGTAGAAGCCACTTGGGATATCTTGAGAAGAAATGATACACCTACATATTTTTTCCTTTTTCTTTCATTCTTTGAGAAATAATAAAATGTAAAGCCACTTTTTTAGTATATCCCATTCACCTCTCATCTCTCCGATTCCAGAATATCTTGACTAAAGATTATACTAAAGTTGAAAGCCTGGAGATTGTTTAGGTAGTTCCAAATCTCTTTTGCTGATGACATAGTAACTTGGGAAATCAAAATAAGCCACAGTAGTCTCATTTATAGTTTTAACTTGGCATCCTATATATGTTTGTGTATATATATTTCTTTCTTTTTTCCTATAAATGGACTTCTTTTTAGAATGAATTGGAGTAGGAGTAAAACTATGAAAATACATTATCCTATCTAATAAAAGAGTGATATGCAAATTGACCATACCTCCAATCAAGCCATGCCCACAAGCCACACCCACAAGCCAATCAGAAGCTGGGGTGGAGCCAGCCAGCAAGCATGGGTGGCCAGGGCCAGGGTGCGGGGCTGAGGCTGCCATGGGTGGGGCTGAGGCTGGCAGGGCCAGGGGGTGGGGCTGAGGCGGCCAGCACTGGGGAGCAAGGCCGAGGTGGCCAGGGCTGGGGGGCAGGGCTGAGGCTGCCAGGGGTGAGGCCAAGGTGCCAGGGCCAGGGGTGCAGGGCTGAGGCAGCCAGTGCTGGAGGGGGCAGGGCTGAGGCAGCCAGGGCTGGGGGTGCAGGGCTGAGGCTGCCAGGGCCAGGAGTGCAGGGCTGAGGCGGCCAGGGCCAGGGCAAAGGCCTGGGCCAGGGAGCGGGGCTGGGTTGGAGCCAGCCATCGGCCCCATTGCAGGGCGATGCTTGGGTGCCCAAGGTCTAAAGCCTCAGCCAGAGGCTTTAGGCTTTGGGCAGATTGGGGGTGAGTGGTCAGTAGGACATCCCCTGAGGGCTCCCAGTATGTGTGAGGGGGCAAGTTGGGCTGAGGGATCACCCACCCCCCAGTCCACAAATTTTGTGCACCAGGCCCCTAGTATTATAATATTTTAGTATATTGATCAAATAAAATATGAAAGGGTCATGTAGCAGGATTAATAAAAGAAGTTAAATACCTTGAAAATCAAATCATAGACTATTACACAACCACCTCCCCTCAAAAAAGAAATTCTCTTTTCACCATTGCACATTATCTTTAGATTTTTTACACATTCATGCTTTACAGGGAAAATTAAGGCAACTGAGCTCTGGTAGGAGCTCAAGCGCTAACTCTTTGTGTGTCTTTAGCAAATCACTTCTCAAGTTTGGATTTTACTTTTCTATGATGAAGATGGATTAACTGATCTCTGATTGTTCCTGCAACTAAAAAGTTATGCCTCTATGCAGCTAGAGCACTGGGGATTTATAAAAGGGAAACTCAGTTGTAAGATTGGATCAGATGAGATTTTCTTTCCTTGCTTAAGAAGTTTACATTAAATGTAATCTCTCAAGGAAGTTATGCTGCTTTGTCATCAAAGGCATTAAATAATAAAATATAAGATTAATAAGATAAATCATGAGTTCCTAGAAAATACTCTTCAGTAGAATTCTTTCACTGTTTTGGGTGTAAAAATCAGCTGGAGAGTTTGTTTGAAATAGAGCTTTTAAAATTTAATTTTAAAAGATTGTTAGACTATGCTATGTGTGGGCTAAAACCTTTTAAAAATGTTTCATATTCCAGTTGATTCTGATGCAAATGAGGGCAAGGACAACATTTAAAAAATATATTTTATTGATTTTTTCAGAGAGGAAGGGAGAAAGATCGAAAGTCAGAAACATCAAAGAGAGAAAATAATCGATCAGCTGCCTCTTGCACACCCCCTACTAGGGATGTGCCTACAACCAAGGTACATGCCCTTGACTGGAATCGAACCTGGGACCTTTCAGTCCGCAGGCCAACACTCCAGCCACTGAGCCAAACCGGTTTTGGCAAGGACAACATTTGAGGAATAACAGGTTAGAAAAAAATCAAACTAAGGTTAAAAATAATTCATGCCCCTCTGATGTGGGGAAGACAATAGATAACATTAAGAATTACTCATTTGAATAAGCTGAAATGCTGAACAATAAAGTTTTCTTTTCTAATCATATTCTGTTTAAGTGAAAACTATTTGGTTACCTAGGAAACTGCAAACATACAGCATTTGTTGAGCGGATTACATGCTGCATCAAATGCTCTATGGCATGGACAAGCCAACAGGGCAAAGGATATACAAGTTCCATTTCTCAGTTCCACTATTAGTATGGGCAAGATATCACAGCTGGCTTAGAGACTTTCTCATGATTAAATGTCAGCTCATTGTCCCAGTCGGTGGGAGTCTAGTGTAATCTCTTCACTAATCATTTTATTAGTACATTGGGCAAGTCATTCAACTTGTTTAGATTCAGTTTTATTGTGTTTTTTTTTTTTTTAGTTGCATTACGATAATCAAGAAGGTCTCCAAATTTTATTTGTTTAAAAGTCAGTTATCTTCTAATATTGACATGGAGACATTAACCAACTCCCAATAGGTTTTGAAATAAAATACAGTTATTTGCTCTGAAACAATGCCTTATGTCCTTGTCTTGTTGATATAATGTATCACACATGTTCATTTTATTTTTAAATTTTGAAATATATTATGTATGCAGATGTATTCATCAAACACACACACACACACACACACACACACACACACACACACACACGTATTGTGTATAATTTTGGAAGACCTTCAATTGTCTAGAACACAACCCCCTTCCTATTTAAAGAGGTCAGAATTACCCTAGATTTTGTTCCAGGTACTTCTGGTTTTTCTTCATAATTTTTATCATCTGAAGATATCCCCTCAAAAGTATATTATTTAGTTTGCCAGTTAGCAAACTATATTAATGGAACACTTATATATTCTTTTTTATTATTTCATTCAACAATATTATAAAGTCATTCTAATTGATATGTGAGCTGCTTTCATATAATGTCTTTATTGTGTAATAACACATTGTATGAATAATACACTATTATTCTACTGCTTATAGACATTATGAACAATAATGCTGTGAATACTCTTGTGCATGTATCTTCACACAAGAATCTCATTGGAACATGTACCTAACAGTAGAAATGCATAATTAAAAGGTATTCACATCTATTTTACTGACATGGAATCTCACATACTATCTCCATAGATAATCGGTCCACTTTATAGCAAGGAAAACATGGCATGGTATCTACTAGTCTTGCCATATATTGTAAGACCCTGAAGCTTCCAACCTGAGAGAAAATTGGGGGATGAAAAGAATCTTAAATGCACACATATGTACTTACATGCCAGATTTCCTGAGATCATCTCCCAAATAAAAAATTTTCACACTCAAATCTTTGTACACAGTCTACTTTTGGGGGCAAATCCAGACAAAATTAACTTGATCTACCATTTTCTATAGGATCAAGAGCCTACCAGTATCTTGAGTAAAACAAAACCTGACATTCAGATCTGTCCCCCTTCTCATTTGAGGGGATCTTGGTTCTTCATACTTCATATTTTGTTTCTTTAATCAAATGAGGCTGTGAAAATACTCTGTTTTTTTGTTTTGTTTTGTTTTGTTTTTTGCTAATAGCCACTCCCTCCCTATTCCAACTCATATCAGAAAATGCTGCAACAGAAAACAACGGGCAAATTTTTTCTCTGCAAAATTTCCCCCCTCTGGAATCTTGTGGCCTCTCATCCGGTAACATCAGCAAATCCTTCATACAGATGTTCACATTTCATCTGGATCTATCCATTCATTCTTAATTGGAGCATTGTTACATCACCAACTACTTCATCATGGCTGGAAGCCTCTTCATCAAATTATTATATTTTAAATTCTAGAACTCCTATTTGGTTCTTTTCTAAATCTTGTTAAACATTTGTAATTTGCTGTTTCTTGCAGCTTTTTCAAGTTGTTTTTTATTTGCTTTGAAGGTATAAAACAAGGCTATTTAGTAGTCTTTAACTGAATTCTAATGTCTAAGTTAACAGTATACATGTTTTGGGATTTATTATTCTGATTTGTGGACATGATATTTTGTTTCCTTGTGTAGTCATTGATTGTTTTTAAAAATCTTAATGACTCATTTGCCTTAGAAAATGATCTGAGAATTTTTTGAAATCTCAGTTTAAGGTGCTTCCCCCCAACTCCCACTGAAAGAGTTTGTTTTTGTTTTAGCCAAGTGTTTGGAACATTACCAGTCTAGACAGCTCTTTTCCATGTCCATAATGTGTGTTTTTTGGGGCTATAGGAATAAGTGAGTTTGGCTAGAAATCTCTATGAGGGCTCACTTGTGCTTATAATTTATTTCCCAAGAATAATATCCTTTGCTGGGCACCAACCCACTTTCTCCTGGATTCTTTGAGGAAAAAGCCTTTGGGAGTCTGACTTTTATAGAGAAACATTTTCCTTTTAGTTTGAGGTTTGTCTTCTGCTGTTAGCTTTGAAAGTTATGATCATATTTCTCAGATATGACAAGTATCTTTAGGGGAAAATGGCCTATGGACTCTCTCAGTTTTCACTTGCACATATGTTTTGGTGTGGTAAATTATTTCTTTAATATAGTTCCTATATGTTCTCAAGAATATTTGGAAAAAACATAATTTATTTAGCATTTTAAATTGTTTTCTTCAAGAAGGTGATATCAGATGTCTAATCAACATATCCTTATTTTTAAAGAACTTTTTGAAATGTGTGCTATAATTGGTAAGCCCTGATAAAATTCATTAATTTATGAATAGTTATGGAGCAATGATACAATGTTAGGCCTTGTGATGGATACTAGTAATTGACCTAAAATATTGGGTCTCCTTGGATCTGGACTTACTGGCCTTCAGGCAGAAAGTAGACCAGGGCTCTCCTGGTTTTCAGGCCTCTGGTTCACCCTGTAAATTGTGGGACTTATCCATCTTCATAATTGTATAAGCCAACTCCTAATAGTAAGCCTCTTTCTATTAATATACATCCTATGGTTCTTTTTCTCTGGAGAACTGAAGACTAATACAGACCCCAAGCTAAGCACCAAGGTATACAGTGATCTATGATACAGTGCCTGTTGTTGAGTAGCTTAAGATTTAATGCATTTATAAGAAAATGTCACTGACTAGATGGTCATAATTGTCAGTTATCTTTTCTTTTCTTTTCATTGAAGTAGTATTTTTTGACATTCTTTTTTATTGTTTAAAATATTACAAATAGTAGTACATATGTTTCCCCTTTTCCCCCCTTGACCTCCCCCTGGCCTTCCTAACCCCCCAGCACATGCCCTGTCTTGCCTCCCCTCCCCAGTGTCTTGCGTCCCCTGGTTATGCTTTTATGCATGCATACAAGTCCCTTAGGTTGATCTCTTGCAGCACCCCCTCCCCCACTCTCCCCTGCCTTCCCTTCTGTAGTCTGACAATCTGTTCCATGCTTCCTTGCCTCTGTATCTATTTTTATCTCCCCCATTTTCTATCTTTAAAAAAAATCTTGCAGACTGGAAATAAACATACGAGTATAAGAAATGTTTGAGACCCAGTTTCAGTGACCAACATTTCTGAGACCCAGCTTCAATGTCAAACTGTTCCTTATGTGTGCATGTCAGCATTGGTATCTGGATGGCACTCTGTTGTTTGGTCCTGGGTGACCTGCAGCAACACACAGCTGCTGACTGCTAGCATGGCAAGGTGATGTCAGCGTCTTCCATCTCTGGACTTTTTTTTGGTATTCTTTATTTTATTTTTCCTCATCACCATTTTATCTCCCCATGCCCTCTTCCACCTCCACCATCTCCCACCCCGTGCAATTACCACATAAGTATGGATATGGAGGGCCATTAAAATATGCAGAAAGAATGAACATTGTTCCTCTTAGCAGATATACAACACATGCCTTTAAACACCTAAATATCATATAGGGAGAACATGAGGGCAGTTCATTAGAGAATTATGGAAGAATGTGGTCTCCAAGGCCAAATATTCTTGGACTGATGAAAATGAAATAGAATGACATCGAGCTCAATACAAGCAGAATATATCTTAGCTAAAGTGAGGAAAGGAAGCCAAAGGGAAAAAAAAACGCAACAATGACAGCAACAAAATTCTCTATTCTTGAACTCCATTTACTAAAGTGTTGCAAAAACATACCTCTATCCCTGAATCCTATTAATCTGAATGATGCAGATCATTTAAAAATAGTATCTGAGAAGATTGAGAATTCTAAATACCCTGACTTGTAATTTTGCTGGAAAGTAAAATAGATTTGATCCCCAGACCCCTGTTAGTGAGCTTCCCTAAAAGCTACTAGAGAAATGCAATGTTTCCAGTTGCGTTATTAATTCACATATTTCATCTACATTTTCCAGCTGAACGGCTCTCACTTTGATTGTGTCTTCCATCTTCTTTGTCCCAATGAGACATTATTTTAAGGATGTTTTCCTCTCCTCCTGAAAGACAAGTAGGCAAAAATTATGTCCAAATAGTAACAAACACTGAGTTTGTGTTTCACTCATTCCAATATTTAGTAGCATCTCCCAGCTGACTTTCTATGCAAGGAAAGAAAGCAAATGCCATAGTAAAGAGAAGCAGCTGTTTCTTCCAACATTATGAGTTGTATAAATCCCTTCTTGTGAATAAAATGTAATCATCCCCTTTATTTCTAAAGGTAGGGGAGATTGGCTCCAAATAAAGACAATCTGAAACAAAGATGAGTATCTTCTTCCAACAATGGGGATATTTATGCATATATAACCGACAGTTCCCCATTTCTCAATTCTGCTCGGGAAGGAAACAGAGGGGAAGTTGGTTATAATAATGGTAATATTCTTTCAAATGAGGATTTCAGATTTTGAAAGAAAGTATTTCCTTAGGATATCAACACTGAAGAATAGGTTCAAATTGTCAAAGATATTTGCAATTGATGTTGTAAGAAAGTTTTAACAATAGGGAAATCAGTCTGTGTCATAGCAACTTAGACCATTAGTGAGCACCATTTTCTTCATCTGTCAAACAAATAGCACAAAACCTCTTTGGAACAGCTGTTCACATTAGCATAAGCTCCCAGGCCTCAGGCCTAAATGTGTAATTTGGCTGACCCTAATAGTAATTGCGCCTTACCAAGAGACTATTCCGGAAATACATTTTGTCACTGCTTCTGGCTTTCTTTTGGACATTCATGACATTCTTCTACTTCTGCAACTTGTGATATTCTTCCCATTATTTTACTTATGCATTTTCCCCTCTATTTTTATCAGCTTTGACTTAGAGCTTAAACCTATTTTGGCAATCCCTTCTCTTAATAGCTTAAGTTAAACCATGTTAGATTACTATTATTATTATTATTATTATTATTATTATTATTCACTGTTCTATAATGGGGACAAATTCATGTTGCCTAAGGCGAAAGCTGGCAGATTGGCCTATTGGGAAAGTTTATTCAAGGTCCACACCCTCTGTTCCAGACTTTTATACATCAAACCAAAGAAGAAACATCTCAAGGGCAAGAATGAGGGGAAAAATAAAAGCTTAAGGTATCAGGCCTAAGCTACCACTTATCCCCTCCTGCTGGGCCCAACTCTAGCTTTGGGGTGGAGAACCTCTCTCTCTCTCTCTTTGGGGACAACATATGAAGACCATAAATCTGAAAAGACTAAACATTAGACCTTGAGAGGGAAGACAGGAAAAGAGAGGTGAGGTTGGGAAGAGAAGTGGGGCTGGGATGGGATTCTCAGAGAGCTTTGAAGATGCAAGGCTTTTTCACCTTCCAGCATGGATGGACCTAGAGGGTATGATACCAACTGTCATTTCTTGTTAAGATCTGTCCAGAATATCCCCATTGGGAAGCTGTTAAGTTTTATGAAGTAACCCCTTATAAAATTTTTCTCCCTGTGCCTTCTGGTCCCTGTTCTACTCTGAAGACTGTGTGTGAAAAGTTGAGTTTCTGTTTCATACATTAGAAGATGGTCCTCCTGATACCTTTGATACTTCCATCCTCTGTGCAAAGCATTCCTAGTTGTAAAGCATTCAGAGTTATTACTATAGTATCAGTTTTTAAGACATGAAAAATAGTTTAGCAGGTATTTCCTGTGGCCACTTCAGGCCTGTATGGCCATTTGGATACCAGATAATTTTTAAAGGGACTAGTTATTCAAATGCTAGTTTATTTGCCCTGAAGTACCCTGTTCCAAGCTCTTTCCTCGAGTTCAAACTGGCAAGGGCAATTAGGAAGTACATTTTGCCAACTTTCATTTTACCCATTTTCCTAACAATCTGGTCTCCAAGTGTTGACTGGTTACTCCTGATCATTCTGACTATGATGTGGTGTTGCTGACGTGATGTCAATAACAGGATAAGACAATTAAGATGGCTCGCTCCCTCATTCCATTGTGCGTGCTTCCCTTGCCCTTTCTTATACTTTAGAGGGGCAAGTAGCAAGGATATGGAGCCCCTTTATTTGCACTACTTCTCCTAAAAAGAACTTCTTTTAGCTGCCTTTCTTCCAGAGAATGAGCCCCCACAGAGAGTAAGAAACTCAGGTTGCAGTTGTTGTGAGATTCTTGCCAAAAGCAGTGGGACATTATAAGCAGGGCCAGAGGAATCCATACAATGCAGATGGTAAGACAGTTTAGATAAAGCATACAACCGGGCCAGCCTATGTGATTATGTGATGGGAAGTATATGTATGTGTGTGTGTGTGTGTGTGTGTGTGTGTGTGTGTGTGTGTGTGTGTGGGGTGCCGGAGCCAGCCGGCATCAGTCGAGCAGTCCCTGAAAGGGGGGTGAGGCTTATGGTAACACAGAGATAGAGAAGATGGATAGCAATAAAGAGGAAACAAAAGCTATGGGATCAGGAGGTCCGAAAAGCCCTCTTTAGGCCCTGAGTTTATTTCACTCCTTTAGGCCCTGAGTTTATTTAAACAGTTCTGGTTTACATATCACACAATTCCTTGTTCCCCAAACAACAAAGCTACATTCCATTGTTAACATATTTTCCCAATAAACCCCTTATCTTAACTAATTTCCCTAGGCTATATGTCCATCCCAGGCCCACCTAAATCTTTTCCCAAGTATCCCATAGACGTTTGCCTATTTACAATGTTAATGTGCTGGAGGGCAGTGTTGTTTGCTAAACTACAATTGAAGGTAATCATTCTCCTGGGGGCAGAGAGCAGAAGGGCAAGGCCCCCAGTCCTCTCAGGGAACTTTTTGTTCCCTGAGGGCGCTCTCCGGGGGGGGGGGGGGGGGGGGGGGGGGGGGGTTGGCGGGGGATGGCAGGGGGAAGGTCACAATTCTATAATCTTGACCTAGGATGAAAACCAAGTTTACCAGTACTTTTGGGAACTACAGAGGATAAAATTAAGCATGCATAGTGGAGATAGGCAACTGTTTTCAAATGCCTGGGAAAATGCTTAATGTTTAAGTGGAGTCAGTATGAACTCAAGCTGATGCCTCAACCTTCCTTACCCCACTTCATCAAAGGCTCTGAGACTGAGCTCATCGCCTGACTGCCAGCAGTTTAGAACAATAACCCAATTAAAAGCTGCTTTGGTAGAATTCATTTAATTAGCTCAGTACTATCTTCCGTTGAGGGAAATTGGTCAGCTTCTGTAAAAGAGTCACTATGGGAGAACATGGACAAGAGGACACATATGACTGGTTTCTCACCTGAATTAGAACATTCTATTTAGAACACAGGCACAGGGAGAAACACTGAAATTTATACTAGTAGAGCCATATATAAAAGCAGCACAGCCGAACCGGTTTGGCTCAGTGGATAGAGCGTCAGCCTGCGGACTGAAAGGTCCCAGGTTCGATTCCTGTCAAGGGCATGTACCTTGGCTACAGGCACATCCCCAGTTGGAGGTGTGCAAGAGGCAGCTGATCGATGTTTCTCTCCCATCGATGTTTCTGACTTTCTATCCCTCTCCCTTCCTCTCTGTGAAAAATCAATAAAATATATTTTAAAAAAAAGCAGCACAAAAACTCTCAGAAGGCAAACAGTTATGACAAAACAACTCAATCTAGGTATCTGTTATTCAGTGTTTACTGGTAGCATACGTTCTTATAACTAGCATATAAGTAAGTCTATCTTGTTCTGTCTCTCTATATAAAAGCCTAATATGCAAATAGACTGAATGTTGGAACAGCTGAACAACTGCTCATTGTTATGATGAGCACTGACCACCAGGGGTGATGCGAAACATTGCAGACATCAGCAGCAGGCGGCAGAGCATGGAACATGGAAGGCATTGGCCACAGTGGGATAGTGTAGCAGGTGAGCAGAGGTGCCAGACCAAGTCAGGGCACTGGTTGCTGTCCTAGGAGTAAGACTCTGGTGGTTACTGAAATTTCTTTGCTCCCACAAGCTGTGGTCCTACCTGGTGCTTGCATTTGCTACTGGCACCTGGCACCAGTCCTGATTGCTTCTGAGGGCTTCTCCAACTCCCCCTGGTCCTAAGGGGTGATTGTGGCAGCAGCCACAGTTCACACCTGCTGCTGATGTCAGCTCCAGTTGCTCTGCACCAGCCCCAATGGCTCTGTACTGTCAGTGGGTATGAGTGGGGCTGCCAGCAGACAGGGGACTAGAGGCTGTGGTGGGAGGGACTGGGCAGGGGCGCAGAGGATGGGCTGACACCCTCTCCTGTGCCCATTGCAGCCTTGTGGCCCACAATTTCTTTCAAAGTACATGAATTCATGTACTGGGCCCCTAGTGTATAATATAAATGTATAGTATATTGCTTAAAATATAGATTTGTTCCTGAGAACATTAGTATATTTTTATAGATTGATGTAATATTTAAACAACACTTAAAACAATAAGGGAACTTTAATAATATTCTGCAAGCCAGTATGATTGGTGGTCAAAGTAAGAAAAAAAAAAGCATTCATTCAAATAGATTTTCTGACTCAGAGAAGTGATGGACCCAACTAATTCTGCACTTGTCTGATTATGTGCATTGTATTGTGTTAAGTTCTAATCACAACCTTTAAAAAAGGAAATACATGAGCATGAGTTCATATGTAAGAGAGTTATTATGGGTCAAGAAAGGTCTGAAAATAGCTCCATATGTAGGATATTAATCGAAGAAGTTTTGGGTAGAAAGGGTAATTATTTTGAAATATTTAAATAGCTGTGACATGAAAGGGAGGTTTCATCCTTTATGTTTTCTTATAGCCAGACTTATGGTTAATGAATAACAGTTATAAGAGAGAAATTTTAAGTCAATATAGAAAGTATTTTTTTAAAAGTAATGCTTTCTAACAATGTTCTAAACTAAAATAATGGCAGGATGATTATAAGCCTATGATATTACCAACAGGATTCCTATGTAAAATTTGATGGGAGATCAAATTAGAAGCGTATGCCCTTTTCTATTACACTAGAGACCTGGTGTATGAAATTCTTGCACAGGGGAGAGGGGGTGTCCCTCAGCCCAACCTGTACCCTCTTCAATCTGGGACCCCTCCAGGAATGTCCAACTGCCCATTTAGGCCCAATCCTACTGGGACATCCTTTTCACAATCCAGGACTGCTGGCTCCAAACTGCTCACCTGCCTGCCTCCCTGATTGCCCCTAACTGCTTCTGCCTGCCATCCTGATCACCCCCTAACCACTACCCTGCCAGCCTAATTGATCTCAAACTGCCCCCCCCCCCCCGCCAGCCTGTTTGCCCCCAACTTCCCTCCTCTGTCGGCTTGGTCACCCCTAACTGCCCTCCCCTTCAGGCTTGATTGCCCCCAACTGCCCTCCCAGGCCTGGAACCTACCCCTGTACTCCCCTGCTGACCATCTTGTGGTGGCCCTCTTGTGTCCACATGGGGGCAAGGATATTTGACCACATGGGGGAAGCCCTCTTGTGTGTTAGAATTGTTAGAATGATGGTCAATCTGCGTATTACTTTTTTACTAGATAGGATAGAGGCCTGGTGCATGGGTGGGTACCGGCTGGTTTGCCCTCAAGGGTGTCCTGGATCAGGGTGGGGGTTCCCTTGGGGTATGGGGTGGCCTGGGTGAGGGGCCTGTGGTGGTTTTCAGGCTGGCCACGTGCCCCCAGCGACCCAAGTGGAGGCCCTGGTATCTGGGATTAATTTATGTTCTACACTTGAAACTTTGTAGCCTAGAGTAGAGCCAAACCTCCTGCTTGGCTTCCTCCATTGCCAGGGAAACCCAAGCCTCTCTCCTGCTCTCAGTGGTGGCAGCCATCTTGGTTGGGGTTTATTTGCATAATTTGCTCCTGGTTGGCTAATGGGTGTGGCTGTGGCTTGTTCAGAGGTGTGGTCAATTTGCATATTACTCTTTTATTAGATAGGATATTGTTATTTTTCTGTAATGTTTATAACAGAAGCATGAATCTTTTAATTAAAAGTTAAATTTTATGAGAAAAAGTATTTCTATTTGTAGTCCCACTTAAAGTTGTAGATAAATTTAATATTTACTTCTCATATGTAAATTAATTAGAGATATCTATTTCTAAATAATATTATCAAATATTAATAGAGTTCAATACCTGGGCGATGCTGTTATGCAAACAATATGCTATTACATTGCAAGTTTCCCAGGCAGTGTTCATCTGCTTATTTGCGTGATTCAACCCTGATGTCTTTTCTGTGCTACAAACAAGCAAACAAAGCTCTGAAAGTTGAATAGTTAAAACAAATGTTAAATTTTTCAAAGATACAGTCGATTATTTTGTACAATTAATCATAGGATTTACATATTAGCCTTTTATATATAGAGATATATGTCATTTATAACATTATATGTGTTCATGATATGTTATCTAACTGCAGGCATTAAACACTCTTGAGCTTTCCAACTTAATTGTTTCCAATTTACACACATGAGGCGATAAATCTTTGAAAGAAAATCTGCCTTTTTGGCTTAAAGAAACAAAAGATAGACTTGAGGGCAACCACAGTGATAGGAAACCAGGACAGGATTCCTGGAGATGCAGCTGTGGAGTGAAAGTCCAATAATTGGTGTATAATTACTATATGAGGGGAACAAAACATTATGCTGAGTGAAAAAAGCCAGGTGCAAAAGAATGCATGCTGTGTGCTTTCGCAGGTGAAATTCAAAAACAGTGATACTAATCAATAATGAGAAAAGGGAGATCAGTGGTTGTTTAGGACTGAGGGTAAGGATGACTTCAAAGGGACACGAGGAACCTTTTTGAGAGGCTAGGTATATTCTATAATCGTGATTGTAGTAGTGTTTAATGTGATTGCCTATATTTATCATAGAGAAGTTGATAGCCACCAAAATATGCCATATTAAGGCCCTATTATCAGCCAGTTCCTATGCCTGGTACAGGGGATTTAAAGGTGAAAAAGAATCGTTCATTACCCTGTAGTCTTTCTAGTTTCAACCACTCAAAAATTTTTTTATCGTTAGCACCAATCAAAATTTCCTAAAATCATACAGTGTTGAGTTACAAGTGTTTTTCAAACCTAATCCCTAAGCCAGAATCCTACCAAAAATATGAAATTCTGAGATGTTATTTACCAAAATACTTAGGGTAATACTTACAGTTTTTCAGTATCTTAAAGGATTATAGCCTAGGAACTAGAAACACTTCAAAATTTGATGTCATTTTTATTGTTTCAGTCGTATGCAATATGAAAGGTGGGGTCTGTATGGTAATTTTCCTGCTCACTATATCTTTATATTCTCCACATTTGAATAAGATTATATTACAATTTTCAGAATCACCTATTTCAGTGAGTTTTAACAAGTTTCACAACATAATGTCTTCTAGAAAGCATTATCTTATTTTGTGCTATTTAACAATATCTTAGTTAGGGACAATTACAATTATTAGGACTTTTTGTAAAATTTACACTGTACGTAAATACTATCCTTAATGGCTCTAGGCCAAAAAAACAAAACAAAACAAAAAAACCCCACAACAACCAAAAAACAAAACAAAACAACAAAAACAATCCATTCATTCTATATAGCATGTAGATGCTGTAGTAAGAGAATATGTCTGACCTCAGAAAGCAGATAGTCTTACAAGGACAATAAAGGAAGTAGAAGAGTGCCAAGTAGGGTTTGACAAGGGACACAGAGATAGTTCGATATCACTCCGTATTTTTCCAATGCTTACGTAGGTGTCTGAGTACATAAGATGCTGCCAACCTCTAAGAGTAGGATTTCTCATATAGTCATCTCTCTTTCTTACATGTATGTCTGTCTTTCATTATCTCTCTTTTTAAAAAAATTCTTTATTGTTGAAAGTATTACATGTGTCTCCTTTTTCACCCATTGACCTCTCCCAGACCACCCCCACCCCATTATCTCTTAACCCTTAAGTTTTCCTGGTGCCTTTTTGGTCTAAAACATATACAAAAGAAGAAGAAATAAAACATTAGACACAGTTTTTCCATTAAAACTTTGATTCAAGGAAAGACAAGTGCTTTGTACGGGTCATTCTTTTACACTGATATGATCTAGTTCAAATTAGCAACTCATCTAGAAATGGTTTATTGTTATTGCTTTTGTTTAAGTTCCATTGAGCCAGCTTATCTAAATTATCTCTTAATATGTTCAGGACAGTTTGGTTTGAGGACGATGCTCAGTCTCCCTAAAGAGTAATGAAAATTCAGTGTTTGCCTATGGCCTGTACCTCATCATAAAAATCAATGCCTGGAATACAATAGTGCACGGGGTGATCTGTGGTTGCAGTACCTTCACCGAGCTGAAAATTATAGCTCAAAAGGCAATCTTTTCTCGGTTTCATCTGCTGCCTTCTTGACCCAGAGCTTTTTATCTTCTTACCAGACAAGAATGTTTACTTCTTTCTTTTGTGGAAAGTGCTGAGTCTTCCTAGAATCCAGGCTCAGGGAGTACTTGCTTACTGCATGCTTGTGGCTAGATTTGAAATCTCCACAGTATCCCATGCTGAAAAACTCAGTCAATTGAAAATTACGGAGTAGCTTTCTGACTCTTTGGCAGTAAATCCTATTTTCGGGTGTGGAAACACAACAGTAGGGTGTTTACTTGGTCAACCAAAACCAGGGACTTGTTCCTTTTGTTGGAGTTTGTGGAATTAGGATATTGTCCAAGGAAGAATGGAGACTGAGACAGGAAGAAAGAGGGTCAAATTTCAGCCTTATCTCTTTAATTTCTCTTAAAAAGTAGTTTGAACTTGAGGTCTAAGTAGGTTTGCTGAGGATCTGAAAGCAAAGATGGAAGGATGGGGCTTACAGGATGTTTAACCCCATGTTTAGGTTTATGTACTTAAATGAGCTTGGGAAGATGTTGATTTCATCAAATTTCACAAGGATACTGCCTCAAGACATATGATTAAAGTCCAATTTTGTTTAAAAAGATAGCACAACTGTGTGATCTTAAGCAATCTACATGCTTGAGATACAGTTTTAACAAACACATGAAAGGAATAATAGAAATATTTAAAAAATTCCTGAAAAAATGCTTGTAAGGCATGAGCCCACCACTGATGTTAGTGATTCATGTTTATTTTTATTTTGTATAGAGTAGTTCTAAGAGGAACTAATAATAACTAGCCTGGAGTAGGGAAGATTAAAAAGGAACTCATTATCTGCCTTTCAATATTTTAAGAACTATATGGATGAAAGGCTAAGCTTATTTTGACTATCCCCATGAAGGAAAATTGAGCTAATGAACAAAATCATATCAAGTTGGTTCTATAAAGAACATATTGGCATGTTAGCATCCAAGTGTGGAATAGCCTGTTTCCATTTAAAATGGGTTTCCTGTCACTGGAGGTACAAAAACAATTATTGAGTAACTCAGAAAGGCTGAGAAACTTGCCCAAGTCCATGGAGTTAATCAGGTCAGTGTTAGAATTAATACTTGAGTCTGATCTGAAAGCCTTTGCTAAACTTTTGAGTGAGTGGTGTTGCTCCTCCCGGGCACACTTCCCATCACTCCATTAAAGGAGCATCTGCTTGCCTATAGGTGGCACTGTTGAACAATTTCTTAAGTGTCTTAATTGCTAAATAAGTGTGTGGTTCTCTCAATA
This sequence comes from Antrozous pallidus, assembly GCA_027563665.1. Taxonomy (NCBI): domain Eukaryota; kingdom Metazoa; phylum Chordata; class Mammalia; order Chiroptera; family Vespertilionidae; genus Antrozous; species Antrozous pallidus. Next base: position 25,994,798 of record CM050526.1, on the reverse strand, counting down.
TTATTATATTTGTCTTAGATTCTAAAAACCCTCAATGGAACTTATTTGAACCTGTTCAGGATGATTCCCAGTATTCCTTAAAAGTAGGCACCAAATATTGTTCTAAATTCCTATCACAGTTGCTGCTTGCTTGGCTGGTGTAGCCCCCATGCTTTAGAGGCACAGCTGACACAGGGCCAAGCCCCTTATTACCAGTGAAGATAAGCTGCAGGTTTGCCTTGATGAAGGCCATTGTTCCTAGTCACACTCTTCTGTTGCTCCCTGTGGCATTTGAGAACACATAGCAGCGTGTCTAATCCACTGGACCCACCCTTATGTCCTAATTCTCTGCTGACCAGTCGGTGGAAGGGGATTTATTTTGTTGTCATGCAGAGGTGGGTGGGTTGCTTTCTTTGTTTCTCAAGAGATCATTCGCATTGGGGCTGGGAAGCAATTATAGCATCTAATTCTAATGTATGTAACAAACAGCCTATTTCACCTCAACAAGGCTCATTATGTCTGTAAATGTGCTACATGTTGAATTTGCACCTTCTGTAATTAGTACAGCTCCTCTGCCAGCCCTCCTTCCCGCCTTTGCCAACATTCTCAGTGTTAGCAAACAAGCATCAATCACCAACCTGATGAGCAAAATTAGGACCTGTCTGTGCAACTCGATGCACAGGTTGGACTGAAATTCCAGTTTTTGGGACACCCTGTATATAGACTACATTAAGATTTCAGCACAATCCAATTAAAAGCAATGGGCAGAATATCCAAATAGACATATAGATGCCTGACAGGTACAGAAAAAGATGCTCCAGTCATCAAGGAAATGCAAATCAAAAGCATGATGAGGTATTACTTTACACCTGTCAGAATGGCTATAATAAAAAAGATTAGTAAGTGTTGATGTGGATGTGGACAAAGGGACTTCTTGTGCGTTGTTGTTGGGAATGTAAATTGGTACAGCCAGTATGGAAATCAGTAAGGAGATTCTTTAAAAAAATTAAAAATAGAACTACTGTATTAGCCAGCAAAACTACTTCTGGGTATTAACACAAAGAAAACAAAAACCCTAATTAAAAATATGTATCTGTACCACCATGTTCATAGCAGCACTATTTACAGTAACCAAGACATACAAACAAACTATGTGTCCTCGATGGATGAATGAATAAAGGTGTGTGTGTGTGTGTGTGTGTGTGTGTGTGTGTGTGTAGAATTATTATTCAGCCACAGACAAATAAATTCTTGCCATTTGTGGCAGTATGGATGGACCTTGAGAGCATTATGTTATTAAGTAAAATAAATAAATGGAGAAAGACAAATACCATATGATTTAATTTATGTGTGAAATTAAAAAGAAATGAATAAAAAAATAAGCTCACAGATACAGAGATCAGATTGGTGGTTGCCAGAGGTAGGGAGTGGAGGGAAGGCAAAATGGGTGAAAGAGGCCAAAAGGCATAAACTCTTAGTCCCCAGCCTTTTGTTCTACACAACACTTAAAACCATGTGACATGCTGTTCTTTTATTCCTTATGTGTTTACTAGAGGCCTAGTGCACAAATTCGTGTACTAGTAGGGTCCCTCAGCCTGGCCTATGGGATCAGGCCGAAATTGACTCTTTGACATCTTCGGAGGGATCCTGGATTGTGAGAAGACCCCACAGGTACAGATCAGGGCCATAGGGCTAGGGGGAGAAGCAAGAAGTTGACCAGCCAGGGAGGGACCTCGGGAGGGATCCAGGGCATGTCCAGCCCAGCTTTCTCAGTCCCAATTGGCCGGATCCCAGCAGCAATCTAATTTGCCAGTCAGAGCATCCTCCCCTTTGTGGTCATTGCTCGTCATAGTGACTGGTTGAGCAGCCTTAGCATATCATTAGCATATTATGCTTTGGTTGTGTGGCTGACCAGTTGACTGGACCCTTAGCTTTTATTGTTTAGAATTGTCTATCTCACATAAGAATGCAAATTTAAAAAGCATGAATTTAGTCTGTTTTATTTGCCCGAATGTCATGATAAGTATATGACTAATGAATGAAAGAATAAATACATTTAAAAGAATGGGTAATATCTGAATATCATGACCCAAAGGGAAGAATAAATATACTGGTGACAGAAAGCAATTTTTATAGGAAAGTATATGGGATGACCCAATTTTCATAAAAACATAAAAAATATATTTATATATATAAATATATGTATATGTACATATTCTTTCTATCATCTATCATCTATCTATCTATCATCTATATCTAAACCAGGGGTGGGGACCATCCAGCCTGTGGGCCATATAAGGCCCATGAAATCATTTGGTCTGGCCTTGGAAAGGCATTAGGGGTAAGTTAATTAAAAGCTTGACCAAATATAGCAGGCTAATTTTTAAGTTGATAATTTTGTATGGCCCTCAAATGATGTTATAAATAACCAGATGGCCCTTGGAGATTAAAGGTGTCCCACCCCTGGTCTAAACGATCTAATTTCTAAAAGCACAGAAACAAGTACAGATTACATACACCGAACTGCAAATAGACATAGATTGTTTTGAGATACTGAAGTTAGACTGGAGAGTTAAGAAAGAAGTTGTTAAATTCTTTTATACCTTCATATTGTTTGCCTTGTGACAACAAGCATTATATTACTTTTCTAATAAACCAATAAAATAAATGCTATCACACACATAAAATGACTCTGGGCTGTTTCTTTAAATGTAATATACCAAATAATATTATTTTATTCTTGTACAGTTGAGCTTCTTCTTGTCTTCATGATAACAATGGCTGCAGGCTTATTGCTAATAGGTAATTAGCTTCATTGTGGATTACTAGAGTTTCAGGTTCAGATGAACATGTTATTGTTTGCTAAAGCTTGGCCAAGAGAACTCCTCTATTTTGGACTTTGCTCTTAATTGTTTGGGGCTTTGATAGAAGAGAATGATAGTCATGCATCAGAATTTTTGAACTTTTCATAAAGAGTGGTATACCTGAGGCAAGGCAGAGTTAGCAGGTGCCAAGGGTATACATTGTCTGTAGACAATTACATTCAATAATGAACTTGACTGAGAGTCTTCTGCTTTTTATTACCGCCGTGTACCGGCAATTCTAAACAGTGCCTGTGTTAAAATTTACCTCTAGAAATGTCGGACCTAAAAGTGTGAAGGATTCTCCATGGGAAAGTCCTCATTTCCTGGTATGTGACTTTATTTCCATGTGTGTTCTTTTGTGTTGGCTAGAGAATGGGTGGTTTATTATTATTAAATCTGAATATTCTTGTACAAAATCCTAGCAGTCTGAGTTAATTAAAATATCAAGAAGGCTGCTCATATATTAGCAAAGGCAAGCATAAAATCTGAAAATCCAGTTAGTCGTGCTCTCTGTGCCAGTGTAAGGATGTGGAACATAATTCTGTGTCTGTGTCTGAGGAACACCATCCCACCGCTGCTGCCATCACTGTGACTCTACATACCCCAGTAGGTTTGCTCTGTAATTCAATAATTTAGCTTAAAGACAAGCCTCTGGGAACACAAAGCCCCAAGGATCATGATTACATAACCATGAAGCTGCTTTCTAAGAAATTTCTGGGCAGTGAAAGGCTCTGGGAAGAAGGGAAGGGAAGAAGAGACTTTGAATAAATGGCTAGCCACCAAAGAACACTGAGGAATGAATAAGTATATTTAATCAGGAATTTGAAGATTTTTTTGTAACATCATGGAAATCTTCCACTTGTTTTTATATATTTTACAGGATACCTATAACACTAAGTTTTATAGAAGTGAAATTATGTTTGATTTCTTGTCTTTTTTATGTTTTGAGGTGATGGTTTAAAAATACTTAGTATTTCTGCTTCAAAGAAGCACAGCATGGGAATGCAAGTTAAATGGGCCACAACAAGAATAATAAGAATGGGAGGGGCAGTCTTCTTGGCAAAATTCAAAACCAGCTAGTCAAGCAGTTATTTGTGTCTTCCAAAAGAGAATTCAGTAATATACTTATTTACTTACTTTTAAAAAAATACATGTTTTATTTATTTCAGAGAGGAGTGGGAGGAGAGAGAGAGAGAGAAACATCACCCTATCAGAGAGAATCATTGATTGGCTGCCTTCTGTATGCCCCACATGGGGGATTGAGCCTGCAACCTGGGTATGTGTCCTGACTGAGAATCGAACTTTGATCTCATGGTTCATATGCCGATGCTCAATCACTGAGCAACACTGGCCATGCTATTATTTTTTATTTGATTAGATCAATAACATCCTTTGGAACTCACCCCCAGTAGGAAGCATATATAGACGCTCAGTAACCCAGGGCCAAAACAGTGGTCATTGTGCAAGAGGCCAGAGGACCACTCCAAGTATGTAAGGAAGAATGTAAGTTCAAGGTGGAAAGTGGGTATACCACAGACCTGCTAAAGCAGAGGCATTGGAGGGGAGAACAAGTGACAAGCACAGAGACAGAGTGTTCACATCACCAAGCACCTTGGCACAGGTGAAGGGTGAGGTGGCCTGCGTTTATTCCAGCTCATTCTTCCCAAAGTGGCTGTAGCAGAACAGACACTAAATAAATATTGGTTTTTTGGATTTTACTCATCATTAACTTTTCAACAGATTTTTAATTCACAAAGCATCTGGGTTTGTGTAATTGCTTACCTAATAGTGCCCATTACATGGTTGGATGGTAACCAGGACAGAGATAAACTAGGGAGACCCAGGATGCTCTCCAAGCCATAACCGAATACTGGAGTCGGAAATTGTGGTTTAGTGGACATGTGTGGTGGCATGGCAACCTCGTGATTTCAGGTCCCAGCCCTGCCACTTCCTAATGTGCGACCAAAGTCACCTCACTTCACTGCTCTGAGCAGCAGTTTTTCACTTGTAAACAGGATAATAATGATCAACAGATCGCATGGTTGTTTATATAATGTACCAATTAGTATTTTTGCAGTCTCCTTTAAAATTCCCAAAAACTGTTATGCAAATATCGTGCTCTCCTACATCCATATCTTTGCATGGATGTTTCCTTTGCACTGACTTCACTCCAGCACTGCTGCATGTGCTAATGCCACTGGCTCGTCAAGCCTAAATCCAGTGTACTCTCCTGATTGGGAAGGTGCCCCTCTTCTATCCATTATAGCACATACCATATTGTGTCATCATTTACAAATGTCACTTTCATGATGGCAAATCAGTCTCAGGTAATTAAAGAGTTGGTTTTAGTTGCTAAAACAAAAAGGGTTCCGAGTATGAATTATTTTTGCAAAATAACACGATGCTTATTATTACTTAAAGAGTCAGCATGAGGGCCTGGCCGATGTGACTGAGTTGGCTGAGCAACATCTCATGCATCTAAAGGTTGCCAGTTTGATTCCTGGTCAGGCACATGCCCGGATTGTGGGCTCAGTCCTCAGTAGGAGATAGCCCATTGATGTTATTATGCTCTCACATCCTCACATCAGTCAGTCTCTCTCTCTCTCTCTCTCCTCTCTCTCTCTTCTCTCTCTCTCTCTCTCTCTTTCTCTCTCTCTCTCTCTCTCTCTCTCTCTCTCTCTCTCTCTCTCTCTCCTTTCTCTCTCTCCCTCTTCCTCTCCCTCTCCCTCTCTCTCTCTCCTTCTCAATCAATTTAAAAATCTTTAAAAAAGTCAACATGAGAACAAAGATATGTAAGCTGCTTATTGCTATTTTGACTCTAGTTTATGCCTTCTTAACATCAATCATATGCCTGCTAACTCAATCTAGTCCAAGCTAGAAAATGCTCCCTTAGGCTCATCATTTATATAAAAGAAAGTATGGACACATAGTTTATGGATCTGTACTTAATTATATTTTTAATCTAGATAATCAACAATGTGCATATATGTAATATTTTAAAAGATAATCATCAAAGTGAATGTATACTCAATTCTTATAGAGATTTTCCTAACCCACAGAATATGTATTCAGATACCCATGGTTCTAAATACCCAAGTTTGAGAAACATTGTCCTGGAGATTAGGTGGGACAGAGAGTATAAATGATAAAAATAGGGAGCCAAATAACTCACCTACAGCATAATACTTTCACAGAATTCTGAACTAATTCTCTGAAGAGATGATGGTTGGCAGATAATTTGCAGGAAAACTCAAAATATACTGGACATAAAGAGATTTATTCGGAAATGCACGTAGATGCCAAGCAGACAATCAAGACAGATGTAATTAACACAAATGAAAGAAGACAAAGAGGAAGAAAAGTAATTTTTTTTGTCAAAGGATTATTGCTTGAAATTTCTTTACTGCTAGGCAGCACTGGACACTGATTTGATTTTTATTGCAATACAGTGAAAACAAAGTCACCTGTCATTAAGTTCCCACAGAGGACGTCTAAGGGAAAAACCTCATTCTTTTAGATGCTGCTACTTAAACATTGGTCAAGAGATTCCTTAGCCAGGTGATTGGCTTTCCTAAAGCATGCAGAAGGTCGCTCTAGGACAGTGGTCGGCAAACTCATTAGTCATTTCTTTTGAGAGCCAATTTTTTAAAGCTTCTTCTAATGTCACTTCTTCAAAATAGACTTGCCCAGGCCATGGTATTTTGTGGAAGAGCAACACTCAAGGGGCCAAAGAGCCACATGTGGCTTGCGAGCCGCAGTTTGCCGACCATGGCTCTAGGAAGTGCACCTGAAGGAGAGTGGGCAGAGTCTGAAACAGGTTTAGTTTCAAGAAATTCACAGAACTGGAATCAGAGAGGGAACAGTTTTTATCCCTGAGAGGAATGAGTGGGATACACCCAAGTATGGGCATGTTTTAAATCCCTCTCATCCTTTTCTTTTTCACACTTCTCTTTGTGTAATCGTCTTTTAACATAACACATATACTTTCCTTTAAATACTTTGCAATTAAAGAAAAAAACAAGATAAGAGATCAGCAAAGCAATTTTAAATTCCCTTGATATCTACCCTCTATTTTCTTCTGGAATTGTAGCAGTCATTAATATAGAAGAAATGATCTTGTTTAAAGCTTTGTAGAGCAAGAAGACACCCTGTTTGTAAAGGGCTATATTTCCATATATTCAAATTCAGCTAGTAGTTGACCACTGGGGCAGATTTATTATAATACTTTTCCCAAGAGGGCTTCTCATTGACACTACTCTGTGTCGAGAGCTAATGTAGAAACTCATTTCACTCCTTAATTACTTCATGGTTGGAAATTGCTTCCTAAGCTTTCCTTGGACAAGGTTCTCACCCCCAAACCCACCCTACACACACACCTTTAACGTAATTTTGTTTCATTCACCAGGTTCAGTTGGCAGCAACAAAAATTGTATTTCTCATTTAGGCCTGTTATTAAGCACCTTTGCTGCTTTACCTAAAGATATACAACCTGTCTTGGAACTGCAGACCTTTTATTTTCTCTCTGAGCCTGGATCTAGTTAGTCCTATTTTAATAGAAGGGCTGTTGGCATCTCAGCTTTCAGTAATGCAGTGAGCGCGATAATCTGGGAGAGGTGACATAGAAATGTATTCAGGCTGACCTGAACCTATCAAATCTGATCATCATAAGTAGCTTGACACTATAGCTCATCTTTTCCAGTTCCTACCCCAGAGAAATTTAGTTTGAATCGGAAGCTCAATTTTGCTACCTACTATTAAGAAATGTCAGATGGAGGAGCTTGGATAAAGTAACCCAACTTGGCAGGAGTTCCGCATCTACCATTCAGCTCTCTTTGGGGAGGAATGAATACTGCCTTTCAGAAAAGCCTTGCATATGGATTCTTGATTCAAGCAGATTTCCAAACCTACTGCTGACCTTTCCTTTTCACATAGCTCCAGCAAAATGAAAGAAGCCTTGATTTTTCACAATTGATCTGTCCAGGAAAAGGAAAGAATAACTTTTTAAGATGGACAGAAAGAGTATGGATGGAAAGAGCCAAGCAACAATGGGAGTTGGGGGGTTCTTTAAGAAACTTTCCCGTTGATGAGTAGCATCCTTTTTCTTTATCAAATGCCTAATAGGCATATCACGTTAATTGAAATGAGAAGAAGCTTACTGACATAAAGTTTATGGAATCCAAAATGAATATACAAATCAAGACATCGACTACATGAAAATGCCCCTCAATTTGAGTATGTAGGTAGGTACAAAACATGATCTTTGGTAAATATTATGTTGAAGGCAAATGAATTAGGAAAAAAATGACTGCTGTTGAGTTAGATGCAGGTTAGATAACTGTAAGAGAAAGGAAGCAGTGATAATCTTGAAGACATGTATATTCAGAGTACTTTAGATTTTCTTTCCACTTTGTAATGGAAAATGGAAATCATAAGTCATGGCTTAGAAGAGTAGATGAAACAAGAAAAATTCAGCCATGTCCCTGAAAAAAAAAAAAGGTCAAAATCATGCCATCTGCCATGTTCACTAACATGCTCAGCAAGTTTTGCTTAGCTGTTTGAAGCAGCACTTTGATGTCTACTAATCTGCAGTCTATTTGATTAGCTGGCCTATCTTTGATGTTAGCTTTTAATTTACATAGCTGATTACGTTATGTTTATCAACTACTCCCACACAGTTCCTCCCCTTTAAAGAAGAATGCATTTCCTCATCCTGCTGACAGAAGGGCTTGCCTCTGTGACTGACTTTTGCCAGAAGAATGTGGACGGAAGTGACAGTGTGTCAGTTCCTGGCTAAGGCTTTCGGAGGCTCGGCCTATTTCTGGGGACACTCTGGAGCCTCTAACATGGGGCATGGGAAGATCATGCCCCAGGTTGAAGCTGTGCCTTCAGCCTGAGTCTCACATTCAGAGACATAGGGAAAGGACAGGGACTTGTATGTGACCAGCAGCCTGCAGTCGGGCCTGGGTAAGCTGAGCCAACTAACTGATGCTGAGTTGCAGCCAACCCAGAGAACTGATGAGAGTCAGGTAACTAGATGCTGTTGAAGCCACAGAGTTTTGTGGTGTTTGTTACACATTATAGCAACAGAAGCAGACTAATCCAGCATTAACCAATTTTGTGACTTACGTTACACTTTAAGTAGACATTCCTTTGTTATACTTTTCCTAGAACATCTGTTTAAACAGCCCTTTCTCCTCACCAAAGATAACCCTTACCCTAAATATTTAAGCTAACATTACTTGCAGCTACTTATTTTGCAGTAAACCCTCAAGAACACTTTAAAGTGTCTTTGTATTTCACTCGAGAATTATGCTTTAACAGACCCAGGCCCCAAACGGAAAAGGCTTTGATTACACATCGAACTATTAGGAGTCCATCCGCCTTAATAAATTTTAAATAAATTAACTGTTTAAAAGACTCATGTATTATTATTTTTTTAATTTTCTTCCAGAAATATTTTAATAAAAATTGGCCATTTCTAATAAACACCGACTGCATGTCCATCGATAAAAGAGAACCAGTAACAAAATAGAAAATTTACCAAATGGCTATGAATAAAAGGAAAAAGACTAGCAGACACTCAAGCATATCAGCAAAGTCCAATATGAAAGTCACACGCCTTCTTGTGGGCTGATCAGAATTCCGAATAGACACCAAAATGCTGTTTAGGTCAAACAACCTCTACAGAAGCACCGGTCCTCAAGGCATTCCAGTTTGAGACTCAATTTCAGACTAAAGCATAACAAGTGAATAGAAGATGCACAGTGAAAGAGGGGTTCCACAATTCCCCCTGGGGGGGGATCTAGGTATTATTATTATCATTATTATTATTATTATTTAAATAATTGCCAAGACCGGAATCAAAGATAAATAGAAGGCACAACAGTTTTGCTCTGGTTTTGTGTTATTCGGATTGTGACGGGGAGGGTGTTGTCTTTTTTGTTAAACAAATACAAATTAAACATGAAAATAAATTCTATTTCAAAATAACCTCTAATTATTTAAGAAAAGCACATCGTTGCATTCTAGACATTTAAAACCTATCTCACAATTTAAATTTCAACAGTAAAAAGAGTGGATTTTATAATTGTTTTGTGATCACATATCAAAAGAAAAAAACTTCACTCTAACATCTTTTATTCAGTTTTTATCCCTATCAGCAAGAATAAAAATTGTCAAATTTTCCAATGGCAGTTTCTCCACACCAGAAGATAGTCATGACTCTCAAAAGAAACAATTTTGGGTTTTTTCCTGCCTTCAAAATGTTTATCAAATCCTGTATTTCTCAAAGGCTTTTGAAACATGTAGAAAATAAGTAAGAAATATCTGAATGAATGAAACATACCAAATGTCAGTAATAAGCGACATATTCCTTTGGGGAAATGACTGTTTTTTTTGTTGTTGTTGTTGTTTTTTTAAAATCCAGTCTGTATATGCAAAGTAAAGCAAGGAAATTCAGTCTTTTTTTTTTTTTCTTTAAAAGTCCATTTTTCCTAAAATATCATTCCACAAAATTGGAAGTGAAGGAATAAAAGGTGAGGAGAGAAAAGAGGGAGGAAGGGAACACACACCATTAACACAAAAGTAAAACTGTATAAACTTAATCAGTTTATAAAAGACCAGGGTCATACTGCAAGATACCAAAGGATGGTTGAAGAAATCACCGTTCTGCAGGAACGGGGCTTGCACTGCTGCGTGAAGATCAGTGACGAGCAATTCACTGCCTTGGAGCCATTCCCCTTCCCACTCCACATCTCGGTTTCTGCACCACGCCTCCACGGGGCGGGCCTCTCATTCCACCACCCAGCCCACCTGGAGGGCCTCCGGGTCCCTGCAGGGGTTATCTCGCCCTCTCCTTCCCGGGCAGCTCGATTCTTCTTCTCTTCCACATTCAGACAGACCTCACCCCTGAACATGATGGGCCTGTTGCTAAGAACCTTTTGGACAGGCTCAGAATCATCAAACACAACGAAACCAAAATTGGGTAATTTCCCACCACTGTTAATGCGCAGCTCCACCACATTCCTATAATTTTGAAAGAAATATTTAAGCTCTGATTTGTTGACCTCATCAGGCAGATTGTCAATGAAGAGTTGGTGACTGTCAGGGTGTCTCACGATTCTTTGGGGTGCAACATCACCTTGCTCACCAGCCTCACGGATTGGTCTAGGTGCCCTCTGGGGAGGAATATTTATCCGTTGTTCTCGAACTCTTTGATCCCTCTGAGGCCTCTGCGGTGGAATCTGAGATTCAGGGGTAAACTCTGGGCGAGGCTGTGAAGCTGGCACTTTAACAACATGAGGTGGTATCCCAGTACCTGAAATGGCACCACTGGTGGAAGGTTCTTACTGGTCACAGATGCCCAGGAAAATGTCCTCACGTCTTCCTGTGCTGTCTGAACGAGGTCTGTGGGTGCTGGGGAAGAACTCTTCTGAGCATCCTCAGGAACAGTTTCCTCCAATCTGGCTCACACTTCTCTGGGATTTCAGATACAGCTTCTTGCTCCGGTTCTGGTTCAGGATCAGGCTCAGGTTCAACAACAGGTTCCTCTAAATGTTCTTCCAAGTCATTGCTGACTGCCTGATCATAGAAAGTTCCAGCATCATCAGGTACCACCTCTGGTGTTTGCTGTCTTTCTTCAGTTCCTCTCCTTCCTCAGATTCCTCCTGAGGCTCAGTGACAAAGCCACCAAAGACCTCATCTTTGAGGTCTGAAGATATCTGAAGATATCATTGTTAACGTAGAACTTATTTGCAACAGAGCCCTGAGGAGCAAGGACAGATGTCTGCATGAATCTCCTCAAAGCCTGATTGTTATTGGAGAACAACCTCATCACCTACACCACCACACCATCATTCAAAGTGGCATGAGCATCAACATGGCGAATTTTAGTGTGACAATTGGTGAAGTTTTGTGACATCACTTTCCTATGGATTTCTTTCTGTCCGTAGACTATATCTGCTGGCTTTCCATTTGAATCCAATCCCCTGTGGACATAAGAAGAGTTCTTTCCATAAAACCTGTGCAGAATGTCTGGGGCCTGGTTCAGCAGTGTGTAATACTGTCTCACGAATTCCCACCTAACCATCAGGGGACTTGGCTTCTCCATAATCATTGCTTTGGTCAATTCAACCTGCGAGGCTGAGCGGGAGAGGAACAAGCTTTGCTCCACTGCTCGGAGGAAGGAGAAAAAGCCTTCACGCAACAGTGTCCGCCGACTCATGTATTATTTTTATTATTAATGTTTTATCTCAACTTTAGTTAGCTTACAACTAGTAGTCACAGTAAAACATTATGATAATATTATTGTACCAAAATGGCAAAGAATGTAGACCTGGTATCATAGAGAATGCAAGGAAATTGGGTTTCCATATACTCTAATAGTTGAGATCTGGTCACACCAAATGGTTTGTGGAAGGATCCATTCTGTCCTCATTTTATGCTGGACCCTGAATAGAGCTTGGCACATATTTGGTGTTCAGTAAATCTTTAGTGAAATAAAAATATACATGCTAAATGGGGGGATGGATAGAGCCCTTGAGACTGGTTTTAGCGAATTTTTCCCCTCCCCTTTATTGCTTTCTCAAAGGAGGGAACTGAATGACTTACTGACTGACTAGTCTTTATGGACTATTGATTATGCAGAAATATTGGAACTGTGTATGCAGTTTGCCCTGGTACAAACAGTATCTCCACAGATGTTGGCTCTTCTCTAGTGTGTCTAGACACTGCTGTTTCTATCAGTTGAGTTGTAGGATTACAAGATATTCATTTCATGCTCTATTACAATAGTGAATAATTATAAATAATATAAAATGCCTGACTACAGGGAATTGGTTAAATACAGCATGGGGTATACATGCAATGAAATATAGAATGTCTTGCATTTTGTAGTAACTCAATAAATATTGACTCACTGACTGCATCTATTAAAAACAAGGATGTAAATGTATATTTATTGACAATGAAATGGTCTATGCTATATTAAGACCCACAGGCTATCCAACAGCATGTATAATATACTTCTATTTCATACAGATCTCTAAATATTTATTTGTATGCATTCATAAGCTAAAGGATTTGTACCTGAATGTTAAAAATTGTTTCTCAGTGGGTAGGAATTTGTATATTTTTTCTTTTCAACATAATGTTTTTATTTGCTTCATAATTCCCCCCCAAAATTGCATTTTATAGTTATAAAAACAGAAAGATAATATCATTTTGAAAAAAATATACTGGAGTTATTTGGGAATAGACTATGTATAAAGTCAAATCAGTCGTTAGTGAGTAGCTGAAGGTGCGTGGAGAGTTTCCAGACATCTGATTAGTCATAGAATTTACAAGTGAATTTGTAAGTGTCATAAATGGAGGAGGGGTTGCAAAATGTACTAGTATGTTTTTCTACTAGAGAAATTCTGCATTGAATTCTACCTTCACATGTTATAACAGTTGACCAGTTATACAAACTGAGATTTTTAGAAGGTATTTTTAGATATTGTTCCTTAACCATTTGTACGCCATTAGTGTCTATAGATGCAAGTGGCGGATCTTTTTAAATTAAATTCAAAATATTGTGGCAGTTAACTGGTTAAACCACATAACAGAAAGTAAAAATGCAATAGGTAAAGCTCTATTTAAACTAAATAATTCCTCCAGCAGTCTCAATGCTTAATGAATAGACAGCATTGCCAAGACCGGTTTGGCTCAGTGGATAGAGCATCCGCCTGTGGACTGACGGGACCCAGGTTTGATTCCAGTCAAGGGTATGTACCTTGGTTGTGGGCACATCTCCAGTGAGGGTGTGCAGGAGGCAGCTGATTGATATTTCTAACTTTCTATCTCTCTCCCTCTCTGTAAAAAAATCAATAGAATATATTAAAAAAAGAATACACAGCATGTCTGTGTGAGGGACTTCGTTATAATAAAATATTACTTGTTGTTTCTCTGAAATTCTAATTTAACTGGGCACCCTATATTTTTATTGCTAAATCTGGCAATCCTAATAAACACACACACACACACACACACACACACACACACACACACACACACCATATGTTTGACCAAATTTTCTCATTGAATAAGAAACAACCAAATTTGCCTGCAGGGTGGTTGTGTCAGAAGTAGCATGTCTCTCTCTACTTTCCCCCTCAACTCCTTGTCTTTCTCTACACCCTGAGTCTGTGGTGGCTCCTTCAGTCTTAGCACAGACAGCTCCTGGTGACTGTCCTACACTGCAGAGATAAGGCCCATTGGAGCCCTTATCATTCTATATAGACCAGAAACAGAAGAATATGTACTTGTATTTTGTTATGTGGAAGAAACACTTTCCCCTCTTTTTTCTCTTTCTCCCTCTCTCCTCTCCCACCAGCCAACAAGGTGCTAATGATATGGCTCATTATTATCTCCTGGTATGAAACAGTGCTTATTATAGCACATAAGTTACCTACAGCCATAGCAGTACTGCATAACCAACCATCTCAAACATAATGACTTAAAACAATGTGATTTATTTAGCTCACAGGGCTGCAGGGTGGTGATTAAGGTTGAGCTTACCTGGGCGGGGCTTCTGGTCTCAGCTGGGATCCCACAAGTGTCTGAAATTTGGTTGGCTGTTGGCTGGGGCAACAGGAGTCCCTGGGCCATGCATTTGTCAGTTTCTAGCAGGCCACCCAAGTCATGTTCTCATGACAGTGTAAAAGCACAGAAATATGTAAGGACTTGAAAGAAAAAACAACTCAGTTTGTATCAACTATTCACATCTTATCAATACTAGTCCCATGGCCAACTTCAGTCAAGGACAGGGAAACATACCACTTACTGGTGCGAGAAAATCCAAAGTCATGTGACGGAGGGCATGGCACATGAGAGGTGGAAGGTGTCATCAGTGGAATCCATGTACCACAATGATAATTCCTGTGATAAAAACTAAAATGATTAATGAAGATTGGCCTTCAGCACATACTTTGGCACAATATTAAATCAGTGCATTCTCTTTACGAATGCAGAAAGAGCCACTTGGCTCACCATGAGTTTCTTAGAACTGTGCATATTCTAGGAACAGCATGTTTTTCTCAGGCATCTGGAGGCACCTTTGAAAAGGCTAACCCAGGGCTCTCTAAGGAAGGCCAGGCAATAGTTATGCTTGACACTGAATGCGGTTTGCATTTGAATACTCATAAATTGATTTGCTGTCTGACCAGGCAACTGTGGCACTGTTTCTTAGTGAGCCCATCAAAATTATAAATCTACTTAACCTTTTTTTCTAACCCTCTATTAAATACACAGTGTGCACCGAATAGATAATATAACATGGATGAAATGGAAAATAAGGTCTTCATCCATTCCTAATCTAATTGTAGCAACTTGCTGATAACTAATGAAAAGACCAGAAGGTAATCATTTCCTCTTTTGAATGAACATGAGTTTTGCGGCTTGACTGAAACTGTCTCTGAATTTCAAGTTCCTTTTGCTGAAACTAACATGAAAACAAGTGCATTGGACACTTTTTAGAGTCACTATGCAAAATTGTTTGAGGACTTACTGCAGAAATTCATATTCACTTGTACCTCATAATTGTTATGTTTCATCATGCTTTAAAACACAAGTATCCTGGATTTTATCAAATGAAGACAGAATAAAATTAAATTATGAAATTGATTTTTCCTGATGGTAACATTAACATGAATATTTAAACTATCCATAGCACAAAATTGAGGACAAAACTACATTCAATTAATTGTATTATGGTGATTAAAATAGAAACATAAAAAGGGTTGGCTACTGATTTCATTTTAACAGACCAAAAGACAAGTTTAATATCTTCATTATTTTTTGGTATGTATATTATATGACATGTACTCATATAACTGAAATCATAGTTCAAGAGTGTCTACGTTATTTTTGAGATTCATGTGCCTAGTTTTCAAGGACTGTCTTATCAAAAATACACAGATATGCACAGCAAAAGAGACCATCAACAAAACAACAAGAAAGCCCACTGCGTGGGAGAGCATATTTGCCATTGTATCTCCGATAAGGGTTTAATCTCCAAAATTTATAGGGAACTCATACAATTTAACAAAAGGAAGATAACCCAATCAAAATATGGGCAAAGGACATAAACAGACACTTTGTGAAAGAGGAGGTACAGAAGGCCAAGAGACGTATGAAAACATTCTCAAAGTCACTAAACATCCAAGAGATGCAAATCAAAACAGCAATGGGGTACCATCCCAAACCTGTCAGTATGGCTATCATCAACAAATCAAAGAATGACAAGTGCTGGTGAGGATGTGCAGAAAAAAGAACCCTCTTACACTGCTGGTGGGAATGCAGATTGGTCAAGCCACTGTGGAGAACAGTATGGAGGTTCCTAAAAAAACTAAAAATGGAACTCACATTTGACCCAGTAATCCCACCTCTGGGAATACATCCCAAGAAATCAGAAACACCAACCTGAAAGGATATATGCACCCCTATGCTCATAGCAGCACAATTTACCACAGCTAAGATTTGGAAACAGCCTAAGTGCCCATCAGCAGATGAGTGGATTAAAAAACTGTGGTACATCTACACAATGGAATACTGTACTTGTATAGAAAAGAGGGAACTCTTACCCTTTGCACCAGCATGGATGGACATGGAGAGCATTATGCTAAGCGAAATAAGCCACTAAGAAAGGTAAATATCACATTATCTCACTCATATGTGGGATATAATGAACAACATAAACTGATGAGCAAAAATAGAATCAGAGACAGAGAAGCATTGAACAGACTGTCTAACCTATGTGGAAAGGTGTGGGAGTGGGGTTGTGAGGGGGTAAGAGATCAACCAAAGGACTTGTCTGCAGTGCATGCATATGAGCGTAACCAATGGACACGGACAGTAGGGAGGTGAGGGCATATGCTGGAGGGTCGGAGAGGCCAGGGAGAGGTCAATGGGGGAAAAAGGAGACTCATGTGATACTTTAAACAATGCAGTATTTAAATTAAAAAAATATACACAGATATGATGCAAAGAGTGTTAACAGAGTGAATGGAAGTGCAGCGTTGTCACTGAAAAAGAGTACTTTTGAACATTTACCTTGAGTTCTGTGACTTGGCTGTTTACGCTAATTAAACATGTAGGATAATCAGAATCTTTTTTTTCGCCCAGTTTGGGACATGCAGATTGCACTCTAGCCCCTGTAAAGAAATCCAGTTGTGTTAAAGTAAAAAGAATGTTGGGCTTAATACTGCATGACCTGGCTTGGCATCTGTGACAGTTGTTAGCTGTATGACCTTCAGTGAATCTCCCCGGAGCTTTGCTTATCTGCTGTATTTTATGAAACAATTGAAATAAACCAATAGCACATTGCAAGAACTCAATAACTCCTTATTGAATAGCTGAAAGAAGAGAAAGACAGAAAGATGAGGTTCCCACATACATTTTGCTTTGAAAATACCTTTGTTTTTCACTATCAATGAGCGTTTCTGGATTCTGCAATAAAGAAGGTTGATAATCTCTCTGTTGTTCAGTAAAATGGACAAGCAACAAATAGAAAGGGGGGTTGACCATGAAAATGCTTTTGTGAAATTATGTCTCTAAATCTAGTGACACTATTTCATCAATGCTATTTCTAAATGTATATGAGGTGTTTTTTCTAAAAACAGTGTATATGAATATCGTGATTTATTATAATAAATATTATAATTTATTATTATCAGTGTTTCTCTAGGCAGTAGTGGGCCGTTTAAGAATCTGCCAAAACTTTGGGCTTCCTCTACAAAAAATATTTATACATGGAGATTTTGACATTTTGCATAATATTTTAGTGATACTTACTAGACTGAAGGTATATAATTCCGATTTCACAAACAGATAGTGGCTCATTCTTAAATTTTAAGCAATTTACTTATTGGTTTGACCTTCAGGGTAATTTGTATTTTAACTTTTTACTCATTTATGCTACCAACCACAAACTCATTCAAGAAAAACAATATTAAAGGTTCACATGTATGTGTAATGGATAAACAAAATGTGTCTTAAAATCAAGAACATTTTTTTGTATTCTAATGGAAGTGAAAAAACAATAGATCCATAAAAGTAGAATTGAATAGTGTTTGGTTACCCAAACAGGACTAATGGACCACATAAGAAAAAGAACCCCACTTAATTTGTCTCTTCTATGGTAGATGCATTTAGATACCTGATAGCCAGCCCTCTGTTGTTTTTTTCTGTCGGGTTCCATGTCGCATATCAGAGGCTAAAAATACTGGATGCTTGTTCTCCTGATCTTCCCTCCTGCTGGGGCCCAGGCAGGTGATGCAATGCTGGACAATGAGATAGAAATGCAGTTATTGCAGCCTTCGAGGAAATATTTATTTTTCCTTGATAGAGACTGTTCATAGAAAGGAAAGCACTGCCCCTTCCTCCTGCTTTTTCTCCTCTGAAGATATTATTGAGCTACTACAGCCACTTTGTGACCATGAGTTCAAGACCATAGAGTCCTGACAACTGATATTGCCGAGTCACACAACCAGCCTCTATCTGCATATATATCGATTCCTTATTCTTAGTATGTTGGATATTCTGTTACTTGAGTTCAAAGTACTCTAGTGAACTCCCAGAGTCCAATAACTAGCTAACTTCTATACAAAGGGAAAAGCAACATACATTTTTATTTCATGGAAGACATTGAATCGCAGTGATAGTTCTAAAATCATGGATACTGTGGTGGGGTTTCTTATTGTGACTTTAACTAGTGTGAGAGAGAGCTTATGGTGCCACTGTGCTGTTTTCCAATATGGAAGCTTTTGGTCTTTCTGTTCCAGTGATTGGCAAGAGGACCAGTTAGAAAACAGATTGGAGAGAGAGAACATAAAGCTAAAAGGAGCAGGGCAGAGCAGGTTGAATATGCTGTGCTCTGGATGAATTCTGGCATCTTGATTTGTGTGTGTGTGGCTATGCTGGGTTTCTTTAAAAGCTTTCTATAGAAGAAGGTGACAATTCTGACAGCAATTTGGCTAAAAAACGAAACAGAACAAAAAAATGAAACACCCTCCCATAAAAAACAAAAAAAACCCAAAAATAACAACAACAAAAAAAAACAGGCATGCCTATTGCCTGAGAGGAACGAAGAACAGGCTGTATTTTCTTTTCCATTTCATACATCATAATTTAGAACTTATTGCAGCGATTCTACAAGTTAGGAGGCTTTAAAAATGTAGAGACCTTGCCGAAACCAGTTTGGCTCAGTGGATAGAGCGTCGGCCTGTGGACTGAAGGGTCCTAGGGCATGTACCGAGGTGTGGGCACATACCCAGAGGGGGTGTACAGGAGGCAGCTGATCAATGTTTCTGTCTCATCGATGTTTCTTACTTTCTATCCGTCTCCCTTTCTCTTTGTAAAAAATCAATAAAATATATTTAAACAAACAAACAAAAAAAACCAGAGACCTATATAATTTTATTAACCAATGTCATCCAGTAAATTCACTAAAGATAAAAAAGTTAAAAAGTAGTAAGAAACATATAAGAAAAAACCTGTTGTGTTATTGTGTGGTCCTCTGTTCTGGCCAGGGTTTGTTACACAGAGAAGGAAGCTTATTTTAGTGGCTTTCATTTTAACTGCACTAGATTTGCAGAGAGCACCCTAAAACTTTAAAGTTAATAAATAAAAAGTCTCATGACCTTTACTTGGTTGGCAAATAAAATTGTTTGGGCAGTAGAATTTTCAAAACTTTTTCTTCTGTAGTTTTGACCTCAAACACTTTACATTCATTGTTGTAAATTCATAATGCTACTTAAATTAAACTGTGGCATAGGTTTTGGTCTTCTGGTAATGTGGCCCACTCAGTCGCAAAGAACTGGGTAATCAGTTTTACCTTCAATCATGACATCTTGTGACTTGTTTTGTGTTGGTTACTTGGAAAGCAATTTTAATTGTATATTTCAGTTAAAGCTCAATATGAACATATTTTTCTCTCCAACTGATGAAAAATCCCTGGAAGGTAGAGGCTCTATGTTATATTATTGAGTTTCTTCTAGAAGAGAGTTCCTTAAATTATGTTCCATAGGAAGCCACTTTTCTAGGATTTCAATGGAAACATATTTTTTAAAAATTATCTAATAAAGTAGGAAAACCTTGCCTTAAAATAAAAAGAAAACAAGTCTTTACTGTGTAATATTTCAGAACATTTTAAATGCTAACACATCCTAGGTCTCCACGCTAAGGACATGTATGTAGGAATCCACAAACATATTTGAATATACCCATTTTTGATGGGGTGGGGGTGAAGAGATAACAACTTATCTCAAGAGAAATGCTGTTCCATATTACATATTATGAACATGGTATATGTCATCTATAGGCACAATGATTTCTATATCGGTTTTAACAAAATTCTTTCATAAGATGTGATACTTACTTATTTTTCCAATCTGGGAAAAATAATTTTAGCATCATAGTTAAGTAGGTTATCTTTATATAAAACAGATATCCTGATTTAAGTGTTTTGAGAAATATTTAAATTTGTGGCTTTATGAAGGAAAGAAACACTTATTGAAATAGCTGAATCCACATTTAATCGAGCATTCTTTAGAGTTAGGGAAGATGTTTATATGCAAAGGTAGGTCACAGGTAGCCTTTAAATATTGGAACATTTACTTCCAGTATGGCAACTAGCTTATATTATTCAAACTTCTTACTAGCAAGGTGGCTGAGAGGCTGAATGACTGAACAGAACTATTGGCAATCTCACAGTTAAGGTTCTGGCAGGGAGGAAGGCTGCTGATATATGCCGAGGTCTTTCAGTTGGGACCTCAGAAGGGCTTTGCCTCTGAGTAATGGCAATCAGAATGGAGCAGCTCTCATAAAGACTGAACCTCAGTTTTGAATCCATTCAGTCCCCAAATGAATTAAAGTGACCTGCCTCTCATCTAACTGCCAGTCAAAGGCAAAAGTAAATCCTTTCTGTTGGACATAATATCATCTAGTGCTTCAAATTCCTTTGGCAATTTTTTCATAACAAATCTCTGGTAGTCAATAAAAAATAATAAGGCATTTGGAGAAAGAAGAGGAATACCTGAAATACCATACAATAGAAACATACCCACAGGAGATCCAGATACTGGCTGTGAGAAAACTGTGAAGGCTATGTTCAAGAGAACTACAATAGAGTCAAATTGAAATTCTAGAAAAACTTCAAGAGAAAATGTTTAACTCATTCCTTAATTCAACAATATTTATTAACTGTCTAATATGAGCAGAAAATGGAGAAAGAGAAGAGAACAAAGGAGAAATTTTGCCCTTATATCACTCACATTCTGGTAGATGGAGAGCAAATATCTCTATCTATAATAATAAAAGTGTAATATGCTAATTTGAATGACATCCTCCCGGATGACCTTCCAGATGAAGCTGGGGCTGCGAGGGAAGTCGGGGACCCAGGTGCCTGTGGGTGGCTGGATGGAAGCCCAGATCTCAGGTGCCAGACGAAAGCCGGTGCCAGCAGCCGGGGGAAGGAAGGCCTTCTTGTGCAAGAATTTTGTGTATCAGGCCTCTAGTGTGTGTATGTATATCTATATGTCTATGTCTATGTCTATGTCTATGTCTATGTCTATGTCTATGTCTATGTCTATGTCTATATCTATGTCTATCTAACCTATCTGTCTATCTATCTATCTATCTATCTATCTATCTATCTATCTATCTATCTATCTATCTATCTATCTATCTATCTACCTATCTATCTATCTAGACATATGAAAGCCTAAGTGGCCATTTGACCATTTGACCGGTAGCTATGATGCACAGTGACCACCAGGGGGAAGACAATGCACAGGCATGGCAACATGGGACAGATGGGTGAATCTCAGGGAAGGTCAGGGGTGGGAAGAGATTAATAAAAAATCTTATATGCATACTAGAGGTCTGGTGCATGGATTCATCCACTGATGGGGTCCTTTGGCCTGGCCTGCACCCTCTCACAGTCTGGGATCTCTTAGGGGATATAGGAGGCCCACTGCATAGATTCGGCCAGTTCCCCACCAATCAGGCTGAGGGTCCCCACCAGTGCATGAATCCATGCACCGGGCCTCTAGTATATAATAAATTCTATGTTTGACTGTTGTAAGTACACTAAAAAACACATACCACATAGATAAGACATTTCAGCCAGCAATAACATGGTTGGGTGAATGGGTGCAATTTCAATAGGGTTGATAACCATCCTCATTTAGAAGGTGACATTCAATTGAAATCTTGAAGAAAATAAGCCAGGCTGATTATCTCTATAAAAAAAAACCACACATTTCAGGCAGAGAGAAGAGCCAGTGGTAAGATACTGGGATAGAAAATTACTTAGTAAGTTAAAAAACCAGCAAGGATATTAGAGTTGATGGAGTGGAGTGAGCTAGCGGGAGAGAGGGTTAAATCATATTAGACCTTATTTACCAAAAGAACTTTGATTTTTGTTTAAGTGATAAATGTGGGAAGACATGAGGAAGTTCTGACTGAGCACAAGAACTGTTATCTGATGAGCCTTTTAAAAAGATTCTCCTCATAGTCCTATTGAGAAAACAGTAGCAACTGAAAGGGGCAGCAATAGAAGCAGGGAGACCAGTTAGGGACTATAGCAAAAACAAAACAAAACAACAACAACCTCCCCCCCCCCACACACACAAATAAACAGACAGGGGAGAGATTAATATAATTCTGACAGAATTAAACTCAGAATATATATAGGGGGGATATTTTAAATCCTGTAGATATTTTGAATTTGAAGCCAATACTAATTTTACATAGTGAATGTTGGGTATGAGAGAGTAATTATGAGTAGCATTCTCTTTTACTACTTTGGAAAATAAATTATATGGTTTTCTTAGTTAAATCAGAATAAACTTCTGTTGTATTAGTGCTTTAGCATACTGCTTGATTCTAAGTTATAATAATTTAGATATAATCTTATTACCATTTCTAAGTATGATTTCTCTTTTCTCTTTCTTTTTTTAAAAAAAATATATTTTATTGATTTTTCACAGAGAGGAAGGGAGAAGGATAGAAAGTCAGAAACATTGATGGGAGAAAAACATCGATCAGCTGCCTCTTGCACAACTCCAACTGGGGATGTGCCCGCAGCCAAGGTACATGCCCTTGACCAGAATCGAACCTGGGACCTTTCAGTCCACAGGCCGACGTTCTATCCACTGAGCCAAACCGGTTCGGCGATTTCTCTTTCTTAATGCTCTGCAAAAGTTTAAACACCATAGGAATGAGTTATTGAATAAAGATTTTAAAGAATTTACTCCTGAATTTCTCTTGGTCTGGTAGTCTTTAAAGAAGACTTAGAGAGCATGGTCAACTTTTTAATTTCTTTCTCTCATTTTAGGTATCTGGAATGTATACAGTCTGTTTTGAATTCTATTTGGGGGTTCACTTTTAAATTTTCACTAATATGCTTATGTTTATATTTCTCAACTTATAAACTCAGAAATGAAACTAGTTATAAAAGATGATTCAATTTATCCTATATTAGTGATCTCACAAACCACCAAAGGAACTCATATTTAGTCTTTTATCAGTTATCTATTGGCAGTTCTAGAGAGAAGTGATGCTCAATTTTACTGGTCTGTAATGATAAAATAGTTGCTAGACCTTGGTAGGTTTTACAAAGTATATTAAAGAACAGAAAATTATAGAACTTAGGCATTGCTATATTATATGTTTATCAACTTTGAGACCCTTTTTTATGATAAGGAAAATGGTAAAGTTGGCTTATTTCCAAAACATACATTTAAAAAAGGGTAGGAATGAGGAAGTGAGAGATGTATTGGAAGCTCTTGGAGAATGTTGGACAAGTGGTTGATGTGTTTAGATTTATTTTAAAAGGATTGCCTTGGTCAGTGTAAGTGATGGCATAGGAGTCTGATGGATGTGGAGAGACAGTTCTGGAAGAAGTTTTCATTAACTGGCAGTGAAGGGGTTGAAATGAAAAATCGGAGGATCCTAGAGAAGGAAAGAAGGAAGGAGAATTTCTCTTGGTCCCTCTGTGAACTTCTCCCTGGGAGATGCAGGACATGGCCAGCCAAATCCTCTCTGGATCCAGGACTTCAAGATGACTCAGGAATCAGTTCAT
Source organism: Antrozous pallidus (assembly GCA_027563665.1). Taxonomy (NCBI): domain Eukaryota; kingdom Metazoa; phylum Chordata; class Mammalia; order Chiroptera; family Vespertilionidae; genus Antrozous; species Antrozous pallidus. Next base: position 25,970,834 of record CM050526.1, on the reverse strand, counting down.
CTCTGACAATTCAGCATCAGGCAGCACAACAGCATGACTCCTCTCGCCTCATTAAGGACACCTAAACAAACACTACCCAATAGGAGGCAATGAAAATACTGTCAGCGGGAAAGAATGTTTGCAAAGAATTTTACTCCAGCAAATGGAAAGCATTTTGAGAAAGCACATGCTTTTTGTTCTCAACAGCTACAGGAACGAGAGGCGCAATGGGATAAGGATGCCCTGTAGGCTTGTGGTTATGTGGACAAATGCTTTCTTTAATATTGTGGGTGTTTATTGTTTTGTATTTAGATTGAGTGAGGTTCTATAAAACAGGCACTTGTAAATTGGGGACTGACCTGCATGCATATTGGGCTGTTGGAGTCAGAAAGACCAGAATACTAGTCCCCTAGGGCCTGTACTCACACTGTCTATGTGATCTCGGACAAGTTACTTGACTTCTCTAGTTTTCATGTGCTCAACTGAAAAATAAGAATTATAGAAACCACTGTGCTGGAAATTTTGCAGTGATCAATTGGCTGATGTGACTGAAAGCTTTCTCTTTTGTGATGAACCATTTGATGTCAATCATTATTACCACCTCCATCCTTAATAGTATAATTCATTCAGGATCAATCACAGTAATGAGTATGATAATTAAAAAGTAACATTAATGTAAAATATTCCTATGAATCAGACAAGGTAACCAAAGATACTTTACATTTGTGTTTCTTATTGGGAATGAATTTGAAAAAGAATAGTTTTAGAAAAGTACTTTGCAAATGAAAGAACTTAGATGAAAATCATTCATAAACACTTCTGCTTGAGTGCTGGGTGCTGGGCACCATGCTAGGAAATTAGTAGCCACCAAGAACAAAGTTAGTAAGGATTCTTTCTTGGAAGGTGTAGACTGGTGTAGAGGTTGAGATATGTGCCTGAAATGACAATAAGATATATTGGTGGTGCCATAAGTGAGATACAGGTATGAGCTATGCAGTAATGTCCCATTGAATTGTGGCTAATGATAGACATTTATGCATACAGTGGGTCAAATGCTATTCCTTAAAGTATGTTATCTGCATAATATGAAAAATTATTCTCCCTTTCTCCAATACCTGCTGTTTATTATTACATTACAATGAGTTCAGTGATGCTTGCAGACCTCAAGATAGGCATTTTAACTCATGCCATGCTTTTTAATACCAAAAATTAGTGAGATCCATTAGGATAGATACAAATGTGATAAAGGAGTGATGAAAAGAACAAAAAATAAATAGATACCATGTGAAATGGGTAGTAACTTGAAATTTTTTTGAAGGGCTACATCTAAAATAATTACAAATTTTTTGCTTTCCTCAACTTCATAAAGTTTTATAAGATACTATAAATCTTCCCGTTGCAGGAAGATTCCTGCAAGAATAGGGCTTCCTGCAGCCTGAGCAAAGCTCCCTCCCATCTCTGCTGCCTTGCTCCCTTCTCTGTTGCCTCACTCTCTCCCGTCTCTGCTGCCTTGCTCCCTTCCTTCTCTGCTGCCTTATTCTCTCCCTTCTTTGCTGCCTTGCTCTCTCCTGTCTCCACTGCCTCATTCCTTCCTGTCTCCTCTGCCTCGCTCCCTCCCTTCTCCCCCGCCCCTCTTGCTTGCTTCTCCACAGCTTTGCTCACTTCTGCAGTGCTTGGCTTCCTTCTATACTGTCTTCTGTGCCTGGATATGCAAATTAACCACCATCTTGGCTGAGTTAATTTGCATACCCACTCTGATTGGCTGGTGGCATGGCTTATGGGTGGTATAGCGGAGGCACGGTCAATTTGCATATTACTCTTTAATTAGATAGGATGTCATCCTCACCAACTGGAATTTAGAACTCACATTCTGTGAACATTCTGTTTATTGACTTCAGCTATTTTTTAAAAATTAAAAAAATGAGAGAGAGAGAGAGAGAGAGAGAGAGAGAGAGAGAGAGAGAGAGATGGAGGCTTTGATTTGTTCAACTTATTTATGCATTCATTGGGTGATTCTTGCATGTGCCTTGACCAGAGAGAGAACCCCCCAACCTTGGGGTATTGGGTTGACACTCTAACCAACTAAGCTACCTGTCCAGGTGACTTTAGCTTTGAATGGGAGAGAAGGGAATGCTGAGCTGAAAGTGAGGGGTGAATTGCAAACTCACTACAACACAGAATAATGATAATGATTCTCAAAGTTCCAAACTTTATTTTTAAACCTTTTTAACACAATGGTGGGTCATTTTCTACTAAATTGATCTCTGGATGTAAAAGTCATGCGGAATCACAGAGAACTTTCTTGCCATTATATTTGAGAACTGGTAGGCACGTGTGGGGCATCTCACTCTCAGGAGAAATCTCATCTAGCAAGGCATCTACTTCAAGGAGTCAGAATATCAGCAATTTCTCTCAGATACTTGTCTTGAACACGAAGGCATCCCAGGCACATGGAATTATGCTTGTTCTGCTTTGATGAGCAGATTGCCTTGTCTAAGGCAGCAGCATTTCATTTACTCATTTAGTTTTCTTCTTTAGATTTCCAGGCTGTGCAAAGTCATATAAGGTGAAAATAACAATATCTTCTTAGGGCTGCAGATTAATTGTCATCTTGCAGAGGGAGCTAAAATTTAGTTCTTCAAAATTGCTCAGGTGTATTTTTATACAATGCTAAATAAAACAATAGCCTTCAGGATGTGTTTCCTATACTAGGCTTGGTGTTATATTAATCAGTACAGGCTCTCTAACCATTGTAATTAAAGTTAGCCATAAACAGATGTAGAATACCAATGTCCAAATGAGACGACTCTTACTTCACCATTGCTAGTCACAGGTTGGCTTTGCCCATCACTCTCTGGAGCTCTTCAGCTGATTAGAGTAGAACAAAATCTGTTTCTCCTAAAGAGAATTTTTGCATGACTATCTTTTAATTCTGACTCTAGAACTAACCTCAGTTTTCTTTACTTTTCCAAATCATTACAATTTCCAAGCTGTAGATAATGGAATTGCATATTGCTTAACCTGTACAATTTTGATAATGTACAGAGATTAACCATTTTCTCTCTTTCTTTTATTTTTGTACTTTCCACCTTTATTCTCTCATTTTCTATACATAATAGATTTAAGCTTTGGAGGGAGGGTTGTTTTGTTTTTCTTTACTTTTAATGAGCCAGTAGGTCTAGTTTTTTTTTCTTTCTGGTGCTAGATTTTAATGTTAATATTACAGCTGACATGAAGGTGGTACAGCATAGCAGGTCCATCCAAATGAGAATACTCTTCAAGGGCAAGCATAACTACAAATGAATTTATAGAATCACTAGTAGTTAATTTAAACCAGAAGTTTCTGTAAAAGAAGTAATAGTTTAAATGCATCATGATAACTATAGGGGGTTCCCTCCAAATGTATACACACTTGAACAGCTGATGAGCTTATTTTTGAAAATGAAATACATTTGAATTAATACAGCCTTCATAATTGTTCAAAGTCTCTATATACCTTGTTTTGGGACACCCTGTATTTAATACAGTGAGTGCTTTCCTATGGTAAATAACAAATTTTCTATATTCATTTATATTTCCAGGACTTGTGATTTCAAATTGATAAAATATTTCTACAACTTTTTTTTTAAATCACCCAAATCCAAAAGGGAGGATACTAAACAGAAACAGTCCATTGTCAGTGAAATTAGGAGATATTTGTAAATCCTAAAGACATTATATGATGATGAAAATTACTTAGATGACTGATAATGACAGAGAAAAGTAGGTTAAAATATAATGCTTATTGTGATGAGACATGAACCTTTAACACCCCAGAAAAAAATTGGCACTTGGAGGTACCAGGTACTCCTGAAAACCTGCATGTGGATGGGTTGGGGCTAAAAATAGGAAGATTGCTTGTCAGGTTCCCTCCTGGGACACAGGTTGTCAAGTGACTTTTCTTTCCTCAGTAGAGAATGATCCAGAGAAATGGCAGACCCAGCAGAAGGAGAGACTGAATAGCGGCACTGAAACACAGGGACGAGGTGAAATCTGTACTCTGAAAGCTGGAACACCCAGCGTTCATTTTAATTTATGGAGACATTTAATTTATTATAGTGAGAAAACACTATTAATGTGGAGGAATACTCAGCATTCTTTGTGTTTAGCTGACACAGTGGTTGTCATGACACATACTTGACAGGAATGGTAAGGCAGTAGGCACACAGTATAGCTTTGGACAAATGCACTGAGTTTGTTGCTTGTTTTTCCCAAACAAGTGATCAAACTTCTTAAGTGAATAAATATATTTTTATTAGGTAAAATGCAAAAAAAAACACAGATACAATCCACTTTAACTCTAAATTCCTTTAGCTGGCTGAGTCTGAAAGCCACCCAGAAGGGCTATTTGGTGGAACTTGGTTCAAATAAAAACAAAAAGTTCCTAATCTATCAAACTCAATATCCACCAATGTCCAGGGACTTTGAAGGGGACTATTGGCCTCTTCGACTCTTTTAACACTTGCTAAGCTTCTACTCTGTATCAGTCACAGAAAATAAACATACAGAAGAAAATTAAAGCCAGGGAGAAAAAAGAATCACTTTTTTTTTTTGCAATAGTTAGATTTCAGTTACAGGTGCCAGATAAATCTGCTGATTTTAATCAACTAGTCATTAGAAACTTCTCACTGATGTTTTGTCCATTAGTGACTGGAGCTTTTTATTAATTTATTTCAAATTCTTTATCTGCTTAAATGTTTAATGAGATTTTAAGCAATCAGACCAGCCAGATGATGTTTTTTGGTTTCTTATAACTTTATCAAAGAAACATAATCATTGCTTTTTTTGTGTAAACTTCTGTTTCCACAACCTTTACAATTATAAAAATGGATTATGGACCAGGGATAATTTGACTCTAAGAGAATTCTTCTTAAAGAAATCCACTAGGGTTCTGCTCTGGGGAGAATCTTAATGGTGTAATGGGTCTTTAAATATTTTCTTCTGTTTCCTTTTTAACCTTTTTAGATTGTGATAAATTCTGATGGTTTATATTTTTTATAAGGAGACATTTCCATCCTGAGAAAAATAAACAAGGAGGAAGATAATTTTTTTGAAGAGCAAATCTTTCATCAAAACCTGGAAATGCATGTGGCAAGGATAACTCAGAAAAGCTGACATGCCTCAGGAAAGAGGTTATATCACAGCTTCCAAACGCAAAGCAAATGTCAAAAATTGCTGAGCCAAAATGTTAAGTTGTCAAAAGAACAGTTTTGCTCTATGTACTTTAACCACGGGGAAAGCAAATACATCAACAATTACTGGTTGATAAACATCATCTGAAACTATTAATTATAAGCTGCAAGAGAGAGAAGTATTTCAGCAACTAATAGCTAGGAAATTTATTATAATTTGGTAGTAGGCATTGAAGGATCTTGGCTGTAGGCAAATCAGTATTTTCAGGCCCCAGTGTGCTCTAAAAATGCCTACCACATAACAGTTAATAAATCATGCCAACTTCCTCCTCTCTCTTCCCACCTCCACACACATGGAAACAAACATTGTTAACAGTAAGTGGAAACTGAACTTATTAGCAGTTCCCAGAATCACCTGGGAACTCAGGCTGCACACCAGACTTTAAAAAAAAAAATTTTTTTTGATATTTTCACAGAAAGGAAGGGAGAGGGATAGAGAGTTAAAAATATCGATGAGAGAGAAACATTGATCAGCTGCCTCCTGCACACCCCCCACTGGGGATGTGCCCGCAACCAAGGTACATGCCCTTGACCAGAATCGAACCTGGGGCCCTTCAGTCCACAGGCCGATGTCCTACTCCCTGAGCCAAACCAGTGAGGGCCACAGCAGACACCTTGAGCTAGAATATCTGGGGGTGTGGCCCAACAATCACCTCCTGGTGATTCTGGTGCAGGGCAGAGTTTGAGAATAACCACATAGGGAAAATGAGAATGGGAAAAAAGTACAGTAAAAAGGGAACACATAAGCCAGCGTCTCCAGCAGAGACTCTGCCTGGGTCAGTGACCTCTGCTGCTCTCAGAACACTTATTATATTCATGGCCCAAGTAATGTATAATAGTAACTTATCCATAGCTGTCTCTGTCAATTGGATAATTGACAGTTATCTTTTTAGTAATTTTTTCCGTAGAATTTATAGACTCTTAGACATGAAAATGCTCATTTAAGTTAGCCTCTTCCATTTATACAGGTGTTCTTATCCCTTTGTTAATAACCCTAGATATCTTGAGTACTTGCTTTACATAGTTGTATCCAAGCACAAGAAATGGCCAGGTTTTCTGTCCATTTTGGTGTTGAATCTACAAAGAAATTTGGTTCTAAAATCACTGTACAGCCCTGGCGGGTATGGCTCAGTTGGTTGAGAATTGTGCCATGCACCAAAAGGTCACAGGTTCGATTCCAGGTCAGGGTACATGCCTGGGTTGCTGGCTAGATTCCCTGTAAGGAGCATGCAGGAGCATCAGTGTTTTCATTCTCACATTGATGCCTCTCTCTCTCTCTCTGTCTCTCACTCTAGCTCTTGCTCTCTCCCCCTTCCATTTCCCCTCTAAAGTCAATAATAACATATTTTAAATGAAAATATGATAAGATCACTGTACAAATCTTTAAAATTTTCCTGTAAAATAAGAAGTCAGATATAAAACTTACCCTTAAATATCCTTAATGAGGGTGCAGCAGTGGAGTTCAATAGGTCATCTCAGCACAGCCAGTGTTTCCTCCAACCTTGGGGAACATTTTTTTGTGTATCTTTGGGCATGGGATGATATATTCGGCTAGAGGACATATTGTATAAAAATACATATATTTAAAAACAATTTAATACAGCAAGATGCTTATTCCATGAATACAGGAAATCAATGCTAACAAAGAAATGAGTATATTAGCATTTCCCATCATGTTTGTTTCAGGGAATGTATTTATTGATTGAGCTACTGGGGAGAATTTCTAACATAAAAAAATTACTATTTTTCTCTCTTTCCCATTTTAAACTGTGCATGTGTAGTATAATTCAAATAAGTGAACTTCCCATATCAATGGCCATATTGTTTGGCTATTTGCTATATTATAATACAACCTCTTGTTAAGAATGATTTTTTTTTTAAATGTTAAAACTTGAGATTTAGGGAAACTAGTATTATTCACAGTTTGAACAACATAAGTAGCTCCATGGTTTGGGACCACACAGGGCCTCAATTTTCTTATTTATGCTTTTCTACAAATGTATTTGAGGGCTGGTTTAGCGGTTATTGTAGTGTGTGTGTGTGTGTGTGTGTGTGTGTGTGTGTGTGTGTGTAAAACCTTTCTCAATGTAAAAAAAAGTCTCAGTCTTGCATGGATATAAGCACTGTTTTAGAAAGGATGTAATATCTAGTCATGAATGGAGTTAGAGTCTAATCATCTTCATATAATTTGTTTTGCTGACTAAAGATGGAGAATGTGATACAAAAGGTTCTACTAAATGACATGTGATGTCTAACCTTCCATTTATAAAAAATAATTTATTGGGGTGACTGATTAATAAAACTGTTTAGGTTTCAACTGTTTAGGTTTCATCTGTATCATACACTGTATCTACCACCCAAATTCAAGTCTCCCTGTCACCATCTACCCTCCCTTTATCCCTCTTCCACCTACCCCCACCTCTCTTTCCCTTTGGCAATCACTATACTGTCCTCTGTGTTTATCATTTGTTGTTGTCGATTTGTTTTGCTTAATCCCTTTATATCTTTTTTCCACCTAGCCTTTCAACTCCCCTCTGACAGCTGTCAGTCTGTTCTCTGTACCTATGAGTCTCTCTATTTTGTTCATTAATTTTTTTCATCAGATTCCACATGTAAGTGAAATCATATGATGTTTGCCTTCTTTGACTGTCTCATTTCATTTAGCATAATACTCTGCAGGCCCATCTATGCTGTCACAAAAGTAAAGATTTTCTTCTTTTTTATAGCCGGGTAGTATTCCATTGTGAAAATGTACCATGGTATTTTTACTTACCACAGACAATAGTATGGTGATAGCCAGAGGGAAAGGAGCTGGGGGTAGAAAGAGGTAGGCAAAGGGGCAGTAAATGGAGATGGAAAGAGACTACTTTGGGTAATGGGCATAATATGCAGTGTATAGATTGTGTCTTGTTGAGTTGTACACTTGAAACCTGTGTGATTTTATTAACCAACATTACTCCAATACATTCAATTTAAAAAGACTTAAAAAAATCACAAATAGATCTCAAAAATTATTTTCATGTGGAGAAAATTACAAAATATTGCTGTAAAAGGACAGAAAGAATTCAATGAATTGAAAGATAGTATGTTCATATGTGGGAATCCTCAATATCACAATGATATCTGTTATCCCAAAATTAATCTATAATTTACTACTATTCTGATCAGAATCCCAATAGAATTTTTGTGGAGCTTGAAAGGGTTATTAAAATGTTGAAAGAGAAAGATTATATATATATAATTCCTATTGCCACTACCAAGTTATTATAAATCTATAGTAATTAAAGAAGTATTATTAAGTGGGACAAAAAGAAAAAAAGTAGGAAGCCCAGAAAAAGACCCAGACATACATGAAACTTGCTACATGACAGCTATAACATTTTACATGCATTGATCAGAATGTCAAACCTCAGGGAAGGTAGGGGAGGATGGGGGTAAGGGGGAAATATCAACCAAAGTACTTATATCCATGCATATAAGTGGACACAGACAACAGGGGATAAGAGCATTAATTGGAGGGGGGTTGGGAGGTAATGGTAATTACCTCCCATATGTAATACCATAATCAATTAAGAAATTTTTAAAAATGGTCCTAGGACAGTGTGTTACATATTGCAAAGTTAGACCAATACAGCATACAACATACAAAGTGTAACTATAAAACCCAAAACTTTATATATTCTGGAAAAATACAGAAAAATCCCTTATTAGAACTGGTTGAGAAAACATTCTCTTAATGCAAAGAGAATAAATCAGATATGAAAAGGCTGAGTTTTGAAAAACATTAAAATTCAAAATTTCTGTCCAAGAATACCATAAACAATGTGAAACTGAAAGTCAAGGATGAGAAAAACATTTGTAATGCATATAATCATCAAAGCATAAGCCTGAAGAATATATTAATAATTCCTAAAACATTAAGAAAACCCAGTTAGAAAAATGGGCAAACATTATAGGGAGGAAGTGTGATTTCTCTGCCCTCCACCCTCCAAAGTGAAAATCTTCAGGAAAAAAATTCACAAGTGATTGAGTCTCAATGTAGTGACAAAAGTAAGTGTTTGACTATGCCAATTATAGATAAGGATATGGCAGAACAAGAACTCTTCATATGTTGCTAGTTGAGATAAATATTACTATAATCACTTTGAAGAATAATTTGGCAATATTTAATACATTTACAAATGTTGATGCATTCAGCAATGCTGCAGTGGAATACCATACAGAATTAAAAACGAGTATGAACTGTCTGTAGCAGTGGTCGGCAAACTCATTAGTCAGTAGAGCAGCAAACCTTGGCCCGCTGTTTGCCGACCACTGGTCTATACTAACAAGGATGACTCACAAGCATTAAATGAAAACAAACTATATTTGTTTGGGAACACAGTCATGTAGTAAAAATATAAATAAATGCATTAGATTGGGAATAAAACAATCTAATGGGGAGATGAGGTAAAGCCACTCCCTGTAAACCTGTTCGTCCATATCGTACTCCTCAGTCTTAGTGCTCTTCGGATAATAATTCCAAGACACAATAGCCAGACTAATCTTCCTGAAATTGCTCTCTTTCCTCCTTAAAAACCTTCCACAATTTCCCCTCAATTAAAATAACGTTCAAACCACTGCGGATTGTGAACTCATCCTGGGGAGGAATGATCAATCTTTCTGTTTCCAACCCTCAGAGCAGTTTCTTACAGACAGTCTTACAAGGAATGTACCTTGATCAAATAGCTCTGAAAGGAGTAGGTTTTGCTCAAGTTATTCAGTTTATGAGTTTTTATAACAGTAAATCAAATTTTGAATTTTTTTCTTTTTTGGAAATAATGTCAAGTGGTTTGGAGGAAAATTAAGGTTACATCTTAAATGTAGCAAAAGTAGACACAGAACATGAAGCATGAAGTAAGGCTAGATGTATGATAAAAACCATGCCTGTATGAGTATGTGATTAACCCAATGTATTCTACCAATACTATATTAGAAGAGTAGTCAGGCTATTGCCACAGGGAAATGAATAGAATGAAGTGATGTTTGAACAGCTCCAGCAAGACAATGCATTAATTATAGCTCATTAAAAATAGATCGAGCCGAGACCGGTTTGGCTCAGTGGATAGAGCGTCGGACTGCGAACTGAAGGGTCCCTGGTTCGATTCCAGCAAGGGCATGTACTTTGGCTGCGGGCACATCCCCAGTAGGGGGTGTGCAAGAGGCAGCTGATCGAGGTCTCTCTCTCATCGATGTTTCTGACTTTCTAACCCTCTCCCTTTCGCTCTGTAAAAAATCAATAAAATATATATTTAAAAAAATAGATCGAGAGACATGGAACAGACTGTCCTATCTCAGAGGGAAGGCTGGGGTGGGTGGGTGAGATGAGATCAATTGAATAACTTGTATGCATACATGCATAACTCATAGATGCAGATGATAGGGTGGTGAAGACCTGGAGTGGGGATGGACTAGAAGGGGTCAATGGGGAGCAAAGGGGGGACATATGTAATACTTTCAACAATAAAGATTTTTTAAAATTAAAAAGAAAATCCTCTGCAAAAATTTGTTGAACTTGGGATAAAAATACTTTTCTCCTCCAACAGTGTAGAGTGCAAATCATTGAGTGAAGTCTTTTTCAGAATGAGACAAACTTGCTGAGAAGTAACCTTGGTCTTGCAGATATGTGGAGACTCCATGCCCAGCCAGAAGCATGCTGGGTCTGCTGTCCTCAAATGATCTTGACATTCAGAATCATATTACCTGGCAATGAAATCTTCATTTGACGATGAGATGCATACAAAATCCAGAGAAGGTATTTCTTGGTTGGCAGAATGGCATAGTAGTGTAGCTGGTAAAAATCTCAGTATGAAAGACATATAACATTAAAAACGTGGTATTATTGTAGCTTCAGCTGTGGGGTCATAATATCGCTTGTGATTCATTTGGAGCACTGGATTAGAATAGAATCAAATTAGAGCAGGAATGAGATCTCCAAAATCTTCTTTGGCTAGAGATATTTTGTGGCACAAAAAATTTTCCAGAGTAAGGGAGACATTAGGGGCTTTCTTGAATGCCACATTCCTCCTCATAGATATATGAATGCTGTGAATCTAATATTCTATTATCTACCTATGGATTCTTAGGAATAAACATTGACGTGTGTAGCATGTAGGGTTGATAAGATCATTTTGATATCTCAGCTGTCATTTAGCAGTTGGGCATTCTGTCTTGTAGTAATGTTTTCCTTACATGTCACAGTACTTGACAGCATAAATTTTTCTGTATACAGTAGTTCTTCTTTATCTGGAGGGGGATAGATTCCAAGACTCCCTGAACCTGCAGATAGTAATGAGCCCTAATCGGCTTCAAATCTTCTGGAAAAGTCAGCAGCTTCTTCATTGGCAGACACAGCCTCTCCAGGAATACTTACATTTCTCAGATCGAACCTATTCCTAGATCGGTGTGATCATCCTTACTTTCAGTGAATGGCTTGGTGTCATTGTTTCAGGGGACTCCTTGTTGGAGTCTTTGTGTGGGCTTTCAGCTTTCAGGTGCACCACACTGCCATCAATGGAAATATGTTTTTGTTCATGTCTTCCACCCACAACGTACTGTCTTTTCCATTTGAACTAAGCCTTTATCACACAGTGGCCATAACTTTTGCAATATGAGGTACAACAGCTAAATCAGGGTGGATTTCCGTTTTCTTCATCATTTAATGAAAAGAAGATTCGTTCTTACCATAGATCTTAGCAACCGTAATATAATTATTTTTATTTTTTATGAAGTAAAAAAAAAATCACATTTTCACTTAAAGGCAGCACTTTGAGGCTTCTCTTTGGCATATCCAAATTGGCACATCACTACTCTTGCACTTTGGAGCCATTATTAAGTAAAATAAGGGTGACTTGCATACAAACACGGAAATACTGCCACATACAGTTCTTGGCTACTGTGTGGCTAATGATTGGGGATGTACACAGCATGGACACGCTGGAGAAAGAGATGATTCACATTCCAGGTGGAGAGGAGTGAGGTTGCGTCAAGTTATTCAGAGCCGCATATGATTTGAAATTTTTGAATTGCTTATTTCTGGAACGTTCCATTTCATATTTCCAGACCTTGGCTGATTGCCAGTAACTAACTGAAATTGTGAAAAGTGAAAGCACAGAGAAGGGGGGAACTACTGGACATGATCTCATTCAAGCCTTAATATAACACTTACTAGATGAAGGAACTAGGGTTATGAGAGTCAGTGACTGAGGTTTCCTAAGACCTAGTGGCTGGTCAGAGTCAATTAGGATTTATTATACCATGATCCCGACTCCAATGACAGAACTTTTATCCACCTCTCCCTGTGCAATATATGAAGGTGTTTTTGAGTTTGCCTCATTTCAGTTGATTCTTCATATCTTCTCTTTTTTTTTTTTAAGAAATGAAAAAAATCGTAAGCAGTTTTACGCTCTAGTGCTAACCCAACATATAGACATTTAAGCCTTGTTTTTGAAGGTAGTAAAATAAATGACCTTTCATTATATAAAGAGTTCTAAACTAGGCAGTTTTTTTATCTTTTAAATGGTGGAGGGCTTGAGGGGAAATATTTGTCAGGAAAAGAAAAGGGGGCAGTGTAAAATGGGCAAAATCATTTATACCTTGGAAGTGTCTTTAACGTTGAGATGGAGAACAGGATGTAAACATGTGGAGAGGACTGAGAATATTTCAAACTGAATGTTAAACAGAGCCTTTTAATATTAATACTATAGAACAATACCGCTAACATGAAATTGACAAAAGGACAATAAGACCTGAAGGGTTTCCCCATAAAAGCTAGTTGTTTTCCCCAGCTCTGTACATACTTGAGAATAGAAAAGGAAAGAAAAATACATTTCCAGGTTGGGAAGTCATTAGAATACCATTTGCTAAACTATGTTATATAAATTATTAACCTTAGGCCACAACTTTGAGCTTTTTCCACACAGGATATGTTGGATGTTGTTTTCCAGTTCATTCATTTCAATTATTATGGGTTTTTTCTTTGTAAATTCACTGCCCTTTGACAACTTTATATATCACTTCATTATTAAGCTCGCCTAGGACGTGCAGGAGGAAGATATTGTGTTCTATATCATGTGTTAATTTCTGCTGTACAGCTCGAGTAAATTTAAATCCTCTGGGCCTGAGGAATCGTCTTGGTTCTTGGTTACACAGGCACTTTAATAAAAATATAAAACCTTGTAGGTTTTCAGAAAGCAGGTGTGTCAGAAGATAATATGCTGTCCTAATGTAACCTAAATCACCCATCAACTTAGCTTTTTAAAATGAGCTGAACTGTTGGAGCACCAGGATGTTTTATGATCCAAGAAAGCAACTTGAATATTTAAACTGTAACTTTTATATTCTGGAAAGTCTCATCTTCTGTGATATGTTACTTCTCACTTCAGTGTTTCAAATTGTGTCTGCTCAGGGGACCAAATTCCCAGTTTGGATTTATCATCTTGGGTGTCAAGTACTTTTAATTGCTTTCCTATAAGATAAAGGTTTACTCATTTCAACTTCACAAATAATTCATGAGGGCTCATGAATATGCATATTCTGTCTTATGTAGTATAATATTATTAATAAACTTTTTCCTTGGAGTAGAGTAATAGATTATATACACTGGGATTTACAGTGAATAATGGGTTATAAACAAAAGGATGTACAGGAGATAACTTTCATCTTTTTTGATTGTTTTAGAAAAGACATTCCAATTGCCAAAAGATGAGGTCAGTTATCTAACACTTGTTATTATTTATGTTATTATCCATTGTTTTTCCAGTAGCTCATGTTAATTTGTGTACATAATAGGATTAAAGATATAAAATGAACAAATATGTGAGCCCAGGAGTAAATGAACACATTTATTAAGTATAGTGTTATTTGCACATCTATTCAGTATATTATTTATTTTATCTAAAATACCTAACTACCCTTTAAAGCTACTATATCCACTATAACATTTACACATGTTTTTATTTCTTAAATGCACTTTTGGAACTAAATATTTACTTTTCACAGTTAAGAATTAAGTCTATACTGGCACCTGTGATTACAGCATAAAACTCTTATTTAGGGTTAACATTTGAATAACTTTTAGTAGAATATAAAATCTGATGTTTCCAATAGTAGAAATTTATTTTAGTTCATTTGTTTACCATTAGTCTTAGATGCACCAACTTACATGCACACAATAGCATAAACATGTTTATATACATGTATGTTCAATAGTACTGTTATAATATGTCATAATATATTATACTTAAATAATTGGGAGAGTTGAAAAATATTTCAGTCTAATTTTCTGAGCTGGTAATTGTACAAATTTTGTTTTGTTGTTGTTGGTGATCTTACCTGTTACCTTGTTTGAAGAACACTACATTCATGTCTCCTGTTCTGTGGTAGGATAATGTAGTCATGGTATTTTTTATAAAGAAAGCAATATTAGTTTGTTTTCTAAGAAGTTCGCCTCTCTTACTCATTGACCAAAATAGAATTACGTGGCTCAAAAGAGCTGTCTTGTGTATTCCAGCAATGAGAAAAATTTCCCAAGTAACATCAACCATTTGACTCCTCTCATTTTACCAGGCAAAGGGAATTCTCCCAAGATATACTAATAATTCCTTTCCCTGCTCTGGTTAATAAGAAGTTTGAAGCAGAATTGCTGCTTAAAGACTGTATAGGCTAAAACTCTCAGTATTCTTTAAAGAGTAAGACCAACAGAAACATATATATTTTGTTTACATAATTAATGAAGTAAAGACATTTGGAGACAAATGCACACACACACAACTTCCTCTTACTTTTTTTCTGTCTTTCATCCCTTCCTTTCAATCTGTCAAAAATTTCTCAAAAACCTGTCAAAGAACAACACAAAAAGTTATTGCTTCAGAAAGGTCTTTAGGAATTTTTAAAGCATGTATTTTTTCCCCCTTCTGTACTTCTCTGGAACCCTCTCTGCTTTAGGATATGGGTAGTGATTATGCTAGTAGCTACCATTTTTAGAACACTTTGAACAGTAACAGCCTGTCAGCAAATTTAAAAATCTTTGGTGATTCTCTATATATCTATATAAAAGGCTAATATGTTAAGTGTCCCTCTGACTGTCCAGTAGCTATGATGTGCACCGACCACGTGGGGGCAGATGCTCAACACAGGAGCTGCTGTGATGCACATTGGCCACTTAACAAAGAAATGGCACCATGGCCCTGACACTGACAAAGCAACACTTGAATTCCCCCAATGGGACACGGGCCCCTCTGCCACCCTGGAGCAACACTCCACCAAATTGCAGCCAACGCTGCCAAAACCCCATGGCATAAAATGCAGCCTACAGCCTAGCCCTGCCCAGAAACGGTGGCTGTGGGTGCCGGGTAATGATGTCACATAGCAATGCCCGACTTCCTCTTCCTAGTGACTAACCTCCTTGGAGTTTCTTCAGCCAGGAACATGACTTACTTCATAGCCAGGTGCAAACATTTCACACTGTAACCAAATGTCTGTGAAGCATTTTCTCGTGCCTCCTGAGATTTGATCCTTACAGAAGTCCTGGAATAGATAGCTAACAGGCTCAGTGGATCCTATTTTCTTTTCATTAGCCAGAAAATGGAGATTTAGAAAGCTTAGAAACTTGACTCAACTGAAAAGAATTAGGAAATGCTGGATCTTGAAAATTACTTAAGGTTTTCTCACTGCACAGAATACAGCCAGTCCTTGGGTTATGTAGGACTCGACGTACATCATTTTGTGGTTATGCTGCCATTTCCCATTTATTTATAAAAAAAAAAGTTCTGTAATTTTGAGATATGTACATATGTGCTTTATGCTTTTTATTATTATTATTATTTTACCACAAATAAAGGTCAGGAATTGTGAGTGACATAAGTGCTTATGTAGGTGGGTTCCAACTTATGGTGAAAATCGTATTACATTGCTCTGTAGGAATAGATCTCTGATATAACCCAAGGACCTACTATATAGTCAAACACTGCTGCCCTTTTTCTCCCTGCATGATATACAATAACAATGTGCTTCATGTTGATATTTATTGATTTGTTGCTGACAATTACCTGAAAGAGAGATTGGGGTGCTTCACTGAGCCCAAAAAGTTTAGCTAAATCAGAAAACGGGTCTAAGTAACCAAATTTTTTCTATCCTATCTAATAAAAGAGTAATATGCAAATTGACCATCACTCCAACACACACATGGCTGCCCCCATGTGGACACAAGATGGCCACCACAAGATGGCCAGCAGAGGAGGGCAGTTGGGAGGGACCAGGCCTGCAAGGGAGGGCAGTTGGGGGTGATCAGGCCTGCAGGGAGGGCAGTTATGGTGAGTAGGCTAGCAGAGGAGGAAATTTTGGGGCAACCAGGCCTGCAGGGAATGGCAGGTGGGAGGGACCCAGGCCTGCAGGGGTGAGCAGTTGGAGGGGACCAGGCCTTCAGGGCAGGGCAGTTAGGGATACCAAGCCTGCAGGGGGGTAGTTAGGGGCACTCAGGCTGGCAAGGGAGCAGTTAGGCATCAATCAGGCTGGCAGGGGAGTAGTTAGGGGGTGATCAGGCTGGCAGGCAGAAGCAGTTAGGGGCAATCTGGAAGGCAGGCAGGCAGGCAAGCAGTTGGGAGCCAGCAGTCCTGGATTGTGAGAGGAATGTCCGACTGCCCATTTCAGCCTGATCCTACCAAGGGGTCCCAGATTGGAGAGAGAGAAGACTGGGCTGAGGGACACACACCCCCATGCACAAATTTCATGCATCGGGCCTCTAGTAATATATAAAATGCTACATTGACTTGCACATGCATGATACATATAAAGTTCTTGTGCCAATAGCACATGTGTGTTTCAATCTGTCATTGTCGATTGTGAATTTGGTTGACACTTCTATTATAGAAAAAGAATTAATAGCAATGTTAATATTTTTTCTAATTTCCTTTCAATGTGCACAAATCTGTACACCAGACCAATAGTCCTATACAATAAAAGCCTAATATGCTAAGTGTGCAACCATTTGTTTGACTGTTGGATCAGTTGCCATGATGTGCACTGACCACTAGAGGTAGATGCTCCAACCAGTAGGTTAACTTGCTGCTGGGTCCAGCCAATTGGGACTGGGCAAGACAGGCCGGACACAACCTGGAGCCTTCCTGTGGTTCCTTTCTGGCTCTAATTGTGCACTGGTGGGGTCCCTCAGCCTGGCCTGTGGCCTCTTGCAATCCAGGACCCCTTGGTCAGAGAGATGGTTTCAGCCCAATCCCCACAGGCCAGGCCAAGGAACTCCACAGCGCATGAATCTGTGCACTGAGCCTCTAGTTCAATATATAAGAGTACTTCGTATGTATATAAGTTTGGAAACAAGATTTGACATATGTATTTAGCACACACAAAAAAGGTACCCACAAATCTGGGATAACATATACTAAAGGAGCAAGTTGGGAAAAAAATAGCAGAGTCGCCGTTGAACTGAGAGATACACAACAAGCAGAAGTGCATTCTGATATTTAAAGCAAAGAAGCATATTATGTAATGCATATAATAGTAGTATTTAGTACTAAAAGGGAATTCAAAGATTATCTCACACTTTATTCTGTCCTTTGAAACCAAGTTCTACAAGACTTCAATATTCAACTTGAAAAATATTGTGTTAATTAAAAGCTAAACAGAGAGAAAGAGAGAGAAACCTCAGGACTCCTTAGCATCTGTAATTTGCTTTCAAGCATTGTGACTTAGGGTAAATGGCCCATTAGTTGAGGATGTCCAAACCTTATTATAAAGCATCTCATAGGTCTTGTTAGACTTGCTTCCCACAGAGTGCAGAGTTTGTTTTAAATAGTTTTATTTTGATTTCAGAATGAGGAAAAGAGAGGAAAGGGAGAGGGACTGAAAGAGAGAGAAACATCAATGATGAGAGAGAAACAATGATTGGCTACCTCCCGCATGCCCCCCACTGGGGATTGAGCCAGAAACTCTGGCCTGTGCTTTGACCAAGAATCAAACCAGCAACCGCTCAATCAACTGAGCGACACTGGTCAGGTGGAACACAATTTTTGTTACCATTAATCAAGTCTATGTTCGTTCTCTCTCTCTCTCCCTCTCTCTTAGCTTTTGTCACTTTCTAATTTTGTTTTTTTTCTACCCTAACATTCTAGATAATATGACCAATATTTGGAGATAATAAAAACAGCTTGACCAACATAGTCTAAGGTTCGACTTGGACTGACCAAACTTTAGACAAATTTCTTTAAGATTATAATAGGCCCTTGACCTCCCTCTTAGTCATTTACTTTAAAAATTTGTAATTGTAATTTATTTCTCTGCCCCTTTAAGATGTAAATCTTCTCACAGCCTCCTGCTGGTTTCATAGATCTGGATGTCCTTTGAAATTAATCATCAAGAAAGTACTCCTATTCCCAGTCTCAATGAGAGAGTAGAAACCTAAATTGAACAAGAGCCAGTTAGCAAGTAGGGATGGCCTTGTCTATACATTGGACTACTTCCTCTCACTCTCCTCCCTTACTTTTTCATCAGCTCACCATAGAGCTTAAAAACTCTCCAGCTCTGTTTCAGCGGAGTCGAGTTCAGTCTCTCTCCCCTGCAGCAATAGTCTTGACATCCATTGCAGTCGTCTTATTTAAAAGCCTTCCTTGCCCGTTTAGTTTGCCCCATGCAATTTTTCTTTGATAATCCTTAGGTCACACTAAAACATACACAACCATGACTAGATATGACTATTCCTGAATACCCAATCCCATGCTCATCTTATTAGATGAGTCAATAGGTATGGTATATCAGTTTGCTAAGAAAGAAACATTCAAGATGACTGGTTTGCCAGACTTTTGGCATAAGAACATTTGCTGTATTTACTCATTTCCTATGGTAATTACCTGAAAGAGATGGGCCAGGATTTGGGGCAGGGATGGGGGTGTAGATACTAGTTTATAACTGGATGCTTAATTCGCATAATTGCATTCTTCACAGCTATTTTTAAAACACAATTTTAGAAGGGTTCTCTCATGCTTTTTGTAGTAGAGGCAACTTTGTTTGATTTTTTCCCCCATATGGTCTGTTAAAAACTCAAACAATCTTAAAGCAATTCTCTAATTAAAATTAGAAAGAAACCCCGAAGGCACACACCCAGACATTGGATTTCAATAAATGGACTTCTCTTGTTTAACAAGCAACTTCAAGTTTTCTGCAGCAGTTTTCTTTTTATGACCTACTTTGTTGGGCTATCAATTCTGATTTATTTTCCCTAAATCAGAGTTTACTAGTAAATACATGTCGTGTTTGGAGGATACTAGAAACTTTTATACAAATACCTTAGACTGTATTATTGTATAACTTCTGAAGGAAAAAAAAAGAAAACCCACAAAAAACAATTCCACAAAAACACGAAGAATTAATCATTAGGTACTTATGATAAGTCATAGAGTAACTTGAAGATACTTAAAATTAATAAATTTCATTGTTTTACTTTTATTGCTATTATGCTCTAACAAGTGTATTGATATTCTCTTGATTTTAAAAACTAAATTTGAGGAATTTTTAAAATGGCCATTCATAGCAGAGTTAGAATATGTTAGAATATGGATTTATCTCGTTTAAAAGACCTAATTGCTAAGTATGTATTATTTGAAATTTGATTATCCCATTTTATACTTACTAAATTATGGTTTACTCAGTACATTTAGTGGAACATTGAAGAATTCAGTGTCTATCATATGGGACTTTTTTTCTTTTCTTAAATTTTTTTAATTGATTTCAGAGAGAGAGAGAGAAATATCACTGATGAGAGAGACTCATTGATTAGCTGCCTCCTGCATGACCCCTACTGGGGATCCAGCCTGTAACTTAGACATGTGCCCTGACCCGGAATCAAACTTGATCTCCTGGTTCATAGGTTGACGCTCAACCACTGAGCCATGCTGGCTGGGCAAGATGGGACATCTTGTAACGAAGACCTTGTCTTCATAAAGTTGAATTTCCAGGACTACTCAGATCTTCAGTGGCATTATTGGGTTGCCACTCTCTGACTGAGTTCTTACCACCTCGAACCACCTCCATGTGATGCTCCATGGCAGGTTAATAATGCAGTTCCACAAATGATCGAAAATAGCTAAGAGCCTTCTTCATCCTATGAAGCCAGAAAAAAGAACAGAATGGTTTACCTCACCTTCATTGCTTTGTCTGGTATAAATGTATTTCCTTACTACCTGTTCACTTAAGAAGCCTTTGCTCACACTTACTGTGTTTGAATGTCAGTGAAATAGTAATGTAAGCCTAGGGGAAATTGCAGGGAAATGGAGACCTTTTCATGTGTGAGTGTAGATCAGTGGGGGCAGTTTGTTTTTTAAGGGGGACAATTTGAGAATGAGTTATTAACAGTGAATTTTTTGCATTTCTTATGGATCTAGGGGCCTCATAAACAGTATATACATATATGTGTGTGTGTGTGTGTGTGTGTGTGTGTGTGTGTGTGTATGTGTGTGTGTGTATATATATATATATATATATATATATATATATATATATATGCATTTCAGTTCTCTATTATATGTTTTGAAACTTTATTTCCTATTTTTTCATATCATTTCATATTCTTTTTTTAAAAACAATTTCTTAGTTATTTCTTCCCCAGTACCTCAACTGTCCTTTTGTTCTTTTCTTCTTTTTCATGGATGCCATCTTCTTTGGAAGCTTGCTTAGACTAAGTTAATGGCCCGATTTCCTCCACATGAATAGTTCACTTTTTGAATAAAGAATTATATGTCACGGGGGTGGGGGCATCAGGATTTGAGAGATGCTTAGGTGGCATGGCCAAAAGGTTGGGGACACTAGTATAGCTCTACATTGAACGCTTTGCCTCTCTTCTTCCTTCCAACTCCTGGAATGGTATGCAAGTCAGCTCCACAAACATTGCTGTGTTCAGTGAGATGAGATGCACTGCAGTGTGCAAAGGGAAGCAGAGGGTGTGTGATTTCTAGGTCAAGTTCATTTCTGCCTGACTTGTTCCACTCTTTCCTTGTCTGTCCCCCAAATCAACTGTGTTCATTTACTCTCTGTAAACCTGCTGACAAGAATTGTGAAAAGAGAGGAAAACCAACCATCTGCATCCAAGTGAATAATGAAACAATATCTGCTCTGGCAGGATAACTAGAGTTTGGGAGGACCTAAAAAAAAAAAAGCCATGCCTGAAATTTCCTGGGCGTATATTAATAGGCATAAATTAATTATCCCCAGTGATGGTTGTGTACTAGTTGGTGTCTAACAAACCTTTGCATTCTCACATTTAAAAATTATTTGAAATCTTAGTAACCTGGGTAATTTACCATCCTCAGTCTTAGAAATTGATTTTATGTGATTGCCACTGACTATTAGGAAACATAATTTGATTGAAGTGGGAAGGAGAGAACTAACATTTTTGAGTTCCTGCTCTGTGCCTAAGTACTACTACACATTTGATACAATCTGCATTAACATCCTCTCAACCCTGTCAATTGCCATGTGTTAATATCCAAGTGTAAGCTGGGGAAACTGAATATCAGAGACATGAAGTAACTTTCTAGGGTTCAACCTCCTATTTTTGGGACTGTTTATTTATAAGTAAATACTTCTAATACACCATTATGCAGATTCCTGCTTAGTGGTTTATGAAATCTCTTTTGCATGAACAGAGACAGCTCTTTCTGGATTTTTTAAAGTAGTGCCATTTACAAGCTCATGAAAGTCACAGCCAACAAAATCTATCATTTTTTTTTTCCTATTTGCTTCCCTCCTCCGTCCTCTCTCTCCTTTCTCTCATATCACTCCTCCCTCAGGCTTCTAACCCTTAGAAACATATATATATAATTCTTTCAGTATGAGATTGTGCACACTTTGCTTTCTGCTTTTCTCATTCATAGAAATTCCTTAAGTTAACAGGTATAATTCCAATTTATTCCTTTTTAAAAATATATTTTTATTGTCTCAGAGAGGAAGGGAGAAGGAGAGGGAGATAGAAACATCAATGAAAAGAGAGAGAATCATTGATCAGCTGCCTCTGGCACATCCTACGCTGGAGACAGAACCCAAACGCGGACATATTCCTTGACCTGAATTCGAACTGTGACCTTCTGGTTCATAGATTGGTGCTCAACCAGTGAGCCATGCTAGCCAGGCCCAATTTATTCTTTTTAATTGTTGTATATTATGTCGTGGTATAAACATACCATATTTTTTCATCCTTTTCCATATGACAAATACTCTAATAAAATATGTGTGTATATTTAAAACTTGTGTTTTTATTTCGGTAGATATAGTCATAAAGGGGCATTGATAGCTCAAATGAATTCTGATTTTCATAGATGTCACCTGATTGCTTTCCAGAAGGGCTGTAAGCAATTCCATTTTATTTCCTCCATGAGGCCATCCATAGCAGCAGCCCCAACAACAATAAATGTTACTGCTTCTTGAGAGGTGCGCCTTTAACGCTGAGTGAAGAGACATCTGTGTTACTTAACTTGCATGTCTATCCTGGAGTTTGAAAATTTATTTTTTTGACCTTGGATTTGCTTTTGATGCATTTTTCCAAATTTCTTATCTATTTTTATTGGGCTGTTTCCTTTTGCTTATCAATATTTAAGAGCTTGGCATTTTGTTAAGGAAAATATCTGACTGTCCAAAGTTTGTTATGTTAAACATGCATACATGAAGGTCAGTCACAAATTCTACTAAGTATGGATCTTTGGGAATTTTTTTTTTTTTTTTTTGCAGAACAAGAAGAAATAAAGTTCTTAGCCAACTTATAGGATAATCTGTCTGTAATCAGGTAAATGCTGTCTTAACATAGCAACCATTGGCCTTGTGCTCAAACTCTAAAAATAGTTTACGTTCATACTGTGCTGTGGTTTGCTGTGCAGGAGTTGTTAAGTATGGAACATTAAATGTGGGTTATGGAAAATCATTTTATTTTTCGCAGATTTTCAATTATATAGACAGCAAAACTGTTTTGTGTTGAATATTTTATAATTTTTAATCCATTATTTGTCTATTGCCTTAGTTTTTAGATCCTTTGCCATACAAATATTTAATATATTTTATAGACAAAATGTTTTATTAGTTGATTCTAATTTCCTATCTTTATTAACAAGATTCCCCTCACCTCATTAACAAGATATTGAACACATCTCTCAAATTTTTCTTTAATATTTAAGTCTGTATTTTATGTGTGATTTAATTTTGTCCTATGGCCTAATATTAGGGTACAATTTTATTTTTTTTCCAGACAGATAGCCAGTCTGACACAATCTTAACAATAATTTATTTTCCTTCTAGAAAACTGAAATATCATCATTAATATATAAAAAATTCTCATATATTTGTGCCCATTTCTTTCTTCTACATCTTATTTTTTCTCATTCATGCATCTATTTTTGTGCTATGACATATTAATCTAATTATAGGGAATTATTTTATATATCAATAGAGGCCTGGTACATGAAATTTGTGCACGGGGTTGGGGTTCCCTCAGCCCAGCCTGTACCCTTTCCATTCTGGGACCCATCGGGGGATGTCCAACTGCCAGTTTAGGCCTGATCCTGACATCCTTCTCATAATCCAAGGAACTAACTCCTAACTGCTCACCTGCCTGCCTGCCTGCCTGATCTCCCCTAATTGCCTCTGTCTGCTGGCCTGGTCAACCCAACTGAACCCCTCTGCCAGCCTGGTCTCCCCTCACTGCCTACCCTGCTGGCCTGGTCACCTCCAACTGCCTCCCTGCTGACCTGGTCACCTCCAACTGCCCCTTCCCCCAATCCAGCCTGGTTGCACCTCACTGCCTCCACCACTCCCACCACGGCCTGGTCACCCTCAACTCCCTCCACCCCTGCGAGCCTGGTTGCACCCAACTACTCCCCCCTATTGGCCTGGTCACCCCACGCAGCCTGCTATTTGGTTGTTACTGGCATCCTGGCCAATTTGCATATTACCCTTTTATTAGTATAGATATCTGTTAAGCCAAGTTCCTCTTCACTATTTTCACAGGTTTTTTTTTTTTTTCTTCCTTTTTTCATATCTTTTTTCTTGTGATCTATTATAAAATTCAACTTAAACATATAGCATTTCAATTGAGATTGCATTAAATTTCTATTAATTTAGGGAGAATAGTGGTTTATGTTAATAAATCATCTCTTATAGAGCATATGCATTTCCATTTGTTAAGATATAGTGTTATAGTTTACAGTAAGATTTTATTTTTCTTATATAGTTCCTGTTTCCTTCTTGGTATATTTGTTTCTAACTATTTTATAGTTTTCAGTGTATAGTAAATGAAACATGTTTCCCATTTCCATTTTTAGATTTATATTTACTTTAGTTCTGCTACATACATATTTCTAGAATGTGTTTATGGATATAATACATTTATAGATACAATACAATTTCTCCTTTGTGAAACATTAAGAGGATTAAAGCAAAAACTAAAGTGTACTTTTGCTTTTAAAATTGGATAAGGCTGTTTTAAAGATTATATCTTCATTTCCCCACTAAAGGATAAATCCCACAATGTTAACTTGCCAATAGAAGTGTGACCATCTTGATGGTGTCTATTTTACATATATTTTCTCTGTATAGTCATATATACATGCAGAAATGCACATAAACATATCTACACTAGCTATAGCTCTTTATCAAGATATTAAAATGGTAGACTAATTTGAAATTTTCAATAATATAAAGAGTGCAACTAAAATCCTTGAACGTACATCTCTGCATACTTTTCCAAGGGTTTCTCAGGATAATTTTGACAAGTAGAATTCTTGGATCAAAGATAATGCCATAATATTAATAGCTGAGATTATTGCATGATTCCTGTGTGTGAGGGAGAGATCCCTATATTTCATGCATGGCTGCTCTAATTTTTATCTAAGTACCATGAGACTACCAAAAATTCAATTAGGTCTTCTTTCTCTTCACTGCCTTGTTTTCCCTTGGCTCATCTCTGCCCTCATTGCTTACTTATAAATCATGAATGTCTTAATAAGAAGAGCAGCTCATACTATCAGGCTTAGTTCTCTACACTTTTCTTCTCCATGGAATGTTGGCTGCCCAAGATCCTTGCTATTTTATTAGCTGTGAAATCCAATTTGTATCTAGATTCCATGAAATTGCCAAAAGTTCTGTTCATCTTCTCTGCCTTGTCAAAGTCACTTTCAGGCTTGACTTTCCAGTCTCTCTAACCTCCACCATTAGGAATTGGTGAATGTTTTAAGGCAAAAAGCCACAACAGTCAAGGCATCTCAATGAGTTTCCCACATGTCATTTCTCATTTTATTTTTTAACGAATCCAGACTGTCACCTTGTTTTTGTGGAAGGTGTGGTTTGCTACAAGCTGTTTTACCATTCTCAGAAATGAAACTCCTATTTACCGACAGTTCCAACAAAATTTTTGGCAAATCTTGTGACTGCCAGGCTTCTATTTTTAGAAGGATTTGTTTAGAATACTGCTAGCTTCTTTTTTACCAAGGGTGATATTTGGAGATCTGGCCCCCCACATTTTTATAGGTTGGGTTTAGACAGGAGAAGGAAAGGAAATTCATGCTTCCCTCCCCCCCCCCACCTCGGTAATCAACAAGGAAAGGGAAAGAAAGCTAGTGAGAGGGAAGCAAGGGAAGCCATCATTATTTTGTCCAGTTTCCCCTGATATAGGAAGGCACTGAGAGCAAGGAATCCTTGCCCATTTTCCACCTAGGGTGCCAAGTTAAAAGGGTACATTTCAAGGGTATTGTCACTACAGAGTTAACTTGGAAGTGTCTGGTTTCCACAAAAAAAGGAAATCATGAGATACATGTTTCTCTAGCAGCCCCTTGCTCCCCCACATCCTATATGGACCTCCCAAGTAGCTGAGGAGCTTGCCAGAAGGCAGTAGTAATTATGACAAAGAATACAATTTAATGAGGGCTAATCAATAGTTTGAAAGAATTGAAAGTCAAAGGAGGACCCAATGTGGATCCATAGAACCAGAAGGAGCCAGGATCAGATAGGTTGCATAGCAACTAGCTATGCAAACATAGTTTGATGCATTAGAGACTGGGTCAAGTATGATAATACCCACCATAAATATTACCTGTCAAGGCACTGGGACAAGCAGCAACTAGGAGAATAAGGAAGGTACGATGCCACAGAGACAAGAAGATACCAATATACACCCAAGCACTAGCCCAAGCCAGTAAGTTCTTCCCACAAATGACGCAAAAATGGGTTAGTCCAGATCCTATCAAATCTATAAAATGATGACTTTTTTTGGAAGAGAAGCAAAAGGAGCAAAGATTCCTGAGATTAAGCACTGTTATCTAAAGAAGATCTCAAATGTTTCCTACAGCAACTATTTAAATGATTATGTCAGGTGATATTTCAAATCATATTGAACTTTTAATTAAAAGTCATGAGATGAAAGCAGCTGTATGTTCCCTGAACATTTGAATGACAGATCCATAGAATGAGTACATGCATGAATGAATAAATGAATGTAGCTAAACATTCTTAATAGATTAGATAATGCAGAAAGTCTGAGGGAGGACTAGGACAGAGAGAAAGGAGAAAGCAGAAAACATTATAAAGTTTGTGTAGTTTTTCTGCAATCCTTTTCAATACCAAGATAGTCTTCTGAAAAGCTCTTATTAAGCAGTTGCTTCTTAGACTTCTCTATTCCACTCTTACATTCTCAATCAAGGAGTATTAGAAGTCTGTATGTGGAATCAGGTGATAGTGGGGCATAGTGCATATTGCATGTGAAAACCAATGAGATAATTTGGGGCCAGCCTCCTTATCCTCAGCCTCATTAAGACATGGCAGAAAATCTTCCCTGAGGTTCTTATTAAATAAGTTGCTTCCTTTGAGATCTCTCTGGTGCATATTTAGAAATCACTGCCTACTACTTAAGATGATGTCCCTGTTAGATATTTTGAAGTGTTACATTGCTCCCCGTTCTTAAATAAAGCCATTTATCTACTGGAGGTAAACACTGAAATGATAAAAACAGAAATTACCTAAAATTCCCAGCTACATGCTGTAGTGATGCTCCTAATTGTTGACAGATCAGAAGCATCTGTCTTATGAAATTGCCTTATGCCTTCTGAGAGCAGACTGGCCACCAAAAATGCTGCCATAATTTGACTCCCCCTGAATCAGAAAGCTGCAGCAGCAAGAGCCAGTATGAAGTAGGCATGAACCAGTATGACCTACCTTTTCAGAGCTTCCTTCGAAAACGTGTGCTTTCTGCAGCCTGCCCAACCATATGTCTCAGATGTTTCTACAGCTCTGTAGGAGGAAATCTTCTGCTGGGATGTAAAGGATTGCTTAATGAATGCAATTTTTATTTATTTTCCTTGGAACAGTTTTGGAGATGGTTTTCCCAACCCCATGAAATATAATATGTATTTTAAGGTATCAGGTTATTAGATCTCTGTAGTAATAGTTTAGAACTTGGAAAGTGTGGTATTTTTCTTTTGATTTTAAAAACTCAACTTCATAGACAATGGGTATAGGAAGAAGGCAGTGGCAAAGCTCCTCTCCCCGGCAGCAGTCCCAGTCCATTAGAACTATACAAAGAGC
Source organism: Antrozous pallidus (assembly GCA_027563665.1). Taxonomy (NCBI): domain Eukaryota; kingdom Metazoa; phylum Chordata; class Mammalia; order Chiroptera; family Vespertilionidae; genus Antrozous; species Antrozous pallidus. The sequence goes on along the minus strand of CM050526.1, from coordinate 25,943,022 downwards.
CTAAGAAAAATGTCAAAGCAAAAGGACCAGAATACATAACGGTGCTGATAGAAAATTATTGCATGGATTACTAGAATATCATGCTGAGCAGTTACAGTGGGAGAGCAAAGTAATTCCAGAAAATACACAAAAGGTGTTAAGTTTAACGATGCAACTGTTTCAGCAATTGTATGGCCTTTTGCAACGTGACACTGACACAAGGACAACACATGTTTATGTGGCAGAAACACCAACAAGTTATTTAAGAACCCAGGTTAGTCATCTTGTATTCCGTGGCACAGGTATTAGCATCTTTCCTCCGTCCCTCCGTCCCTCCCTCCTTCCCTTCCTCTTCCTCTCCTTTCTTTTTCTATATTTTGAATGGGTAAAGCATAAAAATGCACAAAACTTGAAGACATGGTGATGTCATAGAAGATGGTGAAGTAGGAAGCTCCAGGATATAGTCTCTCCACTAAAGCAATTACTGAGCTAGTGAAGAACTCTCAGAGTCAACTACTTTGCAATGCAGGCTTCTAGACAAATACTTGCAACATCCAAAGCAGTGCTTGATGAAGAAAGATGCTGGTGATTTTTGATGTTTTATATAGTGATAACAACTATCAGTAGAAATAGCAAGTAGCTGTAATGATGATGGAATGCATTTCTGGTGTTCTTGTTTGTGCCAGGGTGGATGTCTAGTAGAGATGCTATCCTCCAAAAATTAGGGTTTTGAACAGCCTGGAAAATTACTGAGGGGCAGGCACAGAAACTGACTATTGTTTCAACTCTCAGACAGAAGGAGGTTCCCAGCAGTGTCAGTTGAGAGGATTAAAAGGGATGGAACATTCTTTATCTTATAAAATGCATGCAGGCATTTAAGAAAATTTCTGTAGGTCACTGGCTGGCTATTCTGATGACAGAACAAAGATAAGGAATGTACTCTTTGCAAAAATAGTTTGAAAAACCCAATAAATAAATGGATGCCTGAGGTCTTTATTAAGTAACAATAGCAATTGCCCAAGAGGGAAAATAATTGGATAAATAGATTTACCACATTATAATATTCAAAATATCAAGTTCTCAACAAAAATTACAAGGCATACAAAGAAACAAAAAGAAGAAAAAGACCTAAGAAAGTATGGCCTGTTCATAGAAAAAAAGAAATGGATAAACATCATTAGATAATAGACTTACTAGATAAAGACTTTAGCTTAACTGTTTTATATGAGCTCAAAAAACTGAAGGAAACAATGAACAAAGAACTAAAAAATCAGGGGAATGCTGTGTTAATAAGTAGGGAATGTCAATGAAGCAATAAAAATTACAAAAAGAAACCAGTAGTAATTCTGGAGCTGAAAAGTACACCTGAAATAAAAATTCACTAGTGGATGCTGTAGCAGAATTAAACTTACCTAAGAAAGAATCAGCAAAGTTAGGGGGATCTAAATATGAAATGATATGTTCTCACAAGGGCAGTGCAAGTTGTAACCACAGTCAAAATTAAAAATTGTGGGGCTTTGATGCCTTTGAAAGTTCAGATGCCATAAGGCCATAAAGGTTGAAGAGTAACCGTTTAGATCCTAGCCAGTGTGGCTCAGTTGGATGCATGCTGTCCTGTGTACCACAAGGTCACTGGTTCAATTCCCAGTCAAGACACATGCCCAGGTTGCAGGTTCCAACCCTAGTCGGGAATGTATGGGAGGCAACTGATCGGTGTTTCTCTTTCTTCCTCTCTCTAAAAACAAACAAACAAACAAACAAACAAACAAACAAACCAAAACCATGAAAAAAAGTAACCACTTGGGTTAATTTTTAAAGTTTAAGACAATTTGTCTACCCAAGATCTTCAATATTAGTTTAAATTTTCTGGGCAGAAAATTCACAATTATTCTTGTATATATTACCCACATGGTAGAATCTATGAAGCACATTTGAATTTTCAAGTTGCCTTTACTTGTCCAGTAGCTTTTCCACAAATACCAACTATTCAGTTAACAAATACTTCCAGGCTATTTGCAACCTGCACATAGTCAGTACATGTTAGAGCAAAATTTCTGAATTTGGAGGTGAAGTCAAAAGAGCGTAGTAAAGTACTAGAAATAAGAAGAGGCATGTGTGGCTTGAAAGAGAACGTTCAGTATTGTATCATAATTTTTATATTTGAAAAATGGAAATCTCTTGCCTTTATAATGCAAATAACAAAGAGAAAATCTCTCTAGGTAATCATAGCTGGTAGGTATACTTAGAAGATAGCGTGAGAAAGAATTCAGAGGGAGCAGTGTAAGTAAGATTCATGCCAGTTACCTGAAATGCTTTAAAGTGTGTTTAGCATCATTTCTATAGTTTTTCTACTGAAAATCTTGCATATGTAAATAATAAGCTCTTTCTGAAATCCTACTTTGATTTTATTTAAAAATAAACTTCATAGGTTGGCCATGCATATTATGGAATAAGCACAGTCCATTCTGCCTATATCAATAAATACAGATATAAAACCAGGGACAGAAGGGATGGGGATACTGTTTGACGACTTTGAAAAGTAAACAGTAGCAGATGGATTGGGAAAGAATACCTGAATTCAAAGTCCTTCCGAAATGGATTTGAGTTTAACATATTTTCCCCTTCAGGACTCTGTTGTTTGTTCATAGGCATAGTTGCAGATGTGCATGGCAGAGTAGGGTAAACTCTGGTGGGAGGACTGAAAAGGATGCCCTGGGGAAATGGGAAGTATGGGGGAGATCACAGAAAGGAAGAAATAGAAAGGTTCTTTTATTTTATAGTTTTATTTTTTTCTCATTTAGCAAACATTTATAAGGTACACCTTATTTTAGCCAATGTAGGAACCACAGTAATGCAATGGCATAATTCCTGTCATTGAGGCTTTTCTAAGCATTTAAATCTGTATTATGTATCCAGCTGCTGGTGCTATTGGGTCCTAACAAAGGGAATGCTATTGTACATTCCTATATTTGACAGTTATAAATCCCTTGATAGTTTCCAAGTTACCTTTTCAGATTATGGTTTCATATTTGGTCTACTCACCAATCATTATAAATTATTTTTGTTCTACTGGCTATGAAAAGGAGGCTCAGAAAGTTGAAAAAAATTACCAGTTTACACAGACAACAAGAAGTGAGGATAAGGAATCTAAATTCAAGATAGCTACAAGATCCAAATATGTTATAATCTCCCTCCTTAATCAAGATGTGATTAACTTGGGATATTGACTGTGTTTAGAGTTTTGAACATAGTTTATTTACTGGGCAGCTAAATTTAGACCCCCAAACTCCCGTGATAGGCCCTGAATGAATGCCTGCATCAATTATATATGGGGAGGAGTATTACAGTTTATTAATTTTCAGATCCTCAACTCACATAAATCCTATGGAGAAAGGAGGATGAGACTCTGGCAGAACAGGAAGGGATGCTGTCCTTCTGAAAGAACATTCAGTACCCCCATGGCTGCTCTCACAGGTAAATGAAAAGGAGAAAAATAACATGGTAAAAATATAAAAACTGGAAGAAAAGTGAAAATACAGTCACCCGTTCTGCTCTTTGTGCCTGCCTGGATGTTTGGCATTGAATAATGATCCAGGTGGCCAGCTAAGGGGCTCTCCTGTCGCCAGGCTTCTGGTCATCCTGTAGACAGTGAGCTACAAACTATTTATCAGAAAAGTGACATGAAAGTTGAGCCACTCCTAACTGCCAGCAGAATCAAGTGATACTTGCCATGAGCCATAGACCGAAGCGAAAGTCCTTGAGGATATTTTATTCAGTGATTATTTAAAAAAATGTTTATAAAAATGTTTTGTTTTTTAAAGAATGCAAAGTGAATTGCTGAGAAGATGCTAAATTTATTTGCAACCTTATAAAAACTTGTCACCTTTATAAAGAGGGGGTGAAGGGATGAATTGCAGGGAACTGAGAAGTTGGAACACCTGGCCTTTAGGTGACAAGGGAGCTTATATTGAATGCTGAAAGCTTATTAATAATCCCATCTGAAGGAGTTTGAAGTCTAATTATTAAAAAAAGAATAATGTGGAATAAGAGCTGGACAGTACAAAGCAAAGAATCCTGATGTGACTATAATAATATCAGGCAAACTAGACCTTCAACAATATGTGTTCTGAGAAAGAGGGATATTTCATAATTATAAAATTGTTTTTCAAAGAAATATATAACAATCTAAAGTTTGTGTATTGCTAATAGCATAAGTTCAAATATGTAAAGAAAAGTAAACAGATCCAAAAGCAGAAATAGGCCAATCCACAGTCTCTGTTTGAGATTCCAACATTTCCTTGTAACTTACAGAACTAGAGGTTCAATCAGCATAAAACATCACTGAACAATATCATTAAACAGTTTGACCTTATGGTCATTTACAGGACACCACAATAAAAATTGAACAATAAAGCATTTTCAAGTGCTTATTGATGTTTACCAAGAAGATTTTAAAAAACTGCTTCATAAAATTGTGGAACTTTCAGCTGAAAAAATTCTCAAATTCTAGCTGAAAGATTATTTCATATTAAAAAAAACATTTTAAAACAAATAGAATATATGTGAATATTTGTAGGTATATGTACATTTATGCACTCATGTATGTTCATGTATTCTTAAAATTATGCATTCATGTATACTTAAAAGAAAGAGATAGTATATATCTGTATATATCTGTAATATTGTGAATATTCTATATCACTAAATACAGACCTTTTATATGAATCACCTTTTTATACTCCTTGTCAGTGTTTCTAGAATTCTTTTATTTTATTACTGATTTATAAGAACTCTTTGTACATTATGATATCTATTCTTTATGTGTATTAGCATTTTTCATCAATGTATTGTATATATTTTATATTTCTTGATAGTACCTTTTCTATAGAGAGTTTTTCATTTTTTACCCTTTTACAGTTTCTCAATTTTTTGCTTTTCTTAAGCAATTCCACTCTCCGTGATTATCTAAATTGGTTTTTCATTTGCTTCTCATAATTTATCACTCTCATGCAGGATGAATTAGTGATGCTGTAGAAAAGAACAACCTGTAGATCTCAAATGCTTGACACAAAATGTTTTGCTCACATTGCAAGTGCAGAACAGGGCAGAAAGGGATCTCTGTTCATCATAGGATGATGTAGGTTTCAACTCACAAATACCATCTCCTTCACGTCTATCTCCATAAGTCTTAGTCTCATAGTAATTGAAGTTCTAATCTGCTCCATTCCCATGCAGCACCCACAGACCCATTTTCCTTACCCTGTTTAATGTTATTTAAATAAAGTTTACTAGTAGAAAGTATTAATTTATATATACAAATTCCTCCCCCTCCCTCCCTCCCTCCTTCTCTTCTTCTCTCCCTCCCTCCCTCCCTCCCTCCCTCCCTCCCTCCCTCCCTCCCTCCCTCCCTCCCTCCCTCCCTTCTCCCTTCCTCCCTTTTTCTACCTACCAGTGAGACCAGACAGTGGAAACCCTTAATAACATTTTACTGAATAGTCAGGGGTAATGGAAGGACAGAACAAAAACAGACAGCATAGTCAGCATACAAGTACAGAGCCATGGAAGAATGCTTTGTAGATTGGTTTGCTATGTCATTCTGATATATTACTATACGACTTAATGCCACAACTTGATGTGCTTTAGGATTCTCATTGGCCAAAAAATCTAGGACATACTGAACTCACATCCAACATTTATTTACCTACAGTGTCATTTCTTGATTCAAGAATAACTTTGTATAAAGAGAATGTGTTCATTCATTTGACAAATACAGACTCTTTAGTACCTACTACTAGCATGCACCTGACACTGTATTAAACACATATCAAAGGGTTCTCAAATAAATTCTCTGAAAGTAGAACAACAAAAATAAAGCCTTTTTTTACTCTTAGAAGGTTAGAATAATGTTGAGATTGACCCTCTTTTTTGGTACTTATAAATGATAGAGCCACTGAGGCTAGTTTTGAAGAAAAATAAAAGGGACAAGAAACAGGAAAGTGAGGTGGGTCCAGGCTGAAATTAGTTAACAGATGCCCCGAGAATGAAAAAGTCCAGGAGAAGTATACTCTGTGGATTCTCATTTAACAAGGAAAAAAGAGATAATATAAGCAAGCCAGGGAAATACATTCTAAGCTTTTGGGTTTAGTGCCTGTGTGCAGGGGCACACACAGACACACAGCAGTGTGCTTTATTGAGGCTTGGGGCTTGGAACTCTTGGTATAGAGTTGCAAAAGACATCTTAAACCTTCATGCAAACTAACTGTGTTCTCGTGAACTTGCATTCTATTGGATATTAACAGTGGGAATTTCAGTACTGAGGAGTGATCTGCGCCTGGGATTCGGGAAAGAACATTTCTCAATACTGTCACTGGGATGCATTTCTCAAAGCCTCTATTACACTGGTCACTTCAATATACAAAGGAAGTGACAGTACCGTAACTGATGTTTTTAAAAGGGCTATTGGAATTCAGACCAGAGAGACTAAATCTGCCTGGAGAAGTCAAGATAGGATTTGTAGGGGAATTGTAACAGTTGGCTTTGGTCTTGGAAATTGAGAAGACATTCACTGGGTCAGAATGGGAAGAAAAGCCATTTAAAAAGAGAAAAATTGCATTATCTGATCTCTGGTTTAGATAGGGAGTGTGAGGAATGTTTGGGAAAAGGATTTGACTGGATATAAGAAGATAAATGAGACCTTTGCTGGATCAGTCCAAGAGGAAAGGAGACAGGGGCTCCCTGGAAAGTATCAGCAATGGAGATAGAAGTTAGCAGATTTGAATGACATTTCAGAGATAGACTTGGCAGATTTTAGTGTAAGGGGGGTTGCGGAAAGGGGAAGGAACCAAAGATGGCTCTAAAATGTATTTGGGGATAAAAACAGAAGAAAAGCAGATTTAGATGTGTCATGAGGAAGTAGTTCTGCTTTTAACTGCCAGGTACTTGTGGGATCCCCGGGGGAGAGGTTCAGTGGGCACATACACCTGGGATCATGGGGGAAAATCAAATTTAAAGATAAAGATTTTGGAGTCACTGATGTAGAGATGCCATATTAGAAAGTGATGTGTAAGGATGACTTATTGACTAAAAGGTTTAAGAAGGGTAAAGCGCAGCTGGAGAAGGAAATTGAAGTGCTTATGTAACAGAAAGCAAAGGCAGTGCAGAGGAGAGCCTTTGAACCTTGTTTTGTTGCATGGTTCTTTCATCTCTGGGTTCTTTCAGAGAGGGGGGGTTGCTGATTGCATCAAAATACATGGCTTACTTGTGACACTTGCAGCAGGATGGATATCAGGCTCTCTGCATTCCATATCTGTGTTTGTCAATTAGCAACAGCCCATTCACATGATGAAGCCTGATAACCCTGCCTTGATGTTATCTATCTGCCTGATGGTGCAGTCTTGTTTTGAAGAGGAGGTAACATTAATGAACAAATGATTGCCAGCTGACAACTGACCCGAATGTCGCACCAACATTTAGCATATTTTCTAGAAAGAAAAAAAAACATGTTAAAAATATGGAAAGATGCATTAGGGTCTAATAATATACAATGAACAAAAGCATGTTATTGATGTCATTTTCCAATACATCCTCATTTCATGACAAATCATCATTTCCTTTAAGAAGATTTTCCATGTGGCTATTCAATTAATACTAAACAGAAGGAAAGCTATAGGAGATGAAGTTATATACATTGACAGAGCTTTCAAAGTCCATATGAAATCTATACTCCAGCACATCTTTATAAATGCCTGTAATACTCTTTTTTTTTCCATTTTGTTAATCCTTACACAAGGATATTTTTTCATTAACTTTTAGAGAGAGTGCAAAGAAGGGGGAGAGACACAGAGACAGAAGCATCAATATAAGAAATACACAGCCGTTGGTTGCCTCTGGTATGCTCCCTGAGGGGGGTGGGAGATCGAACCTGCAAATGATGTATGTGCCCTTGACCAGGATTGAACTCAGGACCTTTCAGTCCTCAGAAGAACACTCTATCCACTGACCCAAATAGCTAGGGCTGTAACAGTCTTTTTAAAACAGTTTTCTGTTCAGTATTTAAATATTTCCAGAGACGTACCATGGCATAATCAAAATAGCAAATGAATAAGTAAGAGTTTGACTCAGAAGATCTGGGATCAGATGCAAGCTCAGACACTTTGATGTTGGGAACTGCTTCCTAACCAAAAGGCACAAATCCCTCGCAGGTGTGCTCCCGCAGCTTGATACGTATTAAAATTCATTCTCTTACGGCAGTCAGACTTTCTCTTAGCTTGTGTTCTTCTGTTGTCTTCACATTTACATCTCTTCCTGCCTTCCTGGTGGTATGGTGGATAAATACTGAAAATGCAGTTGGATTTGGGATTTTAGTCTGTTTCTGTCATTTAGTTATTGTATTACCTTGGCAAACAGTGGAGCTGCTCTTAGCCCACTCTCTCTGTATGTGACAAGGAGAGTGATGGTGAAAGTTTGTGGTAAGAAAGCACTCTGCAGTGTAAACGTGCTCTTTGTGGGTGTTATTGTCTTTGTAGATCTAGGTTTCGGAGACAGCCAGTGTATCTTCATTGTGATCCACATGACGATAATAGTGACATGGCTTACACAAACTTGGTGGCTACTTAGTATTTGACATTACTAAAAGTGATGTTTGTATGTTAACTAATTGAACCCTTACAATAACCCTATGACCTGAATATTTTCTCTATTTTCCCAACAAATCATGGTGGATCAGGATGTGATCACCAAAAATCAGATGCCAAAAGTTGAACTCTTGGCCCTACCACCTATTGTAAATCTGCATGTGATTTCTATTGATGGTGTGTGGATTCCATATTTAGTGTACATTCCACGCTGACATTGGTTAAGAGCAGTAAGGTTTTGGGTTTGCTGATATAAGAGGCAATGCATTTCAAAGGCCTCACTCACTTTCAATGGTAATTTCAGGTGAAACAAAGTTAATGTTGGCCTGGTCTAGAATGCATACTACTTCAGTGGAAATTTTTTTTAAAAATCACTACTATTTAAAGTGACCTGGCTTCATTCTGTTGTACATGATTTACAAAGAAGACAGCAAGAGCAAATATATCTGCAAGTAAATGTTTCACTAAGAAATGACTGAGGCTAGTAGCACACTGGCATGAAGGGGGAAAGAATTAATAAACACAAACTGCCTGACTCTCTGATAGGTTCTTCACCATTATCAGAGAACTTAGACCTCAACAAGAAAGTGAAGTATTTCACAGATCAAGACAATGGGAATTAGAGACATTCAATTTGAAAGGGTGACAATTTACTGAGGATTGAAGGAACATCAAAATATTTCCCTCCACCCCCAAATATATTTTTATTGATGTCAGAGAGGAAGGAAGAGGGAAAGAGAGGGAAACAACAATGTTGAAAGAAAATCATTGGCTGCCTCCTGCACACCCTGCACTGGGGATCTAGCCCTAATCTGGAATCAAACCGTGACCTCCTGGTTCACAAGTCGATGCTCAACCACTGAGCCATGTTGGACAGGCCATCAAAATATCTTAAAAGAAAAAAGGACTCCTATTTAATCCACATTCAGATATTTATTCTTTATTCAACAAATATTTATCAAACTCTTTACACTTAACCAGGCAGTGTGAACATAACTTCAATGACAGCACGTGGAATCTTTCTTTTCAGGTGCTTACGAACAAATGGAAGACAGATAAATAAAAAGCCCATGCTGCCCCATCATTTGAATAAGCCAACATGCTGGAGAACATGTAGGGGGAGAATTTATCCAGCCTTCAGCAATTGGGCAATTTCTGGAGGTTGTAAAGCCTTTTTTCGGGGGAAAGGCACTGGCCAGTGTGTGATCAAGGGTGTCTTCCTTTTTTTTTTTTCCCTGATGAAAATTTACATTTGCTATAACCTCTTGACTATTGATGGAAAGGAGAAGGATGTGGAGGGTTTTCAGTAAATCACAGTGTACCCCTGGGACACTCTGACTTATAAGTTCTATTTCTGAGATCTCTTGCAGGGAGTTCCCTTAGAACCATGCCTTTTTATTTATTTATTTGCATCTATCTCTCTAGCAACCCATTGTCTTCTTCCGCCCCAGCCCTCCTGCACATCTCTTTCTTGTTCACCAGGAGTTGATTGGGTTCCAGCTGTGTTTTCTCTGGTAGGTGATGGACTCCCAATTAGGTAGTCCCCTGCTGGCAATAATAACACAACCTTTTCTGTTCTTTTAAACCCATTAAACTCTGCTCCAGATATTAAGTTGCTCATTTTAAAAATTAAAACTCTGGCACTTTTATGTGATATCTTTCTCTATGGAATTTATTTACACAATATATTCTCCAAAGTTTCCCCAGAGACCTTTTTGACCCACTTTGCAAGTAGCTCAACATGTTAGAGCCAAATTCACTTAGTCTGTTTCCATATTTCCTTTGGTACAATCTAGAAAGGAAGGTAACTACCATTTCCTGAGAGGCTCATCTAGACATGGTCATTTTACCTGCATTTTTCATTGACTTTATGAGGTAGGGAGACTGGTTAGAGGATAAACAATTTGTCCAAGGCTACTCTGTTAAGAGGGTAGGAGTCGGGAATGGGACCCACATCTGTCTATTCAAAACCATTGCTCTCTCCTCGGATCAATAAACACATGGGCTAGCCAGTCACCTGTTTTTGTAACTAAAGTTTTATTGGAACACAATCATGCCCATTTATTTATAGCGATTTTGAGGCTATAATGGCAGAGTTGAATAACTGTCAAGTAAAAAATATTCACTATTTGGCTCTGTATATAAAAATGTTGTCAATCTCTGAATATATAAAGGTAACTTAATAACTTCAAATAATCAATGAGAACTTTCTACTTGCAGGCTCTTCTTGACTTTTGTATACTTTCCAAGTTGTTGGAGCTAGGAACTTCATGATTCATTTATGACATTAGGATAGTTTTAATATTTGTTTGTTTGTTTTGAAACTCACACAAAAAGCTCTTTGGTTGCATTAGATTCCAAGAGCTTTTGTTAAATTAGATCATTTTAGTAGATTCTGATTCGTAAGTGTTCTCTCCCACATAATTTATTCACAAAGAGATATCTACCCTATGTTAATTGCAGCATTATTCAAGGTGGCTAAGACTTGGGACCAACCAAAGTGTCCTTTTTAATATATATATATATTTTTTATTGAATTTTTACAGAGAGGAATGGAGAGGGATAGAGAGTTAGAAACATTGATTAGCTGCTTGTCTTCCCTCCTTCCCCCACTGGGGATGTGCCTGCAACCAAGTTTCATGCCCTTGACCAGAATCGAATCTGGGACCCTTCCATCTGCAGGCCAATGCTCCATTCACTGAGCCAAACTGGCCAGGGCCAAAGTATCCTTTGATATATGATTGGATAAAGAAGATACATGGTACTTATATGGTATTCGACCATAATAAAAATTTAAATATTGCCATTTGCTCAAGCAGTAACCCAAGGCAGAACTGATGGAGCCAACAACACAGTACACTTTCCTGCTTACTCCTCTTTTTTCTCCCTTATCCATGGTATAACTTGAGAAAATTTGACGCAGATTAAACAGGTTTAGAAGCATGGAAGAAATTTTTAAGAGGACATGGTACTTAAGAAAGTAAGAATCTCTTGGCTTCTATTTCTTGCCATCATGATTTACTGTTAATAATATTCATATTCTCTGGGACAATCATTTCCATAACTGAAAAGATAACTCTAAGTATAAGATGCACTGAGATGGTAATAATTCATTCATTAATTCAAGAAATATTTATTGTGTATTTATTTTCAGCAAGAATAAGAAATTAGAATAGCTATAAATTTGGTGATTGAATTGCAGTTTTATTTGAACTATTTTCTACCTATAGAATAAATTCCCTTACAAGTGATTCTTACCAGTAAAAGGCAAGGACCTGAGGCTCTGTTATGAAGAAATCAGAAATTGTCTTTCTTCTCACCTCTCTTCTCAAATAGTCTTATTAATAAAAATGTCTTAAGAAAATATGTGCTTACATATTAGGATAAAACCCAGAATTTCTAAGCTATAACTAAAAAAAAATTCTGGTAAAAGTAATAATCGAAGTAGGAGAATCAGAAGGAAATGTGAAATACAGAGTAGGGGCCTTTTCCTGTTAAAGGGTATTCCTCCCACCAAGAAACTGAATATCCCGAGTTTATCTCAATAGGAAGATTTTCTTATTTAATGATTGAGTTTTTACTCTGTGCCAGGGAATGCACAAAGAGGTTGGGTTATAGCTATAAATCAGACAGGAATGTAAAGCCCAGTGGAGAAGAGAGGCAAGTAAACATTAATTAGAGTTTAAGGTGACAAGTGCTAAGAGAGAAAGTTTGGGGAACTCCTGGAAGCTTACTTCCTCAGGTGATGGGGACCAGCCCTGGAAAAAGATAGATGGAGAGAATGAAATTTTCATAGTGTTCTTTCTTTGGCCCAGGTGTCACTTTTGCTTGGTGTTCCTAATTTACCTTCTCTTCATATGTGTGTGTTATAAACCTTCAATTAGTTTACAACACCCCCTCCCCACCGCCCCCCAGGTCACAGGAAATATTTTCCCGTCAACTGCTGGCAATCCTAAAGGCTCTGCACAAGGTGGGTGCTAATAAACATCATTAACCAGCACTAGCCAGTAATGGCTTCTTGTCCAGATGTTCCCAGAGCCTTGGTATACAACTAACTAGCTGGCATCCCTTGGGTTACACTCAAAGCTGACCAGGAGGGCACTAAGAAAGCCATTTTAGGGCTTCTCAGCTGATTAGCAGCCTAACTCCTATCACTGTTAATAAGATTTGCTGAGGTAACCTGCCTGGAAAGGTGGAAAAACCCTGCCCTTAATATAGGAAGGGCAACACCTTCAGGACAGAACACAGTCAACTGTTTTACCACCTCAGACATTAAGCTGATAATCTCACTGCTCCTGCAAGGCACCTGGCTTTCTCATCAGTATGCACATGCCATTTAGAAAGATACAAATGGGCAGGCCATTAGGGTGAACTATTTTATTCTGTTGCTTGCCAACAGAATAGGCTTTCTCACTTGACCCTTTGTTTCTAGAGCAACATTCTCATTGCTCTAAGGGCCAGGTCTCTGGAAGTTCAATAGGGCAGGGAGGCAAAAATCAAGAGGTTCTAGTAATGGTGAGTAGTTTCAGAGCGACCTGAAATTTGATACCTAGGAAGAAGTAAAGAAATACTATTGAAAATGAAAATGATGGCCAGATCTGAGAAGCTTGCAAATAATTTGAAGCTTGATCAAATAATTTTTATAGTCCTGTGGGAATGTTATTTTTTTATTTTCTTTTTAAAAATTATTAAAATATTACATATGTGTCCTTATATCCCCTTTGCCACCCCCCTCCACTCTCCCACTCATGCCCTACCCCCTCCCCTGTGTCTGTGTCCATTGGTTAGGCTTACATGCATGCATACAAGTCCTTTGGTTGATCTCTCTTCCTTACTCCCATCCTCCCCTACCTTCCCTCTGAGATTTGACTGTCTGATTAATGCTTCTCTGTCTCTGGATCTGCTTTGTTCATTAGTTTGGAAATGTGTTTTCTGAAAGATTTTAAGTAGGGAAGAGTCATGGACAGAGATGTGCTTCAGGAAGGTTAAACTAGAATGAGCGTGTTGGAATAGATCCTCATTATTATGATTATAATTTCTTAATTTGAATTTATTTTCTGAAGCATTGTATATTCTACACACAATCACTGTAATTCAGATCATATTAATCTGCTCAAAGTTCTTCATTGCTCTATTAGAGGTGTGTGGTGTGGCGGCTGGGAATGAGAAGGGAACCTATCTAACATTAATGATATTAAAAGAAAAGCTGAAAGATCAGACCTGTCTAACATTAATGATATTAAAAGAAAAGCTGAAAGATCAGACCTAGTTAAGGGCAGCTCTAGAGATTTCAGAATCTGGACTTCTCTAGAGCATACTCTTCGAATTACTCAGCTCTAGTCATGGTCACTGTCTATAAGGCTCTGCTCAAAATGCAACTTTCTAGGCCAGAGCACCATTTTTAAACTTAAGTTGTATGGCCACCCCTGGAGTTAGAGGTTGGGTGGCATGATTAAAAATCTCACCAGAATAACAGGGCATAGGGAAAAGCTTCTGAGCCCACAAAACTTAAACAGAAAACAGTGAAAAAGCCACAGGACAAAACAAACATATGTCCATTGTAAAAACATCCCTACAAAAGTTTATTCTTTTTAACATGACAATCAGGGCACCATATGAGAGGACCCTATCTTACCTTTCAAACCTGATTTCTTAGAAGTGTCATCCCTGCGTAAAATAATTCACACCCATCAGACTGATTACTCCTTCTGAAACATTTTCATGTAGCCTTACATTTGTTTAATTACTGTCTTAATTTTTATTGTCCACCTTTCTCTTCTCCAAAGCCAAAATCTATTCACCATGACCAGCTTAACTTAAATATGATTTCCACACACCATCAGCTGTACTCAAATGACACTTAGCCCTATCTCTGCTATGTCACATTTCTTTGGCCTTGCAATGATTTATTAGCAATACTGTTATCGACAATTTATATTTTAAAATAATTTACATATATGTGATTTCGTTTAACTCTGTTGTTTTATTGCTCTTGATCTTTTATTGACCAAGAAATGCTTCTCTAAGTTATTGATTTTATGCCTCTTCAACTAGATTTCAAGTTCTAAAGGCAAAAGCCTTTGTCTACCTGTGTATCTCCCACAGTGACAATTATATTTCTGCAATAGTAAGTAGTCAATAAGTGTGTGTTGAATAATAAATGAAATATTTAAGTTTATTATAAAATATAAATATTTCTGGATTTAGAAAATAGGAAATCAATGAAGTGAAATGATCTTTCTGCTTATAGATAAGATTGTAGATTAACCTTGAAAATTATTTTTTGGAAAAACAGAAAATGGTTAATGAAAATTCTCAGTAGCAGAAGTTATCTGAGCCTTTTTGTGATCTGGATTGGTACATTTTTTAAATATTTAGCTTTACAAAGACAAAATTCTTTCAAATGGGATATTAAGCTGTTTAGGGGATGAGTGAATATGAGGCAAGAATGTTCTAAAAAGTGATTTATCATCCACTCTCCTATCCTCCTTATTAGGTGGATCCATCAGGCAGCTTTCAAGTCTGTTTTTGTGATCTGTGATAGACTTTTAGCATCAGGGTTCCTCGGGCAAATTAAATTTGACATTCAGTTTAAAACCGAGGCTGTGGTATGACCAGTTCTAAAGGTAAACATGTTATAGCAATGGATGTTCTGCTTACCATGGGACTTTCTATAGCTTCCTGGATATTATTCACAATAAGAGAGCATTTAATTCATATTTCACAGATTTAGAAATGTTTAGAACTAGAGATCTTACAAATACTTGAGGGGAAAGATTATCTTGCAATTCTTTTATTATTCATAGCAACCATCATCTCATGTTACTCTTGGTATAACCCATGTGTATAACAGGCAGAGTCCAGGATTTTGAGTCCAACAGATTTTTGTCTGATCCCTAACTCTGCTGCTGGTTTCCTGGTTGAAATTGGGCAGAGTATTTGGCCTAAGTTTCAGGTTTCCTATCCCTAAAGTGAGAATAATGCTTCCTTTCTTAGTTATAAAGATTAACCAAGCTAGCGTATACTATATATGTGGCACATAGTAAGCCCTTAAGACATGTGCCCACTCCATTTCTACATAGGTGCTTTATAAACACTTAGTGAATCAGATTTAATGACTCACCCAATGGCATAGAAATGTATTCCTAAGTGTATTCCCAGTCTGCCATTCAAATACCGCAAGACGATGACTTTGGGATAGAATGTCAGAGATTTTTGAGTAAGGAAAGCCTTATAATCACGAAAAAGATCTGAAAGAAAAGGAAAAACAAAGCAAGATTGGTCAGGGAGAGTCTCATCTTCAAATGCAGATCTGACCCTGTCCACCAACCCACATGGCAGTTCTAGGACAAAGATAGCCTGTTAGAGGATACTGGCTGCCAGGGAACGGTGCTCAGTGCCCAGTGGTTGGCTGAAGGTTGCCTAGGAAGAAAGTGGGCTTGGCTTAAGAGCTGAGGTAGTTCCTGAAGGTGCTAATAGCTGAAGGCTGCCTGCTAACCGAACTCCTTGAGGCTGAATGACATGTTGTTGTTGTATTTTCTTAAAGGGAGAACTGAGTGGCACATCCCAAGGCTGTTCCATTAGTTCAAAGAGCAGTTATGAAATTTAAAAGTTCATGTAATTCAAAGATAAAAAGACATGGTAACTAAAAGATAAACAAAATTCTTAAGTGGAATGAAAACTTTGATGCAAATTGTATTTGGAACTAGAACTATCTAGGACTGAAGAAGAAAATTCCTATATTTCAAGACTTAAAGGGATAAAAAAGTCGGTAAAATAAGCTTAAGTGGATATTGATATATAAATAGAAACAGAAAAAATGAGAACATGGGAGGTGAAGAGAACAAAATTAACTTAATTATTTCTATGTAATGGCAATGCAGTATAAAGGAGACAAAATGATTTAGGAAGGCATTCAGAGTTCTGGTGATTGCTAGGTGCTCTTCTGTCTTACACAAGCTATTCAGACCCTTTGAGCAAGTTTAGTTATTCAATCCATTCAATTAGTCATTCATCAAATATTTACTGAATGTCTACTATATTTGATACTATACATAATAGTCTGTTTAATAATGCAAATATGGTTTCTCTTATGAAACAGAACATTTTAATTATAAATTGTGATAATTATAAAGACATAAAATAATGCAAGATGTTATGAAAGAATAGAATTCAAATTGGGCAGTATGATGTACTGGGAAGTAAGGAAAGATTTTATTTGTGGAAATGGCAATAAAATTGAAACTCATGTTTAAATGAGATTAAAAATAAGGAGAAGTTACATTTCCAGAAAGAGGCAACAGTATGTTAGTAGATCTTAATGGAATGAGGAGGAAACCATATTTCAGGAATTGAAGTGGGCAAATATGAAGAGGAATCAAGTAATGGGAGATGAAAAATGAGGGAGATGGCAGAGCTCTTATTTGATAGGTTCTGTTGTCTCTGTGACGTTCATCAACTCAGGTTTTTGGTGACTGGAGAAGAAATAAAATTAGTAACGGGGATAATGAGTTTACTGGAGAAACAGTAAGATTGCTGGGAGGTATTTTGTAGCCATTGAAATGGGCAATTATAAATTTATATATAGTGATATGAAGGTGTACAGTTATGTGCTTCTCTTCCTCCATACTTAGTTGCTTAGTTGAAGCATGGAGTCTAGCTATTAAGTTCAATTAAAAATTGAAGCCAACATACTGTTTTTTTATGTTAATCAACTCTAGTATAGAGATTATATTCCTGAATCTGTGCTAAACAGTTACTGGGACCAGACTGAAAACAAACCAAGAAACCCAAAACTAACATAACTGTTAGTTTCAATAAATATTTGCTCTTGGAAGATAAGATCGTGAAACAACCAAAATAGCTTACTTATCAAGCCAGCGGCTTGTTTATCAATAGTCACTTCAAGATCTGTGCCCACCAATCCAGGCTCCTGTGTCATAAATTCTGCCATTCTCAATTATTTCCTTATCTTTTCACCCTTGCCTTAAAATGACCTAGTGCCAGCATACAGCCCTATAAATATCTTTTTTCTGATTTTCCTCTTCTGAGCCCTTTCTAGTATCATGTCAAGTTGGTATTCTTCTTTACTTTGGTGATCTAAATACCCTTAGTTTTGCTCAATCACTGGGTGATTTTGGTAGTCTTTGTAGGGAGTCAATAGCCAACATAAGATTGGAAGTCCTTCAAAGAGTTGTGACGGAAGGTGTTATGTGCAAAAAAATTGAAGATATTTGCTAGTGTCCTGTTTTAGAGGATTGTTGATGAAGAAAATAAAAACAGTAGGGAACTAAATGCTGAGTTTATCAACTTCGGCACTGTTGATATTTGCGACTGGATAATTCTTTGTTATGGGAACTGTCCTTTGTAGGGTATTTAGTAGCTTCCCTGGCCTCTCTACACATTCGATGACAATGGTACTTACATATCCAGGGTTGTAAACCAAAAGTGTCACTGGACATTGTCATGTTTCTCGAGGACATGAGAGTCAGTGGGCTAGATAGAAAGAGAATGGAGGAATTAATTTATTGGTTACCTAACTGATGTCAAAGGAATATTTTAGTAGAAATGCTTGGATAAATAAATAGTCAGGGTAGGTGAGTGTGATTAGGGAGAATGCTTGAGTTAGGTATTTTCAATTTTAGAGTGCAATTTCAGGCTCTGTTATCTTTCAGAATGTGGCTATGGAGACTCGGTGTTTGATATGCAGCAGAGTAAGAACACTTGATGGGAATGTAAAATATGTTCATACATTTAAAGTAATTAGTTCAGAGGTTGCTACAAGGTGAATAGTCAAAAAGTCTGGTTTTCAATTTTTAGCAAAGGTGACTAAAATTTACAAAAGAAGCAGAAAATTTACATGCAAACATATCCCTGATTGATTAATACTGTAAACAATGAGAATGATGTTGATAATGAGTCTCCATTAATAATAAAAATTATTTTAATAACATTGACATGTCCTTGTTTTAAGATACAGTGTTTAGTAGGAACAAATTGTCTTCAATGCTGAAAGAAATAACTCCTGCATTTACTACCTGGAGTCAATTCTACTGAGACCATACATATAAGCTTAAGCATTTATTATGACTATACAACAGGATTAGGTTCTGGGCTAAACCCAGCAAGTCTTATTTACTCAGCGAATTTTATTAGTTGTCATAAGTTATCTTAAATAATCAGATAAAGCAAATACAGAAGTAATGCAGCTGAAGAGAATCATAGGTAGCAGGGACTTCTATGTGAAATATGGTTAGAATGCAATAATCATTAGGGTAGACTATTTCACTTAAGCTATGACTTTATTCTTCTACATTAACATTAAAGAATCAAACATTATGCCAAGTAATGATTGGATAATGTCACCACTAAGCTCAAGTCTCATATTTTTTTATGCATTCAACTGAAAATTGAAGAATGTGACTAGTCTTAACATCTGCAAAACAAACAAAAACACTTTTGTCTCCTTCTTATCTAGACTCACCTCTGATTTTAGTACTTTTTTGTTCACTCCCACACTTTGAGTTCTAGACCATATTATGCTGACTAGTACACAGTGCCTTTTGGCTTTTGCAAACATGTTTGGAGTAAATCCCCACTACCATTTTGAAGGCACAATTTCACTTGAATAGAGACAATCTAGGTTTAGGCCATGGTGATGAAAAGCGAAGCTTTTCTGCCTCTACGCCTTCCCTAGAGACTGACTTTTTTCTTGGAAGAGATCAAACAAGCCAGTTAGTATAGGCCCTTTACAAGACCTGCTGGTGGCTGCCTTTTTGTAGCTAAGTAGAGACTCGGTGAAGAATGTGCATTGTGACCCATAAGAGGTATTTTTCCTTAATTATAGGGAATAGTTTTGCTTGAGCATGAGCCCTCAATAATGCCAGTAGAATTACACTATTTAGATTGTGACATCACAGAGGTAGGCACCTGTTTTCTCCCAAAATGTTTGCATTGCATTTTAGAGAGGAAAATCATGAAAGAGACTTTAATGGCACTTTTCTTTATATAGAATTTAAAAGAGAAAACAAATCTTAGAAAAACATTTTACCTGTGGTCTCACTATACTTAGCACAACTATAAGAAGTTCTCTCTCTTCTAAAATGCAAAATTTTCTTTTCTTCAAAATCTGCATACTTATATAGTTTTTGTGTCCTTTTCTCCTAAGAAAAGGGAATAAAAGGCCCTGAAAATAAACCCAACTTACCAGGCATCTATCTATCTATCTATCTATCTATATAGATATAGATATAGATATAGATATAGATATAGATATAGATATAGATGCAGAGTCTCAATTTCAGGCCTAGAAGTTTGGAGAAAGTAGATTCTTTCTAAGTTCCCACCTTAAGTATATTTCTTAATTATAGTCATAGCTTTCTCCAGGATTTAAAGTAAAGATAATAGAAAAAAAATAAACTCCTTTCCCATACTTGAATCCCAATTTGAAATATTCTGTCTCTCAAATTTCTTCATGTACCATTTATTATTTTGGGTTTTATAGAAAGAGGTAAAGGAAAGAAATAAGGAAAGTATGAAGCGCATAATGGTTCATTCATACAACGATATGAATCTCAGACCACAAGCTCGAGTGTGTAAGAAGTGTGACTTTTTATGTTCCCTATTTCTAGTTCAAGCAGCCATTTAACCAAGTGCTTCATCTCAATTGATCTAGAGTAGTGGTCGGCAAACTCATTAGTCAACAGAGCCAAATATCAACAGTACAACAATTGAAATTTCTTTTGAGAGCCAAACTTTTTAAACTTAAATTTTTTCTAACGCCACTGCTTCAAAATAGACTCACCCAGGTCATGGTATTTTGTGGAAGAGCCACACTCAAGAGGCCAAAGAGCCACATGTGGCTCGTGAGCCACAGTTTGCCAACCACTGATCTACAGTAATCACAATCATTTCAGGGCACTGGTTCTTCTTTTAGAAGTTGTGTTCAAGGTCTTAATGGGACTTATGAGCACCAGCTATACTATACTAACTGGCTTGTTTGATCCCTTCCAGTAACATTATAAATATTGGCACTGGCCCTATGTCATTGTCTTCTATACTGGCTTATATAGAGATGCCTTTATTTTCTTTTGGCCTTCAGTAATCAGACATGTTGGCCACCATGGCACCTGCTTTGTGGATGATTACCAGGTCTCTACAGGTCAGGGTATCTCAGGTATTTCTCAATTCTTATGCTTTTGTGTGGAATATAATATTATTTGTATTTTTAATATTTTAAAATTAGAATATTTATGTGCTCAAGAAGTATTTGTTGAGTTTAAACTGTAGTGAACTTTGAGATGAGTTTCAAATCATAGTTGTTCTTTGTCAGATGAGAAAGGATCCTTACTCCAGTTGACTTTGAAGAGTGGCCTGTGGAAATTAATATATCTTCAACTGATTCTGAAGAGTGTCTTCTGTTTCCTAAAGTACTTTGATCAACATCTGACAGAATACAAATATAAAACAAGCTCTGGCAGTGTGGCTCAGTGGTTGAGTTTCATCTCATGAACCAGGAAAACAAGGTTCAATTCCCAGTCAGGACACATGCCTGGGTTTTGGGCTCAATCCTCAGTTGGGGGGTGGGGGGGAAGTAGAGTGGTGTGTCCAGGAAGCAGCTGATCAATGATTCTCTCTCATCATTGATGTTTTTTTATCCCTCCCTTTCCCTTCCTCTCTCTGAAATCAACTAAAACAAACAAACAAAAAACAAACACACAACAAATATAAAACAAGTTTAATAGGATCAAAACGAAATAACAAGGAGGATATTTTAAAGCATACAGTGCCTCATTAAGATTTTTTTCCTGAACCTTTGTCTGACAGAGGGGTCTTTTATATCAGGACTGATAAGAGTTAAAATGAAGTTTTACAAGTTTACCCAAATGATGACCTCAGTACATAAAAGGTCAATCAATTCATGTTTTTCTGAAACAGCATGATCATTTCTCAATTGTAGTTGCATTAGCAAGTTCCCATTAGAGTGCAGGCTATTAAACAATTAAATAAATGTTGCCCATCTGTGCACCAGCAATTTCAGTGACTTATTGTACAGTTAATCAGAATGCTTAATCAGCGTGTCAGTGGTTACCCACTTGGCTAGGGGCATAGGCATTTCATTTGTGTTGGGAACTGCAGAAATAAAGTTGGATGAAATAATTTCATATGGGAGTGAAGGCAGCTAGAGATTAAGGCACTTTGTTGTCTTGGTTTATGTGAAGAATATATAGCCTTTTAAAAAATATATTTTATTGATTTTTTACAGAGAGGAAGAGAGGGATAGAGAGTTAGAAACATTGATGAGAGAGAAACATAGATCAGCTGCCTCCTGCACACCCCCTACTGAGGATGTGCCTGCCATCAAGGTACATGCCCTTGGCCAGAATTTAACCTGGGACCCCTCAGTCCACAGGCCCATGCTCTATCCACTGAGCCAAACTGGTACAGGCAAATGTGTAGCCTTTTTGTTTTTATTTTCATCTTGTAACGTTTGCCTCCACCCAGGCCCATAGCATTTGAAATGTGCATGACAAACATCTGGTCAATTCCTCCAGGGTGTTGTTAGGTTCTCTCAGCATCCCATTTCACCCAGTCTTCACATTTACATTATACCTTTACCTAATGAACAAGGAAGTGAAAATAATAATTACATAAACCTGAGAAGAAATAGAGATTCTTATGCACATCTGCAAGACTAAAGGGAATATTTTAATAATGTTGGCGGGTTGTCTGAAATCCGTTTTCATTGCACTAATTGCTTAAGGAGTTGACTGACAGCAATAGCATCTTGCAGCCATGTTCTTCTCAAAGGTGCCAAAATATTAGTGCTTAAGTACACGAATGCTGTGCTAGAAGGCAGCACATTCACCTTGTTTTACTGCAAAGATGCATAGCAGGATAACCTAGGAGCTCTTTCCAAATGAGGAAACTCGTCAAAACAACCATTGCCCTTCATCAAAGACCTCATTATGAAGAGACTGATGTTAAAAATACAGTTATTTAAAAGAAAAAGAGAAAACAAGCAATTTGAGGAAATAGGATGGAAGTGAAATGAATGGCAGAACATGAGTTTTGTTTTAATAAAAGTAATATGCATGTATTCCAATTACTTTTAAATCCACTTGCAAAAAACTCAGAATAACTGTGATTTAGACCAAACATACCAGTAAGAGCTTATTTTTCTCTCATTTAAAAGTTTGGAGCTATGCAATCTGGGGCTCATATGCCCTTTCTGCTCCTCTAAGTGCTCAAAGACCCTGGTACTTGCTGGGTCTGATTTCTCTACTGTGTAGCTTTCATTCTTATGTTTTAGGCAGCAGGAAAGAGGAACACATGTAATAAAAAGGGGGGAAAGGTTCAGATGCCTTTTAAAGATGTTTTCTGAAGACTGGCACAGCATATCTCCTTGACTAGAACCTAGCAATTAGGCGACATTTTAATGCTGGAGGAACTGAAAAATGTTGTTCATTTCGGATGGTCATGAATTCTGCAAAAAATATCAGAGAATCTATGTCCATGAAAATATTAAAAACACAGTAGGGTAAAATATTGTCTACACTCCACAACTCTCATTCCACTTCACAAAGGTAATTCCCTTGACTCTTTCTGTTGGGTTCCTCTAATAGTTATTTGTATAACTCTAAATAATTTTAAATTCCTTTCTTTTCAGTGTATTCGGCTGTAAACTTTCCCTGAGTACGAGGGAGTATTGTAAAGTCTGTTCATTTGGATTATTTGCATACTCACTTAATAAAGACAGAATATGCAAATTGACCATCACTCCACAAAAAGATGGCAGCACCCACAACCAGTAAGGAGGGAATTTTCAAATTGACATGGCAAAGATGGCAGCAGCTGGGCTTGGATGCTTGCATCATTGCCATGGTGATGACACAGGCATTCCATCCCCCCCTGTTCACTCCAGGCCTCTGGGCAGCACAGGTGAGAACAGCTGGGCTGGGTGGGATGCCTGCTATGCGGGGGAGAGGGCAGGGGATAGAGAGAGGTACAGGAGGGTAGCAGGGCTGGAGCGTAGGCAGAAGGTGACTCTGGGCAGAGTGTAGGCAGAAAGCAGCAGCCAGAGTGAAGGCCCAGGTCCTGGGTGCTAGAGGGAAGCTGGTGCCAGCAGCCAGGGGTAGGAAGGCCTATTCTTGCATGAATCTTGGTGCATCAGGCTTCTAGTTTTAAAATAATCAGATCGGGAGAAGACAGAGTATGAATATCTACCCAACTGCTGAAATGAGGAGGCCATACACTGTGGACCAGTCCTCTCAATAGGAACAGTGAGGTCCCCACATGTCTACCCTCAGGTTCAATTACTTCTGGTTATACTTCCAGTTATAGTTTATTATAGTGAAAGAATATGGACTGAAATTAACAATGGGAAAAGGCATCTGTGGCAAAATCTAGAGGAGACCAGGTATGAAGCACACACTTGCCTTTCTCCAGTGATTTAAATGGACAGCACTTATTGCACCAGTAACAGTGGTGAGTGAAAGTATACATGAAGTGAATGTAGGAAACTCACCTGAGCCTTGCAAGTTTTTTTTCTTCTTAATTTATTTATTGGGATTTGGCCATATAGACATGGCTGACCACCCTGTGACCTACCTTAGCCTCCAGCCCCTATTACTAGGTGACCCAAGCCTCCATCCTTACCATATTATCATAGACTATCTGGTGTGGCCCCAAACCCTCATGTAAAGGAAGACTATTATCATGCAGGATATTCAAAGGCTTATACATTACTTCCCAGGAGCTAGGGACTAAAGGTCAGACTTTTCACTGTGCAAGGCTAATTCTTCACTGTTACAGACCCAATTGCTGCTAGACAGGTCATTCAGCCTCTTTAAAGAACATCTCTTCCGCTCATCCCATATAAACAGTGCACTTGTACATGCAGGAATGAAAGGGATCCCATTCAGGCTCTGCTCTCTTGTTGCTCCTCCTTACCTTAGGAGCCTGGAGGCATCTGCAGGCTCTACCTGCAGCATCCCTTCCTTGGGATACTGTGCATTGATTGCATTTCTCTGTGGTTTGTCGATAGGATGTCATACACCTTCCATATTTCAGAAACATATAAACTTATCTGTGCTTGTAATGATCTTTCTTTCCTTATCTGCATTGTTATGGATGTATTCTCTTTTGAATTTTTTTTACATTATTTCAGTAGGGGTTAGGAAGGATTTGAGATACTCAGCTAAGCCCACTGTGCTAAACTGAGGGGTCAAACATGAGGTTTTGCACACTAACTTTGAAAGAGATTTTTAAAAAAGTTACTTCTGCCAAAACAATTCATTGCTTGGGCTTAATTTTTCTTTCTTTCTTTCCTCCTCTTCTTCCTCCTCCTTTTTTTTTACATTTTACAGTAACTTACAAAATGCTTTTCAATTAGTGTTGGCGTTAATTATATTCGTTTCAGGTTTTCAGCACAGTGGTTGGGCACTTACATAAACTACCAAGTAATTCCCCCTGATAAGCCTGGTACCCACCCGACACCATGCATGGTATGGCCTTCTATTTCTGACTTGCTTTTTCTTTGGGGATATGAGAGCTTCCATTGTAAGTAAAAACCTGTAAGAAATCATGTCACAGATCCTGCTAAGATCTATCAGTTTCTGGTAAATCATCATGGTGCATATAAGGTTCTTTAGCACATGAAAGATGATTACAAATTATTTGTCCATCTCATATTAAGAGAAGCATCTTTGTCCCCTTCTCTCCAATATATTGACCAATAAAATATGGTGGAATTGTTGCCATGCTAGTTTCTTAGTCCAGACCTTAAAAGACTGACATCTTGCCCAAGCCGGTTTGGTTCAGTGCATAGAGCATAGGCCTATGGAACAAGTGATTTGATTCAGATCAAGGGCATGCATCTAGGTGGCAGGCTTCTCCCCTGCTCAGGCGCTGATCAGGGTGCATGCAGGAGGCAACACAAATAGTGATGTCTTTCTCTCACATCACTATTTATCTCTGTCTTTTCCGCTCTCTAAAAATCAATGGAAAAATATCCTCGAATGAGGATTAGAAAACAAACAAAACAAAGATGAGCATCTTCTCCATCCTAAATCTTAGACCAAAGCCATTATGTAAGACTACTTACCCTGAAATTACTAAGCTAACCATGACAGAGCAAAAAATGAGAGATGTCCATCCACTAAGAGGCATGTGAAGGATGAAGCCATCCTAGGCATTTAGTCCTCAGCAGATGCAGCAGAGAGAAGAACTAAAGAAGCAGTAGATAGTCAGAAAGTAAGCCCCAGACATATGGCTCTAGTGACACACTCAGCAACTTCCAGCCATTGAAGTCACCCCATCTGAGGTCCTAGTTATTTTGGAGCAGAGTCAAGCTATCATCTCCATGCCCTTCTCAAATATCAGACCCCAAAACGGTGAGCATGATCAACTACTTGACCTATCGATCTTTTATGCAGTAACAGATAACTAGAACAGGTTTCATAAGCAAGGACTTTTCTTTTTTTCTTTTCTGTGCTTTTTGTGTTAAAAATTCCCCCTATTTCTCTAGAGAGAGTTCTGGATGTTGGAGCTAAAGGAGATATTTTCCAAAGGCAGTTTATTTTTTTGCATCATCTAAAGCTTATTAGATTTGTAGTCCAACAGATATATTATAAGATTTATATTTAGCTTACCAATTAATGGATTAGCATATTACTTCATTTATAGCATGTTAAATGATGCATAACTGTAATACAATACAAATGAAACATGATGAAGTACAGAAATGTATATACAAATTTGATTCAATATGTTCCCAGTTTTTCCTGCCCTCTGTCAGTGTGATTGCTTTTGCATAATCCATGTCTCTAATTATCCTTTTCTCTGCTTTGCATATAAATAGCTAATTAGATAGCATCTCTTTCAGCTATGAAATACATAATATCCAAAGGTGCACTCCTTTAGAGATTTTATTTGGGATAATGGGTTCTGCTAACCAATTGAAATACCACAAGGTTCAAATTTGGTGTATTGTTAGATGATTTAATTCGAAGTTAACAGTGTCACTTATGAATCAAAATATTGATCTAAGTCAGCAATTTTCAACCTTTTTTTTATATCTCATGGCACATGTAAACTAGTTACTAAAATTTTGCTACACACCAAAACAGATATTTTTGCTGATCTGACAAAAATAAGGTATAAATTTTATTCATTCATTCTGGTCAGTTGTTGTTGTGTTGGCTGTTGTCATTTTTGTATTTGAAAATCTAAGGGAAAAGAGATCTTGCCTCTGACTAAATAGTCAGGTATTGCTTATTTTAAAAATTCTTCCAGTGCAGGGTTGAAAATCACTGGTCTAAGTAATGTGCTTATTTCGAGTTATCTGTAGAAATGAGAAATGTTTAGTCAATTTGCCATTTTAAACTGAAGTTGTTTCTATTTTAGGCATTTCATAAAATAATGATATAATTTAGAGTCATATTTGAATATAATTTAGATGAGTTTAAAATATTTTACATGAACACTTTATAGATATCTTTGACTGTTTTCTATAATATTGGAAATATTTATTTTTCTCTCACTACTCTCTGTTTAGCTTATGGAATTGTCTCTTTGTTCTTGGGTATTAACAAATTTTAATATTAGATGTCTTTTTAAATAACAGTTTTAGCTCTCTTAAACTCCCTCTATAAGATGACTCAGAATGTTTTTAGCTTAGGAATTTTAAAAATTATTTTCTTTATTATTACTTTCCTGTCCATTCATCTCTTAGGTCTAATCTCCACATCTCTTAACTTAAATATGTACTTAAGTGTTAAATATATATTTAAATTTTAAATATATGTTTAAGTGTTACATATATTTAAATATTTTATATATATACTAGAGCAGTGGTTGGAAAACTCATTGGTCAACAGAACCAAATATCAATAGTACAACAATTGAAATTTCTTTTGAGAACCAAAAACCAACTTCTGCACATGGGCCACAAAGTTTCAGTCACACTGTATGTGCATGCACACACATGATATTTTGTGGAAGAACCACAGCCAAGGGGCCAAAGAGCTGCATCTGGCTCACAAGCCACAGTTTGCCGACCACTGCACTAGAGGCCGGTTATAGTTATTAACTGGAGGCGGGGGTTCCCTCAGCCCAGTCTGCCCCCTCTTACAGTCCAGGAGCCCTTAGCGGCAGGATATGACCTAGTGATCAGGGGAAGGCAACACCCCCATCACACCTCTGCTGTTGCCACTGCCGGCAGTGCATACCTTGGCCAGCCCTGGTTACCTGAGCTTTGGGGAGCCCTGAGTGGCTGGGAAGCCACCATCTGAGGCTTGCCTGCTCCTCAGGTTGGTTTGCCCTGGGCAGCTGGAGGCTGAGGGGACTGGGGGACTCCAGAGACCAGTGCCTTGTGCCTGCCGCCCTGGTGAGGCTAAGGGGTCTGGGTGTTACCATCTTTGATGGCATGGAAGTCAATTAGCATATTACCTCCTTATTGGCTATGAGTGCTGCCATCTTTGCAATAGCATGAGGGTCAATTGGCATATTTCCTATTTATTAGATAGGAGATATATATATATATATATATATATATATATATATAATTTTTTCTTACTGTTCTTTTTGTCTTGTGTTATAAGAAAATGTTTGACTTGATCTTTGGTTCATTAATTTGATTTTTAATAGGAATTGTTCTGCTATATGGCCTTCAGTGAAGTTTTCTATAGCCTGATCCATCTCTCATCCATCTATGACTTATCAATTGCTTTGCAACAAATGCTGCAAAATTTAGGGGCTTAAACAAGCAATTACTTATTATGTCATAATTTCTGTGCATCTGGAATTCAGACTTGGCTTGACTGTGTCCCCCTGCTTCAAGGTCTCTTACAACACTGCAGACAGTTGTTGGCCATTGCTAAAGTCTCATCTGAAGTCTCAGTTGGGGATTATCTACTCTCAACATGTTGCTGGCAAGCTTCAAAGCTGCTGGACAAAGGTCCTCAGTTGCTTGTTAACTGTCCCCCAGAGGACTTCCACAGTTTCTTGCTATTGGGCTTCTCCGCAGGGCAGGCCACAACATGGCAGCTAACTTCCATCTGAGTGGACAAGCAAGAGAATCAAAAAAGAAGAGCAAGATGGGAGTAGCAGTCACTTTGTAATTCAATCTTTGAAGTACTATTCATCAATTTTGTCATATTTTATTTGTGAGAAGAGAATCGCTAGGTTCAGCCCATACCAAAAAGGAAGGTATTAAACAAAGGCATGGATACGAGGAGGTAGGTTCACTGGGAACCATCTTAGAGGCTGCCTCACACATACCCCCGACCCATTACATGGATTTTACTAACTATAACCGGTACAAATTCATATTGCTTTTAAAATAGTGACAGTTAATTTTTAATAAATGTATAATCCTTTTGAACTTCTCAGAGGGTGATAATTATAATTATTTGAGCGTCTCCTCAGATTCCTGCCACATCAGTTTAATTCTGCGTTGCATTCTTTCAGTTGTTTAGTCTATTTAGTGACTGGTGCATAGCTTTTCACATTTATAATTAAAGGATTAGTTTTATCAGTACCGCAAGTCGTTGACATGAGAAGAAAAATCTGTATTCTACTGGTAGTGCATACAAACTATGATTTGAAGGCTCTGGCTTGTGTGGTCAGGCAGAGAGGGGCTGACTGGAAACAGTGTGGCAGGTCCATACAGCATTTGTCTGTTGGCACAGCTGAAAAGTTATTTGATAAACTCCTCTTTTTCTCTCTGGACCAAAGCCCATGCTGGGTCTTTCTACTTTTAAACAGAGAAGACTACTTGAGATTTAACCTGAGGGCAGTTACTTTGAGAGGAGCCTCATGCAGCTGCTCTTTCTGTGGTCTTTAATTAATTACACCAGAACCTGCCTCATGGCTCACTGCAGTTATCAACCCTCTGGCTTTGCTGTGAAGTTAGGACAGGGCTTTTCCAGGAAAAACTTTATGAGGTTCTCTCTCTCTTTCTTATAGAGATTCTCTATCAGTGGAGTTTTCTGGTAACTCTTCTTTGATTTTCCAGAATATCTTTAAGTCGTGCTCTAACCAATAAAAATCCAATTATATTCCTTTTAATCTAGCTCAGGTTGTTAAATACTTGAATGCTTTAAAAGAGAAATCCCGTCATTTGTCATTTAGTTTTATCATTTAGGATTCATCTTATCTTGGTACTTCATTATGCTTGGGCAATGTACTAAGGCTGGCATGTCATTACATTTTAAGTCAGATTCAATTTATATGGTCATATTTATTAAGCCAAATGAAATTTAAGTCTTATACTCTAGCATGCATAATATTATGAAAATATTTTAGTTCACATGAAACTTTCTAATAAAGGGCAGTTGGGGCTTTAATTCTTGACTTCACCAAGTTGAGGACACTGCTGATTATATCCTTGTGCTAGATATGTTAATAATTTCAATGCATAAGAGTTCTAAGTAAACTCTGAATTGGCCTCAAGCAAAATTGTAAAGTATAGAATTTGTCCTCATCACATTGCTCATTTGAGTTTCACATTTGTACTCAGACATTAAATGTAACTTACCAACTGTCCTATATATTCTTCCAAATTCTGTCCTCCCAACAAAATAACATTTTTAGCTCAGTGTAACAATAATAGTTAACAGTTATTGAATACTTTAATATATACCAAAGGCTTCACCAGGCATGCACATGGCCCACATTGCCTCATATAACTATAAAAATATTTCCCTGCTGAGATAATGTAAATTGGTGTAGGCATTTTGGCAGTATATATTAAAAATAATAAAAAACCTTTAACTAATGTTACATCAACCTATTATTTTTTTAGAAAACACTTTTATATCTGCATATTGAGACATTCAAGCTAGTTCTTTCAAGAATATTTACAACAGATAAAAATGAAAAGACTTAATCCACAATAGAGCCTTAGTAGACATGGAAATATTAAGAAACAATTAAAAGTTATCCTACTCTGTAGGTACTAATGTGGATATAACTCCAGGAACTATGCTGAAAAAGAGGCAAGTTAAATAACTTTAGTCCTTATACTGTAGAGTATAATATGATCAATTAATAAATTATCTATAAAGTCTATAAGACCAAACAATCTACAACATTGGTTATAATTGCATGGTAAAAGTTTTTAAAAAATTCAAAAAAATCAATAAAAAATATTTGCCAGGATCAAAACTGCATCTGCAGGTGGTAGTCAAAAGGAATTTCTATTTGTGATGTTTACAATTTCAAGAAATAAACATATTTACATATTTTAATTTTTAAAAAAGGTATTTGAAAGTCGCTTTCACTTAATTATAGAAAATTATTTTTTTAAATATATTTTTATTGTTGATAGTATAACTTAAAGAATTTTTAAGAAAAGACAAAAAAAAAGAATCTATCAAACTGTTGTTGAAACATAATGTCCCCCTTTTGTCTTGGCTTGAGACCTTCAGGGAACTTGTAGGTTTCATTTGCAGGAGGAGGTTACAT
The DNA here is from genome assembly GCA_027563665.1 of Antrozous pallidus. Taxonomy (NCBI): domain Eukaryota; kingdom Metazoa; phylum Chordata; class Mammalia; order Chiroptera; family Vespertilionidae; genus Antrozous; species Antrozous pallidus. The sequence goes on along the minus strand of CM050526.1, from coordinate 25,911,943 downwards.
TCTACAAAGAGCAAGGAGCAACTCGACACACCAATCTTTAAGGTTATTTAATCTGGATCCAAACTTGTCAGTAAATTGTGATTATTCCTAATTTTACATATCAACAAACTAATAACTTAAAAGTTTTGTATAAAATTTGCCCCAAACCCTATTGTTTGTTAGTGTGAGTACATAGCAGTAAAACATGGTGTGCAATAAAGCTTCTAGCTCACTGTGCAGGCTTATGCTGTCCATGGAAATCTCTAGATTCAGAGAAATCAGGCAGACTTGTTGCTAACCTCTCTCCCTCAAATATCCTTGCAGTTCCTTGTTCATTGCCCTGAATGATCCTTCTTTTACTTTAACTTTTTGATTCTTATTTAAAAGCATGTATGCTTAGAAAAACTGTCTCTTAAAGTCATCATTTTTATATGGTGACGGACTCTAAGGTGGTCCCTGGTGACCCTAGCCTCCTAGAGGTCATGCTTTTGTGTAATTCCCTTTCCTTAAGTGTGGGCAGGACCTATCACTTTCTTCTGACCAATAGAATGTGACAAGGTTGAAGGATGTCACTGTCATGATTATATTACCTCATATAAGAGTCCATCTTGCTGGCTGACTTGCTCTAGCCATCTCCTTCCTGGCCTTTTGAAATAAGCAATGTGGGAGAAGTCTACAGGACAAGGTATCCTCTAAAAGCCCTAGAGAACCTCTGACCCACAGCTAGCCCCAAACTGAAGCTCTTCATCCTATAGCTATAAGGAAAGAAATTCTACCAACCACTTGAGTGAAATTAGAAACATATTCTTCCCCAAACAAGAATGCAGCCTTGTGTGTCCCTACACAAAGGATCCAGTGAAGCATGGTGACCAGAAACTGTGAGATAATAAGTGTATATTGTTATGAACCACTACATTTGTGGTAATTTGTTACACAGCAATAGATAACTAATACAATTAGCCAGGCCTAAGTTACTGTGAATGAGTTTCAAATCTCCTTACAAATTAGACTTAGTAATTTTAAAGGAGAATAGAAAGGGAGAACTGGATCCACTTGGTATCCGAGAGGGTGAACAGAGCTGCTACTAACAGAGGGTAATGTGTGTGGGAAGAAGATAGTGAAGGAAGGTTTCTGGTGATGATCTTCGTTAGCTTTTCAATGTTATCCAAGGCCGAATAGAGAATGAATATTGATTGGATTTCCCTATTCTATTTTTGAACATGAATAAAAACCCTCCAGGAAATGACTTCTCTGTCGGCAACTATTAAACCTCTTGACTAGTTCAAGTCATATGAGTAAAGATGGATGGCTAAAGGCTATAGAAGCATTTGTTTTTTTAAGATATTACAAATCTGATGCGGGTTATAATCACCAACAGAGACCATGTCCTATTGGTAAAACTTTAATGATATTCTGGTATCACGCTGATCTTGATCATTGTATTCCATCTCTTTTAAGTGGATATCTCTGCTCTGGGGTAATTACCTGCTGCTGTAGGTTTTCAGAGCTGTTTCATTGAATCTATTTCTTGGTGATGACAGGAGAATTATATTTATCTTGAACATTGCCTGCCCGCTTTCATTCCACAGTGTATTGCTACTGGCAATTCCCCCCCGCCCCCCATATTCTATTAAATATCAGATAATCAACTGTCTACATTCTAAGGAGCATCTCAGGGTTTAGACTCTTAAGGTTTCATGGTTCTTGTCTTCTGCACTATTTTTTTAGTTATGAAGAAACACAGAAATACTTGGATCTGGTGCAAGAAATGTTTGTATATCATTTGCATTTATTAAATACATAAATTGCATAATGAATAATTCCTCCCTGCATAAGTCTGCTTTTATTAACCTAAGGCAGTGGTCGGCAAATTCATTAGTCAACAGAGCCAAATATCAACAGTACAACAATTGAAATTTGTTTTCAGAGCCAATTTTTTTAAACTTAAGCTTCTTCTAACGCCACTTCTTCAAAATAGACTCATCCAGGCCATGGTTTATGTGGAAGAACCACATTCAAGGGGCCAAAGAGCCACATGTGGCTTGCGAGCCCAAGTTTGCTGACCATGGACCTAAGGTAATGTGAGGAGTAAAGGAGGGAATTTGAAGTACAATCAACCAGGAATTGAATATTGGTTCTGCCATTTGCTTTCTGGTTATGATCTTAGACTTCAATTTTCTTATATTAAATATTTGATACTATCTATGTCAAATATTGTGAGTGAGGGCATCGGTTAATATAAATATTAAAGTGTAGATGACTACTTGTAATTCAAAGGAGGTCTAAAGTCAAATAGAATTTGATTGAGCAGTACTTAATGGCAGGATATTCTATGATCTCTATCCTCTTTCTCTCTAATCCTAAATTTTAATTTATATAAAGAGTTAGTTGTACACAATACTTAACCATTATCCCCTTGTGACATCTATTTAAGATCCTTTATGATACAAAATGACTTCCTCTACATATTACATTTTTCTTTATCTCAGGAGGGGATCTGATAGAAAACAGGTGGATAGAAAATGACTATTTTTTGCAACTTCACATTTTTGACATATTTGTACTAAATGATGGAAGAACTAAAGAACTTAAAACATTATGATGATGGAGAGTGAGAAGTGTGTAATAGTTTGATGGTATAACTTAGTTGAAGTTGTTTTAAATCATGGAATGAAATATAAAAAGAGAGAGAGATTAGGAAAGGGGGAGGAAGGGAGAGGATGAAAGGAAGGAAGGAATGAGGAAAGGAAAGAAGGAAGTAAAAAAGGAAGGATGGAGAGAAGGAAGGAAGGAAGAAAAGAAAGAAGGAAGGAAGAAAATCAGACAATGGGAAGGAAACCAGCAGTTATATTCTACCTTACTTCTCTTTATGATGGAGTCTCCAAGACTTAGGGCATACTAGTACACTGCACTTCCTATCCCCTTGCTGCTATTCCCACTCAACTCATCTGATTCTTGGAGGATTATTCCTCTGGCCCTGCTGACATGCACCCCAGGCCATATGCTGCCCTCCTGTGAGAAAGCTCCATCTGCCCTGACTTCCTCTGCATGCCTGTCTAGAAGCCTAAGTTGTATTTACCATGGACAAGTGTTTCCTGTTCATACACTAAGGACCAAGTCTGGCTTATGGAAGCCAGAGAACTTCTATACCATGCAATGGATAAGAACCACATCTTCCTGACAAAGTCTGAATCCTAGGCTTGTCCTTTTTTTGGGGGGGGTTTACTCTCCCTAAGTCATACGGTATTCTTAAAGATTATCTTTATATCTTTATGGCCATTCCCTTGTTTTAGTTACTAATGCTTTATATTAAACTTCTATTCAAATTATTGGGTAAGTTCTATCTAGTATTTGGATTTTGACTGATTTACCAGGTACATGGTGACCCCACACCATGATCCAACATCTCCATGGGACAACATGGGAATATAAAACTATTTGAACTCACCTCTTTGAGGGTAAGTCTTAAATTTCTCATCTGCAAATGTAAATAATAATAATTCAGAGCTGAATAATGAAAACTTTATACATTTCAAAGTACTCTCATATTCTGGGGAAAGCTTGATCTTTTAATTGGAATGGGATTCTTAGCTCTTTACCCAGTTAATTCCTTATTTTTCTTAGGTCTGTTTGGATATCCCACTATTCAGGAAGCCTTTCCTGAATCAATAGGGTTGGCTTAGGTGCTCCCAGGTGTGAGAGCACTCAGTCTTCTGCATTAAACTGCTGGTTTAACAATGTTGTAATCTAGTTGAGGTCAAGCGATATTTTTGTTGTTCTTATTAAGTCTCCAACTTTTAATGCCCAACAAATAAGAGGCATCTTATAAATATTCTTTGGATGAATTAAATAATCCTGACTGGGCAAGTCAGTGGATCAGAAAGGAAAAAAAGCAAAAAGCTATTTTAAAAGAACTAATATAATATTCCCAAGAGAAAAAACACACCTCAGAATGTTATTCTAAGCACAGAGAGTATTTTAAACAGTGGCACAAAGAGCATGACCTTTCTGAGAAAAGTGGAATCATCCATGGTGTCCAGAGCTTGTGGTATCTTGGAGGTAGTGAGTTCGTTGATGGGAAGTGATATTGGAAAAAATAAACTGAGCTCCTTAGCTTGGACTTAATCATAAGGCTTTGGAGAACCATCAAAGACTTAAAGCTAGCCATGGCATGAGAAAAAAAGGAGGGGGGATATATTCCAGTTGGTAACTCATGCAGTGTGTGGCAAGTTTCTTTGAAATAGAGAAAGAAAAAGGCTTTAAATGGAAAGTGATTGATCTACTTTTGGGGGGCATATAATCCAAGGGTTGCCATTTTCTTCTACATGCTAAATCAAAAAACCATAAGAAATAGTGACATTCTTCAAGACCTCAGGGACAGCCAAAGAATAATGATGTCATGAAATGAATGAAATGGTCATATCATATCAGAATTGCCCTGGAGATTCCTAAGCAGTTGGGTCTCGAACATCATTCAAATAGAACATATTATGAGTGGTGTCTTACGGAGTTGCACAAGTTGGTATCCCTGGGCCTCACAGAGACAGGATTTTAGAATTTAATTAGCTTTCTTTAGAATGTATCACTATAATATAAATATTAACCAGCCAGATGCCATGAACATTTATGGTATTTGGCAACCATAAAACTCTGAGATAAATCCTGCTGATAAACTTGCATGCAAAAGAGAGCTATTTGGAAATTTTAGTAGAGTCTAATTATTCTTATTTAATGCACTAATTCCTTTTTTAAAGGAACTATTTTGAGGTGTCCTATTTATGAGACAGGAGGAGTAAACGTGAAAATTACTATATATTTTAATCTGTTGAAATTTAGTTTTGAAAGAGTCCCTTTCATGGTCTGTGGAACTGCATCACAGGAACAATCTAACAAAACAGAAAGTGAAAAGAACTGCTATGTTCACATCTTTCTTTGTACCCTAAAATCTGACATTTAAAGCTAAAGGCCCTTTCAGATTTTGCAATTAATATTAAGTAATGGCCTTGGCGAAAGAACATCTGTTCTCAATCAGCATTTTGGATTATTTTTTCGTGTGATGCACAAGGAAAAAACAGATTTGTGAACTTGTAAAAATGTTGATGTTATTGTGTCAATAAATAGACAACAGTATGAGTTATTATGTCATTAGTGCAGGCTTCTTGATTAAAGTCAATATGATTGTATCATGATGACTTATCACATGCCTGATGTATGCATTAAAGACTTCAGATCACACATGCCTTGCCTAGTTTTATTGTTTAATTATTTATATTTATTATTTCTTGTTGAAAAAGTAATCTTCATAAAATTTAATATAAATTTGTTATTTTTTTGATATAAAATACTTTTTCTTATACTTCATCTGGGCAGGTTTCTGCTTCCTGCCACTCAGCAATGTATCACCTCAGAAACAAAAAGCTTTAGATAAGAAAAATGATGAAACAACTTTTCACATATATATTCTCACTCAGAGTCTCAAAGCAATTTACAAACATTGATTAATTAGGTTCCAAGACATTCTCCTGAATTACATAGCTGCTAATTTCTTTCATCTGTCAAACGGGATGTATGAAACTTGTTTGTAGATCCTTTTTAATCCCCTTTGAACTCCACTGGATTGCAGACTCTAAGTAACTAAAGAGAAGAGATAAGCTATGTCAAATGCTACCAATAGGTTAGGTAAGATGACAAGTAAGAATTCATTATTGATTACAGAGATGACAGGGGCACACCAGGATCTGATTCTAGTGTTATGTGCCGAATTAACCATGACACTAACTTTAACATCATCACCAGCTTCCAAAAACACTCGGGGGATAAAGATAGCTATAAGAGCTTCTCTTTGGCATGTGCATCACAAAAAGGATATGCAACTGAGAAAAATTAAGGAGTGTATACATTTTTTCTAATAGTTATTATCTATCATACCCAGGGCCCAAGACAGAGAACAATGATGACTAGGAATGGAAAGTCCAGAACCAGGACACATATTGATTTTAAAACATAAAAGGAGATAAACATCCCCCTTAATTAAATCTCAGGGAGCTTACCTATTTTATGAGCATCTTGACTGATGACATGCATTCTACTAGCTCTTCTCTTTAAACATAACTGATTCAACCTGCAAGTGGTATTGCAGAAATTTAGGATCATATCTTAATTCTCACCCAAGTACATTTTCCCATTATTTTAGAGTGGAAGGGAAGGGGAGAGACACACAGAGACACATCGATTGGTTGCCTCTACACATGCCCTGACCAGGGCTGGGACTCAAGCCTGCCATTGAGGTATGTGCCCTTGACCGGAATCTAACCCAGGGCCCATCCATCCATGGGCAGATGGGCCAACACTTTTTCCACTGAACCAAACTGGCAGGGCCAGGATTTCTATCTTACACGGACAGAATGTCAAGCTATTTTGGCAGCCAATTGTGATTTTCAAGGGAAATTCATTGCTTACACCGTAGGAAAGAATTATGGAAAGTGTAGTTTAAAACCCGAATTGAGTGTAGTCACTTCTGTTCTTTAACATCGACTCTAGTGTGAAAGTTGTACCTCATCATTGCAACCTCCCACTTAGAGTGACTTAGGTGGGAGAAAGGAAGAACAAATGAATTTCAAAATTTTATAGGTTCACTGTGCCACCAAAGGGGAAGTAATAGACCATGGATCATGGCATTTGTTTTGGCAGAGTGCAATAACAAAATCTTTGGATGTGCAAAGGTAGATAGAATAATGGATGGCAAGCAAAATTTATTTAGCAGATTTGTTATGAGAATTGAGTTATGATGAGGGAGAGTGGGGACCCAAGAAAAATATGACAAACGAAGTGGCCAATGAGAAACTCCCTAGTGTGGGGTAAGGCATTCCTGTTAATAGCTACTGCTAAGGTTTTAAGTAATACACTTTACTGTAAAGCCTTTCCAACCATGCAAAGCCTTCAGTAAAATATGCTTCTTATAAGTGCTACATATAATACTTGACTGCACTTTTTTTGAAAATGAAAGAAAAATGGTCTAAGTGTTTTAACTGGGTTGGTACAGAACAGATGAAATGGAATGGCTGCTGGAGTGAAGTCAATATTTAGAGCAGAAAAACAAGCCATGAAAACTGAGCCCTTGGTGATTTACAGAAATGTTGGTGGCCAGAAAAATTCTGTTTATTACAAAGAACAGAAGAATAAGGGTTGACATTTAGATATAGAGCAAATCCTAAACGTGTGTGTGTGTGTGTGTGTGTGTGTGTGTGTGTGTGTGTGTGTGGTTTGCTTGTGTTGACTGTATGTAGCAATTTGGAGTTGGGAATAAGATGAAGTGATCCTTCCCCAGCCTTCAGGAATCACAATGTTGTAATTGTGCCATAACTGATCCACAAGTTAAGATAACAGGTTTTGAGTTTTAATTAATTAACTGAATGGATTATGATTGGCAAGCCTTTCACTGCTAGGGGCATATACTTCCTCAATTAAGTAATTATAAAATTAGAACTTGCTAAGTGATACATAGTTATGTAAGTCAAATCCTATGACTTATGACTTAAGCTCTTTTGACACAAATGCATCCCCTGAGACAAGATGTAACAGAGTTAAAATCAATAACTTTAATTTTAGCTATGAAAGTATTTTTTATACTCCATGGTATTACATAGATGTAATGGTTACTGTGGTCTCACTGATTAATCACTTGCTCCCATCTCATTCTGAACCTTCCCCTTACTTTATTGGATTGGTCATATACCAGTGTTGGCTAGGTAAAGGCCCCAGAACAAAATGAATAGTTATATTAGTTGTTTTAGGCTGTGATAGAAAAAATACCATGGACTGGGTGACTAAAACAACATTTATTTCTCACGTTCTCTAGGCTGAAAAGTGCTGGCAGACCTAGTGTCTGAAGAGGAATCACTTCCTGGTTCATAGACAGCCACCTTCTCACTGGGAGGAAGGAACAGGGCTCTCCAGGCCCCCATTTATAAGGGAACTAATCCCATTCATGAGAGCTCCACCCTGATGTCCTAATCACCCCCCAAAGACCCCTCCACCTAATATCATCACATTGGCAGTTAGGGTTCAACATATAAATTTTGGGGAGATACCAATCTTTAATCTATAGCAATGACTCTACCTCCTAGCTAGATAGGAGTTTAACTGTGAGAACTCATACAGCAGAAGTGTGATTGTTCTGAGATTCTTTCAGTTATTACCAAATGGCTTAGCCCAGTAGTTAAAAGACTCATTTTGAATCCTGACTTAGTCATGAACAAACTGAGACAGTAGGGAAGTTTTTCTTACACTTTTGAAGGCTTGCTTTTATGACACATAGAAGTTAGGAAGTATCTACATTTCCTGACGTACAAGTCTGAAATGATGTTAAAATTAAGATACCAAGCCTGGCCAGTGTTGCTCAGTGGTTGAGCATCAAAATATGCACCAGGAAGTCACAGTTCCATTCCTGGTCAGGTTACATGCCCGGGTTGCAGGCTCAATCCCCAGTAGGAAGCATGCAGGAGGCAGCCAATAGATGATGTTTTTCTCTCATGATGTTTCTATCTCTCTCTCTCTCTAAAAATCAATAAAAACATATTTTGAAAAAAAGTAAGATACTGAACATGAAAGTTCTTTGTAAACTAGAGGGCACTGCATACATGTGAGGAATTATTATAGTATTTTTGTTTAAAACATTGCCTTATTTCCCTCTAGGAACTGTTGCCTACTCACCCTCTTGGTTGGTGCTATATAAATATTGTTAAATATAAAGATGACTTAAAGCAAGATGGGTATGTCTATATGTAAATGAGATTTATAGCACACCTTGCTTTTGTAATGCTAATAAGTACAGCCCATGACTATTGTGTTTTCCTCATGGCATCTTTATATGACTTGACTGACTCTTTTGCCAAGATTTATGTCTGCTTGAGCAGGCTCCCTGAACCACAATCATAGTCCCCATAAATCTCTAGTATAGTCACCGTGACAGTAGCAACGTCTCCTGCCTACTTAAGAGACTACAGAGGGCTGTCTCTGATGCCCAGGCACCTGTCATTGGCAAAGATTTGTTCAAGTTTTGCTGTGTTTGCAGGGAGGGCAGAGGTTTTGGGGAAAACTGAACACACTAAAGTCAGTCCTAGTGCAAATGCCGAGTAAAGCCGAGTGATCCGTCACAATGACTCCTTGTGCAGGTGACACGCGAGAAGCAAGAGGGATGTCATGCTGCTGCTTCCTCTCCTTCACTATGACTTAGGGCCCCTGACACTGAATTAAAGGATAAAAGTCATTTATCTCGTGATGTTTGAACAAGGTTTGGGCCCTGACAGAAAGCACTGCCCCAAGAAAATCATTTCACCAGTGGGGTAAATCAGTTCAATAGTCAACTTTAGCCCTATGCTTTGAAACAAACCACAAGTGGATACTTTGACCATTTGTCCCTCCAGTGTTGATGGACTAATTATAACACTATATTCCTCAACTACTCAAGTATATCGGGAATGCATTCCAAATGCTTTAACAGTGTGGTCTCAACCAATCTTTCCAGTTTAAGTTTGAGGCAGCCAGTCCCTTTACATAACCTGCATATTGGCAATATCTAACGACTTGATGCTTTAGAAACATCATGCAGTTTCTTGCCCCATTCCTTTTTTGGCATGCTGTTTCGTCACCCTGGAATTTCTTTCCTTCTTGTCCTCCTTGAAAATTCAGCTTTTTACATCCAGCTTAAACACTGCATTAGTCAGTTTTTCTACATAAACACACACATACAACCACCACAATAACCCCGGAACTTGGTGGTTTGCAAAGACACATGTTTATTGTCAGGGCCATAGGTCTGTAGTTTGGGTGATTCAGACTAAGCCTAGCCCAGTGGTTTGCTTCAGGCTGGTGTGGTCTAGATTTCCCGTTTGTTCCAGCCCCCCTGTGAAGTGATAGCAGATCTCTAGGGCGTATTCTTCTGGAGTATAAGGACAAGCCTAAATCGGTAATCAAGGTGTAAGCTTTTGCTAGTCTTATGTCCACTAACATTCCCTTGCCCAAAGCAAATAACATGGCCATGGTCAATGTTAAGAGGTAGTTAGTCTGCACCCATCAGGAGGGATATTAAGGTATAGATAATGTACTTCTATCATAGTGAACTCTGACTGGGAACAATTGTTCAATTTAGCACAAATATATAGGTGTTTTCTTTTAGCCTTCATAGGTAGGTCAGCCATCTCCTCTTTAGTGTTTTCTAAATATATTTTGTAATGCTTACCAGATTGAAATGTCCTTGCTTAATAACAGTTGCTTCTTCCAACTATGTGGCAAAATGCAAAGAGACTTCTAATGATTATTTTGTCAGTATAGAACATTGTGTTCTGTTATAAAAGACGACCAATTAATGCTTGTTTGAATCGATGAATGAGTGACCCATATCCCAAACTCTTATATGAATCTTCCCTATGGTGTCATTCTATTGGTTTCAAACAGATGTCACATTTGCTAGGAAACACAGAGAAATCAAATATGAAAACTTCATTTTATACTATTTTTCTCTTTATTAAGTAAGTACCTGTACTTACAATCAATAGTTAGGTCCCATCACAGTGTCTGGGGTTATTTCAAATGGGACATCATTTTTTAGACTCACCCGATCACCCCCCTCCCCCCCATTTTTTTAAATCGAACCATAAGGTATGTGTTAGTCCACTAGGGGTGTGGTTCTGGCTGTAAGTGTGGTAGTTCGCAAGATTAATATTTAGCCATACCTTTCATGTCTGAGCCCATAAAATCTAATATCCATGGGTTGGTTTTAAACCAATAAGAAATTCTAGCAGGGAATGAAAATCTCCTTTCTATGGCAATTTAAAGCAAATTAACAGTGACAGTGATGCCATTTTGGTTTGCAAAACACTTATTTATCCTTTTTTTTTGCCAATAGCTTTCTAAAATTCCCAAGTTGAAACTGATTTTGAGTCTTTTATAGGAGAGGAAAGTAGGTAAGTATTCATCCTTATGTGGAAGCATAAAATAAATATTTGCATTGTCTTTAAAAGCCCAACTTTTATCAAACTACCAATGAAAAATGACAGGATATGTATTATATTTCTATTAAAGCTAGAACTATTTACCTTCAAGGAAGCGAGGAAACCAATTTACAGGGAAAACCTGCTCCTGATCCCTTTGGAGGAAGAAGCTTGGAATAAATGATTTCAGTTTATGGTTTTCTAAGAAGATTAGGAAAAGTTGAAAAGCAATGTGGCTGCTATATTAATGGACCGGATCTAGGAAATTACTGTAACCATATGGGTATTGTGAAAGCATGTGTTGGCTATAATTTTTAAGTACCAGATGACCTTATATTGGGTTTTGCTTAAACGATAAGTAAAGGGTTTATTTTCTGAAAAGGTATTAATCTCTTCTTCCTATACTCTCCTCTTTAACTTCACTCATTCTGCCCATGTATGCTGCCCCTCATCTGCACTGAACTCTTCCCCCTCTAAACTGAAACTGCACCACGTTATTTGCTGGTTCAGAAATATGTCTCCATGCCTTTGCAAAGGAAGTGGGTGGTTTGCAACCCCCCCCCCCCCCCCATGAAAACCCATTCTCCATTCCTGCACCAAGTGAAATTCTAACTTCCCTGAGTAGATGAAAGCACCCTGCTCATCACAGATCTTATGGCATGGCATTATAGTACCCTGTCTGCATGCCTGTCACCCCAAATGGACTCTATTTCTTGTGCCTCACTCATTCTCTATCCCACAACAGCACTCAATAACGGATTTTTTTTTAAAAAGAGTAGAAAGGAGAGGGAAAGACAGAGAGAGGGAAACATTGATGTGAGAGAGACATATCGATTAGTTGCCTCTTGCATGCACCCAGACCAGGGTTGGGGATCGAGCATGCAACCAAGGTATGTGCCCTTGACCGGAATCAAACCTGGGACCCTTCAGTCTGAGGGCTCTGTCACCTGACCCAAACCAGCTAGAGCTTAGGAACAGTTTTAAATACATAAAATATTCATTAAAAATACATTATTTCTAGGATGAATTTCATACTGTTTTGTGATTGCGGTGGCCTTTGTTGTAAAGCTTGTGATGCCAGCAAGCAGTTTTTTCTCCTGATCCTCTCTCAGCGCTGTGCAGCATGGTGAATTTTTCTCTTCCCATTTACCAACTTTAAAAATAGAATCTGTGGGGAAGCCTTCGCTTGTCTTCGTTAAGCATGGCGAGATGCTCAGTAATTAGTGCTTGTAAAACACTGTGAGGTTCTCAGACGAATTAAAGTGTGAAATCTTATTACAAGCAGTCTATTGCTGGAGTAACCAACAGGCATGGCAAATTACACCGTTTCCGAATCTCTATCGCTTTTAGGGAACAGCGCAGTTCATAATTCTCCACACGTATCCACTGCATTGCCTCCTGCTATCTTAGCTGCCAAGGTAGCTCCTCCCCTCACCCCACCTACACTCCTACACTTGGTTGGTTTGAGGGTAGGTAGGGATGTTGCTTTTTACAAATATTTTTTTTTGGCAGCTTCAGATGTTCACATCTGTGGAGAAAGCTTTCTGTACAAACACAAATGAATTACTGTGCCTGTGGGAGACAAAATATTTTAAAGATGATGCAGAATCTCTCTCTAATTACAATGAGTATCTGCAGGTTCAAACCAGCATAGATTTGTTGAGGCTGCCTCTTCACCTCCAGAGGAGGGGATCTAGTAATTTTTGCTTCCAATAGACCATTTGCCATATTAAAACTATACACCATCTAACCTCAGAGGGAAGGGGGTGGGGGTGAGAGATCAATCAGAGGATTGTATGCATGCATATAAGCATAACCCATGGACACAGACAGTAGAGGGGTGAGGGCATGTGCCCGGGGAGAGGTCAATTGAAGGAAAAGGAGGCATTTGTAATACTTTAAACAATAAAGACTTAAAAAATCCATAACTATACATCATCCAAACACTCTCTATGACAGCAAAAGAGAAACTAGTTATAAATTGAGATTTGCTATTAGACTGGGTTGAGGAGTGGCCAGATTTAGGAATGTAGAGCTAACCAACTTAACGTTGCATGCCAACAAACTCAGATGCTCAAGCGGTGGTCCTGGAAAGATTAAATTTGCATTTCATACTGTGAAGGAAAAAAAAGATACACCTAAAACCAGCGATAATGGATAAATTAATTTAGTAATGACTCTAAAGCATATCAAGCTTAGAATGATTAATCATCATAAAATCTTTTGTTTTCCTTTGTGCAAATAACCATCTATGTCAACAAATTTTGTAACAGCTATTTTTATCAAAAAGTGAAGTTTCTTAGATTTCTTCTGCTTCTTTTTTTACTCCCAGTAGTCATAATTAATATAATAAAACCCCATTAGAAAATCATTAGTATAAATGCAAATAAGGTCTTGCATTGTTAATGCCCCCACCAGGCCCTTAATCATTTAAAATGTCAGGCTGCATTAAGCATAACATCAATTACATATGATAAAAACATGCAATGCACACAATACTAAAGTGGCATTTTCAAGCTGTTTTCTACAGCAGAAGGACTTTTAAAAATTAATTTATTTTTTGGAGCTTTGACTATTTTAGAGGCTAAGACCTCATTAATTTTTCTGTAAAAGTTTTGGGCCCCCAAAAAACCTTTTGGCCTTTTCTCATTTTCCTAGTTGTATCCCCACCCATTGATTCTCCTTTCCTTTTTACAAAATTTTCTCATTGAATGATAAGTATTTGAAGGGACCTTTCTATAGCATTTTAATCATAGTGAAGTAACTTAATCTTAAAGTTGTATCCCAAATACCTTACTTTTAATAGATTCTTTACAGAGGGGATAGGTAAAGGTGTTTTTTCAGATATGGTAGCAATTGGAGAAGATGGAGAAATTTGATGACAATAGTTCTGACGTGAGGACTTTTCTGTGTATAAAGAAGAAACAATAGCTAGGCTGAATGAAAAATAATGACTTTCAATTATGAAACATATTAAAGTTTTCCCAGAACTGCCTTCTACATTATTTTATTTGACCATAGTGAGGTGAATCAAAATACTGATCATTTAAGGATTAAAAACTTCTGCTGAAGGTCAGTGAAAAGTTATCTCTTTGTTAGGGGAAAATTGTGGGGAAAAAAAGACAATCACCACGTATTCTGTATTGTGCATAATCCTAGTTTATAGTCACCTTTCCTTGGATTTGAACAAATTTATAACTCTGCCAAGTGATAAACACAAAACCAAACAAATTGAAAACAATTACAGTAATTTTGGTCTATAGAAATGCTATATGGTAGAATGCAGTTTCATTTTACTTCTTTTTGTTAATTACCATTTTGCATTAATTGGTAAATTCATTTTGGCCTTTCTTATAGGTCTGTGTATGTGGTACTTGGAATTCTCCTTTGAACCTATTCTAACACCTGACTGGTTACCTCATTAATTAATGAGTTAAACAAAATGCTCAATGCTAATTGATTTTGTGTCTAATCAAGAGTCATGGATTATATCTTTTAAAAGTACCCTAATTCTCTAGCATCATATTTACCATATAGTGTAGAGCATACCTAGGAAGCATCCTAACAAAATTCAAGGAAGGATTTAAATACTTATCCTGGACTGGATCCTGGCCCTATATTCCATAGCTTTTCACCAGCCCCTAGCTTTGCCTGACATTGACTTTCATCTCCCATAAGCCTTCTATGTATTTTCTATCTATAAATGTTGTGAGACACCAGATAACCCAAAGACATACTTAGAATATCATGGTAGAGCTGTTGTCAGGAAATTGAGAGATTTGCTGTCAGGGGTTTAAAGATTCTGCCTCACTTGCTGTCTACCTCTTTGAAATCAGAATTGTATCTGCTTTTTCAGGGCTGCATGGCCTGACAGCAGTAATAACAGAATGCCAAAAGGTAGCATCAAATGACATTCTGCTTGGCACTTCTTTATAGTTCCTTGGTTTTATAAAATGTAAGTCTATCATTTGATTTGGTGTGATCTAAAATTCTCGGAGCTCTTCTGTAAAAATAACAAAGGCAGATGCAGAGAATAGATAAAAACTAATTTCTTCACAAATGGGAAGAGCCCAGCCGGTGTGACTCAGTGGCTGAACATCGATCCATGAACCAGGAAGTCACAATTCAATAACAAATCAGGGCAGTTGCTGGGTTGCAGGCTGGATCCCTAGTGTGGTACATGCTGGAGGTAGCCAATCAGTGACTTTCTGTCATCATTTATGTTTCTATCTCTCTCTCCCTCTCCTTTCCTCTCTGAAATCAATAAAAAATATATTTAAAAATATATCATTAGGTTAAGCAGCATTAATCACAGTATTCCTCCCTGCAAAAACCAACCAACCAACCAACCAACCATCAGGAAGACAAGAATTAACCTAGCCACAAATGTCTAATTTTCTTACTAGCTTAAGTAAGTGACATTGACTTCATAGTCTCTCAGCTACCCCAATATCAGGAATGAGAAGGTTTCATGAGGAAAGTACCTGTCTAGAAGTCATACTAAATGGGTTTGTGATAGTAGGTAAATAGCTTCTGATCATTCAGCTTCTATTTTCTTCATATAGAATAAGGGTGGAGAAGGGTGTGGACCACTTACCTTCCTTTCAATTAGAGCAGGTTAACTATTTTTTGTTTTAAGTATTAGTATCTTGTATGAGTCAGTGAAGTGGGTTGAACAGTGTCTCCCAAAAATATATCTTTATGTCTTAGAGACTGTGAATGGGACCTTATTTGGAAAAAATGTCTTTGCAGAGGTAACTAAGTTAAGAATCTTGAGATGAGATCATGCTGGATTATTCCACTGGACTGGAAATTCAATGACCAGTGTCCTTATAGGAAGAGAAGTCTGAGAAGCATGCCACGTGAATATAAGGGTAGAGATGGAAATAATGAAGCTACAAGCCAAGAAACTCATGGAACCACCAGGGGCAAGAAGACACAAAGAAAGGTTGCTCCCTAGGACCTTCAGAGAGAGTGTGGCCTTGCCAATATCTTAATTTCAGACTTCTGGACTCTATAACTATTAAAGGGAATATGTTTCTGTTGCTAAATCACCCAGTTTGTGGTAATGTGTTTCGCTGGTCAAGGAGATGAATATCAATAGGGTTTGATGGAGATTAAACTTTTACTCAAAAGAGTTACAGTGAAGAAACTTCATGAAAGTACTTTTGAAAGAAGTATGAGCAAGTTTTCAGGATCCTAGGAAGCAATCAAGGATAAGCAACAGCAAGGAGGAAGCTCTGCCACCTCTAGACCTAAAGAGATAAAAGCAAGGGATAGCTTCTTTATGGATACTGAGAGGGCTGAGCTAAGGAACCATCCACAGGGAGCTGTGGTGGTGCAGACCAACACTGTAGAAATGCAAGGGTAAGGCAGGACAGGAGCCCGGGCAGAAATGCAGCAAATACACCCACCTCTCCTTCTCTTTCCTGTCCTCCAGACTCTTGGTGGGTTTTCTCATTGTCCAAATAGGAGCAGAAGCAGTAAGCGAGGAAGCCAAGGGTTACACCCTAGGGTTCAGCCCTTTGGGGGACAGAGCAGGACAGGAAAACATGAGAACAGCTGGGAGAAGTCAAATAGAGCATAACCTACAGAGGTGCTAAATAAGATTTAGTTTTCAAAAGGTTGGTTTTTTTTTTGAAGAGCATAAAATCTCTGGAGATTATTTCTAGGAGCTACTTTAATTCTGACAGTCTGTGATTCTCTGAAACATCATATAGAAACATGTTCTTCTCTCCTAAATTTCTGTTTTCTTTGCTTTCAAAGAAATCGCCTCAACCAAGTTTAATAAATCTTTAATAAATCTCAATAAATTTCTTCAACCAGCCCAATAGAAGGAATCTGGCATTTTTACAATAGTTCCAAGAACGATTAGAAGTTATTTATGTAACTTCTCAAGTAAACCTGATAACAGCTATATAATGCAAGTATTGTTGTATCCATATTATACAGAATTAAATTGAGGCTCAGAGAAATTGAGTGAAATTTCATGGCTAATAAACAACCTTGCTGAGGTCTAAATCATTTCTCTCTGACACCAAAAGCTGCTTTCGCCAAGTTTCCCTGATGCTTTAATTGTACCCAACATCCAGAAACTAAGGTATTACTGCTCCATCTTCCTACTAGTCTCACCCTCAAATGAAAAACACTGCAAATTAAAATTCTTCTGGAAACCAATGGACAAAAAGGCTGTTCTCTTTGCTGACTACTTCTCAACACTCCCCAGATGATATGGACTAGAAAAAAAAATCAATGACTACCACCCAATCAAAGTCTTCATTCATATGTTCAAACTAATCACAAAATGGGTCCCATTCATGATGGAATTACAATAAACAAACCTGAAAACAATTAGAAAGCTGGAAAAAAAGAAAAAACATGTTTTTAAAGATTAGACAATAGGTCATAACTGATAATTCATGAAAAGGAAATAAGTGAGGAATTGAGCCTGTTGCTGGAGCTTTCTATCTGCAGACACGTTCTAGACCATCTGAAGACTAGGATTTAAGCAAGCCCCTAGGCTCTCTCATTTTCGGAGAGAGAGATTAGACTAAGACAGTGGGTAATTCCTGGACAGGATTCTAGAGAGGAAGGAGCCATAGAGGTGAGATGGGGAGCTCTAGAAATTTCTATAGGATTTCCATGAATTTTTGTTGAGTAACGACCTGTGTAGGCATAAGGTGAAACTCCTTGAAGCTAGAGAAAGAACAACTAGGGAATTATAATCTGAACATTTTCACAAATTCTCACAGACCAAGGACAATTTACCTTGATCTACCAGATTCTGTTAACAAAATCTCTGTTGATACCTGGAGTATTCAGATGATAACCCAGGCTATTCACTACCTAGTATAGAGCTAAGTTATTTCTAGAATAAAGGCTGTGTAGACTTTCCCTAGTAAAGCTTTAAATTAGAGTGTGGAATACCTTTAGCTGGCATGCAAGTAATTTAATTGTCCAAACAAACACTGGCACCTTTAAGAGGAAGACAGCAAGCAGTGCAATACTTAATGAAATCTAGCATCCAATAACAAATTTCTAGGTATTCCAAGAAACAGAAAAATATTGGATCATCTGGAAAACAAAATCAGCCAACAGAAGCAAAATCTAAAATGACTAAGATGAGAGAATTTGGAGAAAGGGACTTTAAAATCAGCTATTATGAGTATGTTTAGTGTGTTTAAAGCTTTACAGGAGAAATGAACTTATAAGGAGATAATTAAAATATATAAAAAAGAACTAAATATCTGAAAGGAAAATTCCACGGAAAGAAATGAATAGTATACTGCAGAAGAATAGATTAGGTTTAAAGACAAGACTGCAGAAACAAAATATAATACCAGAAAGGGAGAAGAACATTTCATAATGATAGTTGGCCAGTTCATCAAGAAAACATCATAATCCTAGGTGGGCATACCCAATAACAAAGCATCACAATACATAAAGTAAAATGCTGCAACTTCTTTTCAAAATATTTTGGAAGATTAGTAAAAAGTTAAACATACAAGTACTGTGCTGCCATTCCATTCCCAAGACTTTACCACAAAAAGTAAAGCATCATTCTATATAAAAGTCTGCACATGAATGTTCATAGGAGCTGTATTTGCATTAGATAAAAACTGAAATAAGCCAAATACCCATTACAGATGAATGAGTAAACAAATTGTAGTGTATTTACAGAAAGGGATATTTATGATAATTAAAAAGAATCAAACTGATAAAAAGCTAATAACATCATAGCTGATTCTTGAAAACATCAAAAGACCCTAGATATAAACAGGTACACACTGCATATTTCTACTCATATACAACTCTAGAATATCAAATTACTTCTAAAGTGATAGCAATTTAGAAGTTCCCTGGGACTGAGATACCATGGGGTGATTAGGAAGGGGCATAGGAAAACTCTCAGCTATAAAAAATATTCTATATCATAATTGTTATAGTGGTTACAGGGCATATCCATTTGTCAAACTCATCTAATTGTACCCTTAAAACAGGTTGTATGTATGTATTTCACACTGAAGATGATGCATGAAACTATTGGTCTTTGTTGTTTAATAAAAATTTGCTAAAAAGTTTCCATGCATAATATGGTTACAAAATATTGTCAACACTACTGTTAAAGATGCTAGAATAAAATCTGGCCTATGTTCATCCTATAGTAGGACATAGTGATAAGAACATCATCACTTCAAACCAAAGGCAGTGGATGTTGCATCATTTCTAAGTTTGTTCCTGGTAACTCTTAAAATATTGCCTTTATTTGTGATCTCCCCCCCCCAAAAAAATGTTAAAAATATTTAATACACAATAAAGATATGTTTTGTCCCAATCTTTTAGCTTAGAGTAAGGGCAATATTATAAAAAAGTATAGAAAATAAAATAACTAATTTTATAGAAGATATATATAAAGAAAATCTTTGGGCCAGTACATTCCAGACCTGTGAATCTCCTTTACCTTGCTCATAGTGCTGAAAAGTTGGGGTATCTTTCTAATTGCTTTTGGAAAGCTTAGTAAAATGCTGCATTTGTGAAATGTTTTAGCATTGACAGTGAATTATGCCACTTGGACATATTCTCAATTGTGTTCTTTGTTTCCTCTGATTACAGTGCAACCTGCCCCTTATCAAAGAATTTCATAATTGGAGAACTAAAGACATTGAAGTAACTTTCATTTTATTTAGTCTCTTTCTCCCTCAAAGTAATTTCTTTCCTCCCTCCCTCCTCTTTTCTTCTTTCCCTTCCTCCTCCTCTCCCTCCCTCCTCTCTCCTCCTTCTCTCCCTCCTATCCTCCCTCCTTTCTTTACTTTTTTCCTTCCTTCCTTCTTTCCTCTTTCCCTTCATTATTTTCTTCTTTTATTACTCTGATGGAACCTGAGCCAAATCTCTTCTTTTAATTCCTCTTAATAGAGCTAATACAGACTGGAGATTCCTAAAAGACTTCTCTAAACACAAAAGGATAAACAGAAATGAAATAAATACAATAATTTCAGGGCTCTGAACCACTTGGCTTACAAAATATAGGATTCTATTGCATTAGCTAGCTAGTTTGCAGGAAAGAGCCTTACTAAGTTTTCTTTTGTCTACTTCCTGCCCTACTTTATAAATTGCTCATAACATTCTGACTCCTTCTTGTCAAAACCCCAAAACTGGGCAAGATCTCTCCTACTCATCTAACACTTTCAGCACCGATTTCTACTCTGAGAGCTCGGCATCTTTGCAGAATGGGTACCAGAAATGATGTCTCCTTTGACATGGTTCTTATCTACTAGATAAAGAGCTGCAATTTTTTCCCTCAGTGCCTCCAGAAAGCTTTATATTTAGGAAAGAAACATTTTACCTATGCCACGAAATGGTTGCTTATTCCTTCAATGCCTGCAAAGGATGGATGCCTCTGTGTATAGAAGGCTAATTTGGGAACATTTCCTTACAGGGAATGAGGGCAGTAATTCTATCGTTGATTTCCCTTGAAAATGCTCTCTTCCTATTGTTAAAAAAATATTTTTATTGATTTCAGAAAGAAAGAGAGAGAGAGAAATATACCAATGATGAGAGAGAATCATTGACTGTCTTCCTCCTGCACACCCCATACTGGGGATCAAGCCTGTATGTAACCTGGCCATGTGCCGTGATTGGGAATAGAACCCTAACCTTCTGGTTCATAGATTGCTGCCCAACCACTGAGCCATGCTGGCTGGGCAGCCTAATGATATGTTTTAAAGCTGTGACTAGGGTAAAGAAATATGGAAGGTTTTCTTGAGCTGAACTGCTGTCCAATAAAGACAGTTAAGCAGATTACTTTCCCCCTCACAATGCTGTAAATTAAATCACAATAAACATGATCAAAGCGTGTATTTTGTCAACAGACAACAGGGCTTCTAAAGTTACAGGAAAGGAATACCCTCTCCTTGTTTGATGGAGTGATTCTTAACAGGTGGTGTTTGCTCTTTCCAAGGAGATATCCAAAACTTAAAATTGGAGACAGCAACGGTTTTTTAGACTGTCAAGCTGGCTCAGGTATGAAAAAAAATGTTTCCACATCTGTTCTAAGGTATCTGAAATAGGAAGGTGGAAAATTCTTATTAGTCTCTCTTTAGTTTGGCCGTCAGCAGTGTGGCTTGTGGTTTATTTATCCCAATACGTTTGAATCAACTTTCTGGATCATGGTCTAGTAATCTGGGTAGAAACCAGTATGCTTATTTACCCCAAGGAATTTTGAGATAGCTTGGACTGCACTCCTGGGATTTCATATTCTCCTTGTGTTTCCAAGTCTGTTAGGCTAGAGCCTCTTGATCTTCAATGCCCTGGTTTTTTTTTTTTAATGTACTTTGGCTTAACAGCATTTTGTATCTGGCAATGTGGATGAAAACTGCTTAGTGAAAATATTCAGGAGAGAAGAAAGAGTTAATCCTACAATAGCATTTTCCAAGAAGACCAGAAAAGGCTGAGAAAAAGATTTTGATGTGTTTTATTGGGACTTTGTGGGGGAAAACATTAACACCTATTGAATGTGCAGGCCACTTTTTAATCACTTCCCTTTATTTCATTCATTTCACAAAGGATTATTGAGAGCCTGCTGTATATGTCACATCATGTTCCAGTTTCTGGGTTTACTATGGTGATTTAAGGAGACATAGCCTTTGCTCTCATGGAAATTACTTTTTAGAAGTAATAAAAAACAGATAAACAAGTAAATAAGCAATAGGAAGAAAATGAACAGGCAAGGCTATAAAACAAAACAGATTCACATGTTATTTGTGCCTGTATGGTATGAGTCAGAAATATACCACATGGCTCCTTATAAAAAGAGGAATTTGTGGATTTTGGGGGGCAGGCTGAGAAAACAGATGTTTTGCTGTATAATGTAAGAGGCTGCTTCTGCTTCACCTGGGATGACCTGATCACCAACATCCTAATCTTCCCTCAACCACTCAGAAAAGACCCAGTTCCTAGGGATCAGCAAACTATTGGAACAAAAGACTGCATAGCCTGCATCCTATTCCATGAATTTTGAGAATAATATCTCCTTATTTTATCTTTTATTCTTTTTTTTCTCCCTCAGGAGGCCTTAGGAGTATAGAAGGTGAAATTAAGGCATGGCTTATTTTATCTATAGGTCATGAATCTATTTTGTCTTCTGAGCAGGTGAATTCTTTTTTTAAATTTTTTATTTTCATTATTGATAGAGATAGGCCAATACTTTTATATATATATATATATATATATATATATATATATATATATATAATTGATTTTTTTACAGAGAGGAAGGGAGAGAGATAGAAAGTCAGAAAAATCTATGAGAGTGAAACATTGATCTGCTGCCTCTTGCACACCCCCTACTGGGGATTTGCCCACAACCAAGGTACATGCCCTTGACCGGAATCCAACCTGGGACCTTTCAGTCCACAGGCTGACGCTCTATCCAATGAACCAAACCAGTTTCGGCAGCAGGCGAATTCTTAAAGTGCTTGCTCCATGCTTACTTACCTTTTTTTCCTAGGAAGATTTGTTTTCTTATTGAGATTTAAATATAGACAGATATTCCCTAATAGAGCTAACATGCCCATGCATCCTCAGAAGGATAAACCTGGAACAATTACAATAATTGAGCTGATGCAATCTGCCTGTTCCAAGGAATGTGCATCTCCATGTTGATGAATGCTCTCTGTTTAATTAAAATATATTGATCAGGGCACATCTGTCTTTATCAGAATGGCCAGGCGTGGTCTTTTGAGGAATTATTGTTTATTGGTTTCAGAAAGCAATAGGCAGTTTAAAAGGATATGTAGGCCTTCAAGTTTGTTCTCTGTCTTCTAAGTAGTTACATATTGCTCTTAGTTAAAATATGCTGTCTTACCTGCTTTACGCTTCCCTTGGAAGATATGTAGGTTGTAATAAACACTAATTAGTTTGTGGGACCATTCAGCAGTGATTTGCTGTGGAAATATCAGCTCTTTAATGGAATGTCTGATGCGAAGTGATTACAGATTTGTAAAGGATGTAGACTTAAAGCAAAGTTATTAAGTCTCTTGTGATCAATTCCCCTGATGTCAGAGGGAAAACAATTTAGGAGAAGCTGCCCTAAATTGATATGTTAGCAGAGGTCACACTTACCAGAATTTGCAATTTCACTTGAGGATGTAGTTCATTATTTAAGTGGAAACTGGGTAATAAGAAGGAAATTATAATTCACTTTTAGAAATAATTATGGCCAAAAATCTCACACCTCACCTATTTTCTGGATAAATTAGCATCTAGCTTGAATGCTCAAATATCAAATGAAATATTTTCAAGTGCAATATGTAAACTGTATATGTTAGTCTGGCTGGTTTGGCTTAGTGGTTGAGCTTGGTTCTATTCCAGGTCAGTTTATATGTTCAGATTGTGGGCTCAAGATCAGAGGGGGTGTGCAGGAGGCAGCTGGTTGATTATTCTCTCATCTCTCATCATTGATCTTTCTATTTTTCCCTCTCCCTTTTTCTCTCTGAAATCAATATAAGAAATTAAACTATATATTTTAGGCCATATTATATATGCATAGAAAGCTGTAAAAAATCCAAACCCTTAAATCCTGACCAATTCTTAGTGTCTACCCAAAAGCAGTATCTGGGGAATACCCCAAAGTTTTAATATGTCCCTTCTCAAATAAGTATACATTATACCTGTGATAAAGATGACCTTCCATTCATTCTTCTTTTAAATTTACAATTACAGTTTACTTTAAATATTATTACATATTGCTTTCAGGTGTACAGCATACTTGTTAGACAATCATATACTTTACAAAGTGATCCCCCAGATATTTCCAAGTTCTCACCTGAACCCATACATAGAATGATGAGGAATTTTTCTTCTTCTGCAGTAACTTTTCCCACAAGCCTAATGCTTAAAGTTTTCTTAGCATCATCAGGTAAGAAGTGATCTTTTCTGACTTAATGGTCAACATTTGAAAGAATACATGGATTAGTGTTTAGCTTCCTAAGCAATCAAAGGAATGTAAATTAAAACCAGCGCAAAGGTCTCATTACACACCCATCAAAAGGACAAAAATTGAAAATCCTCCCACTGCCAAGTGTTGATGAGGATATAGAATGATTGGAACTCTTTAATACAGCTGATGGAAGTACAAATTATTATAATCGCTTCTTAAAATAGGTATTTTCTGATAGTGTTGAAGATATGACCAAGGACCCAATAACTACAATCTCAGATACAGAGAAATGTATGTAGCTGGGCACCAGATTATAAGCAAAGGAATGTTTTTGGCTGTATTTATATTAGTTTAACAAGGAAATGGAAAAATAATACATTAGCGTAGGAAAGCTGGAAATGTCCAGAATATTAGCAATGTTCAATTTTCTAATATAAGCAACAAAAACATCAGTGTTTACCTTTATGAGTCATTATGGTTTATGTGCTTTTCTCTATATAAGGTACATTAAAAAATAGGTACAACTATATCCTCATAAGAATGAGCAAAACCCATAGCACTGGCAATAACAAATGCTGACAAAAAATATGGGGCATTAGGAAATCTCATTCATTGCTGGTGAGGATGCCAAATGGTACAGCTACTTTGGAAGACAATTTGGCTGTTACAAAACTATGCATACTCATTTCAAAACATCCACCAATCATACTCTTTGGCATATAGCTAGATGAATTCAAAATGAATGTCCACACAAAAACCTGTAAATGGATGTTTATAGCAGCTTTAATTATAATTTACAGATCTTAAAAGCATACAAGATGTTTTTCCTTCAGTAAGTGAATAGATGTATAAACTGTGGTACATCCATGTAATGGAATATTATTCAGTACTGAAGCAAAGTGAGCTGTCAAGTTATGAAAAGACATAGAGGAAGTTGAAATACATTTACCAAGTGAAAGAAGTCAATCAGAAAAGGCTATATACAGTACTGTCTGATTCCAACTATATGCCATTCTTAAGGCAAAACTATGGAGACAGTAAAGAGATCAGTGGTTGCCTGGGATGGGTTAAGGGGAGAGAAGGATAGGCAGAGAAAAGAAGTTTTTAGGATAGTGAATGCACTCTGTATAATATCATAACAATAAATATGTGTCATAATTTTGCCCAAACTCATAGAATGTACAACACTAAGAGTCAACTTATGTTAAATTATGGACTTTATGTGATTGTAATATATAAATTGTTGGTTTATCCTTGATACAAATGCACCATTCTGGTGAGTGATATTTTTAAAATAACAGTTTTATTGAAATAAAACATGTGTTATCTACGTGCTAGATCCTTTTCATACATTATTTCTATTTCTCACAACCTCATGTAGTAGGTAGTATTAGGATTCTAATGTTTTATAAAATACAGCTTTAATGAGGTATAATTCACAAGCCATAAGGTTCACCTTTTCGAAGTGTACAATTCAGTGGATTTTAGTATGTAATGTTCTAGAATTAGGTAGTGTGATAGACACATAACTCCGTGAAGTTGATAAGCTTATTTAAAAAAAAACCACACAGATATACACTGTAATATTGGGGATGACAGGGCGTCATGTCACTGTAGCACTGCTAATGAAACTCAAGGTCAGCTAAGGTAAATAATTGCACAACTAGTGGTTGAACTGGAATTTGAACCTACAATGTTCTGCTTGTTTTCTCAGTAGCCACTCTGCACCTCAGCTTCATTAATTGGGATTGTTCACCATAGAGAAAAACTGAAGATAAAATGTGAGGTTATTATAGGGACATGAATGTCTCATTAGTGTAGCCAAGCATGTCCATCTCCAAGGGATGCCCCTTGGTGTCTGTGTCTCTCTGTTGAATGGAAGCTCCATGACAGCCAACACCTGGTTGGTCTGTTCAGGTATATCTTCTGAGCCAACACTGTGCCGGGCATGGAGGTGGTCCTCCATTAAACTCATTAGATGAAGAAAAAAAGAGAGTGAGTACACTTTACTTGGAGAGCAACCCATACTTCTCCAGATATCTCCATTTTGGAGTTATCTACTATCGAATGGCTATTTGCCAGCAGTCTCCTTAGAACGACTTGAGCTTTTATTCACCTTCCCAGTTAGAAACTCCAACACATCTGCCATTAACCCTGTCATTTCAGAGCCTCACATTGGGGCAGTTGTCTTGCTTGGATCTCCCACACACTGGTGCAAGAATCAAGCTCAGTATGTTATCACATGCATTTTCCGTAATAGCTGACAATGAGAATGGGAGAGGGAGAAGTCAGACAGGTAGAGGAGCCCTGCTATTAACATTCCTTTACTGAAAGGTTAACGGCGTCCTCCTTCCCAAACCAAAGGGAAGAGACAGAATTGTGTCCCCAGTTTAGCTGGATTCAGAGGGAAGTGGACTTACTGGATTTCTTGAGAGCGTTATCATTCCCATGGCAACCGAAGTCTCTCTATGATGGTGATTTCACTGTGGCATCAAAGATTCAAATACGCTTTTTATTTATGGTTTGGGTGGTGGCAGATCCTTATTCTAATATTCCATGTTGGCATCAAGTAAAAGGAAAAGCTCAGAAGTTAGTGATGAGGTAATGGACGTTTGGAATGCAGTGCTCTGTCTCGTTAGTGAGCCCTGGTGAGAAAGTTGCTCTCTTTTAAGGTGTAATGTTGAAGATTTCCTTCTCTCACATTCTAATGTGGTAAATGACTGTGTCCTCTTATTTCTATCAGACTGACACAATCAGCCAGCCTTCAGATCTCAACATGTTTGCAAGCCATCTGTTAACATTTACTAACAGAGGGAAACAAAAGATCTGGCGCCTGCCGGTGTTTGAGATATTAACTTGGAAACCTCATGAATGTGCTCACATCTGCTGGTATGTTCCACTCTAGTATCTGCATTCCAGAAACTTACACAGACCCTCTACCCCAAGCCCTGTTATTACCTTCCGAAATGCTATCATTAGGATGCAGCATGCAGTCTGCAGCTGGCCCGTTGCCCTTAACATAGCACGGGAAACTCAATTTGTAAATATTTTATTGAATTCTTCTTGAACATAAACATGCAATTATTCAAATCTACCCCCATGCTTGTTCACTCAACTGTGCTATTTGCAAGAGATCTGTGAAGTGATGTCAGATGAGGAGAATTAGAGGATTAGGGGGTGAGAAGCATTTAGCAGTCAGTAATTTGGGGGTAGAGGATATTTTGTGCTTAGCTAATGGGTTCTCAATAGTATGGCAGAAATTACCGTTCTGGCTGGAAAGAGAGGAGCAAAAGAGCAACGCTTTTTATCATTTTATGGCAGTTTCTTTGCCAGAGTCCAATTGAGGAAAATATAGGACAAATATACTGTTAGCTTGGGACAGTCATGAATCATGCTGGTATCATATGTTTGTAGAGTGGGCCACTATTTACAATGCATTCCATTTGCATTATCATGCTTCTTATCATGCCCTGTGAATGGATAGAGCAGTTCCTCTCTACTTTCCATAGGGCAGGAGCTAGACGGAGACACGTGATAGGTTTCACTTAAAACCCGGAAATTAATCAGAGGGAGAACTGCAGGTAGGGCAAAGGTCTGTTATGGTTTTCCTGGGACTGACAGGGCTCCTGTGATATATTGCTCTAGGGACATGGGACTTTAGTTTTTATTTGTTTGTTTGTTTTTGTTTTAAATTGATTTCAGAGAGGTTGGGAGAGAAAGAGAGAGAGAGAGACAGAGAGAGAGAAATAGGAATATCAATGATGAGAGAGAAACACTGATAAGCTGCCTCTTTCATGGCCCCTATTGGGGATCTAGCCTGCAACCCCGGCTGTGACCTGACAGGGAATTGAACAGTGAACTCCTGATTCAAAGACTGATGCTCAACTACTGAGCTACAATGGCCAGCAGGGGCTTTAGTTTTAACACTTAAAGCCCTGGATAGCATGAGATTCCAGTGTTCCAGCTAGGAGATTCCTGGAGAAATCAGGACAGGGTGGACACCCTCACTGGAGGAATTTGAACAGAAGAATTCTGACCTCAGTCTTTTTTCCATTCTAGGATGCTTCAGAGTTTTGCCTGTCAGTTTCAATTATTCTGTTTCCTCAATGTACCTTTGCTCTTTCAGTCTGGGACACTGCGGCTGATAAGGTGGAAGTAATATTGCCATGGGCTTGACAGGTTTACTTGCTTTAGTTTATGTACAACAAAGCACGAGTCATCCTCAGTCTTTGGAATTGCATTTTTCCTTCACATGAAACCTCAGGAGGTGAACCAGGGGAAACACTTCAGACTCCTCAGTGAAATTCTGCAGTTAGGGAATAACGGCAAATTGTAATGCAACTGCTTTCCTTTGGAAACAAGCTGCGTTATCTACATACATAGTTCAGTTTCAGTGAAATAGTTGTGCTGCCACAAGGCCATTGAATATCGACAGTTTACACTGTGAGGTGCAAATTAATTCCAGTAGGAGTTCTGGTGTCCAGATCCTCATTTTTCACTGCCAAGCATTCTCTTGGTGTCAAAAGTTATGCGTCTAAGCCCCCCACCCCTACCCACAGGTACATCTTTTTGTCAGAATGTTGTTCTAGCAAGTGGTAACATAATTGGGAGCCTAAAAAAATACTGAGATCTGAGATCTTGCCCGGCCAGTGTGACTCAGTGGTTGAGTGTTGACCTATGAACCAGGAGGTCATGGTTTGATTCCTGGTCAGGGCTCATGCCCAGATTGCAGGCTCGATGCCCAGTGGGGTCACGCAGGAGGCAGCAATCAATAATTCTCTCTCATCATTGATGTTTCTATCTCTTTTTCTCCCCCCCTCCTTTCTGAAGTCAATAAAAGGATGTATTAAAAAAATACCGAGGTTTGGATTTGCATAAAAGTGGGACTCAGAAAACTGCATTTTACAAGAGTTTGGACTCTCCTAAGACTACTAGAAAACCCTCTCTGATGACAAGCAACAGACAGGGACAGAACTTGCCAAATCCAGCTAATTTGCAGCCACTGATTTCTCTGCTCTGGTTCTGTCAGTGATATCAGCTATTTTTGAGGAGACATATCAATAAAAAACATATTCACATGTCAAGAAAGCACATAAAAAGATGTTCAACATCATCAGTCATTAGGGACATGCAAATGTATACCACAGTGAGATCTCACTATACCCCATCAGCATGGTTAAAATAAAGAATAACGGCAACACTAAATGCTGTCAGGGAAGTTGGACATCTCGTACATTGCGAGAGAGAATGTAAAATGGTCCAGCTACCCTGGGAAACAATTTGACAATTTCTTAACAAGCTAAATGTGCAACTGCCATATGGCCCAGTAAATGAACTCTGGCACTTATTCCAGAGAAATCAAAACTTATTTTCTCACCCACAAAAAATCTGCACACAAAAGTTTATAGCAGTTTTGTTTGCTGTTTTCAGTAATAGCCAGAACTGGAAACAAGCCAGTTATCCTTCAATAGGTGAATGAGTGGTTCAACAAGTCATACTACTTGACAATAAATAGGAATAGACTGTTGACATATGACAATGTACATGAATCTTCAGAGAACTATGCTGCATGAAATAAGTCAGTCCCGAATAGCTAGATAACATGTCATTTATATAACATTTCTAAAATGACACAATTATAGATCTAGAGAACAGATTAGTGTTTGCCTGCAGAGTAGGGGATAGGGGCCATAGGGGAAGTAGGTGTGGCCATAAAAAGGAAACCTGAGTGATTCCTGTGGTGATGGAAATGTTCTGTATATTGCATGGAGGTATCAATATTAATATCTTGCTTATGATTATTCTGTGCTGTAGTTTTTCAAGGTATTACCATTTGGGGGAAACTGAATCCAAAGGGTACATAGACTTTTCTATGTTATATTTTTACAAGTACATGCAAATCTATTATTATCCCAAAATGAAGAAAAGAAATTACAGGAAAAAGAAGTCCAGTCGTGATTTTATATCATGTTTCATAGCATAACCAAGGCAATTGATGCCTCAGGTGACTTCTTAATCACCCAAAATATCCCAGGTAGTTGTTTGGTCCTCTGAGGATTTGTATAATTTCAGGTAACAATGAGAGAAGATAATTAGCGCTGACTGATAAACTGAGATGTTGAATTTTACGTGTTAACAGCCAAAGCTGTGGTGCTTAGTCCTTAGTCAGACACCAGCAGTTTAGATTTGATGTGAGATACATTTTAGTTGCTATTAACATTTAAATCAACTTGGAGATTATGGAGAGTAAAGCAGATTACCCTCCATAATGTGGATGGGCCTCACCTAATCAGTTGAAGGTCATAAGCTAAAGGATTGAGGTTCCCCCAAGAAGAAGTAACTTTGCTTCTACATCACCTTGGGATTTTTTCCTTTGTTGATTAAGATATTACAAATGTGTCCTTACTTCTCCCATCCCTCCACTCATGCCCTCACTTCCAGTGTCTGTATCTATTGGTTATGCTTATATGCATGCAGACGAGTCCTTTGGTTGATCTCTCCACCCTCCCCACCTTCAGATTTAAGACTGCAACATCAACTCTTCCCTGCTTCTCCAGCCTGCTGATCTGCTCTGTATATTTTGGATTAACCAGTTCCCAATACGACATGAATCAATTTCTTAAAATAAAATATGATTGTTTCTTTTCTCTGTACTATCCTAACTAATACAGAAGCAGCCCAAGGGGAACTCTTTTTTAAAAATATATTTTATTGGTTTTTTTATAGAGAGGAAGGAAGAGGGATAGAGAGTTAGAAACATAGATGAGAGAGAAACATCAGCTGCCTCCTGCACACCCCTATTGGGGACATGCTTGCAACCAAGGTACATACCCTTTGCCGGAATCGAACCTGGGACCCTACAGTCCACAAGCCGACGCTCTATCCACTGAGCAAAACCAGCCAGGGTTCATATGCTGCTTGGTCACAGTGTCTGCTGTCTCTTTGAGGCTACCCTTTCCCCCCAGTCTGAGTCTTCACTTGCAAGTGAATTTATTTGGGTCAGGAAACAGTCCTCTTTGAGGGACCTGATCATTGACAGCTAACCCTATTCTATCATGGAGATAGGGAGAAGGCCATTTATTCTCAAGACTTATTGATCTTTTTGTCAGATTTTTCTAAACACCTTTCTCAGTTCAGTGAAGTTCGTTTCAGGAAAGAGTATACCCTCTAAATAGTCAACGTTGCATCAGGGACTGCTCTGACAGGGTGCAAGGCAGAGATGTAGAACGGGACCATCTCCTGCCAGCCAGCAGAGACAGAGACATCACACCAGGCACGTGTCTCTTTTCAAACATATGCACCTGTGCACCCTTGTGAGCTTTGTGCACACACATGTTCACTTGAACACAATTGTGGGGACCCTGGGAGAGATTATATACAATTAGCTGTAGCTCCAAGGAAACACTATTGTTAAAGTCAAGGACACGCCTTTCTGAAGAAGAGAAAAGCACATAAAACTATATCCTAACTGAGAGCTCCAACAGATATCTACGATTTAAATGCTGAGGGTCTCTCTTTTCTAGTAGGTGGCAGTAAGGTTATGTTTTTCTCTATGTAAACAAAATGTTGCTAAGAAACATTTTGTTTCCAGAACATCTTGGAAACTGGTTCTGAAAGAAGGAATTCAGGGAGCTCTGAAGAATGGTTGAGAGAACAAAAGCAGTAGGAATTTCATCCAGGAAGTAATGTGAATTTTATAAATACACATCACAGCCTATAATTCCCTATGAGCGTTCTCCTTTAAGCTGACTGCTTTGTGTATGGGTGTAAAGGATAGAGGAATAAACTGTTATTATATAAAAATGTTTTGTCTGCTCTTTGGGAATTACAGCTTCAGGCAGCTTGCAAACCACACAAGAATTGTGGTCATGTTATTTCTTGCATGATGTACCACCACAAAGAGCACAGGCTTTGGGAATTCCTTAACTTCCCTGGGTCTTATTTACTCATCTGTGAAATGGGTCTGGTGTTGTTGTCATAGCTAAGGCTTAAAATGGTAGTTACCATTTTTCAGTGTTTATATCAGGCAGTAGTCTCAGCACTCAGAAATGAATACATATCATCTCTGTTCTCTTTTAGAAGCCATGGATGATTGACTTGATTTATGAATGGTTATTATCCAAATATAAAAGTCACTGGAAGCAGTGATCAGCCTTAGATAAGTTTCTATCTGATCAACTCTGAAATCAAGACACTCAAGCAAAGAAGGAAAACCCAACAGCAGGTAAGTAACTCGCCCTTCCATCTACCTGTCTTTGTAAACAAAAATGGAAGTGCCCTCCTTCTTTTCAGCTTTTCTCATAGAAGTTTGTCTATGGTCTCTGCCCTCAAGGGGTTAGCCTACCCACCGAAGCATGTAATTGGTTGCTTTCATGCATCGGGCAGGTCCCAGGCATTATGCATTTGTAACCTTGGTGAGCTGGACATGGCGCCTGTGTGTATCTCAGAGCAAAGAGAAGGAGGTTCTTGAAGTCACATCTTTCAGAAATCAAAGTCACTTCATCCGTGATCAGAGTGCCTTCAATTTGTGGGTGCTGAGAGGTGTTTATATCTTAGAGTCTGGATTAATTTCACTATGGTTCAACGACATTGCAGGAGTAAATTCTGGGATCGTTGGTTTTCTTAAGAAATTAGGAATACACCTCAAAGGAATTGCTGCCTCATCACTTGGAAAAGACGTCAGGCTAGAGACCCTCGTCACCTTATATAAAGTGCTGATGATCAACAGGTAACTGGGTATGGCTATACCAGTTAATGTCCATCAATATCCTGATGAGTCAGTGCCTATGCCTTACTAGTTATTAAATGTTTTAAATATGAGTGAATGCTCAGTGCCTCTGTAGCCAAAAGTAGAATTTAATCCAGGTGAGAGTGGATTTTGTGGCAATGAGGAAGTTGTTGAGCTATAAAATATGAGGACTTTCAAGAGGATGATAATTGCATCTGACTTGTTATTTTATTTCTATTCTGCTAAAGGAGAAGCAGTCCCTATTTATATCGAGAAAACAACTCTCTCAAGTCCCCTTTTTCTCACTTATGGCATAGAGACAAAGCTGCTACTACTACTCTGATCAAATGAGAAAGACACAGGTTCAGGAAACTGTTAGTGGCAGTAGCACAGCAGACAAGCAGCAGAGTGGGGGACACACAGGGAGAGGAGATGAAGTAACACCTATTATGGAAGTTACTTGGAAAGCAAAGGAATGGTGTAATCATGAGGCATTCAGTCCATGATTCCATAATATTTTTCCAACCAAAAATCAGGAAGTGACAGTGAGACGTTTTTATTCTAGTTCATCCTGCGACTTTATAATGTATATACTGCAGAAGAGCCAATATTTACAGCTTTTTATTGCAATAAAACAGTAAAAAATATAGTTTAAATTGGGGATGCTATAATTAGCATACTGGACTGTCCACTGGTGTTATTTTCTAATGTATTGGAATGGATGCCCAAAGCCAATAAAATTGTCATCACATAAAGTAACTTGGGTCATGGTCATGTATTCTACCCAAATCCTTCATTATAAAGCCAATCAGACCCACTTCAAAAGCATAGGTAACATGGCCAAGGTAAACTGATATGGGTATATCAGCCTTTGTCTTGGCCTCATCTAGGCAATGACAGAATTCTTCTCATAAATCTGTTCTCCCATTTTTCTAGTTCTTCTTTTTTTTTTCAATCCCACTGATGCCCTTTGTTTTTATATGGTGACCATAATATCCTTTATCACTGTCATAGAAACCTAAGAATGCAGTGAATTAATATGAAATCATTTATGAGATAGGGACTGCCTGCCAAATTCCTCAAACTGTGGTAAATGTGATGAGAAAGCAAAAACAAAACCAAACAAAAATATAAAAACTTTAACAGTAGCTTCTAGTGGGGGAAAAAACAAAACAGGTGGGAAAGGAAAATTAAGTGAGGCCTTCATATATTGTATAATTCCATTTTTATAAAATGTCCAAAACAGGCACATTTATAGAGATAGACAGTAGATTAGTGATTGCCTAGGGCTGGGAGTTGGGGCTGCGTGGGTGATGGTAATGAGTGCTTATAATTACGGTTATTTGGGGGAGGGATAACATTTTTCTGAATTGATTGTGGTGATGGTTGCACACTTGTGTGAATATACTAAAAATATCAAATGGTACACTTTAAGTAGATTAGTCTTATGGTATGTAAATTATATTTCAATGAAGCTGTTATTTAAAAAATAGTATGAGAACCTGGGTTTGGGGAAAAGTGATTCATTAGAGAGGGAGAGTGATGAGTTTAGGTAAGGGAAGGGACAGCTCTTAAGTGACATTAAAGAAAGGTAGTATATGATTGATCCAGTTGAAGACTGAGCCTTAGGGAGTCTCATGACTTCTTTTTTTTTTTTTAATTCAGAAGTAAATGTATAGAATAGATGATCAGCTGAGAGAGAATGATAGGAGATTTGAGCAGAGTACAGTAGTCTGCTCTTATCTGTAGGGGATACATTGCAAGTATCCACCCTTATTTTGTAGGGGATACATTGCAAGACTGCCAGGGGTTGCCTGAAACTGTGGATAGTACAGTTTCCTAAAAATACACACCTACAGTCAAGTTCAATTTGTAAATGAGGCACAGTAAGAGATTAACAATAATCCCATATAATAAAAGGGTAATATGCAAATTGACCTTAAGGGTGAAACAACAAGGAACGACCAGTCACCATGGTGTGCACTAACCACCAGGGGGCAGACGCTCAATATGGGAGCTAGCTCCTGGTGGTCAGTGCACCAGAAGCTGGGCTCATGGCTGGCAGCACAGTGGTGGTGGTGGGAGCCTCTCCCGTCTCAGCAGCGCTAAGGATGTCTGACTGCGGACATACCCTGAGGGCTCCCAGGCTGCCAGAGGGATGTCTGACTGTCAGCTTAGGCCTGATCCCCTGTGGAGCGTGCCTAAGCTGACAGGTGGAGATCCTCTGGGGGCTCCCAGACTTTGAGAGGGTTCAGGCCAGGCTGAGGGACAGCCCTAGTGCACAAATTTTTGTGCACCAGGCCTCTAGTTAATAATAAAATGAAACAATTATAAAAATGTACTGTAATAAAACTTTTGTGAATATGGTCTCTCTCTCTCTCTCTCTCTCTCTCTGTCTCTCTGTCTCTCTCTCTCTCTCTCTCTCTCTCTCTCTCTCTCTCTCTCTATCTCTTTTACTGTCCTTACTTTCACTCCATGAAAACTCTTTATGGTTTCTCTTTAGCACATCTTGGCTTCTCTTTAGCACATCTGAATTGGAAGCATCACTACTCTTGCGCTTTGGGGCCATTACTAAGTAAAATAAGGGTTACTTGAACGTAAGCACTACAATGCCTCCACAGTTAGTCTGACCATCTAGATGATTACTGAGTCACTAATGGGCAGAGAGGGTATCCAGTGGGGAGACAGTGGC
Organism: Antrozous pallidus; assembly: GCA_027563665.1. Lineage (NCBI taxonomy): Eukaryota > Metazoa > Chordata > Mammalia > Chiroptera > Vespertilionidae > Antrozous > Antrozous pallidus. The sequence continues at coordinate 25,876,616 of CM050526.1, read as the reverse complement.
CGATGGGATGATTCACATCCCAAGTGGGACAGAATGGGTCTTCTTGAGATTTCATCATGCATCTCAGAGTGGTGTGCAATTTGAAGTGTATGAAGTGTGTGTGTCTATTTTTTTCCCCTGGAATTTTCCATTTGATAGTTTCTGACAGTGGTTGAAATTGTGGAAAATGAAATCACAGATAGGGGGCACTACTGTGCACAGGTTTAGTTGCTGCCAGGAAGAGTAGAGAGTGCTGAGTAGGAAGTCAGAGGTCTTGCCAGGGAGCACCACAGATGGTCTGGATTTGGAGACCATGACTTCATAGTGGCCTCCATATGCCAGGCCCTGTTATTTCCACCCGCAGACTTGCATGTGTAGTCGGCCGAGATTTGTAGCTTTGAATGACTGAGACTCTAGGCCTCATGAGATCTCACCAGGCCAGTTCCATGGAAGGATGGAGGGAGGGGTGTGCTGAGGAAGAGGGATAGTCCACACACCTTAGTTGTGAAGAAAGTGTGATATAAGAGTTTTGGCATTTCATTTGTATAGTAGGCCATTTTCTCACTGTGCACTGTGTATCTACAGTAGCCACTTAGCATCATAACCTTTCAGATTTGCATGGTGTTTTATGATTTATGGATCATGTTCATATTCTTTATTTTGTCTCCCCCTAATAATGATGCTTGCTATGTTTTGTGTCTGTATTTGTCCCTGCATGAAGCCGTTATGAAATGCTTAAAGGACTCTATTCATGTACCCTCCCTTTTCACACACAGAGAGTCATATACACAGTAGGCATTTAGCAAATGGAATATGAAAGCTTTACCGAGGAGAGATGACTTAAATGACCTCAGGATTTTTAGGGCTAGTTATTTTAATCACTCCCAGACTTGGCTGGTTAATATGTACAAGGTGGCTGCCTCGCCTACCTTTTGTTTGTTCCTAGGTGTTTCCCAGAAAGATTGCTGGCCATGTACCTAGGCTACCCTTTCACCATCATAGTTGCTGCCTCACTAGGTGGTCTAGTCACTCTGCTTTCAAACAGTATTTGAGCTCTTTCCTTTGTGTTTTTTGTTTTTCTAAAAGCAAAAAGAATTATTCCAATTACCTATTACTTAACCAGAAGGAGATGCATTATTTCAAACTGAGAGAAATCATGATGGAGTATTAACATCAAGTGAACAAATCTTAGCTAAGTGTTTCTTCGATTATGAGGTTCTCCCCAAAGGGCTTCCTCTCTCTGTGGTAACTGATGCACAGCTGTCCCTGGCCTAGGACCTCGTTCTACACCTAATCCTCCCAACTTCACCAACGTGTTTCTTTTACAGTACATGTCTGTCGAATTAGAATGTGCACATGTAACACAGACTAGGCTTGGAACATCATCACCCTTTCAGTGAAAGGACAGCAATATAAGGGTGGGGGCAGTTCTTGGCATGGCTTTGGAAAGCAAGGCCAGTAAGGGGTTAGCTGTAGCAATGGAGATACTGGTCTCTAATACGGAGCCAGGAGGAGTTGTAGCCACCAAAGTGTGCAGAATGGGGAATAATAGCCATCATTTGTGAGTTGTTGTTTTTTTAATGAGACTGATTTCCAAATTTTTTCTCATTAAAAAGTAGGCTTATTTTCTGATTATAAAAAACCCACTTTTGGAGCTATGGAGTAGCTATTTCTTTTCTAAGCATCCTATATAATAAAAGAGAAACATGTAATTGACCCTACCTCTGCTACCCTTATCAGCCAATCAGGAGTGAGTATGCAGATTAACCTGAAAAAGATGGTGGGTTCATTTGCATACACAGGTGCCAGATGGAGAGCAGAGAGGGAGAGCTGGCAGCATGGAGGACTTGGCAGAGTAGGAGGCTTTGGACAGAGACAGAGCAGGAAGGGAAAACCAAGAGTGCGAGGAGCACCAGGAATTCTGGGAATATAGTTCTGGTGGCAGCCCCAGGATGAGAAGCAGAAGCCCAGAGCACCGGGAGCACCAGGAATGCTGGGAATCATAGTGCTGGTGGCAGATGGATCCCCCAGACACTAGAGAAAAAATGAGCCTAGAGCCAGTTACTCTTGTGATGGGGGACAGAGGGAAAGGAAAGGTGAGAGACATAAGTAAAATCAGAGTGTCTAGGAAAAATTAAAGGGAAGATATCCTAAATAAAGATATCTCCACCAATGAAGCAAAGAAAAAAGCCTCTATTATTCTGGAGCAACAAACGAAACTGGGTTGGAGTCTCAGACAATCCGCTCATATGATTGCAAAGACAGACTGAAATTCCCAGATTGGAGAGGGATCTCTTGAGGGCTCCCCGATTGGAGAGGGTGCAGGTCGAGCTGAGGGACCCACCCCCCAATGCACGAATCTTCATGCAGCGGGCCCCTAGTTTGAAATAACAAATGACAGCCTTTGTGTCTGCATGTAGGTATATGTGTGTACTACAAAGTTGAATCCTCATGAAATGAAGTATGTGAAAGCACTTTGCAAAAGACAATGTATTATAAACTTGGAAGGGGTTATTATTTCTTCAGCTGAATCAAATATTCTATAAATCCACTTCACTTTCTCTATACCATTCTCCCCATCCCTATGCTTCACTAATTGTCATAAACTTGGCTAATGTGTTAACTAATAATAGCTAGCAGTATTATCTCTCCATGGGGTGTCTGGATATATATTCTCATATTTAATTATAATTATTATTCTTTTAAAATAATAAAGGCAATATATGCTCATTATTAAAATAGGAAAATACATAAAACAATGAAGAAAATAAAATTATCTGTCACCTCTCCATGTCGAGATAATTATTTTTATATCCTTTCTCCCCATCCTTTTACATTAAATATTAGGATATAAATATATATTTTATCCATTGTGATAACCCTGTAATTAGCTTGAGTATTGCTTTTTCATTGAAGATTCTTTAGAGGGAACTTTACTTTATGAGTAAATGTTTTTCAAAAAATTCTTGAATCGCTTCCTAAGAATTCAGCATGTGCACATAAATGATTTTAAAACGAATTCTCATATCCATGGATATTTTTATGGTTCTTCATTTTCATTATTATTTTTAAAGATAACCATCATACAATTTTCCTTTGTTTTCTTAAATTTTTACATATTACTTTAGGATCATGCCTCCAAATGATATTGCAAGTTAGGGAATGTCAGATGTGTGCATATTTGGTAGAGGACTCCTTGAGGTACAGGTGACTTAATCTAGAATGTAAAATTGTGGACATTTTGTCAAGAGCAGCAGTGGGAAGAATGTGTGTAATGAAGGTCTCCTATCCTGACTGGTCTATATCCTATCTGATGAAGAAAGTCCCATATGCATTTGAGCCTAATCCAGGTGTATCTGACTTAACTGAACATTTAATGATACTGTATTTCCTCGGTATGGCTCCAAACCTTTTCAAACTACTCATTTACTTTGGACAAATTATTATGAGTACAGGCCTATATATCCACACACAAATCGCAGCATCTCCTCCTTTTGAGGACATTCAATCCCTCCACTGCTTGGAGCACTGAGCTTGTATTATTACTATTTGTAGTTTGCACTATATACTCACAGACATATGGCTCCTAAAGATGATAGAATGTGTTAGTTTTTTATTATAATTGCCCCTTTCCAAGTTTAGAAGCTACATATCAACAGAGCAAGTTCTACTTTCAAAGTACCCCTTAGAATATATATTGGTGCTTTGATGTTGAGGATTGTCCATTGTCCAAGGTGAAAGAGCTTAATCTTTCCCCTCCCTGGGCACTCCTGAAGCACTCATCATCCCACACCCCCATTATTTGATATAGCATAAATTTAAGTAAATAAAATCTGGGAAAATGAAAATGCTGGCATTCTTGACCTGTTATTTATTTTAAGATAATTCTATCCAGGTAACAGTTAGGATCTGGCTGTTAAGGCCTGTTGGCCATTGACTAAACACCCCATCTCTAACTCTGACTGATACTTTTCCTTCTCGCAGTCTGGTTCTGCTATTGAATACAGCAGGTTAGCCATGCTTTACCTATCTATACATAGGTAAAACATGATTACAATGATTGATGGAGTTAGGGTACACATACACATACCTCAAACATGACAGTAGTGACAGACTCTCCATGAGGTATGTTGCAGCTAAACAAAAATTTGGATTTTGTTCCTGTGTTGTCTCAAATGCAACCCAACTTCTGTTTCATAATTTGTTGAATACATTACATATACCTTTGACAGTTCCATCTTATTTTAGTCAAGGACAATGCTTTTTCCCTCAAGGGCCATTGGATTGTTGCCTGAGAATGTTAATGTTATGAAACTGAGGCAACCAAGGGCCCACATAGCCCAGCATCTCCTACTTTTATGGGTACAGAGCAACTTATTTTGTGTTATCTTAAAGCATTCCAATTCTGTTGGTTTGTGTCTTCAAATTCATCTCTGTAGTTCAAAGTATATTCTTTCTCTGGTTTTCTAATAACACAGTCCCTGCTGATCTGTGTCCTGTCTCAGTCCTCAGAACTTTTGACCTCAGAATCACAAAGACCACTCATGCTGTTTCTGGGAAGAAATGTCCAGTATCAGAATTTGAGTCCAGGTTTGTGACCAAGGACTTTAGAGAACCATTGAAGTCATGGCCATGATTGAGTCAAAGCTAGGGTTAGGCCACAGTCAGACATAGAGACAAAGTGCAAGATGTGACAAATCTGAGCGAGGTTGAGCATGTGTGTGAGTGTCCTTGGGCAGAAGTAAAGTTTAAGCCTGTGGTGACTGACAAACAAATAAATATGCTGAATTACGGAGAGCCCGTGGCCAAATTATCCCACGATTCTTGGACTGTGGCAAGAGAACTTGCAAATTTTGAAGTCTCATTCTCTGAGAAAGTCCTCAGTTGGTCTTGAAGGCATGCTAGTTTGAAACCAATGCCTGTGAATCCTAAGCCTCATATTTCCATTTTGATTAATAGTGGGATCAAACAGGCAGATAAAAGACCGTGGTGGCCTATACCTTTCAACTAGTCTGGTTGAAGCTTGGCCTTCAGGGCTTCCCCTAAGTTTGAAGGGAAAAATATCGAGTATGGAAATACATGAAGACAACCTAAATGAGAACCAAGAAAAGCGATTTTAAGTTTGTTATAGCAAGCCAGTGTTTGGGTAAGATGCAAAGATAAGTAAGATTGTGACAAAGCTTTATAAATGGAAAAAAAGAATAGAAAAGGCTTTAGATATGCATTTATTTCTTACACAGGGAAGCTGGATTCAGGCTAAATATAAGCAGGGCATCTTATGTGATTAATTAGTAGAGTACATATAGCTTTCTTGCTTGGTCCTAAATTGGAAGCATGTGCAAAAATTAGGGAGTGGCAGTCATTTGCCAAGCCCTGACTATCTGGGGCTAATTACTATAAAGATAGTGCTTTGGATTCCTGAACTAGTTGCTATATAAGTTGTGGGTCAAAGTTTTATTGTCATATATGGTCTGGCCATTGTCTATTTGCATATTCCATCTCTCAAGGTATATATATGTTCTAAATTTGTGTCAGGTAATTTTGGTATATTTATATCTTAACATGAATTAATTTCAGTTAAACAAGTTCAATGCTAAGGAAAATATCTGCCTCCAAAGGATTTATAATCTTGTGAGGGAATAAATAAGCATTACATGGTAAGTTCTATAATCAAAATGCTCTAGGAATTCAAGTACGAGCCATCATGCCTACTTTTGTTGAATGAGTACATTTAAAAAGGGCTTCATGAAGCAGGGAGAATTTGGGCTTAGCCTGTAAGAATATAGGAAACAGTCCTTTGTTTGTGGAGTGGGAGAACAGGGCTAGGGAGACAGCCTTGGGAGTGAGAACAGTTGAGTATAAAGTAGGAGTCTAAAGACAAATTAACGAACTTCACTAGTTTATATTGATCCAGGCAATTTGTTGTTTGAATCCAGTTATTGATTCTTAACTCCTCCACTGCATGTTTTTGTCCTGGATTCCATTCCCTCATCATGTTGTTCAGCTCTGATCCTAGTCATCACCTGTAATTTTTTTCTATGAAAGGAGGCTAAATAGTAAGGCTTCAATATACCTAATATTGCATAGGAATATTCTTACCAAACTGTTCCTAGAAAGAACCTGAAGAAGAGATATTCATTCAAAGCATTCCACTAATGCAAGTTATCAGCATAACTCTCCTATAAATGTCCAGATACTAACTATTTTTGGCTTTGTACTATAGGTCATATAGTCTATGTTGCAATGATTGGGCTGTAGCAAAAGAGCTATAACTAAATTGGTGTGAACAGATTTGGCCCCCTGTGTGCTCAATTTGATCCAAGGCATGGGCTGTAGATTGCTGATCCTGTATTTGTGGGCAGAAATTTTCCAAATGAGATTGGCTTTGGTAAAGTAGCTGTGGGATTGAGAGAATTCCATGGCATTGGAGGAATTTTAGAATGAATCCAAATATATGTACCAAGGAAATAAAATATAATTGACCTCGAGGAAACTTATCTCTGTTCTGTGTACTCTTGAACAACACGGGTTTGAACTGTGCTCGTACAGTGGATTTTTAAAAATAAGTATTCTAAATGTATTTTCTCTTCCTTATGATTTACCTAATAATATTTTCTCTAGCTTACTTTGCTTTAAGAGTGAATATAGGAGAACTAAGATGGCGGCAAAGGTAAAACACCTATCATGCCGTCATAATCAGCAATTTTAATACTACAACTTAACGAAAGAACAAACACCTTCCAGAATCACCAGAAAGCTCGCCGAGTGAAAATTCCACAAATAAAAGTGAAAATAAGACACTGTGACTCGGAGGAGCAGCGGCGGACAGCATTGAAAGATTCGCTCTGAGAGAGGTTTGGAGTGTGCGCCGCGGAGAGGGCGGGAGGCTAAAAACTGGCAGGTTTTCTAGAATGGGGAGACAAGGGCATCCCACTGGACTGATTCTCCAGCTCTGGGCGAAGTCCAGAGAACCCACTATCACACGGGGTGAAAACTGGACAGTGGGAGGGCACGCCGAAGCTTGGGCGCTGCGGGGGCCTGCCTGCTTGTGGAGAAGGCAGCTTGCGCGGCTGCATGAAGGCATAGAGAGCACACCGCGACTTGTCTCTCATTCAGAAAACCATCAGACTGCTTTGTTTTACGTCCCTGGGTGAGACATTGCACATGCAGACTTATTTTGGGCAAGTCTGAATTCCCCGGCAGCTGGTGGAGCTCGGCAGCGGCTCTCTCTCAGAGGTGCTGGCAGCCATTGCCCCCTGCACAGAGTCCCCGGGGCCGCATAGGGCAGAGCCAACACTGTCTGCTTGGCCCAGAGACTCCGCCCACCCAACCTGAGCACAGCTGAGCTTCACAGACAATTGGCCTGGAGGTCAACCCTCCAAGTGCTAACAATGATTAACTGAGCTTAACTTCAGCAAGACTGTGCAGCCCATATCCACCTCAGGTAACCGGGGAGGCTGAACCACTATCCCTAGTAGGAAGTCTACCACACAAAGCTAATTGACCAACTCAGGGAAACAGCCACCATGCAGCAACATGGAAAGAAATCAGATGTGAAAGAAATGGAGGAAAAAGAACGACTGGACATGGAATTCAGAACCACGGTTATAGGGTTTTTCAAGAGGCTCCAACAAAAGGTCGAGGCCTATAAGGAAATAAGCAAGACCACAAAGGAAATGAATGAGTCCTACAAGAAAATGAACAAGACCCTCAAGGATATAAACGAGAGCTGCAAAGAAATGATCAAGACCAACGTGGAAATGAATGAGTCCTACAAGGAAATGAAAGAGACCCTCAAGGATATAAAGGAGACTCTCAAGGATATGAAAAAGGACCAACCAGAAATTAAGCATACACTGACTGAAACAAAAAATATTATACAGAGACCTAAAAGTGCTCTGGAGCACCCCAAGAACCAAGTTAAAGATTTGAAATACAAAGAGGTAAAATCCACTCAGCTGAAAAAGCAAGAAACCAAAAGAATCCAAAAAATTGAAGATAGTGTAAGGGGCCTCTGGGACAACCTCAAGCATACCAACATCCGAATTATAGGGGTGCCAGAAAAAGAGAGAGGCCAAGACAATGAAAACCTATTTGAAGAAATAGTGACTGAAAACTTCCCACACCTGGTGAAAGAAATTGACTTAGGAGTCCAAGAAGTGCACCGAACCCCAATATATAGGAACCCTAAGAGGACCACACCAAGGCACATCATAATTAAAATGCCAAGAGCAAAAGACAAAGAGAGAATATTAAAATCAGCAAGAGAAAAACAGTTGGTTACCTATAAGGGAGCACCCATACGATTGTTTGCGGATTTCTCAACAGAAACATTGCAGGCCAGACGGGAGTGGCAAGAAATATTCAAAGTGATGAACAGCAAGAATCTACAACCAAGATTACTCTATCCAGCAAAGCTATCATTCAGAATTGAAGGTCAGATGAAGTGCTTCGCAGATAAGAAAAAGCTAAAGGAGTTCATCACCACCAAACCAACATTATATGAAATGCTGAAAGATATTCTTTAAGAAGAGGAAGAGGAAAAAGGTAAAGATGAAAATTATGAACAACAAATACACATCTATCAACAAAGGAACATAAAAATCAAGTGAATTGATAGGCTGTTGAACAGGATAGACTGGTGAATATAACAGAGACATGGACATAGAGAGGGAATGGACTGACAATTCTTGGGGAGAAAAGGGTTGTGGGAAGTGCAGCAAGAGACTGGACAAAAATCTTGCAACAATGGGAGAGGACAGTGGGGAGGGGGAGGTGAGGGTGGAGGGTGGGATAGGTACAGGGTGGAGGGGAGCTATAGGGGGATAAAAAGGGGAAACAACGTAATTAATAAACTGAACAATAAAGATAACAAAAAAAGAAAAAAAATAAAAATAAATAAAATAAAATGGGTCTGAGATATGATTAAATAATAATTTGTGGGATAAGAAATTTCTAAATTAATTTTCTCTATTTTATTTAGAAATATATCACTGTAGATTTAATTGGATTGTTCTTAGATTATTTGAATGATAATATACTAGTAAATTAACACCATCGCTCTGATTATCATTTTTTTCTTGTTTACATTGTCTAGAACTTTAGTTAAATAAACCTTGTACAAACTGTGTTGTATGCTTTGGGATTTATATAATATCTAGGAATAAAAATCACATGGTTGTTAGGAAATTATTTTAGTTATCAACCTTTTAAATTCTCTACAGAAAATAAGGTAATCTTCAATAAACAGTTTTCCTAAAGCCACTCCACCTTGAGCAGTCAGATGTCTGGGTAGAACTTCTTTATTCAAAAAACGCAGGCATGAATATGTTATAAAAATATAATTCTTAGAAATTGAAAACTACTTGGATTTCAATGGCTTTCAGAATATTCAGGTAGACTTTGTAAAGATTTATGTGACTCTTTATTTATGAATAAAACTTATTTATTATTGCACAAAAAAAAGAGTGAATATAGCACATATAATATACAAAATATGTGTTCGTCAACTATTTATATTATTGGTAAGGTTTCTCGTCAATGATAGGCAGTTAGTAGTTAAGTTTTAGGGGAATTGAACGTTATACATGAATTTTTGACTGCATGGGAGTTTGTGCCCCTAACTTCCACATTGTCCAAGCATCAACTCTACTTCTTTTCACTAATAAAATATATAACTTTTATTAAGAGGAACCAAGAGTTAACATATTCTTCTATTAAGCATACACTTAATTACCTTTAACAAATGATTATAGGACTCCTACTGCTGTTGTAATTATAAAGAAGAGTAAGACATAGGTTTTCCTTTAGGATCTTTAAGATCAATGGTGGAATAAGATAAGCACAAAGATAGAAGAACAAACACAATTTATGGACTTTTATGGTAAATAGAGTTTAGATAGATACATCATTCTATTCCTTCATGAGCATTTAAAATAGAATTAGAAGTTTAGATAGAATTAATGAATGAAATCATGGGAATCTTAAAGTCTTAGATAAGTAAGTCAGGAAATCTTGTGAGGAGTAGTGAATGGTCTGGTTTAAATTCTTTCAGGTCTCTTAAATCAATCATGTCCCAAACCTTCCTCTTAATTCTTTCCTATATCTAATTTCTCCACCTTACCTATATACCTAATATTCCTTAGCTCTGTTCATACCAAGTTGTTCCCAGAAAAAACAACAACAACAACAACAACAACAACAACAACAACAACAAACCCACACTGAAGATCTTCACCTTCTTATCAGTTATTCAAATGAGAAACCTAATATGTCTCTTCTCTTCTACCCATCAATTTATTTTCTCTGTATTAAAATATGTTTTAATCTCTCCTATTTTTCTTCATTTACACTCTAGCCCTTTGCTCCCAAGCACAGTTATCTCATGCTTGGACTCCTGAAAAAGTCTCCCAATGATTACTACTACTTCCACTCTTGCTCAGTTCTGAATTCTTCCTCACATAGTGGTCAGAATGATTATTTTATATCATGAAATGGAGTATTATAATGTCCTACTGGAAACCCTTTACGAACTCCCAATTATGTTCAGGCATACAGGCAAACTTTTAGTTCTTAAAATTTGCAGTAGTCTTCTTTGTCTGAGGGCTTCAAACCTGTTCTCCCCTCTCTTTGGATCACTTTTATTCTCACTCTTTGCATGCTTGATTCTTTTGCATGTTTCAGACCTCAACTTAATTTTTAACTCTTCAGGGACTCCTTCTTCTGATTACCCTGCCACCAAACCCCTTTTATTCATGAATTTTTGTAACAGTATGTATTGCTTTAATTTTGTTAGTTTGAGAGTCTCTACAGGTAGGTAGACATAGACTGATTGATTCACTGTAGATGTTCAGAACTCTTTGAATACAGTGCATGGCACTTAGTAGAAATATGTTCAAACAGTCATTCCATGGCTATTTCTTGAGAATATCCAAGACAATTACAAATGCATTTTAGGATTGTGAGATAGTGAGGGATGATAGACATAAATCCAAATGTAGTCACTTCCATAGAGGTGATTGATAGGTGAGGCTATGAAAATGAATAGAAGCATCAAAGGAGATGAGGAAAAAGGTTGCCAATACATTTAGTGTCCTTTGGATGACTTTGAGCAAGTTACTTAACCACTTTGCTTTTCTGTTTCTTTGTCTCTAATGTAGGTATAATATTCTATCTCCTATTGGCTTGAATTGAAGGTACTTTTATAGGAACTGACACATAATATAGGTCCTTAGCAAACATCATTTATTTTTCCCTTTTCATTGTAAACTACTACTACACTGAAATATAAATGAAACTAAATATAAGATTGCACTTATGCCATTTAAGGAAAAGGAAGTATCCCTCAACAAATATTATTCAACCAGCACTAATTTATCAACTACTACATATGAGAATTTTTAAACAGTAAAAAAAGGAGTTTATGGTTTGGTGAAGCTTATAGACGTTGAGGAGAAATACAACAACTACTTATACTATCTGAAGCACAAGGGCAAGGATTCAATGTGAAAATACAGGAAAGTGTTTTGCTGTACTAAAGAACTTGGACATTCCAGTGGGATCCAGTGTGGTCTTATCAGGAATTTAAATCTTCCCTTAGGCATTTATTATTTTGTGACGGGACAATTACACAGTTTCTATGAACTTCACTTACCTGTAGAGTGAAGATAATAAGAATCATATCTTTCAAGGCTGTTGTTAGGCATTAAATAGGTTAAGGCAGATTACATGATACATTCTGAAGGGCTTTAGGCAAGGATTAACCAATTCACATCAAAGGAAGTTCTTCAGAATAAAGCAACTACATTAGATTCAGGATTTATCAAGTTTTGCCAGCTCAACAGAGGAGTTACAGAATTATCCTTGCATACCCATATTACCTAAGTTTCCTATGGTCATGAAAATGCTTACAAAAATAAAATCATAGCCTGGACAGTGTTGCTCAGTGGTTGAGTGTGGACCCATGAACCAAGAGGTCACTGTCAGGGCACAGGCCAGAGTTGCAGGCACCATCTCCAGTAGGGGGCATGCAGGAGGCAGGGAATTGATGATGTTTCTCTCTCATCAATGTTTCTATCTCTCTACCCCTCTCCCTTCCTCTCTCTCTAAAAAGATAAATAAAAACTATTTAAAAAAATAAAGTCATAGCTTGAGTAATTGGAATCCTTAATTAAATGGGATCTTTAGACAGGCTCTTCTCTAGAGAATGAATGAAGTGATAAGAAAGCAAACTGATAACAGGACATTGGCAAGAAAAATAACTCAAAGCTATGTCTTGGAAATAGTTCACTTTCAGATCAATCTTGTTTTATTTAGTGTCTGTGGTATACACAGAGAGCACATTGAGTGATGACTCTTAGGCATCCTCACATCATCATCAAAGAACGTGTTTTTCATGCTCACTATACATCCAGCACAGCAAAGGCAAGAAAATGGGTAGCTGCTGTATTTTCCGGCATATAAGATGACTGGAACTGATGATGTTAGGAGGAAGATAACCAACAATAGAGAGACAGCAAGTGCAGTGCAGGTCCCTGGCGAGTTCACAACGCCCATCATAACTGCAAGCTATGGTATTTTTACACCCGGCGTATAAGATGAGAAGATCTTCCTGGGTTAAAAAGTCCTCTTATACGTTGGAAAATACAGTATATTTAGCACAGACATTTGAACAAAACAATCTGGGAAAAAATGCTATACTAATCATATTTTACCAAAATTTTTTGATTTATCAGCAATCAGAATTGTAGGTGGTAAGTTTTAACAGAGAGTGATTTCTAGATAGCTTAGAAAAAGTGTGTGTATGGTGGAATCTCCATTTCTTGATCCCAAATTAGATCTCTTGTTTTTTTTTAGGTATAGTTTAATATTAATGAAAATATTATAATTTAAATAAGTTGTGATTGAGTATAATATCTGTGTAAAATAATTATGAACTGAACATCTCTGACAGCTTAAAGAAAAGCAGTATTGAAAGGGTAGATAGCCCATTTTGGACACTCTGAATGATGTCATTGCAAAATCTGTAAATTCTTGTATTTTCATATTTAATCCCATTAGCATCCTTTGAACATTTTCTTTTCTATTCCAGACGTTGGCTTCTTTGTAATAATTCTGTCTTTGTTATTATCAAGTGTAGTTTGAAATCCTTTTGTGAAAGATACATGAATTTGACAAATTCATAACTGAATCAACATTAAGTGAATTTATATTTTGTGGAAACAGGGCAGCAAAATCCAGCCTTTTTTTCCAGCAGGTGGCCTCCTAGTACTACCTACTGATTTATGACTTTGTGCTTAAAGGATTGCCAATATATGTAATAAAAATTCAATTGGAGGATTTTTAAATGTGTTTGAGCTCTCCCTTTCTCTCAGGTTCTAATGAACCACAGCCCCAATGCTAGTGTGCCATGTGGTTTTACTGTTGATACAGCTTCTTCACATAAGAAGCCAGTGATACAGAGAAATCAGCTAACAATTCAACAGAATTACAACTACCTTTGTGGTTGTTTGGGGAAACTTAATTGAAATTACATGTTGCCTAAATTAGGATAATAAATGGGCTGGGATTCTTTTTCTCTTAGTTTCTTATTTAAAAAGCAGAAAATCCTTTTAATATTTTGTATTGTTATAAATTAAGTGGAAAAGGGAAATGAGAGGACCAGGATTGCAGTCTGCATGATTTTCTTTCTATATTTACCTCTAATGAGTAATTGTCTTTGCCTTCAATTCTTTAATTAAGAAATTGGCCGAAAATCAGATACTGGTACTTTGGTAATTTCCTCATAGTTTCATTGGAGACAACATGGGAAGCATCAGAGAAACAAAGACAGCAATTAATAATAGCTGTATATACCCTCCTGGTGTGGCTCAGTGCTTGAACATCGACCTATGCACTAGGAGGTCATGGTTTGATTTCCCGTTAGATCACATGTGTAGGTTGTGGACTCAATCCCCAGTGTGTGGCATGAAGGAGGAAGCCAATCAACGAGTCTCTCTTCATTGATGTTTCTATATCTCTCTGCCTTTCTCTCTGAAATCAATAAAAAATAAAATACTAGCTGTATAACGTGAACAATCTACTGAACTTGGCTATCCATCTGCAAAGTGGAGTTTGCAATTATCAGTCTAGAGGACTGTTGGAGAGATCAGAGACAATTTCTTTAAAATGTTTAGGATATGTTGGATGGTCAACAAATTATATGTATACTCATAAATGATCTTATTTAATCTTCATCATAATCCCATTTTCTTCAATTTATTTTTCCAGCTAGATTTGAAATGTATAGGGCTAGACATTATTCCATTTACTAATGTGTTGAAAAGGAGTCAGAGAGTTTGAGAGACTCCCTTCTAATTACAGTTTGTTAAGGCCACATGCCTATGGAGAGAGTTGAAGATAGAGGGGGAGAGAAACATCTATGAGAAACATTGATTGGCTGCCTCCTGCACGCTATGTACTGTGCATTGAGTCCATAACCCAGACATGTGCCCTAACCCAGAATTGAACCAGCAACCACTTGGTGCAAGGGACAATACTCCACCAACCGAGCCCCCTAGCCAGAGCAGAGATCTGTTTCTTCTTGAAGGAACATTGAGATGGAGATATTTGTGTCAGTTCTTGGAGGGTTAGACATATTTTAGGATATGCCAAATATATATTTCAAGTAGAGAATATGGAAGGACATCTGCTATTTTGAGCTGCCATCACACTTTCTACATAACCCTTACAGCAGTTGTTCATATTGCATAGTGTTTCTTAATATACCTACTTCTCCATATATATGTTTACTCTCCTAAGGTAAGAATTTTGATATGTTCATTTTTATATTTCCAAGATCTGCACATAGAGAATATTGTCAAGTATTCTGCTATAGAAATAACTACCTAAAAAATCACAAAAGTCTGAAGGTACAGGTTGTGTTCAAGGAACATTGATGGTGCTGTTGGCCAAGTGGTTGGAGCAAGAGGTGAAATGAGAAGTGTCAACAGTCCTTTGCTAGAAAATGAAGACAATATTGTTGTCATTGACTGGTCATGAACAATTCTTATCCTGGTCGGACAAAAAGCTTCATTAAATGAAGAAAGTAGAAAACACAATCCTTCATTGTATTAAATTGCTTCTTTATTGAAATTAAGGTTATATTGGATCAATACACAAAGCTCTGAATTTTCATTTTTTAATAACTGTGTTATAATGACTAAATCCTGTTTAGTTCTATTAATTTGTATCAAATCTCCAGTGGTTGGCTTGGACTACACTATTGGACACAAATAAGATGTTAATTTCCTACACTGGATGAGTTTTCCTGATGAAGAAGCACAAGTCTAAATTGGAGTCTAATTAGGAGGCAGAGAGTGGGAGAAGAAAATGGGCCTTTGAGATGACACCAAGGCACATTTGTGATAATTTGCCTCCTTCCCTCTCAATCTATCAGGTGTTCTCAGGGTGCACCTAACTAACAAAACTAAAACGCATCTGGGAAGAAAAATCTATCGGTGTCTCCTGGATCCAGAAGAACATTTTTGTACATTTTTGTTTCTTAGAGAGCGAAAAGTTGGTGAAATTTTCCTATTCTAGGACATACTATATTTTTATACTATTTGTGATTTATAGT
Organism: Antrozous pallidus; assembly: GCA_027563665.1. Classification (NCBI taxonomy): domain Eukaryota; kingdom Metazoa; phylum Chordata; class Mammalia; order Chiroptera; family Vespertilionidae; genus Antrozous; species Antrozous pallidus. The sequence continues at coordinate 25,861,021 of CM050526.1, read as the reverse complement.
ATTTGTAACTGTTTTTATATTACTTTTATAATATAAGATTGTTATTATTTGATTTGAAAATATTTTTCTCATCCAATCATTAAGTGGTACTAAATAGAGGCAGAAAACTACAGTGCTATAGCATAAGCTTTATTTTAGATGGAAGTCATTAATCAATACTTCAATAATCCTCATATGAGTACTATTACCCAATTAATATTTATTTACTTCAAAGAGTGTAATATGCTACCTTTTTCTATTGAAATTAGTATATCCTGTTGGTGGTGCTTTGATGATAAGTAACTTATGTTTTATTTATTTATTTTTTTACCCTGAGATGAGCAATTGGTCCCATATGCATATTTTTCTTTATTAATAAAGGTATTACATATGTGTTCTTATCCCCCCCACTGTCCCCCAAGCCCCTAGTCATGCCCTCACCTCCTGTCCCTTGTGTCTGTGTCCATTGGTTAGACTCATATGCATACATACAAATCCTTTGGTTCATCTCTTACTCTTGCCCTCACCCTCCCCTACCTTCCCTCTGAGGTTTTACAGTCTGATCAATGCTTCTCTGTCTCTGGATCTTTTTTTGTTGTTCACCAGTTTATGTTCATTATATTCCACAAATGAGGGAGATCATGGGGTATTTGTCTTTCTCTGGCTGGCTTAGCATAATGCTTTCCAGGTCCATCCATGCTGTTGCAATTGGTAAGAATTCCTTCTTTTTTTACTGATCAGTAACTTTTAAAAACTTATTGGGGAAAGGACATTATGTTACCTCAGATTAATTTCCTCTCAGGGAACTGGTGTTGATTTTCGATAATCCGCACTTTTTATTCTACATGGTGATTCCCTGTTACATTAACAACCAGTTCTCAAATTTATTAAAGATGTAGTAGTATAAGTTTTCAGAACCTGCTAATTTGGAAATGGAAATATGCAGCTGTCTTTGGTCATAATGTGACTCACATTTCCATCATTTCTCCAAGAATAATTATAGTCACCATGAAATTATACCTTTAAATTTATTCATCATTCTGGAAAGCAATTTATCAAGACTGGAATTCATGGACTCATTTAAAGCAACAGGTGATGTTTTATGAATTCTCAACATACCTTAAGCTAGAATCCCCTTTGGGATGTTTATTCTTTTAATTCCAGTTAAAACAGTAGTGTGTCATAAATCTTTAAAGTAGGAATATTGGCTCTACAGGTGTTATTCTGAACTTGGTTTTAAATTAGATTTAAGTTTTTATCAGAGGCAGAGTATTTGAAGAAATAGGACAACTGTAAGACAAGCTTATTTCATATGTGAATTATCTGCAGCTTTAAACATCACAGGATAATTATGAAGGGTGTTGAAAGCAATGAAATAGGATTAAGCTATTTGTTTGATAAGTAATTGTGAAATCAGAGAAGAAGTACTAAGAACTGAGAAATGAATTAACATTAACACATTGAACAGGGAATACACTGAGTTGGCAAGAATAATCAAGAATGAATTATTGAAATAAATTTTTCCAAATTAAAAATGTTCTTTGAGCTAAGCCAGCATGGCGCAGTGATTGAGCATCAACATATGAACCAGGAGGTTAAGGTTTCATTCCAGGTCAGGGCACAGGCCCTGATTGGGGGCTCAATCCCCAATAGGGGGCATGCAGAAGGCAGCCAACCAATGATTCTCTCTCATCATTGATGTTTCTATCTCTCCTCCCTTCTTCTCTGAAATCAATAAAAATATATTTAAAAAAAATTTTTTGAACTTTGGAAAATGTTCTCAGAAAGAAGAGTTTTAAACTATTCATGGGCAAATTGTGTTGACAACGAAATAAAATGCATATGAATGAATTGATTAGCAGTAAATGTAATCCTCACCTCCAAACAAACAAACAAAAGCCAAGTGACAGTAGATAACACCAGATTATAATTGGCTAACGTGATAAACAATTTAAAAAGTATTTTAAATAATAGATTTATTATTTTGATTTTTATTTTTTGCTAAAAATATCCAATGTGTGAAGCATCATTTTTGGTTACTTAAGCACTGAACATTTTGATAATTCCTTCTTTCTCTGTAATTATGAAACAGATTCATTTATTAAGAATATAATGTACACTATAATTAACCCACATAAAACTGAAGCTTGGAAGGGTAGAATCAAACATGGTAAATGTATCGAGGATTTTTCTAAGAAAAATTAAAAAAACATTTTAATGAATTATATATATATGTATATATATTAATTTTTATTTATTGTTGATAGTACTACTAGTGTCCCTTATTTCCCACCTTTCCCTTTTCCCCTCTCCACCCAGCCTCTGCCCACACTATTGTCTGTGTCCATGGGTTATGCATATTTTAAGAAGTATTCCCCCCCTGCTTTTCAGTTCATTGACAAGAAATGTATGTAAAGTCTAAAACTTACTTTATTTGTTTATAAAATGTTTATGCTTATATCTAAGTGAATTTGGCAAAGATTAAGGTAAACATAAAACTGCCAAATAAATGATAGTTTATAAAGAATGTGGAGAAGGGGAGGTAAATATGCTGAAATCTCTAGTTAAAATTCACATAAGGTCTCCTGGAACCCTTATCTCACAGCTGTCCAACCAGAGTCAGTTCTCACACAATGTTTAAATACCAAGATTTAAAACATTTGGATGTCTAGTGTTAAGACTGGGCTCAGGTTGACCAAATAAAATAAGCTGGTATAAGAATTCTCTGTAACAATCCTTATTGTAAAGATGGAGAGGATAATTGTTTAGAATACTTTGAATTGATTATATATGCTGATCAAATTCCTGAGATGAGTGCCTTTTCATTTTTGCTAAGATTGGAAGAGTCTTACTTCTCCTACGCTTATTGGGAATCATTCTTGCTGAGAAGGCGTGCTCTCCAGTTTCTGATCTTGGAGTTGCCACTTAATGGAAAGGTTGGTAGGTTAAATTTCTTCAAAAGATATAGGAGGAGGAAATGTTAACTCTGTGTATTTAATATTGAGAATTACATCTGAAATTTGAGAGAATAATTTGACAAGGTTCTTGGAAAAAATATCCTGTTCATATTTGAAAAAACAAACAAAAAACAAACAAGCAAGCAAGCCCCATGAAAGTGATACTGAATTTTCCAATTTCTGTTCACAACAGAGATATACAGAGTGACATGCCAATTAGAATTGAAGCTTTGCACTATGGCCATCAGCATTCTAATGGTTTTCTCAGCTGCCCTGTAGAACTTGTCACATTGTGACAGATTTTCATTATAGAGTGAATAATAAAAATTATCAATAGGAAAAGAAAAGAATAATCATAAGACACAAGAAAGTTGCCTGGTTCTGCATATTAATTTCTTTCACTTGATTGCATTTTATTTACAAACTAGGGGCCCAGTGCACGAAATTCATGCACTGGGGGTGGGTGGTCCCTCAATTCAACCTGCCCCCTCTCACATACTGGGAGCCCTCAGGAGATGTCCAACTGATGGTTCACCACCAGCCTGCCCAAGGCTTAAAGCCTCGGGGCACTCGCCACCACTGCTGTTTCATCTACACCCCCGGGCCCAGTGCTCACGCCACTTTGGCCCCACCCCTGCTCCTGATTGGCTGGTAGCATAGCCAAACAGGAGCGAAGGTGTGGTCGAATTTGCATGTTTCTCTTTTATTATATAGGATGCTTGTACATGAATTATTTTGGTGTTGTTCAGCCTGCAAAAGGCCTTAAATAGCATCTACTGTACTTAAACCACAAGCTTGAGCAGCTTCTAAAGAGCTACAGCTCTGAGCCAGACCAGTGTTGCTCAGTGGCAATTGATCAATGATTCTCTCTCATCATTGATGTTTCTCTCTCTCTCTCTTCCTCTCTCTCTTACACCCTTTCTCTCTGAAACCTCTCTCTATATATAGTTACTTTAAGTAAGGAATATTTTTTCAGGTTTTATTTTCCATTGTTTTTTTTTATTTTTATTTTTTTAAATATATTTTATTGATTTTTTACAGAGCAGAAGGGAGAGGGATAGAAAGTCAGAAACGTCGATGAGAGAGAAACATCGATCAGCTGCCTCTTGCACGCCCCCTACTGGGGATGTGCCCGCAGCCAAGGTACATGCCCTTGACCGGAATCGAACCCGGGACCCTTCAGTCCGATGCTCTATCCGCTGAGCCAAACCGGTCTCGGCTCCATTGTTTTTTTTTTTAAAATATATTTTATTGATTTATTTTACAGAGAGAAAGGAAGAGGGATAGACAGTTAGAAACATCAATGAGAGAGAAACATCGATCAGCTGCCTTTTGCACAAATACCCTCCCCCACCCCCACTGGGGATGTGCCTGCAACCAAAGTACATGCCCTTGACTAGAATGGAGCCTAGGATCTTTCAGTCTGCAGCCTGGCGCTTATCCACTGAGCCAAACTGGTTAGGGCCCATTATTTATTTTGATCATTTGCCTTAAGCTAGACCATGTGTTAATGGAAAAAACATTTTGAGGTCTTAGATAAAGGAGCAATGAATATAGTTCAGAGTGTCTACAAAATGCCAGGTATTGTCTAGGGTGCTGAAGTTTCGCAGGGAGAATTCTAAAGATCTACAAGATTCCTTGAATAGTATTTGGCACATGGTAAGTGGAATGAATTTATGCGTGGATGAATGAATAGATATTTGTGCTTTAAGCTGGTGTTCTGATTTCTATTACATGGCTTTGTATCTAGAGTATCTCTCATCCTTGGTCATTGACATTTTAACAACTGTATTAATAGGTTGTTATAAGAAATGATTATGGTACAATATTTAAAAAACAAAGTTTGGATAATATTAGCATGTGAAGGCTCCTTTTTAAACTGATCCTTTCCTACTTATCCTCAATACTAACAAACACTCATTGCTGTTTTTTGTTTATATATGTATATATATAGTTGATTTCAGAAAAAGAAAGGGAGGGGGAGAGGGAGTTAGAAACATCAGTGATGGGAGAGAATCATCAATTAGGTACCTCCTGCATGCCCCCTGCTGGGGACTCAGCCTGCCACCTGGGCTTGTATCCTGACTGAGAATCGAACTGTGACCTTCTGGTTCATAGGTTGATGCTCAACCACTGAGCCATACCGGCCAGGCCTACTCATTGTTTTTAAATTACAACACAAGAAAATTGACCCAGAAGTGTATTTTACCCACTTAGTGGAATTCTTCTATGGCATAGAATAATGACATAGCATTAGCCTCCTTTGCTTTGTCCTCATAATCTACATATATAAATGGGTAATGTGCAAATCAACCTGAAAGCGGAATGACCAGTCGCTATGATGCACACTGACTACCAAGGGGCAGACACTCAATGCAGAAGCTGCTCCCAGGCTGTAGGCGCCAATCACCTGATCAGGGCCTGTTGGCCAACCTCTCTGTCCCTCCCCCTGGCTGGCAGGCTCTGAAGGGGGAACTGAGGGTGGGTAGTGGCATATGTGGTAGTGCCAGACCAAAGCTTCCTCCCCTGCCAGTCACCCTCCACACAGAGAGTGACTGGTGGGGGGAGGGGAGGAGCAAGGCCAGCAAGTGGGTGGCAATGGCCAACTTCTTTGTCCCCGCCCTCCCTCCCCAAGCTGGCAGGCTCTGATTGCCACATGGGGAATCAGGGGGATGGGGCCTGGTGCCAGCAACTAGGAAACATGGCTATGATCAAAAGTCAGGCTGAGATACTGTTCCTGTGCATGAATTTCATGCACAGGGCCTCTAGTAAAAACAGAAATAAGTTATTGTCAGTTCAAACTTGCTGAAATCTATGGCAGGAAGTTACATATCTATATTCATTGCCAACAGTTATTTTTTTCTTTTAACTCACATAAAAAAGCATTTTTGCCTTGTGTAGCAGAGAGAATGAATATATTTATTCAAGTACTTATTGCTATGATTAAAGTACAGTATTCTGAGCATTAATCATGTCTGTGGGCACACACTTCAAAATCAAATTGAAAATTATTATTACCATGTCAGCCCCTCCCCCCAAAAAATTTAAAGCTAATTAACTGCTGCATTCTAGCATTTGAGCCATGCTTGACAATGCAAAATTCAGTTGTACTTTTAACAAAATATGTAAAAATAGGTGTCCTCAACATACTAATTGGCTTTAAAAGCTCACTGTGGGAGAGCATTGCAAAGTTTCCTCTCAGGAGCATATTAGATCACTGGGGTTGCTTTCTGGCATTGCCCCAAGAATCTATAACCCAACAATTCATGTGATCCCACAGGCTAAATAATATTAACTTTCTCCAGGTATGCGCTGCCTCTTACACAGACATGCATATATAATTAAATAGCACGTGTGGAATAATAGGCCATAAAGATTTAATTATTTATGTACCACTTACTTCCTCTAACTGCCACCAGGGTTCTGACTAATAGGCTTGGCTCAGTGGAAAATGATAACTGGAGAAGAATTTTATTAATTAAACAGGCACCATAGCATAGTCATTAGTAATTGGTTAAGTCTGTGGGCTTTAATGTCAGACAGATCACTGATTGGGATCCCAATTAATAACTGTATCACCTTCTATAAATTGCTCAAACTTCTGAACTTTAAATTGATTTGCCTATAAACCGAGAATCATAACACCTTTGTACAAGATTGTTGTAAAGTTTCAATAATATTACACAGTAGATGCTCAATAAATCTTCATTGTTATTTTTATTAATTTCTAGAGGCCCGGTGCATGAAATTCGGAGGTGGGGGAGGGGGCGGGGGTGGTGTCCCTCAGCCCAGCTTGCACCCTCTCCAATCTGGGACTCTTTGAGGGATGTCTGATTGCCCATTAGGCCCGATCCCAACAGGATCAGACCTAAATGGACAGTCGGACATTCTTCTCACAATCCAGGACTGCTAGCTCCAAACTGCTCGCCTGCCTGGCTCCTTGATTGCCCCTAACTGCTTCTGTCTGCCAGCCTGATCACCTCCTAACCACTACCCTGCCAGCCTAATTGATGTCTAACTGCTCCTCTGCCAGCCTGGTCACACCTAACTGCCCTCCCTTGCAGGCCTGGTCCCTCCAAACTGCCCTTCCCTGCAGGCTTGATTGCCCCCAACTGCCCTCCTTTGCAGGCCTGGAACCTGCCAATGGCCCTCCACTGCTGTCCATCTTGTGGTGGCCATCTTGTGTCCACATGGGGGCAGGATCTTTGACTACATGGAGGCAGCCCTCTTGTGTGTTGGAGTGATGGTCAGTCTGCAAATTACTCTTTTATTAGATAGGACTAGGGGGGAAAAAGAATGACATTTATGGATCATTGGCAACTTGAACACTGAGTAGCTATTGGATGATATTAAGAGATGTGAAAATATTTTTATATGTATGTAATAAAATTGAGGTTGTTTATTTTAAAAGAGTCATTATTCTTTGAAATACACATTTACATTTATAAAGTGATAAATATGTAGTATCCCTATAGAAATGTATTTGGTAATTGTGCTCTTTTCACTTAAATTAATTTTTAAAATAATGTGAGAATACTACTAAATTCATTTTAAAAATATGGAACTGTCCTTCAGATTATGTGGCTATAATGAAAACAAGGATTTGACATTTCTGCCTTAAGCCTTTCCTTAACTAGACTGTGAGCTCCCCTAAGGCAAGGACTGTAGCCCAGTAGCTCTCTATCCTAACTGCCTGGAGTAATGTTGGTTCACAGTAGGTGGTGATGAAATATTTGAACTGATATTGGACTTAACTACATATTAATCATGTTATCACAGACAATCAGGATTCGTCTATATGAGTGAACCACATACTGATCTTTCTTATTCATTTGGTCACAGGACGGGAGGATTTATAACAGTATTGAGGATCATCATCCACTTCACTCTAACTACTGCTTCTTTAAATAGGATTTCTGTGGAATACTTTTCTTATACAATAGTCACAACATAGCAATCTTAGACACCCGACTAACTAATCTGACGAGACCAATTGTTTTATGTAGGTTGAATTGAGCATAGCTTGATCAAATAGGCGACTAAGATGACAAAGAGTAATTTCATTTTCCTCTAAATGTTTCTTTTTAATGTGAGCAAACATTGAGTAAAGAAGATAGCTTAAGCTAGTGGTCGACAAACTCATTAGTCAACAGAGCCAGATATCAACAGTACAATGATTGAAATTTCTTTTGAGAGCCAAATTTTTTTAAAATATATTTTATTGATTTTCTATAGAGCAGAAGGGAGAGGGATAGAAAGTCAGAAACATCGATGAGAGAGAGACATCAATCAGCTGCCCCTTGCACGCCCCCCACCGGGGATGTGCCCGCAGCCAAGGTACATGCCCTTGACTGGAATCGAACCCAGGACCCTTCAGTCCGCAGTCCGAAACTCTATCCACTGAGCCAAACCGGTCCTGGCGAGAGCCAAATTTTTTAAACTTAAACTTCTTCTACTTGCCCAGGCTGTGGTATTTTGTGGAAGAGCCACACTCAAGGGACCAAAAAGGTACATGTGGCTCTCGAGCCGCAGTTTTCCAACCACTGTCTTAAATCCTCATCCTCACTAAAACTCTTTGAGTAATTTCTATGTGATTGACTTGGCTACAAAGTCTGCACATCATACAAGTAGGAACATTCTCATTTGTTAGATGCTTGGGAAATAAATTGTGACACTTTTATTCTAGACAGCACAAATAAAGACAATGGGTTGGTATCTTTTTCAAAAGTAATCTTTAGTTAGTTTGTTTGTTTGTTAATGGGGAAGTTCTCAGAAAATAAAACCAAGCATATAAGGTTTACTACAAGAAAATTTATTATAATTTCCTGATAGATGATACTTAATTACAGGTGTGTTTTTCAAGACAAGGAAAGGGGAAGAATATTCACTGAATTCTTTTTATATGTCAGGACATTTGTGTGTTTAGGAGTGGTGGATGGCATTTTATCCATTTTACAGTGGAGGGAATGGTGGGATTGAAAGGAGGTATCAGTGAGATTAATACACATTATACTTAGCTCAAAAGTAATGGAGTAGGATATACTGGTGCACTGATTTGTCTGATTATAGTACCCACCTATTTATGTTTCTTTCAATGATAGTAAATGACATCCCTTGGAATAGAGAGAGATGATTATTCTTGTGGCATGCCACAAAGATCTGTGAATAATCCTGTCTGTGCAAGGAACCCAGGAAGACATGGGTTATGCTCCAAAGGAAACCTCTCCAAAGAGAAATTGAAAGTGATTTGATATTCAGGTAATTTACCGCCATGGTGGACCATGATATCATCTTTTCTGAAGTATTCTTTAAAATCATAAATGCACACAAGATACAAGATATATATAAATCCCTTTATGAAAAGAAGATTAGAAAATTGTACATAAGTCTCTGTGAATACAAGCAAGCAGGCACACTGACCTCTTAAGGTTGACACTGTCATGATGAGTTGAAAATATGGTCTGACAGAGACACCTATACTTCAATGCTGTGTGTCTAACAAGTATCTGACATATTAAACATAGTCAGTCTTATCATTTCAACCCAGTTCTCTAGCTATCTCACCATTTAATAGTTTAAGTACCTTTTTAAAACTCCTCACTCCAGGATATGTTTTTTTTTAATTAATGCTAGAGAGAGAGGTAGGAAGAGAGACATCAATGTGAGAGAGAAACGTTGGTCATTTGCCTCCTGTAATCTCCCCAACCAGGGATCAAGCCTACAACCTTGATATGTGCCCTGACGAGGAATCAAATCCACAGCCTGGTTGGTATATGGGATGACACTTCAACCAACTGAGCCACCTGCTCAGGGCTAATTTAACTAACTTTTGCATTGTCTTCTTGCAAAGAATGTTTGGACTGCATTTATTAAATTCTGCAGTACTCAATGGCAGACAAAACGTTTGTGGTATTAACTTTCTGAGGCAATGTTGATTGTTATGAAGAGTCTTTATATTAAATTACTTTTATATGAGATGGCTCTAATTTAAAGGTTTTAGCTGCACTTTTATTTGTTCTTTGTCTATTTCTCTATGGCACTGTTAGGAAATGCAATATGATTACAGTATATTCCTGATTTTGGTATTTCTACACAAAGAAATACCCCAGTTTCCTTTCAATGTGTATCTAACAGGAACATTGTTAGTTGCTGAATGCTTCAGCTTGAGCAAAAAAATATAGTTCAAAGTGCAATAAAAGCAATATTCTTAATTTAAATTTGAGGTCTCTGGGGTTATATGTTATTGTTATCATTTCTGAATACAACTTTAAAAGCTCAGTTTTTGTGTGTGTATTTTTCTTAAGGATTATACTTTTGGTATGTGTCCAAAGATTTGATCTTTCTTAATAGAACAATCCCAAGTCATGTTTCAAACAATACAATGCATGCTGTGAAAAAAGTTTCATAATGAATGATTTGTAATACTAAGTGTATGTTATAGCTGTAGAAAAACTTCTATACCTCAACCTGTGGATTGAGCTGTGTCTCAGGTAGAATCATTAAAAACACCATGCCATGTTGCCAGAGGAGACAATGTCTAAAAGCTAGAGAAAAATAATCCAGTTATAAGGTTACTTACTTAATTTTAATTGAACTAAATTTCATTTTAAGGGTTAATTAAGAAGAATTAATTGCTTCATCCTACAGACTTGTTTGACTTCAATTGAAAAAAATGATTATGAAGATACATTGGTATTTTCTTTTAAAAGTATCTACCTTTGCCCTAGTCAGTTTGGCTAAGTGGATGGAGTGTCAGCCTGCATACTGAAGGGCCCCTGATTTGATTCTGGTCAAGGGCAGATGCCCAGGTTTCAGGCTTGACCCCCAGTAGCGGGTGTGCAGGAGGCAGCCAGTCAATGATTCTCTCTCATCATTGATATTTCTCTCTCTCTCTTCCTCTCTGAAATCAATAAAGATATATTTTTAAAAATAAAAGTATGTACCTTTGTCCACCAAACTGATAAATTCTGGTATTACAGCATAATCAATCACTGCTTAAGGTCAGTGCAATAATGGCTACATTTTAAGGACACTGGGAAAAATTAGAGATTTCCTCACAGTAACTTTGACAACTTGACTTACTGCGAATATGAAGCTTTTGTATTCATATCTACACTTCAGTGGTCCAGAGAAATTTGTCATCGAAAGTATGTCCAGAATTCCTTGAACAATTAATTTTAACTTGTGTAGCAAAGCAGGTCCTTTACCTTTAAACAGCTTGCACCAAAATTCCTCCTAGTGTGAGAACTGTCCTTAAATATGAACATACCTTGGCCAACCTTTGTAACAGTGAACACAATAATACTCACATCTAGCGAAAGATTATGCTCAAAGAGATTGTTAGACCCCTTTTGGTGAGCAGGATGGCCAGGGTTTGCCAGAGTTGGGTATTTTCCTTCTTCCACTTAAAGTCAGAATTAGAAATGGTCATAGTAATTTAAGACCCTGGGAAAATAAAGCTTGTCAAGAGCAAAGAAATTCAAGAAAAAGATGAGTGGCTTGAGCCAAATTTCATACACATGGTGACTTTTTTTGCTCTCTTGATCTTATGAGAATAATATGTAAATTTGTACTAGAGTTTCCTTTTATAGTAGTATCCATTTGAATTCAGCATTGCTGGGATTAATACAGGTTATTTGCATTAGTAATCCTACCTAGAAGGCAGGGTGAATGTGTCATAGGCAGCAGTGCTAAATCCCGAAATGTCAGAAAAATGCCAATTTCCTAGAATTTAGGCCATGTTGCTGTTTTAATCAGACTAGTCAATGATGTAATTTACTCAAGAACCCAGGGAATATAACTTGCTATTAATCCGGTCAGAGATAGATGGTTCTCATTGATTTGCTCCATACCAATGTCACAGTGTCAAATGTTAGTTAGGGTAAGGGGGTGTCCCGTCATGCTGTTTTGTATATATTTGAGCCCTGCTATGTCTCACAATGCTACAGAATGATGTAGTGCTGATGATTAATATATATTAAGGTTTGTTGTCAATATTTTAGCATTAACTCACAGGTTTTAAATTATGATTCTTAAGTGAAAAGAAATAACTGTGCTTTATATAACTTGAGTGAATTAATCAATAATCCAACTGTTATTCCACTCTGGCAATTATATTTTAAATGATATAATTTTTGTTTTTATTCCTTTTACTTTATCTGGAAGACATTATTACAGTTCAGTGTAACAATAATATATTTTGGAATAAGTTAAATTTCTAAACTAAATATACAATATGGAAAAATATTTAGTGTTTGGGGATCAATATTCTTCTGTTAGGTAGAGGGATAAATTGAAACTATTCTGGGAAAGACAAAACTGAATTGACATTGCATTTCATTCACCACATACCCTCAAATTTAAATCACTTAACTTTTCCCTTTATTCCCCAAAGGAAACCCAGGGACATGACATGTACTTCTTTTCAACATTGTGATGCTAAAAAATATATATATTTTTTTACTTCCTAGAGTACCACTTTATTACAAAGGAGATTAACGGGTATGGGTGACCAGCCAAATAGAGATGCACAGGGTGAGGGCCAAAAGGGTACGGAACACAGGTGTTTTGGTCCCTGTGGCCATCTGGGTTACCTCAGCCTCCCAAAACACAGATGCCTTCTGATTCACCAAGCTAGAAGCTTTCCAAACCCCATCCTGTTGGGTTTAATGGAGGCTTCACGACACGGGCATGGTTGATGAAGTCATTGGTGATTGTTTAAAATTGAATTTATTGGCATGGCATTGGTTCATAAAATTACATAGGTTTCACTTGTGCAATTCTATAATACATCATTTCATCTATTGAAAATAAACATTTTGACTGTTTTAGATTTCCTTAGTATATTACATTTATTTGATTCTACGTTTTAAAATGTGCCAGGCTTTGGAGCTGCCTGCCATTCTGTTTCTGATCTGGCTCATTCCAACGAGGCCCACCTTGCTTCTGATGGTTAGGTAATGCCCCCTGGCCTCTGTTTTCCCAGCATCTGGTCATACCCATTGCTATTCGAGAGACTAGTTTGTGATGGAATCTCCAGCTGTCTATACTTCTTACATAGCCCAGCCATCCCCGCCCACTAAATGATGGTGGATACCCTCTCCTCAACATGTTCATTATCACTCTTGTAAATAGAATGGAATGCATTCTGGACCCTTCTGAGAAATGTAGTTAACTGACAATTTTGTTGATCTTCTTATATAATGGATTTATTTTAACAGACCCACTTCCTGAACCTTTTTATCTTTTACTTCATGGTCACCAGTGGCACTTTTGACATCTGTACTTCTTCTCTTTCCAAGGTTCCTGTTGCCATTCCAGCAGCACATTAGAATCCATTCCTTGGGACCCTTGTCAGAATGTTAAGGCCTATGTCACAACAGCAGATCCCACATTAACAAACTTTTCTTTGTCCAGTTGTATAAGTTAACCCCCTTAATTCAGTACTCTCAGAATTCACTCTTAGATATACTCCCTTGGTTCCTCACGGTGTATTAGCCAGGTCTTGACGTTCATGTGGTTCTATTTACTCTTGAGCTAACCCAGATGTTGCTGAGATTTGACTCTAGTTATGAGACTAGTAAAGAGGGTTGGAGGTGGAGGCAACCCCAGGAGAGAAATCATAATACTACAAGGCATCTATTTCACTTGAGACTTCTGTATAATCTTTTCGCAAGGGGTGAGGGCTTTATCTACCAGCAAAATGGAGTGAGTCACTTCTGCAAAAACAGAACTATCAGAATAATTATAGGATTCAAGTTTAATTGCCTTTCTACAAATACTCTCATCCCAATATCAATACTCCAGCCCAGTGATCGGCAAACTGTGGCTTGTGAGCTACATGGGGCTCTTTGGCCCTTGAGTATGGCTCTTCCACAAAATACCATGGCCTGGGTGAGACTATTTTGAAGAAGTAGTGTTAGAAGAAGTTTAAGTTTAAAAAGTGTGGCTCTCAAACGAAATTTCAATCATTGTACTGTTGATATTTGGCTCTGTTGATTAATGGGTTTGCCAACCACTGCTCTAACCCATCTCTATCAGGGCCCTGACTTGGGCATAGGAGATTCACCAAGGCTGAGAATCCAGCCTTCTAGGAGTTTCTACCATTCTTATAATAATACCCTGTTATGCCTAAACTTCAGCTCTATCTGTCCCCCAACTGTAGGAGATAGGGGATCCCTCCAATGAATCCAGAGGCTCTTCTTAACCTCATGATGTGTTTTACATTGCTGATTACTATATCTAAGCTTATCATTTTGCATGTAAAAGTGTATCAATATTATTTAGTAACACACACCCAGTATCACTTATACTCTTTTCTCAATACTTCTAAAATACAAGAGACCCTCCCCAGATTGCATATTCCCTTCCACCTCTTCTAGACTCTTCAGAGGTGAAATCTTAAAAATTGCACTGTTACAACATGCCGTGGCCCATTAACACTTCATCTACCAGCAGTGATTGGGTTTTCATTTTTAGAGTAGAAAACAATTTCCTGCTAAAATCTACCTAAGATGGTATATTTTAAATTGTAGACTCAGATAGATGGAATATACTAAAGAAATATAAAACAGTTTAAATTTGTTAAAAAGCTAATGTTTGCCTTACCTTTACAAATGGGAAAGGTAAATTTAAGTTTTTGGGTGCAAATTTCAAAATTCAAATATTAGAAGGAATAAAAGATAAATGTCTTGACAGAAAATAAAGTTAAACATATTTCAAGGCAACCATGCTCAGATTTGAACTTTTGATCAATTTTCTTTCCCAGTATGTGACTTAAAAAATAGCCACTCTCTATAGGAGGCTTCATATATAGGAGTATTCTCAATAGGATAAGAGCAAACAGTGCTTTCTAATCTCAAAAGCCTACAAAATGCCTTCAGATCTTTCATGTTTTCAAGGCATTACAGGAGCAAAGATATTTATGTTACCCAAGACTGTTTTTCCAGCTTTGCTCAGAAAGCAGTTACATTTTCATTCTGTGTCCCTTGCCCTCCATCATCTTGGTATTTGTCTAGTGGATCCTAGTTGACAGCAATCCTATGGCCTTTGATCATAACCATGCTTTGTGGTGTGTTTATTTTTTATGTGTGTTTTGTTTTGTTTTTTTTTGGTTAATCGTCACTGGAGGATTTTCCCCCTCCCCCCTCCCCACTGATTTTAGAAAGAGGGAAGGGAGGGGGAGGGGGAGAGAGGACAGAGAGAAAGAAACATGGATGCGAGAGAACCACATCAATTGGTTGCCTCCTGCATGCATCCCAACAGGAGTGGGGAACCTGCGACCCACTACTATGTGACCTTCACCAGAATCAAACCTGAGAAAGGAATCATGGGTCAATGTTCTAACCACTGATCTCACAGCCCAGGATGATAATAACTGTTTTTAACCAATGATATCCCCAAAATCCTATATAATAAAAGTCTAATATGCTAATTGTCCAGTTGGCCATTCAACTAATCAAAGCATAATATGCTAATTATATGCTGAGGCCACTCAACTGCTCGCTATGACATGCACTGATCACCAGGGAAAAGACAGTTGACTGGATGAACAGTTGCTATGACTGCGCAGTGACCTCCAGGGGGCAGACACTCTGACCAGTAGGTTAGCTTGCTGCTTGGGTCTGGCCAATCTGTACTCAGTGAGACAGGCCGGACACTCCCTGAAGGCTTCCTGCACCCCCTCCCTGGCTGGCCAACCTCCAAGATTTCTCCCCAGCCTTGATCCTGCACCAGTGTGGTCTCTCAACCTAGCCTGTGCCCTCTCATAATCCGGGCTGAGGGATACTTCCCTTGAGTGCATGAATTTTGTGCACTGTACCTCTTGTATGGTATTAAAAAAAAAAAACCTCCATATTTATCTGGTCTCCATTGATCCAATTCCATATATATTTGATATACATCAGCTATGTTCAAATCACTGAAAAAATAATATAAAAAATTGGGAATGACCAAAGGGACTATTGGAGTTTCTCTCAAAGCAGTGCTAAGTTTGTCCTTTTGATCAACTCTCTATTGACTAGGCTGTTATACAACACTGAAGAGGCAGAGATAAACTTATAGATTAATGTTGGGTAGAGAGGCAAATAATTTATTTCCAGTAGACTAGATAACCACAAAGTTTATGGTGTATTAACTTATTATACACCAGTATTAACTGTATATCCTCCAGCCATTTTGTCCTAACATTCTTTTATGAAATTTTCTATGACTAGCTCCTTAAATTCTCAGCTAAACTAGTTTTAATGCTGCTTCATCAACTAATGAGTTAATATCTTTGACATGTGTTCATTTTACGTTTTTATGAGAGGCATGTTATTACCTTTCAGAAAGGTATACATTAGTAGAACTATCCCAAGTGCTATGTCACTGATTCTTTACTAAAATTGAGAGCAAGTTAGAAGCTATGAGTGATAATGAAGAAAAACTGACTATGCTGAAAATGATGGCAGTGGTGGTGGTGTTTTCATGTAAGAGGAAGCAAAATTGTCATTGATACAGGTTCAAAGAAAATATTAAACATTGGAAAAAGTAGTGCATGTCTCTCATTAAAATTTTTAATGGATATTATTTTTTTACTGTTTATATGAACACTAGTTATTGAACTGTCTCAAATCCTATCTTCTGTGTTTTGTTTTTACAAATTTTCCCAAATTTGTAAAATTTCCCTGCTTTCTTCAAAAAGTTTTAAGAGATAAAGAAAGAATAATTATGTCTGTGTAGAGATAAGCAAAATAATGCAATAATATAAGGTGTTTTATTTCTCCCACACACACAAAGGAAATTTCTGTAAAAGTAAACAATTACTACCTTTAAGTCAAAACAATTCATGGGGACAACAAAAGTGTTTACAATTTCTCGATGAGAAGTTATTAAATCATTAGATAATTTTAAAAGCAACAACCACAACCGGAGTTAAACCATTGGAATCAATTGTGTGAAATAAATGCATAGCCCTCTATTGAATGCAAGATAACAAAAATATGCATTGAAATCTAATGATGCCTGAATCCCCATCAGGAGCAACAGACTGAATTTAATCAAAGGATTTTACTTCTTCGTCAGTGTGTAATACTGGAGATTTTTCCACAGAGTGATTACAGCTATGCTTCCAATTTAGATTTCTGTTTCTGGATAGTTAACTATCAAAATTGCTTTTAATTTAATGATCTGTCAATGCCTGGATATTACATTTGTTCTTCTAGAAGAGGAGGGTACATCTATGTAGATCAGTTTTTTAATTTTATTTTAATAATTCTTTCAGTGTATTCCTACAAATATTTGCCTGGAAATGAGCTTTGATAGGTGGTTTTAAAATTCTTATTCTGCAAGAAGGTTTTTTCTCCAATTTTGTTATTTCTATTGGATAACTTTTAACAATGTTTGCATTTGAAAATTCCCAAATGTGATGGGATCACCCAGGATATTTTGATATAAATATTCAGTAATTTTCTCCTGTATTTCGTTTAGACTTTAGAGTATAAAGATTCTGTTTCATGAGTAATCTCACAGATCATAATATTATTCCTTTGAGAGGATGCTGCCCTATTTTGAGAGACCTTTTCCTCTTATCTGCTGTTTTAGACATTTGGTGAAGGTAGATGCTGACTGACAATTAGAACTGTGAAAAGAAAAATGTCACCGATAAAAGCATGATGTGTCTAGAGAACAGCAGGTGAATAAGAGCCATCTAGGCAGTATTATCAGATGCATTTCTGTTAGTTTTTCTAGTTACAAGAAAAGCTGTCAGGGTAAAAAATTAGTCCTTCATATTTAAATTTCAGAAGAACAATCCTGAGACCATTTTTGCTATTTGAAAATTTTCTGGTTTTGATTCATTCTGTCCCCTGGTTACATGAAATAATTAGCATTGATAAGGTAGAAAAAGAATGGTAAGTGAGTGGTATCTCTTGTCCTCTTTTAAATTATTTATTTATTTGATTTATTTGCACTTATATTTCAAATTAAGACTTTTGAAGAAAGGCCAGCATTTAAGTTTCTTCTATGAAAGTTGAATACTATTCCAGTGGTTTAGGATGATTTTAACATCTGAAATATTTAAAAATCAAAATGTCAAGGTTGCTAGTAAACCTGAACATCCCACCCTATGCAATTCATGGATCTTTAGTAAAACGTACTTAGTAGTACTTTTCACAGTCAGTTATTCCTGTGAACCAAAATCTATCTCCTTGTAAATTCTACCCATTGCTTCTGATTCTGCCCTCTATTTGCTTTTCTTGATAAGCCCCGAATTTGTAAATCACAGTGCTTGTTAGGTGGAAAGCACCTTTGAAAGAAAAATTCATCATCTATTTATAAGGGGGGTACCTAGATGACCATACCTTTAAGCTTTAAATGTTTGTGTACTTGATCACTGTGGAACTGATTCATGGGCTATGCTCTCAACTGTGGTATGGCCAAGAGATGCGTTAGGTTAATGGCATTCATAAGAGAGGACAGCAAAATGGCTGATGGCAAAGTAAGAAGAAGACAGATTAAAAAAAATAAAAGGTAAAAATCATAGTTTGTCTTCCAGTAAAAAATATCTAGGCATGCAAGGAAGGAAAACAAGGCACACAATAAGAAAATTTAATCAGTAGAAACATATATAGAAATGACACAGAATTAGTAGACCAAGATAAATAATTATAATTTTATTTTGTATGTTCAAAAAGATTAAGGAAAGATTGGGTTTGTTAAATAGGGGCATGACAGATATAAAAAGACCCTAATAAAACTTATAGAAATGAAAACTAAATAGTTGAAGTGAAAATTCATTTTAAAGTATTAGTATATAAATATATAGATAAAAGATTAATAAACTTGAAGAAAAATCATTAGAAACTATCCAAACTGAAACGTATAAAGCATAAAATATTAAATGTGAATCCTTCACACAATGAAAGCATAATATTATTTTCAAGTGCACTTGGAACTTATACCATATAGACCATATTCTAGCCACAAAATACATCTCAGTCATTTAAAAGGATTTAAATCAAGGAAAGTATGTTCAATGACCAGAAAATCAATAACCAAAAAAATTGTGAAAATGCCCAAGTATTTGGAAACTAAATAGAATATAGAATATTTCTAAATAACTCATGGGTCAAAGAAGAAATCAAAGGGAAATTATAGAGTTTTGAAGTGGATGAAAATGAAAAGATATCAGAAGCTGTGAGATGCAAATAAAGTAGTATCGAAGGGACATTTATAGCTCTAAATGACTCTATTAAAAAAAAAAGAAGAGTTTTAAATGCCCTGTAAGCCTGAGCTTACATCTTTTAAAAAATGCGTTCTGTGGTTGACAGTATTACAGGCGTCCCCCATCTTCTCCCATTTTCCTCCTCCACCCATCTCCCACCATGCCTCAGGCCTTTACCTGTCTATGTCTGTGTCCATGGACTATACATATATGCTTATAAATTCTTTGGTTAAGAGTTTACATCTTAAGTACCCAGAAATGTAAGGAAAATTAAATTCAAAGTAAGCAGTAGAAAGGAAATTTGAACAGAAATCAAGTGGCCCAAAATAAAGCAAAGAGCGAGTGCAGGAGGGGTCAATAAAATTAAAAGGGTTTCTTTAGAAAGACAACATTTATGAACACCCCTAATTGGAAAGATTGGGGGAAGTGAAAGAACACATATCAAATATTTCAAATGAGAAGAGTGCTATCACTACAGATTCTACACATGTAGGATAACTAGGGAAATATAATAAACACATTTGTCAATAAATTTGACAATTTTGAGGAATAGGGGAAATTCCTGGAAAGACAAAAACCTGGAGGATATTCTGCTAGGTGAAATATGTAGAAAAAAAGAAAAAAAGAAAGGTAACTTAAACTTAGAAAATCATAGAGTAGAAGGGTGATTGCCAGGGGCTAGAGAGTGGGGGGAATGAGATATTGGTCAAAGTGTTCAAACTTTCAGTTACAGGATGAGTAAGTTCTAAAGATCTAATGTGCAGCATGGTGGCTATAATTAATAGCACTGTTACATAACTGAAATTTGCTGAGAGTTGATCTTAATCATTCTGATAAAAATAGTAATTATAAAGTACTGGATATGTTAATTAACTTGATTGTTGACAATTTCACAATGTATGTGTATAGCAAATCATTACGTTATACAGTTTAAGTACATTAAAATTGCTTCAATTATACTTCAATAAAGTTAGCAAAAATAGATAACTTGGAATATATATATATATGTATATATATATAAAGTTGAATTTGAACCAAACACCACAGCATAAAAAATAAAAACTCTGGACCCAGAGATATTACTAGTGAATTCTTGATTATAGTGTTGGTGTTAGGGAAACAGATAAACAAAACTTCTCATATGGTACACATAAAATTTATACAGTTCTGGCATGCCAATTATACTTCAACAGAGCTGTAAAAAAATTAACTATTACTAAAGACAGAAAATGAAATATTATAATGAGGTTTAGGTAACTATTTTGACTAAATAGAATGTCTTTTCCTTTGTAGGTTTCTCCATATGGCTTTCCCATAGGTTATATGCATTCTTACATTTAGCAGTATAGTGAGTGAAGCTCCAACACTACTACCACATGTCCTCTAGCAGGAACTCAGTACATAGTTGTTGGAAGAATGGATGAATGCATTAAAACCAGAGACAAAAGCATTCATTACCTTTTTACCCACCAGTATTCTGTCACTAGTATTTTGGATGTTTACTCTGTAACCTATTTTCTTATTTGTCCAGTTTGAGCACATCTCAGTGACTTACTGTTAGCATGGAATGTTCTGTTCCATTGGTTTCAGCTTACTGGGCAGTCTTGCCTAGGTTTGTGTTCTATCTGCTATAGAAAAAGCAAATGTCCACATCGATTTCTTGTGATAAATAATTATGTCTCATTCCTGTGTAAACCCTAGAGAAACAAAGGCATTTTAAACACTATTTTTCTTGCTTTCAGTCTTATTTCTCTTGTGGCTCTGGCATAGGGAGCATGACTTACTTGTAGGGGTTTCAATCTTTCCAGAAATGGAATGAGTGGTTTTTGAGGAAAATGTATTTGAGTAGCAATGGAATAGCAAGAAATAGTTGTAGTTGCAATTTCAGAGACAATGCTCTCACAAAAAGGCTGTAATAGAGAATCATTTCAACAAACACTTACTGAGCAACTACATGTGCAGGAACCTGTGCTGTTTGCCATGAAGATAGAAAAATAAATGAAGACCTTTTTGCTGTCCTTAACCACTAACCAATCATTGGGGTTCAATGAGTGAGAAAATGAGGTTGTATGACTGAATCAGCCCAGGTTTTGGAGTGAGAAGACCTGGTGTGAGTCCCAGCTCAAAGATTCAAAACTCTTTTTTTATGATTCATGTGCATTACAGTGAAGGTGATACTGATCCCTCCTGAACTGCGGGGAGGATGTCATCTTTTCAGTGAAAGGAAACTGAAACCCTAACAGGGAACTAGCACCAGAGATGGGGGCCGGGCTAGAAATAAAGTTGATCACAGAAGCCCTAGTCTATGAATAAGCCTTGGGCATAGGTGGTATACCTACCCCGAACCCATTTCTGTAGCCAGAGCAGAAGTGTAAGGCAGCTTCATGCTGTTGGTTGATTGAGTTGTTTGAAGGAAGGAGGGGAATGAAAAGAGCAGGAGAGAGGAAGACCGAGTCAGCTACTTTATTTTACATAAGAAAATGAGATTAATAAATCATGCTGTTATGGCTGAATTTTTGATTTATTATATATTTTAAGCTGAAACAAAGTCATTACAGAAACAGTGAGATTCAAAGAAAAAAATCCAAAGTCTAACCTTGAAACTGTTTTCATTTTCCTCCTTCTCATTCACAAGGTCGAATAGCCGCGAGCAGAGCAGATATCCTTAGTACATGCCTATGTTTGTTTCCCCCAGAAAGCATGAAGCTCCATGAGGCCAGTAAGCCTGTCATTCTTGGTGACATTTTTTAACACCAGTTCTTGTCAAGGTAATTGACTCAGAGTAGAACCTCATTAGATGTGTTACATTAACAAATAAATGACTGGCCAAAATGAAGAATAAGTGAAAAGAGCTTTGAAAATTTCATTGTGCCACACCAACATTATCATAAGTACAGTAGTCCCTCCATGTCTAAGGGTGATACATTCTAACACCCCCAGTGGACACTAGGAACTGTGGATGGTGCCAAACCTCCCATAACTGTGTTGTTCCTCTACATGATAGAATTTAGTTTATAAATTAGGCACCATGACCCCAGTATGGCTCAGTTGGTTGGAGTATTGTTCTATGCACCAAAAGATGGTGAGTTCTATTCCCTGTCTGGTCACAAGTTGTGGGTCCAATCCCTGGTTGGGATGAGTGTGGGAGGCAACTGATTGATGTTTCTCTGTCACATAAATATTTCTCTCTCTTCTTTCCTCTCTCTAGAACCAATTAAGATAATAAAATTGGGCATATTGAAAGATTAATAACAATCCTATATGATAAAAGGGTAATATGCAAATACACGGAACTGCGGCAATGACCAGTTGCTATGATGCACACTGACCACCAGGGGGCAGATGCTTTATGCAGGAGCTGCCCCCTAGTGGTCAGTGCGCTCTCACAGGGGGAGTGCCACTCAGCTAGAAGAGAGGCTCATGGCTGGTACGCTCAGTGGTCATGGCAGGAGCGACTCTCGCCTCCATGGCAGTGCTAAGTACCCTTGGGGGGGGTGTCTGCCTGCCATGGGGGACCTAAGCTAGCATGTGGAAAATACCCATGGCACCCTCAACTGTGAGAGGGCACCCCTCCAGTGCACAGATGTCATGCACCAGGCCTCTAGTAACTTATAATAAAATAATTTTAACAATATTCTGTAATAAGATTTATTATTACAGAATAAATCTCTCTCAAAATATCTGATAACTGAGAAGGATACTAAGTGACCAAAGGGTGGATAGTGTATATAGTGTGGATACTTGGGACAAAAGGATGATTCATTTCCCAGGCAGCATGGATTGGGAAGGGGTGAGATTTCGTCATGCTACTCAGAATGGAACACAGTTTAAAACTTATTAACTGTTTATATCTGAAATCTTCTATTTAATAGTTTTGCACCACCATTGGCCACAGGTAATTGAAACCATGGAAAATTAAACCTTGGAGAAGGGGAGACTACTATATAAATGAGAAGAGGGGAAGATAAAAGCAAAAACATTTCGTAAATGAGATATTTTAGCTATTCTGTAAAATGTAGAAAAACTTTAAAAAGCATAAAAGGAGAGGAAGGAAGCTAAATCCTGACCATGAGATCAGAGTGGGTGAAAGGGCACAATGAGGAAGTGACCTGTTCATGAAAGGAATAATGAGAAAACCTAAAGGAACCTAATGATTTAGCGTAGTTCTTCCCAGAAATATCAAATTCCATAATTGATGCTTAGTTTCTTAATGCCTCTCTGATTTGGATTTCTTGCTGAAGTTGAGAAAGAAACTTTTATATACTAAAACCTGAGATGAAATCTTAGGTTTTAGAGTAAATCATATACATGGTGAAAAAGATCTATAATGATGTAATAATCTATAACAAATCATAATATTTCCCTACCCTACCCCACAATTATACTCTCTCAAGCCAATTGATTTTCATTTTTATGTGAGTTTAATTTTCCTGTTTCTTCTTGTATTCACCCTATTTTATTCTAGGCTACAGGCCCAGGGCACGGATTAGTGCATGGGTGTGATCCCTCAGCTTGGCTGATGATTGGGGCAATCAGGGGTGTGGGAGGGGCCACAGGAGGTTGGTCAGCTGTGGGAGGTTCACTGTGGGAGTGCACTGACCACCAGGGGCAGCTCCTGCACTGAGCGTCTGCCCCTTGGTGGTCAGTGCGTTTCATAGATACAGGCCAAGCGGTCATTTGGTTGTAACAGTTGCTTAGGCTTTTATAAATATAGATAATGTACCTGTCCTATAACGTATTGATTTATTAGTTTCAGATATCATTGTATCCCTCCAGGTTTCAATAGCTTTGTCCAGTTTTTATCAATAAGTTCTCTTTGATTCAGCTAACAATAATTTGAACATTTACACTCATCTAATTTTCAAAACAACACTGTGAGGTGCACTTTCTATTTCTATTAGAGATCAAGAGAAATTAAGGATCTTGACCAAGATCACCTAGTGCAGAAGGAGCAGAATTGTGACTTAGATCTCTTGACTCCCAAGTTCATTATCATTTACATCTCAGTGTTCATATAGACCAAGATGGACCCTCATTTTTACCCAACCTTCTCTAATTTCTTATTTTTTTTTGCTGTTGCTTATAATGTCTATTTTTCCTAGACTCCTTTATCTAAGCATTTCTGCCTACTAAAATTAAATCTTTCTAATGCCCATTTTGTAAGTTGTGCTTAAGGTAATCCTTCTTGTCATATTGTTTATCAAAAATTTATTGAGACTTGCATTAAAGTTATTTGGCCCCTTCACTTTTTTTTTGGTATGTAATGTAAAAGTTGAATGGTCTCTGGAGCCAGACTTTCCTGGTTTAAATCCTCACTTTGCTCTTACTGATTGTATGACCATTGGCAAATTCATCAATGTTTTGTGCCTCATCTGTAAAATGGGGTGGGTTGATAATACTTATATTAGACTTAGAATCTCATCTTAACTTTATCTCTCTAGCCTGTCCATATATTATTCAATCTAAATCTGTTCCCGCATGGATAATTATCTCATTTGCTCTAAGTGTTAAACATAATACAGAGTAGGGCAAAAGTAGGTTTGTAGTTGTGAGTATGCAAAACCCAGTTTATTCTTGTGTTGTTATATATTAATTATTGTATTATTTTCCATATGAACAACTATAAACCAGCTTTTGCCCATGCTGTATTATATGTGAACTACTAAGTACAGTGATTGGCCTTCAAAAATAATTGGAGCTTCGAAAATATTATTTAAATGTTACCAGCAAAGTATTGAGAATGAGAAACAAACAAGATATCATTAATGTTCTTTAGGATGGAGACACTGGTAGAGTCCCATTTGGTAGTGGGAATTCTGAAATGTTTGGAGCAGGGGAAAATAAATGATGACTTTCTCTGCCAAAAAAATGGAAGCTGTGAAGAAAAAACAGAACTAAATGCTGTTTGAGATATATAAATCCGGAAACAACACATAATGTTTCAGCTCTGCCACATTTGACACAACACCCATTCATTCAGATAGGAAATGTCTGATTATTTCCCCAGAATTCACTGTTACAACTCTGTCATTTCAGTTAGTTATCTCTGGATCAGTACAAGTGCCACGTACTTGGAACATATTAAAAATGACATTTTCACTTATTTTATAGCATAAATGTTTATCTTTTGGCATTTCTCAAATGGAAGCATCAAAAGGAAACCTTTGAAATGCTATTTTTTATGGAAGGCTAATGACAAAGAGCAAACTAGACACAGGTGACTTGATGTGAGAAAACCATGTTTTAACAATTATCTTTTGATGTCTCAAACAGTGAAAATTCATTTCCAAATACCAATCTTTCTACGAATGAGACAGAAAAAAAGTGAATAAAAGTCTGTAACCTGGCACAATCTTTAAAGGGATGTCACTGCTGCTACCAAATCCAAAATACCCCATTCAACAAAAGAGAGTTCAGTCAAATTATGACTTATTTATGATAGGACAGGTGTCAGAGAAACCATGTTACACTAGGCATATGGTTTGCTGTAACTTATTGTTTGTCATTTCTCTCACTAACATGTGGTAAATGACAAGATAAAGGAGATATGGAACTCACAAAGGGCACAGGTAAAGGATAGTAAATGCATATCATTGATC
This sequence comes from Antrozous pallidus, assembly GCA_027563665.1. Lineage (NCBI taxonomy): Eukaryota > Metazoa > Chordata > Mammalia > Chiroptera > Vespertilionidae > Antrozous > Antrozous pallidus. Next base: position 25,835,282 of record CM050526.1, on the reverse strand, counting down.
AGATTGGATTCCAATGTATGCTCCCCAGTGCAGCTAAGGGCCTCCTACTTCTAGTATCTGTCATGTGAGAGTTGAGAGGTTTCTTAAACCTGTTTGTCATGGCTCTGGCAAGGTTGGAGGACCAAATCCTCAAGAAACGAGGATTTCAGTCAGGGAGAGAAAAGAGATGGGGGATGGGAAGCCTAGCTATCTAACTTTTTGTATGGGACTATTCTGAAATGTATTCTACATTATATAGGAACTAGAGGCCTGGTACACAAAATTCATGCACAGAGGGGCTGGGGGGGGGGGTGTCCCTCAGCCCAGCCTGTACCCTCTCCAATCTGAGACCCCTCAAGGGATTCCGACTGCCCGTTTAGGCCTGATTTTACCAGGAAGATCAGGCCTAAACGGGCAGTCAGACATCCTTCTCACAATCCAGGACTGCTGACTCCAAACTGCTCACCTGCTTACCTCCCTGATTGCCCCTAACCACTTCTGCCTGCCAGCCTGATCATCCCCTAACCACTATCTTGCCATCCTAATTGATGTCTAACTGCTCCCCTGCCAGCTTGGTTGTCCCAACTTCCCTCCTGTGTCAGCCTGGTCACCCCTAACTGCCTTCCCCTGCAGGCTTGATAGTCCCCAACTGCCCTTCCTTGTAGGCCTGCTTCCTCCAACTGCCCTCTCCTGCTGGTCTGATCACCCACAACTGCCCTCCCTTGCAGGCCTGGAACCTCCCAACAGCCCTCCCATGCTGGTCATCTTGTGGTGGCCATCTTATGTCCACATAGAGGCAGGATCTTTGACCACAGGGAGGCAGCCCTCTTGTGTGTTGGAGTGATGGTCAATGTGTATATTACTCTTTTATTAGTAGAATAGAGGCCTGGTGCATGGGTGTGGGCCAGCTGGTTTGTTCTGAAGGGTGTTCTGGATCAGGGTGGGGGTTACCTTGGGGCATGGGGCATGGGGCAGCCTGGGAGAGTGGCCTACGGTGGTTTGCAGGCTCTCCATGTCCCCTTCTCCCCCTGCCCCCCAGTGACCCAAGCAGAGGCCCTCAGATCTGGGCTTAATTTATGTTATACAATTGAAATTTTGTAGCCTGGAGCAGAGCCAAGCCTTCTGCTTGCTTCGTGGCAACAGCCATTTCTGTTTTAATTCTATAATTGAAACTTTGTAGCCTAGAGTGGAGGCCTAGGTGCTAGGGCTGCAGAAGCTTGGCTTCCTCCATCGCCCGAGCAACCCTAGCCTCTGCTCTCTCCAACTCTGTGGCTGCCACCAGTTCTATTGGAATATATCTTATATAATTGAAACTTTGTAGCATTGAGTGAGGGCCTAGGCCGGCAATGGCAGGAGGAAAGCTTGGCCTCCTCCGTTGCCGGGGAAACCCAAGCCTCCCCCCTGCTCTCAGTGGCCTCAGTCATCTTGGTTGGACTTTATTTGCACAGTTTGCTCCTGATTGGATGATGGGCGTAGCTTTGTGCATTGGCCTGATCAGAGGTATGGTCAATTTGCATATTACTCTTTTATTAGATAGGATGTTTCCAGTGGAATTGAGTTTCCAGTGCCCATAACAACAACATGCTCAATAAGATACCCTGTGTCTCCTCTCTTTCCTTCTGTCTCACCAACTTCCCTACCATTTTTTTTGAGTTGATATCCTAAATAAAGGAATTGGACTCAAATCCTTGTCTAGATCTTAAGGAGGCCGAAGCTAAGCCTTCCTGGTAAGGAGAAGAAATAGATTATTTTAATCTAAAGAGAGGAAAAGGCATGGCTGAGAGGTAAAGGGATGGATAGCCCAATTGAGAAACTTTCAGTAGGAATGAATTGTAGAGCACTAAGGAAAAGTAGTCAGAGTTGAAACCAGACTGGTAAGTGAGGACAGTATCTGAAAATTTAAAAAATTTATATGAAGACATTTGACTTCCTATTAAATCAATTCGAAAGATGATGGTGCCTGGACTGGATGAGTTGCATCAGAGATTGAAGGAAGATAGACAGACTAATGACAGATCTGGGACCTGGAGTTGCCAGTGTTGGACAGGTTATGATAGACTGTTGAGTCAAGGATAACTTATGGGATTTGTCTCCGCTAGCTAGCTAGGAATATGACCACATTATACAAATCCAGGGGTTCACTTTTTAAACTGTATTTTATGCAAGTTGTCCTCCCTTGATTACTGGAGTTCTTAAAGCAGAGCCCTATTATCTGTGCTGTTTAATGTTGAAATAAGGAACACATGAGAATAACCCGCTTAGGGCAGCAAGAGAAGCTGAGATAAATTTTACATATGGGTTGAATCTATATGATTCCTAAGGAGATGTCAGTAAAATCAACTTAGTATTCAGAAAACAGGCTTTAGCTCAAAACAGAGATTCATAAATAAAGGTATAGGGTAATGTGATCATGGAGACTATGAAGTGAGACTAGGACTTAGAAGGGAATTCTGCAGAACCTGGCATTTAAGACACTTAAAAACATGAAAAATGAAAGAAGAAAAGAAACATTCAACGTATAATAAGGAGGAATACCCGAAGGGTAGAGGAAATCCCAGAGAGTGTGACTTCACAGAAATAATACAATAGAAAGTAGGAAATGATTGGCAGTGTCAAATACTGACTACTGTCAGGAAAGGTAAAGACAAAAATACCTGTTGGATTGAGCGAATGTCTTAGCAAGACACTTCACCAAACATCTGACACAACTGCCAGATTGCTGAGGGCTGAATAGTATGAGAAAGATAAAGTGAATACAATTTCTTAACATTCTTAGGAAAGTTGGTTTAACTAATAATAGTAAATTTTGTTGTATCCAATAATTATTAAGCATTTTATTTTCCAGGTATTTACAATGCTTCATATATATTAGCATTTAATCTAACCTACGAGGTAGATATTTGCAGAGGAAGAAACTACAAGTTAAATGAGTTGTTCAAGGTTAAATTAGTTGTGATTAACTAGTAAGTGCAGATCTGGGATTTGAACTCAGATAGTCTGCCTCTAGCTCCTCTCCAGATGAGAGAGGAGAGAGAGTGCAGAGTTAGTGGGGACCTGGGGTCAAGAGAGGCTTACAGGAAGATAAAGTTTAATATATTTTGATGCTTGAGGGAAAATATTTCTTATGTTCAAAAAGGATTCACACAATTTTGCTTTAGATTTAATTACATTTTAGCTGAAGATAAGAATTATTTCTTAATGATCAATGACCTAGCTCAAATCTTTTCAGAACCATGTTGTACCAAAACCTACAGTGATGCCTTTATATCTCTATTCCTCACCAGTGCTCCCCAAACCCAAGAGAAAGAGATTAATTTAAACTGCTTTTATTCATAATGGATGAGTGTGAGAGAAGGTTATATGACTTTTGAATCAGTACTACACAATGAAAATGAGGTGTGTGAAATGAAAAATAGGAGGACACAGAAGGTACACCGGCATTTCAATGTTTTGCCTGACTGTTGGCAGTATTTCTGAACCAGTGGCACCATTCCCCTTATTAGGAAACCCAGAAGCCTGTGTTTTCCCTCCAAATTACATGTTAAAAAATAGAATGTATATATGAAAAATGCAGAATTAATTTCTCACTTTTTCTGAAACTGGCAGAATTTTACATTTCACTTTAATTTTCTTCCTCCCACCTCAAATTGTAACTATCATCACCCTTTTTGTTGTCAAAACAAAGAATAAAACTGTGAATATCTTCATCTTGCCATCTACATTTGGCCTGTTTATTTTCATAAAAGAGAGCATCCATTGCCCAGGCAGCATCACTCAGTGGTTGGGTGTCCACTTATGAAGCAGGAGGTCATAGTTCAATTCCCAGTCAGGGCACATGCCCAGGTTGCAGGCTCCATCCCCAGAAAGAGCATGCAGGAGGCAGCTGATCAATGGTTCTTTCTCATCATTGATGTTCCTCCCTCCCTCCCTGCCTCCCTCCCTCTCTCCCTTCCTCCCTCCCTCCCTCTTTCCTTCCCCCCCCTTCTCTCTGAAATCAATTAAAATATATTAACAAAAAAGATAACATCTATTAAGTACATAATGTAGCATATATTTCACTTTTAAAAGGTTTAAAAACCATTGATCTGGTCTAATTTTCTCAACTTAGAGACAAGGACAGGGAGTGCCAGAGAAGCTGAGTGATTTGTCTCAGGTCACACTGGTTAGTGAAGGGGGATAAAACTTCATCTGAGAACTTCAGTCTCTTATCCAAGTATATTATTGCCAAAGTCCCAGTGTCTTACCTTTTAAGTTTAAAAGAAAAGTCCTGAGGCATGACCATTGATGGGGTTCAGAGAAATGAATACTCACTCATGTTCTCAAGTGTGTCTCTCATTGTTGACTAGAAAAGTAAATACTTGAACTATGGATATGACATATAGTATCAAGCAAGTACAACCTGAAGGTGAGGGGCCTGGATAGCTCCTAGAGTCTCCTTGTCTTTTAAGATTAAGGACAAGGAGTTTGAACTTGAATATCACCTATGGTAGCACTTTGACACTTCTGCAAATAAGTCCAGGGATAAATGGAGAGCTCTTCCCCTCAATAACTTATATTCTGATTTTTTATTTGTTGCTTCTACAAAATTCTTGTTCTCTCTATTGAGTCTTTCCTCTTATGGATCTTTTTTTCTTAAATTTAATAAATCTTTATTGTTCAGATTATTACAATGTTCCTCTACCCCCCCTCCATACCCCCCTCTCATCTGGTACCCACACCACCATCTGCCCTTACTCCCCCGCACTGTCCTCATACATAGGTGTATGATTTTTGTCCAGTCTCTTCCTACACTCTCCCACATCCCTTTACCCTCAAGAATTGTCAGTCATTCCCTTTCTATTCCCCTGATTCTATTATCTTCACCAGTTTATTCTATTCATCAAATTTTATTTCACTTTATTTTTAGATTCACTTATTGATAAACATGTATTTGTTGTTCATAATTTTTATCTTTTTCTTCTTCTTCCTCTTCTTCTTCTTCTTCTTCTTCTTCTTCTTCTTCTTCTTCTTCTTCTTCTTCTTCTTCTTCTTCTTCTTCTTCTTCAAGAATATCTTTCAGCATTTCATATAACACTGGTTTGGTGGTAATGAACTCCTTTAGCTTTTTCTTATATGTGAAGCACTTTATCTGACCTTCATTTCTGAATGATAGCTTGCTGGGTAGAGTAATCTTGGTTGTAGGTTCTTGTTATTCATCACTTTGAATATTTCTTGCCATTCCCATCTGGCATGCATAGTTTCTGTTGAGAGATCAGCTGACAATTGTATGGGTGCTCCCTTGTAGGTAATTAACTGTTTTTCTCTTGCTGCTTTTAATATTCTCTCTTTGTCTTTTGCTCTTGGAATTTTAATTATGATGTGTCTTGGCGTGGTCTCCTTTGGATTCCTATAGTTTGGGGTCCTGTGCACTTTGTGAACTTTTAAGTCTATTTCTTTCACAGGTGGGGGAAGTTTCAGTCACTATTTCTTCTAATATGTTTTCAGTATCTTGCTCTCTGTCTTTTTCTGGCACCCTCATAATTCTTATGGTGGTATGCCTGAGGTGTCCCAGAGGCTCCTTACACTATCTTCAATTGTTTGGATTCTTTTGCTTTTTGCTTCTCCTGCTGAGTGCTTTTTGCTTCTTTGTATTTCAAATATTTGACTTGATCCTTGCGGTCCTCTAGTCTGCTTTTAGATCTCTGTATAATATTTATTATTTCAATTAGTGTATGCTTAGTTTCTAGTTGGTCCTTTTTCATATCCTCAAGGGTCCTATTAAAATTATTGGCCTTTTCTAGGAACCTTTTGAAAAACCTTATAACCGTGGTTTTGAACTCTATGTTCAGTCAGTTGTGGGTTTTTTTCCCCTCCATTTCTTTCAATTGTAATCTATATCCTTGTCTCTGCATTTTGGCTGCTTCCCTGAGTTGTTTGAGTAGCTTTGTGTGGTAGGTGTCCTCTAGGGGACCGTGGCTCAGCCTCCCCGTGGCTCAGTTACCTGAGATGGATACTCTTGGTGCACCCCTTTATGGGCAACACTGTCTTGTTGTAGTTAAGCCTAGACTGTTGTTGGTATCACTTGGACAGGTTGACCTCCAGGCCAATTGGCTGTGAGGATCAGCTGTGTTTACTCTGGGAGAGCCTCTGCACTCAGCTTGGATGGGGAAGAGTTTCAGGGCTGAGCAGTCAGCCTTGGTTTCCTGTCAGCCCTGCCCTAAGCAGCGTCTGGGTCTCTGTGTCCTATTGCAATAGCTGCACACAACTCTGAGAGAAAGCTGCCCTCAAGTTTTGCCTGCTTCCAGACAGTCCACTTTCTCCCCAAATGAGTCTGGATACCCAAAGTTTCACCCACAACTGGAATACATTGCAGTCGGAAGGTTTTGTTTTCTTTCCGAACGAGAGAGCCAGCCATGTGCTTAGCTGTGCTCCCTCTCCACTAGCTCACATGCCTCTGCAGCTCCCAAGTCTCAGTGTGCCTCCTCCTGACAGTCCAGTTTCACCAGTATAAGGATTAGCCAAATAATATGGATATAGATATGGACCCTGCCTCTCAATGGGAGAAGTTACCAAACAATTTGGGAGAAGTTAAAAAAAATATATATATATGTATATATATACATATATACACACACACACATATATATATATGTACATATATACATATATACATACATTCAGGAGTTAAATAATAAAGGAGATTGTTTCTAATATAATCATGAATCTAAATGTTTGATATAAATAACCAACATTAATTAAGTAATATAATTAATATATAAATCTATTTTTTAATCTACTATTGCAAATGGCTATTATTTAAAGAAAAGCAAGTTTACTTTATTTTCTATTTTTTCAAATAACATCCCATGATAAAATTTTAAAACATATATTGTCTTTTCACATGTTTAAAGCATATAGAGGCTCTTAATATTATCTAGCAAAGTTCCCTTACTTATATGATGAGTAAAATGTGAGCTAGAGAGGTTAATGACTTGCTAAAAGTTATCTAGCCAATCATTGGAAGATTTTGGTCTAGGTAATGAATGAGAAATTCGAAGGGGCGGGGTAGCATTTAGATATTATGCTGTGACGCTACAATAATGTAATCCCCCCTACTGTTCTCCTAGTTATAAGGTACTTTCATGTGTATTATTTATTGTATCCTCATTACTCTGTAAAGTAGCGAGGGTGGGTATTAATGTCTCTCTTTTATAGATTAGGCAATAAAGGCTTAGAGAAATCATGTAGCTAATTATGTAGCAGAGGTTAGATTAAGCCTGTAGGTCACCAGTTTTCCAGTTCAGGATTCTTTACTGAAATGGAGAGAAAGAAAATCTTGATTAAAACACGGAATAGTAGATATAAATGCTGTACCTACTCAGGATGCTGGTGTAAAACAAACCAATTTTCTAAGGTTTCAAATGTTTCCAAATGTCCATATGCTTGGTATTTGATATATAAAGCAAGAAGCAAATTGGCTATTTTATCACTTTCATTCAGACTTCCTAGTATCTTATTAATATGCAAGTTTGCAATAAGAGAAGTTAGAAAACCAATATCCACCTAGGGGAAAGTTCAGACTTCTTTGCAGAGGGTTATTGTTTGACCTTTTGTTTTGCTTCAGTTACTCTGCATCTGCTTTGCTGAATATATAGCATCCACTCCATCCTAGATTCTCAGCAGATGTCATAAATGAGCAGAGCAAAGGTTTGCAAAGAACAAAATGGCACATGCACTAAGAGTGTTTATTGGAAATGTCTCAATGGTTACTAATTCCTCATCTGTCACCATCTGGCCAATTCCCATGTTTTGACAATTTTCATTCTCTACTTTTTAAAGATCCCTAATCTATTAAACTGATTGCCTTCGGCTCCTTAGTTGAAATAAAAATATTAAGAGAAATTTAAAATTATTTTGGGATGAATAAAAAGTTAATAAGTATCTTGTTTTATCCATTTTTATAAATAAAATGAAAAAATTACATGTAATATATAAATTTTAAGTGGACAAATACTTCAATTTGACATGCACTTATGAACAATCTACTGAGGGACAATGCATTAAAGAAATAGCTCTAATTCTGGTGAGTTTTGTTTTCTATTGGTGGCTAAAAAACATTCAAGAAATCCTATCTAATAGAAGAGTAATATGCAAATTTGCCCATACCTTCCCTACATCCACTAGCCACGCCCACCAGCCATACCCACCAGCCAATCAGGAGCGTGGGTATGTGGCTGAGGTGGCCCTGACCTGGGAGGGCCTGGGGGCATGGCCAAGGCAGCCTGGGCAATGGGGGCATGGCCAAGGTGGCCCGAGCCTGGGGGTGTGTCCGAGGTGGCCCTGGCCTGCGGGGGCATGGTTGAGGCAGTCCAGACTGTGGGGGGGCATGGCCAAGGTGGTCTGGGCTTGGGGGGGTTTGGGGGGCATGGCAGAGGCAGCCCAGGCCATGTGGGGCATGGCTGAGGTGGCCTGGGCCTGGGGGGGCGGGCCCTGAGAGGGCATGTCCAAGGATGCCTGGGCATGGGGGTGTCTAGGGGGCATATCTGAGGCAGCCTGGGTTGCGGAGGGGCCTGTGGGCGTGTCCGAGGCAGCCCAGGCTGTGGGGGGACATGTCCAAGCTGAACTGGGCATGAGAGGGTGTAATTGAGGTGGCCTGGGTTGCAGGGGGCCGTGGCCTAAGCGGCCCAGGCCTGGGGGGTCTGGGGGGCGTGGCTGAGGCCGCTTGGTCCTGGGCTGGCAAGGCCGAGGCCTGTGCTAGCCGGGGGCGAGCTGGCTGGGGTAAGGCCCTGGCTGGAGTTGTGGGGGGGGGGGGGGGCAGGGCTGGGATGGAGCCAGCCATCTGCCCCATTTCAAGGTGATGTCTGGGTGCCCAAGGCCTATAGCCTTGGCCAGAGGGCTCCCAGTATGTGTGAGGGGGCAGGTTGGGCTGAGGGATCACCCACCCCCAGTACAAATTTTGTGAACCAGGCCCCTAGTGGTTAAATAAAATTCTAGTGAATTTAACATTAAAAGCAACAACAATATGTCTCAGTTTAGGCAATCAATAGCAGACAATTCCCTTGACAACAATTTGGATAGAAACACTTTGGATGAGAGCCACAGAGCTATTCTTGTTTAGAATAATAAGACAAACCTGAATATAACATAGAGCTGTGCTAAGTCTTACAGAATGAGCAGATCTCATTTGCAGCAAGTGTTTACAGGACAGTTTACATAACTCCCTGGCTAGAGTTTTAATACTAGGGAGTGTAGAGAACAAGGTCAATTGGGTTGAATGGGGAGAACATTTTAAGTCAATGTTAATAGTTCAAATTTCATCCTAAATTAATGAGAAGTTGAAAAGTTTCGTCATGAAAACAGTGTCCTGACAGCAAAGTTATTCCTTCTTTTAACCAAGTGTGATAGAGCGTATTTCCAGTCCTACCCATCAACTGAAGGATTCTATTTACTACCTTTTGAATCTGGGCTTGGCCTCCTGGCTTTCTTTGTCCAATGGGGCATTAGAAAATTTGATAGAAGCAGAGACCTGAATAGTTCCTGCAATTTTAGCCTTCTCCTCTCTTCCTATTGCAAATATTTACACCACAATATGAACGAGCCCAAGCCAGCTCATTAAAAAGTGAGACACTAGTTATTCTAAACACTCAGAAAACCTATCTGAAGGTCCATCCATGTAAATAGGGTCACCCGAAATGTCTAGCCCCAGACAAAGTGGATGTTGACAGTAGAAATGAGTCAAGATGCCCAAGATGAGACAAACCACCTAGGTGAACCTTAAATTTGTGAGCAAATAGCCATTGTTTCAGGTCCCAAATCCTGAGGTGGTACATTACATAGCAAAAGCTAGCTGACATACGAAGAATTATAGAAATGGTATTCATATCAAGCTTTACCCAGAGGCTAGCAAACTGAATAATTTAAAGAACCATAAGTGGGATTATTGACCAGACCCTTCCATTCCTAAGATTAGCAGGTAAAGTATCCATCATCTTTTGTCCTCTTATTGTACACTAGAGGCCCTATGCATGAAAATTCATGCACTGGAGGGTGTTCCCTCAGCCCGGCCTGCCCCCTCTCACAGTCCAGGAGCCCTCAGGGGCATGAGGTGACCTGGTGATCAGGGGAAGGCGACACTCCCATCACGCTTCTGCTATTGCCACTGCTGGCAGTGCAAGCCTCAGCCGGCCCTGCACAGCTGGGTAGCCACCATCTGAGGCTTGCCTGTGCCTTTGGCTGGCCCTGGGGGCCTGGAGGGTTGAGGGAAATGGGGGACTCTGGAGGCAGGCTGTGAAGCAGCCAGACGCTCCTGGGGGCGGGCCTTGCTGTGTTGCACATCTGCTGCCCCAGCAGGGCTTATGGGACTGGGTGCCTCTATCTTTGAGGGTGTGGCAGTCAATTAGCATATCCTCTTATTGGATGTGGGTGCCACCCACCACCTTTGTGAGGGTGTGATGGTCAATTAGCATATTCCCTCTTTTTTAGATAGGACTAGAGGCCTGGTGAGGTCCCTTGGCCTAGCCTGCACACTCTCTCAATCTAGCAACACTTGGGGGCTGTCAGGCTGCCGGTTTTAGCCCGACCCCCACAGGCTAGGCTGAGGGACCCCACTGGTGTGCATATAAGATCTCTGGTTAATCTCTTCTGCCCTCTCCCCTCCCACCTTCCCTCTGAGATTCATCAGTCTGTTCCATGTTTCCATCGTTGTGCATTGAGTGTCTGCCCCCTGGTGGTCAGTACATGTCATAGTTACTGGTCCATCAAATGGTTGCTTAGGCATATAGATATAGATAGATATATAGATGATATAGATAGATATAGATGTAGATGTAGATGATATAGATATAGATATAGATATAGATATAGATATAGATATAGATATAGATATATAGATATATAGATATCATACTAATGTCATTTCCTTTCATGGATATCCCCCCACTAAGCTATAAACTCTGAGGGGCAAAGATCACTTATATCTTGATTACTGTTGTATCCCATTGGTTTTCACAATGCCAATTTGATTGTTGGTCAAAATGACTTAGATGACTGTCATCATTTAAGAAGATATCAAAACACATACACAGCTTCTGGAGATACCTGAAAGTTATCTCAGAATCCTATCTATATGGATGATTTTCCCACGGCCACTGAGTAGGACTTGCATTCTGCCATAGAATGAACTGTTTAACATCTGCCATTGCTTTTCCAGCTGCAATCTTGATTTCTTTACCAATATTGATCCAGTGCTCTATCCTACTTAAGCTAGTTGAGGCTTTCTAGAATAATTCTCCTTCATGTTGGACCCACCTGAGCATTAATGACCTTGCAGATAGGAACTTAAGATTAAATTTTGTGCAATATAATTGCATGAAAATAAATATTAATCTTATTAAACTATTTCCTGAGTATGTATCTTTGCTCCATAACCAGTTGTTATTATTTTAAAAACATGGTATGTTTAGCTTAGTTTCTTATCAATTATAATTAATATCTTTTCAACACAAACATGAAAGCATCTTGTTTCACTCGATGGCAGCATAATTTCAAAACGAAGTGCATCTGATTTAATTCTACTGAAATCTAATTTCTACTACTTTGCTTTCTTTTATGATGGATTCATTTTTGCCTCTCAATTATGTATCTTCCCTCAGGAAAAGTCAGTAAGTAGACTTAAAATGATGTTTCCACTGGAATAACATGCTGAAAATGTATGTGGAAACTATGAACAAAGGCCTGAAAACATTGGCATACGCTCCCCATTTTATATTTGCCCAACTTACTGCTAAAAAAAGGGGGGGGGCTTGCATATTATGGGACACCTAAGGTTATATCCACACTTTTTTTTTAAAGAAAAATCTTTAGTCAGTCAAAGATAATAAACATGAAACTGGAAAATATATTTCCTCAATTCTGTAGCCTGGAATGTCATTTTTTCTCTGCACTTTCAGGTTTCTTATTATTTTGAATTGATTTTGAATATGTCCCAGATGTAATTGCCCAGCTTTGGCTCTTACCAGATGAACTGAACTTTAGCAGTTTTTCAAACACAACTCTACATCATCATCTCTTTTTGCTCAGGGGCAGATCAGTCCCCAAAGAAAACATGGATGTCTCTGCCTCATTTGTATTCAAAACTTATGTAAGGAAGCATCAGGATAGGATCCCATTCAAATGCATTATGGTTTTGTAGTGCTTGTTTGTTGTTGTTGTTGTTGTTGTTTTTATAGCTACAGTACATTTGATTTACAGTTACTTCAGCAAACTGTTGTACTCATTATCGTTGTAAGTTAAGGCACTTATATTCCTTTGCTTTCCATATGCCCTGTATTATTGCAACTTTGAGGAGACCCTAGTGATATATCATCGACAAAATCAGAACTGCATCAAATTTTTCAGTCCGTAATTATTCCAAACTAGATGTAAAAAAAATGCGATGTCTCCATGCTACCAAGGAACTCAGCCTATCCTGATAAAATCCTTATGAATTAATTTAAACAAAAGTGAGGAGACTCTTATCTTAACACATTTAATGCCGATTGCATACTGTCTAAAATATTTCATGTGCTAACGCTAAGAATAAAAAACACTACCTAAAACTTGAAATGTCCCGAATGCTTGCCTATGGAAACATCGATCCAAGGTTCAGAGAAATAGCTGTATTCACAAGAGAAATGGCTTCATTAATGAGATGACATGCCTGTTTACATTTCATCAACTAAAAGGGTCATTGTTAAGCAATTAGCAAATGCAGAGATCAATTAATTCACATACCAAATGATTTGTGGGTAAACCTTAGAAAAATTGGATTGACTGTTTTTAATGAACTCACCTTGCCTACTTAATTTATAAACAAAATCAGAAATCCACTTAATAGATGAATTAATTCAGATAACTCAGTCTTCTGTTATTTGTCAGCCAAAAGAGCATTTATTCATGAACATTTTGGGGATCTACTGTACAGTATGGTGACTATAGTTTCTGCGACTGTTGTATATTTAAAAGTTGCTATGAAAGTCTTTTTTTTTTTTAAATCTCAGGCCTGGAAGCAGCCATTTATATAAGGAGCATGGGTCCTTTTTAAGTAGACCATGATATTTAGAAAACAATATTTGGTGTGAGAAGTGCTTATTAATATCGGGATATCATTGTACTCAGGCCCTGACAAAGTACAGAACCAGGTTTTCACTATATATACATATACACTTACCTATCTCTCTTCTCTTCTTCCTTCTCCATACATATGACTTCACACTGATATTACCAATTTAAATCCCATCCCACAGTTCTTGTGGTTCATTCTAATTTTTCCCCTTTCCATATTTGTAACTTCCTTCAGTGGAAAAAGTTAGCTCCTATTGTCTCTAATTCATTGACTTATTCGCTTACTCCACCAGCATGTAATAAATCTCTTATTTTTATCCCAAGTCTCCACACCCACTCAATGTGTGGACATCCTTTTTACCCCTCTTGAGCTCTGACAACCTATTCTGAGCTACTATGGCTTTATCTTGCCTCCCCATGTATTCCTACATAATGATTTTAAGAGTTAATCATTCAGGAAAGAAAGGAGAAAAAAGAAGACGTAAGACAAGAAAATAAAAGAGAGAAAAAACTTTTAAATAGTGTGGTCATATTAACTGAATAGTAAATTATCATGAGAGAGGACCAGGTAAAGAGAAACATTTGGAATTTTCTCACAAGATATAATGTAGAAAAAAATTAAAAATAGTAGTTAAGAAATGAATTATAATTAGAACCAGAAAGTTTTCTATAAAGTGGCTTTCTCTGAAGCATTGGAACAGATATTATCCCTGGTATATCTGTAGGCACAAATATGAGTGAGACAAAGGTTATCTTGAGCCAGTCTCATTTATTTATTCATGCGTTTCTTTAATGATTCATGTATTCTTTCATATACTTGAGTGCTTATGATTTGTCAGACATATCACAAGACATGAGAAATAGAAAGATAAGGACTGGTTTTTTGGTCTTTCTTCCCCTTCTAATTATTTTCCCTTCAATCTATTCCCATCCCAAATAACTTATTGTTAATGTATCTCTCTGGCCAGAAAGAACAACATTTAATGAATAGCTCATATCTTAGTGAACATTATATTAGTGATGTTTCTATCCCAGATAAATTTGAATTTTACAATATGACAGGAGGGGGAAGATACATAGAGACTGTGGAATATTACCACTGCAGCATTCCTGTTTTTATTGAAAACTAGAGGCCTGGTGCAAGAAATTAGTGCACAGGGGAGGGGTGTGGTGTCCCTCACCCTTCCCTGTACCCTCTCCAATTGGGGACCACTCGGGGGATGTCTGATTGTGGCAGGGATCAGGCATAAGCTGGCAGTTGGACATCCCTCTCACAATCTGGGATCACTGGCTCCTAACTGCTTGCCTGCCTGCCTGATTGCCTCTAACTGCTTCTGCCTTCCAGCTTTGATTACCCCCTAACTGCTCCCCTCCTGACTCTATCTCCCCCAACTGCCCTCCCCTGCCGGGACCCCGAAGCCTCACCATACAGAGTGGCCACTGGGCCCTGCCTCTGCTGTGCATGTGGCCGTCTAGTGGTGGCCATCTTGTGACAGTGTTGTGCAAGGACCACCTAGGCTTCTATTAGTATAGATATTTAATAATCAGTACAGCAGAGGACCAATAAAAACAAATGGTAGTTATTAACAAGTAGTACATCCATATGGGTATATTGACTAAACCTTAACTCTGACTGTGGGATAATTGACAAAGGAAGGCAAACATTCGGAGTATAGTGTGGAGACTTAAGTATGAAACTAGGAATACATAAGTAAAGAGCACTCTGTTTGGGCTTGGGAAAGGGCAAAGAATAGAGAACTTGAGTCCTAAGGCAGGCCAAAGAGGTTTAATGGGAAAGCATTGGTATAGTTGAGGAGTGAGATTTTGGGTTCTGATAACAAAGTTTCTATTTGTGTAGTGACAGAATAGACAACAGATATTCAAATTTGGGGTCAAAGAGAAGATTCTCCCAGTATTTTTTAGATAAATGTATCTTTAAAGTCTACATTTTGATGAGTTTGAACAAGTGCACACATCCATGAGACCATCACCACAATCATGGTAAAACACATGTCATATCACTTCCAAAAGATTTCTTGTGTTTGTGTGTGTGTGATAACATAAGATCTATCTTGTTAACAAATTTTTAAGTGCACAGCAATAGTATTTGTAAACTATAGACACTATATTACAGCATAAATCTCTAGAACTTATTCATTTTGTGTAACTATAAATTTATACTCATTGGACAACTTAGATGGACTAGGGAACATAATGCTAGGTAAAATAAGACAATATCAGGACAAATACTGTGTGATTCCCCTTATGTGAGGTATGTAGAATAGTCAAACTCAGAACTAGAGCACTGGTTGCCAGGGAATAGGGAAAGGAGGGGGAATGAGGAATTGTTTAAAGTGAGAATGTTTTCTGTATGTAATTTCCAAAATTGTTGTGTACTACATCACTTACTATTAATTAAATCACTTCTTCCAGGAAGCCTTCCAAGTTTCACATTGTAAAAGGCTCTAGTTGCTCACTTCTTTCAAAATATGACTCTGTAATTAGTTGTTTTATGACTGTAATCCTGTTAGGAAGTTAGCTCTCACAGTGTGGGCCTGGGAAGATCTTCTACACGTCTCTATCCCTAGTACTGAGAATTGTGCCTGATGAAAGAAAAATACCACATGATTTCACTCATTTATGGAAAATTAAGAAATTATAAACCTAATGAATAAAAAGAAAGATACTGAGGCAGTGAAGCATGGAACCAAGTGTCAAATTACAGGGGGAAAGCTGGGGAGTGTTAGGGAGGGGAGGAAAGAGTTCAACTGAAGGACTTGTATGCATGCATATAAGCACAACTAATGGACATAAGACACTGGGGGAGTAGGGTGAGGTCATGTGCCCAGGGTTAGGGGAGGCTGGGGGAAGGTCAATGTGGAAAAAAAGAAGATATATGTACTACTATTTGTAATACTTGAAACAATAAAATAAAATAAAGAAATTATGCCTGGTCCTCAACACCTAAGCTATTCATGTTTCCTTAGTGAATAGATGAGCAAGTGAGTCAGAGTGGGGAAAATATGAGCAAAAACAAAAAATAAAAAAAAAAAGAAGTTAAGGATATAGTAGACTTTCAGCTAAACCATTAAGGGTTCCTTTTAGCCTAAATCAAATTCTTTCCATAAACCTGCACTCTTGGTATATGTCCAATGATCACTAGCACAGCAATGGTTTTATGGAGGCAGGAATTATATCATTTGCATTAGTTATAAATGAGAGAGAGAGAGAGAGAGAGAGAGAGAGAGAGAGAGAGAGAGAGAGAGAGAGAGAGAGAGAGAGAGAGAGATATATACCGGCCAATGTTGCTCAGTGGTTGAGCATTGATCTATGAACCAGGAGGTCATGGTTTGATTACTGGTCAGGGCATGTGCTCAGGTTGCAGGCTTCATCCCCAGTGTGGGCATGCAGGAGGCAGCTGATCAATAATTCTTTCTCATCATAGTATTTCTAGCTCTGTCCCTTCCTCTCTGAAATCAACAAAAATATATTCTAAAAAAGACAGAGAGATGTATCCCCCTTACTAGGCTCTGTGTAGGCAATCAAAAATATTAGGGCATAGTTTGTTATATCACAGAAAGTTATTTATTTTTTTTGAAGAGTGAATGATATAACTATTTGTGTTATTTACAGGGTTGTCCTTCCAACCCTTAAGGGAATCTTAGTCCTTCATGAAAATAGTATCCAGTGAGAAGGTACTATAAGAATACTTGCTGCAGACTCATTCTACAAAGAGCACTTCTGTAGAGCAAAATTTCACAGAGCTGAAAGTCAAAACATCACATCCCTATTGAATATCTTAGTAGGTCAGTGGTCAGCAAACTGCAGCTCACGAGCCACATGCGGCTCTTTGGCCCCTTGAGTGTGGATCTTCCACAAAATACCATGTCCTGGGTAAGTCTATTTTGAAGAAATGGTGTTAGAAGAAATTTAAGTTTAAAAAATTTGGCTCTCAAAAGAAATTTCAATCATTGTACTGTTGATATTTGGCTCTGTTGACTAATGAGTTTGCTGACCACTGGTGTAGGTTAATGCAGTTACATGATTATTAGTGACATCCCAAGTAACATAAAAATTCAGACTTCTGAACTGCAGCAGCAAGTATTTGTTTACCATATAGGATATTCAAAGCATTACACTGTTGGTGAAAGCATGCATAGAGTAGTAAGTTGGGTCTCATTAAAAAGACCGATCTTCCAAACATTCTGCCGAATCTGAAGGGCTTTTAAGAAGTTCTTGACTCATCTCTACTGCATGAGGGTCACAGGGAATGATGCCTTTGTTCAGGTGGTTCAGAGCTGTGGGTATTTCCCTTTTCCCTTCTCCTCCTGTTTCCCACTCACCACACTCAGCATTTCATAGAGTCAGTGGAACAACTCAACGCCTCTTCATAGCCACTTCTCAGCATTTGGGCACTATGTGAAGTTTAATAAGATAAAAGCAACTAATTAAGTAAAACGGTGACCAGGTAAAAAACCCACACAGCACAACAATTGACATCTGGCATTTAATAGTTGTTAGATACCAGCTGAGGCAAGGGAGTTTTATATTCCGCTTTTAAAAATAATAACAGTACAGGTAACTCTTATTAGTTAAGGAAAGACACTTTTCATAAAACTACCTTATTCTTTATCCTTGCCTGAGGATATGTTTATTGATTTTTAGGGAGAGGAAGGGAGAGAAAAAAAAGCTTTTTGCCTTTATCTGTACATTTGGATTTAAAAAATAATGTGTAATTCCATTAGTTCAGGCTGACAGATGGCCCAATTACTTTACAAAGTCATTGTATAACAAATTATGTGAAGAACAAATCATGATTTGCCCTATTAAAGGGGGATGTTTGCTCACTTCCTAAACTCAAGGCCAAATCTGCCTCCTTTTTATTCTGAGGAGTAACTTTGGCAATGAGATGGTTAAAATGAAGTTATGGTGAAATATTTTCCTATAGTATAAATATTAGGTAATTCCTGCTTTATCCTTCTCTTTCCTCCCCCCTTTTTTTGTTTTCTCCTCTTTTTCTTTCTTCCTCTTCTGATACTTAACACAGTAGTAGACATTTTGGGAGATATTTGGAGGTAGTCGTCATCCTAAAATGTGTCCCCTTTTCTCCTAGAAGCCATCCTGCTGCTGTCATTGTAGGAACTGGAGGCAGAGATGATAACAGAGAAAAAAGCCATCCTTGAGCATTAAAAGGTAATTGTCACAGGCCATTTTACATTACAGACTTCTAAAAAAAATGAACTGTAACCACGTCTTGCAATAGATAGATAGATAGATAGATAGATAGATAGAACTAAGTAAGTGTAGCAGGTATAGATCTCTATTTATGTAAACTCGGGTTTTCAATAAATGATTATTTTTATTATTTCTTAGATACACTGTAGCTATAGTGATGCATTTCTGATTACAAGCTAAACCATACTGACCAAAAATAACTTCCATGATGATCAACTTACTGCCTCCCACATCAAGAAGTCATGAGGAAGGCCGGCCCAGAGTTGATTAATTCAGATTCTGGATGGTCTTGCCAAGTTCTCGTCTTCTTTTTGCTCCATTATGTTTGGAGTTGGCTTGTCCTCGGGTCTTCTCATAATCATAATACTAAGCAACACATCCTCCCACCGCTAAAGTGGGAAAAGAGCAGTTTCTTCGCACATACTTCTCAATGAGGAGGTAAATTGTTCCAAGGCTTTATAGACATTTATGTGCATTCTTGATAATTTATGTAGGAGTATAATCTTGAGGTAGAAAGTCAAATGGGAGCTTGCCTTGTGCCCTTATACTTCCTTGCCTCCTGTTTAACATATGACATTTCAATAAAGGGGAACATCATACCCACTTTACATGAAAGGATCAGCACACCGTGTCTCCCCTCAACCAGTTTGTATCCTGCATGGTTAAATACTGGCTCATCATATTCTTAATAATAAATCAGAGCAGTGTTCATATATATATTACATTTCTGTTAATTACAATAATTACCATAGTTCAAATGCTCCGAAGAGTACAAATGAGATGACAGTTACAGAGCCAAGTTAGCTTCTTCATACATATCATCTTGCTTTTGATCTGTGATATCAACCTGGGAATAAAGAAAACAGAATTAATCAAATGAAAATACATTAGTATTGCCCAGCTGGTGTGTCTGAGTGGTTGAGAAACAACCCATGAACCCAGAGGTGACTGGTTTGATTTTGGGTCAGGACACATGCCTGTGTTGAAGGCTCTATCCCCAATAGGGGCTGTGCAGAAGGCAGCCAGTCAATGATGTTTCTCTCTCATCGATGTGTCTCTCTATCCCTCTCACTTACTCTCTTTCTAAAATAAATCAATAAAACATACTTTTATAAATAATATATTAGGATTTGTTTGATATTTGGAAAGATAAGCTCAATATCTTTTCTTAACAAATTCATGTTGAAAACCAAAAAGATCTTGATAGAACCATGTTTCTATAATAAATTTAAATTGACTTCAGGCACTCTTTTTCCATTATGACTGGTTTTGTTTTCTAGATATTAACAACTGTGTTTCTGTGACTTTATAAGTTAGAGAACTATACTGTAAGTATGCTATTGTGACTATATTAAAGAACATTTAAAATCACTCCCTTTTACAATATTTTCCTTCTTCTTTCATGAAATGAGTTTTACTTCAATTCATCTTAAAAATATTAAACATTTTCTTATACATTACCTCTTCAGTTTTTAAAGCCCTAATTATTAAGAGTTTCTGTCTACTGAATAACTGGAGAATAGTTGAGACATAAGGAAGATGTCTGAAATCATATCTAAATTCATTCTGTTTTCTGACCGATTCTCTTAACTCTACTAGACTCCAAATACAAATTGCATTTTTGATGAGAGTTTTGAAACCTGATGTTTCTCACATGTAAGGAACCGTGGAGGTTGTTCAGTAAATATTTGTTGTAAGAATGAGAATGGAAAAGCTGTAAGCATATAGAATATCTATGTCAGTGTGGAGGTTAGGTATGAAGAGTGGCACGAGAAGTGGAAGATGTAGCTATGGACACATGATATTTATTCCATTTATTAATTCATGAGACATTGGGAGAATAAATAACCTATTTGAGATTCCCTTTTTAGCTTAAAACCTATTTGAGATTCCCTTTTTATTATTGTAGCTCACATTTTTGTGGGTCAGGATTTTAGACAGATAACTATGGGGGAGACTGAGATTTGAAACAGCTGGATGGCCCCTGTCCTCCTGTCCCTCTTTCTCGTCTCTCTAGATGATCTCTCTGTATGGCAGCCTCAGGGGTATTGCACTTCTTACAGGGTGGCTCAAGAACATAAAAGGGAGTGTCCCAAAGGTCCTGGCTTTCTATGACTTAACCTCAGTAATCTCATAGCATCTCTTTCATCACATTCTATTATTCAAGCAAGTCTTCAAAGCCATCCCAGATCCACTGA
The DNA here is from genome assembly GCA_027563665.1 of Antrozous pallidus. Classification (NCBI taxonomy): domain Eukaryota; kingdom Metazoa; phylum Chordata; class Mammalia; order Chiroptera; family Vespertilionidae; genus Antrozous; species Antrozous pallidus. Next base: position 25,814,790 of record CM050526.1, on the reverse strand, counting down.
CTGGACCATCAAATTTTACCTTTCATGGTGTGGAGTATCAGAGAATGTTTGGCTGTTTGTAATCCATCACTGAGGCTTAATACAATGTTGTTATGTAGGAATGTTATTATTCTAAGTCTATTTTACTAGTGTGAGCACTCCTGAAGAAGTTTTCTGCTTTGTTTTTTTATATGGAGAAGGTCTTGAATTTGAATTTTTAATCTACATGAAGGGGCTAAATGAAACATATAGGTAGTGTCAGATGAGTTAAAGTAAATTCCATCTACAGCTTGATCTTCGTTAATCAAGTAAAATGAGGAAAATGTGACCTTTATTCTAATGATAGATTTACAGGAATTTAGTTTTAGAACTTTCAGCCATTTGACTATTTTCCAGACTTTCCCTCACGAAACCTCAGGCATGTAATTGTGATGGATCTACATGTGGGAAACTGAACCTGAGTCACCTCTGGCTCAAATGAGATCATGGCCCTGAATGACCAGGGGAGGCGCGCTGTTTCCTGGGTTCCTGTGCAAGTTTTGCATGCTTAGACTTTTTAAAGTCTGTCTTCTTAACCCAAACAGAGAAAAATTCTCCAGTTTTCATGTGGTGCTGACACTTTCATCTAACCAGTCTGTAAAATGCCAGTTCGGGAATGTCATCTGTAGTGTATATGTGTATTTTAAGGCTATTTCTTAAAGAGCTGCTTTGGGTTCACAATAAAAATGGAAGGGTGGTCAGAGATTTCTCAGGTGACCCCACACATGCTCAACTTTTATGAACATCAGCCACCAGGGTCGTACCTTTGGTACAATTGATGAACCTACATTGACACATCATGTTTCTTGAAGTCCACACTTTGGGGTTCATTCTTGGTGATGTACACTATATGGTGATGTCCATATGATAGGTATCTATCATTCTAGTGTCAAACAGAATATTTTAACTGTCCTAAAAATTCTCCATATTCCACCTACTCATCCCTTCCTCCTTCACTCGCTTTCATTTTTCAAGATTCCTTTAAAAATGAGTATAATTACAACTGCTTTGAAGGATTGGCCATGAGGCTTAGCTGTAATGTTGAAGAGTCCACAATAGGCATTTAATACATGGGAGCTATTGTTGTTGTTATTGTTATTATTATTAAATAAGCAAAAATTATCAGTCTTCTATTATTCTGGCTTGGATCATTCCCAATTTTACCCTCTAAATGGAGATTGGAGAAGATGGAGTTGGGCATTAGAATCAAAGATTGTGGTGCCAGAGGGATCTGAAAGGTCCCCGTACGTTCAATCCAAGCCCTTTTATCAGATCAAGAGACTAAAGCCTATCCTTGTCAAGTGCCTTGCTCTAGGTATCACACAGGAAAATATCACTTACAAATTACATTCCCTACAAAGAACACACTGCAATAAAAGTAAAGCTATGATTATACTATTAGCAATATTTCAAATTATTAAACTAATAATTATATTTTTATTATAGAGATGATCAGTGGGAAACTGAGGAATAGAACTTTATCTTTGGATTTTGCATTTCAATTTTTTTTTCTCTACATGAAAAAAGTTCTTAAGTAAGCACAATGACTTAACATTCCCAAAATACTAACTTCAAATGAATAGTATTTGCTTACACTTTCATATATAGCTTCTTGCAAATTTAAATATATAGAAAATGCATTTGGTTCCAATTGTTAACATTTCATGCCTACCTAAAGAATATATACTCCCCTAGGAATGTGTTCTATAAAAAGGGAAATTAGTATCAACTCAGTAGTTTTAGCAAATTTAGGAAGAAAATAGCTGTTCCATTCTTTTTTTATGCCATACATTTGCTGTATCGTAAATGCATTTGGTAGATTTGCAATGACAAAACCATATTTTCTGTGCCCTAAAATTCTGCTACAGTAAAGTGGAAATCATTAGGCTAAGCAACTTGTTTTCATTACTTTCCATTTAAATCCAGTGTTCTCTGTCTGTATTGCTATTCAAGCCTATTGTGTGGGGCTTAGATGAAATCATTCATATAACTAAGGAGCCCAGTTTAAAAAATCATGTCCTCAGGTAGCTGACACGTTAGTTTCCATCCTAAGTCCATCTTGAGGCAGTCATCACTTTGGGGCCTAAAGTGGAAGGCAGCCGGTTTTACCCTTTTATTCTTGTCAACTAATAGAAAATGTCCTATAGAAAGCCGTTTGCTTGTATGCTTAGCATGAGCTAAATATCCAGAAAAGCAGAGAAGAGCCCTGCCAAATGCATCATGGTTGCCCTTGATATATATCAGCTGTTTTCTTCAAATACACCTACTAATAGGAAAAGTATAATACATAAAAATGAGGACCAGAGACGCTCACTTGGATCTAATTGTTCATAATTTGTGAGAATTGGAAACCCACAAGGGTAACCCACTCTATCAGACAAATGCCTGAGTATTCATGACTCTGATTTTGAAATAATCAAGGAAGGGAACGTTGGGAAAAATACACTATATTATTTCTTTATTTTATATGCAATTTTTGTATAAGCATTTGCGGAGGAGATCAGTACTAGAGAAGTATAGAAAATACTTTCTTAAAATGTATGGAGCATTAATAAAATAATGTGTTTTCCCACAGGTGCCTATAAATGTGGTAAAATATAAATTAAATGCATAGTGAATTTATAATAGTGGTTTCCTAGAGAAAGGGAAGGGACTGGAAAAGTGAAAAAAGAGGATTTGAACTTGTGTATTTTGTATTTTAGTTTATGTAAAAAAATACATGAAACAAATGTATTTGTGTTAGCCAGTTTCTAGAAAAGTTGGTAAAGATTATCTAATTATATCCCTTGTCCTTTCATTTTGGTGGGGAAGGGATGAGGGAGATTTAAAGTTCCATGCTTTTTATTTCTTTTCATAGCAAGAAATTTTTCTTCTTCCACTTTTAATTCTTGAAGCTCACTAACCAGACACAGACAACAAAGAAACCAGGGATTTATATCTAGCCATCAATCAGTTATTTTTATCTACCTAGTCACTTATTCATTTTAATGCAGGTTTTACATGTATGCTTTTATTCTTTTAAATCTTCAGCTAACTTTCTTCTGTTTGGGCATAGGGCAGCTCTTCAGGCATGTATAAAGCAGAGCTAATATAGCTTCCTTGAGAGACCAGAGAAAGGCCCACAGGGGGATTGAAACAGCTGTCACCCACATCCCAGTGGGCCAGCTAAAGGAGTAAAGCCTAATTCAATAGTTGCCATTGTCACTGGGGGTATTACTAGAAATTGGTTCCTATTAAGTTATCTGTATAAGAGTAAAATAAAAAAATAGGTTTTTTATAATTTTATTTCTCCCCTGCTCACAAAAAAATTGCTTCTTTAGACAAAAATGAGAGGTTAAAGAGATAAGTTGGGTACCATGGAAAGCTTCCCACTCCTAATACTTAACTTGGATGAAATACTTAAGATGAAAAAATCATTTCATTTAGTTTAACAAACTGCTTTTTTTTAAAACAAGTGAATATGCTTCCTTGACTTAATAAAGCTCCAAATCAGCCATTTACACAGTAGTGTGAATTATCTCATTTAGATAACATTTCCTTAATCAATTAAATGAGATTAGCTCCCCAGGGGGTAGAAGGGAGAAGATAGGAGGAATGAGAAGGAAAGCAACTTTGCCAAGTATTTATGTCCTATCATTATTTTATGGATTTCCCTCTTTCACCTAACCCCAGCATTTTAGAATCTGCAAAGAAACGATAGTTTTGAAGGATAACTTGGAGAGACTATTGAAAATCAGGGCTGCCTCCCAAACCCAGGATAGTCAAGAGCAGTGCTTTTCAAAGTGTGGCCTCTGTACCAACAGCAGCAACATTACTGGAAATCTGTTAGAAATGCAAATTCTTGTACTAAGAAAAGAAATTTTGCTGGAATAGGCCCAACAATGTGTTTTAACAGGTGATTCAGTTTTTGAGCTCAACTTTGAAAACCACTGGTACCTGAGTGTTCTGCTTTGGTTGGATATATAGTGGACCATAAATAATAAAAAGAGTTCACTATTGAGACTGAGAGAGGAAGGGCATATTCAAATACAAGAGGCCAATAGTAAGGGAGATGGGTGTGTATATGTTTTGTTTTTAACTGCAAAGCCTAGTAATTGGATCGAAATAGCCAGTTCTTGTGTATAAGGGCTCCTGAATAGTGAGAAGGTGCAGGCCAGACCAAGGGATCCCACTGGTGTATGATCAGGGCTCGGGAGAGACTGCCGGAGAGCTCCAGGGCATGTCTGGCCCATCTTGCTCAGTCCCGAATGGCCAGACCTCAGCAGCAAGCTAACTTACCGGTCAGCGTCTGCCCCTGGTGGTCAGTGAACATCACAGTGACTGGCCAATTGGTCATCTGTCTGCCCCCTGGTGATCAGTGCATGTAATAATCAGTGGCTAAGTGATCTTAGCATATCATTAGCATATTACACTTTGATTGGTTGACTGGATGACTGAACACTTATCATATTAGACTTTTATTATATGGGATAAATAGAGGCCGGGTGCATGAATTCATGAACCCAGGTGGGATTTCTAGGTGGGCGGTAGGCCGGGTTGCAATTAGCCCTCTGGGCAGGTGGTGGAATGCCCTTGTTGACTCAGGATCTAGATCCATCCCACTGACATTCACACTGGTTGTCGTGAGCCACCTAGTGGCTGTTTTTATATTGTGTATTCCTTGCAGAGTTTCTAGAGAGAGAAAGTGGCCGTGGTGCCCAGTGCCAACTTCCAGAAAGCCAGTGGCACTGTCAGGCTCATGCCAGTGGTGCTGGTCTGTCAGTACCTGGTCTGTTCTCTGGGTATTGGATCTGTAGGACTATTGAGGGAGTGAGTGGCTGCTGCTGGGTTGGTGGCCTGTAAGATGGGTTGGTTGGCTGAGTGGAGCTCCCACTGTGGGAGCTCACTGACCACTAGGGGGCAGCTCCTGCGTTGAATGTCAGTGAGTATCATAGGGACTGGTCTTTTCAGTCGTTTGGTCATTTAGGCTTTTATATGTATAGACTAGTGGCCCAATGCATGAAATTCGTGCAAGTGTAGGCCTTCCTGCTCCTTGCAAATCGAAGGGGCTATGGCCACATCTTGGGCAGCTCAAGGGAACAAGGCTGCAGTGGTGGTGGCGGCAGGAAGAAGTCGGGCAAGGACGAGCAGCAAGAGCAAACTATCACCAAGTACCTTGTCGTGACCCGGTATAAGATGGGGGGCAACATCGCTAACTGGGTACTTCGGTCTTTGGTGGAAGCATCCTGCTCAGGTGTGTCTGTGCTGAGCCTGTGTGAGAAAGGTGATGCCATGATTATGGAAGAGACAAGAAAAAAATTGCAAAAAAGAAATGAAGAAAGGGATTGCCTTTCCTACCAGTATTTCAGTAAATAACTGTGTATGTCACTTCTCACCTTTAAAGAGCGACCAGGACTATATTCTCTAGGAAGGTGACTTGGTAAAAATTGACCTTGAGGTCCATGTGGATGGCTTCTTCACTAATGTGGTTCACACTTTTGTGGTTGGTGTAGCTCAGGAAACCCAAGTGACAGGGAGGAAAGCAGATGTCATTAAGGCAGCTCACCTTTGTGCAGAAGCTGCCCTATGCCTGGTCAAACCTGGAAACCAGAACACACAAGTGACCAAAGCCTGGAACAAAGTTCCCCATTCATTTAATTGCACGCCAGTAGAAGGTATGCTGTCACACCAATTGAAGCATGATGTCATCGATGGAGAGAAAACCTTTATCCAGAATCCCACAGACCAGCAGAAGAAGGACCATGAGAAAGCTGAATTTGAGGTACATGAAGTATATGCTGTGGATGTTCTCATCAGCTCAGGAGAGGGCAAGGCCAAGGATGCAGGACAGAGAACCACCATTTATAAACGAGATCCTTCTAAACCATATGGCCTGAAAATGAAAACGTCATGTGCCTTCTTCAGTGAGGTTGAAAGGCGTTTCGATGCCATGCTGTTTACTTTAAGAGCATTTGAAGATGAGAAGAAGGCCTGGATGGGTGTGGTGGAATGTGCCAAACATGAAGTGCTGCAGCCATTTAATGTTCTCTATGAGAAGGAGGGTGAATTTGTTGCCCAGTTTAAATTTACAGTTCTTCTCATGCCCAATGGCCCCATGTAGATAACCAGTGGTCCCTTTGAGCCTGACCATTACAAGTCTGACAAGGAAGTCCAGGATGCAGAGCTAAAGGCCCTCCTCCAGAGTTCTGCAAGTCGGAAAACTCAAAAAAAAAAAAAAAAAAAAAGAAGTCCTCCAGACTGCAGAGAATGCAACCAGTGGGGAAACATCAGAAGAGAATGAAGCTGAGGACTGAGGTGGATCCCATCTCCCCACCTATCCACTTCTGCCTCATCTCCTTCCCACCACATCCCAGGTTCTGTGAAGTACAGTTTATCTTCTCCACCAGCAGAGCAGGGGCCTCCCTGCCCCCATCCCAGTTCCCCAAATCAATCCCTTTCCAATAAGAACCAACTCCAACTGACTCTGGTCTTGGGAGGCCAGGCTTCCCAGCAATCAAAGACTACTTTAACTAGAAAAGAGAAATTGAACAATAAAATCAGGAATCAAAATAAAAAAATAAAAAAGAGTAGGCCTTCCTTTCCCAGGCTGCCAGCACCAGCTTCCCTCTGGCACCTGGGACCCAAGGCTTCCCTCATAGGCCGGGCTTCATCCAGAAGGATGTCTGTTCTAATTAGCATATTATGCTTTTATTATTATAGAATATGTAATTTGGTTACAAAGTAAAGATTAAGTGTAACATTTTAAGTTTTTAAGTTATTTTGAGGATTTTTGTAATTTAAGATGAAGTATCATTGGTACTTTCGAGGGTTTTTTTTCAACCTTAGATATATACAGTAATGAGTTTTTGCTGATGCATCCAAACTTTGGGAATGCCCAGGGATGTATACCTGTGAATGCTAAGTCAGAAGTACTAAGTGAAGAATGTTTCACCTATTGAACTGAGTAGACTATGCTCTACTCAACAAAGATAACTGGTAGAGAATAATGAAAACATAAGCTATAAATACATTGCTATATTTTGGAAAAGTGTTTATAGTGATAATAGGAATCCTGCTGCCCTATCATTCCATGCAACCATATGGATTTTTATCATCCAAAAACCCACCCATTTTTGCTAATACCCAAACCAAAATACAAAAAAAACAACAACAAAAAAACAGAAAACAAATAAGAAATTTTAAATAGGAATGTCCAGTGACATCATTTTTTGGCAAAGTATTTTACGTTTTTTAGAAAATGTGAAAATTTCTCTTCAAAATTTTATGTGTAAGTTCATTGCAACCAGGGGTTTACATCTGTGAAAGCTCATCCAATTGGGCCATTTGATATCACCCAGCAAAGTGAAGCAGACTGCCAGATGTTGAACACACCCAGTCCATATATGTATGCCCTCATTATGCTAATGGAGAAATTATGTTTTATGTATTTACAAAAATTTTAAGGTTTTTTCATGACCAAAAGTTCTGTGATTTCTTTTCCTCATGACCAAAAGTCCTCTAGGAGCGCTGTGTTAATGAACAGGTTAGATGATTGAAAACGTAAATAATTTAATTTGCAAGGGTCAAAGGTTTCCCACATTGATTGTAATACTTAAAACCGATGTGCTTTTTGTAAATAACTATTTTATTTTCATTTAACTGCTAATGAACCTTAAAAGATAATTTGTTAAAATGTGTGCTATAGAACCATTTAACTGTTTTTCAAATTAAAAACAATCACCCCATCACACTTAGAAATGAAATATGTAATGTTTTATAACCAAGAAGAACTGCATATGACCATGCTATCCATTAGCATAACACAATGCATCAAGGCAAATAGGTTTATATGATGTGCTGAAATGTGATTGCTGGAGTAGTTTATATTATAATGATCCCAAATAAGTTTTTTAGCATTTAAAATATTAATGTTTATGTGAAAATCTGTAACTTTTTTCCAAGTGTAGAGATATATCTGATGAATCATGAGACTAGTTGTTGAAAGTATTCCATGTGTGATAACTTATGAAAAGAGAGAAGGGTTAATCCAAGCTTCCCTAATACATTTCAATATTTCCTGGCTACTAATATTCCCTGCATCGTCCTCAGTTTGATTTTGAAACTGGTAACGTAGAAGCATATTTTTCTGCTGACAGATATTTTTTAATTTACTGGGGGCCAACTCGCTTTCCATAGGTATCCACGAGTTTTGAGACTCTTTGGTCCAGGCACCGTATAAAAAGGTAATATATTTCCTCTTAAAATTGTAGTCATCCATCTTCCCACTCATCAAAATCAGATTTTTAAAAAAGGTAAAAGTTGGAGGAAAGGAAACATTTAAAGTTTATATAAAACCAGTTTAAAAACTGGATAGGTCTCACAGCCAATTCCAACTTCTTATTATGTAGCTAATCTATTCTTAGGGTGACTTTTTTCTTGCTTGCCTCAACACCTTAAAATATATTGTGATATGTCATTGCCTTCCCTCTTAGAATATTTTGAACAAAGTACTTTTCATGTTAACAATGTCCAACTACTAACTATAGGGCAATCTGTCAAATCCTTAGTGAACATGTCATCATATATTAGAATTTACTGGATGATCACATGCACTCTAGTGTCATTGAAAACCATTTATGTGTCTGCCAGAATCCTGTTTCTAAGATAAAGGAAACAGAGTACTCTTGGAACTTGACTGTACTTGAAATCTGCTTCCTGGGGCCTTGTATCTTTGAAATAGTCAGTGGTATTTGGAATAGCTTCTCTCCTCTAAAAGAAGCAGGTCTCCAGAAAAAAATATTCTGGTCTTGACTCACAGTTATTAAAATATTTAGCTGAACTGCTGAAAGTTTCTTTAGCAAAGGTCAGCATAATAAAAGCATAGTTGCAAAGTCCCCCAAACAAGAAGTGAAAGAGTGCCCCTTAATGAACCATTTTCTTATCAACTACTTTCAGGGGTGATTTATTTGAATAGCAAAGCAAAGATGCTTTGTGCTGGTTTGGAGATGGTGAAAAGTCAGGCTCAGCAAATAAATGATTAAAGTAGACCCCCCCAATTACAGAAAGATTAAAGAGCAATTAGTGTTTTTTGGGGGGATCAAGGTATTTGCAATGGTGACATTTCTGGTATTGTTACCATAGGCAGCTGTCAGTGGGAGTACCTACAGGTTGGCCACTTTGGAGGAACAGGCCACTTTGGAGGAACAGGCCACACAGGGCTTCTCAGAGGACACGGTAGTGCTGGGATCCAGAGGCACCCCGGGCACTTTAACTGGCTCCCTGCATGTGTGGGTGCAGTGTCCAGCATCAGGAAGAGGGCTGAAGGCTGCAACATCCCGAGGCTTCCTATCTGCATGTCCTGTAGTCCCTCCCAACCCCACTACTTTAGATAGTCCAGGGGTCTGGCCCACTGGCCAAGATGGGGCAGGGGGAGGTTCTTACAACCAGCTCACCAGAAGCTAGAATGATGAAAAGACAGGGCCCACATAAAGGAAAGATAGCAAAATATTTGGATACCAAAAAAAAAATTCTCCCCTCCCTATCCCTATAAGAACCACTGGCTTGAGCAGGAAGAAAGCATGGTCTTTGAGACATGCTTGGAGTCTATCATTCTCCGGGGTCATGACACCTGAATAAAATCTCTTTCCTTTTGCACCAGCACCTGCCTCATGAGTTTGGTTTCCATTGGAGCAGGCTGCTGAACCTGTCTTTTTAGTTACAGCATCAGAGTGGAAGAAATAACAAATGAAACTTTTTAGAAATACCTGTGGAATCTTTGAACCTCACTGTGCTATTAATGGTGCAATACTTGTTTTAAAACTCCGTGAACTGGTGATGGCTAATTTGTGATATGGGGGTTACAGGCAGCAACAACATTAATATGGAGAAGGTTTTCAAATACACAGAGGCTTCCTTCAGTGTTTGTTCTGCTGGGAAACTGAGGCTGCCCACTGGATACATCTATTGTGTCCCAATTCTGGCTACCTTTAGTCTCTGTTCAGCTGCTGTTGGTTTCAACCCAGAACTTACCTGCATATTTCCATTATACCAATCTTATCCTTTTTGGAGCAGACACTTTTGTGCTATTTTGTCCTGTGCAAATTTATAGTTGCACTATTTGTTATATTAATTAAGCATTGGGTTTCTGCCTGTAGTCTCTTAGCATCTGAATCCTTGAGTATACTTTTTTTTTTTTGGCCTATGTCTTCCTATTCTCATCTTTAACCATGTAAGCTTTATCTCATCAGTTAGATGATATAAAGAATGAAGGCGGTACCTTTAACTTAATTTTATTGATTGATTTTAGAGAAAGAGGAAGGAAAAGAGAGAAACATCAAATATTTGCTCCACTTATTTATGCACTCATTGGTTGATTCTTGTCTGTGCCCTGTCTGGGGATTGAACCCACAAACTTGGTGTATCAGGATAGCACTCTAACCAATCTATCCAACTCAGCTATCTGGCCAGGGGTAAGGAGGAGCCTATAATGCCACATGATATAAACTTAAATTAAGGAGATAGATGGATGAGGAAAGCTTTATGGGAATGTATACCATTGCCTCATATAATTTTTCCAGACCCCCAACTTGTTAAAAGGATTATATCTTTGCATAAAAATATGTTGGGGGGCTAAGGGGGGTCTAAGATTTCCATTTTGTATAATCTTCTGATAGAATTTCTGCTTCTAAGGAAGCACTTGTTACAGTAACACAGCTTTTACCATGTTGCATTGCATAGAAAAGAAATATATGTCAATGTATTTTTTTGAGACTGAATCTAAATAACATGCTTCATTTTCTATAAAAAACAAATCTGATAGATTGTAAAAATATTCTGAATGCTAATTATGTGTTTTTAAGCTATCCAATATCTCTAATTACTGATTTTTTAGACTAACTTTAAACGCCTGCTATTCTCTTTGTTTAGTTCCCTTTGAATTAAATGTATCCAATTAGATGACTGATAATTAGCAGCAAAATAAATAAGCAAGGAAAGAAAGGAAGGAAGGAAAGAAGGGAGAAAGTAGTTCAATAGAAGTATACTATTCCTAATAAACAAAAATGGTCTACTTAAATGACAATGTCTATTTCAATGACATTGAGATTTCTATGGAAGCTAATGTCCATGGCTTCCCTCTGCCCAAACCTTGCCTCCTTTTAAAGTAACTAAGGATTTTCAGTGTGCTAGACTTCATGGGGTGGGCGGGTTGTTGTACAAGGGTTCAAGAGAGCAGCTCCTCCATGTGATCAGGGGGAACCTGCACAGGATCTTTAAAATCCCCAAATCAATAAATTCTTGGTAATTCCCATGAGTGTGTAGTGAGTGTGTTTGGTAAGAAAGAAAAATACAACATCACTTGTAATTTAAGACTGACTGGCAATCATTAAGTTCTCAACTGGAAAAAAGGAATGGCAACAAAGAGAACAACACAAAAAGATAAGGACATCTCTGAGGCCAAGAAATATCCAAGAAGAGAAGAAAAATACTTTCATGTTATGGAGTAAAAGGACATGAACGTCTCTAATGTTGCTCTGACAGTGGCCACGCTTCTCAAAAGTCTAGCAAGTCTAGTTCAGTTGATTTCAATACACACTAAAAATCAACTCATGGACTAGGTTGTATGTGAGATGCTAGTTATATAAATATGAGTAAGATATGTATGATTCCTACCCTGAAGAAGCTTAAAGAGATAGATCGTAACACCCAGCAAAAATAGAGTAGTGGGCTTCCAGGGGATGTGGGAATAAAAAAGGGGCACTGAACATTAGAGGCAGTATTAATTACTTCATTTATATCTATTAGCATATTGTTTTTGCTAACACCCTCAGAAGAATGTTTTCATACAACCACCATCATGCAATCACAATGCTGTGCCAGATATCTTTCTTTGGAATTCAAATTTTCATCTATATATATAAAAGCCTAAGTGACTACCCAACCATCCGACCATCCCACTGGTAGCTATGATACACAATGACCACCAGGGGGCAGACACTCAATGCAGGAGCTGCGGAGCTGCAGTGACTTGGCACCTGGGATTCTCAGATGATGCACCTGGAACCAGAGAGAGGGGAGCCTAATTCTGGGGTGTGTCACTCAAGAACCACTCTCTCGCAATCCAGGACCCTTCAGTGGACTTCCCAATTTCAGCCCAATTCCCAGTCTCCAGTCTGAGGGACCCCACTGGTGCACGAATCCCCTAGTTTTCATATATTAAATTCTGATCAAACATTTTCTTCACCCATTCATTCATCCATTGATATTTATCAAGCACCTACTTAAGGGTTAACATTTATGAATTATACTTATTTGTATATTTTTAGTAGCATTCTTCTTAAATAAACAATCTCAATTCTTGGTATGTGATTGATTGTGAAGTGAGGGGGCACCTACAGCAGAGCTAAGTTCAACATTTCAACTTCTTCATATTTAAATTATAATGAGAGGTCCTGAATAATAAAGGATTGGTATTTTTCACTAACTCTTATATTCCTTCTGCTAAAGATACTGCTTTTTGCCATTATATGCACTGAATAAGCCAGTTTGAGGGCTAAAGTCACGAAAGGATGTTTAGGAATGGGAAGACATATAATGGGATTTTTAATATCACAAATTTTATTCTTTATAGCCTAAAGTGTTTGTCTTCCTCAAACTCAGTTTTCATTTTAAAAATGTAACAACAGATGTTTTCTTAGAGTTTGCCATATGGCCAAATGTGATTCATTTACCCAAATTTTTCACATTCACTATAGACTTCTGAGAGATGCTATGTCCCCACATGAAACCACCTTCATTTACCCAAATTTTTCACATTCACTATAGACTTCTGAGAGATGTACTATGTCCGCACATGAAACCACCTAATTCTAATGAAAATTTCAATGGGTTCTCTATTGAAATTGTCCAAGGACAGAGCTCCATTCTCCATGCTATCTAGGTGCAAACCTACAGAATTAGTAGCGAATGATTGCTGGAGATGGAAGTGCTGCATGGATACTTTATGTGGTTCCCGTTGCCAGGGCAACACATTCCTTTGCTTCCATTCAAACTGCAGGTTTATTAGAAGCCTGAATCTCAGGTACACTAGAAGCAGTTACAATATTAGAAATAAAAGAAAGCAGGTAGACTTTGAGGAAATATTAAAAATAGAAACAAACAAAAAACTCTGAAAACTATTACTTCCAAGGCCCTTCTATTTCTTTTTAAAATTTCTTCACAGAGACAACTTAGAGTGTTTTTTTTTGCCTCCAAAATCGTTTATAATATAAAGACTAGAAATTATTTTTGCAAGATGTATACACGCAGATTTTTTTCTGCATTACTGAACAACAATATCAGTTCATCATGATAATTTGAACCCTTTCTGAAATTTCAAGATATTGCCCAGAAAGTTGAGAAGTGTGAGGTTTTGAAATTTAAGGGAAGGTGAAATCCATAAAGACCAATTGGCTGCCAATAGGACATGGGAAAACATATGAGCAGAAAGGTGCTCTAGTCTAGAAGACAGCGAGTTGAAATGTAGAATGCCACCAAGCACCAGAACTGAACAGGGTGGAGGAGTCCCGAGTTCCACTCTCACCCGTCCACTACTGTGAACCAAAGTAAATGAGGTTTGGTTTTTGCCACTGTGGTTTTCCTTTTCTTAAAATGATCTAGGACAAGACCATTTTTCTCTGTTTTATTAAGAGATGTACATATATACTCACACACACAGAGAGAGACACACACATACACACTCACATATACAGACGGAGGTGTTCAGGTAAATTTGAGAAATGCCAATTAAAATGTCCAGTAATGTTCACAATATGCCAGATAATGTTTTTTATCTGTATCAACTAACTTAAATTCTCACAAGAATCTTCTTTGATGTAGGCATTACTATTAACTTGAGGAATTAGAGACAGAGAAGTTGAGTAACTTTATCTAGCTCATGAAGATAGTAAGAAGCAAAGCTGGGTTTTAAATACACTCAGTCTAATCCATGGACTTTTAACTATTCTACTGTATTTCCTTTTACAGTTACATAGATATCCTTCTTATTCTTACAAGATTTTCCATTCCTTTGACATGCCCACTCTTGAATAAATCTCTAATAGGGAAATGTATACTAGGCCAAGTTTTTCAAACTTGTTGGTCCCTGGATATTTTTTCACAGGATGTTGCTGGGGACTGTGGAACACACTTTAGAAATGCTGGGCTAGACAGTCCACAACACTTGTATTTCTAGCAAGAGATGATCCTGAGAATAAGCTGAGAATTTCATACTGTATAGGATACCAACATGGTTGCCTCTGATATTAGCATTTTATTAAGAATTTTAACAAATATTAAACTAAAAATTTTCAACTTTAGTAATGATTTTAGTTACCTTCCTTCTGTATATATTAAATTTTTATTTTCTATAATTTTTAGGTCATATTATCTAGAACATTGCTTTTATTAATTCAAAGCTTCCAAGTGAATTCAACCATGAATCAATAAAAATAACAAAGATAAAAACTTGCTTTATCTATGAAAGCATATTCTATAGGCAAATATAAATATACTTTGAATATCTATTATTTTCTGTTTACTATAGACTTGTTTATCACCATTGCACCTCGTAGAAGAGAATGACAACTGATAACTTTAGTTGAAAAAATATAGGGAGATTAATTAAAAAAACATTCCTTAATAGAATACCATAGGGCAGTTTTCTTTCTATTTTCAAAGTAGAGACTTGGAATGCAAGGCAATATAAGCTCCAAAGGAAGAGGCTTGGAACAAGAGATCTTTGTTCATTTTTTTCTTTCTTTAAATAATTTTTCTTTAAGATGTACAGATCTTGTTACATTTTATTAATTCTTGAGAAGGAAATAGAGTTTCATTATGTTGTAGTGTCCTATAACACTGACTGGTTTGAAGATTCAAATCCCAGACATACCAGTATCAATGTTGCATTGATAGAGAAATTGATAGAGAAATCTGGCCTAACCAAAATAGGGCATCCAAATTTGAAGTTCTCAATTATTTATCTGGGACTCAATTTCTGTTACATATAAGCAGAAAAGTAAACTTAAAAGCATTTGGCCTCTCATTTATGAAAAACAACCCCTGTGCAGGGTACACCGAATTTTACCAAATATTTGTTTAAAAAATCAGCACCAACAAACATTCACTCACCAAATATTTCCTGTTCGTCACAGAATATAAAAGATAAGGGGGGGGGGAAGCCTGGAGTTAGGGAAATAGTTAAAGAGAAGTTGCTGAAGTGTTTATGACAGACACAATATGATATGATTGTCACTGAAAATGCTTTTAAGCCAATATTTATTGGTCCAAAATTATTAACTTTGACCCGTAGTATGGCTTTATAAAAGTTAAATTTGTCATTGCTGATTTGTTGTTGCTTTCACTTAGTCACTTATTTAAGCTCATCATTAGTTTAATGCAGTCAACTTTTAAGTGAAACATAATATTGGATTTCTAGTTCAGTGTTAATTGACTTTGCAGCAAAGATATTTGGACCTTGATATAATCAATTACGATCTTTCTATCTTTTACTTTCCTTTCATTGATTCACATTAGTAAAATATCCAAGGCAGGTCTATCTGATATTGAATCAGAATGACCTACTTTTCTAAATTAAAAAGGCAATTAAAAAACAACAGCCCACCACTTCTACTGAAAATTGGTGTAAATGAGAAACATGACCCCGAGGCAGTTTCTAACCGTACAGTTGTCAGAACCTGACAGTCCTGGTGTAAGTCCATTCTTGTTTAATACACTTGAATAAATTACCATGTCTACAATGTGGCATCCCTTACTGTAAATTTTTAGAAATATCTAAAACATTACTCAGGAATTTAAAAGCAATAGCTTGAATTAAAGAGTAACTTCTTATAAACCTTGCTGAGCTTTTTTTTTTTTTTTTTTTTTTTTTTTTTTTGCTTTGAGGTAAGCAATAAAAGTATCCAGGAAATCTATATAAACATATCACCTTTGGTTTATGCCTAAATTAAAAGCAACCAAATAAATGAGTTTCAAATTTGGCAAGAAAATTGCATTAGCATGAAAGTGGAATAATTCAAAAGGGAAGAGGAAATAAGATATTTGTTGGCAAAATGATTCCTTGTGCCTAAATGGTTGGGGTGTGAAGGGTCTCTACTGCTGACCTCTGTAATTAAGGAAATAGTATGTCATGTCATGGTGATTGTTGAGAAATACAGTTCTTTCTATTTTAAGCATCAATGTTGCAGAAGTGGCAACTGACTGGGATTCGGCTGTAAGTTAGTGGTAATTCTTTTAAGCTTCTAATTCTGACATATGACCCCAGCTAAATGAATTTGTCCTGTTTAGGCCTTGGTATGTATTAGGTGTTTTTTGTTGTTGTTGTTGTTTTGTTTTGTTTTTTTGCCTTTTGTATTGTGTCTGCCAGTTTGCAGATCATGATTCTGATCAGGTCATGATTTGTTTTCTTTTCTCATGCCTCAAATATTGATTTTATGGCTCTGTTTTCTTCATGAAGCACACCAATTATCCCTTTGTTGCCTCTCCATTTTATTTCTTATAAAACTTTTCTCATCACATTTCTTTGCTTCTTTCCCTTAACCTTTTTGAAGTGTTTTCCAACTGTTGACCATTTTCATATCTTACTTGGCTTTCTTTAGAGTCAGCACAAAACATCATACTTTAATGGGTCATTTTGAATTCTAATTTAGCACTTTCTTTTAAAACACTGGTGCATAATCTACAGCATGTACTTTTTTTTTTATAATGAATTGCAGAGTTAAATGTATTAGAGTAACATTGGTTAATGAGATTATAGAGATTTCAAGTATACATCTGTATATTGCATTGTGTGCCCACCACCCAAAGTCACATTTTATTCTGTCACCATATATTTGACCCCCTTTACTCCTTACTAATACCCACCTCCCTTTCCTCTGGTAAAAACCATAATGTTGTCTGTATTTATATATTTTTGTTTGTTTTTCTTATTTGTTCATTTGTTGCTTTCAGTTTTGTATCCCACATATGAGTAAAATCATATGGTTCTCAACTTTTTCTTTGTTTTCTCACTTTTTTACTCTGTCAGACATTTTTATCCTTCATTGTATGGCTATTCATATTTTAGAGAATCCATCTATGTTGAATATTTCCTCTTAAGTTTTATTAGTCTCTTATGATCTGCAGTATTTAGAGATATGCTTTTAAAACTTGTTTAAAGACTTATGTGTTCATTTCCTTCTGTAATGCTAATGAATCATTTGGTAGAACTAATTATTTGCTTAATTTTTTTCATCCTTTATTGAATTTTTTTTTCTAATGGTGGCTCATTGGGGTCAACTTATCAGGAATTTTTGATCTTCCTGCAATGAATAGAAGGTATAGAATTCTTTTTTTTTTTTTTTTTTTTGGTGAAGTATTAATGGTCAGCAATCAGGGTAAGCCTCCTTGCCCTTTTGGCTCCCCACATTCTTTATGGTAGATTAAATTCGTGTTGCCAATTATTTCTCCTTTTCTGTATTAGAATTACACATCACTATCTTTTGCCTTCTGACTTTACATCACTTCCAAAATATTTAATAATAGATAAATGTTTTTAAAATTCAAATAAGATATCTCAGTTATAAAAGAAGGAAAGGAGAAGTAGCTTGTAATAGCTCCAATATATGTATCACAATCCATTGGACTGGAAGAGTTTTAAAAGCAATGGGGCTAGAAGGTCTTAGATGGCGGCACTTATGTGGATACAGTTTTCTGTCTCTGTACTACCGGTGTGTTGTTGGTGAGCCAACATGGCTATCCCAGATCCTGCCTCCTGGGTAGAAAACTTTTTGTGCTATTTCTTCTTG
The DNA here is from genome assembly GCA_027563665.1 of Antrozous pallidus. Classification (NCBI taxonomy): domain Eukaryota; kingdom Metazoa; phylum Chordata; class Mammalia; order Chiroptera; family Vespertilionidae; genus Antrozous; species Antrozous pallidus. The sequence continues at coordinate 25,796,953 of CM050526.1, read as the reverse complement.
TTTTTACCCAACAGCAGGTTTCATTATTTGTATCCTAGAGCAGTTCTATCCAACAGATAGAAACATTCTTTGGCACTAACTGCTATGTTAGCCATGAGCTACATTTACACTTGAAATGTGACTAGTCTAACAGAGGAATGGGATCTTTAATATTTTAAATTTAAATAAGTTTAAATGTAGCCACACACGGTTAGTTGCTGCCATTAGTAGTGCAGCCACAGAACGTGTTTTATAGATTCCGTCAGCCCAGTTTCTTTGATGAAAATGGAAAGTTTGAGGATGAGCTTGTGCTGGGGGAGACAAATCATATGTACACCTCGGCATGTCTGAGGTTTTCTGGCAATCCAACTCTCTCAAAACCAACTAAAATGCAAGATGATTTCAGTATTTGAGTTTCAGTTGTCAAATGACAAATTACAAAGCATTGCTTAGCCATAGCCTTAATTCTATAACTCACTCTTTGAAATAGTTATGGTCTCCAGGGAAATGCCTTTGTCCTTATGGCCTTCTCTTTGCCTCAGCCTAGTTTCTCCCTTGATTGGGAGAATCTGCTCTCTGTCCATATGCTGCATCCGACTCTATCAATGCAGATTACAGTGAGGCCTTATTACCTTTGCTTGGCAGAGCATGCTTGGGGTAGATGTCTACAGAGTGTAGGCTTTGCCAATTCCTCTGGCTCCCTCCATATCTACACTTCTGAGCAGCACATTCGTTTAGAATGTGGAGGAGAATTTGGCTCATGCAATTTAATAGTCACACGATTCTCTGATGTTAGTTGGACTGGGACCATTGGATATTATCTGGAAAGTGAGCAAAATGCTTTTCCTGCCCTTCTCTGTCTGCACTCAGCAGGGCTAGCTTATCCTCCTCATGCTGAAGGAGCCAACAGACTCTAACACCTGACATTATTCTACCAACTGCTCTAAAACTTCAGCTATAATGAACCCAATATCTGAGTCCTTAAATTGATAGATGTTGATGTTAATAATGACTTTTTGTTGCCTATCATAGATTGCCCAGTGGATGGATGTGTCTGTCATTTGCATTTTACTTTATTTTGCAGATAGTCATGTTTATATTAGCCAGGACTTTTTTGTTGCTAAAATGAAGAAGATGAGACTATTATTGACTTAGGGGGAACTTGAGATATACTGTTTTATATAAACAAAGTTAATGGAAAGTGGGGTTCTGTGAACCATGGACTGAATGCTGTCAAGACTCCATTTTCATTCTTCATCTCTTTCTCCCTCCTTGTCAGCCTCATTCTTGTATTTCAGTTTTCTCAATGACCTTGTCCATTTCCAGGCTCACATTTCTGTTGCTATAGAGAAATACTTTTAAATTTATTTTAATTTGAAAACTGAGAAAATATTCTGTTTGAATCATATGCTGTCACCACCCTTTTCTTTCTCTCTCCTAATACCACCAATCCTGTGGCCTCAAGAAAGGGTTGTAATTTTTACTCAAACTACTTATTTTAGTGAGCTAAGGGACAGAATTTCCTCAAATGAAGGAGTCAATTTCTAGAAAGAAAAGAGGTTTTTATAAGAAATGTATTAAAACATTAGAAAAACCTGAATCTTGACTATTTGTCATGTTAGACTTCAAATCAGAGTTCCCAGGACTCTTAATGCAATATTCTCTGAGAACAAAAAGGAGAGACTTTTGTTGAAATCAAACATCCAGAACTCTTGTGTCAGCTTTTCCTTTCTCCAAGTTTAGAACCTACAAAGGGAACAGGATTAGAATGTAGTGCAATCTGTGTTGCTCACCTAAACCAATGTCTACCCAAGCATTTTGGAAATAATGGGGGGAATTTTTACCTTGTATTAAAAGTCATTGTGAAGTTTCTACAAAATTCTCTCAATCAAGACAGATACATTCTGATTTGCTGAATTTGCTCTATATGATGTTCTGTTAAAAATAAAGTGAGCAGACTTCAGCCCCATTGGGCTTTGCTTACTGGGCAAGTGGACTCCCTGTTCTTGATTGTTTTTCCTCCCATTCCCAGGTTAATCATTTCCTTGAACTTACTTTGACTCAATCTGTATCTCATTTTTTATATGCACTTTGATTTTTCCCCTCCTGTTTTTATATTTCCCTCCAAATAGGCAAACTGTTCCCTGCTCTTACACTTGTAAACTGATTCCTACATCCTTTGACCACTCAGAGACGTAGCCTTTGGAATTACCCCTGTTCTCTTAACTCATTCCCATGAGCATTAAACATGTTTGAGTCTTTACCATATTTCTCTTTGCTCCCTTGAAAACACAGGTAGTAAATTCTTATAGCAATATTTTTTTCTGATACATCTCTCCAAGCAAGGGAAACAAAAAGAAAATAAGGAAAAAAATGGGATTACATCAAACTAAAACGTTTTTACACAGCAAAGGAAATCATCAGCAAAATAGACCACCCACGGAATGGGAGAACATATTTGCCAATGATACATCTGTTAAGGGGTTAATATCCAGATTTAATAAAATCAATTTTACCAGTTCAGGCTGTGTTTAATGTGCTGCATGTGAAAGCACATACAAATACAGACTAGGATTAATATCAAATATGAATTTAAGGAATATAAAACCCATTAACTAAATTTATTCTGTCAGCAATTAAAATACAAAAACAAATTCTTTCAGGGTTTGCTCGATTACCTAAATTATACTGCTTCTTCATTAATGTGCCTATAATGATTTTGGCTTTTGTAGTACTATTTCTGGGTTCTCATAAAAAGGAGTGCCTTTGAGTTATCCTTCTCTTTGTAAATTTCTGACCTAAGCAAGAAGTCCCACTTATAAATAATTCACAAACCCTATAGCTGTGAATTTTCACCAATGGAAATTTCATTAACATACTTTATTTCCTATAAACCATCTCCCCCATTCTACAAAAATAATTATTCTCGCCCAGCCAGTGTCGCTCAGTGGTTGAGTGTTGCACATGAACCAAGAGGTCACCGGTTTATTCCCAGTAAAGGCACATCCCTGGGTTGCAGGATCAATCGCCAGTAGGGGACATGTAAGAAGCAGTCAATCAATGACTTTCTCTTATCATTGATGTATCTGTCTCTCTCCCTCTCCCTTCCTCTCTAAAAATCAATTAAAATTAATTAAAAAGTAAAAAAATAGTTACCATTCCCTTAACATCTACAGAAATGCTGAAATGTGCATGTTCTAGAGCCAGACTACCTGGATTTTAATTGCCACTTTTCTAGCTTTATAATTGTGGGCAAGTTCTTTAAACTCATTCTGCATCTATTTCAATTTTCCCATCTATTTAATAAAATATGTATGTTTATGAGGTATACAGAAGGATTAAATGACTAATCCTATCAAGCAGGTAGAAACATACTTCATAAATAATAGTCAGTAAATGTTCATTGATACTATTATTTCTTCTATAACTATTACTGATATCATCCTGACCACTACAACTCTTTTTTGCATCATTATTCTTAATCATCACCAAACTGTGTCCAAGTACTGTTTATTTTCACTTGAAAAGGATTCACCTTAAGATAAATCATGTTCAATATTTTATTTAATGGGCAGTCAGTTATTGGGTTGAGATCTAAATACATCCCTACCAAGATTTGCTGTCTCCTCAATGTTTATATATATATATATATATATATATATATATATATATATATTTGATTTTTTTTTACAGAGAGTAAGGGAGAGGGATAGAGTTAGAAACATTTATCAGCCACTTCCTGTACACCTCTCACTGGGGATTTGCTCACAACAAAGGTACATGCCCTTGTCTGGAATTGAACCTGGGACCTTTCAGTATACAGACTGACATTCTATCTACTCAGCCAAATGGTTAGGGCTGTCTTCTCAATGTTAATGAAAATATAGATGTAGTTAAATGGTTCAATAGCTCCTTCATTCCCAGGGAATTTAAAGAAAAATTTGTAAAGAAACTCCTATTGTTCAAAAGGCAAGAGATGTGGCCTCTAACCCAGGAGAATGCCCAATTGGCTGGTTCTTCTCTAAGCTTGGACAGTCTTGCAGAGCTTCTATCTGCAGGTGGGGAAAGTTCACAGCACCTGCCTCACAGCCTGCTGAGAGAATTTGGTGCCGTATGCCAAGATGGGGATACAAGCGCAGCCTCTTTGGTTGCCTGTATTCATATCCATCTGTCATAAGTGGCATTTTGCCGAATCATAATGAAGGCACCAATCAAAGAGGATTTTCTGAAAAAGGAGCTTTTTTTCCTTCCTCAGAATGTGACCATCTGCCTGAGGCTTGGAGATACCCTGCTTTTATAGAGCCTACTTACAAAGTCACACTGAGTTCTTGTTTCCCAGAAGTGTCTGGTTAACGGAATATTTCTAGAACATACATAGCTTCAATTAATTTTCAAAAGGCAAGGGATTAAGACATGAAAAGGCTACTACCTACTAAGCTATTTGCATATGTGTTCTTATTTAATTTTCACAATGATATTAAGAGTCCAGAATGAATATCTTTTCTTACAGACAAGGAATCTCAGGCTCCGGGCTTATTAACTTACACACCTACTAAGTGGTAGCACTGGGACAGGGGGCAGGGTTTTATGATCCTTAGGAGTGGACTGGTTCCCTTAGCCATGATGTCTCTCCACATAACGAACCATAATAGATCTATTTCCAAAGCCTTGTTTCTTATACTTTTCTTCTGGAGCTTTCAACACAAACTCAATTTTCCATATGATTTGTTGTGGAAGATATTAGGGCTATTTTAGAAGATAAGGTTACTGAATAGAAGTTGGTCCTGAGTATAATACTTTAGTCAAAATAAACAGGAGTCAAAGCCCTAGCTTCCTTAAATATCATAAACAGTGGTCAGAAAACCGTGGCTTGCGAGCCACATGCGGCTCTTTGGCCCCTTGAGTATGGCTCTTCCATAAAATATCATGGCCTGGGCAAATCTATTTTGAAGAAGTGGCATTAGAAGAAGTTTAAGTTTAAAAATTTTGGCTCTCCAAAGAAATTTCAGTTGTCGTACTGTTGATATTTGGCTCTGTTAACTACTGTTTGCTGGCCACTCTCATATGACATATTTTGAAATTTATGGATTTTTTTGGGTCAATATTAAACAGTAAAACTGTGTGTTTTTATGGAAGTAAGCTGGAAGTGTGTGTGTGCGTGCGTGTGTGTGTGTGTGTGTGTGCGCGCGCGCACGCATGTGCGTGTGTCCTGTGTATGGTAGATATTTTTCAAATGGGAATTTAAAGTGAAATGAATCCATATGATCTGATATCCTAATTGGGTTCATACCCCAGCACAATGTTGAATAACTAGCCTGAGACATACTTAGTGTGGCTTGAATAATTCTAAAGTTTCTATAGGGAGGTAAGACAGATGATGCTGAAACTATAGGACTATCACTATCCAATATGACCAATAGAACTGGGCATTTAAATTAATTATAATTAAATACAATTTTAAAATTTATCAGTTGCATTAGCCATATTCCACATGCTTATTAGTCATATAATGAATAGCAAATATATAGAATATTTCCCACAATACAGGAAGTCCTATTGGATAGAATACTATAGATTGTTGGATTGTTTAGATTTTATGCCATAAATGCATTAGGTTCTTGGAGAGTTTTTTTGTTTTTTTGGTAATATTGGAGCAATGGATAATTCTAAGATAGCACAAAAGTAGAGAAGTCACTTAGCTGTCATTCTGCCTTAGCAATTTTCAGGGGCAATTTTGTTCCATCCTTATTGTTCCAAGTTTTAAAAAAGAATAATGGTATGTTAATTTCTGCTTTCCTCTTCTCCTATTAGCCAAATATAATAGTAATGATTAAAATATGTTATAGACAACATAGAACAAATTATCATTTTCTAAAGGTAGATGTTTATTTACCTTGTCTTTTAAGTGAGACCAATAAACCAATGAAATCCAATGTTATCTTAGTCAGTTTAAGATGCTATTACAAATTAAAATAGATTGGGTGATTTATTCAATAATCATTTACTTCTCACAGTTATGGAGGCTAGGAAGCTTAAGGTCAAGGTGCCAGGGTGAGCAGTATCTGGTGAAGGCCCACATCCTGTTTTTCAGATGTCTGTTTTCTCTTTGTATCCTCTCAGGCAGAGAACGGAAGGAGAAATCCAGTTCTGTTGTGTCTCTTTAAAGGCACTGATCCCATAGTGAGAGCTTCACCCTTGTGATCTAATGACCTCTCAAAGGCCTATTTCTGAATTATATCACATTGGGAGTTAGCCTTTCAACATATCAATTTGGGGGCCGGGGGGGGGGCGGGGCACAATCATTCAGTGTATAGCCAATGGGTTACCACACAAGGACCTCTGGGGATGTCTGGGCTATTCTGCAGTTATTTCAGGTGTCCTTCGATTTGCTTACTCTGCCACTCTGCTCCTAAACTTCCCTAATATCTGGGTCCCGTATATTCGTTCCTACAGTCTGCCCAGATCTTTGAAATGATAAGGGAATTTATGTTTTATCGATTAAACTCTGACAATTAATACTGCTTGGCTCTAAATGGAGAGTTTAAAACCAAGAAGAAGAGGTATACTCCTTTAAGCCCACTGGGCCCATTGTGTGATGTGCCCAGCCCTGTTCACCCCACCTCAGGCCTCCACTTGACATGGATGAGGAATGGGACACATAATTCTATCTATGCAAGAAGAGAAGAATTACTTTCAGGAGAAAATGTAATATCATCAATTAACCATTAACCATTAATAAGCATGACCTCAGTGACATTGAATGAAAGGACATGATGTCAGCAGAATCATAGGATGGAGCCAAATTTTTCCCTGAAGTCCTTTGCCTATGGTGTGACCTGAGGCTATCTTTTTTTAATCCCATGTCTAGTAATGCCACCCTCATATTAGCCACCAACCCACCTTAGACAATGAGTGAAGGACGGTGATGCTACAGATGGTTCATCTTACTAGGAATGATGTATTATCCTCTTGACTGTGCAACACCCATCAGAAAAGGGTGTTCAGTGCACAGTCAGTTTTAGCTTGATAGTTCTAAGGATGGTTTCTCAACTTTATTTCAGAGATTGGTTGAGTACTTGAAATATAAATTTTCTTGGGGGTAATAATTCTAATATCCCCAATAATAATAATAATTCTAATAAAGAAGCTAGGGTTCAAAATAATCTTGATCCAGCATTGAGAGCAATGAGGGCTTCAAATGAAATGGCTTATTTTTCTGTTACCATTAGGTAAAGTTTTCTCATGCCTAAATAAGCATCACTGGAAAGCTCAGGAAAGACGTGGTCCTGTTAGACCCTTGAACTCTGTCTTTTAGTACACTTTTTGACTGCCTCCCATGTGCTGCACACTATTCTAGGATATCTGGGCTTACAGGGCTTTGGCCTGTGCATCATCAGAGCCCCTGAAAGAATGTTGTAATGATTAAAAACAAAAAAAAACTAATCATGATATTGTCAGTTAAAAATTTTTTTTCTAGAAATATCTTCTGGGAATATGTAAGAAAAGAACCAATGAGAGATTAATCTTCCTAGTAACCCTCCTGGTGGCATTTACTTATGTGATTATCATTTATATTTATATTTTACTTTTTAAATATATATTTTATTATTACTGGCAGTATTACAGATGTATCCTAATTTTCCACTTTCGATGCCACTCCACCCAGCCCCTTCCCAACCCTGGGCTTTCACTATACTATTATTTGTGTCCATAGGCTATGTATATAAGTTGTCTGGTTAATGATTATCATTCATTTTTTATTTTTAAAAATGTTTATTATTAAAAATTATATATATATATATATATATATATATATATATATATATATATATCACCTTTTCCCCCCATTGGCCTCTCCAAGTTTGCTCTCTCCACCCACCTCAGGCCTTCACCACCCTGTTTTCTGTGCCCATGGGTTATGTATATAAGTTCATTGATTGACCTCTTCCCACCCAACCAACCTCACCTGCTTTCCCTCTGAGGTTTGATAGTTTGTTTAATTCTCCTGTGTCTCTGGATCTATTTTTGTTCATCAGTTTATATTGTTCATTAGACTATAATTTATTTTACTACAGGACACTGTCATTGCTAAATACAGCCAATACAGTAAATAGAGACTTATTTAAAAAGTTAAATTTCATGGATTGTCAAAAAAGATTGCTCAGATGAGATTTGATCTGTGGTGGCCTTGTGTACAAACTCTTTTAAACATACTAGAGGCCTGATGCATGAAATGCATGCACGGGGCTCGGCCCTCACAGCCCTGGCTTCCACTGGAAGTTTGTCTGGATGGTCATCTGGAAGGTCGTTCTGTCCTTTGATCTAATTAGCATATTAACTCTTTATTATATAGGAGGATTCAGTGTGCATTGGAGTCCATCACCATAAGAAAAGTCGGAGAGGAGGAACCAAGATGGTGGCATAGGTAAATACCCATACTGCTGCCCCGTACAACAATTTCAAAACTACAACTAAAACAAAACAAACATCATTCAGAACCACCAGAGGGCTGGCTGAGTGGACATTCCACAAATAGAAGGAAAGATAAAAGGACACTGTGACTTGGGGGAGCTGCAGAGGGCAGAGTAGCGGATACTCATGGAGTCAGAGGTGCGGAGCTGCGCGTGAGTGGATAGGATGGGCGGCTGCAAACCCGGCTGGTTTTCTTGAACTGGGAGAGAGACAAAAGTGTCCCAATGCACTGAGCTCCGGTTCCAGGTGAGTCTCAGGAAACCCAGACTCAAATGGGGTGAAACTGGACAGTAAGGAGGAAGCATGCTGAAACTTGGGAGCTGCAGAGGTACGCGAGCTATCAGAGAGGGCTTGTGGCTGGCTCTATCATTCGGGAAGAAAATACAAAACCAAACTGCTGGACTGCTTTGTTTTCCTGTTCCGGGTGAGTCTTTGAGTGTTCAGACTCATTTGGAGTGAAACTAGCTTGTCTGGTAACAGGCAGAGCTCTGGGCAGCTTTCTCTCAGAGGTGCATGCAGATGTTGCCATAGGGCATGGAGACCCAGGAGCCTCTAAGGGTAGGGCTGACTGGAAACCAAGGCTGCCTGCTCAGCCCGGAGACTCCACCCAACCAAGCTGAGCACAGAGGCACTCACAGCTGATCCTCACAGCCAATGGCCTGGAGGTCAGGCCCTCCCAGTGTTACCAACAATAATCTAGGCTTAACTACAACAAGACACTGCTGCCCATAAAGGGGTGCACCAAGAGTATCCACCTCAGGTAACTGGGGAGGCTAAGCCACTGTCCCCTAAAGGACCTTACCACACAAAGCTACCCAACCAACTCAGGAAAGCAGCCAAAATGCGAAGACAATGTAACAAATCACTTGTGAAAGAAATGGAGAAAAAAAAACGAGTGTTCAAAACCACAGTTATAAGGTTTTTCAAGATGCTCTGGCTCCTAGAAAAGGCCAATAAATTTAACGAGACCCTTGAGGATATGAACGAGACTATGGAAGATATGAAAAAGGAACAACTAGAAATTAAGCATACACTGACCGAAATAAAAAATATTATAGAGATCTAAAAGCAGACTAGAGGACCACGAGAATCAAGTCAAAGATTTGAAATACAGAGAAGCAAAAAACACTCAGCTGGAAAAACAAGAAGCAAAAAGAATCCAAAAAATTGAAGATAGTGTAAAGAGCCTCTGGGACAACCTCAAGCATACCAACATACAAATTATGGGGGTGCCAGGAAAAGAGAGTAAGATACTGAAAACCTATTTGAAGAAATAGTGACTGAAAACTTCCCCCACCTGGTGAAGGAAATAGACTTAAAAGTCCAAGAAGTGCACTGAACTCCAAACAAAAGGAGTCCAAAGGGGACCACACCAAGATACATCATAATTAAAATGCCAAGAGCAAAAGATAAAGAGAGAATATTAAAAGCAGCAAGAGAAAAACAGTTAATTACCTACAGGGGAGCACCTATATGATTGTCAGCTGATTTCTCAACAGAAACTATGCAGGCCAGCCGGGAATGGCAAGAAATATTCAAAGTGATGAATAGCAAGAACCTACAACCAAGATTACTCTACCCAGCAAAGCTATCATTCAGACTTGAAGGTCAGAAAAAGTGCTTCGCAGATAATAAAAGGCTAAAGGAGTTCATCAACACCAAACCAGTATTATATGAAATGCTGAAAGGTATTTTTTAAGAAGAGGAAAAAGAAGAAAAAGGTAGAGATAAAAATTATGAACAACACATACACATCTATGAACAAATGAATCTAAAAATCAAGTGAATTAAAAATCTGAGGAACAGAATAAACTGGTGAATATAATAGAATCAGGGGCATAGAAAGGGAGTAGACTGACAGTTCTCGGGGCTGGGGGGAGGATGTGGGGGATGCCAGAAGAGACTGGATGAAAAGCATACACCTATGGATGAGGACAGTGGGCGAGAGGTAAGGGCAGAGGATGGGATGGTTATCAGGTGGAGGGGAGCTAAGGGGGCAGGAGAAAGAGTAACACTGTAATAATCTGAACAGTAAAGATTTATTAAATTTAAAAAAAAGAAAAGTTGGAGACAGGGAGTAGGTTGACATTTTGTACATTTTGAAAATTTTATGCTCCTTAAATAAAAGCTAGGTATTCCCCTGGCCCTGATCCTTCTATAACTTTGGCAGCAATGATTAGCAACCAATGAGACAGCACCTGTTTATGAAAGCAATACTGAAGAGCCATGTGGATAACTCCCGGGCTGGGAAGCTTAGAGCCACAATCATTTGCAAGGGCGATTTACTACTTTTGCAAGACTCCCTAACTACATTAATTTTTCCTTGAAACTGAATCATTGCAGAAAGTGACTCAAGATAGAAGTAGCTTCAGTCAGACCCCAGAATAGAGTACTTATCAGACAAAGTTCTGAGGCTCCAATGAATCATCCTGCTACTTATTTTGAGCAATCTCACAAATACAAGGTAAGAAACTATTTTGTGCCTTTCTTGCAGGTCTTGAACTTAAGACTTTTTTTTTTTTGGTTGTGCCTCTAAAACTGATATCCCTTGCCCAGCCAGTTTGGCTTGGTGGCTGAATATCGATCTATGAACTAAGAGATCATGGGTGATTCCTAGTTAGGATACATGCCTGAGTTGCAGGCTCTATCCCCAGTAGAGGATGTGTAGGAGGCAGCTGATGAATGTTTCTCTCTTATAGATGTTTCTGTCTCTTTATCCTTCTCCCTTCCTCTCTAAAATCAATGTAGCATAATTTTGAAAACCACACAAAACAACAACAAAAATGTCATCCCTAAAATAAGGAAGGTCAAGGGAGAGAAGGAGATATGAGTAACTGGTATCATTTCAGGGCTCTGCATTGCACAACTCCAATGGGCACCACTCCTGCTGGGTTGAGCAATGGAGAGTTTTACCAGGCGACCCTACGGTTGTGGAATTTTGGCACTCCACCACACAGCAATGTCCTTAAACTTACCTTTTTATCTTGTCATCTTTAATCACTTGTATTTCCCAAATATATCCTATCTTTTCATACGTTTCTACCTTTTATTGGTGTGTGTGTGTCTGTATGTGTGTGTGTGTGTGTGTGTGTGTGTGTGTGGGCAGTGGAGAAGGGATACATAACTCTCTCTTCTCACATTTCCACTCTATTGCATGAAAAAATGCAGAAGAAACTTTCATAACATACCTTCTATCTCTCATTCATTATCTTGGTCATGTCCAGGGTGAGGATATGTGTGCAACTGGTTGGAATAGATCCCCTGAGTCAATGCAGCATGAATTATGGATTAGACTACACTGGGGGAAAAGGACATCTCATAAGCCAGAAACAACATGACAGAAATGCATGCAGCTCTAGTCTTCCCATTATCCCCAGGAGAGACATGCCAACCTGAGTACTGACTAAAACTGGAAAGGATTCTGCTCCCATCTAGGGACCTTGGCCCCCACCAACAACCCCTTGAGTGCTTTGTCTCATAGGACAAATGTGAGAAAGTGGCATTGTCAGTGGACAAGCTCACAGGGTACTTGGCACTGTGCAGTAGGCTTTGCTACTTACAATATTGTCTGGAAAAGCTAGCTGCCCTGCACCTGGAGCTGAGGTCTGTGGGAGGATGCAGTCTCCTAGACCATGAAAAGAATGGTCCCAGTCACAAAGTAATTTAAGCTTGAATGGTCCCCCTTTAGCTGGGAGAAAGGGGAGAGCCCAGATTCCATCTAGCTAGCTTGTTTTCTAAGCAGCACAGGGTCATGTTTGGACAGCTCTGCTCTTTGAGTAACACTTCTGGGGAAAGAGCACATAATTATCTAATCGGTGAATTTGGAAAATAGAAGCAAGGATGTGTGGCTTAGTGTCTACTTTTTAAAAATATTTATTTGTTTTTTCCTACAGACCCAGTCTCTCCTTGGTAATAGGAATTCTCTCCTGGGTGCTACTGTGGTCTCTAGAAGTTTGTTATCTATTTCTGCCTGACAATTTACCACAATGCTTAATGACTTAACAACATTTGCTGTCTCACAGTTTTGTAGATCAGTGATAGTTTTGGCTTATCCTCTGCTTCCTGGTCTCTCAAGGGTTGAAATGAACGCATTGGCCAGGGCTGCAGTCATCTCAAGACTGCCTGGGGAAGGATTCACTTCTCAGCTTGCTCACAATGTTGCTGGCTATCAGCCCTTTCTGTAGGGCCCCTCCACAGGACAGCTCTCAACAAGGAAGCTAGCTTCCTCAGAGCAAGCAAGCTGGGAAGAGAAAGAAAAGATAGAATAAGCAAGATGCAACTCAAGGCCAACTGGTGTGGCTCAGTGGTTGAGCACTGATACATGAACCAAGAGGTCACAGTTCAATGCCTGGTCAGGGCACATGTGCCGGTTGCAGGCTTGGTCCCCAGAAATGTTTCTAACTCTCTCTTTCCCTCTCCTTTCCTCCCTGACATCCATTAAAATATATATTTTAAAAGAAAAAATAGAAGTAAGTCAGAGCTTCTCTATCACTCAGTCTCAGAAGTGACATCTTATGCTTCTTGCTGTGCTCTGATCACTAGAGACCAGAATTGGTGTCCGGGCCACAATCCAGCAGAGGGGATAACACAAGGGCACGATCACCAGAAATAGACCAGATGTTTGCCGGCATCAGTGGGGCCATGCCTGGAGTTGTCTACCACATGAGAATATCAGAAAGTATTATAGGGTCTCAGATCTCCATCACTTTCTTCAGTGTAGCCTTTCTCAGAAATAAATCTGATATATTGCATCTCCATTTACTGCCTTCATGCCCTTTTCTCAGTTAAAGTTGAGTTCTGCATCTTTGTTCTTAACTTTTTATCTTCCTAGATCTTTTCTCTCTCACCCACTTTGATAGAACTTACTCGTTTTTCAAGATTCTGCCTCAATATCATTGCTCTTAAGAAACTTTTATTTAAGCCCCAAGGAGCCAATGTTGACACACTCATCAGTTTCTGGGGGTATTATCTACAGATGAAAGAAAATATAACGAGGGTTATTTTCCTTGAACCTCTCCTGGAGAAGCACATTGAGGTGCGGGGGTTGTTCCCTTTCAGTAATCTCCTCTCCTCACCCAGCTCCGAAGGTGAAACCCAGGCACTCTTTTATTTATGACTATTTTTAAACATTCTCCCACACTTTTATTGAGACATAATCAACATACAACATTATACAAGTTTCAGGTGTACAAGATGATGATTAGATACATGTATATTACATAATGGAAAGCAATTACTACAATATGGTCAGGGAACACATCCATCACCTCACCTGATTGTCTTTTTGTCTATGTGAGATCTATTCTCTTAGCAACCTTTAAGTACACAATACAGTACTATTACCTATAGTCACCATGCTGTACATTAGATCCTCAGAACTTAACTCAGGTTATAACTGGAAGTTTATACCCTTTGACCAACCTCTCTGAATGTCCTCTACCCTACCCCCTGGCAACCACCATTCTACTCTATTTCTATGAGTTCAGTTTTTTTTTAGATTCCCCATGTAAGTGAGATCATCCAGTTTTTTCTTTCCCTGTCTGACGGATTTCACTACCAAGCTTAATGTCTCTTCTACAGGGCAACTTCACTCTTTTTCATTAAATGTCATACCCTCTTCCGTCCCTCTTTATGAGAAAGGGGTGTTATCTAAAGGAGTGCTCTAGTTTTTTTTTGGGGGGGGGCGAGCAGTGATACTTGTCACCCCAAATTGTACCAATTTTGGAATTGGACAGAGATGAGGATGAGCTCTAATTAATGTGCAAGGTATTTTGTTAGAAAACATACCATTTAAACCTATACTGAGCACATAGTGTTTTGTTTATTAGGTGAAACCTACTCAGATATTAAGAACCAGTGGAATCTCATTATGGTATTATGTTGTCTGATTTCTTATCAGCCCAAACAGAGGCCAACTGGAATAATAATGAAGCTCATTAGCTCTTTAATATCTGTTCTTTATATTTCCATCAATGTTTGTCAATCTTGATTTAATATTTAGAGTCAGAAGTCCTATTATTCTGATGGATAAAGTGTGTGTGTGTGTGTGTGTGTGTGTGTGTAAAGGATTATAAATTTCTCCTACCATTCCAGCAAACAAAATAATTAAATAAGTAAGCTAAGTATTCATTAAAACAAGATAAAGAGAGAACATGAAAGAGAAAAGAAGAAAGGGGCTCATAAAAGGGAAGAAGAAAACAATATTATAAGCAAAAAGTTAAAATAAACTTGAATAATAAAATGAAATGCTTGTCTAGCAATACAACTATAATATAATACTCATATGAATTTGCAGCATTAAATGTAGACACCTAGATTAAATGGCCAATTTAAAGAAATGATAATTGAACACAGTTACTCATGACATTTGATTAAATCAATGACCAGAAAACAAAATTGAAACATTCTCCTTCTAAATATCACCCTCTACACAGTAATATTGGTGCATTTCTAACAAGCCTTCAAGGAACTGTTGATGTTACTGATGAAACATTTTTTAGAGCATAGGGAATAAACTAAAGTTTCCAAAATTATTTACTGTAGGTTATGTTGCATGCATATAAAAATAAACCTGAATAAAATATGTGCAGGAGACCAGGGGAAGGATGTTCTGATGGATATAAGTAAGTGCAGGTTATAAAGGAGGAGCTTGTTACTAGTATTTTACGCTCACTGCCAGTGGCTAGAAGAGATTGAGAAGACTCTGGACTCTGGCTAAGGAGATTATTTTTTAATCCAAATTTTGATTGTGATATTGAAAAGAGAAGTGCTCGGTAACTATATAAGTAAACACATTGTTTTGTAAGTTAATTTTCTAAAAGGGAATGTGTACATTTATTCCTGTCCAAATGGAAAATAAAATTTGTTATCAGTCCACTTCACATCTTACAATAGAGGGCATCTGATAGCCTACATCTATGAGAAATGGTAGCAGGAGTGGTGGTGTCAAAGAGAAAGTTCAAAAACAGCAGCCTTGGAGAACTAATTAAACTTTAACAAACTTAAGTGAAGTAAGACTTCAAGTAGGAGCATTTGCTTGAAGGAAGGCTTGAAGGATTAATTAAAATCTCACAAACTGGGATAAGCATGACTTCAATTAGGAATGAATAGCATAGATTACGAGGCTGTAGAAGGCCAGGGCTTTTGTTTAAGGGGCATCGAGAGAAAAGAACCAGGAGGCACACTCACAGGAGAAACAAAGACCAATCTGAGGCAGGCTAATTATTTCGAGGGGAGGATTTAGTTTTAGTCCTGCCTATTAGTTAACTCGGGGGAGTGAGGGAGGCATATCGGGGTGGAGGTGTTTGTAAGATGTAATGTGCATGAAAAAACGTGAGACTGGGGAGGGACAGGCATTCTGACTCGGAATAGATAGGAGGCTATGACTGTCTTCCAAAAGGAACAGTAGAGGCATTGTGTCTCAGCCATAGCACCTCCCACCTGAACACAGAGAGGTATTGTTCAAAGACTTTTACCTGAAACTAAGAAAACAGCTTTAGGGAAGTGAATTGATTAAGTGATGTGTCAACTTAGCTGGACCATGGAGTGCTACGATATTTGCCAAGCATTATTAGGGTGTTTTTCTGTGAAATTTAAGTGCAGTTAAATTTAATGCAGTTAAATCAGTGGATGTTGAATAAAGTAGATGCTCTCCAGATGTAGGTGGGCCTCATCCAATCAATTGAAGTCATGTATAGTGTTGAGTTGATGAAGATTTAGAATAATGGGTAAAGAAGAGGTTGTTACAGCCCTAGTTGGTTTGACTCAATGGATAGAGTGTCAGCCCATGGACTGAAGGGTCCTGGGTTTGGTTCTGGTCAAGGGCAGGTATCTTGGTTGTAGATTCCCTAGCCCTGGTCAGGGTGCCTGCAGGAGGCAACCAATCATGGTGTCTTTCTCACATCTGTATTTCTCTCCTTCTCTCCCTCTCCCTTCCACTTTCTCTAAAACTCAATGGAAAAATATCCTCAGGTGAGGATCAACAAAACAAAAAAAAGAGGTTGTTACATATTTGTAATCATGTCATCTGTGCATATGCAGAATTTTCATAGTGTCCAGGAACTCCATCTCTTCCTGTTCAGATCCAGGAACTATATCTGTACTGTTCATTATCAAATGCACCATTCTGCGACTTTTCTATCTCCTTTTGTCTGAAAGAGGTAGTGATGCTGTTGTTGGTCACAAGTTCCTGTGGTGGTGGTGGACCCTCAGTAGTCCAGAAACAGCATAATATCGTAAAAACTCATGGATAAAGTAAGTAAATAGACAACTGTGGAGTACTGTGTTGGTGTTATGGCAGTGGATAAATAAATTTTAATTCTAATATAAAAGTTAAATGAAAAATATTGAAAATAACTATAAATTATATTAATGGATACACAAAATGATTAGATCTATATGACATTAATAACATAATAAAATGTGAAGTTTTTGTATGCAAATGAAGTTAAATTGTCACCAACTTACAACAGACTGTTGTAACAATAAGCCCCATGAAAAAAAATTTTTTTTACATTTTTCTTCAAATTTTCTTTCTTATAAGGCTTAAATGTTTTGGGTCATACAGAACTCACACCCATGACCAATGGAGGGCTTTTCCAAACCTACAAATCAAGGCTATTTCTTGGCTTTCTCTCGTGTTTGGCATTACCAAAATGATAGATATTCAAGTTACGTTATCCTACATGTTATACTGGGGAAACAATTCATTCATTCAATTTACATTTGCTGTGCTAGACATGGTAGATATGTCAGGGAAACATAATTTAAAGTTTCTATGCTCCTGGAGCTTACATCTGGGGGGAGATATGGGTCATGAACATAAACTGTTTTGACATGTAGACTACAGTGGGGGCATTCAGGAACATTGGTGTCTATTTTTTATTTGGGGCTTCTGAATGTGAAATAACACAAGAAAAGGAAAGAGAACATGGGCAAAATCCCTTCTAGTTCAAGGTCTCTGGATTCTTGGAGGTCATTCTTGGAGGTCATTCTTGGAGGTCATATGGTTGCTCCATATCAAGGAATATGTACCCATCCAGGAAGTTATTAGACCAAGAAAGTGAATTCTCTACCCAAAGAAAGGACCATTGTTGGGTGAGACACCTGATGGTGGTCTGATATTAATGGGCCAATGATGGAGGGATCTATCTTTAAATCATATGAATTGAAATTTCCCAACATTTCTCAAAGTTTGGAATGGTACCATGGGAAACAGAGATGTAAGGTCTTGCCCTGACTTTAAGTAAATCAATGGTAAATGTATAAAGATTTCATTGCCCACACTCATTATTATATAGCAGGAGAAACTGGTGTCCAATTTCCTTGATGTTCTCAAGCCTAGAGACAAAAGGGAAATTTAAAAACAAATAAATAAGCAGCAACAACACTAATAGCAATAAAACTTCTAATTTGCTCCCATCTTTAAAAAAAATCTCAGAAAGGAAATAAACTCATTATCCAAATTTAAGTCATATTTATTGCTACCTGCTCATAGCATTCAAATATGAAACAGAATATATTATGCTGTCTGTTATATAAAGAATGACTGAAGTAATAGAACTGCATTTTTCTAAAAAATACTAGGATTTTTATAATTAGAGTATTTATCCACCCAGTTAGTATTTTGCAACTCTTGTTTCTGCAACTCAGAATATCTTTAAATTGGATTTTGAAAGTGCCTCCATCGTCTCAAGCAAATTAAAAAAATAAATTAATTCAGGGAACATCAACAGAATGAAAAGACAGCACACTGGATGGGAGAATATATTTACCAGTGATACATCTAATAAAGGGTTAATATAAAAAATTATAAAGAAGTTGTACAACTCAACACCAAAAAATAAAACGAAACAAAAAACAAAAACAAAAACACAATCTAATTAAAAAATGGGCAAAGAACCTGAAAAGACACTTCTCCAAAGAGGACATAGAGATGGTCAATAGACATATGAAAAGATGCTCAATGTCACTAATCATCATAGAAAAGTATTTTAAAACCACAATGAGATATCACCTCACCCGTCAAATGGCTGTCATCCATAAATCAACAAACAACAAGTGTTGGTGAGGATGTAGAGTAAAGGGAACCTTTATGCACTATTGGTGGGAATACAGATTAGGTGCAGCCACTGTGGAAAACAGTATAGAGTTACCTCAAAAAAATTAAAAATGTAACTGCCTTATGACATAGTGCTTCTACTTGTGGGAATATATCTGAAGAAACCTTAAACACTAATTCAAAGAAATATATGCACCTCTATGTTCATTGCAGCATTATTTATAATATCCAAAATCTGAACACAGACCAAGTGCCCATCAGTAGATGAGTGGATATAAAGCTGTGGTACATTTACACAATAGAATGCTACTTGGCTATAAGAAAGAAGAAAATTTCCCTTTTTGTTACTCATGGATGGACAGGGAGAGTATTGTGTTAAGTGAAATAAGCCAGTCAGAGAATGACAAATACCAAATTATTTCACTTAAATGTGGAATCTAATGAACAAAATAAACGAACAAACAAAATAGAAAAAGGCTCATAGGGAGAGAACAGACTGACACCTGTCAGGGGAGACAATATGGGGGGCTGGGTATAAAGGCAGAAACAAAACAAGACCCCACAAAACTCCTGAACATAGACAATAATATGGTGATTACCAGAGGGAAATAGGGTGGGGGAGATAGAAGAGGGTAAAGGGGGTATAAATGGTGATGGAAGGAGGCTGAAGGATTGGAGTGGTGAACACACAATGCAATAGACAGATGATGTATTATAGAATTTTATACCTGAAACCTGTTTTTTAATTAACTAATGTTACCCCAATAAATTTAATACAAATTTAAAAAGTAGAAATGAAAAATAAACTCATGACAATTTTTTTTAATGTAGGAAGGTAAACTTGACTTTGGGAAGCAGTTGAAAGTGATTTTGAATTAAATGGTTAAAGAGGTCAATGATCAAACTGAGTACACCCTTTGAATGTTGCTTCCTTGGGAAGCAGCAATAATGGTGATGATAACAGCTTGTACTATTCATTTCTATTAAATGCTTCTCAGGAGCAGGCTATGGGATACATTCTATATGCATGATCTCATGTAATACTTTTGATGGAACCTGCATTCATTATTATTCTCATTATTCCTGGTTTGTTGCAGGTGAAATTGGACTGTAAGGAGTCCATTGTGGCTGGAGTGAATAAGGGACAAGATAGAAGGTAAGGGCATAAACGTAAATAAAGGGGTAAGGGGGCAGAGTTCACAGAACATTGTTGCTCATAGTAAGCATCTTGGCTTTTTGGATTTTTCTCTGAATAGAAATATAATTGTGACTTATGGTTTCAAGGAGGTAAACTTGACTACTATTTTGAGAACAGGTTTCAAGGACAATGATAGTGATATAGTAAGACCTAATTATAGTGAGAGATGATAGTTGCTTAGATCAGAGTGATGTCAGTAGGGATGACGGGAAATGGTCAAATTGCAAATATTTTGGAAATAGCTATGACAAAATATTTATGTCTGTCCATGTAAATATTTACTGTGATGATAAACCTATTGTAAACTTTGGGAGAAAATGAAATGAAGGATTAAAAATGACATTAAATCTGGCCAGAATGGCTCAGTTGACTGTGTGTTGTCCTGTGCACCAAAACGTTGCCAGTTTGATTCCTGGTCATCTCTCTCTCTCTCTCTCTCTCTCTCTCTCTCTCTCTCTCTCTCTCTCAGAAAGTCCTCAGGTGAGGATTAAAATCAAATATTTGTCATAAGCAATTGCAGTAATGAAGTTGGCATTAGTGAATGATGTGAAACAGCCCATGAAAGGCTGGATGTGTACAGTTATAGTGCAGAGTGTAGCTTATATGTGTTTTCAGTTTAGATGTTAAATAATTTGTCTGCAGCCTAAGTGGTAGAGTTGTTTGACTCTGAAGTTAATATACTGCTACTACAATCTTATTTTTTTATTCATTAACACTATTAAATCATTCATTCAATTAATAATTATTGGACCCTACTATGTGCTGGTAACTCTGCAAGTTGTTGAGGATAGAATGATTAAAAGAGGCTGTGGTCCCTTTTTTTCAAAAATTACACCATCTAGTTGACAGACCAGTCTTAGGGAAGATCACAGTTTGGAAAGAGAGCCAGTTCTATGATTGAATATTTAAAATAATCCTATATATAAGGAAGGCATATAAATGTAGGAATTAAACTGCCCTTAGTTTAAAAAAAAAGTAGTAGTCCATCACTTAATGAGAGGTTTAATATTTTGTCTTGCAGAGCAAGATTGTTTATGTCCAAACAAGAGAACAATATGATTTAATTGTAAGCATCAGATCAGTTTTTAATAACATTGAGGCTTAGTCATGAATGTAAGATCAGTTCCCCAAACAGATTTTTTAAACACATCTCTCTCTCTCTCTCTCTCTCTCTCTCTCTCTCTCTCTCTCTCTCTCTCTCTCTCTCTCTCTCTCTCTCTCCAGTTTCTTTAATTGGACTTGAACCTTGACTTCTATAATGTGAAAAGCAAAATCCCTGAACATCTAGGTATCATACTCTTTAGCTTCCCTGAATGCCTTGCATTTCCTTGATGAAAGACAAAACTAATCACAGAAATACATGGAGGACAATCCCTCAGGGCAACAACTTACAGCAGGGAGTTCTATGCCACACAGGTCCAAAGCCCATCAGCCACTGCCCAGGACTGGAAAGGGGGCCCAGCAGTCTCTCCTTGGTAGGCACAGTGTGACATTAAATTAGATGGTGTGGTCTGCCACATAGCCAATATTGAAAACATTTCTTGTGTTGTTTATTGGGATAGAGAGACAACTTAAAGCATTCATTCTTACAGTTCGAAAGCTTTGTTCTTGAGCTACCCGCTGGCCACCATCTGACAGATTTTTCCCATGCAAAGGGGAAATATGAGTGTTTTTAGTCAGTGTGGAACCAGGTAGCAAGTTAAAGTTTCTTGGAGACATAATGCCATTTAGCAGAAAGAGGGCAGCCTGGGAATTGAGGGAAGCAAAGATTAGCCTACCCTCTCACCAAAAAACTGTGTGAGCTTGGGGAATTACATAACCTCTCTGTGCTTCTCTTTTCCTCCTCTCTAAAATGAAGAGGCTTGACTCATTCATCTCTCATGGCCTTTCTAACACTATTTTCCTGTGTGCTTTTTAGATTTCAGCAACTTATCAGTTATGAAAAGAAAGCAAATGTTTTAGATTGTGTTATATCTGTGGTGGTAACAGCAGAATTTCAAGATTAATAATGAAAATAATGAAAATCAGGATCAACCTAGAATAATGAATTAGAAATGCAAAATTTCATATCCCTAAAAATTACGATCACTAGCTACATCTCTCACATAAAACATTTTCAAGATGCATTATGTCATGTTAGAAAGTAGGAAGAGGTGTAGGAAGTAAGAAAAGAGGATTATTTATCCTCATTTTCTTTTGTTGACAACTAATGCATGTGTTTTGAAAAATTGGAATGTGCTCATAAATTGAAAATATATTTTGTATTGGTTTGTAACTACGCTTTTTCTATTTATTCTTATGCACACACCAATACACACAGAGATACTTGCAAATTTAAATATATCCTTTTTACAAAATATATACTACTTAAGCAATATAACTGTCTTCTTTCCCCCAGTATTTATTGTAGCTCTCTCCATATCAATAACTATAAAATTGCATCATATTTTTAATGTCACAAAAATATGTTTGGGGACTGGGGTCACATCTTATCGTCATTTGTTACTATCTGTGATATCTTGGGCACATTCATTCATCTCTGTGAGTTTTCGTTATTTCATCTGCTAAAAAAGAAATAGCTTCTTTCATGAAGAACTGTCATGAAGATTAAATAAGTTCTTTCAACAATTTGTACTTGAAATTGCTGTTTAAGAAAATGTTAGGGTAAAACTTCAGGATTTAAGTGGATAGACTCAGACAAAACAAACGAATAAGTTGTCTGTCCATGAGCAAATAAGTTGAAAAGTATTTTAATTATTTATATTTTCCTGTAGAATTTCTCAGAACTTTTATTAGACCAATGTGTTTCAGTAATGCTTGCTTTTAAACTTATAATGAATTCCCTTTTTATTTAAAATAGGTTTTTTGTAGAGATATAATTCACACACCATGCAATTCACCCATTTAAATTCACTGGCTTTGAGTATATCACAGATGTGCATTCATCACAACGATTAGTGTTAGAATATTTTAATTTTCCCAAAAAGAAACCCCACAAACCTTAACCATCACCCCCAATCAAGGCCTCCAGTTTTTCTTAGCCCATGGCAACCACTAATCTTTCTATCTTTATAGACTTGCCTCTTCTGTATGTCCATATAAATAGAAGTCATGCAATATGGGCCAAGGAATCTTTTGGATACTGGGAACATATGAAAGCCTATAAAAAAGAGTAATGGACAAACCATGTTCTTACAAATATTAACGTAGGTTACTAATATCTGATGTGGAGTCAACATACAATAAATAATGCTTTCCACTATGTGTTAGAAACAAATTGCTAGTAATGGCCAGCCGTGGAGTTTCTAAACTGTTTTTGCCTCAGCAAAATATGAGAAGAAAGAGGAAAAGGGGATCCAAATTAACCTTTGTTAAAAACAATGACGAATGGAAAGATGGGAAAGGAACATCTCAACTGGTGCTTCAGGCACCACACAAAGCCCTAACCTGTCATGGAAACGGACTCTTAAACATTCAGCATTGGCCCTGGCTGGTGTAGCTCAGGGGGTTGAGGTTGTCCTATGCGCCAAAAAGTTGCTGTTTAGATTCCTAGTCAGGGCATATACCCAGGTTGCAGGTTTGATCCCCTGTCAAGGCAAGTATGAGAGGCAACCCATATGTGTTTCTCACTCACTCGATGTTTTTCTCTTCCTCTCTCCCTTCTTCTTGCTCTAAAATCAATAAAAACATTAAAAAATAAAGCAAGAATATTCCTTATGATCTCGACATACTGGCACAATTAAACTTTTGAAAGACATGTGGATATACAATGTAGGAAATATGTAAGGAAAATCTTTATGGACAGTGCACAGATTTGGACTAGCAAGCACAATACTCAGAAATGGAATATATATATATATATATATATATATATATATATATATATATATTCCATTGGCTGAAAGGCTATCTTCCCAAGTGACAGTGCAATTGTGAGTATTCATGGCAGTCTATATTATTCTTTAATTCTCTCTGCTTGCCTAGTGTGGCTACATCACTGGACTGAGAAATAACAGACAGGAGAGGCTGGATAATTTGCTAGTAAAAGCAGATAGATGTGTAATCAATTAGTTAAAAGACTAAAATAGATTAATCATGGCCATGCTTTAATTTGTTGGTCAGCATGTTAAATTCTTTGTGTGCATTATCTCATTTTAGAATTGAATCATACATTCACCTAACAAATTATTATCGAATACCTACTGTACTGTCTACGCATTCAGATATTCAGAGACACAGATGTCTGCCTTTAAGGAAATTATATTCCAACAAAGTCCTCTTTGATTTCCTCTTTCCTCATTCCACATTCAAACTTTTATACACATTATGAATTCATAATCAAGAGGTTCAAGACAAATTAGGGCTCCCTCGCCCTAGTTATACTTGACAATCACCTCTGAGGCTTTGAGAAGTGTGATTGCAAGGTCCTCTCTCTGGTGATTCTGATTGAGTAGGTGTGACCTCAGGTGGATTTAAACATCTTCATTTCTTAAACTTCCCCTAGGAATCCTGAAATGCAGCTAGGGATGTGACCATAGCAATGGACATTTACCACTGGCTCAGTGATTAAATCAGAAAGGAAGGGGGGCTGCTATATTCTGCTTCAGTTCCTCCCTAAGTTCATAGGCATGGTCTTTCAAACACAACTGGGCTTTTCCATGTCAACATACATTCAGCAAACATTAAGTACGTATAATGTGTTGCCTACTCTGTAGGTACTTATGCGCTGTTGTTAATATTGTATGCAAACATGTTTTGAACTATCTGACTCAGATTTTGATTTAATTATTATTAGAAATTCTTGAAAATTTTCTATCTACATTAATACAATAAGCAATGTGGTCTTTTGCAACAAAAGGTAAGTGCCATTTTTTATTATTCACCAATATTCCTAAATTTCTAGTAAGAATAGGGTTCCATGTGTTAAAATAGTACACCGTAACTTTCCTGTATATAGACAGACAATTGTGCTGGACATAAAACTTTTGCTCACTCCAAATCTACCAATTTCACCCTGATCTGGAATTTGACTAGATTTGGCCATTTGAGAGGCAAGGATATCAAGGAAGAAAGTATGAGATAGCCCTGACCCCTCTGCATGGATTCATCCATGTTGACTATGTCCTTCTAGCAGATAATTCTGTTCACGCAGCCATTTCTGAATCTGGGTTTCTCATTCCCTCTGCCTGTTTGGACATAGGATTAGTGACACTTCCTCCCAATGTTACTAACTCCTGGAACTTTTTAATACTTTTCAAATAGTTGTTTTATTAACTTTTTTCCCAAATCACCCAATTTAAGTGTGCCATCTATTTTACGGTAGTGCTGTGACTGATATGGCCATTGACATGGCTCTAGACTCCACTAATTTTCATGGAGCACACAAAAGCAGATCAAAAACTCTGGAGTAGATAAAATTGTCTTGATTTCCCAGATCTAGCAGTTACTAGATGTGATCTCTGCCAAATTATTTAGTATTTGAAAGCATGAGTTGCTTTGTAAATGTCAGATAATGGTGGACTCTAACACAAAAGTTTGTTTAGCTGTTTAAAAAGCTAACAGGATGGAGGGAATTATAGATGAACAAGCTCAGCTGTAGATAAGCTGATAATTGTTTGTGCTATGTAATAGGTACATAAGGGTTCATTATTACTATTCTTTTTTGGTATATTAAAATTTTGTATATATTAAAAAGGAGGCACTATATTCTTCTTTAAAAAGAGCACTACAGTTACACTCTAAGAGCTGAGATGGATGAAGTATAGAAACATAGTCATTACAAAGCTTTGGCTCAGTCTTTGTGTAGCCAGAACATTTCCATAAAAGAAGAGATGGCTTTTCTGATTGACTATACACATTGGAGAGAATAACATCCAGGAGGCACTGAATGCTATTTGGCAGCAATAAGCTGAACAAACGCATGCCATATTTTGATCACCCTATAGTGTACCTTTCCATTTAAACAATATGACCAGTGCCATTCACACTTGTTGATGGAGACTCCAGGAAGTTTATATTGTACTTAGGGAATGGTTTCTCTTCCTTAATATAGAAACATCATGAATTGTCTTCAATGTTCCAGCCCTTGCAAGTTTTGCTAGATTAAATTATTATATTTGATCTACTCTGGGACATGGGAGAGATTGGCTCTAATCCTGATAAGCTGAATGCACAAACTTGGAAAAGGTGAATGCATTTGTCCATGTCACTAGCCAATCATCCCCAGGTAATTTCTGTAGGCCTTTTACCATTCTACTCTTCCATTAGAAACTTCCCAAGTTACAGATCATTCAATTAAGCTGCAGAGAATTTAAGCCCTTCAGCTAGTACATAGGGAAGCAAACGATGCTTCTTCTAAGATTTTTGTGGGAACTATGTATAGAAGTAAAACCAGTCTTTTGACTTTATTGATTCAGTAGTAGATCAGTTGCTTTACAGTTTAGACTCTCTTCAATTCTGGAGCCATTAAATCTGCCACTTTTAGGTGATCTATATAATGATGATGATGATGGGATAGTTGGGGGACAACAATATTGAAAAATAACATTAATTTATTTAAAGTGGGTCCAAGTTTAGAATACTTTAGTATTTTCACTGTATTATAAAAATGTTGGTGCAATGGGAAATTCAGATGCCCTGGGATAGATAACTTCAGTGATAGATATTAAGGAAAATGCATCTTTCCCCTTTCCAAGTACAATATGGGTCTCAATATTGTCATTATTACTGCAAATTCCAATATGAAAAATTAAGCAGAGAATTGCTCACATGCTACAAATGATGGCTTCTTATTTACGCTCAACTTGTTAAACCATAGAGGAATATTTTATAATCAAGCCCTTATATTGTCATTAATGCCACTATAATTATGTCATTATAGATAATATTACCATAACATAATTTTATTAGGAGTTTTCCTTCAGATCCAGTGACATTCTTATGTAACAGAGAATAATAGCTCTGTGTAATGACTTTGGAACGTAATTTTTGTTAATATGCTTCATTAAAATGTCAGCAATGTGCTGAATACAATGACCTCATTTATTTCATGAGATTTAAAACTCTACACCTGTATGTTAATTTAGATTAGTGAGCCTTTGAAATGAATTGATGCTTTAAAAAGAAAAGGTAAAAATTCCATCACACTCAGAGATACGCAGTAAAACCCCTCTACTCCAATTGCTCATGACTCTCCATTGACTACATAATACTGAGAAAGAGTTAAAGTGCTGTGAACATTGAAAGAGGATTTAGCCATGAGGATGGAAACATGTTTCCTAGGTATGTGACAATAGGAAGTTAAGGTAACTAGCCAGCCAGAGTAACTGGTGATCTGAAGGCTGAATCCAGGAGACATATTGGTATTACTCATTGATTAAATTTGATTTGGAATACCTGCATGTGTTGTGGGCTTTCTTCAGTTAATCCCATTTCCTACCACTGCTATTTCTTTAACCCTTGAACTCATTTATGATTTGTGAGCTCTGGTTTGCTTCTAGCTCTGAGTCTATGGCAGCCGGGGTACTTAAGAATTTTGGTTCTGCTGGAACTACATGTATTTTCCCACCATTTCTATGTCTACATCTTATTCTGACCATCCTTTGTTTTCCTCTATTGGCCTTATTGTGGATTTCTTCTCAAGGATACTCTCTATATCATATTTACCTCTGCTTTGGGGTAGAAACTATGGGCATAAGATATGCTTTCAGATTGTTAATACATTTTAGGGCTTGTGGTCTTCAAATGGACTCATGTTTGTCACATCTTGCAATGTTGTCTTTGTTCAGTAAGCATCACAGACACATTTTTAGATTTTTCTACCATAGGCAGATATTTTTTACAAAAACACCTGCTTTCATTGATTTTACCTCTTGCTTCAGTTGATCCAGGATCATTTTCAAGAACTATTGCTCACAGCAGATCATGTTTATGCTCCTCTCCACAGAGCTCCAAAACAAACATCTTATTTAGCAATTTTATTGACACAAAAATTCTGATTATTTGTCTCATATTTTATAACAACCACAGCTTCAATTAGTAGTAGCAGGTTGTATAGCACTTTTGTCCTTCCCGTCACTAAGTCCTGTTTTCTGATGCTTATGTAAATAACATTTCCATTGCAAAGGCTTTGTTAGTTCTTGCTTTTAAAAAAAAATTATGTGTGGCCCAGCCACTGTGGCTCAGTGGATTGAGCATTGTCCCATGCACCGAGACATCACTGGTTCGATTTTTGGTCATGGCAGATGCTTGGGTTGCATGCTAGATCCTCAACAGTGGTACCCAGGAGGCCACCAATCTATGTTTCTCTCTCTCCCTTTCCATTCTTCTTTAACTAAAACTCAATAAAAACATATTTTAAAAATTGATGTGTTTGAAACATCCCTTAAATATAAATATTTGTAACATGCAGATAATTTAAAAGATAATTATAAGTCATAAAGACTAACTGGAAATCACTCATGTTTCAACCACTGATCTTAAGAGACAGAATATCATTCCTTCATAGAAACCCTCTGTGCACAGAAGCCTGTCTCTGTGAGAGACCATCAGCGGCCTGATCTTTGGGAGAACCTTTCTCATGCTTTTGTTTATATTTTCCCTTGTATGTGTCCCTCCTTAAAAAAAAAATAGTTTCATTTTGCCACTTCTAAAACTATATATAACTGGGTTCATTCTGTATTTATTATTTGGCAACCTGCTTTTTTCATTTATATTGTGTGTGAGTGCACCGAAGTTCAAGCATTTAGTTACAGTGCATTCACTGTAATTACTATACAGTATCTCATTGGATGGATATGTCATATTTGTATTTATCAGATCTATTATCAGTGGAAATTTATATTGTCCAGTTTGGGGTTTATTACATATAATGCTTCCATGAACATGTTTGTATGTCTCTCCTGGCTTAGTTTTGTAGGAGTGTCTCCTAGGATATCCAAAGAGAGGAATTGGACCCCAAGGTATGTGCACCTTTAATTATTATAGGTTAAAAAGTAATAATTCTATTAAACACTTTTTGTTCTAGATATTTATCCACACTTAGGAGAAGCAGGCTTTTAATTTTTTTTAAAACTAGCCAGTGTGTAAGGCTATTGAATTGCATTTCTCTGAGTATTTAGGAGGATGAACATCTAACAGTCCTGGTCATCCAGCGGACACATCTTCTCTTCCTTGGCACTTTGGCAACACGTATTTTCCATCGTATTCTACCTTGTATTCTCCTTTTTTGTGTTCTGAACTGTGTGATTCCTGAGAGTAGAATACAGGTTCTACTCCTCTTTGTATCCTTTGCAGTTTCTGATCCGGGGTCTCAGCAGTGGGCAGGCTCTTTGTTATCGTCTAAGGAATGAATCAGAGAGTGACTGAATCTATGATTGCTGAGCGAGCTGTAGGGTGGGGCTAACCAGGCAGGTTCTGAAGTCAGAGAGGCTGGGGATGAATAACAGCTGTTCCACTTACTGGCTGCCTGATCTGCAAAAATGCATTCAATCTGAATAAATACTGTTTTCTCCTCTACACATTGGAGATAAACATGAATGACAGCCTCCTAAGATAGTTATAAAAATTAAATGAGAGCATTTAAGTAAGTCATACCATTGTCAGTTTAATCTCTGGTAGCTGCTGCAGATGTGTTATTCTCATTGTTATTAATATTATTTGGATCTTGTTATAAAGATAGCGAACAGCTCCATTTTCTAATCTAGAGGAGAAGAAATATCATAGATGTGTGAGGGGACCTCAAAACATTTGAAAGTCAGAGAACATGTGAAGAAAGTAAATCAAAAGACGCAAATGAATATGTGAAAAATAATTAGGTAAGGAAATGGCTGCGTCAGGAACAGAGCTGTATAATTCGAATAGCATTTTAGAGAGAAATGTAAATAAAGCTTCTAGTGTCTTGTTAAGCCATGTCACTAAAATGTAAACTTCAGTAAATGAGCAACCTATTTGTCAGTGATGGAATGTGTCATTGCGAACACTCAGAAAGAGGTTAATGTTTAGGAATCTGGATTTCAATGTAAACTTATGTGCTTTAAAATATTCTACAACAGTATTTGCAAGATGTTTTCAGAGTAGTTGCATTTCTGGCAATGGTCTCATATAATTTATATATACTTTTCTATAAAAAAAATCTCTTGATGTGCAAATATAAATAGCAAACGAGAGGCAGAGACTTACCCAAACAAACAATTTAAAGACACAGGTAAAAAATAAGCAGAATTTGTAGTGGTAGATCATTTCTGTGTTTAAACTACTTACAGAATAGAGTCCAAATGCTTTAACATGAATACCCTCTCCTTCTGAGACACGGTCTCATTCTTTAACTAACTTCTGGTCATTCTGCATAGATTTTTTGTATTATGCTTTAGTGATAACACACTAATGGTAGTTTTGCCTGCTTTATTTGGATGTTGTTCCTTTATTTGGGAAAATCTGTTCTAACTTTCTTTGTTGGGCTAAGTGTTATTTTCATGAATAAATATGTGTTTCCATGTAGCTTGCCTAAAGGCACCTAAATTTAGCTCAAGATGCCCAGTCCTTCCTAACACACCACATGCACCTTTATCTTTCCAAGTATTGTGTTGGCATTTGTAATGATTGGCTACAGTCTGGCTCTTACTCCAGCTTTTATGCTCATGAAAAGCAATCACTCTATCTGTTCATCCATGTAACCTGTGACTTTGACAACTAGTAGGCACATTATGAGTTAAAGACTTGTTGAAGTGAGTCTTCTTCACAAGTCATTCCTGGTTCACATGTGTGAAATGATATCTTCACCATTATCAGGACAGAAGTGCTAGATTCAAAGCTGAGCATTGTCTTGCCAAGAACTTTTGGGGTGAAGCATATGGGTATGAGGCATCAGGGATCATGAGGAGAGTGAGTTGGAATAGACCCTGAAACAAACCCCAAACTGTTCACTCAGCTCTGTTGGTCAAGGGAAGACTGACTCCCACAGATTCGGTTTTGTGCAGAGGTTCGTTAGCATGGTGCTAATGGGGACCAAACATTCTTTTCTGAACACACATATTCCCAGTAGGCATGTGATTATTTTCTCAGCCCTGCCTGATGGGAAAGGGGAGGAAGCAGGATGCCTGCAAATATAGGTTCCATCTCTGCTAAAATTTGGCTGAGGTTAGGAACAGAGTCTGGGGAAAGAGTGTGATCAGGGTGAGTGTTTCTTTTATGAACAGCATAAGCGTCGAAGGCAAGAGAAATCAAGCCAAGACTGACAATAAAAAAGAATAAAGGTTAGTCCATTTTGCATGCTGAGAAAATTTAAGCCCGTATTATGATACTTGCAAGCCAACCCAGTCTGATAGCTTTTCATTTTGCAAAACACACTAACAATCATTATCTAATTTGAATCCAACAATCCTGTGCATTAGATTTTAAGGATTTTGAGATGGATTTGACCTCGGATTTCATCAGATTCAGTGCTTTAAATATATTTGGCAGTAAAAATTCTCACATAAAAATTCAATATGCAAACATAAAACCCTGTTTGTGAAGCAAAGAGAGAGGGCCAGGGTCCTTATTGCATGTTACTTATGCTCTACCTTCCACTCTGCCTTCTCCAACTCCCTCCCCCAAACCCAGACATACCCACACATACCTCTCCAGAGTCTACATTGTTTCTAAGGGCTGTGATTCAAAATATAGTTTGAGAACCACCGGACCAGTAACACAATCCCAATTTTTAAGATGTAGATACTGGGGACCAAGAGAAGAAGTGATTCATCCACATTACCAGAGGTATGGGCCAAGATATGGCCAAGCCAGTGATCCTCTTGAGTTGAAGTGACTCAAGATTTTATCTATGAAAAATCTAAACCTGGGGGCAGTTATATGACTGCCCAGGCTCATGAGGCTAATGCATTCTAGGATCAGAACTATAATCCAGATCATCTGATGCTACAGGTAATAGACTTACACTAGCAACAATATTTATAATGGTGATTCTATTGCACTGTAATTCATAAATAATTCATCAACATCAGCTGGGGGTTTTGTTGGCAACATGTGTCTATGAAGGTCCAATCATGTTTTTACAAAATCAGATTTTCCAGTGTTGGAACCTGGGTATATGTATGTTGGTAATCACCCTGAGTATTCAGATACACCCTCAAGGTCAGAAGACATAGTAGAGAGGTTGGATGTCTGCTTCATTAAGAAGCTCTGGCTCCCAGATAAGACTTTACAGGGTGGTAGGGGCCAACACTTACAGATTAATAGTGGCCTCCTGGAGCATTGTTTTGAGAAGGATTTTGAAAGCATGTATAATCTCAGTGGCATCTCCATTAGGCCTAGAAGTGGAGAGCTGAGGATCACATATTACCTTCCCTCCCTTCTTCCCTTAGTTGATTAACAAATTTAGAAAAGTTATAATCCAATATTCAGTCATCTGGGTAAATAGGCAACAAACTAAATGTATCAATGGCTAGAATAATAAATTTGGATATATTCCCATTGTCAAAGCAAGGTTAAGGTCTCCAGCATGAAAGTCTGTATTTTACAGTGCATTTTATAGAACTTTTTAAATTCTATGAAATGTTAAGTATACACACACCCATAGTAACCAATTAATATAAAATTAAATTATTACACATTTAACATTATAAATTAGTAACACAAAACTAAGATATTATAGAACAAGTGAAAGTTCCTTTGACCACCAACATTGTTCCCACCCTCTCCTATAGATAACCATTGTTATCAGTTACATATATATGAACTTTTTTCCTATACTTTTAGACATATATGCAAATTTCATGCTGACAACAACTTTTGAAATCTGAATAACTCCCTAAGGAACTGTTGCCAATCAAGACTTCTCTTTTTGTACAAGCTCCTCACTCATTGATTTTGTGATAAAATTCCATCTCAGATTTTGGGAAACATTCAAAAACATGGGAGAACAATGAGGCATAGCTGGGGCTCAGTTATAGACTCTCAGCCTTTGCCTGAGGGTTGGAGGAATCAGAGCCAGTCCAGAAAGGCCCCAGGGGCAGGCAGCTGGTCCACCGGAGGCTAACAGTGG
The DNA here is from genome assembly GCA_027563665.1 of Antrozous pallidus. Lineage (NCBI taxonomy): Eukaryota > Metazoa > Chordata > Mammalia > Chiroptera > Vespertilionidae > Antrozous > Antrozous pallidus. Next base: position 25,764,202 of record CM050526.1, on the reverse strand, counting down.
AACTTAACGGCAGGAAGAGGCAACAGGTGGGGTATTTCCATCTTACAATTAGAGAAAAACTTGGTCTTTAGCTTGCTGAGTTTCAGCTTGGAGGTAAAATATTTGAAAGATGGCAAAGTAAGAATTTGAAAAAATTTCTCTTTCCAATGCTGAGAATCCTACTAGATCCTTACTTTTCTAAATTTTCCTAAAATAAAGGATAACAATACCTAGTGCTAGTTAGCTGAATGATGAACAATAAGAAATAAAACCTTTTTTTGTGTGTGAAGTGGAGAGGAAAAGGAAAACATTTGTTTTTATTCTCTGAAGTGTCAGCATAGGAAAAGAGAATTTAAAAGAAAATCATTCTATATCCTTGTAGATTATGTTTTGTTCATGCATAATTCAGGTAGTTCAGCTCATAGTTAATCCTTCATCCTACTCAGACCTATTTTTCAGGGATTGCCTGAATGTCAATAGTGATTTTGCACATTTTACAGTCACTTTCCTAAAGTAGTAAGTGGAAAAAAATACATTTGCTATTTCTGAGCAGATTTATTTTTCATACTTCATTGCAAATATATCCAAAACCCAAACTCTCATTTTAGAGCTGCAATTTTTGGTTCTAGTTTTATTTTTAAAAATTTACAGATGGAATTCACTGCTCCTGCTATCCCTTTATTTTCTCTAAAGCAATGTAATTTCTGGAGTGTGAATGAAAAAGATAAGAGAGGCGTGATGTAGGAAATATATTCAGTTAAAATTGTTTCTCTTGAGTGTAAATTATATATTGTGTTTCTAACATCCCACTAATATTAACACAACCAATGGACAATTCTAAACGTGTGTGATCTTTGCCCTTTCATTTTAAAACCTTAGGAGGAAGAATGTACTACCTGATGGTCCACAGACCTACTGGTCTTTTCTCTCGTTGCTCATAAAACTGATCAATAGAGCTTTCAAAATATATTGATGCCAGGCCCCACCTACAAGTTTCTGGCTCAGGCATCTTATGTTTCAAATCTTGTACAGTAATTATTACCCATAAATGATCATTGGTTTGTATAACAAGAGCCAATACAATATTAACTACACTGAGCCTTTTGTAAAAGCAACATTATTGGATGGAAGGCTTCAAGAATCTACTGTATAATCCCTAAACTCTGATACTTGGCATTTCTTAGCAGTGGTTGTAGGCTAGAATATATTCAGGAATGGACCTAAGTAGGTTTACAGTTGTGAACACAGTTGCAAAACATATTTTATCCTTGCATTATTATTTGTTAACTAGAGGTCCGGTGCATGAATTAATGCACCAGTGGAGTCCCTCAACCAGTCCTGTGTCCTCTTGCAATCCTGGACCCCTTGAGGATTGTAGTAGTGCGTGCAGCAGCAGGCAGCTGGGGAGGAGCCTGAGCCCAGGCTGAGCTCCTGGCACCGCCACGGCTTGATAAACTCACTGAGTGGCATTCCCACTATGGGAGCGCACTGACCACCAGGGGGCAGCTCCTGTGTTGAGCATCTGTCCTCTGGTGTTCAGTGCACATCATAGCAACAAGTCAAATGGTCAAAAGGATGCTTAGGGTTTTATATATAGATAGATTATTGTATTATTTTTCATAGGAACCATTGTAAACCTACTTTGGCCCCACCCTGTATACCTCAAGGTCCCCTCCAAATATAACATTTGTACTTTTCCTCTGTCACATGTCAGCATTTGTGCCCATCAAGATTGACTCATAGAAATTCAGGAACCTAGGCTTGTCGATTATGAATCCTCTTTAATTGAAATGCTTTTAAAGCATTGGGATATATGAGAGGCATTCAATGAATCACTAAGAATATTCAAAACAGAAAATAAATCTATCCCCCCCCCCCTAGAATAATGCCTCTGGATATATATTAATACATCAAGTTGCATAAACATGACAAAGTTATTATAATTATTTTCTTACTTATCTCCTGACTCTTTATGAGTATATTACACCACGGTAATTCTATTTAATAGTAACCTAGCAACAACATGCCTGAAGGAGGTTGTTATTTCACTGAAGATGGAAAGCTTTGCTCTAGATACACTGTATAAGACTCACATTCTCCAAGGCCTGGCGATTTCATGGAAAAATCTCATGACAACCTCCGCCCACGCCACCACCCTGCAAATAAGGTAGGATGACTCTACAAGAGTGCTCAGTTATCTCTCTTTTACCTTTTTGTGGATAATTTGGAGAATTTGTGATAATAGCCCTATTTTTAAGCTTAGGAAAAAGATGATGAACAGTTGCCATAGACTTTATTTTTATTTGTTAACAATCTGCTATATATTTTAAGATGCAAAATCCTACTAAGGGGATGTTGATTACTTTCTGAGTCAGTCTCCCCCCAAGTTTGACTTTCTATCCTAAATCATTAAATGGTATGTCTGGGTGGGTGTAAATACACTTTTTGTCTTATATTTCTGAGATAATTTGTTAAGACAGGAGGCTGAATAATTTCTGTATTTGTTATGATTTGGAACATTTTATTGATCTTTATGATGAAATATGCAATAAGAATGAAAAGTGTTATTGAAATAATGTATCATTTTTTCTTTTGTGATTTTTCTTTATTTTTGAGCTTGCATGCGATTCTTCTTGATATACCAGTGTTGCTTTATTTTCTCATAAGATAAACATAACTTGATGTTACTTTTAAAATATAGTGCCTCAGGCAGGAAATCATCTCCAGAGAAACTTTGTTATTAGCATACATATAGGGTATGCAAATACAAACAATCATTTATACAAACTTTCTCTAAGGATTTTGAGTCTTTATACCTATTATCTACTTATTGAGTCTTTAACACTAGTCTGGGATCAGGATGATCATATGATTATTTGTTCATTCAAAAGTCCTTATAGTCTTGACCTCCAACTAAGAGACCTAATAGTATTAGGCACTATTAATTGTTTTTTAGGTTTTAAGAAGAGTTTATACAATAATGTATGTTCGTATATTATACTAGTATACAGTATATGCACCATGTATTCAAAACAAATACAAGTATGTAACATGGCACATATATAGAAACATGCATCTCATGTATTCTATGCATGTGTGTTGATATTTGTAAAACTTATTTTTAAATTGGTTTTGTTTGGAGAAAAGAATAAATAAATATAAACCCAAAACAGGTTAAAACAAATACTGACCCATGCGTTGGTTTGAGAAACGGGTGAGACTATGAAGAGGTAACACAAGAGTGCTTGGGAAGTGATGAAACTGTTTTCTGTCCTATTATTGGGACACAGATACACTTATCTATACATATGTTAAAATTCTTAGAGCTGTAGGCAAGAAGAAAATGTTATTTGTAGCATTGATGTTTTAAAAAATAATATTAAAAACATTGAAATCATCAAAATTCATAGAAGTTGTATTTCTATGTCTCTTTTCTGGTATTTCACAAAGCTATGCAAACATCCTACTGGTATAAATACAAAACAAAATCAAACAGAACAAAATATCAATGAAAAGCAAATCAGCAATAGCAAAACATTTACAGGTGAACTGCATTGGCCCAAATAGTAGATTGCTGCAATTCTGTAATTATAGCATGAAATATCGATCTTATATTTAAATTTCCTTTTCCTGGAGTTATTGTCAAGAAACTTGGCTCCAAATAACCTCTTGATCTTTCTTTCGTGTTGATATTTTGATTAATAAGATTTTACTTCATGAAGGTATTCACTGGTTACTTCCCAGAACTTTTAGTTTTACGGACTACTCATATGCATAGTAATGCCTGAATTTTAAGGTACTCTCTAAAGATTATCAGAAAGCATTTAATGAATACTCTGGTTCGTGTAATAAGATATTGCTATTCACACCTCGAAATTCCAGAGTGCATGCATATTGAGTAGGAATTAATATTTATGCTTAGTCCCATAATTATTCTAAAGCATGGAAAAGGCTATGAAGATATTTTCTGATTATAGGCCTAAAAGGCTCCGACTCCAAATGTGTCTACTGCACAGCTTTAAGAGCAATGATTTAATTTACAAGGAAAACACAATTAATAAACTCTATCCATGCCTGTTACAAGTAAGACTAAACACTGTAGTACTTAGAAACATTTGAGTCTTTAAAATCACACATAGGTTTTAACCTCACGATTGTTATTTTTTGCTTCTTTGGTTGCAAGCTTTTTGGATTATCTCTTCTTGAGGTGTCCATGTAAAAGAAACCTATCTGAAACTTTCAGAGAAAACTTGGCTTGCTTGTATTTAAAAGCCAAATCACTGTATTTTCACTAGAAGTATCGTTTTTGAAGAGCTGTTTTAGAGAATTTTATCTAAGGGGCTTGTTTCTGGTCCCTCTAAATTGAACAGAGAAATAGTATACTCAATTATTCACTTTGCAAATGTCTTGTGTTTGTTTTTGTAAAAATGTCTCTTCGGTAGCAGGTTCTCAGGAAGGCCCTGAGTGTAATGGTGTTATGGGCTGAAATATGTTCCTCACCCCAAGGACTCCTAACTTTTTTGGAGGTTGGGTCTTTAAAGAGGGAATTACTGTCATCAACAAGACAAGTAATAACATGTTTTCTTTTCTTTTTTTTTTAACTTTTGACTTCACCTTTAATGTTTGATAGCTTCTAGGAGACAATTTCTGTTGTTTTTTTTCTTCCTCTGAATTTATTTTTCTAAGACTAGTGCTTAGAGGAGCCCTGTTCTTGTGTTCTGCATGATGTCTGCATTTACCTTTTTCTAAACTATAGAAAAGAGTAAAATATTAAAGTGAGACATTTTAGTCCTTTTGACCTTAATATTCTGTGACTCTAGGAACTTGTTTGCCTCTATTAATTGCTACAGATTGCTTTGAGGTTCAGATACCTACTCAGCAGCAAGATGAGTTTAAAAATATTTTTTAACATCTATTATGTAGCAGGTTCTGAGAAAGGTACTGAGTATAATGTTGTGATGGAATGAATTATGTCTCTCACCCCAAGAACTACTACCATTTTTTTTTTTTGGATGTAGGGTCTTTAAAGAAGTCATTATATTTAAGTGACATTTCTCAGGTGGATCCCAATCCAAGATTTCAGCCATAGCTTATTACAGAAGAAACCTTGAAGTGTGCTTTTATTAGTATAGTGGTTTATATGTATGCATGCATTTATATTTGACTTTTTTACTTACCAAATATTTATTGACCATGAACTGTATGCTTTCTGCTAGATGCTTAGTGATATATTAACACTATACTTTTTTTCTTAATTCTTGGCATTAGAGAGAGAGCTAGGAATTAAGAAATCCAATAGTGACTGGCCAGCATGGCTCAATGGTTGAGTGTTGACCTATGAAATGAACCAGGAGGTCACACTTCAATTCCCAGTTAGGACATATGCCTTGTTTGTGGGGTGGATTCACAGTGTGGGGCGTGCAGGAAGCAGCCAATCAATGATTCTTCTCATCATTGATAATCTCTCTCTTCCTCTCCCTTCCTCTCTGAAATAATTTTTTTTTAAAAAGAAACCCAATACATAAATATAGATAAGCCCTTGAGCAACACAGACTTGAACTGCATGGTCCACATATATGCAGCTTTCTAAAATAGATAACATAAGTGTATTTTCTCTTTCTTATGCTTTTCTTAATAACATTTTCCTCTAGCATACTGTATTTTAAGACTATAGCATATAATGCATATAAGATACAAAACAGGTGTTAATCGATGATTTATGTTATTGGTTGTTGTGATTTTCATTTGCGACATGGGTCACATCGCGTCTAACTCCTGCATTTTTTAAGATCCAATTCCATGTAATTATAAATTGTGATACATGCTTAGAAAAAAAAACAGTGAATAGATTTAAAAGTAGATGATGAAAGGACACAGTGAAACATTTTCATCCTTGAAAGGTAAAAAGGTATCAGTATATGAAGTGGGGACAAACACATTCTGGGTACTGGGAATTGAAAACTCAAAGACCTTAACATGGGAATGACTTATATAGTCTAGGAACTAGTAAACAGCCAGAAATAAGGGGTTTGATGAAGGAAGGGATAGATGTAAGAGATAATGTAACCTCAGAAAAAGTTAGAAAGGTAAGCTTGAAACACACCAGGGCTTTAAAAGATATGGCCAGGATTTTGGCTGATATTTAAGGTGTAGTGGGAAACCAATGAATGCTGTCTAGCAGCGTGGTTAGTAAATAGCAGAAGAGTTATAATACTATTCAGGTGTCTAGAGCTTAGATTTCTTCTTGTCCTCAGTAAAATTAAGTCTTTTAAAATTGCATTTTTAAATTTTTTTTAACTTTAATTCAAATGCATGATTATTTTAACTCTCTGGGCTGATTTTTTTTTAACTTACTATATATTGTATGGAAAGAGAGAACACGTCCACTTTCATTAGAAACACCTTTAATGAAAGGATAAAAGTGAACGTTGGGAGGATGATTGCATGTGTGCATTATTTTCTAAACAACAACAGCAACAAAAATGCGGTGAGTGACCCCCATCTACTGGGTCTGGTTCAAACACCTGGACTGACACCTAGCTGTAGGGCCAGCTTCAATAAAACTCAACACTGTTTTGATTTCTTTACCTAAAAGGTAAAGAAAACTTCTTTTCACAAATATTAAACTGAAAAAGAATAAATCCATTGTGTTCTGGCTTTCTTTTGAAGTTTCAACACTGGTATAATTAAAGTAGGAATTTCTGTAGGCAGCATGCAGGAGAAAGAGGAGTATGTGAGCTGATATGAAAGGCAGCACCTTAAAGATACAGCAAAAAGTATTAAGATTAAAGTTATTTAAGAAGCACAAACCTTCACCGCATATAGAAAGGTTGACTTTTTTTGAGCTTTTGAAATTACCTTTCAAAGGCCAGAGGGAGATGGTAATAAAGAAAAAATGTAGGATGAATAATAAAAATAGTTTCTTGATATTATGATGAATACTGGAAACTTGATAAAACAATCAAAGTTTTATCACTTGAGATATATTAAAAAATAGATTGAAATAAAACCATATGACATTCTAGAGATTGAGAACAAACCTTTTTCTCAAAGAAATTCCCAGTCGCAGGCATGTGAACACTTTTTCTATTATAAATGTAATATACACTAATTTTTATAACTCTGGAATTTGCCAAAGATAAAGATAATATAAATTCACTCAGCATTTCCAGCACCCAAAGACTGATGACAATCTTCCTATTATTTCTCCAGTCCCTTTCTAATGATGACTTGTTTGGTAGGGATTGTGGTTCCTCCTCAGTTTGATATTCTGCCTCCACCCTCACTCCCATTAGTCCTCTCAAGAGTCAGAAGTTCCTAGCAAGCCCAGTGCCAAAGCTCCACCATAGTCCATGTAGCAGATGCATGACCACCTGCTAAAAATAACCTGTACTGTGAGGCCATCAGGCTGTGAATAATTTTTTAATGTCTTTTTTAAAAATGGAAGTAACAGCCCAGCCCGCATGGCTCAGTGGTTGAGCATCAACCAATGAACCAGAAGATCACAGTTTGATTCCTAGTCAGGGAACATGCCTGGGTTGTGGGCTCAATCCCCAGTTGGGGGGTGTGCACAAGTCAGCCAATCAATAATTATCTCTCATCTTTGATGTTTCTATCTCTGTCCGCCTTCCTCTTCTTCTCTGAAATCAATAAAAACATTTTTAAGAAGTGGAACTAACAAAAATAGATTACTCCTATACTAATATGTGAAGATTACCACTGTTAATATCTCTACATATATATGTACGTACATATATATTATTTCTAAATCATTGCAGCTGGGAGGGTCTGTTTTCACTATGGTCCCATTAGGGGAATTATCTTTGTAAACATTTTTTATTCTTTCTCAGTATAAAAGGTAAAAATGGCACCTTGACAATATTTTAAAGTACATTTTATTGATTCATTTTATTTTTATATTTTTGATGCCTGTTGTCTGTGTTTCTCCTTTGTAGATGCTCCTGTACCCTATACTACCTTCTTTTGTACTTTTAAATATTTTTCTCCTGTTTTGTAAGATCTGTTTATGTATGAAAGATGTTAACTCTGTGCCTGTGACAATGCTTTTTAAAGGGTTTTGTGGATTAACTTTTAATTTGCTCCCAGTGATTTATTATATGAAGAAATGTTTAGTTTTTATATACTCAGATTACCATTTTTATGACAGTTTTCTTTCCATTTTTAACCCCCTTTGAACAACAAAACATTCACCAATTGTTCTCCTAGATTTTCTTATGGTGTCATTTTTTTACAGTTAATACTTTTTGTAATGAATATGTTATTACATGGAATTAAATGAAAAATGTTGAAGAAAGATTTAAATCTTGAGAAAATATAATAGTTTCCTCTTGCTCCCCCTCCATTTTCTTCCTTTCCCAAAGTCATAAATAATAATTATTTTTCTAAGTATCTAAACCTAAACATTCCCACACACATACATTTTAATATACATTCACACGAATAATATTACAGTAGCTGCTTACTTTCTTGCCTTGCTTTTTTAGTTCATAGCAGTCAGATGTATTGCTTTATTACAGAATGTAAATCATTTTCAATTACTGTTAACAGCTGCATAGCATTCCATAATGTGGACATACTATAAATTACTTACCTATTTTCACATTGAAGTGCATACATATATTGTTTCATTTGATTTTGTTCAACTTATTTTTATAATGAACATTGTTTTATACATGTCTTTATACATACAGTATCCTTTCATTGAGGCTATTAGAAAATTGGAATTGTGATGTCAAATGGAATGCATGCTTTAAATTCTGATATATCCTGCAGATTTGCCCTCCAGGGAGGATATAACAAGTCACAGTTCCACTCAGACAATGCTTTGGGCTACTTTGCCTATTGTCAAAACACAATGAGTTTCAATTTGATGAATGAGAAATTGTATCTCCTTGTTTATTGAATTTGAATTGTCCTGATTGCACATGAATTTGAATGCCTTTTGCACTCTTTGTGAAAATTCCTTTTCGGTAATCACTTGCAGGAGTACATCAAGTTGTCTACTGCAACAATTGTGCCACATGGCAAATGACCATCAAACTCAGTGGCATTAAAGAATGATAATTTATTTAGCCTACAGTTCTGGGTTGGCTTGTGATTCTTCTGGTCTAGGTTTACTCATGCACCTGCGGTCAGCTGCCTGGTGGAGGGCTGGTTGACTGTCACCTGCTCAGGGATAGCTCTGGCAAGGATGACAACTTTACTTAGCTCTGCTCTCTATGTCTCATCCTCCAGAAGGCTTTTCCAGGCATGTTTTCATGGAGAAAGCAGACAAAGAAGACAGAGAATGGAAGCTGGCAGTCACTTTTCAAGCCCCTAGTTATGTCATGTTTGCTAGCATCTCAATGATCGAAGTAAATCACACAGGTAGGCCCAGAAACCAAGCAGGGCAAGTGACTGGGAGTTTGGGTGAAGATGGCCCTCCCTATGTTCTCAAGATAGATCTGAAGCTCATCTATCTTCTGATAAAACATTTTTTCTTTTTTTTAAATTTATTCGAGTGACATTGGTTAATAAAGTTATAAAGGTTTCAGGTGTACAATTCTATAATACATTATCTATATATTGCATTGTGTGTTCACCACCCCAGGTCAAGTCTCCTTCCAACACCATTTATCCTCTTTGTACCCTCTTCTTCCTCTCTCCCATCCCCCATTTCCCTCTGGTAATCACCATACTGTTGTCTGAAAATATCAATAGGTGTGGATTTAATAGATTTTTTTTATTATAGAAATTTTAGTCATTTTTACTTTTCTATCTTTGCTTTCTCCCTTTTTAAAAGCATATATCCTTCGTTTAGTTACTTGGATCTATTTTGTTTTTGTCTTTTTTTATTATTGTTATTCTCTAGTCTATAAAACTCAAATAACAGTATAACTCTATAATATTTATAATATTTTTCATATTAAATATACCAGCCAATTGCTTTGAAACTTGTGCTTACAGAATCTTAATATTAGCCCTTCCCCCCCTTTTTTTGTTGATTGCCAAAGTAAACACACAACATATCAGATATTGAATGGGGCAGGTTTCTAACTAAATTACCCTGTCAGAATGTGGCTGGAGACCCCGTCTTTATTGACTCAGTTCCAGGCTACATAAAGTAATATAGTTATACACCAATAAAATGACAGAATAACAGATGGAAAATCTATTAGTGAGACCATCAGAGACCAAAATGCTGGCACCAGGGGTGTTGTAGTGCCAATCCAGCAGTCAGACCAATTCTGGGGAAAATGGAATTCCACATATTTGTCTCAGCCAGAGTGCTGAGGTGAAGACAAGTAGGTCATTTTTATCCAAGTGTGTGTGTGTGTGTGGGGGGGAGCATTTAGAACATATCCAGCAACTTAACAGGAACTGCAGCTTTGTTGGTGCCACTATTAAAATGAACTAACTCAAATTATGCTGGGTTGCCCACCCATAAGCAGGTAAGGCAGAATGGGCAGGATTGAAAGCCAAGTTGAGCAGAGATGTTTAGAGACTTTTGCATTCCAGCAAGCTGGATAGCAACCAATCCCCATCTTTTGGTAGCTTGGGTGACTTTGGGAAGTACCCAACCCATTTATATTAGGAAGTTAAGAGGCTAGAATTTTGACTCATGTCCCTGGATTTCCTTTAAAAGGCATCAGGTATCCCTGGCTTAACGTACAATTTTATAAAGTGGTTCTTGTAGAATTTTTAGGATTTGATGTGCACTGTCAAAACCACACTTATAAATAAGACTCATTGATCTTTTTTCTTAAAACTGTATTTCTATTTGTTTGGTTTAATGAAGTGTCAGTGACTATGTTAGAAATATGCTTATAATGATTTGATGGCTGTGCTTTTCACTGCAGATGAGAAAAATTCAACCAAGAAAGGATTTCACTGATGAAGCTATAGGCATTTTAAAGAGGATTCTGGATTCTCACCATGTTAATACAGTGTTAGGGAAGAGACTCCCCCCACCCCCGTTCTCCACCCCCCCACCAGTATAAAGAAGATAATATTTACTATTATGCTATTAGAATAGGAAACATTGAATACATTTTTTGTTTGTTTGTTTCTTTGCATGGATGGATACAGAAATTACTTGCTAAGGTGTACAATTTGTGTGGCTCAGGAAAGCTGTGAGTGCTGAGTCTGGGATGGTTCTGATTTGAATAATTTTTCCTTATGTGTATTTCAAAGAGAAGCTAGACCTGTTGTCAGAGGACCTGTTGCTACGCAGTTTAGGGACTGTTTGGGACAGAAATATTGCACTTTTGCTGATAGCCATCTCTGTGGCAGATCTATTGGCCTAATATGTGGGCACCGGTGAAACAAATTTTAAAGCTATCTACAGTTCTCATAACTATAAAAAACCTTTACAAATCAGGATTTTGAATTTAATAGCAGAAATACTAAAATACCCCTCACTCTGGTCTTGTGCCTTCTTGCAAACCTAACTACCATTTTATTTGGCATGCGACCATTTTCCCATGGCCCCAGAGATTTCCATTGACAAATTTATTAAACTTGTCTTATCCAGAATGTTAACACTTCTGTAAATCTTCGCCATCTGTTGAACCGTCTAATTGAAAATATGGAGCGAACATAATTCATGATTTTATCATAATAAGTTTAGGTAAATGATTGATATGCACTTGAACATTCTTTATTCAAAGCAATATGGATTTTTCTACATTTTCTTTCCTCCAAGGAACTGCGCAGCTGTCCTTTCTCGGGACTGTCACAAAGGGGTTTTCTGGAAAAAGACACTCTCTTCTTTAGGTCTGCTAGACCACCTCTAAGTGTAATTGACCATAAATGAGATGCCATTAGGTTAAACCCTGGCTGCTTCCTAAAATGCATGAAAAATTGAAATTCTGCACATACATATTTATCTCTTCCTCTCTGCTTGTCAGTCACTCATCAATGGCCACTACAAACATATCTGCCTAAGACTTGAATGAATCATTTGACCTCTACCTTGGCCCTTTTATTTCAATCTGTAAGTGGGATTTTATACTGCTATGAATCTATCAGCTATCTATCTATCTATTTATCTATCTATCTATCTATCTATCATCTATCTATCTATATCTATCATTCCTCTCTCTATAAAATTATATGCCTATATAAATTTCTTATTATTCCAATAAAAAGATAACTTTTAATTTAGTTGTCAAAATATTTATTTGGTGCTATTATCAAATCACAGCTTTTATTTTTGTACATTTCGTACTTGATTTAATATTTGTGTCATTCGATACCTATTATTACTATATACTGAGTGGCCGGATTATTATGATCTCTGAATGCATAATGATCTTGCCACTCAGTAGTATATTAGAGGCCCAGTGGGTGGGGTCCGGCCAGCTTTGTCAGGGGGAGGGAACATGGGTGGTTGGCTGGCCTGCCTGCTGGTTGAACTCGTGGTCTAGGGGGCAATTTGCATATTAGCCTTTTATAATATAGGATATACACAGAGTGGCCAGATTATTATGCATTCAGAGATCATAATAATCTCGCCACTCAGTGTATACTACCTATAGGTAGAATATACAGTACCTATACATTATACATTTTTTTTAAAAGAGAGGGTTGTTTCCATGAAGTGGGCATTTCATGGAGAAATAAGTGGACAGCTGGTCTAAGCCTCTAAGTGGAAATCTAACCATAGCAGTGTAGAGCTGCTAAGACTTTCTTCAATTCAACACAATTGCTGAGCCACATTCTGCTGTTCTCTTGGGCTTTAAGCAGAGTCAGCTTACCTCTCAGGAATCCTGTTATTTATTTTTCTCTTTGCCTGTGGTTTCTAAAGGCCAAGCCCATGGCTTACCCAGTTTGACAACCAGTTTCTCCCAGTTGACTCTCTGGCCCCCCTTCCCACCAAGTTTATCTCTGAATAAGACCAACTAAACACACACGTGCCCCTTTTCCTCCAAGCCATTTGACAATGCAAAATGGCTTGGGACTAAACTTTTGAGGGCAATGAAAATAAATAAGCCAAGGGGGGAGGAGAGAAAACTAGGGAAGTGTCATGTTCTACCTGAGACTAACCCTTCTAGTGTCTGGCCCTCCATTTGTGTCTGGCTCTCCATCTCATGGCTTTCTACATTCTCAGAAAATCTACAGTTACCTACCCTTTCTTATGTTGGCTGCCTCTTCCTCTTTACTTAGTGTTCTTCCTTAATATAGAAATAAGCTTAAATTTTCCCCAATATTGAGTTGCCATTCACAGAAATAGAGTGGTAACAGCTGAACATGTATTTGAATGATAAGATGGAATGTACAGGAGGAAGGGAAGGGTTTCCATTAGTTTCCTATTGCTGCTATAACAACTTACTACAATTTTAGTGCCTTAAAATAACACATAAATATTATGTTTTATTCTGGAGGTCAGAAGATCAAGATTATTTTCATTGAGCTCAAATCAAAATATTATCAGGACTGGGCGCTCTCTGAGGGCATTTGGGTAGCATCTGTTTCCTTTCTTTGCCAGCTTTTGAGGTGGTCTGCATTCCTTAGCTGTGGCCCTACCCTCCATCATCAAGTCTCTCCTTGATTCTGACCCTCTGCTTTCACCATCACATCTGTCTCTCTGACCCTCCCGCTTCTCTCTTTTAAGGAACCCCATGATCACATGAGGCCTAGATGGAAAATACCATGTCAAGATCCTTAACTTAATCAATCACATCTGCAAAGTGCCTTTTGCCATGTCAGGTAATCTGTTCACAAATTCTAGGAATTAGTATGTAGACGTTTTGTGTGTGAGGGAAGTGCACATTTTTTTCTCCCTACTATATTCTTGATAGGTTTTATCACAGTTTGTAATTATAGGCTTTTATGAATATAACATTTATGTCTTCCTCTACACGATAAACTATAGAGGACAGGGTTTTTACCATTATATTCCCCCGCTCTTACTAGTATGCTGTCTGGATTCTAATAGGTGATCAATAATCACAGGTTGAATAAGTAAATGAACGGTTTCACAGGCTGGTTTAGTAAGATTAGTTTATCCTGGAAGCAATAGATAGTTTTATTCAAATCCTATATAATTAAAGCCTTAATATGAAAATTGTTTGACTGGGAGTTTGACCACTCACTATGACGGGCACTGACCACCAGGGGGCAGTGTAGAATATGGCGGGTGTCAGCAACGTGATGCTGGCAGAGGGCGGCAGTGGAGGTGCTGCTGGACCAGATGGGCCCCAATGAGCAGGATTGCAGTGGGATGGTAGTGCAGATGTGCAGGTGGCACCATGCCAATGTGTGTGCAAGCAGGGGTCCCATCGCCCTGTCGATAACCCCGCAGACAGCAACCAGTGGCGGCAGTGGAAGGTGGGGCCACTTCCCCGGCTCCCAGTCTCTGAGGGAGCCAGACAGGGGGCCTGGCCCTGATGGATTGCCTATATGCAGGATGGTGGAGCAGGTGAGGAGGCTGCATCAGGCCACGGCAGAGTGCCAGACCAGGCTATGAGGCTGAAAGACTGGGGGTGGGAGCTGAGGCTGTGAGCCTGGGGGAGTGAGCTGGGGCCCAATCCCCACAGGCTACCCCAGGGGACCCCACCCATGCATGATTTTGGGCACCAGGCCTCTAGTATTTCTATAAATCCCTATAGAGTATTATTTAATCACATCAGAATATTTGGTTTAGTCCTATATTTATCTACAGTCTAAAATCAACTGATTATATGTAGCAGTATTGATTACATATTTTGAGGATGTTTGCTTTGGCTGTATGCTTTTGGGCAATAGAACTAATTGCGCAATTAAACTATTCATGCGATATTCTCTGGTATAAATTGGCATCAACCTGACACTATTATTCTGCCTCTACAGCTAAACCAAGTGTTCTGCGGCCTGTAAATTACATAGTTCAGTTGTAGGCACTGCAGAAATCACTAGCTTGCCAATTTATAACACAAAATATATTTTTCTGATGCCAAAGAGCTGATTCAGAATCACCACATTAAATTGAATGTTTGTTGATTTGGTTTAAAACAGCATGCCAACAAACACTTCTGGAACGTAACCTATATTTCTAACCTTTGTATGTAAGAAACATGAGATTTATCACTCTCCTTTTCTTCTCACCTCCACATCTGATCAATGGCCCAGTCCTCTTAAACATCTCTACCCCATTTCATTCTCTATATCCCTCCTTTTGGTTTACATTCTGATGATCTCTTAATGGATAATTGATATAGTCTACAGATTGGCTTCCTGAATCCTTGAGATGCCTTATTATATAACCTTTTTGTTATTTTTTTACATAATACAGGTTGATTTTTTCTCTCTTTATGAAAGTGTCATTTACACAAAAGAAGATTTATCACTTTTAATTAAAAGGACATCTTTAAAAAGGAAAACTTTGCAGGTCAAATAGAAGTGCATTCATTTGTAGTGACCTCAGCTGAAGAGCACCCCCCCCCCCCCTGCCTTTTGGTTTTATTCTAGGTCATTTTATTTTATATTTTAATACTCACCTGAGGATATGATTTTGTTGATTTGTAGACACACACACACACACACACACACACACACACACACACAGACAGAGAGAGAGACAGAGACTGATCAGTTACCTGCAATTCACACTCGTCTGTGTTTCAAACCCATAACCTGAGTATGTGCCTGACGGGGAATTAAACCCAAAACTGTTGGTTCATGGCATGACACTCCAACCAACTGAGCCATCTAGCCAGGACCTCCCTGTCTTTTTAAAGTAGGAAACACCAAGCTTTGATGTTGGAGAATGTGTGTGCCTATACATATGACCTAAGTATTTGAAACAGAATCTTAAAGTTGAGCACATTTTCTCAACCCTGTTATTTCCTTCTGTTTCTTCATAGTACTGATTTTATACAGCCCTTTAATGAATCCTTTCAATGGGTAATGGATTTGGGAAATAATTTAAACTCTCTTAATCTTTTTATTCCATTTTTTCATTCAGGATCCTTCAAGATCATGTTTTCCTTTCAAAAACCCACCTCCTCTGCCTCCCCCCCGCCCCGATTGTCTTTTCTGTATTCTGAGAAAATGAAAAAAATTTAAACCTCCCCACTTTTTTTGTGTCCTTTTAATCTCATCACGTAAAATTTCCTCAGCTTAGAAAAAAAATTATTATTTGGTCTCACAATGAACGTGAACTTGCCTTGTATTTCTGGTTCAGTGGTTGCTCCTCCTGCACGTCCCCAGACTGATGCTTTGTAAACATGCCTAAGCAATGTTGATTGATTTGCTTTCTGCCAATCCTGTATCATATAACATGGATCACACTGTATTGTATTCTTGGGTTGGTTTTCCTAATAGACTCGGACTCACTTGGTTATTGAAGCCATGTATGCACACAGTGGGTCCCAGTGTTTTGCACACAGACAGTGCCTAGTGGAATTCTATGGAACGAATCCATTCTTCACGTGGGTCTTGGCTGAGTTTGGTCCCACTTTGAAGAATATGCCAGGCAAAATACTGAGGTATTATACCAAAAGCTATAAGTAAAATGATTTTTTTTGAAGACTATGATATGTCCTAATGGATTTCAAAATAGAAAAAGTGCATAGGGAAAGTTAATTTAGTCAATGGGCTTTATTTAGATAATAATCTATAAGATATTTTTAAAGACTTATATTTTACAACTTGAATAAGGTCAGCATATAGGAATGTTTCGTTGATATGGAGATATATTTCTTGCCAAACATGAAATAAAGTTCTAAGTAGTGGATGGTAGACCATGGGTGACTATGAAAAAGACCTATTTCTCTAAAATCAGATGTTCCAAACGTGGACCTTTTAAGGACACAGGAGTCCACTGTAGCGCCACATTTGATTATGAAGTGAACACTTGATGCTTATAACTGACTCTCCTCTTCACAGTGATGAACATCTCTACCCAGGACCATTCATCTGCAGAGTCAAAAGTTGCATCATGTTAGTTTTCCCATGGAGGGATCAATTTATCTCCTTGTTTTGGTGCAGGTGGATTTACTAAAGCTTTTTGTCTTATATATGGAGAGAAATGCACTGCCTTGGAATAAAAAATCACTGTTGAGGCCCTAATTGGCACAGAAAACAGCATGTGTGTTTTGGATTTTATTCCTACAAATGCTTGCTTCTCATAGAAAACATCTTGCTTGTTCAAAAACTGTGCAATATAATTAATAGTCAAGATTGACAATATTTTCCCGGAAGCATTTCAAATATTGAACAGGATTAGAGAAACAGCAGTTTTTTAGTTACTGAAATTTGTCTTTTGTTCCCTTCGTATTCAGGCCTAACAACCAGCAAAAATAGATTTATATGTAGTACCTTAATCATACATGGCAAATGTATTGCAAGAGAAATACACCTAAACTTAGGATAGGAAGTCTCCATTAGAATCCAAAGCCTCTTTCAATTAGTTCCACGATTCTGAATATTATATCGTTTATCTACTGACTCTCAATTCTCTTGTCTGTAAAATAATGGATCAAGATGGAATTATAATAAAAGTAAATGTACTTAAAAACACTTTCTAAAATCTGGTGACCTACAAACATTCTAGTTACTATTATATCATTAGTAGAGTATCCATAAAATGTTAAAAAATAATTCAAACTACTATAGAATAGGGCTGATGCTTTATTGCTTGCTACAGTCATTCTAAGCGTTGAGTGTGCAGACCATACAGGTTATTAAGTACAACTAATAGCAACTTTCTTACAGAGTGTTCTTCTTCCTGTCATACTTGCAGATGTTCACTTAGAGGTTAACTGAAGGTTATTTCTCTTCAATATCGAGATTTTGATGTTCTTTCAAGTTTGATTACCATAACTTAAATGAAGTGCATTTAGAGATTCTAAAAACTCTGTTGGTAATAGTCAGAACTCAACTGTATTTATGATAACCCATAGTAGTAAATGAGGTATATCAGACCTCTTTTAATTTGCTAAAAGCTATACAAAAAAGGTGTGTGCGTGTGTGTGTGTGTGTGTGTGTGTGTGTGTGTGTGTGTGTAATATACAATTATATATTGTTGGTGAATGTGAAATTATGTATAAAAATGTTAATAATAACTTATGTGACATTAGCTGTACTATATCTTTATTTTATATTGATGATCTATTAGCAGTGATTTTAGTGTCAGCCAGTTATATTCAAACAAGTACGTCTAAGTAGCTGTTACAGTTGGTTAACCTTGTCCATACAAAACCTACTTTAAGCTAAGATTTTTCTAAGATTTCTCTCCACTGCTATGGGGCACATGATTGAAATAGGAGATGAATGGTACTGAAAAAATGATCTCCCTGACTTCAGGAGAGAGAGACTTCAAGCCTCTGGTTTTGCAATGCCAGTGCAGGCAGAGCTTGAGCGTGTGGAGCATGGAAAGCCTGAACTTCATACAGGTGTATTCAATTGCCATCGTCTGGGTAATATATTTCAATAACTTAACATTGTTTCAGACATATTTTGAACTTCATAAATGGTTACACACATGCTGGAATAAGCTAGATTTTTTTTCTTTTTCTTTTTGGTGTGATTTTTACATTTTTTTTCTTGGTTCTGAAGAACTGGTTGAATTTCTCAGCATATGGGTTTTGCTAAAACTTTATTCTAATGTGGTCTATAAAACATATGAACATAATTTTTATTTCTGACCCTAGCTCACATAGTTGGGTGCCGTCTCCACTATGTTTACATCTTGCCAGCTTTGCCACTACCATCAAAAGGAGGGTTTTTTTTTTTCCTGGCAAATATATGTGAATCCCATAGAATATGCAGAAGTGTGCAAAGGTAGCTTTACAGCTGTAATACAAGTAAATAATCCATCAATTAATAAATAATAATACAAGAATAAATTCTGTGTCCCTTATATTAACAACTGTAAACCTACTTTTGCCTATCTCTGCACTGATCCATTCTGCTTGAATCTTTTTGCCCAAGTACTTTGGAGGGATGGGGATACTCTGAGTAACCACTTTTGAGCATCAAGACTGATAGCCTCAAATAGCACTTTTGTAAAGGATGGAGGAGAAATTCCCCAAAGAAACTAGAGGAAGAGAAAGGAAAAAGCATAGTGGGCAGACAAAACTGTCACATGACTATTTAATGTGTTCAAATTACTCTGAGCCTCTGTCTTGACCTTTTCACTTTTGTTCTTGCCTGCTGCTCCCTACTCTATATAGTATTCGGGTCAGCCTTTAAAATGCAAGCCTGAGCATATGTCTCAGCTCACAAGCCCTCAGTAGCCCTTTTTGTATTTAAGAGTGCAGGACCACATGGTTGCATGATCCACTAACCTCTGCATGACCTCGCTTCAGCCTTACTTCTCCAGTTTTATTTTATCCCACAGTGTTCTCACTCTCCAGGCACCAGCCCTCCTGCCTTTACAATGTTCTAGTACACTGACTTCACATTTAAGGGAGTGCTCACATGCTCCTTATCTGGGTAACTACATATTCTTTACATCTAAGCTTTAATGTCACCTAAGTCATTCCTGATGTGTTAATCTAAAATTGCTATTTCTCTCTCATCGCACCCTTCGTGGCAGCAATCATAAAGGTTTTGGGGGATTATTTCATGTACACCCCTTCTGCCCCCAACCCTGCTAGACTCTAAGAACAATAAAAGTAGGCAATAACTATTTTATTCAAATCTCTTTTTCCTTTGCCTACCTTGTACAATGTCTGATACAAAGCAGGTGATTAGCGAGTCTTTTGTTGGATTAAAATAGAGTGCTCCCTGTACATAGAATTGAGTTCTTTCCTGCTTACCTCCAAGATTAATTTTTAAAATATTTTTATTGATTTTTTACAGAGAGGAAGGGAGAGGGATAGAAAGTCAAAGACATTGATGAGAGAGAAACATCTATTAGCTGCCTCAAGCATACCCCCTACTGGGGATGTGCCCATAGCCAAGGTACATGCCCTTGACCGGAATCAAACCTGGGACCTTTCAATCCACAGGCTGATGCTCTATCCACTGAGCCAAACTGGTTTCGGCCCACAATTAATTATATATCATTCCTACTTTTATTCAATAGGCCACCAACACCCTTCCAATGAATTATATTTTTGTTTATGTTATTCAGAGTTGGTTTCTACTGCTTATAACCAAAACAGCTACTTTGAGTTTTACAATCCTTAGGCAGGAAACAGATTTTCAGGACCAGCTTGGATGCAGGAGGGAGCCATTTTTCCTTACGGTATTCTCTTGGTCCTCAGTCTCTGCTGTCTCTTGTTTCCCCAATCCTTTCTTTGACTGTCTCTACTTACTGCCTTACAGAAGACCCTAAACTAATCCTAAGGGAGACAAGAAGAATTTCACATCCTCTGCTGTCCAACCTAACTGAGCTACTTTAGCTGCAAATTTGAAAATAACCTCAGCCCTTGGGGTATGGACATGTTTTGTTTCTTCTCTTTGGAAAGCCCTTCTCATGCTGCAGACCTCTCCTCTCTTCCACTGGTTCACTTTTCACTTATCCCTTGAGTCTGCGATTAGACATCACCTCTTCTGGGAAGACCTTTCTGCTTCAGAGATTATGTTGTATATTCTTTCATGTGTTCCCACAGTCCCTTGTACTCACCCCAATTGCCATACTCCCAAGCTTATTTGTGTAATTGGTTATTTGTGTCTTCTCCCATGATAGTCTCTGGCCACTGTACCCCATACATGCCCAATGCCTCGGAGCCTAATACTTAATAAATATCCAATAAATATAGGAAGTATGCAAAAACTAAAAATAGAAAATGTTCAAATTCCTCAGTATCTATTTGCCTATTATAATTCTCATTTTCTGCAACACACACACGAACTCATACTCACACACAGTTAACACACACTCAGCCTGTGCAGCGTGCACTTGTCCATATTGGCTGGCATATGCTTTTCTTCTCCTTCACCCCTGTTTCTCCCTGTGTCTTCATGGTCAGATGCTGATTGAGGAATGATTTCTCATATAGCTGTCAGCCATATATGGGGATATTCTAGAGATCCCAATCCTGACCTAATATACATACGCTGACCATTGTAGTGATAAAGTAAACTATGTAATATATTGGTAGTGAGGATGAGGAGAAAGAGACAAAGTTCAGAGTAGAGAATTTTGGTGACAATTCTGCTCATTGAAGAAGAAAGTAATTAAATGTAGAAAGGTCTGTGTAAGAAGAGTACAGTAATGTTGTGGGTGCAGCAACCTAATAAGAAAAGATAATGAATGCACAACTTTCAACCTTTTTCCCAGAGTAGCTTTATATTTTTACAAAATCTTCACTAAGAGATTTATCTGTATTGCAGAACTGCTTCCCAGTGTGCTACTTGGTTCAGGATCTGTCTGAAAGTAATTGAAGATTTATTAAGACACCGTTACAAGAACATGCCCTTGTCTAGGATTTCTAGAACTGTATTTGTAACTTTCTTATAAGATGTAGGTATGAAACTTCAGTATTAATTCAGGATTTTTTCATTTATTTTTTATTGAAACAATGCAATGAAAGGACATATTGAAAATGCCATTTGTATTAATTAAATTATGAAATATTAATTTTTAGAAAAATGACTTGATTGCTATATTTTGATGCCCAAGTGGGGCTGGCTCTAACTTCTATAATAATTTATATTTTTTATTTTTGAGATTGGGAATAAGAATATTGAACAAAAAAGAATCGGATGCTTTCTGGGGCCAAAATATGATAATTGGCAATATTATTTTTATAGGTGGCATGAGAATTATTTGACATCAGTTTTATTTTTATTTTAGTCATTGAGAACATTGTATGTGTATATTTGAATATTTTGTTCCCTTAACTTATGTTATAAGAAGGTGTAAAGTATTTAAAGTAAAACAGAATGATTATGGGACGCATGGTCTACATTTCAGATAAAGAAGGGTATTTCCGAGTTTCCTCTTGAGCAAAAGAGCCTACAGTAAAGTACTTTGAATTCCTTTCCCTTACAAACCCTTTAGTATGCATTTTATTCTTGGGGCCACTTATATGTTTTGCGGTATTGAAATTTTCATAAAACAGTAAAATGTGTCAAAGCCATGCTAATGCTATAGAAATACCTTAAACTATTTTTTCAGCAAAGTCTTTATATTTTCAAAACCATTTGCATTCTGACTATCTCAGGCTGGTAAACAGAGTAAGGATATAAAATGTCCTATCTTGTACCTTTCATCTTCCAAATAGACTCTGAGTGAATAGAAAGCTATTAGTGTTATTTACTGACAGATATCAGAGCCGGCCAGCTATTTAAATTGCTTCCAGCTTGTTATCATTCTAGGGCATTTTCCTTTGCTCTCCCAGAACGTTTCAGAATATATGGTTGCTGTTTTTTTGTTTGTTTTGTTTTGTTTTTTACCAAAAGTTTAGAAAATAAGATTAAAACAATGTGAATAATAACAATATCCCTATTAAATATTATGACTTCCAAAGACTGGACACAGTTTTCTAGAACACTGTAACTTCCTCCTTTACCCTGTTCCTGATAATAAGAGCCAACCTTAAGTATTCAGAAGGTTTCCATTGCTTGTCATGCCCATGGCCTAATTCTTAGCCCAATGCTTTCCACTCAGCTAACCATTTTAGAATTTTAACTCGTCTACAACTGGTGGGTTTGGGATAGGACAGTGAGGAAACTCATGATGCTTCTTCATGGTAAGCTCTGTGAGATGCTTTAAGGAATATATTTCTGATAAAGCAACTGTAATTATGGCAGCAGAAACTTCTCTGAGATGTTGCCTAGAAGGATCATAACTGATATTCAAGTTCACCACAGCACAACTTGGGGAAGAATAATATTTAAGGAGCTTACTTTAGAATCTCGTGGTGCCATCTTGCCTACTGAATATGAAACTTGGCAATTTTGACTTTCATTTGATGAGAACTGACTTGGGTTTAAACAGGATGGTAAAATATTTTGTGAAAAAGATTAATTGAGATACTAGCATGTGTGTGTGTGTGTGTGTGTGTGTGTGTGTGTGTGTGTATGAGAGAGAGACAGGGGGAGAGACAAGAAACTAAACAAAACATTTGGAGATAGTTTAAACCATCTACATTAATAAATGGGTAATATGCTTAATTAGACCAGACATCTTTCAGATGACCTTCCAGACAAAGCCATGGTGGCAGGGCCAATGCAGAGGCAGTTAGGAGTGAACAGGCCAGGAGTGGAGAGCAGTTAGGGGGATTAGGCCAGCAGGGGAGGGCAGTTAGGGGTATCAGGCCAACAGGCAGGTGAGCAGTTAGGAGCCAGTGGTCCCAGATTGTGAGAGGGATATTTGACTGCTGGTGTGGGCCTGAGGATCACTGGGCTTAAACTGGCAGTTGGAAATCCCCCAAGGGTCCCAGATTGGAGAGGGTGCCGGCTGGGCTAAGGGATCACTTCCTGCCCTCTCCTCCCTCCCCCGTGCACAGATTTTGTGCACCAGGCCTCTAATAAATGTCATAATTAAATATTGAGCCCATTTACCATCTCAGGCATTTTTCTAAGTGCTTTACATACATCAAAGTTTATGGGGTTGGTGCTATAATTATACTTATTTCCCAGGGGAAGAAGTAGAAGATTAAAGGACCAAACACTATACCTAATGTCATCTGATTAGTTGCAAAGCCATGGCTGAACTGATGCTGTTTGCCTTCAGTGCTGATGCTCTTAAGCCCCTGTTTGCATAATAAGCTGTACACTGGGCTTATTTCTGACAGAATGTATTTTATGGTGGAAAGACCACAGACTTGAAATTTAGTCCTAAGAGCTAGAATGCAGAAACAACATCAACAATATTTTTAAAAGAATTTTAGATTAAGGACGTTAGTACCTGAATGAAAGGGCGCTGTCCATCTGTCCTTTCCCTGCTTGACTGGCTCATGACTCAGTGTCCTAGCAGAGAGCAGCTCTCAGCCAATGTTAGATCAGGTGCCTGCTCCTGGCATGTGCCAGGCAGTAGAAAGAAGGATCTTACACTGAGAGTGCTCAGTACCTCAGTTATCACCTACTAAGACCATGCATAGTATTTGGTGAGATAATTTTCCAAGAAATAAAATCACCAGGTTAACATTAGAAAGGGGACATGGATGCAAAGTGGTTAAAAACTAACAAATATTCATGACACTGGTCATCTTCCCACCACCTATAAGCATTGGCATCAGCTGTCAATTTTTCTAACATAAACATTTCTTGTCTACAAAGCCAGGTCATGCTCTTAAGTTCAGAAAAGCTCATTACTCTTTAAAAACATTTACTGACTAAGCAAAAGTAGACCACTATGTATCTAATGTGTCAGAGGTTTATAGGTAAAGAAACAAGGAAATCTAAAGTCTATACCAGCCAGTCTTTGTTCTCAAAGAGCCAGCATTTCTCAACAGTGTTCTGCCTTTCTCTATGATCTTTTAGTTCTTCTGGCTAAGGTGCCAATTAGGTGCTAATGTGCCATTACCACTTCAGTTTAACACTGTGTAGGAACTACTAGTCTTCTAACAACAAGAGCCATCCTCCAGGCTTGTTCACAGACAGTAGTGGTAAAAGTAGCCCATGAGAGACAGAGAGGGACCCAGTGAGGAGGCACCAAAGAGAGGAGCAAATGAAACCCATTCACATGCACAATGGGCTGCTAAAATAAAAATACTAAGTCGTTTAATTAATGGCATAAACACAAATGCCAGTGTATACACCAGACATGTGCCCCATGTATTTATAACCTGTTAGGGTATATTCATTATTAGTAACAAATTGTCTACACATTTATCTTCAAGCATGTCCATCCCTTCCAGTTGTAAATTGCTCTGAAGCCTGTATACATTACTATTGTTAGAGACAAATGAACGTTTAATTTAACACAATTTGCAATGTCAAAGTGAAAAGCTCTCTGGTGAGAAGAAGGTGAGGATCAGGAGATGCAGCTGTCACTATAGCTCATGGCACCTGAAGTCTTTAAAAAGAATCAGCTGGTGCATCTCAGTGGTTGAGTGTTGATCTATGAACCAGAAGGTCATGTCTATTCCAATCATGGCATATACACAGGTTGGGGCTGGATCCCTGGTGTTGGCATGCAGGGGGAAACTGATCAAGGAGTCTCTCTCATTATTGATGTTTCTCTCTCTCCCTCTCCCTCTCTCTCTTCCTCTCACCCTTCCTCCCTCCCTTTCTCCCTGAAATCAATAAAAATATATTTTACAAAAGGAATAAGGCAGTCCCAAGCCATGCTTCCGCTAAATAATGGAAATATAAAGCGAGCAATAAAAATGCATATCATATTTGGAAAGGTAAATAAATAGTTGAAGGATGACTAGGTTAAGAAAAAGAGATGAAGACATGGATATAGATCAGCATAGTGGAAAAGAAAATGACTGCTTGGCAGAATAAATTCAAACATGACAACCTTATAAAATAAGCCATGAAAACATGAGACTCTATGATAGAGTTTCAAGGAATAACACTGTATCTAGCATCTCTGCTTGAGTTTCCATTATGTCGTTTAAACACCCTGGGCCTGAAATGTTCAGGCATCTTACTTTGGCTATGATTCTCTCCTGAGAACTCCCTCTAAATGCACCAGGAAGAATATACTCACTTTCTAGGTAATTGTTTTGTTATAGGTTTGCTTTTGGGTGGCTTGCTGTCTATTTGGGAACTTCAATTGGAAGGCAGCGATGCTTTCTTCTTCATGCATGGAGACAATCCATCCTCCCCTTGGTGCCTTGGTATCACACGGAGTCAGAAACAGATGCTAGGACAGAGGCAAGTTTTAAAGGAGAGTCAGGGCACATCTTACTCTTGCAGAAAGCAGGTCAGTCCCAAGTCAAGCATAAAGCTGTTCAGTTTTTGCTGATGGATGGGGAAGAGCTCGGTTGATGAATAGAGAGCAAAACCCAGGATGTCATTGGAAATTAGGAAAAGGCAATAATACCAGTTGTGTTGAAAGCCTAGGATATCTGAAAAGTTAGGGACACAGAAGATAGTGCTTTGCATATAAGTTTTAAAGTTGAATCTACACGCCTGGTTTTGTAAAATCACAGCAGGTGTGCCAATGAACAGGGCTTTGTTTTCTCATTCAAAGGCTGTGATTGTTCTGCTTTGGTTCCCAGACTTCTCTGTCCTGCAAAGACAGGAAGGTGATTACAAACGAAGTATGATTCTACACAGGAACTACAGAGTGATTTCTAGGAAGAGGTTCCAATTCTGCAGTAGCAGTGTCTAAACCAATTGCATAAACGAAGGTTGAAGACAATAAAGACCACAGGGGCCAGCTAGGTAACAAAGTGCATGAAGCCAGGTGAAGAGCACATGCCCCATCTACAGGGGTAGCTCTGAACCAGTTCGTTCTTACTGTCGCCACCAGGGATGGTGGTCCCAATTCTCAAGCCTTCCGAATTTTCAAGTAAAGCCAAATCTGTATTTTTATTATAAAGTTATCTACATTTTTATTGGGGATCAAATTAGTTCATCTGTATTTTAGGATAGTTCAAGAAGTGATGAGGCCAGGGTGGAAGTACTCATTGCCCTAGTAATATGTAGTCCAGATGAACAATAGAAAGTCAACAATGCTCCCAGTGGTTAGTGTGAGCAATGTGCTTTTTGTCAGGGTTATCACTGAATCCCAGTAGACTATGACAAGAGGCTAAGCGTACTGACATCAATAAAATATGATCCTGAAAAATGAAAAGTAAAGTAATGCTTTAAAAATGATTAACAGACAGAAGCAAAAGGTCAGTAAAACTGACATCAGATAAATTCTGTTGCAATTCAAATACATCGTAATTAGCCATCTAATGCTCTAGCATCAACCTGTGCATTGAGACCTTCTGAACATTTTGACAGAAACAGAGTTGTTCCAGGAGTGTTTGATATAATAGTATTATTCCATGACAAGTAAAGCAAATAAAAATGTTAAAAGACTGCAAAGGATTTGAGCAATATAATTAATAAAAATGAAATAAAAGATATTAAAGATTGTGTCTGAAAGATGGAGAAATATACCTTTCTATTAACTTTTATATACTAACTATGAAGTTCATTAGGTAACACTCTACAAAGAAAAAGAAAAAAAAGAAAATGTAGCTCCAAAAAAGAAATACGTTATCTAGTCCAGATTCTCTGATAAGAAGGAGATATGTGAAGTGATTTCATATGAGAGGGGCTTGTTTCCTTTAGTTAAAATATCTAAAGGGAGAGAAATGGTTGTAGTCAAGGGAAGGGTAATTGATAGAACAATTCTTGGAGGAGGCTGGATACTATAATATCCATAGTACAAATGAGCAATAGTTTTGACAAGATGGCTACCTATTTTGCACAGCTACAAAGATGTAAGTACCACTGAGTTAAGGAGGAGAGGAGGCAAGGTTAAGCAAGTTGAGGGAGTTTTGATGGAAAAAGGTAGTCTTTTCTCAGTGATATAGGCTGTGGAGAGAGAAGGTTGGCATGATGTGTTGGTAGGAATAGTGATGATGTTAGGGCAAGCAACTGATGATTGAAAATAGTGAAGGGTCATGTGTCCTGACATCATGATGGGTAGAAAATTAACTGTGGGATTGGGAGAGTATAAAAACCAGAGAATTTGTATTGTTTGAGTAGTAAAACAAAAACACACACAAAAGGAAAAATATTTTCTCCTTTATAAAGTGCCACATATCTTCAAATCAATATTAGACTAGCATAGCCCTCAGCTTTGGCATGAACTAATTGCTGTCTCTTCCATGGCCTTTCGGTACGGTAAGCTATACAGTTGCATGCGGTAGTAAAATCATCCATAACCTGAAGAGCTAGAAGACTACAGTTTGAATACCAACTCTATCAATTGAAACTTAACTAAGCTCTTCAACTAAAATAAATCTCAGTTTCCTTACTGGTAAAATGGGAATAATAATATTATTTATGTAAATGCTGTGAATTGTTATGAAAAGCAAATATACATAAAATTAGTTTGTAAATTTCAAAGCCTTAGACAAGTACACTGTTACTGCATTTTACAGCTACAGTCTATGGGCAAGAGGCTTCCAAAATTGCAAAGAAACAGTTATAAAATCAGAAAGAACTTGTTCGTAGTCAAGGTTATCTAAGCTATTCACCTGAACAAAATAATAGGTTTTGAAAAATTGTCCAGCCTTGGCATCCACTGGATCAAAGGGTCACCTTCCTACTTAGTTAATTGAATATTCTGACACAGGCTAGCACCAATGTTAGCTTCTTCCTGCAGGAGTGTAAGTGACAAAGAGTTCTATCACCGGCAGAGTTTAGTCATAAAAAACGGAGTCACTTAGATTTTTATTTACATTAAGCCTTCAGGCCAAACCCAAATCCTCACTTCCTGACAGCAGTGTCAGTTGCACAGAGGAAAATACTCGAACTGCACTTGGTATTGTTCACGCTGTTTTGTTATTTTAAAGAGTCGTTCTGACAGGGATTCAGCTGAAAGATAGAAGAAATCATGTCTAAGACAATAACCATAAATAAAACATGAAATCTACAAAATAGAGTGTTTGATGCATAGCTGACCTGAATATTGCAGCAACCTGGAACAAAACAGCTGGATCACAAATCCAGCAATAGCCTCACAAGAGGGCTAGTTCTCACAGGAAACAGAGAGAGAAATTAGGGGAAGATGACTGTTGTTCCTACTGGCAAGTTTTTGATTTGTGCAGTTTCACAAACTAATTTTGCATAGCCCGACCAAGCAAATTTCAGAACTTACTTTAAAAAATGCTAGTAGCATTTGGGCTATTAGAGTTATACACTTAAAGGAAGAATTTCTTTTTTTTTTATTTAATGCATTGCACTTTAGATTTTATGTCAAAAATGTAATTATCAAAATATAATATAGCAAAGATACAATTACATATACACAGAAACAACTGCCAAGAGCTTGTAGATAATTGTCAACATTTTTTTTCCGTTATTTATAACTTCTGGACATCTTTTCATTGTAGGCATTTAAAAAACAGATTTCAGTAATTTTCTGAGCAATTAACAAAAATTAGGTCTAATGCAATGTGCCTTGGCATTTAAGCATCACATTTGATCTGTGAAAAACTTCCATAAACTAGAGGAATCCTCCCAAAATGCAGAGGCTCTGTCCCTTTGGGGTGATGTAGCCATACAGATCATACACTGCTTATTCCATGCCCAGATTCTCAGGAGATTTGTTTGTTGGAAGAGCTGCTCAGTACACTGTGGCAGTCAGGGTTAAAGGAGCACATTCCCAGATCAAAATGAGGCAGGATGGGAAGAAGTTAGGGAAAACTCCTGACAAGTGGAATGAGAAAGTAGAAGCAAATATCACAGGCCAATAAGCTACCAGATCCTCTCACTAGAGCCCCCAACTACACACATGATCATTTGGAAATCATTTATGGCAGGACTCCCCTGTGGTGTTCACAGAAATTATCAACAAGGACTTGTAACTGAACAATCAATGGGTCCATGCTGCCTGTCACTATTCAAGCCAATTAAGCAGAGACAGGATTGAATCATATATGAGCATTTCAATATGGCCGGCAATAT
Source organism: Antrozous pallidus (assembly GCA_027563665.1). Classification (NCBI taxonomy): domain Eukaryota; kingdom Metazoa; phylum Chordata; class Mammalia; order Chiroptera; family Vespertilionidae; genus Antrozous; species Antrozous pallidus. The sequence goes on along the minus strand of CM050526.1, from coordinate 25,734,757 downwards.
GGGAGAGCAGCAGACCATCCACAAAAGTCTCTCTGCACCCCACCATAAGCCAGATGTTTATACTGGATAGAAGGACGAAGTTTACATGAAGAAGTAAGCAAACAGTTATGCCAAATGGGCAGTTTACAGGTAATGGGGGCTGGAGATTTGCAATGGCCTGATGTTATGTAAGGACTTGGTGTCTTCAAAGGGCGAGCAATATGCAAAGGGTCTGGGGATCGTCAAAGGTCTTAGTGATATGCAAGGGCTAGGGTCTTCAAAGGGCTGGTGATTCTGGTTTCTGCAGCAAAACTGTTAATTTTTCCATGAAAATAGGCAGTTCCAAAGGGGAAAGATGGTTCTGGAGGTGGATTCTCAGGTCCTATATCCAGCTGCCAGCCAGGTTAGAGTGTGCCTTCTTTAATCAGAATAAAACAATCATGGTCAACAGAGCATGATTAATATTTCTTACAGCTATAGTTGGTTCCAATATTCTAATTCTGCCCCTATCAAACTGGCTAAAGCCAGATCAATCCAAGATGGAGGAAAAACTTATCAGAGAACAACCCTAAAACTCATTATACCATCATTATAATAAAAACTGACACCAGAAATAGGAAGGAGGCCAAAAGGGATAAACACCATGAAACTTTCAGAAATGAAAACATTAGGAACAAGACCCTTCCCAACCAAAACATGGGGTCACAATTTGGTGCCTCAAAGTTCAGAAACAACTCACCCTTAGAAACACATAAAATCTCAAGAACTGACTGACCTGGCATGCAACTCACTCATGAGTTCACCTTCATCCACCTGGATATGTACTTTTTCTCTATCTCTATCTCTATCTATCTTTCTCTATCTCTATCTCTATCTCTATCTCTATCTCTATCTCTATAGATATCTATATCTATCTATCTATCTATCTATCTCTATCTATCATCTATCATCATCTTTACACACATACACACATACTAGTGGCCTGGGGCATGGATTCATGCACATTGAAAGACAATTATTTAGAAGGCAGGACTGGGCAAGACAAACTGGACATGCCCTGAAGCCAACTTCCTGCAGTCCCTCCCTGGGCCAGCTGCACCTGGGGTGGCACCATGGCTTGAAGGGCATCTACAGTCACCACAGCTCAGTAGTAAATCAGATTCAGGGCCAACAGTGCCCCAGCAACAACATAACCCACTGCTGAAGGTGGAATCATGCCCTGTGAGGATTTGGGATCCATCCTCTCTGGTTCCCAGTGTGTCACCGGAGAACCACAGCTGCCAAGTCACTACAGCTGCCAAGATCCTGCAGCTCGGCACCTCCTGCATTGAGCATCTGCCTCCTAGTGGTCAGTGTGTGTCATAGCTACAGGTCAGAGCATCTGCCTTCTGATGATCATGGAGCATTGGATGGTGGGATGGTCACTTAGGCTTTTATATATATATATATATATATATATATATATATATATATATATATATGCTAGGGGCCTGGTACATGAAATTTGTGCACTGGGGATGGGTGGTCCCTCAATCCAACCTGCCCCCTCTCACATACTGGGAGCCTTCAGGGGATGTCCAACTGATGGCTCACCCCCAGCCTGCCCAAGGCCTAAAGCCTCTGGCGAGGCTTTAGGCCTTGGGCACCCAGCCATCACCCTGGTCAGTGCAGCCCTGGCTGCCTGCGACCACCCAGCCCCAGGGGCTGGGCACTCACTGCCACTTCCCCTCACAGTGCCCAGGAGCTGGGCACTCCCTGTTGCCATCACCACCACTGCTGCTGCTGCCACAGCTTCCCTGCACATTGCTCGGGGGCTGAGCGCTCGCTGCCACTGCCATTTCATTTCCACCCCCTACCCAGTGCTCATGCCACTTGGCCCCATCCCCGCTCCTGATTGGCTGGTAGCATAGCCAATCAGGAGCCTAGGTATGGTCAGTTTTGCATGTTTCTCTTTTATTATATAGGATATATATTTGTTTGTTTGTTATTAATTTCAGAGAAGAAGGATGAAGGGGAGAGAGAGAGAGAGAGAGAGAGAGAGAGAGAGAGAGAGAGCCATCAATGATGAGAGAGAAAGAATCACTCATTGGCTGCCTCCTGCATGCCCCACATTAGGCTGAACCCACAACTCGGGCATGTGCATTTGATCTGAATTGAACCCAGGATTCTTTAGTCTGCAGGGCAAAGCTCTATCCACTGAGCAAAATTGGCTAGGGCTTAATATATTTTTATTGATTTCAAAGAGAGGAAGGGGACGGGGAAGAGAGAGATAGAAACATCAATGATGAGAATCATCCATTGGCTGCCTCCTGCACACTTTACACCTTATAGTGAGGATCAAACCGGCAACCCAAGCATGTGCTCTGATTGGGAATCAAACCATGAACTCCTGGTTCATGGGTCAATGCTCAACCACTGAGCCACATGATCCAGTACACATGATCCACATGTGTACTTTTGCATCTTTCACATTGGCACCCTATGAGGATTGCAACCAGTGGGGCAGTGGGCAGCTTAACCCCTGATCCTGACTCCAGGAACCCACGGCCTAGTCTCCTTTTCTCTATGTGAATAAAACTTGATTTCATTCTCACTCAGACTTGTTCTTGAATTCTTTCCTGGGAATTAAGAGCCTGGAGTCTGGGATCATGTCTGGGCTGCACCAGCCCCAGCACATTTCCTTTCCTCATTGTCAGTAATCCACATTTAAAGACAATTTGCAGATATTTCTCCAGGTGGAATGGAGGAATCTAAGCTCCTAAAAATATATTTTCCTATTGAGACAGAAATTTCCAGATAGATTTCCCTAAATTCATATTTTCCCACCACTGGAATGACTTGAATGTTTCTCTGTCAATAGATAAAAGAATATAAAAAGTATATACATATAGTTAACATTATTATACCAATGTTAATTTATTATTTTTGACAAATGTGTCATAATTATAGAAGATGTTGTTATTAAGGGAACTGGGAAATGGAATATGGGAACACTGTACTATCTTTGTACCTTTTTGTAAATTTAAATTATTTCAAGGTATGCATTTAAAAAACCATATAAATACGATATGTCATCCAAGGGAAAACAGAAAGTAAAGCACTCCATAAGAAAAAAAACCTTATTTTTCTATTTATTAAAAAAGCAGCATGAAATGAGTTATGAAAGGTTTGGGAAGCAAAAATCATTTGCGAAAAACATGGCAGTGACCCTAACCGGTTTAGCTCAGTGGTTAGAGCGTCCACCTGCAGAATGAAGGGTCCCAGGTTTGATTCCGGTAAAGGACATGTCCTTGGTTGTGGGGACATCTCCAGTACGGGGTGTGCAGGAAGTAGCAGATAGATGTTTTTCTCTCATTGATGTTTCTAACTCTATCTCCCTTCCTCTCTGTAAAATACATATATATATATATATATATATATATATATGGCAGTAACAGGTTGATTCTGGAATTGTTACCGGAGGAAATAGGTTCTTCAAGGGTGCCAGAGGAAAGGAATTTCACGGACACTCATATAGGAGGAGTTTTAAGCAAAAGTAGCAAAATTTATTAGAGCAAAACTGATAGTACACTCTCAGAGAGGCAGGGAGTGGGCAGGCTAAAAAGCAGAGGCTGCATTGAGGTCCTTGCTAAGCTTCCTTATATTTCCTTGGGTTTTGGAAAGAGCAGGCTTTCTTTCAAACTATCCCATCTTTTTCCTAGGCTTACGCGTGAGTTCTTCCCTATCTAGTCTCTTTCCTGGGTGTTCTGGGGGCCTGTGCCCATAACCCAGCAATCTTTTTCCCAAATTTTCCCAGGCTGTGTCCTCCCCCTTGTAATGTTGCCATGTTGGCTGCTACTGTTCATGTCACAGTTCTGCTTCTTCATTTGGCTTGTACTAGGCATGCACTCTGTAAAAGACATTCTCCCTCCCAGCTTTCTCCCTCTCCCTGGGTGGCTGTAAAGCTATCATTCCTGCCATAACTAGGCAAGGTAACTCCCAGTTACTTCCAGGGTGAGTATTCCCTTTGAGCTCTCCTCTTCATTATCTAACTGCCTACCCTAACAGAGTCACACTGCTTAGTTTCAAATCTCTGCCACCCACTGACTTGTAGACCTTGAAAAAATTACTGAATTATCCTATTTCTTAGTTTTCTCATCTATAAAATTGTTATACTACTAGTACATACCTGTTAAGGGCTGTTACAATATTGTGATGTATAACATGAAACATGTATCTGGACTTGTCCCCATTTCCTGACACAGAGTTCCTAAAACAACAATTGGAAAGCTTGAGGTGATGGGAGTGTTTTTTCTTTTGTTGTGTGTGGTGTCTCTCTCTCTCTCTCTTTTTTTTTTTTTTTTTGGTGTGTGTTTGTTTGTATGCTAATGAGATGACTGGTGGTTTGGGTTTCAGATAGCCTCAGAATGGAAGCTGGTTGGTTGCCAGGGAAGCTTCACCCTACTGGCTCAGGAATGGTGAGGGTAGAAGAGCAGGATATTGAGTCAGCCATTACAGGCTGATGATTTAATCTATCATGCCTAAGTAATTAACTCTCTATAGAAACTCCTAGAGTCTGGGGTTGGGAGATCTCTCAGGTTGCTGAACACTTGGAGGTACTGGGAGGGTAGCACCCCTTCCCTGGTGCCTTGCCTGATGTACGCTTTCCTCTGGCTATTCCTGAGTTACATCCTTTGCAATAGACTGGTCATGTAATAAGTAAACCATTTTTCTGAGTTCTATGAGCCACTGTAGCAAATGATCAAACTCAAAGAAGGAGTCATATAAGAACCCCTGATTTATAACAAGTAGGTCAGAAACAATGAAAATCCGGACTTGCAATTAATATCTAAAGTGGGAGAAGCCTTCTTGGACTGAAATCTTAACAGTGGGATTTGACACTAAGTTTAATATGACAGAATTAAATTAAATTGCAGGATACCCCACTGGTTTCAGAGAATTGCTTGGTGCAGAAAAAAAAAACTCTATGCATTTGGTGATCAGAAATGAAGTCTGAGTGTTATGTGTAGAGAAGGAAAACCGAGGAATTTCCCTTTACAGCTATTATGAAGACTAAATAAATATACATATTTAGCCCAGCCAGTGTTGCTCAGTGGTTGAGCATCAACCCATGAACCAGGTAATGGTTTGATTCCCAGTCTAGGCACATGCCTGAGTTGCAGTTTGATTCCCAGTGCAGGAGGCAGTCAATCAATGATTCTCATCATTACTTTTTCTATATCTCTCTTCCTTTGCCTTCCTCTCTAAAGTCAATAAAAATATATTTTAAAAATACATATTTAAAGCATGCCATAGTGTCTGATAATAATGAGTGCAGTAAATCTATTCTTAATAATGTCATTTTTTATTATCCAACTCTGTTTTTTAACAGATGCCTGCTTCTTAAGTAGAGGATCCAATACATTTCTTCTGATCTGGCTAAAAACACTATAAAAATTTGGCGTTATTATCAGATCTTGACAAATCAGCCAATAGAGACTGAAGATTTACATTTGTTGCCCACTATGACCACCTAAGTAGAAAATAGCAGGATCCAAACCAGTTGCTCTGATTTTAATTAAGTTTCACTGATCTTACTATGGTATTACCTTTTTCTTTTTGTAAGATATAGGCACAAAAAAAAACCACACAAAAAAACTTGCTCTACATAAAAATATTACTCAATATCTGCTTGGACCTCCCCCTCACATCCAGAGGTCTATTTCCCGAGACTCCCCAATTCTCTTGCTGCCTACTCAAGACTACATAGAAATCAGCATCACATACTCTCTGCAAAGCCTTGGGAAGAGACACAGATCACTCTTAGCTGAAAGGCTTCCTGAGTATAAGGGGAGGGGAACATCTCTACTCTCTCCCATTTTATTAATAAACAGCATGGAGCATGGCACCTAGACAAATTAGCCATGCTACAAGACCTGAGCTTTGCTTAATTATCAGACTGTAGTACCCTGGAGAGATGCATGGAGGGCCTTGCTACTTAGCAATCTTGTCATCCAATGCCAGCCCCATACTCAGGGCTAACAGGGAAATGCTACACAGATGTTCAGATGGCTTATAGTTCATCCACTGCCAGTGGTCACTGCCCCCAGGGAAGAGCTGAGCGCTAAGGTGTGTTGACAAGGCACAGTTTACAGCTCCTCAGAGTAAGGGAAGATTCTAAACCATTTCGTCAACCTTCAGATTGTCTATTTAGGATTCTTCACCTAGGTCCTCTCATCGATCCCTGTTTTCAAGCTTTTATCACTGTTATGTGTCATTGTTCATCTTTGTGGAGAGCAGTGTATTGATACCTCTTTAATTTATCATGTGTGATATGATGCCTGTTGGTTATGCAAAATAGGAGGTTGCCTGGTAACCGAGATGTCTGTCAGCTTCCCAGGAAAGAGAAACTTATTAAGCAAAGCCCCCATTTGTACAAAGGGGCTACTTTTTTTCCTAGATGTTTCAGGTGGTGGATGTCCTTGGAGCTAAACCAATATCTTCTGACAAGACCAAGGCAATGAAATGGAAAATAGAAAATAAGAATACAATTAACTTTCCAGTGAATATAGTTTTAGTTCATTGATGCTGTGGTGTTAAGAGAGAGGAAGCAAGGACATATTTTTTACTTAAACCCCCATGTCTGAATTCATCACTCTAATTGATGCAGTCAGGCTCCTTTAAAACCCATAGCCCATGCAGAGCCCAATTGACCTAGAGGGTAGTCTTATGCGAAGTGAAATAAGTCAGACAGAGAAAGACAAATACTATATATTTTACTTATATGTGGAATCTAAAGAGCGAAAAACAATGGCATTGAAATAGACCCATATATGGAGAGATCTACCACTCTATCTAATGGTGGACAGAGGGAAGAGGGTGAGGTCTGAGTGAAAGAAGTGAAGAGATTAAGAAGTAGAGATTGGTAGCTACAAAATAGTCATGAGGATGTAAAGTACCGCATTGGTAATATAGTCAATAATATTGTAATAATTGTGTATGGTGCCAGATGGGTATTTGTATCTGGGGGACCACTTTGTAAAGTATATGATTGTCTAACCACTATGTGATACACCTGAAACCAATATGAAATAATATTGAATTTAAACTATATTTTTAACATTTAAAAATAAAATAATGGATAAGAAAAATATATAGAGCCTCAATTTTGTACCAGCTTAATCATTAGACTAGCACAATGACCTTACACAGTTACAATAACTGGCCATTTGATTTGTACCCTGTAACGAGAACCTATTTAATTCAAAGTTCTAGTAATTACCTGTGGTTTGTAGTTCCTGCTTTGTGCCTACTTTAATTTACTAGGTACATGCCAGAAATAGCAGTGAAATAACAATGAAAGACCTAAGAAATTTACTATAGATGTGTGTGTGTAAGTATGTGTGCTGGAGGGTACATAAATGTGCCCATATATTCATGTAATTTTATATCCATACATGTATTCATTAGCCTATGTATTGGTTATGTAAGATGTATTGTAAGTGTAAAAAATGAGAATAAGCAAGATAGAGGCCCTGCTCACAAAAATATTAAACATCTAGAAAATGGCAAGAAAAGTAAACGTAACTTGCTTTCGGGTCCTTGGGTTCTCCAAAATGGAAACCAAGAAGAACCACCAGGGTTCTGTTTTGGTCACACTTTATTAAGCTTATGCTTGAGCACAAGAGGGACAGCAGAGAGGAAAGGAAGGTCTTCCAAAGTGACTCCCTAAATAACTCTGCTTGGTCGATTTTATATGTTGGGAACAAGGTGGGCTTATGCAAGATATAGACAGAATTTTCCATGTCAGGGTTGAGCTATCTGGTCGCTTAGCAACTCTTTTTTATGCCTGCACTATGGGGGCCAAGATGGCCATTGCTCACTATCATCACCTTAGGATGGTCATGTATTGGTCAAACTTTGATACTCTTCCTGTGGAATAGTGGTTTAGACATTTGCAAGGAGCTATGTGGTTAGAAAGGGGATGAGAATAACTACTTTCACTTTTTCTCTCTCTAAGAAGTAGAGGAGTGGTTGCATTCTTGGCATCAGCTTAGTTTCTTCTGGCCATCTGGCAATTCTTTGGCCCCCAGCCCAAGTCCCTGTACTGTCTCATAAAGAGGCAGTTATTATATTACATAACAAATACTCATGGGGAAAATAGATGCTGCTATGAAAACACATGGCTCAGACTTCAGACTTGAGTGGTTAGAAAATGCTTGAGTGGTTTAAATGAAGGCCCTTGGACTATGTGGCCACTTAACCTTGAGACCTAAAAATGAGGAGGGGAATAATTAGGAGGAAATGGAGGTGAAGGGTGAGATTTTCAGGAAGAGAAATAGAGGGGAAAAGGTAGAGAATGAGGCAGAGAAAGACAGAGAATGAGAGAGAAAGGAAGAGAGGAAGAGAGAGATACTATAAAACCATTCCTAGGCAGCATTGAGAAATCTGTTAACAGGCCTAAAATTATTTGGGATTTTCTTCTGAAAAATGCAAAACCTCAATGTATACATTGGGAAGAACTTTGCTCTTTTTATGTGCATTACCGAAATGTCTTCCTGTATTCTTTGCCTGATCTTCTTCTTATTTTCCAAGTATCTTGTCTTATAGGAAGCTTTCCCTGCTGCTGCAAGTTGGTCCTTGCCCTTCTTGGTGCTCTGGTGGAAACAGTGTTTATGTGTCTGTCTCTCTGTGAATGTGTGAACTTTTTTAGGGCAGGATTTTGCCACCTTCAGAGCACAGTTCTTAAAAAAAAAAATCAACGTTGATCTGAATGTCAGCTCCTTAGGTCCCCAGGATTCCCAAATCCTGAAGATGCCTAATGTCATCATCCAAGCTTGAAATGCACTTCTTCCTCTCAAGAGATCCACCCAAGCAGTCTGCCGGAGGAGCTGTGTCCTCCGATGCAGTTCTCTCCGGGTTGAGGCCGATGGTGAGTCCGTATTTCTAACCAGACTAGCTTAGACTACTTGCTTTCTTTCTGAAGAGTGAGGAGAAAAGTCATTTCTGAGCTCAGGCAAACCTTTGAACAATTCCAATAGGAAAAGGAAAACTGAAAACTACTCTTGAAAAAAACTTTGATTTGCAGTTTTGAGGAGTGATTTATGTTGATGTGTGAAGTTGGTGAAACTGAGTTTCAAAGATATAAAGTAAGTTACAGCTAATTCAGTATTTGGGCTGGCTAGAGATGCAGCGCTGTCGGACTCTGAAGCTTGATCTTCTACTCTGACTAGACCACACGGCCTCCCAAATCAATTAGCTCAGCCACCTGCTAGCTAATGAACAGCTTCATCATTACAGCCTGACACACTGGGCTGGGATTCTTGGCAGGCAACAAACAGCACGGGGAGTCTCTTGATTGCAGGAAACCTTTAGAAGTCCTCATCTGTGGTAACGTTGTGCCTGCACACATGTGTTTGTCTCTGCACCTGTGTATGGGTTTAAGGGCTCCTGTGGGAGCTCTGGGGTGTTTCACTCCTTTTGCTGCTTCTGCATCTTTTATAACTCATTTTTTAAAGAATAATTTGTGATATTTTCTTTCCTTGTGAGGCTCTCAAATGAGTAAGGGTCACCGCCTGGTTCAATTATATTTGATCTGTATTTGCTAAATAATTAATTAAGTGTCTGCCCTCTTCTTACTAAATCTTTTTTTTTTAAAATCTCTTCAGAAAAAGGTACAGAGAATAGGAGGGAATCTAACAAAGCTATCATTTATAATGTTCTCTTCATGATAATTGGAAGAAAACTCTAACAAATTTTAGCCATTTGAGTAGAACTAATATTGGCACTAATGAATTAATAGGTAAAGTTTTTGAATTGCATCATTTAATGCTCACAAAGACTAACAGGAATTATGTAAATTCATGTTGATTATTCTCTTTAACATGCTGCTTATAAGTTATCATCAGAGAAAGTCAAATGCCAGGATTTAAGGATAGAAGTTAGAATTGTCATCTGTAAGGTACCAATGGCAATTATTGATTATTCAACTGTGGACAATTCCTAATATATCTTTCTCATCATATTCTAGGCTGTCAGAAGGCATTATAACACATTTATTATATGTTAGTGTATTGACAGTCAATTCATAAGTAGATCAAATTGTTAGAATAATAAGTATGTTTTTTGTAAGATTATAACCAGTGAGTCAACAAATCTGTACTGCGAGTTAACATAATTATTAAGGAAATAACGTTGCCTTGCATGTATGTGTGTGTATAATAACTTTTGTATCTAGAGAAGGAAGTGAAATTAGTTTTCTACATTTCATTGACCAAAGCACAGAAGAGATTAAAGCATTTGAGAATAGCTTCAAACAAAAATAGGCTGGACAGCAGTTAAATCATAGTTAAGACTTGGCCAGATTTCCCATGAAGATTGAAAATTTAAAACTTGAAATCTCTTCAGATTAATGCATATAAATCATCTGTGTATTCATGTTTTCTAAACATTTGGCTTTGTTCTAGCCTTGTACTATCAATCCAATATTTGAATATGCTGAGCTTACTGATATTTTCAAAAATGTATTCTATCTGATTATATTTCCTGAGTACCTTGGTATTATTTCCCCTCTTAAAAATGAGTTAGCTTGTATCATCTGGCTGATAGGGTACCAGTTTCAGAAACTGGCCACAAATTATCTCTTTGGGGATTTATGAGACATTTTATTTTATTTATAATAAAATGTCTATTTTATTTATTATCTAGATCTATTCATACTATTACAGAGTACTTAGTATCTGATTAGTTATCATTGGAAGCAATATCCTCACTTTTAAAAAAATATGTTATTGATTTTTTACAGAGCAGAAGGGAGAGGGATAGAAACATCAATGAGAGAGAAACATCGATCAGCTGTGTTTTTTTCCTACTGGGGCTGTGCCCACAGCCAAGGTACATTCCCTTGATTGGAATCGAACCCGGAACCCTTCAGTCTGCAGTCTGACGCTCTATCCACTGAGCCAAACTGGTCTCGGCTGTCCTCACTTTTTAATTTTTGGACACTTACCCAATTAAAACATTACTATATCAAAGAAACTGAGAAATTGGAAACACTTGTGACCTTGGGATGGAGACATGCACATGAGCAATTAAGTAATCATCAGAGGTTGTCAGAGCACCATAAAGGAAACCTTTCTGGCAGAAAACATAAGTGATAACAATTAGATAAATTGTTAATCATATAATCAAGGATCAAGCAATTAGATAGCTATGAATTTCAACATATCTATCTTTCTGTTATCTATCTATCTATCTATCTATCTATCTATCTATCTATCTAGTGTCCTCCCAAAAAGTATATACACACTTTGAATAACTATAAAGGCAGTATTTATTAAAATACATTTCATTTTCAAAATTGAGTTATCAGCTATTATAGCATATATACATTTTTTGGGGGGATACCCTGTATATGGCATTTTAATACTGGACATTAAAGCCAAAAATAATGTAAACAATGGATGCATTTACCTTACTCCCCCAAATCCTTCTTATTTGGCCCTTCCCCAAATCTTGTTAATTTTATTTTTCCATTTATTTTTTTAAATCTAGCCCATTTATTTCCACCCCTATTACCATTGCCTCTTAAAAGGCTTTCGGGATCATTGCTTTATAGCATCACCATCTAGTCTTCTGACTCATTCTAGATCATTTACTATATTACCTTCAGTGATTTTTCTAAACTATACATTTAATCATGGAATTCCCCTGCTTTAACATTTCTCATTTAGTAAAGCAGTGTGTCAAATGCCTAAATAGGTCAACCAGGTACATAATTTAGTAAAAAAAAAAAAAAAAAAAAAAAAAACAACAGCAAGCAGACTTTGATCAGCTGAGCTGGAAAGCATGGGTTATACCTAAAGAGGGCAGTAATTACTCATATCCAGCCCATTGTCATAGTACAGAATGTGGGTCTGGTATAGCCAGATGGTCTGATATTTTAAGGAAAGCCAGAAATTTGCTTGAAGTCTCTCAATGTTTAGAGAATTTCAGTGAATTTATTTTTTCATGTGTCTCACCTAAAGGATAAAGTTAAAACTCTCCAGAATGTTAAAAAGGACCTCCATTGACACCTCTTCAAATATCCTTTTTAAAAGTCATCATAACAGTGTACTCTTCAGGTAACCAGTAAATACTATTTGTTGATACCAGAGAGTGCCAAATGATTTTGTGTTTCCTTGAGTCCACCCACCCCCTCCACTGCCTGCTGTTTGTGTATTCTTTAATATCCTAATAAAAGAATAATATGCAGATTGACCATCACCCCAACACACAAGATGGCTGCTGCCATGTGGTCAAAGATCATGACCCCATGTGGACACAAGATGGCCACCACAAGATGGCAGGCAGGGGAGGGCAGTTGGGAGGGACCAGGCCTGCAAAGAAGGGCAGTTGGGGGTGATCAAGCCTACAAGGGAGGGCAGTTAGGGGTGACCAGGCCTGAAGGGGAGAGCAGTTGGGGGGGAACCCAGGCCTGCAGGGGAGGGCAGTTAGAGGCAAACAGGCTATCAGGGGAGCAGTTAGGCATCAATCAGGCTGGCAGGGAAGTGGTTAGGGGGTGATCAGGCTGACAGGCAGAAATGGTTAGGGGCGATCAGGAAGCCAGGCAGGTGAACAGTTGGGAGCCAGCAGTCTTGGATTATGAGAGGGATGTCTGACTGCCCATTTAGGCCTGATCCCTTGGGCCTAAACGGGCAGTCAGACATCCTTTGAAGGGTACCAGATTGGAGAGGGTGCAGGCTGGGCTGAAGGAAACTTCCTCCCTCCCCCCACCCATGCACAAATTTCATGCACGGACCTCTAGTATATATATACACACATACACACACACACACACACACACACACACTAGAGAGGAAGGGAAATGAAGGGAAAGGAAGAGGGAGAGAGAGATAGAAACATCAATGATGAGAATCATTGATCAGCTGCCTCCTGTACACTCCACACACTCCACACTGGGGATTTGTGGCCTGACCAGGAATAGAACCATCACCTCCTGGTTCATAGGTTGATGTTCAACCACTGACCCATGCTGACCAGGCTGTCGGTGTTTTCTTTATATTCAGATGGGACAATGCCTCCTTAGTCCCTTGCATATCATCAGTCCCTAAAGTGTGCTATCTCTGTAGCTCATCATTCTGCTTGCAATCCTGCAATTTCAATTATATGTTTGCATTTATATGTCCCCATGACACTGTGAACCCTTTGGAATGAGAAACTGGGTCTCACTCTTCTTTGTATCTCCAGCCTTAACTCAGTTGCTGACACGTCAGAGGCACTCAGTGAATATTGAGTAAATGAACTGTCAAAATGAATAATGTAAATATTTCCTAGACTCTGTTGAGAAAATATGGATCTTAAGGACAAATCCAAAAAGGAAATTGGATCTCATATATTTTCAAGTTAATCAGAGTCCTATTGGCAGACAGAAGCCACACCGATTATTTGAGCAGGTGTAAGATTGTTAAGTGGGTATCAGAAAAGACAAAAAGAGAACTGCAACATATCAATGTAGCATCATTGTCAAGACACAGCCACAACTAAGACTGTGGAAGCAAGAGAAAGAGATTGGAATTGTTAGTACCTAGAGGCTTGGAAGAGGAGGAGACTCATGGAGTGAAACTCAGACCTCTGACTCCAGGATTCTGGAGAGCTGGTATGGAAGCATCTGAGACCTGAGACCTGGCACGTAAATCTGTGAGGAGGGTCCCTGACTGGAGCTAGCGCATGTGAGGGGGCATGAGGAGGCCTGGTTCTATGACATTTAGAACAATTTTTATCTGGATTCAACTGTTGCTTCTGCAAATATACTGTTAATATATGGAGTGAAGAGAGGATGAGGTGATGCTGCCAGGATGGGCGGGAGAGAGGAAGGAGTGGCCCCATTTGCTGCCTTCTTTTGGCAGAGCCAAAGGAGAAATAGGGTTTGCAAAATCCCTATTGCTGAGTCTATAGGAGTGAGTTTAAAGCTAAGATCAAATTACTGGCATGAAGTGTTGAATAGATAATAGGAAGAGTGAGATGAAAAAGCAAGCAATTTATGCTAAGTAACAGCTAAGTAATGGCACAATGTAAGTCAACCTTAACTGACTTTCTTCTTTATTCATGTAGTTTTTTTTTTGGTCTAGACTTGACCTACCTCTCATATATCCAATTGAGACTTATCATTTGAAGCCCATTTCAATGTCTGCCTCTTCCACAAAACTCTTCTTAGGACTGTGGGGAAAAAAGTGATCTTACCCTGCTCCAAATTCCATGGATTTTTTCCCCTCAGTTTGTGATTGTATTAAAAATGAATTGGTACTACTACTTCTTTTTTTTTATCTAGGATCATCAGAAAAAAGCAGAATACTATGTGCAGTTGGATTCAGTTATGCACAGGGTACAATCAGGCTGAAAAATCAACCTACATAACATACCATTAGTACAGGCAAGAACTAAACACACATCTTGGTATCAAAATGAATCTCCAGAGAATTAAAGTTCCATACTATATGATTCTACCTATATACAATGTTTGAAATAACAAAACTGGAAAAATGGAGATGAGATGAATGGCTGCTAGAAATTCAGGTGGATGTGGGGGGTAGGGGGGGCTGGAATGGATGTGTTTATAAAAAGGCAACCGGAGAAATTCTTGTGGTGATGGATATATCCTAACGGTATCAAGTGTCATTATTCTAGCTGTGCTGTTATTGTGCTATAGTTTTGCAGAATGGTAAAATTTGGAGAATGGTAAAAGAGCATATATAGGAACTCTCTATGTAGTCTTTACAAGTGCATGTGTCTCTAAATAAAAGTCTAATTAAACAAACAAAAAAAAACCTTCCTTAGCGATCCCAAGGCAAAGGCAGGGTTAACATGGTCCTGACCAGTTCCTAATGTCCCCTCTACAGTTGAAGCAGGTAGAGCTGCCCTTCACCATTGAGTAAAATAATCAGCAAGTAAAATTGTCATCTGTCTCCTTTCTCTGAGATGCATTTTCTACCTGATCTTTAGAAGCATTAAATTTTGTAAACTCCGGTCTAGCTATGAGATGTGTATGTGTAAATTGAGAGTTAAAATGCTTCTATGTAGCAGAGGGAAATAAGTTCTTGGGGAAAAGATATAGCTCTCAAATACACACAGGGAATAGCATGGAGCAGACTAAAAAGTAATAATAAAGCAGTAATGTTAACAAAAGGAAAGATTAGCCCTACCCTTTGGCTCAGTGAATAGAGCGTCAGGTAACAAAGTCAAGAGTCCCAGGTTGCATTCTGGTCAAGGGCACATGCCTGGGTTGTGGACTGGATGCCCACTTAGGGCGTGCAAGAGGCAGCCAATCAATGATTTTCTCTCATCATTGATGTTTCTATCTCTCTTTCCCTTTCTCTCTGAAATCAATAAAATATATAAATGGAACAAACAAACACACAAACAAAAAACAAGGAAATAATGAAAACACGCCATTTTTACGTTTTCTAGGCTTAGTCATCAGTGAGTTCATTTGTGTGTTGTACTGACATATTTGTAATATTTGGAAAGACTATGATGAATATTAACTCTTAATCAGGATAAGATAGAAAGGTAGATAGATCCATTGACACATAGGTAGATGCATTGATACATAGACAGATGCATAAATAGGTGTGTAGAAATGTAGTTACATAGATGAATAACTAAGAAGCCTACTATTCCAACTTAGTTATGGAAAGGCCTTTTACAATGGACTGTGACTTTTAACTTTTAAAAGGAACTGCCAGAAGAGGTCTGCTACTTCCTACAGTCAAGTTACTTAACTGTCTTCAATTTCAAATGCTTCATCTTTAAAACTGGAATAATATTAATGTTAAAAGGAATGTGCGGTGATTGAATGATTTAATGAATATAGCGTTTAGCTCAGTGTCTTGGAATCTAATAAGCTCTCAGTAAGCAAATTATATTTTTAGATCTCGATAGCTCATTTCATTTTTCTTAGATATAAAACGAGAAGCAGAAAACAGGCTAGAGGCATGGCTGAAATGCAATGTGTTTAGGCCCTCGCTCTAGCTGATAGCAGGCAGCAGCCTGCGGGAGCAGTGATTAAGAGGTTATCTGAACCAAGGTATAGCTTGCCTATGCAATAGGTAAGAGGTACTAAATGCCTACCAAATAGCAGGCCATTCATAACTGTATTTCATTTAATTACTACGAATTTTTCTATAATGAACATTCTTCTTTTTAATGACTTTATGAATGAAGAAACTGAGGATGAGTTTCCCAGCCTTATTATGTTTATAGGTGTTGGGAGTCTGAATTTGGATGGAGACTTCTCTTATTCCAAAATCCACACTCCTGATGCCAAACCTTGGACTTTAGGAGCAAGGTGTAAGCTTCCTGCCCAAAGCTTTGGCCTGGGAGTGTTTTATCCCATAGGTGCTGGAGAAGATAGGTGGGCGGGGGGGGGGGGGGAGGGTGCGTGGGCAGGCTGCTTCCACCTGCTATAAGTCTGAAAGAATGACACTTGCATTAGAAATACAATTGGGATGATACATCAGCACTTTGCACCTTGGAAGAAATTTGATGAAATCTCAAGTTTGATGTATTCTCTTGGACACTATTAATAAACTCGGCAATCTGTTTATTGAAGACTTATGTGGTTGTGTAGCATAGAACAAGGACAAGCTAATCAGTTCTGACTCTATGTTCTCTTAGCATTCTGTGTATAATATCTATAATAATAAAAGGGTAATATGCTAGTTAGACTGGACATTATTCCAGAGGTCCTTTCAGATGAAGCTGGGGCTGAAGGGAAGCCCAGGTCCTGGAGCAAAGCCTGGGTCCCAGGTGTCTGCCAATCCATTGGTGTAAGGGTTCATTGCCAGTATCTTCAGTAGCTATCTATTGCCTTTGATAATGAAAACACACACCTGTCAGTGAGAAATTTTATTCACAAATCATATTACTTCAACACTAAAATCAACATTATCCCAACCCACAACTTGTTAAAACTAAGACTTTTTTTTCAGTCCACTCCAGTTTTGCTATCAACAGGGTAATGGCTATAGCAGGAATTTTTTTGTTTGTTTTGGGTTTTTTTGCCAATTAACATACATTTTTTTTCTGTTGGAATCCAAACCATTTTTCTTAATTAGTCCTGACCTTTAATCCTGCATTTTATAAGCTTCTTAAGAAGTTAGAAATAAATAATTCAGTCCACATATTTTCTGGAAAGAGACAAGCTGTTTTCCTTTATCCTCAGAGAATAAATTAGATAGCTGTTCAGATTAAGCCCATGGAAAACTGGATAAACAAATGCAAAAATCATATATCTTCTGCATGAAACACATAGATGGAGTTTTGTGCTGCTGAAAGAATCCAGAAAGACTTCTAGAAATTTTGGAGAAAGGCATTGTTATGGGAGGTATTTTCATTTTCTGTTCATTGAGGAGGGCATGTAGCTTTTACTATTTGTAAACTTTAAAGCTCATAGTGTTTGTAATTTAAATCACACCCGTGTTCTTTAATATTTCTCTGATATTACTTTCCATAAAGGGAATATAAGAAGTATGTGTTACTAAACCCTTTGCATATTTTCAACATATTACAAAAATGCCTACCTTCTTCCCCATTGTGACAGCAGGGTATTTTAACAATACTGTCCCATATTTTTTAAGAGTAGTGCTAACAACATAAAGCTCTCTTTATGTCACTGTCACACATTTAAATATTCAGTTTCCTGCTGCCACTGAAAGATTTTATCATACCTCACTTTTTCGGACTTATCCAATATTATTTCCCTCTATATAGTCTGGCCTTCAGGAAATATGTAAATTCCTACTTACCAAAATATTACCTTTCCTAGGGTTATTTCCTCTGTCAGAAATATCTTCTACCATGTCACAATTTCTTTTCATTCCCTTACCTCCCCAAACATCTCTCTGGTGAAATATTATCCATTCAACAATGTTTAAAGAGAAACTTGTATAACTACTATCATCAGAACTGTTCCCTAGTCCCCCGTGCATAAATTTCTCATGGCATTTAACCTACACTACCCTATGTTATAAATTTATATGCATATGCAATCTATATTTACCTAATAACTTAAAGCTCTTTCAAGAATTTAGCTATGTTTCCCCAATGGTTAGCAAAGTACCTGTTCCATTAGATGAATTTAATAAAAAAAATGTTCAATGATTAATGGAATCTCTGTGTATATTAGGGGAAAGCTTGCTAGAAAAGTAATAAGACTTTTATATAGCCAAGAATGAGTTCTTTAACATTTTATATAAATCTTGGTAAAGAAAATCCCTTTAAAATATGTTTTTAATGAAAATAATTTAGTAAAGAGAATAAAGTATGGGCACTCTTCTGATATGCCTTTTTGTAAAATAATATAAAATATTGTGAGCTAAAGATGGTTAAAAATAATTAAATACACTTTGGTAAAGACTTATTAAATATCTTGCTCAAAACTGCATGTGTCAGGGGTTGAATAAGGATTAGATTCTTGACCTTTCATTTTCTCCTTTAATTTCTAAGAACCATCACTCAACCAGCTTGTCAAAGAAATATATTTTGATTGCTAAATTTGAGGAGGGATGAGAAATAAAAGGAAAACCTTTATACTATAAATATATGAAAATGAATACATGTGCTCATATATTAAAATTTATGTTCCCATATCAAACTCTTCACTAACTGTATTTCCTCAGTAAACTCATAATATGAAGGTTCCAGACACATTTCAAATGGCTACACTATTCCTGTGGTCAAATTCATGTTTTTGATATTCTATGACTATTGAGTTTTATTAGCCCAATAATTAGACTAGGTATGTTTTTTACTCCCTTAGCTTTTAACACTTTCCTGGTGACTTTGTTTGATCCGACAATGTTGGTCTATTTTTGCTAGCAATATGATTTGAGAATTCATTCATGCCTTTCCCTATAATATTTAGTAAGCCAGAATTAGATTTTTTATGTTTTCTTATACTTTTATTGATATTTGTTGAAAATAATTTTATTAAGAATTTAAAAATAGAGTATTGCTTCAAATTTTCCAGAACTTATCATGAAATTATTATATTTTATAAATATATTTTTTATTATTTGCTCAAAATTCTTTAATGGGAAAAATGACAAATATATATTTATTTAACATTTAATTTAAAAGATAATGTCAGAGCCTATCATCTGGAAATTATTTAAAAAATCTGAGCTTCATTTTTATTTTTATTCCTGTGTTCACATAAAAATTGATGGTGTGATTATCACCAGCTAATGTCTTTAGGACTTTAAAATCAAATATTCTTTTCTCTAAAACCCACCTATACCATTAAATCATCACAGTCTCAGTTAAAGCGGATATTTGATGACCTCTGGATTGGAGAAGTTGGCACATGCCAAGAGAGCAAAATGCTTGAATAAATGAAAGGCATTGGCCTAATTCAGGTTGACCTTTTATTAAAAACCACAAGTATGATAGCCATGGTCTTAAAGATTGTTTTAGTTTCCTGCTTTGTCAGGTGATTGACAGAGCACTTCATAGATAAGAAGTAATTATTTTGCCCTTTGCTTAAGGCTGACCCACCATGATTGATGCCGATTTCAAAAGTGTACTTTCTCCCAGACACCATGTTAGCTGTCATTTGAAAAACAGAGGTCTATTTCATTTGGTTCACACAATATTTTTTTGCTATTTTAATTATCTGGCTTCTGTGTTTATGATGATTTTAGGACATTGATTCTCAAAAAGAAAGTATTGCTTCTTAGGGTACTTTCTGGATAACTCTGGGTTATCACAATAATTGGGAAGTTCCACTAATATTTAGTATGTAGGGAACATATATGCTAGAACCCTTTAATGCAAGTGATAGTGAGCATAATGAATTTTCCCATGTTCTATATGACTTTCAAGTGTCCTAATGGCCAATCATGTATACTAAAAATGTTTTAATAACTATCTGAACCCAGAACTTAACCCATTTTTACACATAAATCCATATTTTTGCTTACTTTTTATGTACATTGCATTTCTCAGACTATCAACAATTGTGAAAATCAAGGAGACACTATGCTTTATTTATGTTTTTGAAAATTTATACCAAAAATTGTTTTCTTTTGTGGAAAATATTTTATTGAGAACAAAGTATTTTTGAAATTAAGATCACTCATAACCAAAACTTTAGTTGTCTTCATTTGTTGCTGACATAGGAAAGGCCATCTTTTATATAGGTGGAAGTATCAACTATTTAATTGAGTCTTCTAGTATATCCATATCCAAGCATTCAAACATAGAAATACATGCTATTTAATTATAACTTACTTTTCTCTTCTTTCTCTTTTATGTTATACTTAGGGTTTTGTATTGATTTTATAACTTACATGTGTTGGTATTCAATAGTATCTCATGAATTCATTCCAGAATAATGAAGGTGGTGTTATAGAAAAATGTTGTGGCCTGGCCAGTGTTGCTCAGTGGTTGAGCATCAACCTATGAACCAGGAAATCACAACAGTTTGATTCCCTTTCAGGGCATATGCCTGGGTTGTGGGCTCCATCACCTGTGTGGGGTGAACGTGAGGCAGCCAATCAATGATTCTCTCTCATCATTGATATTTCTCTCTCTCTCTCTTTCTCTCTCTTTCTCTCTCTCTCTCTCTCTCTCTCTCTCTCTCTCTCTCTCTCTCCCTCTCTCTCCCTCTCCCTCTATCCCCCCTCCCTCCTCCCTCCCTCCCTCTCCTTTCCTTTCTAAAATCAATAAATATATATATTTTTTTAAAAGAAAAAACGTTGTGGAAAAAAGAGATTGAGCATCATGAGACTAAAAATCACTCCTCTAGTCAGAGTGGATTCCTTTTGACAGGAATCAGAACAATTTTAAAAGATTTAAGGACTTTCATTTTTGGTTATGGTTCTCACTAATACCCCAAATTAAAAAATACCTTATGTGCTGTGAAAATAAATCATATCTTGTGATTGGATGATTCCAGGTTTACGGTTCCTGGAAGCACTTGCTTAATGTAGGGATTGTAAACTCAAATTCAGACCCACAGATAAACCCTGTTCTCTATGTATTTGGCTTGACCAGCATCTCAGTTCAAAACTATTTGAATTTGAGTGATTTTATTTTATTTTTTAAAGTATTTTTATTGATTTCAGAGAGGAAGGGAGAGGAAAGAGAGATAGAAACATCAATGATGAGAGGGACTCATTGATTGGCTGCCCCCTGCACGCCCCTTACAGGAGATTGAGCCTGCAACCCTGGCATGTGCCCTTGATCATAATCAAACCTGGGACCCTTCAGTCCCCAGGCTGACCCTGCATTAATTGAGCCAAACCAGCTTGGGGTGAACTTGAGTGATTTTAGATGCTGCTATATACCAACCCTGCTGGCATATAACAGAGGAACCAAATGGCAGCTCACCTGCACAGGAACATGACTTTCACAACATTGCTTCCAAGTGCAAAAAAAAGGGGGGGGGTGGTTAGTGGCCCGCATACAGAAATTAGAAGACTCTGTGTAACTCTATGTGAACCAACCCGACTTCTGGCCAAGCTTGAGAAAAATGGAAGCTCCAGCCACACTGGATCTTTATTTCCCTGTGGCAACAATAATCTGTTCTGAGCACTGGCTGCCTCCGCTAAGACAGGCGGCAGCTCTCCTTGAGGTGCGGGTCCTTATTGTCTCTCTCCTCTGACCTGACTCATCGCTTTATATTATCTGCCAAAATCCCATGTGGTAACCTCTGGCTTACTTGGATATAAAACTACATAAATGAAGAAAAAGAACATATTCCAAGTAATTGGAAATGAGGAGAGTGCTGTAAAATAATCAGGCTATAATTTATTATTAGGGTATATGTTAACTATGAAAATAAATAACATTATCATGGGGGGTATAAACGTTAAGAATGAAATAGGATTTACATCCAGGGTTTTGCATATTCTGTTTTACACCTTTACTTGTGTATGGCTGCATATAAATAGCATTTCTTTTCAGAACCTTGGTTTTCTCATCTTTGAATATGAGCTAATAAAACCCAGACTGTGGTGTACAACGTTTATGCTCCACTAATATCCCTTAGGAGTACATCTTTTAAATACTGTTTTGATATATCCCTTCCTCCCCACTCCCAACTTCTGTGTGTTTCTGCTTCCAAACTTCCAACAGCAAGCAAAGGACTACCCCTTTAAGCTACTAACACCTCCCCCGCTTTTTTTCTGTAAATGGAGGAGACAGAGCTCCCTGGAAAATACATTCCCCTTGGAAATTCCCAGGGAATGTCTGAAGGCAGAAGGCATATAGGAGCTCAGATTTCTTATTTTCTGACAGTAGAATTCTAAAGCATAACTTATACTCTAAAATTACCATGCAGATGAGATGTAAACTCCTCTCTATTGACTTATATGCCATTGCACCCTTGTTAGGCTCCCTTCACTTACTTGGAATCTTTTCTGTACTTGACTTTTGTATACAAAACCTCATTGCAGGGTCTGATTCCAGGGAAGCACAACTAAAACACCTACTAACCAAGCTCATGATACTGGTGTGACATAGTGTGACTATGACAATTAAATTTTAAAATATTATTAGTAACTAGGGGCCCGGTGCATGAAATTTGTGCACTGGAAAGGGGTCTCTCAGCCCAGCCTGCTCCCTCTCAATACTGGGAGCCCTCAGATGATGTCCTATTGATGGTTAATGCCTGCTCCCCAGGCCTCCCTTTGTGGAAGGTGATGGGGCTGATCAGGGGAAGGCACTATCCCTATCACCTGGCTGCTGCAGCCACTGCCAGTCACTGCAGCTGCCAAGGTATTTTAATCAACACAGACTTCAGTACTTTCACCATGAAAAAATGACAACTTTCTTTAGGCGTTTTCAAGATGTGTCTTTCAGAGGACATGACATTTCTTTCTTTATTTTTCTTTTATTATCACCTGAGGATATGTTTCAATTGATTTTTTCCCTTCCCTCTTATCCTATCAAAGTACCTTCTCCCACTGCCCTGCCCCTCTGAACACCAGCTCAGGCTGCCTGGGTTTTAGGTATGGGTAGGAGGCCCCACCCCTCCCACTGCCAGCTTGGCTCCTTCCCAAGCCTAAAGCCTCTGGCCAAGGCATTAGGCTTGGACATGCCATCCCCTCTCCCCCACCCCCCTGCTCACAGGCTCAGACTCCTCCTGAGGCTTTAGTCTTGGGAAGAGGGCCCCTGGCCCCTCCAGTGGCCGACTGGGAGTGACCTGGGTGCTGAGGAGGTTCCTGGGACCCAGGTATGTATGCAAATTGACTTCCATCTTTGTTGGGTTAATTCGCATACTCATTCTGATTGGCTGTGGGCATAGTCAATTCACATGTTTCTCTATTATTAGGTAAGATGCTTTTCTTAACGATACTTGTTGAATTTTCAAGGCAAAGCAATCTTTATCATACCCGAAACTTAGTGAAATAGGTCAGTTAATAGAAAACACAAGATATCATTGAACAGTCTGACCAATCTATTTATCCTTTTACATAATAAAAACCTGAGAAACAGCAGAAGTCAAGAAGCGCTGTTCTGAATAACAGCTACAAGTACATCACCTCTGTAGCCACTTCCCTTTGACCTTTTGTCAACAGTGTGGAATGTCATGGTGTCATGGTCTTGTTTTTGCTATAGTTTTTGTTGTTGTTTACTTTGTTAATCCTCACCCTAAGCTATTTTTTCATTGTTTTTTAGAGAGAGTGGAAGGAAGGGGGAGAGACAGAAAGAGAGAAACATTCATGTGAGAGAGAGAGAGAGATTTGTTGGTTACCTCGAGCATACTTGCCCCAACCAGGGTCAGGGATGGAGCCTGCAACCAAGGTATGTGCCCTTGACCACAATCAAACCTGGGATCCTTCAGTCCACAGAGGGATGCTCTATCCACTGGGCCAAACCAGCTACGGCTTTGCTAAACTCAATTTTTAGATTCTTATTTTGTAAAAAAAAAAAAGACTCTTTATTGGTTATGAGGTTATTCTTGAGTTGCAAAAATCCTCTCTCCATGTTTTTTCCTGTGTTCCCATGTTCTTCTCTATATTCTATCCTTTGATCTTGGCGGCCACGTTCAGACAGAAAGTGTGAGGACATTTGTTTTCTTGTGTCTGTAATGGAAACTTGAGCAGCTGCACCAGGCCTGACAAATAGATGTACTCTATAATTTTGATCATGTATTCTCCATACCAATATCTTAACACATTGCACACCAGTAGTTTTATTGGTAGCTTTACCCAGTGGCCAGATAAGTTTTTATTGATCGAGTACAAAAAACGTTTTACAAAGTATCATATTTAAAAAGATATTAGCTTGTAAGAACATGTAATAAAAAACTTCAAAATGCAATGGATATTTAATTTTAAGGCATGCCTTTAACATTTATGTAAAACACTGTGTAATATGAAAACAGGAGAATGCTCATGATCGGCCCGCAATGTGTTAAGATAATCTTACTAATGTGGCACGGCAATCACTGCATTTCATTACAATATCCAACTATCAGTCAAAGTTAGAATCTACTTTCATTGACAAAATCTGAGAACCAACTTTCAGTTCTCCAGTAGGAGTGAATTTAAGTTGGGTAAAGAGAGACGCATTAAGCATAAGCTAACATTTGCAACAGTTTTTGTTAATTTGATTGTTAAGATGGTCAATCAGCATGTGTTTAATGACTCAAAAACAAACAATTAAAATATAAAGCATTTGGTTGAAACAACAGTTGATTTCATACTAAATTGCTTTAAAAAAAACCAATATATTAGTTACTTGTTTTAGAAGCATAACTTTAGTGTAGAAAATTGATTACTGAGTCTCCTTTCCTTTGTCTTACACACAATCAGGAAATGCCTAGAAAGTCATACCATGGCCATCCAGTTTTACATCTTTAGTTGTCAGCCCCAGAAAGTGATTGATCCAAAGCCAAAAGTCTTGTTTTTAATGATTTAAGATGTGCTTATGAATAAAAACTACTTATCCCAATTACTTATCTTATTAAAGACAACCATCATGTTTTCACAGTTATTTATGGAAAGAATAATGTATAAGGATTGGGGAGTTGTCTACATGGACACATATATTATTAGAATATGAAAATTTATGAGAGAACCTATAACATTTATTTTCAATCTAAAATTTACCATAACTTACAGTATAAGTTGTAGCAATGGAATTTTAAATATTTATATTTTACTAGCTTTAAATAGGAGACTATATGTATAAATTCATATTATGTAAGATGCATCTGTAGGTAACTTAATACCTTTAGAAAAAGGTAAATATGTAATAAAGACTTGAAAATATTACATGACATGGTTCCTATCCTCTAATGTAGGGCCCAGTTCTATAGTCAGGAATCTACACTAATAAAAGAGTAAGATGCAAATTGACTGTACCTCTGTGATGCCCACCAGCCAATCAAGTGTGAGTATGCAAATTAACCCAACAAAGATGGTGGGTTAATTTGCATACCCAGGCACCAATTTGCTAGAGGTGGGGCTGGATGCTTGTGTTGTCACCATGGCAACAACTCAGGAGTTTCATGCTGCCCCAGCTGATCTGGGCCTCTGGGAAGTGTGGGAAGGCAGAAAGGTGGCTGGAGCAAAGGAAGTGCCAGTAGCCAGGGTAAGGAAGGCCGATTTTTTCACAAATCTTCATGCAGTGGGCCTCTAGGAAATTATAAGCAGAAAGCAAAATTAGAGGTTGATAAGTGTTTTGATGATGCTGTAAGAACACATATGAGGGTAACTACTTCAGATTTGGAAACTCAGAGGAGACTTTTCAGGGGATGTGTCCATCATTCATATGAAGATTTTATGTGAGAGTTTTCTAGAACAGAATGTGGGAAATTCCAAGGGAGATGTATGTGCCTGTGAGAGAGAGAGAGAAAGAAAGAGAGAGAGAAAGAGAGAGAGACAGAGAAGCCAGGGCTTCTGTGATATTTTTCGAAGAAGGCTGTGAGAGTCAATAAACAATCAGCTGAGTGCTGTCATGTCATACAAGCTCAAAAATATTCATTGAAAATTGATTGTGTAGGTTGATTTATTTTAATTTAAAGAAGAGAGCTTCAGGAGAGCTAGGAGACTAAACAACAAACATTGTTATTTTCTAAAATTACTCTTAAGTCTTTCATTTTCAAAGGCTAATTTTTCTTCAAAATGACCTGTTTGATCATTTTTATTATTTTAGAAATTTATTTAAAAGGACAATATTTGGATGGTAGAAGAAAATACTGCTTTCGGGGTCCAAGACACCAGTTACCAATGAGCTATGGTGTCCAATTATCCCTTTCCCATTAGCAACGTTTAGAGCTTCTAGGGAACAAAATCTAGATTGAAGCACTGCTCAGAAGCTCTTTGAAATCACATCAGGGTTTTGGTTCCTATTGTTGTTTGAAACAATAGATTTAAAAGAGTTATCATTATTCTGGAGCTAATCACACACACACACACACATACAAAAGATGGCACTGCTTTGGATTTTTAAATTTCATTTTATATAACATTGAACAATAGATGTCACTGTTTTGCCAATAAAAATAACTATGAAATTCTTTCATTTGATCATTTTCTTCATAAATAATCCTTGCACTAACTAAATAGGTAAATTACAGGATTCTGATAGAAAATATAAAACTCAAATGGTAGCAGCACCTTATAAATATTAATATGTTAGTGTTTTCCCTAAAACAAACAAACAAATTAATTTTCTCAACCCATTACTTTCTGAATCATTTTAAATATAACTAATATAAAACTGCTCATTCTTATACCATTATATTAATGTGTTGACAAATAGGTGTCATGTCAAGGAGAGTAAGAGGTTATTTGAGGATTATGGGCTCAGGTTGGAGAAAGAAACCTCCTAGAGTGTGACTAATTATATTTTAAGTCTATGTAATATGGAGTAAGCTAGCCTGATTGACAGAAAACCTATACAAAGTGTGAATCAATGATAAAGTATCTGAGAAAGAAGAGAGATGGAGAGTAATGCATTTGAGTCCACTTCTGAGGACTGCACTCCAAAGCTCATGGCTGGAGTTAATACTGTAATCAAATTTACACCATTTGCTTAAATGAATCAGAAGTAATCAGGCAACTGACTTCTGATTCATTTAAGTATAGTTGCTCAGCTATTGGCAGCAGGAAGATGACCTAGCAAAAATAGTGGATGTGACAGTATTTTAAGATAGTGTCTTTTTTCTTCTTCTTGTATCTGGAGAAGCATATTATGGAAGAAGATTAGGTGAAGGTAAAAGAAGGCTGTTAAAATTTAACATCTGTTTCCCTAAGTTCTCCATTGATGTTACCTATTCTGCTGGAACCCTAAAAAGAGTGTGCCTGATGTCAAAAAGATGTATTTAGAAAGTTTAGTGAATGAGGAACAGCCAGCCCCTGAATCTAGCGAACTCTCTATCCTGATTGTATTTGCAAAGTGGTTTAGGATTTTGGAAGCCCTTTCCTACATGGTATCCAGGCTTCTCACTGATGCCTCAGCCCCTTGACAATGACTTCTGGAGCAGGCATTCCACTCCAGCTGGTCTCTGAAATTTTATTACTGACTACACATTCTCAAAAACCAGCCACCTTCTCTGAAGCCTTTCTTCTGTCCAATAACTGTTTTCTTAACATAGTAAACTGCTCTTTCCCTTTAAATTCTCTTCCTCCTGTGGTTTCTGTACTACTTCCCACCCCCATTTTTTCTTCTTTTCTGACCTGTCCTTCACTAACAATTTTTCACTATCTTTGCCCCTTAAATATTCACGTTCTCAGATTTCTGCCTTTGGCCCTTTTCTCTCTGAATGTTTTTTTGTAAATGATTGTGTTGATGGGAAATATTTGAGCTACCTTTTGTACAACTCATCATACAACGATTGTTTATTTTCCTCTGTCTACCAGGTGCCATTTTAGATCCTGGAGACACAGGCGTCAGTAAGAATAATATCAGCTTTTCCCTCAGTCCTTTGCTTCCAGAGAACCTGGGAACAGGTATGCCAGGGAGTTTCTTGCTAGAGCTCAGGTTGAACAACTCAGACCAGGTGGATGCCAGACTGAAGATATGACCTCTTCCTTAGATTAACTGTTTGCCAGCACAGGCAACTGTGAAAGACTAGGCATTCGCCAGTGACAATTGTCCATGTGAAAAATTTAGTTTCTGCCATTACAGAATGATTTCTCAAAGTAGATCTTAAACATTTCAAACAAAGACAATTGTACTTTTCCTCCTACTGTAGCTAGGTGAAATATATCAAAAATATAAATGTTCCCACATGCGTGCTGGCAAGCTGTCAGTTGTCAGGGGTCATGTGAGATTCTGATACACTGAATAAGTCACTATCCTTGTGTTCAAGGAGCCTAACTTTTATTGAGAAAGGCAATGTTGAGCCAACTTCTAGCTGGTTTTCCTTTACTTACACCAAAGAATTGAGCCTGTTTACTTCTTTGAATGTCTGTCCATCTATTTTTGGCCAAATGGGTTGCTCCATCATCATTTCATACTGAGGCATGGATCAGTTTTTTTCTGAAATGTTCCCCTGCCCCTTTGGATAAACTAATCATGGACTTCAACCTTCCCATAGAAATTCTTATAACAGGACAGCACATTTAAAAATATATACATTTTATTGATTTCAGAGAGGAAGAGAGAGGGAGGGGAGATACATAAACATCAATTATGAGAAGGAATCATTGATTGGCTGCCTCCTGCATGTCCCCCAGTGGGGATTATGCCTGCAACTAGTGCACGTGCTGTAACCAGGAATTGAATCCTGACCTGGTTCATAGGTCCATGCTCAACCATTGAGCCTCAACAGCCAGGCAAAAAACACTTTTAAAATATATTTCTCAGCAGTGCATGGCTTTGTCTCATTTAAATGATAAGCTCCTTAAAGGCAGGGGCAATTGTATACCTAGGTTACTAAATTCAGTGTAAAAGATTATCAACATAATTTTACATTATTGAGACTTTTTATGTTGATTTTCTAAATCACTCTGAGAGATTAATGTTGATATTTTAGACTTTTTAAAAACAGATTTGAAAATAATAAAGAATGCAGACATCATATAGCTGCTAGGAGGCGACACTAAAGCAATTACCAAATATTTTACTCCAAGTCTGGCTGGCATTGTTGCTCACTTACCTCCTTTGGTTTCAATCTCAGCATTTGGATCCATGTCCAGAGAGCACACACTGGTGTGGCCCAGTGTAGTCTCCTTTTGGTCCTCACAGACCTCACGATAGGCCTTAGCAACGTATATTACCTGGCACCATGTCAAAACTTATTTTCAATTATTTCAGAGTAAAACCCTGTGCTTGTTGCTTTGAGTATTTCTACCATTCTCCCCCTTCTTGATTATTTCATCCATTTCCTCTATTAACATTCAAAACTTTATATTCGACCGCTCATTGGTAGTTGGCTTCCTCATATTCATGACCCCCTCAAATATCCAAGTTCAGGAGGCTGTCTGGATCTGCCTAGCTTTTTATCTTCAATTATTGATTGGTTCAATATCTTTTTTAAACCATTAAAATTCTCTGTCCATATTTTTTTCTACTAGAGGCCTGATGCATGAAACTCATGCATGGGAAGGGGTGTGTGTGTGTCCTTCAGCCCAGCCTGCACCCTCTCCAATCTAGTACCCCTCGAGAGATGTCTGATTGCCCCAAACGGGCTGTCAGACATCTCTCTTAAAATCCAGGACTGCTGACTCCCAACCACTCATCTGCCCCCCAGCCTGATCACCCTCTAACCACTCCTCTGCCAGCCTGATTGATGCCTAACTGCTCCCCTGCCATCCCATTGCTCCTATCTTCCCTCCCCTGCCAACCTGGTCTCCCCTAACTGTCCTCCTGTATAAGCCTTGTTGCTCCCAACTGCCCTGCCCTGCTGGCCCAATAACTCCTAACTGCCCTCCCTTGCCAGCCTAATTGCCCCCAACTGCCCTCCCTTGCAGGCCCGGTCCCTCCCAACTGCCCTTCCCTGCCAGCGATCTTGTGGCAGCCATCTGTGTCCACATGAGGGCAGCCATCTTTGATTACCTGGGGATAGCCATCTCGTGTGTTGGAATGATGGTCAATTTGCATATTGCTCTTTTATTAAATAGGATTCTTTTCTGAGACTATTTTTATTTAAGCTTAGAAAGGAAAAACCTTGAATAGAAAAAAAATCACATTGCAGAAAAATGATGTGTTAAGGTTTTCCATCAGCAGATGATCTTTTGAAGACTAAAAGGAATTGTACAAATACTTCATAAATGACAGGTTTGCTTTGAACATAATATCATACACTTTTAATAACAGGCCATTTGAATATCTTTCTTAAACAGTACATGACACACTGTTTCTGCTATTAAACTGATATTCTAAATCAGTAATTAAATTGCAAAGAAAAATAATTTATTCATTCTTTAATCCAGCACATAAATATTTATCTAGGATTCTCATACTGTTTTATTATGTATACTGTTGAGAATAATTTCAATAAAGAAAGTAATAGAATAATAGTGTAAAACCTTAGTGTCACAGACTAATTGTGGAAAGGATCATTTGAAAAAATGAAACCTTAAGTTCAGTATTTCAAAAGCAGTTTTATTAATTACAGGTTCATGCAACAATTCAAAATGCGTTTGTCCACTACAGAAATGGAGAAAAGCTGCTTTAATTAACAGATAACCATAGAGTATAATTTGCATGTCAACTTTTTGTGTGTAAATGAATGTTTCCAAGGTACTGAAAGTATTTATTCTGCTCACTTTAGAAACTCTGACATTTTCTGAATAATCTTGTTAGAGCATTAATTTACTGTGCTGTTTTCTTTTAAACTTCAGGGCATCTGTGTGAACTGTCAACAATTCTCTTTTAGTGGACCCCAATTAATTTATTTTCTGCGATTTCCATTTGCATAATGTCTGATTTTCTAATGTTCCTATTAAATTTAATGCTATATGTTTTGAGATAATTTCAAGTATTATGTATATTCTCAGAAAAAATTAACATCAGTGGAAATATTCACGTGTACTTGTTAAGGAAGAATGACAGCTCAACAGAAACAATTATTCTTAGACTTGTTAGCAACCCAGAAAAAATTTTTAACTAAAGGACAGATTTTAGATTGTGTTACACAGATGTGTAGGTCAGAATCCATAAGAAAAACATATAACTATGTATGTAAAATTGTGTGTGTATATACACATACACAAACATGAACAAATTTGTTTACACAGTTTTTCCAAAGAAATAATTGAGAAAATTTGGAGTTAAATTGCTCTCAGGACTTCCTGTTCATTTTTATAACTTTCCTCATTTTTCAAACCTACAACAGACAAGCAAAAACTTAATAAAAACCCACTAAAAACTAACATACATCCCTCCAGGTAGCAAATAATGCATTCAATGTTGTCTTGTTGTCTGTTTCTACTTTCCAAAAATGGGTACCATTAGTTACCTATGTTGATATGCTGCTCTCCCTTACTTGTTAAATTTCAAAATAGAATAAAAATCTTCTTAAGTATGGTGAGATTAATTATAATGCATTATAAGAAATTTTATTGATATGTATTTTGTCTCCAAAGTTATGTATAAAATGCATAAATCATTATTTATGTTATTTATACCAACAAATATATTATTATCAAGATAGGATAATAAGATATGTTACTAAGAACATACTTCTTAGGAAGATACTTCTCTTTAGGCAGTAATACTTCTGTTTAGGAAGGTGCCAAAGAAAAAAAAGGCAGTCACGATGTATAAGAAAGGGTCAAAATTGCAGAGCTATAATGACAAAAGGTGAATTCATGAATGCTTAGGGTTGGGGGCTAGTGGATTAAGAGACAATGCCTAAAGGGTGTAGGGTTTCTTTTGGGGGTGATGAAATGTTTTAAAATTGATTGTGGTGATGATTGCACAACTCTGTTAATATTGTAAAAGCTGTCAAAAATTAAAAGATCCCAGAGAAAAAGAGAAATACTCGGGCACTGTCATTACATTCACTATTTCCCCCGCAAGGCTGACTCTTGTGTGTGAACAGTATTCCCAAACAAAGCAGGAGTCGAGTAAATATTGGCGCAGTCTCACAGGAACATGGTCTCATAGGAGTCCCAAGTTCCAGGCCTACTAGCCAACAGGACTAATTTTGGAGAAAGGGGGACCCCACAGAAAAGTGAGACACACATTCTGCGTGCAAATGATTCTTTAAGCATTTCCTAACTCTAAAGCTGGACAGTATTCTAAGGGGGCAGAAAACATAAAACTATTGAAAAGAGCATACAAACTTACCAGACAGCTGGCTGGTGTGGATAAGTGGTTGCGTACTGAGCCATGCACCAAGAGGGCACTAGTTTGATTCCCAGTTGGGCACTTGCCCAGCCAGGTTGCAGGCTCTGTCCCACATAGGGGCCGTGTTGGAGGCAGACAATCGATGTTTCTATTTTTCTCTCCCTATCCTTTCCTCTCACTCTAAAAAATCAATAATAATAAAAAAAAAACATTAAGAAAAACCCACTCCTTAGCAAATAATTTAGCAAGCTCATAGTTTGGGGAAGGCAAGTTCCCATGAAGGTGGAGCATTTCAATTAAGATGTCCGACATGTTATCCTCTAAAATTAAGGGTAACCAGAACTGTGGATCAGTAAGAATAGGCCTTACCTGTGATTCAGGGACGGATGAGTAAAGTGAGGAAGGAATGCAGCTTCTGGGACACTGGTTATGTTCTATATCTTAATATATGCAATGGTTGCAGATGTGTATTCACTTTGCAAACATTCATGGAATTATTATAGTTAATATTTGTATACTTCACTGTATGTTACATTTTATTAAAAATAAAATACCAAAAATGGTGTTATTAATATCAGATTGTTGAGACTCCTAATAAGCTACAGACTTGTGTGTATAACAGGAGTGCTGGTGGAGAATAGGGCAAGAGTGAAGATAGTAATGGAACAACAGGACAATGACAATAACAAAAAATAATCTTATCTAATAAAAGAGAAACATGAAAATTGACCATACCTTCGCTAAGCTACCAGCCAATAGGAGCAATATGCAAATTAACCCCAACCAAGATGGTGGGCGGGCCCCTCCACCCAGAGCAGGCCATGGTGGCCACTGGGCTGGGGGCAGTCCTGATCACAGCCCCAGAGCCAGCAGTGGGTATGGACCCCCGCTACTGCAGCCTCCCTGAAGCCCGGCCATGGCAAACCTGGGGCTGGAGAGTGGTGGGGAGGGTTGGTTGAAGACAAAAACCTGCAGGCCTGGCATCCAGCAGCCCCAAAGCCTGAGGCGAGGCACTTGGGTTGCTGAGGGGCATGAGTTGGGCAGCAGAGAGACAAACCCACAAGAAATCTGTGGAAAGGGAGATAAACTATCATAACTTTATCCCCCCCCCCCCAAGATGAGAAAACTGCCCCTGGATTATTTAGTGCTGTGACCAGCACCTTTCTACAAACACAGGGTAATGTTATGACCACTCCCAGGAAGGTCTGGCCAGAATACCATCTCCAGGGAATAATGCTACTGTGGCAAATCATCTAGGAGAGCAAACAAGCTTTTTATTCTGAAGGTCAGAGAACATGCCACCCCAACATATGCTGTGTTGCTATATTGATGATCTTGGGCTGTAGATGCTTGAAAAACAGCAAATGCATGTGGAGGATTTCACTGAAGTCTCCTGATCTCCCTAAAATCAGACCTCCCTAAAGAAGCTTCAATGTCATAGGTCCCCTTGATGAGAGAACTGTCATCAGGCAGAGAAGACTGACTCCTGTCACAGGACAGGAGAATAGAAGTAGACATCACACCCAAACTTTGTTACAAGCTATTTCCCCCCCACCCCATTCATCTTTCCTAAATATCATTTACTCTCCTCTAAGAGGCCTATATCTCCCATCCCCTTTCCCTAGGAATAAGGTATTTAAATTGGCATTCTATGCCACTGTGGGGAATTACTAATTTTTCCCTGGGATCTCCCATATATACACAAGATACACATATTAATGAACTTTTGTTTTTCTATTGGTGATCTGTCTTTTACTACAAGGGCCTCCACTAACAACCCAGAAAGGTAGAGGAAAGCTATTTTTTCTCCTCCATAATTCTATCTTGGGAAGTCAAGTCCCCAGCTGAATAATGAGGTTGGCTCAATTACCAAGCAGTCCCAGCTGACGGAAGGGAAGCTTCTAGGGAGAAATCAATGATATTGGCATCAAAATGGAATGGAGGCCACATACATGTTTGCTGGTGAGAGTTTAAACTGGTTCAACATTTTTGGAGGATGATTTGGCAAATACGATAGAAATGTTCAAGGTGCATCCAATCACATAAGCCCCAGTCAAAACCCAGGATGCTACTGTGGGCTTCCCTTCCATGATAGGGAAACCTGAGAACAACCTGCATTTTTAGGACAAGGTGGCATCTATACTAATAAAAGGGTAATTTGCTAATTAGACTGAACATCTTCTGCATGACCTTCCAGATGTCCTTCCGGACATCCTTCTGGACGTCCTTTCCAACAAAGCCATGTTGGCAGGGCCAAGGCAGAGGAGGTTAGAGGCAATCAGGCAGACAGGGGAGAGCAGTTAGGGGGACCAGGCCAGCAGGGAGAGCAGTTAGGTCAAATAGGCTGTCAGAGGGGAGCAGTTAGGGAGATCAGGGTGGCAGTCAGGTGAGTCGTTTGGAGCCAGAGGACCCAGATTGGAGAGAGTACAGGCCAGCTCAGGCGACCCCTTTTCCATGCACAAATTGCATGCACCAGGCCTCTAGTAATAAATAAGCACTAGCCACTGGCATAACAGATGGGAGAGGAAGAGAGAGAAAATGCACCTTCCAATCTTTTGAATGAGATGCTATAATTATTGTGATTCATATGGAAGGAAAGAGCTCAGTGGGGCTTAGTTACTTGCCTAAAATTACAGATATTTATATAATAGAAGTGGGGTTGGAACATAGGTAAGATTAGTGACCCCATACTTTTAATTGCATAAAAAAATAACTTAAAGAACATCTCAGGGGATATGGTAGGAAATAGCAAAGGGGGTCAAAACTATGGTGAACAGAAGATGATTTAACTTTGGGTAGTGGGCACACAAAGCAATATACAGATCATGCATCATAAAAATGTACACACTGAAGCCTATATGATCTATTAAAGAATGTCACCCCAATAAATTTAATTTAAAATTAAAAAATAAAATATCTCATTTTGAAAGGAAGGTCATCTTGTGCTAAAGGACAGATTTTCAGTTTTGTTTGCTTTGATAATAATAATGATAATAATAATATAACTTCACCTGCATAGATAAACCAACAAAGGAAAATATTTAGAGGCCCAGATATTGACTAGTTACTAAAGATCAGATGTTCCTGATGATCCTGATTGTTTTACCCTCATAGCTTTTGCCTAGGACATTACAATTCTACTCCATGATAAAGTTATGTGTCAGAATTCTCAATGTCAGTGAGGCCTTTGCAACTGAAAAAATAAATTGAAAAATAATAGGCCATGTCTACCAAAGGTAGCAACAGTATTGGAATTCTATTTCCCATGTCCCCAAATTTCCCTAACACAAAGTGCCATGCACTTTGTTTGCAAATCATTCCATTTTATTCTTAAAAGGTTTGGAACTGCTAGACTTGGAACTCAAAAACCCTTCATTATTTTATTATGGCATTTTATAAAGAAAAATATTTGCTTGAAATAGATGTACATTAGGTTATCATATTCATATTTACATATCAGATTAATCTTTTTGGTTTGTGAAAGGATAGACTCTGTTATCCCTAAATCAAGGAAAATGATCTCCTGATTGAATTGATCCCAGGCACATATTTCTCACATTTCTTTTCTCTCACTCTGAGGCTTTTATAGGATGTATTTCACTTTAGGCCAGACCTTCTGCTATGGCTCTGCTGACCTGTTCTCTACCTTAATTTGATGGCAAAGGCTTTTTATGTGACTCATGCAAACACATAATTTGGTAAAGAGTGTGGTGGGAAAAACTTACAGAAACCATAGCCAACAAAGCCAATGTTTATGCAACACACACACACACACTTTATCACTCTAAGGATGCACAGTACTTTGCCATTTCAAAGCAAAAATAAAAAATAAATATACCTCTCAATTCTAGGCTCTTACACAGAGTCTCTGAACAAAATTTCCTCACAAGTGTTATCCTTAGATTAACTGCATTGTGTCCCCCTTGGTGTATTCTGAGTCTCATCCCCTACAATACTTTGTTTTCCTAGCCACAAATCTGGAGTGTCCATCCTGCTCAGAGCTAGGTTCTTTCACAGTAGGGTTTCTTAACTTCACAAGTATTGAAATTTCTAACCAGATGATTATTTGTTGCTGGAGGATGTCTGATTCATTGTAGAATGCTGAATAGCAACCTTGGCCCTCTGCCCACTATATGCCAGTATCACCACTCCCTTCCTACGCAGTTTTGGCATCTGAAAATGTTCACAGACATTGCGAAAGTCCCTAGGAGGCAAAATGTTTCCCAGTTGACAACCACTGCCCTTCATACAGTATGATAACAAACTACAGAAATACAGAGGAAGAAGAAAGAGAACATTTCGGATGAGTTTCTTTTTTAAGATGACTTAAGCTTTCTTTATATCTAGATGATTTAGACAATTTTTTATTTATAAGAAAGGTAGCAACTACAGCACCGTATCCATGATTTCAGATCTGATCTGTTGCCATTGGCTTCACTCTACCTTTCTCTTCTGTTGGAGGTCAGCTCGTAATAATTTGAGTTTCTTTTGAATTTCTGTCAGAATACCTATTTTCTGCTCCAAAGTGGACAATAACTGGACAATGCAAAAATGAACGTCATAGTTTACCCCATCTGCTGTCTCCTGGATGTTGCTCCCTGGCCACTGGCTGGGTTCCTTCCATGAAGTCAGGGTTTCCTCCACTAATGGAATGGCTAACGTTTCCATTTCTCTAGTCTCTTCCTCCTTCTCAGCCTGTAGAGGTGGGGGTGTTTTCATCAATTCATCCCTCTGAAGGGCCATTTCTGAATTTCTGATGTCATTTTCCACCATCCTGGGCACCTCCTGTCCAACCGGAGAGAGACAACGCCGGTGGGGCCTGAAATCCAGGGTCAGTTCCTTCACTCGGTTTGCATATCTTAGGGTGTTAAGGGTGTTTTCACAGGAGGACATCCCCGGGGAGATGGTAGCGATCATGCACGTGGAGGAGTTCTGCCCGATAAAGGAGTCGCGGAGCACCTGGGTGAGTTTGCTGGCTCGGAATGGGGTGTGAGACTTGTTCTGACCCAGGGCCCGGATGCACTCCTTGAGCGCCAGGAGGCTCTTGTTAATGTCCGCCCCTTCCAGCTGCCTTTTCCTGTTGGCCTTGGCAGTGTCTGCTCCCCGCTCGTTCCCCGCCAAGTCAACCAGAGAAAACTTGCCGTGCAGCGTCCCTCGGGACTTGAGGATGATCTGGAGCACGGCGTGGCTCCTGGAAGAGTGGGCATTGACTGATGTCTGTCCGGACGTCCGGCAGCCGTTCCCTCGTTCCACCAGGTGCAGCAGGTCCTCCACACAACACACCTCCCGCTCCTGCAGCCCCACCACGTGCACTTGCTGACTGCCGTCCTCAAGGACCTGCAGCTGCTTCTTGCAGTTCAACAGATCGAACACCTTCCCCCCGTAAATCTCAAAAAACGTGCCGTAGACTTTGAGGTCCAGCGTCGCGTAGGCCGAGGTTTGGAGCAGGCCGAACACATCGTGCGCCGCCAGCGCGTAGATGCCTTTGCAACTGCCCTGGGCCTTCCCCGAGAAGGGCCCGCCCATGGTGTGCGTTTTCCCGCTGCCCGTCTGCCCGTAGGCAAAGCAGGTGGCCATGCCCTTGCGGAAGACCGACTCCACCAGCGGCTGGGCCGTGAACTTGTACACCAGCTCGTTGGAGGCCGTGTCGTCGAAAGCGCGGTCGAAGCAGAAGGTCTGGTTCTCCAGGTAGCGAGTGAGGTCCACCTTCTGCTTAGCCTCGTGCACCAGGACCACGCGGTCCGAGGGGATGGTGATGATGTCCAGGTCCTTCATGGTGGTCTCCTGCTGGTTGAGGGGCCGCTTCCTCACGCACACGCAGATCCGGTGGTCCCCCCGCGGCGGCCCCAGGCGGGACACCTTGCTGAGGTCCAGGTGCCGGCGGTACTCCTCGATCATGTGCAGGATCTCGGCGTTGGGGTTTCCCGCGTGCACGTCCAGGGCGCGCTGGGCTCGGATCTCCACCTGCAGCTGTCGGCGGGTCTCCCGCTGCTTTTGCAGCTCCTCAATGCTCCGGAGGCAGGGAGACTTCTTCCACTTCACCACGCAAGGGTTGCCGGGGACTTTCACAGCCAGGCTATCCCCGGAGGGGGTCTCGTTTTTCGGGGGGATCCTTGCAAACCACCGCGTGGCCACACGTTGGTCCCCGATGGCCGAAGAGGGCGCCAGGGACAAGGAGGACAGCGACCTGGACCGCGTGGCCTGTTCGGCAGAGGCCAGCGATGGATTTAGGAGGAAGATGGTCTCCAGATCGATCTTCTTGCCTTTTTTGACTCCTTCTTCCACCCACTCTACCGTGACCCAAGTGTTCTCTCGTTTGAACTCCGTGACGACGGCAAGGTGGATCCGCCCATCGCTGCGCTGGATGGCCACGCAGACGCCCGCCTGGACGTCTCGGAAGGGGGCCACCAAGGGTTTCAAGGTCGAGAGGCGCCGGGCGGCAGGGAGGCACAACTGGCTGGTCATCGTGGGGGATGGAGGTGTCAGGACTCGCGTCTGGGGGCCCTTGGGGTTGGAGCATCAGGACCTGAGCCCAAGCCAGTCTGAAGTGCCCCGGGCACTGAGTGTGCCTGCCTGCCTGCCTTTGTGACCCGCCAGCCAGCACTAGGGCTCCACCTGCTCCCCTCCCCTCCCACCCGCGTCACAAAGAAGTGGGGAGGAGGGCCCAGGTCCTCCAGGTGAAAGTGGATGGGAAAAAAAATCACATCTGTGGTGCTAGGTGCCAGCGCAAAGGCAGTTGGAAGAGAGACATTGTTCTCCGCCACTGGGAGCGCAGCTATTGGAATTGGGTGCACGTTCTCTGAGCCTAAACTTCAGAAACATTAGAGGACCAGTGTACTGGGGCGGGGGGAGTGTTCTGACATCTAAATCTGTCCTCTCAAAGCCAAGTGCTTTAGTTGAGAACAGGTGAGCCGTTCCC
The DNA here is from genome assembly GCA_027563665.1 of Antrozous pallidus. Lineage (NCBI taxonomy): Eukaryota > Metazoa > Chordata > Mammalia > Chiroptera > Vespertilionidae > Antrozous > Antrozous pallidus. Next base: position 25,695,627 of record CM050526.1, on the reverse strand, counting down.
TTAAAACTTCAAACCCCCAGCGATTAGAGGGAGCAAGTGAAGGTGTAGCTATTGGCACATCACAGGCTTCAGCTGCCTGTTCTGGAGAACTCCCCCAGGCATGCCACCCCCCTCCTCATCCCTGCCTCCAAACTTGTTTACAGTGGTTACTTAATGTCCAACGGGCTTTCTCAGTACAAAATCAAAATGAGTTGGATGCAGTGGGTTCTTCTGATAACTGCCTAATACTACGAGACTTCCTTTGGTACATCTGGGTTTTCAAACTCAAGCTATTTATCACATGCGCTCTGACAGCCATAAAGTGAGTCTTGTTGCACTGACAGAAGCCAAAACAAGTCTTTGTCTTCCTCCTCCTCCTCTCCTCCTCTTCCCCATCCTCCTCCTCTTCCCCATCCTCCTCCTCTTCCCCATCCTCCTCCTCCCCCTCCTCCTCCTCCTCCTCCTCTTCCCCATCCTCCTCCTCTTCCCCATCCTCCTCCTCTTCCCCATCCTCCCCCTCCCCCTCCTCCTCCACCTCCTCCCCCTCCCCCTCCTCCACCTCCCCCTCCTCCTCCTCCTCCTCCTCTTCCCCATCCTCCTCCTCTTCCCCATCCTCCTCTTCCTCCTCCTCCTCATCTTCCCCATCCTCCTCCTCTCCTCCTCCTCCTCTTCCTCCTCCTCTTCCCCATCCTCCTCCTCTTCCCCATCCTCCTCCCCCCCTCCTCCTCTCCCCTCCTCCTCTCCCCCCCTCCTCCTCCTCCTCTTCCCCATCCTCCTCCTCTTCCCCATCCTCCCCCTCCTCCTCCCCATCTTCCCCCTCCTCCTCCTCCCCCCTCCTCCTCCCCCTCCCCCTCCTCACCCCTCCTCCTCCCCCTCCTCCTCCTCCCCCTCCTCCCCCTCCCCCTCCTCCTCCTCCTCCTCCTCCTCCTCCTCCTCCTCCTCCTCTTCCTCCTCCTCCAATCTTAATTTGGAGTCAGGTAGCCCTTTCCCAGCCCCTGGGAGTTGTGTGTAACCATGCCATCTTTTAATCTCCTAGCCAGTGATGACATTGTTTTCTTGGGCAGCCTCATCCTGTCAGGGGCTCCGTCTGTGTCTCACATGGTCCTGGCATTGTTTAACCGGCCATTTCTTATTAATCCGCTGCTTACAAACATGTCAGTAGCTCTCTGTCATCCTAATTGACTTCTCAAAAACTCCACAGGAGGCCACCTGATGGATGAATCAGGCCCTCTTTCCTCTGTTTTCATCCTTCATCTTTACCACCCTCCTTCCTCAATCTAAAGTGGAGCCATACTAAAGAACTTGAGATCCATCAAACTCAGCATTTTTCTTTCAAATTACTAATTTCTGGCCCAGTGCTTCTCACTATTGGGGTGTATAACCTTCACCTACAGGGCTTGTTAAAACAGGGATTGCTGGGTCCCACCCCTTCCGGATCCACTAAGTATGAGGTAGGGTTCACTTGTAACAACTTCCCAAGTGCTGCTGATGCTGATGCTCTGGCTCTGGGAGCACACACTGAGCATTACTGTGCTGGCCCTCTGAGCAGAATAGCCTCTCTTTCCCTCCTCATTTTCCTGAACTCCTCAATACCTATCTCAAATGATAGGCAACCTCTGGGAAGGGTTCTCTGTTGATAATGATCAGTCAAAATACCCTTAAACAGAGACATCTCTTTCTAAGAAATAGTATCTATTACTAGTTGGGTTTGTTTGGTCAGGGGAACCTATAACCTTCATTTTCAGTAGTGACTGTTAAAAATATTCCATAAATTAACATGACAATAAATCTGTTTGTAGGGAGTCATTGGGCTATTTTTACAGTTTTGATCATCTGGAACTTCATTTGCAACAATATCTTCTTTTTTATCTACTGAGACAAATTCAGAATTCAGACACCCTCTAAATAATGCTCTCATTTTATGGATAAGAAAATACTGTGAATCTTTAGTAATAAGATAAATATATCTTCTTGGTGTGAAGACCTAGGTACAAATGATGGCATCATTCTTGGCCCTGGCCTGGATGGCCGTTGGGTAGATGAGCAGTTTCTCTAGGTTCGAGAGGGATACCATCATAATTTTTTGACTGACTATAACCAGGCAAAAAGAGCATACAAAATGCTTACCATATGTTATTTCCTATGCTTAAAGGAATTCTACCCTCAGGAGTTTACCATTTGCACAGTTTGCTTTATATACCTCCTTGACAAACAGCTGATATAGCCCCTTCATTTCAAATTCCTTTTTTTCCAAAGCCGAACACTTATCATGTGCAGCCTTACAAGGAAGTGTCTGTGGGAGAAAGTAAGCACAGGAAATGAGCTTAGTAATTTTCATTTATTAAATACAGGTATATTGCCCTGTTGGGGGCCTGTCAGATTTACTTTATAGGATCGAATGTGATTTCCAGTCTCATTTTAGATACAAACCTCCCCGGAGAAATGCATCAGAGATGTGTCTTTCTCACACTGGTTTAACAGATGTCTAGCAGCTGTTTGGTCTGTTTGATCACCTTGGGGATCTGTGCTTTTCCATATATGGATGCAGCCTGAGATCGATTTAGTTCTTCCGAGGAGTTTAGTAGTTTCCCCAAATCTCTTTGAAGAAATGGGATTCATCATTTCCAGGTTAAAAGTTTTTTTTAAGTCGAGAAGTACCTTATTAAATGTATGCCTCCAGAAAATAAAGGGAAGATGAACTTTTAGAACGATAATAGTGTTTTATCCTTACAGCTAGCTAGAATCTATGCCTGTCTTCTGATTTTTCACCATTTCCTCCATGCACCACACTTAAGCAGGACAAGTCCACCTTTCTCTACGCTTGGCACTGATTTCATAGGCAAGTATTGTTTCTATGACAACAACATTGACTCAGAGTCATCTTTCCACAGTTTATTAAACAGCATGGCTTTCTTGGGGATATTTATGGTTCCTGTATATGTGTTGATTGTGAAAGTCTGTGAAGTTATATTAAAACTAACATTGTCAGTATCTCACTTTAAACCCTTTTATGTTGGTTTATCTTTCAGTTTTCGGCCAGCTACAGTGAGAGGCTTGGGTTCTGCTCTAGTGTACATATCAATGTTATTTGATTGTAATTTACACGAGAATTACAGAGGTCAGGTTATTCATGAACAAAGTAGGTGCCTTGGGAGTTCAGCTCTAACTCTTTAACTTGAAAGCAATGGGCTGTATTTCTTACCTTTATTAATTTGCTATGGAAAGAAATCAATAAGGGTTACACAATATTTTTGTGTGAGAAATAATTATAGGAATTTGGTTGATTTTTCTAGAGAAGTTTTGAGAGACAAACCCTGTAAAATGCTACCCTATTGAGGAGTAATTTGTTCTGTATGATTCAAGGCCTGTGAGCATTCAGTAAGTCAAGTGCTAAGCCATCAAGACTCAACTCAGCATCACTTCTCTTGACAAGCATTTCTTGATATCTACAGCTTTCCTTCCTCTACCTAAGTCACACCTCAATGAGTCGCCTTCCTCTCAATTCCCACTTTTGTTCCATATCAATTGCCATGGCACTTAGCAATTTTTAAAAATTAAAGGCATCTGCCTCTTTTTCTCTAGGCATGTAGAGCATTGAGAGAAGTGAAGAGAATGTTTTACTTTTGTTTGTATGCCCAGCGTCTGAAATATGGACTAAAGTCCCTAGAACTATCAAAACCAGCACAATACATGGATGTTTCAGAGAGAGGGAGAGAAAGGGAGGGAGGGAGGGGAGGAGGGAAGGAGAGAGAGGGGGGGGTAGACTTCAGGCCAAACTAATGAGGGGCCTAATGGAATCAGTTATATATTCAACAGACTTTCAGGACTGTCTCCTAACGTCTGAGCTAAGAGCCAGATATGAAATAGTGAAGAAAGCAGCCCTAGACTCTGCCCTCAAGGAGCTTACTGCATCATTTTTGAAGACATTTATTAGCCAATAACAACATATACATATATTCATATGAAAAATCACACAATAATCCTATATAATAAAGAGGTAATATGCAAATTGACCCTCACACCATCACAGGATAGCTGCACCCATAGTGGAGGTGGGGTTCCCAGAGCACAAGATAGCTGCACCCAATGCAGAGGTGGGGTTCCTATAATGAGCTGTAATGAACTATTAGCGGGGATCTGAGACTGTGTGGCACCGGGCCAGAGCTGGGAACCTGAGGCTGTGCCCCCTGCCCAGGGGGTTTGATGGGGGACCTCAGGCTGTGCCCCAATCCCTGCACTGGCCCAGGGGGGCTCAGGCAACATCTCCCACCCAATAGGGCTTTATAGGGGACATCAGGCCGCTTCCCCCATCCCACTGATGGGTTGGGGTACCTGAGGGTGCACCAGAGGACCTGACGCTGCATCCCCTCCCCAGCACCAGGCCAGGGGACCTGAAGCTGTGCCCCCACCATGTACCCAGCTACGGGACCTGAGGTTGCACCCCCACCTGGCCGGTCTTTACAGGGTTGGGGGCGGCGACGTCTGGGTCTTGCCCAATGGGGGTGGGATTGGCCAGGTCTGGGTCTCATGCAATTTTGAGGTGCATGAGGGTGGGTGAAGACTTGACTTGGAGGAAGATTTTCATATACATTTTACTAATTTTATTTCATCTCTGACACTTCTATTATAGAGAAAGGGCAAATAGCAATATTAAAATATTTCCTCTAATAAATTCCTTTTAATGTACATGAATTTCATGTACTGGGCCATTAGTTAATATATAACAGTATATATATATATGTATATATAATATGTAATTTTTTCACACACAACTATAAACCTACTTTTCCCCACCCTCTATATGTTACAGATGTATGGATAATATTTTAATAATGATAGTTATCTGTGAGTAAGAGCTCTAATATGGTATATATTAGAGCAGAGAGTAAATGACAGCTTGTCAGAAAATATAGCATCAACCATATTTAAATGATAGATCCAAGATTGGGCAAGATTTGTGTTCTCAAACCTGGCTATATATCTGAGTCCTCTGGGAAACATTCACAAAGTACAGATGGCCTGTCTCCACCAAGACCTATTGAATCAGTCTCTGGAGGTTCAAACCTGGAAATCAGATATTAAAAAGCACCCCAGCTGTTTCTTGTCACTGTGAAGACAGGAAAGCCTTGGACCAAATGCCCTCTAGGTATCTTTCTATTCAGAGATTTTATAATCCCCTGGTTCTGCGAATAAAAAGATGACTGATCCTTTGATATTCTTGTGGCTATTGAATTGTCTTGTTTTAGAATCTTGAATGTTTGAAGGTACTCCTGTTTCAATAAATGGGACACAATGCAGTTTTACTGGGAAAACTACTTTTAAGTTTCTGAAAAAGGTTCGCTTCAAAATCCCATAATATGAAATAACAACATGAAGTAAAATGTTTTGATAGGAAGACTTATGTCATTAAAGGATATTTATAGGCATGAAGACATAATATTTATTTCTGTATCTTTCACAGTGCTTTAGGATAGCACTTAGTACATAGCCCAAGTTGCTTATTATTAACATATTAGAGGACCAGTGTACTGGGGCAGGGGGAGTGTTCCTCAGCCCAGCCTGCACCCTCTCCAATCTGGGACCCCTTGGGAGACATTCACAATCAGGACTGCTGGCTCCCAACCACTTGCCTGCCTGCCTGCCTGATTGCCCCCTAACCACTCCCCTGCCAGCCTGATCAATGTCTAGCTGCTCCCCTGCTGACCCAGTTGCCCCCAACTGCTCTCTCCTGCCAGCCCAGTCACCCCTAACCACCCTCCCTTGCAGGCCTGGTTCCTCCCAATTGCCCTCTTTCCCCTAAAGGGTCGGTTATCCCCAACTGCCTTCTCCTGCTGGCCTTGTCACCCCTAACTGCCCTCACCTGCTAGCCTGTTTGCCTACAACTGGCCTCCTCTGCTGGTCATCTTGTGGTGGCCATCTTGTGACTACATAGGGGAAACCATCTTGTATGAGGGTGTGATGGTCAATTTGCATATCACCTCTTCATTATATAGAACTAAAGGCCCAGTGCATGGATTCATGCACCAGTGGGGTCCCTCAGCTTGGCCTGCAGGCATCGGCTGAAACTGGCTCTCTTACATCTCCTGAGGGGTCCAAGATTGTGAGAGGAAACAGGCCAGGCTGAGGGCATCCACCCAATGTATGATCAGGGCTGGAGAGAGACTGTGGGAGAGCTCAAGGGTGTGTCTGGCTCATCTTGCCTAGTTTTGCTCAGCTGGACTCCAGCATCAAACTAACCTATCAGTCAGAGTGTCTGTCCCCTGGTGGTCAGTGCACATCATAGTGACTGGTCAAACTATTAAACAGCTGGGCACTTAGCATATTAGGCTTTTATTATATAGGATTTTGTATTTACTGCTTTTTTAAATCTTATTGTTTATTCTCTGTTTCTCCTATTAGAATATCACTACATGAAGAAAGAGAAACAACAAGCCATGTAGTTTTAATATAAAGAGCACTAGATCTAGAATAAGAGACCTAGGTTTATCAGTTCAGTTAGTTGATCTTCAGCAAGAAACATTATCTTTCTAAAATTTCTTTTTCTCGTATACAAGAGAAGAAAAAAGGTTGGACCAAATCTCTCAATTCTCCTCTGGCCCTTAAGTAAGAATATTTCTAACTTGCAAACAGTTAAGCCTCATTCCAAAGATGGTATAATTATTTTCAATTTGTAAAAGATTCTTGAAAATTAATCTTTTAAATGTAAGAATTATTTGTGGAATGATTATAGAGGAACATTGACAAGTTTTAAGGATACTGGAGGGTGAATTTGTAGGAGGTAGTATGAACCTTTACAAAAAACAGCTAGAATTTGATCCTTACTCTGCATTTAAACCCTTTCATCCATTTTTATTTTCCCAAGATGAGTGATTTATCTGTAAGGTATTATGTTTTTAATTTGAATAAAACACTGTGTACAAAATTCAATTTTTATTCAGATTTGGTTGAGTATAAAGGTGCATATGGCTGTAATCAATTTATTCTCATATTCTTTTATTTACTTGTAAATAGCAAACTAGATGGTCAAAACTGTCAGAATAAACATAATAGTTGATTCATTAAATATTTTCAGGAAATTCTTCTTTCATTTCATTGAAAATTTACCTTCTGGGAAAGAGGATATTTGAAAATTAAAAATACACAGGATGGCAGAAAGTTGTCCTGAAATGTTTTGATATTGTAAAATAGAACCTTTAAGGTGGGCTTTGTTTCCTAATTTATTAGAACACGAGAGGTCGGTGCATGAAATTCATGCACACAGGGCAGATGAGGGGGTTGTCCCTCAGCCTGGCCTGTACCCTCTCACAGTCCAGGAGCCCTGGGGGATGTCCAATTGATGGCTTGGGCCCATTCTGCAGGCCCAAGTCATCAGTGGGATACGCTTCGTGCTACCACAGAGGTGGGAGAGGCTCTTGCCACCTCCACTATGCTCACCAGCCGTGAGCCCGACTTCTGACTGAGCAGTGCTCCCCCTGTGGGAGTGCACTGACCAGCCAGGGGGCAGCTCATGTGTTGACCATCTGCCCCCTGGTGGTCAGTGCGTGTCATAGTGACCAGCCCTTTGGTCGATTTGCATTTTAGTCTTTTCTTATATAGAAGAGCCATTTCAGAAATGGAGAAAGCATTCTCAACTTCACCAGGTTTTATTTTGAGTTATTATTACTAGATCATCAATTAAATAGATAAATTTTATCAAACCAACAAAAATGAGACATTATAATGATTTATCCCAAACTGCAAGTACTATAGTATATACTTGATGCTATAATAAGGAACAATCCATTTTTATTAATTTTACTGTAATAAGAGTGTAAAAATACTATTAGGAGAAAATTGTCATTTAACATTATTATTCCTAATTCTTAATCATGTAGATATTCTTTTAATTCAGATTACAGTTTAGTGTTCACTGCAATATGTGAGTTAACAACACTATCAGGATTCATCCATGTGTATTTCTTTACTATTGACAAAGTACTTATACATACCAATACCATATTTGATCCACTAGCGAACTTCTGAAGTATAACAGCATGGGTATTATATGTCACATCTGACTAATGAGAAAGCTGGAACATAGAGAAAAAACTTTACAAATTGACATTTATAAAAAGTGATTTGAATTAGTGCAAGGACACAGTAATTGTAGGGTTCTTTGCAATATATGTCAGAGCACATTGAAAGGAAACCTATAAGGGAGAACCAAGATGGCGGCATAGGTAAAACACCTATCTTGCCATACACAGCAATTTTAAAACTACAACTTTACGAAAGAACAAACACCATCCAGAATCACCAGAAAGCTGGCTAAGTGAAAATTCCACAAATAAAAGTGAAGATAAGACACTGTTACTTGGAAGAGTGGCAGCGGACAGCGTTGAAGATACGCACGGATTCAGAGGTTTGGAGGAGCCTCGAGCGCCAGCGGATAGGGCGGGTGGCTGAAAACCAGCCAGTTTTCTTGAATGGGGAGACAAAGACATCCCATTGGACTGATTCTCTAGCTCTGAGTGAAGTCCAGGGAACCCACTATCATACGGGGTGAAAACTGGACAGTGGGAGGGCACGCCGAAGCTCGGGTGCTGCAGGGGTCAGGCTTGTGGAAAAGGCGAGCTTGTGCGGATGCGCATGAGCTTGGGAACAGCGCAGCTGCCGGATGGCACAGAGAGCGCTCGTGACTTGCTCTTTCATTCGGGAAACCATCAGACTGCATTGTTTTTCAACCTTGGGTGAAATGTTGGGTGTGCAGACTCATTTGGGGAGAGGCTGAACTCTCCGGCAGCTGGTGGAGCTCGGCAGCGACTCTCTCTCAGAGACCCTGGGGCCGCATAGGGCGGAGCTGACGCTGTCTGCTTGGCCCGGAGACTCCGCCCATCCAACCTGAGCACAGCTGAATGTCACAGACAATTGGCCTGGAGGTCAACTCCTCCAAGTGCTAACAATGATTAACCTGAGCTTAACTTTAGCAAGACTGTGCAACCCATATCCACCTCAGGTAACTGGGGAGGCTGAGCCACTGTCCCTTGTAGGACGTCTACCACACAAAGCTAGTTGACCAACAAAGGGAAGCAGCCACCATGCAGAGATGTGGAAAGAAATCAGATGTGAAAGAAATGGAGGGGAAAAAAAACAACTGGACATGGAATTCAAAACCACGGTTATAGCGCTTTTCAAGAGGCTCCTAGAAAAGGTCGAGACCTATAAGGAAATACACAAGACCTGCAAGGAAATGAACGAGACCCTCAAGGATATGAAGGAGATATTCAAGGATATGAAAAAGGACCAACCAGAAATTAAGCATACACTGACTGAAATAAAAAATATTATACAAAGACCTAAAAGTACTCTAGAGCACCCCAAGAACCAAGTTAAAGGTCTGAAATACAAAGAGGTAAAATCCACTCAGCTGAAAAAGCAAGAAACCAAAAGAATCCAAAAAATTGAAGATAGTGTAAGGGGCCTCTGGGACAACCTCAAGCATACCAACATCCGAATTATAGGGGTGCCAGAAAAAGAGAGAGAGCAAGACAATGAAAACCTATTTGAAGAAATAGTGACCAAAAACTTCCCACACCTGGTGAAAGAAATTGACTTAGGAGTCCAAGAAGCGCACCAAACCCCAATATATAGGAACCCTAAGAGGACCACACCAAGGCACATCATAATTAAAATGCCAAGAGCAAAAGACAAAGAGAGAATATTAAAAGCAGCAAGAGAAAAACAGATGGTTTCCTATAAGGGAGCACCCATATGATTGTCAGCTGATTTCTTAACAGAAACGATGCAGATCATACGGGAGTGGCAAGAAATATTCAAAGTGATGAATAGCAAGAATCTACAACAAAGATTACTCTATCCAGCAAAGTTATCATTCAGAATTGAAAGTCAGATAAAGTGCTTCACAGATAAGAAAAAGCTAAAGGAGTTCATCGACACCAAACCAATATTATATGAAATGCTGAAAGATAATTCTTTGAGAAGAGGAAGAAGAAAAAGATAAAGGTGTAAATTATGAACAACAAATGCACATCTATCGATGGATGAATCTGAAGATCATGTGAATTGATGATCTGATGAACAGGATAGACTGGTGAATGTGGCAGAATCTCGGATGTGGAAAGGGAGTGGACTGATGATTCTTGGGGAGAGGGGGTGTGTGGGAAATGCAGCAAGAGACTGGACAGAGGTCATGCAACTATGGGAGAGGACAGTGGAGCAGGGTGGGGACAGAGGGTGGGATGGGTATCAGGTGGAGGGGAGCTATAGGGGAAAAAAGGGAACAATGTAATTAATAAACTGAACAATAAAGATTAAAAAAAAGAAAAGAAACCTATGAGAATTTGAGTTCTCCATTATGAACTTGGAGAAAGTTATTACTTAACTCAATTTTTATTTTGTATTACAACATAAAGGAGGTAACTGAGGTCAGTAGTATGTGGTAAGGATGGTTTATGATAATGTATGTTACACTCTTAGTGAAGATACCATCTCATAGTAAGATTTCAACAAGTTATATCTTTAAGAAGAAATAATAATGGAAGGTGTTCAGGACTCATAAAAGATGAACTTATTTAGGATCTTGAATCTTTCTGCTTTATGACCCAGGACTTGTGATTTATCTATAAGACATCTATAGGCTTTAGTGTCTTTATAGTTTCTTTTCTCAGGTTCACTTGTGTGAAAATGATTTTTATCATGTGTCCACTCTGGACCAAGTTCTCAAGTATCTTTTTCACTTTCTCTGTCTCTCTAAGCAAATATGTGTCTGTCTCTTTCTCTCTTCCTCTGTCACTCTCCCTCATATATATATGTATGTATGTATGTATGTATATGTATATCTGCATGTATGTGTATGGAATATATGCACAAATTTAAATAAGATCTTGTATGTGCCATATATTACGTGTGTAAATACAGTCTTTAAGCAGTTTTCTAATTCTCTGAAGCATTACTATCTTAAATTTAACTGATGAGAGATTTGAGGCTCAGAGATAATAATTCTTCCCTCCTGAATAGTGCCTGAGATTCGAGCTTGCCTACGACTCTAAAATCCATGTAATCCTGCTGTTGTACAAGTGTTGTAGTCAAAGAAAGTTCTGTTATGCAGAGGAATGGGAGAAGATGGAAGTCAGCCTGTATACACCCTTTCAAGTTTAGAAGATTGCAGCAGCATGATATTTACGGGGGTTAGTCACTGGGACTTGTCATCCACAAAAATGAAAGAGGACACATTGCTAGGTCCTGTGCTGTTTTACTTTAGATTGTATACTTCTGCGATGGGGTCTGACATGGCAGCCTTTTCAGTTCCACTTAGTCTTCGAGGGGCCCCCGTGATTTTCAGCCTGTCTTTGCTTGCAGCTGTGTGTGTAGTATATTCACACATGGAGCACACTGGAGTCTCTGAGCAGATCACTGCTAAGAACACACACGTTGGCACAGGGAGGGGGTTCTTTAACTGAAAGAGAATTAACCTCCGGGCCCTGTGCCTCTAGCGCTCATTGTGAAGGCCCAAAGTGTGCCTCCCCGTGGAGCCAAGGTTGCAGGACCTCCTCTGTTCTCGCCTAGATTTTTAATCTTTCTCCCTTATGAATCTGTAAACAAAACCTTATCTCTAGGCCAGACTGTTCTTATAGCGAGTCTCTGGGCAAAAGCAAACGATCCTTCCAACGTGCAGAGAAAAACTGGCTCGATTTCAGAGAGTTTTGGATTAAAAGGGGCAGGCCTGTGCCAACACCATCAAGAGCGCACCCATTCCCCCTGCACACACTCCTGCGTATAGATGTTCTACATTGTGTGGCTGTGGATCGGTTGTACAGAAAGACAGGACGGCACAGCTTCTCCGGCACTTCCTGGAAGGTCAATTGCTTATTTTAAGGTGGCTCAGTTTTACCCGTGAGAATTTCCCTTCACATTTTGCAATGTATCTAACAAAGTTTTACACATCAAAATGCATTGCCATGTGGAACCCATTCCAAATCGCTGCTAATAATAGCTGTTGTTTTTGTTATACAAGAAGTTCAAACTCCTGTTAAGATTTTCCACAAACCGATTGATCCTATATCAAGCTCAAAAGACAAAAATGGTTTCAGTTTTAACACCCAGTCTTTTCACTAATAAGAAAAAAACAAACACACTCTAAATAAGTCTTTGGTAAACCACTAACAGGATGCCTGAGAACAAATTGTACAACACAACAAAAATAATTCTGTTGTTGTCTTGTTTTATATTTGCCTAGCACCTTTCAGTTTACAAAATTCACTTAAATGTATTGGCTCCCGTTTAACAGTTTGGCAATTTGAATTAGGCCACAATTCTTAAATGTCTGTTTTTTAGTAATCGTTAAACTAGGCTCATGTAATTTGCATTGCTATTATGTGAGGTAGGCTGTATTCTCTTATTATTTCTTTTCCTTTTTTATTAAATAATTGGACATACTTGCAATGAGTGAGTTGTATTATTTTTTGCCTTGAGAAGAGGAAACTGAGGCTCAGAAAATTAAATTATATGAAACAGGGCTTGAAGAAAAAAATTTTAAAATATATAAGGGGGAAGAGATCAACTACAGGACTTGAATGCATGCATATAAGTCTAACCAATAGACACAGACACCAGGCAGGTGAGGGCATGAGTGAGGGTTGGGGGGGCAATGGGAGGATAAGGACACATATGTAATACTTTAATCAATAAAAGAATTAAAAATATGTATTTTAATTTTTTTTAGGGAGAGGGGGAGAGAAAGAGAGGAAAACATCGATATGAGAAAGCAACATCGATTGACTACCTCTTCTATCCCCCTTACAAGGAATTGAGTCCAAAACCCAGGCGTGTGCCCTGACTGGGAATTGAACCTGTGTCCTTTGATCCATGGGATGATGCCCAGTCAACTGAGCCACATAGGCCAGGGCTTCAAGAGATTTTTATTCAAAATCATATACCTGTTTTGTGACATGCTGTCTCTATTTTGCAACTCGACTTAGCTCCCTGAGGAATTAATGCCAATCTTAGCCACAGCCAAATTGTTTAGTTACACTGCAGAAAACAACCACTCCTGAGTATATCTAAGAGTTTCCCAAAAGGAGCTACTTGAAAAATCTCCAAATTATTCCTAACTGCTGTATATTGAGCAATAACAAAATTGCTTTCTTGCATTTCCCCCCTTAGTGTTTGTGCCTGCTCACCAAAGTCATCTCATATACAATGCAGGGTAATAAGCTGGAGCATGCAGTGGTTACAAAGCCTCCTGCATGTGGAAACAGAACCAAAGCCCATCATTAGCGAAGTGTCTTTCCAGTGCAGTCAAGTTTGACAAACTTTAAATAATTTGGGCAGATGCCTGCAACCAGTGTTTCCTCTGAGTGCTTTTTAGGTGTCTCATCAATGAGCTATAATTCTAACATGCTGAGAACAGTAAATGATTTCCTTCGTCTAAATCCCAGTGGATTGAAACGTCACACAGTTCTCATTGCCCATTTTCTTGGGAGGAAGATAAGGTGAGCTCCATATTGACAAGCTGTTCTTTTTTGAAATGTTGGTTCTCTTGAAATTCCATTATCTTTGTGGCTCCTAAAACTGTGTTGCTATGTGGATATCATTTCAAATAAAATAGGTATTTTCACAGCAAAACATGCAGATTCGCATTCACTTATGAAAACATGAATATAACTGATCAGTGGCTCTGTTTCCTTGGATCTGAAGCAAAATTGTTTGTGGCTACCAGAGGATAGCTCACCTAGCTAAATAAAGTACCCTGCCCACACAAGACTAAGTTTAAACTCACTAAGAGGCATTCTTTGGGATAATCTAAATACATCTGTGTTTAAAGTTTTCTCTTGCTCAAAGAGAGGAAGGGACCTTTGAGTCTATTGTTTATTTTTTAGGGGGAAAAAAGGCTTTATAATTCATACATTTTTATCTTTGAAATGCACACCAACAGTTCTTAGTCTTTGCCACTATAAGATAAGAAAATATTGCCCTAACAGGTTTGGCTCAGTGGACAGAGTGTCAGCCTGCAAACTGAAATGTCCCAGGTTCGATTCTGTCAAGGTCATGTACCTTGGTTGGGGCACATCCCCAGTAGGTGATGTGCAGGAGGCAGCTGATTGATGTTTCTCTCTCATTGATATTTCTAACTATCCTTCTCCACTCCTCTCTGTAAGAAATCAATAATTAAAATAAAAAAGATAAGAAAATATTGACTTGTGTATAGGAATATTAAAGCAAGTAACTATAATAGAATACTATCTCCAAAAGTTATTTGCTTTTTAACCAGATATCCTTCTGTTTGATGAGAATAAATTCTCTTTTCTTTCTCTCTCTCTTATTTCTGTAGGTATATAGAAATATACCTTTTCTTTCTCTCTGTTTCTTTGTATTTACCTGTTATGTAATAACTCCAAGAATAGAAAGGATAGGATAATGTACTCATCACTCACAAATATTTTTAATCTATAGTCTTCCCTATTCTGCTTGATCATCCTTAGGTTATTTTGAAGCATATTACATATTATTCTTAAATATTTCAGTGTATATTTATATAACATAATCATGTTATTTCAAAGACCATAATCATTATACCATTATCACACCTCTAAAAGTCAATACCCCTTGATATCACCAGGTAGGTAATTATTGTTCAGTTAGCCCCAATTGTTTCTTGTGATTTGATTTGCCCAAATGCATTTTTCTGAGAGTCCTGTTAATATCTTTTAATCCTATGTTGTTTCTCCAATCTTATATTTTAAAAATTTTATTTGTAGATCAAAATAATTCATTGCCCTGTAGTGCTTTTCACATTCTAGATTTGTCAATGGCTTCTTTGTAATATTGCTTAAAAATCTTCCCCTGACTTTATTTCTTGTAGGTTCATAATTTGATATAGAGAATTGCTTAGAATATTGTAGAGGTAGGGTTGCATAGTTATTAACTGATCTCTCTTTCCCAAGCCTCATAAGATGAAGTAGATCTCTCCAGTCCATTGATGTTGAGCTTAGCTATTTGACTTGCTTTATCTTATGGAATGTGAATGGATATGATGTACACCATATAGATGCGATGGCTTCGAACCCATTTGTTCAGTCTGGCTTACCCCTCTAAAAAGGTGCCTTCTGCTGTGAACATTGTGTTTCAAATAGCGCCTGCTTCTTTCATCTCGGGTTTCAGATTGTGAAGACAGAGACATAGACCTAAAGCCAACTCACAGTTTGAAGTTAAGTCCAGTTTAACATCAGCTGACACATAGACCCAATTGTTTCATAACCAAGAAATCAATGTTTGTTGCTGTATGCTACTGAGTTTTGTGATTATTTTCAAAGAACATTATTGCAGCAAAAGCATCATGATATACACATAATATTGATCAGTGGATTGAGGTGTTATTAGATTGCTCTATATCTTCTTTTTAAAATACGTTTTATTGATTTTTTACAGAGAGGAAGGGAGAGGGATAGAGAGTTAGAAACTTTGATGAGTGAGAAACATTGATCAGCTGCCTCCTGCATACTCTTTACTGGGTATGTGCCCACAACCAAGGTACATGCCCTTGACTGGAATCAAACCTGGGATCCTTGAATCTTCAGGCTGATGCTTTATCTACTGAGCAAAACCAACTAGGATTCCATATGCTCTTAATGGTTTTGGCAACCATGGATAATAATTGCTTAAAGTCTTTATTTTATCACTAGTGGCCTGGTGCATGAAATTCATGCATAGAGAGGGGTTACCTCAGCCCAGCCTGCACCCGCTCCAATCAGGGACCCCTAACCACCTCTGCCTACCTGTCTGATCACCCCTAAGTGCTCCCCTGCAGGCCTGATTGCTCCTAACTGCCTCTGTCTTGCCACACACCTGGGACCCAGGCTTCCCTCCCTCTGGCCAGCTATAGGCACCCAGGACCTGGGCCAGCTTCACTCAGGCTGGCCTCAGTCACAGGCACCCACAGGCACCCAGGACCACAGGGCATGCTGCCTAACCCCAGGGCCGGAAAGGACCCTAGCCCCTCAATGTGCCTGCCTGGTCGAGTCCCACTACTCTGACTGCCAAGGCTTAAAGAACTTTGCCATATATGTTCTCCCCAGCCTCCTGGGGAGAGGGCATGAGCTGAGAAACTGGAGATGCTGCAGCCCCGCTGAGGGGATGCCTTCCTCAGCATCTCCAGGAGCCAGAGCACCTGGTTGGAAGGCTCCTGGCTCTGATCCTGGCCTGAGAAGGTGGGGAGCCGCGGAGTATGCGTGGTACTTGGGGAAAGGGTGACCTTACTGGACTCGCACACACTGCCACTGACAACAGCATGAGGTCATGGAGACTGAAGGAACAGAGAAATGCATCCAGAACTGGGGGGTCCTACACCAACTCAGGAGGCGGGTGCCTCTCCATCAGCACACCATGTAGACAGCATGCCCCGTAACCCCAGGCGGGCCTCCCGCCGCTGTCCCGCCCCTTTGCAGGGCCCCAGCCTGGGGAGCACATGCTGTGCTGCCACCCAGCCTGCAGTGCCCGCTCCATCCTACCCCTCCATGGGGCCCTCACCTGAGGAGCGCACTCACGCATGCTGGGCTGCTGCTGCCACCATCACCTCCCGGCCCACTGTGCCCACCCTGCCCTGCCCCTCCATGGGGCCTCTGGCCTGGGGTGTGCATGCTGCACTGTGGCCACGCCCCCACAGGTCTTGCTGGCCTCGCCTCCCATCCTGCTGGCCATGCCCTCTGTCTTGATTGGCTGGTAGCACCGCCAATCAGGAGCCAAGGTACGGTCAAATTTGCATGTTAATCTTTTATTAGATAGGATGGTTTACAAAGTGCTGACATTCGAAGTCTACTAATCCTTATTCATGTATTCCTCCCAGAAGGAGGTTCTCTAAGTTGGTTTATAAGGGAAAGTCAGGGTGATTTTTTTTAGAATTATTATACTTTATTTGATAGTTTTAAGAATAATGAACTGGTTCCCTAAATCCTCCAAAGGTGATTGGTGAGATTTTGTTTTATTTTGTTTTAAGTATTGTATACTTATAAATTTCATTACTATAAGAAAAGACATCAAATGACATTTGATGTATTTCCACCAATTATTGACTTAATCTCTTTGATGCTCATATTGTTTATTCTTAAATGTTATTAGTGTTTAAATCCAATGTCGATACATTTCTTAAAACACAGAGATGGAGCCCTTCCCTTTGATTTTTTCTGGTGGAGCTTCTTTTCATTTCACTAAAACATAGAAATCACTACTAGGGTTTAGGGAGTCAGAAATTGCTGACGGTAAAATTCCTTAATGGACTGAGTCAAAGGCAGTTGGCTGTTGGCTGTTAGCAAATCCCCAGGCTGGCTTGCAGTGTATTGGCAAATGGTTCAGAGATATCCTAAGATTTAGGGACTGTACAATGCATGATGTTCTATTGGTAGGAGATTCCAACATGAACATGGAGTCCCAGCTAAGTGATCTTCAGTAAATGACAAATAGAGGATTAACTGCCTGGAGTCCTTAGTCCCACTAATTCAGTATTTATAGCCATTCAAGTAATTAGCTTTTTAATTAACACTGAAAGATCTGAAAGTGCCTAATTGCATTCCATTCTAATTATATTAACAAATTATGCACATAAAAATTAAAATTCTGTTTTTTTTAATATTCTTTCAGAATGTGCAAATAGAGCTGATGCTTTCTTAATAAATGTCTCTTAACTGTTATTATGTTTCTAAACAGAATAGAAAAAAATACAAGTTAATGCTGCTCATTTCAGTATGGTGCATCCAGTTGGGATTATAGAATTAAAACAAACAGGCTTCACAAGAGGGTATTAGAGATATACTACATCCATTTATTTAATTTATTTTAATAATAATCTCAATTATTTAATACATTTTTAATAAAGGGCTTTGTATGTGCATTAGAGTTTGAATGTGAGCAGACCAGATTGTTACATTTATTTCTTTTAAGGCTATTAAACTAAAAGAGCTATCTCACAATCTATAAAATAGAAAAGAAAAATAAAAAAGATGACAAAGAAAATTTTGAGAATAAGAGTAAGAACTCTGCTTTTGACTCCCTGATTACAAACTTTGGCCAGACTTCATTTAGGAATATTACTAAGGAAAATCTCTAACTCTGAAATATTTTAGTTCTTTTACTGAAACATCAAGAGAAAATCTATATTTAAGACTTGTTTTTTATACCTTACTAGAAGCCTGGTGCATGAAATTTGTGCAGGGTGTGTGTGGGGGGGCGCTTCAGCCCAGCCTCCACCCTTTCAAATCTGGGACCCCTTGAGGGGTGTCTGACTGCCCGTTTAGGCCTGATCCTACCTCACAATCCAGGACTGCTGGCTCCCAACTGCTCGCCTGCCTATCTTCTTGATTGCCCTTAACCACTTCTGCCTGCTAGCCTGATCATCCCCTAACCACTCCCCTGCCAGCCTGATTGATGCCTAATTGCTCCCCTGCAGGCCTGGTCACCCCTAACTGCCCTACCATACAGGCCTAGTCACCCCTAGCTGCCCTCCCCTGCAGGCCTGGTCGACCCCCCCTCAACTGCCCTCCCCTACAGGCCTGTTCCCCCCGCCCAGCTGCTCTCCCCTTCAGGCCTTGGTTCCCCGGACCTAGCCTTCCCTGCAGGCCCCGTTGCCCTCAACTTCCCTCCTCTGCCAGCTGGTCACCCCTAACTGCTATCCTCAGCTTGATTGCCCCCAACTGCCCTTCCTTGCAGGCCTGTTCCCTCCCAACTGCCCTCCCCTGCTGGCCATCTTATGGTGGCCATCTTCTGTCCATATGGGGGCAGCCATCTTTGACCACATATGGGCATATTGTGTGTTGGATTGATGGTCAGTTTGCATATTACTCTTCTATTAGATAGGATTTTATACCTTAAGTATACACTGTCTGTGTTGGTCATATTATCTAATGAGTATTGGGTATAATGATCCTAATATTGCGCCATCTTCAGTTGTATTAGAATTGGGGGCAGATTTCCGTGTCATGCCAGTTTGTCAGATGAAGAAAATTTGGTTTGGCAGGTGTCTTGTCCAAAGAGATGTTGCAGGATGATGTTTTTCTGCCACACCCAGACTTAACTACCATCCCCACCTGAGGAAATGTGTACTGTTCTATGGTCAGGAAAAGTAGCAGTCACATAATTAGAGGTGAAATAATTCAGGTTGTAAAGTTCAGAACCTTCATTCTGCTGAAAGACAGAATGACTTGGAAAGAATCATTGTTTAAGTAGCTACCCTGAATCCCTCTTCAGTTACCTCCACCTCTTCTAAGTTTAGAAGCAGGAAAATTAGAGACTGAGCAATGTCTTACAATTCTATATGTTCCTTGAAGAGGGGCCTATACCTTGCCTCCCTCACACAGTCAAGTAGTGAGATATTAGTAGTTGTAATTGTTTTAATTTTCTATTGCTGCATAAGAAACCAATCCCACGTTTGTGGCGTAACATAACAGATTATCAATCATAATTTCCCATGGTTCTATATTTTGACTAGGTTCAACTGGATAGTCTTTATAGTCCATGCGATGATAACAGGGGCTGAAATTTTTCAGGTGGTTAACTGGGATGAAATATTCACGGTGTACTATTTACATGACTGGTGCACTGAAGTCAGCCAGAAGACTGGGTGGAGATTGTCTCTCTCTCTCTCTCTCTCTCTCTCTCTCTCTCTCTCTCTCTCTCTCTCTCTCTCTCTCTCTCTCTCCAGGTAGACTGAGACTCTCTTCCTTTTCTTGTTCTCTCCATAGGTGTTTGCCAGTAATTTACCTGGGCTGCTCACGTAGCCACTCAAGGCCTGTAAGAGGACAGAGATAGGAGCTTTCAGTCCTTCCTGAAACTAAGGCCCAGAACTTTCACAATGACACTGTAGTTACCCCCATGTGCAAATTCCACACTGAAGGAGATTTCTACTCAGGCATGGATGATGCCTTGGGAGTCAACTTTGAGAGTAGCTATCAGGAGAGTGGGTATCCCTGCTAAGTTTATGTATCAGAGAATAGAAAGAATATTGCCTGGTTGCCTTTGGAAACAGAAGTCCCCACACATTTTCCAACAAGCTCACAGTCTGGAATGTACAACCTAGCATCAGGGATTTCCTGGGAAGATGGACCTGGGAGGGCAGCCTGAGTTTGGTCTCAAAGGGAGTCAGTGAACCAGGAGATGCTTTTAGTATTGGGGAAGAGATGTTGGATGCTGTATCTGACAAATAGAGGTTTATTACTGAGAAGTTCCTGATGCCTTTGTAGAAAACTCCTAGCTCATGGATTATAAATGCCCCTGAAAAACCATGTGTTTTATTTTGTTCTAGAATCAGACCTATGGCAGTCAGTTGAGATCACCTAATATTTTATAACCTGAAATATAAACTTATTTATAATTTCTGGGTAGCATAAGCTTTTTTTTAAAATTTCAGCATGGGGAAAGTGTAACCATTATGACTCTATTCGATTCGAATTAATTTATTCATTTAATTGAAAAGGGGGGGAGAAGGAGACTCAGTTCCAATTTTAACTAATGTTAATCTCTTGGGTATGCCCACATGCTTTAAATACATTTCCAGTTTTGCTTAAGATAGTTTATTGTGGGTTAGTTTTCCTATCAAAGAAGCATCTTAATGAAAAAAAAATGCTTAGCTATAACTTGGATTTTTGCAAAGTCACGATGTTCCATGACTTCTACTTGCCATATTGAACAGATAGAAAGGAGGTAACTGAGTGTGTTATTATCATCAACCCATTCATTTTAAAAACAAGCTGATCCAATAACAAGCTAATTGATTTTGTCATGTCATAATTACCATCAAGTGCCCTCTTTGCTTATCTGCTCTTCAGAGAGAAATTTTCTTTAAATGGACTTCAAATTATGTTTTTTATTTTTCTCCATCTTAAGTGCCTTCTACATATTTCAGTGGTGATCGTCTGTGAGGTCATGATAATTTGTCATTATGAAGGAGAAGAAAATGTTTTTGTATGAAGTATATTTTAATGATTCTATAGTGCACAAATGCTTGCCTGCTGTTCATTTTTTATAACGTTATTGTCTGGCTAATGATAAGCAGCAATAATATTCTATTTCTGAGATTCTTAAAATGCCCCTGTATTCTTAAATTTTGGAGTTGCTTTATTTTCCTAAAGACTGTGTTATCAGGTGCACATGTTTTGTTATATTAATAAACTCTTATTGGAATTTAGTCTACCTACTGACAAACTGTGTTTATTTCATGAATATTCATCAGACTATACAAATTATAAGTAGAGTCTGATGAATATTCACAAAGTGAAAACACTTGTGTAGGCAGCACACAGATAAAGAAATAGAACATTGCCAGCACCATGAACTCCTCATGCTCACTCCTAATGATGACTACCTCCTCCCAGTGTAGTCACTATCCTGTGTTCTGATAGCTAAACTAGTTTATCCAGTTTTTATACTGTTTAGGAACATGCAGTGTTTACTTTGCATTATATGCTCTTTTGTGTCTGGGTTCTATCTCTTAGTTAATTTCATGGGGATCATACGAATTGTTGTATGTAGCCATCATTTGTTCTGCTTGCTGTACAGCCTTCCATGCACGCATAAACTGCTATGTGCCCTTGCCAGTGTGGTTCACTGGCTTGGGCCTTGTCCTGTGCACCTAAAGGCTGCAGGTTCAATTCCCATTCAGGACACATGCCCCTGTTTTGGTCTCAATCCTTAGTAGCAGGGATGCAGGAAGCAGCTGATCAATCTTTTTTTGCCCTCACATGGATGTGTCTCTTCCTTTCTCTTTCTCTAAAAAAAAAAGAGAACAAAACAAAACAAAAAGAATATGCTACCATCTGATTTCAAATTATGGAGTCCACACCAATTATATATCTGAGCAAGAGACTGATGACAATGAGTGGGACAGAAATGAGATGACACTTAGTTGCATGTTGCTGTCCTGGAAAATGGTGTCTGAGATGGTGATTAGTATGTAAGAACCATCACCTGAGTGTGTTCTTTTAAGCAATACCTGTGGGGTAGGAGAAAGAAGCAGAACCAGGTATAGAAATTGGGCTGTGATGTGGTTACAACATGGTCTCAGCCAACCTCACCAAAGATCGTCTTTCAGACTGGTCTGAGTGTTGACCAAGGGAGGACATAATATGGTAGACAGGGAGAAAGCTTTATTTCCTTGCAATTAAACCCTTGGGTTTCCAAAGTCTCATTTTCCTTTTTCTAGCCATAGAGGAAGTATAGCATGGGTTTCAGTAGAGCTAAACTCAGAATCAGTGTCCAGAGTTTCCAGCCCATGTTGGAGCTGGGTTCAGCTTATCATCAGGCTAGCTTAGTATATTCCTGCTGCAGTCCATTAGTTCTATGTGTGTGCAGTCCACATAGCCATGACCATGTAGGCAAATGCAAGAGAACCAAGAGAGCACACCTTAGCAACAAGAGTCCCAAGAGCACAAGAAAAGAAATTTCTTTTTTAGAGGATTATATATCCCAAATATCCAAAGGCTTGCAGTGGCCACATCCATTCTGGTCACCCATCTCTTACCCCAGATGTGATTGACAGGCAAGTATCTTCCCTATGCCATCTCAACTTTACTGGTTATGCATCTCTTTCCCCTTTGGTGGATCCCTGAGAAGTGTAAAGTTGTGTCTTCTTGGTGAAGTGCCCAAATGACATTCCTGTAGTATCTGGCCTTCCCTTTGCTACTTTTCTGTTATTAATAACTAGAGGCCTGGTGCATGAAATTTGTGCATGGGGGGCAGGGGATGTCCCTCAGCCCAGCCTGCACTCTCTCCAATCTGGGACTCCTTGAGGAATGTGCGACTGGATCGGGCCTAAAAGGGCAGTCAGACATCCTTCTCACAATCCAAGATGGCTGACTCCAAACTGCTCACCTGCCTGCCTCCCTGATTGCCCCTAACCACTTCTGCCTGCCAGCCTGATCACTCCCTAACCACTACCCTCCCATCCTAATTGATGTCTAACTGTTCTCTTCACAGCCTGTTTGCCCCCAACTTCCCTCTTCTGCTCACCTGGTCACCCCTAACTGTCCTCCCCTGCATGCTTGATTGCCCCCAACTGCCCTCCCTTGCAGGCCTGGAACCTCCCAATGCCCCTCCCCTGCTGGCCATCTTGTGGTGGTCACCTTGTGTGCACATGGGGGCAGGATCTTTGACCACATGGGGGCAGCCCTCTTGTGTGTTAGAGTGATGGTCAATCTGAAAATTACTCTTTTATTAGATAGGATAGAGACCTGGTGCATGGGGGGGGGGATTGCCCTGAAGAGTGTCCTGGATCAGGGTGGGGGTTCCCTTGGGGCATGGGGTGGCCTGGGCGAGGGGGCTATGGTGGTTTGCAGGCCGGCCATTCCCGCCCCCGCCCCCCCAGCAGCCCAAGCAGAGGCCCTGGGATCTGGGATTTATTTATGTCTAAAATTGAAACTTTGTAGCCTGGAGTGGAACCAAATCTTCTGCTTGCTCCATGTCAACAGCCATTTCTATTTGGGTTTATTTAAATTCTATAATTGAAACTTTGTAGCCTAGAGTAGAGGCCTAGGTGCTAGGGTTGCAAAAGCTTGGCTTCCTCCATCACCTGGGCAACCCTAGCCTCTGTCCTCTCCAGCTCTGTGGCTGCTGCCATTTCTGTTGGGATTATGTATCTTCTATAATTGAAACTTTATATCATTGAGTGGAGGCCTAGGTTGGCAAGGGCAGGCAGAAAGCTTGGCTTCCTCCATTGCCAGGGAAACCCAAGCCTCTCTCCTGCTCTTAGTGGCCACAGCCATCTTGGTTGGGGTTTATTTGCATAATTTGCTCCTGATTGGCTGGTGGGCATGGCTGGTTAGCATGGCTTGGTTGGAGGTATGGTCAATTTGCACATTATTCTTTTATTAGATAGGATTAGAGAATTATAATGGTACCAAAAACACTCCACCTTCAGTGCTGAATATATCTTCATGTCTGCTGTTCATGGTGGCAAAAAAGAACAGATTTAAAATAAGCTAAGGGGAAGAAAGGTGAGAAACAACATTCATCAATCACCTATGAAGTCCAAGGCACTTTCTATATTTTACCTCTTTTGTCTCACTAAATTATCATTACTATGTGAAGTACCCATTACTGTCTTTACTTAAAAAGAAAATGAAACACTGTGTTGACACTGAAATATTATATATAAAACTAACACTTATATTCATCTCATTCCAGTTTGCTTTTTTCTCCATTTACACTTTCTCTTCAAAAGGTAAGAGATGAGCATAAGCATAGCCAGCATGCTCAGTGGTTAAGCCTTCACCTATTGAACCAGGAGGTCAGGGTTTGATTCTTGGTCAGGACACATGCTTGGTTATGGACTCAGTCTCCAGTGTGGGGTGTGCAGGAGGCAGCCTATCAATGATTCTCTCTCATTGATGTTTCTATATCTCTCTCCCTCTCCTTTCCTCTCTAATATCAATAAAAATATATTCTAGTATCAATAAAAATACATTTTTAAAATAGAAATTAACATAAATATAGGAGTTGAATAGGTGAGTATTTTTCCTTTACCTGCAACTGTGGATGCATCATTAGGGAACCAGGAGTTCTTTTTTCTGAACTTCAGCCCTGATTTTGTTTATAGAGCCCCATGATGATGGAGACATTTGTCGTTTCCCTATTTCTAGTTTAGCTTCTAAAACAAGGCTACAGGAAGCTCAATAAATATTTGTTGTATAAATAAATGATTTATAAATTCTCATAGTTCTGTGGTGCTTAAATACCAACAAATATGCAGTTGATGAAGCCACTCAGCAATAGATGTGAAATATGAAATTTATTTGTACAAATATAGGCAATGACTCGGGAGTTTTTATTTATTTATTTTTATTTTCAGAAAAATAATGGAGTGATAGAATCATCCAAGGGCACATACTTGTGACTTAGGTTTTTCACTGGAATGAACCCTTTTAAAAATGGAAGGTAGCTTTCAATTACTTTCGGTCTCTCCCTGCTTTCTCATCTTTTCCCTTTTTCTTCATAACTTGTATTTGAAAAGATGGTGGAAATAACTTCTGAGAGAATAAAACACCAAAGGAGTCAGAATCAAAAACTCTGAAACTGACGGGGAAAGCAAGGCCCAGATGTGGCAGCATTTCCAGAGGTGGCAACAGAGGAGTTGCGCAGGCAAAGGCTTTATTTATGGTTCAAGTAAAGTGAACAAAGGGCCACTTGTGAAGATATTGACTGTGAATTTTTTGGTTTAAGCAAGTGGAACAAATAACACACATACCCCAAATAGGAGAAAACTGAACTTGGAAAATCTCTTTGATGAAGGTACTTTGCTGCCTGGTATTTTGCTAGTGTGAGGTTCCTTTTCAGTGGCAAAGTAATTGAATTTCAAGTGCCTTTGCTTTGGGGCATCTACAAGGACCTCATGAATATCAAATTCATTTTTATGTAGGCATTGCCATGTACTTAAGAAAACTATTGTCATTGATTCTCCACTATTGATCATCAGAAAGGACAGAAAACTGACCATTACAAAAAATAGGTTGATTTGTTTCCTTCTTTAGAGTTCAAGGCCAACCTTAATCACTTCCTAGTGCAATGGTACTTGCTACATTTACTCATACCTGGAAGCTAGAGATGCTCTAGTTTACCAAAATACTCCCTCCAAGTCTTTCTTTTGTTTACCTGTCTATCTCTGCTCCAACATGGTCAGAGTTGGAAGAGCACATCATTTGTGGACTGCTCTAATGATTGGGGAGTTATACTTTATTTTAAGCTGAAATCTGTTTTCTTTGAAAAATGTATTTTTATTAATTTCAGAGAGGAAATTTCAGATAGTTTTTATAATAATCAGGGTCCATTCTAATAGCTAAATACTCTTTAACCATTCTGAGAGTGATGGTAGAATCATTTAAAAATGGTGACTCTCAGGCCTAAATGCAGTTTTAGAGTTGATCTAAGCAAATTGTTTGTGTGTGTGTGTGTGTGTGTGTGTGTGTGTGTGTGTGTGTGTGTGTGTGTCTGTGTGTTTTGTTTTGTTTTGTTTGCTTATATAGCTCATAAAATATTACTTAAAATAACCCTTTGCCCCTTCACAAATTAAGTTGACATTTTATATTTGCTGTTGTGATTTTATTAAATTAACATTTGGTAACTAGAGCCTTAGGGCATCAAATAATGGGCATAGGCTAAACTAAAGACCATAGGCATTGAAATTGAGATGTTTATTATTCATGGGACTTAGAGGAAGTCCATTGGCATGCCTGGAGGTCAAGGCAGGGTACAGGCAGAGGGAGTGGAAGTACCTGGGTGACAAGCCTTTATTAGGGTCCATGGGTAGAGTGTCTTGCTTGCCAGGCCAAATCAAATCTTTTATATTCAAAAGTCCTAACTTTTTTCTTCCTTTATTGATTAAGGTATTACAAATGTGTCCTTATCCCCCATTGTCCCCCCATTCCACCACTCATGTTCTCACTCCCTAGTGTCTGTATCCATTGGTTATGCTTATATGCATGCATACAAATCCTTTGCTTGATCTCTTCCCCTTAGTCCTGCCCTCCCCTAACTTTTCTAATTCCTGGAGACTCAAATGATTGATAAACTAGGTAATCTTTCCACTGGTACATTAGTTTCACCATTGAATCAAAAACATAGTCTTATTAAAGACCACATCTCCGTGAGTTTTTCTTCCTTCTTAAAAATTCAAACATTAACAGATAGCTTTCCTTTTTTTCTACATCTGAACATTTAAAACTCAGTCACTTCTTTTCACAGAAGAAATATTTAAAACCAGGACATCTTAGACAAGTTTAAAAGTCCTGTCTTGATTCTTAAGGCAAACAAGATAAAGTGTAAACCACATCTTTAGATTTTAAATGCCCATCTCTGAGATTTAATTGAGGCTATTTTAGATTATAGCACCTTTGATTCATACCTTAGTGAGGCAAAAACAAGATGCAAGGGTCATTCCATTCTTCAAACTATATAACCTTTTAAATGTGCCCTAGAAGTCTTAATACTAAAATTATAGACTTTGAAATAGTCAGCCTTTTCAGGTGAGGTGAGTAGGGGGATAGTTCATGTGACAAAGGAAATTTATGATAATTTATCTGTTCCTGACTTTATGAAAAGACAACCCTTACAGCACACAGCTAATGCAAATTTATGACATTTATTTCAAGTAGCAAGTTTGCCTCTCTCTGGTTATAGCTTTGAA
Source organism: Antrozous pallidus (assembly GCA_027563665.1). NCBI lineage: Eukaryota > Metazoa > Chordata > Mammalia > Chiroptera > Vespertilionidae > Antrozous > Antrozous pallidus. The sequence goes on along the minus strand of CM050526.1, from coordinate 25,668,491 downwards.
CTCAGTTGATATTAACTAAATTTATTTCTCTAAGATATATACGTTCACCTTGGTGATCTAAGTGAATCATCCCAGACAAGTTTTGAATAGTTTGTGTGAAATCAGCCAAGACTGGCATAGCACAGGGAATGGAAATCTGGCTCTGGAATCATAAGTACTAGGTTTGAGTACAAACCCTATTGGCAGTAGGCAAGATCATTACTTCATTACATTAGGTAGTGAACATTTAAACATCTACTGCATTGGGTAATTAGAAGTATTAAATTAGATATATGCTTGGACCATAAGAAACACAGAAAATATTAGTCTAGCATCTGAAAAAGTGCCTAGTACATTAGAAACTCAACTAAAATAACATTAACACTTGTTGAATACTTACTATAAGATAGACACTTGTTGAAACATCTTATATATAATCATTCATTTAACTGTCTGAATGGATTGACTAAAATGCATTCATCTACACAATATAAAATGATATATTGCTGTTAAAGATACTGAATTGTGTGTATTGCCTGCTAGGATGACTTTACCAGGCCTGTTTTCAGTGCTTTGACTCAAAATATAATTTAATCTTTCCGTGAAAGTGGACTTATTTCTCTGGCAAGTGCTTATATCATCTGAGCCAAAAAAAAATATTTATTGAGATAAATAAAAATGTATTAATTTATAATGAAAAAAAGGAGTCAAAGCATTTTAGTCCTCCTGATTCACATCTTCTCTCACTATAGACACACCTATAAATAAAACTAAATTATTATCAGAATGTTGTCTAAAGAGATTCAGAGTATAGAGGATTAGATAAATTGTTTAATGGCTTAATGCACTTATCTCACAAAAAAGAAAGTTATTTGTAAAATTTGCCAGCTAAGTTTTACCTTATCCTGTATGGATTTAGGGTGAATTCTGAAATATTTATTTCTCTGTTGCTTCCATTGAGGCAAGCTAGCCTCTTTTTCTGACTGACATTTGAAGAAAAAATTTATTACAGATTATCAGATCATGAGAAGTCTCTGGCCTATGAGTCCTTTTGTCTTTTTAAGTCATTTGTACATATTGTTACCTTCAATCACTGACTATTGCTTAACAGAGAGCAGTGTTAGTTTCAAGTTTTAAGAGGGCATCTCCCTGCACCTTCCAAGTACCACATGTACAACAGATACCTGTCAATATGTATTATATGCAATTACTCAGATCTGGAATTGCAAAGTATTTTTCTTCCAATTATAACATTTCTGTGGCTTCTGTAGAGAAAAACAAAAGTGCATGTATGAGAAGTCTTATCAAGGTTCTGAAATAAACATCTCTCATGGTTCTGGTTCATTACTATATTCAGATATTCTGACAAAATTATAACTGGACTCTAAAATGTGCTGAATGGCATGGCCTATGTGGTTCAGCGGTTGAGCATCAACCCATGAACCAGGAGGTCAGGTTCAATTCCTGGTCAGGGCACGTGCCCAAGTTGCAGACTCAATCCCTGGTAGTGGGCAGCCAATCTACATTTCTCTCTCATTGGTTTGTTCTCTCTCTCTCCCCCATCCCTTCATCTCTCTGAAAAACAATAAAAATTTATTAGAAAGAAAGGGAAGGAAGGAAGGAAGGAAGGAAGGAAGGAAGGAAGGAAGGAAGGAAGGAAGGAAGGAAGGAAGAGAGGGAGGGAGGAAAGAAGGAAGGAAGGGAGGAAGGAAGGAAGGAAGGAAGGAAGGAAGGGAGGAAGGGAGGAAAGAAGGAAGGAAGGAAAGGAAGGAAGGAAGGAAGGAAGGAAGGAAGGGAGGTAGGAAGGAAGGGAGGGAGGGAAGAAGGGAGGGAGGGAGGGAGGGAGAGAGGGAGGGAGGGAGGAAGGGAGGGAGGGAGGGAGGGAGGAAGGAAGGAAGGAAGGAAGGAAGGAAGGAAGAGTGCTAAATGACACTGAAGTTATCTGAAAAGTTAGTTGATTCAGTGTAGACTTTTAAATGGAATTATTTTTTGTTTTTAATAATAAATGTGAGTGTTTGTTTTGCTAGGACCATCTTTAACTCCATTAGTTTCTGTTAACAATCCTTTGATTTTTATTTCTTAGTTGTCTGTTAGCAAGGATTATGACTCAATTGAATCTATATCTGGAGTATTAAGACCAGCATATGAGTAAATTCTGACTCAATTAAATTATAACTCAATCATTAAATGGATGAGATGGCGTCTAGTCAAGGGAACTTCCATGATTGCTTTTTTAAGTGAATAAATGCTATTTTTCTGCTTATCAATTCAGCTTTTTAGTAAGAAACTCTATTATACAGTCTAATATGGAAAGGTTAGTGCTCCAGTATTCAAGTAAAAGAGCTATTGGTAGATATTCTATAATAGACTTGTTAATTTTCAAAATAAAAACAAGAAAAATTTTAATGTAAAATATACAAAATGATAACACTTTGAATTCTAGCAGAACTTTTGTATTTATGGTCACTAATATCAGGACCTATTATGATTATATTATGGACATTTCGATTCAAAGGCATACTGATCAACAAAACATGAAACAGATCAATAAAATAAAAGAATAAGTCCCAACTGTGAGTTGTACCAGAATCACTGTTAGGAACTCTATCTCTGCAGTCCTTCTGAAATGGAATGTTCAGGGTGGAGGGCATATTCACTTACAATGTTCAACTGATTTTTTTAAAAAATGTGTTTGTATTTATTTGAGAGAGAGAGAAAGGGAAGGAGAGAAAGAGAAACATTGGATCTGCTGCCTCCTGCATACTCACTACTGGGAATCAAGTCATGTGCCTTGGCTGGGAATTGACCTGGTGACCTTTTGGTGCATGGGACAATGCTCAACCAACTGAGCCACACCGGCCAGGGTTCAGTTGATTCTTATGTGTACTCTGAAGCATACAAATGAACAAATATCACCAAAAGAAAAGCTAGACACAAATTACTACACTTAAGTATTTTATTCAATGACAAAATGGTGAACTAATTCATGTCAGAGGACTACCATAAACTAATAGGATCAATGATCCTCATAGAACATTTCAGTAACTAAGGCATAGAAACAAGGGATGAGAAGGCTGGCCTCGTGTGAAAGCAGACAAGGCTTCCATTTCTCTGGGACTAGGAGAACCCGACCAGGGAAAAGAAAATAACCACAAAACAAACATTACTTCCCTCATCTGCCCACTGAGGCCTGAAATTCATTTTCTAGAGAACATTAAGTTTTATCCTACAATTAGAAATAACACTTAAATTCCTCTTCCAGCTATGATGAAGTAAGTAAACAAATTTCCACCCCCGCCCCTCCCAGCTCAAGCAATTAGAAAACTAGGCAAAATATATGAAATTGTTTCCAGGCGTTGAGCAACAGGCATTGCAGGAGGCAGATCTTTGAGAGGAGAGACACAAAGGTGAGCCCTGTGGTTCTCCCAACATGCAGGGAGGAGGGAGCTGAAGAGAGCCTGGTGGTCTGGCTGAGTTAAGAAAACAGGATTTGCAGTGTGAGGAGATCAGTCTGTAGACAAAACCGCCAGAGAAGAATGCTCTAGCACAGTAGTTGGCAAACTGCGGCTTGAGAGCCACATGCAGCTCTTTGGCCCCTTGAGTGTGGCTCTTCCACAAAATATCATGGCCTGGATGAGTCTGTTTTGAAGAAGTGGCCTTAGAAGAAGTTTAATTTTTAAAAAATTTGGCTCTCAAAAGAAATTTCAATCATTGTACTGTTGATATTTGGCTCTGTTGACTAATGAGTTTGCCCACCACTGTTCTAGCAGGAGTGGGGAACTTTTTTTTTTCCTGCCACGGGTCATTTGGATACTTATAATTATCATCTGCAGGCCATATAAAATTATCAACTTAAAAATTAGCCTGCTATATTTGATCAAACATTTAATTAACTTGCCTCTAATGCCTTGGCAGGGCCAGATCAAATGATTTCACAAGCCTTATAGGGCCTACAGGCCAGATGTTCCCCACCCCTGGAAGGGTTTCACAGAGAGGAAAAAATAAATGCTGGAAATCTGCAGAGGGCTGCCCTTGAGTCTGCGTATACACGCACACCAGCAGGTGGAACAATCCCCAGAGCCCACACAGGGCTGGACTAGTGCCTATTTTCATTACCCAGAGTGAACAGGCTTCTGATACATGGGGCATTGGTCAGGGTCTTCAGGAGGGTATTGCTTAGCAATGGGCCAAATTAGTCGTGAACTGAGATCTGCCCTAGACCTGTCCTTACAGGTCTGAGAAACAAGACTCAACATGATCCAGCTGATGTGAAATAATTGTATCTTGAAAAGAAAAGAAAAGAAAAGAAAAGAAAAGAAAAAGAAAAAAGAAAAGAACCATAATATAAACACCGTCTAAGATATGTAATTCTAAAATATGTAAAATTCATCATGTAAATATAGGACCCATAGTCAGGAGAAAATTCAGACTGTAGATACAGATCCAGCCTGGCCGGCGTGGCTGTGTGTGTTGAGCATCGACCTATAGATCAACAACAAAGTAACTGACTCCGATTCTTGCAGCTAGTACGTGGTAGAATCTGGATTTGAATCTAGGTCTCACATAGTCTATGACATCTGCTAACATCACACAAAGTCTTCATGAAACTATATTTTACTTATCCCTGCTTTTACTCAATGGCAATAGTTATTACATTGAGAGGGAGTTCACATAAGCCATTAAGCTTGGGACATGCTGGTAAAATAATTATCCTTATCAGGGGACATTTTTAGTGATATATTGGTTGTTAAAGAGGACACGTACACATCATATGACAGATATACTAGTATGTCATCCCCTAACTGTTTTCCTTAAATGAACATCTCTTGGGACTGGTGTTCTGTGTAACATAATTTGGAAATCATTACATTACAATTCACAACCCCTGGTGATGTCATAAGGATTTCTTTCATGATACAGTGGCATACATAGCACTGTTTTCAAACCAGTTTCAATTAGAAAACCAACATTTATGTATTCTGAGCATGGGAAATGTAAATTCTTTAACATCTGTGTGGTTTTATAATACTCCAGCCTCCTATAAACAGGAAGGAAAATCAGGTTAATAGTCACTTGAAAAAGAAAATCTACATTGCTGATGGTTACTTGAGCATGTGCTAATTACTGCTCCTTGTGTAGCTTTCCTGAATGCTTTATAAGACATGGACTGAATGCTGTAGATCCTTCTACCATACTGCTGCTTTCTAATTGACAGTTTCAAATACTGCTAAGGATTTCCAAGTCCCCCTCCACTTTCAGTAATGTTATTTTATTTTATTTTAAACAGAGCCACTTGTTCAGATCCTTCTAAAGTCCTCCACAGTAGATACTTAAGCTGGCTTTTCTAGTCTCCTGTCTGTAGTTTCCAAGTTCTTAGAGTTATCTTCTTTCACTCATAAAATTCTTTCAAAAAATAAGTTTCAAGAGGGCTGGTAACTTATAGAAGAGGGTTAAGCAATGGCTTCAGAGAATATGAACTATATCTGATGTAGAAGGTAGTGATGATGCTTTAGCAAAGTTTTAGCCATTTTTTTTATAAAATAATATGAACACATTGGAAACAATGCAGGATATTGAGAATAAAGCTTATGATTTCATTATTTTGATTTAATCATTGTTGGTGTCTTGAGGTAATTCCTTTCTCTTCAGGCATATTCAGCTTCATTCTTGTCTGAGTTCCCTTCTAGTACTGTGTTCTGCTATTTCCCATAGGAGTACCTGGCCATTTTCCCATGGTGTTTCATGCTCTCCATGACCACAACTTTAAGGACTCAAAAATATTTCATTAATTTATTTAATTCCTTCTTGAAGAATGTTCAGAATATTTTCTACTTTTCTCCAAATGCTTTTGTAATGAACATATGGTGCATAAAGCTTTTCCCCATATTTTGAAGTCTTTTAAGTGAAATTACCGGGTCAGAGGTGATGAACATGTTTAAAGCTCTTGTGTTTATTATCAAATTGCTTTCTAAGAGGTTCTACATAGTGTGATGCTACTATGTATACGTATATGTTATTTAAGGACAATTATAAAGGCAACTCTCAGGAATGCTGGTTTATGCATTTCTGTATTTCCAGATTTTATTGACATTATGTATAATAGGAGATAATTAAAATACCAGTAAATAAACATTAAAGTAAATTATTTTAAGAGCAAAATATTTAATTGCCACCTTTTACACTCTTTTATACATTGGGATATTATGTACTATATATACTGGTAGTACTGTTACAGAGAATGGCAGTGCAGAAAGATTGGCTAATTTTTATGAATGGGACTAATCAGGAGAACAGGAAGCTAATGTTCAAAAGCCTGAACTCCCATGATCCAGGGTTTGGGGGAGATTTTTAAGGTTAAGTTGGAACAGGTATGTGGAAGCATTGGTGGGGCAAGTATTAACTGGAGAACCTTAGAGCTTGGCGTTTTATGGTAAGGATCATAAAAACAATATTCCCAGCCCTCACTGTTGTTGTTCAGTGTTTAGAATGTTAGCCAGTGCACTGAATGGTCTTGGGTTCCATTCCCAGTCAAGAGCAAATACCTGGGTTGTATTTGATACCGAGCCCATTTGGTTGTGCATGTGGAAGGCAATCAGTCGATGTGTCTTTCACATCCATATTTCTTTTTTTCTCTCCTACACCTCTTCCTCTTCTTTCCTCTCTCCCTTCCACTCTCTGAAAATCATGGGAAAAAAATATCCTTGGGTGAGGATTAACAAACAACAAACAAAAACCCAGGATCTTCCTGAATAAGGGACCCTCTGCTTCTGAAAGGATTTCTATGTTCAAGTTCTGTTCACATGGTCCTTTGGTTCTGGGCATAGCTGGAGCAGGTCAGAGTTCTCTCCTGTGCTCATGCTTCAGCTGCATGACTTGCAGTTTTGGTCTGTTGTCTCCAGGTTCTGAGGTTACAGTACAATAGAAATGCTTGGGGAGCTACCTTCTAGCCCTCATTGATTCCCTGAGAACTGTCATATCCAAACTTCAGGTGAATGGGTGGTTCTTCTGTTGTAGGCAGTGGGAATGATGCCTGTTATCTGACCATTGGAGTCAAATTAAACCTGGGTTCAGCAACCTTGGTACTTGGGTTCTGGCTAGGAAATAATTCAAAGCAAGTCCCAAAATGTAAGAGAACATTTATTGGGTAAATTACAGAGGTAGAAGTAATTCCTAGAATAAATGGGCTTAGGAAAATGAATTATGGAGGTAAAGGAAGGGCCTGTGGAGCTTGGGAGTAAAGAAGCTAATGGTAATGTGCCTGGATATGAGGAGAGGAAAGGGGAAGGAAAAGAGAAAGGCATAGGCATGCTCCCAGGAGAGAGAGTGCACTGTCCTCCATTCTAAGGGTTTTAAGGGTGGAGACTTTAGGGGAGGTCCCAGGGAAAGATCTTAATATGCAGTAGCCTTACAGGTGTGTCCATTCAGGGTTATGGTCTCCACTGATTGATTGGCCAGCACCAGGGCAGGGTCATTATTCCATGCAGCTGGTCCTGATGTCAGCAGTGGCTGGTTTTGTTGTTGATCTGGGCCTAGAGCTGAAATACAACTGAGGCCTAAATGTTATCTCTAGGGAGGAAAGGTCAGGAGGTCCAAACTGCATACTAGGGAAGGAAAAGTCACCTGGGGGTGAGGCCCCACCTTATAATTGTCCATTGTTTCTTGGGCATCTGGGGCTTTCCACCCTGATGACCTTCTGTACCTGGCCCAGTGTCCTTGCTTTGCTCAGGTCTAACTGCCTACAGCCAGCATGTCAAACTCAGGGCCCATGGGCCATATGCCTCCTTTCTTTGGCCCATGTTAGCCTTTGAGTTTGATGTTTTTGGCCTATAGCATCATGACCAGGATATTATGCCTGTCTAGTGTTTTATGAAGTAGTCAGGTATTAGTGTAATAAATTTCTTTTTGTCTAAGCAGTAGTCGCCAAACTCATTAGTCAACAGAGCCAAATGTCAACAGTACAACGATTGAAATTTCTTTTGAGAGCCAAAATTTTTAAACTGAAACTTCTAACGCCACTTCTTCAAAATAGACTCACCCAGGCCTTGGTATTTTGTGGAAGAGCCACACTCAAGGGGCCAAAGTTCTGCATGTGTCTTGTGAGCTACAGTTTGCCGACCACGAGCCTAAATCAGTGGTAGGCAAACTGGGGCTTGTGAGCCTTATGTGGCTTGCAAGCTGTGGTTTGCTGCTCTGTTGACTAATGAGTTCATCGACCACTGGCCTAAAGTGTTGTCTATTACTTGTGACTCTGGCAGGCAGACAAGAAACTGAAAGGGAGAGGATATATCTGCTGAGTCAAGATGCTTCCCACCCAGTCACAACCTCCCAACACCCCACCCCACCCCACCCCTCTCTGCAGCCAGTGACTATCTGCCTCCTGGGGCACAAATCTTGAGATGTAGTAAATACTCCATAGCTTCCTGTGGGAATCAGGCTAAAACTGGAACTTCCCTTGTAATTGCACCTGCTTGGCTTTCCCCCCTTTTGTTATTCTTCTTCCACACCTTTACCTCTTTCTTCTAGCAGCATTTCCTACCAATCACTAGCACTCAAAATCCTAGGTTCAGGGTCTGCTTTACCTCATTTTGAAGCTTACATTGGATGTCAGGCGGCATGGCTCAGTGGTTGAGTGTCAATCTATGCACGAGAAGGTCATGGTTTGATTCCCAGTCAGGGCACATGCCTGGGTTGCAGGCTTAGTCCCTAGTAGTGGGTGTGCAGGAGGTAGCTGCTCAATGATTCTTTCTCATCCTTGATGTGTGTTTTTTTTTCTTCTCTCTCCCTCTTCCTTCCTCTCTGAAATCAATGAAAAAGTATATATACTCAAAGCTTACTTTGGAAGAATGGTAATTAAAGCATTATTATCCTTTTAAATCTGAAAACCAGATTAATTCTGATGTATTAACTAGGCTTATTCCTAGCAAGTAAAATTCTGTGCAATCTGCTTTCATTGCAACGTGCATCTCTTCTGTAATCAGAATAAAGTTTATAGATGACACATCCTATACTTCGGTTTAACTCATTATACAATCATGGCACCATACTCTGGGTAGAAATTGTATAAACAATCAAGCAGCAAAGGGCCAGCTAAGTTATTTACTATACTTTAGACTATTCATAACACAACATTATATATCAGCCTATATTTTTAAAAGCACTCTCTTTTATGCCATCACACTCTGTACTGTAAATTACCTTCCAGAAATCATAGAGTGAATAAGTAGTAGCTGGCAGAACCTAAGGATTTTGAATTTAAACTCTTGTATCATTTCTCAAAGTCCTGATACAAATTATTAAACCTATTCTTTCCTGTGGTAGATGTTATATCACAAATAATGAGTTCATCAGGGAAGACCGTTTTTTAAAAGTCTCAAGGTAAGCTGGATGGTACATGAAAGAGGGGCATTCTCCTTGTCTTGGAGAAGTTTACAATGTAATGAAGACTGGAATTTTATCCAGGACTCTCAACTATTTCTTTGAGTAGCTTTTGCTCAAGAAGTGACAATCTGTGGTAGTAAGACTTAGAAGACATATTCCTGGTTTAATACAACTTTCAAACATTGGCATTTGATTTCCTCATTGGTATATCAGGCATAGTTACAATCAAGGTTTTTATAGTGTCTTAATCTCACAAGTAACTGTGCTAACACTCCAGCCAGAAATGGCAACTAAATCAAGCCAAATCAGTACTTAACCAAATCATAAGGATATACTCCACCCAAAAAAAGCTTAGCTTCTAGATAAATTTGGATTTCAATAAGTTTTAAACTTTCTAGCTAAGACCTTACTTTCTAAGCTTTAAGACCTATGAATAAATAGAGTCTCATGAAAATACAACTCTGATGAGACATGCCAATCCTCACCTGTATTAAGAGATGATACTTTAAGCCAAGAGCCTATTTCCTCTTCAAGTCTCTCTCTGCTTTTATTCTTTTAACCACAGTTGCAGCCTCCCTCTCAATGTATCTTCCTCTGCTTTATGCTCTGTTCCACCTCTGGGCCATCACTTTGAAATATAGAGCACCTGAAAAAACGGCCTCGAGAGAAGATATGATCCCTCAACATATTTTATGGGTGACTCTACAGGAGGGAGAAATAAAATTTTTTAAAAGCTTAAGATCTAATGAAAATGGGAACAAATCACAGTGGAATGCAGTTCTAGGTCCCAGCTACAAGCACGGAAGTTGAGTGTGCTTTATATTCCTAATGTCTGGAGCACACCGTGATTTAAAGTGGCCATTAAAGATTATGCACAATGTGCAAAATTAATATGCATTAGTTTTTCTTTTGGTGAATCTTTTTTATTTCACTGTTTTCTGATTCCCTGCCTTAATTTACCTGCCCATCAGTTAGCTTGAGTTCACAAATAGCAAAGTCAACTTATTTGACCTCAGGACGGTCCAGTTTAACTTGTGAACAGAAAGCACAGGACAGAGTGCAAAGAGAGAAGAGCTTTGGTGAGGGTGGAGGACATCTGTGATGCTGTCAAAAGTAAATTAAAGTAAAAATAAAGTAAGGGGTTCAAATTATAGCTCTGTTAAATACTGTTTTCCTTATATGAGTCCTTCAGTTCTTTGGTTCCTCAGGCTTTCATAGATAAATAGAAATAATAGCCACTTATTTATGTGCAGATACTGTGCGGTGTGGGATAGTTAATATAAAGCATGTAGAATGCCTTGCAAGATGCCTGTCTTATTCTTATTTTTTTTGCAATTTGACATTTTTATTTATTGAGAAAAATGATGCTGAATATTAAAAATTGAATTATAAAGTATAAAGAATGAAGTCTCATAGTAAAGGGAAAAACTCGGTGAAATCTAAAAGTACAGTTTAGTAATAGTAATGTACTGTTGTTGGTTTCTTATGCATGACAAATAGAGCATGGTGCTTTTTAAAGAGAGTGGAAGGAAGGGAGAGAGATAGAGAGAGAGAAAAATATCAATGTGAGAGAAAAGTATTGATTGGTTGCCTCCCACATATGTGCCCCAACAGGACCTGGGATCAAGCCTGTGAGGTACATGCCCTTGACCAGAATCAAACCCAGAACCCTTCAGTCTGCAGACTGAGGTTCAACTCATTGAGCCAAACAGGCGAGGGCCATGCTTACCCTTTTAAGAAACTACCAAAAGGTTCTAACCTTGGGTTACCTCTCTACTAAATTGGAACTATGAATTGAGAAAGTTATATACCTCATACTTCAGTTTCCTTTTCTGTAAGACAGAGATAATAACTATCTCCTGGGAGATAATTCATGTAAAATATTTAAAGCTGATCCTAGGAATTAAGGAATTAGGATTTTTGAGTACCTTCAAGTGAGTTAGCTTCTTTCTTATGTTTAAAATTAAGTCAGAGTTCAAGTGAGATTTAAGATTGCTGTTAGGAGCTAACTGTGGCACAGACAAGCAAGCCCATGATGTAATGTGCTACTCCTTCTTGAGTGTATGAGTAAAGGGTACTTGATTGTGAACATTGGGAACAGGTTCTCTGGCTTATTTAAATAAAAGCTGTAGGTGTTAGAAGGATAATTGGGTGATTGACAGAACCAAGGGAAAGCTGAACCAGCTTCTGGAAGCACAGGGACCAGGGCAGCTTTGAGAAACCCAACCGTGGAAGCTGGAAGTCCAGGCCCCTGCTTGATGGTAAGTCTGCTCCTCCAGCTCCCCTAAATTCTTTTGTTAAAGATAGAGGAAGGAAGAGGGAAAGAGAGTCACTTTGGGACTAGCTCGGGTCCTTCGGGCTTGGCTGGGCTCTTAGAGGTTAGGCTGAGCTCTTCCAGGCTAGGCTTGGCTCTTAGAGCAAGGCCCAGCTCTTTGGGGGTAGGTTCTGCTTTTCACAGCAGGATTCGGCTCTTGGGAACTAGAAAAATAAAAATAAAAGGAATGCAATGGTATCAATAAACAGAAAATCTTTGTAATAGCAGAAATAAAGAGTATAGACGATAAAAACAGAATAATAAAGGGAAATTCCATTGCATTTTCACTTATTAAAACAACCTATTCTGTGGAATTCTGGAGGAGTAAGCACAAACTCACTTTATTATTGTCTGACCTGAAAAAAGAGTTTTCTCTCCAGATGGGCAAGTTCTAGTAGGGGGGAAAAAAAAGTAAAAGGACTCTGCGAATGGTCAAGCCATTTGCCCAGGTGGAAAAGCAGGTGTGGGAATCCTGCTCCAACTCTCTGAAATCACCTCTCCTGGGAGCGGAAGAGAAGGGGCTCCTGGAACAGGCATAGCCCAGAGCCCTGCCAAAGGCAAGCGTAGAGGCATTTCCCCCTTGAGTTTTGTTTCTGCCTTATGCTTCTTGGAAGCCAAGTGAGGCTGTTAATACATCAGAAAGGCTGCGGGCTACAAAGGGGAGGAGGAAGAGCCTGGGCTCTGCCACAGTAAACACTTTAAAGTGCCCCTGGGATTGAAGGAAGTGCCTCGAGTGAGCGAGCCTGTTTACCTAACAATGCTTATATCATCACATTTCATATTTTGCCTGGCTCTGAGGATGTGAGCTCCATGAAAACACAGTCGACTGTGGCATTCCCTTGCTCCACTAGCTTTAATTAAACTTGCTTTGTGCTTAGGAAATTAGCAAACTCTTTGCATTGGAAAAACCTGGGTTATTCACGTGGGTGAATTTTTCCCTTTAACTCGCACAGCTCAAATGCTTTGTCATGTTCAGGGACTCTGGTGGCTTGCAGCGTGGTGCCAGAATCCATTAGCAAAGTCTGCTCACTATGCCTGTGGAACGGAATTGCCACCTACCTCCAGTGCACATGATTGATGGCATCAGAGAGGAAGGTCACTGGATTCTGGCCCTTATCAGAGATCTGTCACTCTGTTAAATGGCCCCACAGCAATGAGTAGAAGAAGCATGGATCTCCTTGTTGGACCAACAGAGGAGGTGGCCCAGGGTTTACTGACCTTCCCTGTATATAATACTCCACTCCATGTGCAAGTGACTGGCTGGTGTTGGAGGTCTGAGTCTAAAATGAACTACCTTTCACTTGATACAGAGAAATAACATTAGCCTGGCTGGTGGGATTGAGCATGGGCCTATGAACCAGGAGCTCTCAGTTGAAATGAGGGCACATCCCTGGATTGCAGACTTGATCCTGTAGGGGGTGTGCAGGAGGAAGCTGATCAACAACTCTCTCTCATCATTGATATTTCTCTCTCCCCTTCTCTCTTTCTCTCTATGAAATCAATAAAAATATATATATTTTTAAAAAATATAATATCTGCTGAATTGTCAGGAATGAAAAATGGTGGCAGCAGTGTGCAATGTTAAGAGGCAAGGGGAATACAGGACTGAAAAGAAAACATAACCCTTGGCAGAGATTGGGACATGATTTCACTTCCCTCAAGGGGTAAATACAAAACTGGGGAAGAGTGATCAAAGTACTAACAAAGTTAATTCTAGAGCAGAAATCTGAAACTCCAGAAGCCTCAACTCTTTTTAAGGCAAAAATGACTGGGTGATATATGCTCTTAAATTAGTCATAGAAACTGCAAATTGCCCTCCTGCAGTAGGTCAGATTTGCCCATAGTCACAGACGAACACAGCCCATGGAACGGAATCCCAAATCTTTCAGAAAAGATAACTCTCCCTTAATTACTCCTCTTACCACTTACTACTTTTTGGATTCCTTGAATAATTTCTCAATTCAGTCATTATCCTTTCTCTCTCTGCTTTGGTCTCCTTTTCCTGCAATGTTCCAATGCCATATATATATATATAATTTTTATTGACTTCAGAGAGGAAGGGAGAGAGAGAGAGAGACATCATTGATGGAAGAGAATCATTGATCAGCTGCCTCTTGCATGCCCTATACTGGGGATTGAACCCACAACATGGTCATGTGTCCCAACAGGGAATTGAACTGAGACCTCCTGCTTCATAGGTCAACGCTCAACCACTGAGCCACACCGGCTGCACCCAATGTCTTCTTGACTTTGCATGTGCTACTTCTGATAGAAAGCTTTCAAAGCTCAGCAGCTGTCTCCTTTGGTAGATTTGGGGATATCAAATGAACTCCCTTCTGTATTCATGTGACATTGCGGTGGCTGGTACTTAGGCTTGAGGCAAGCCACATCTCAGGGCACATTGTTAGGCCTTTGGTTCAGTCACCCAATTATCCTTCTAATACCTAAGATTTTACTTAAATAAGCCAGTGTTTACAATCAAATACCCTTAACTCATATACTCAAAGTATCACATTACATTGTGGGCTTGCTTGTCTGTGCCACAGTTACTAGTAACTCCTAACAGCAATGTTAAATCTCATTTTAACTTTGACTTAATTTTAAACATAAGAAAAAAGCTAACTCACTTGAAGGTGCTCAAAAATCCTAATTCCCAGGCTCAGTTTTAAATACGTTACATGAATTATATCCCAGTAGATAGTTATTATCTCTATTTTACAGAAGAGGAAACTGAAGTATGAGGTATATAACTTTCTTAATTCATGGTTCCAATGTAGTAGAGAGGTAACACACCGTGAGAACCTTTTGGTAGTTTCTTTAAAAAGGGTGAGAATGGCCCTCACTGCTTTAGCTCAGTGGATAGAACTTCAGCCTGCAGGCCGAAGAGTTTTGGGTTTAATTCTGGTCAAGGTCATGTACCTCAGTTACAGGCTTGATTCCTAATCCGGTTGGGACACATTGTGTGGGAGGCAACCAATCAATGTGTCTCTCTCACATTGATATTTCTCTTTCTCTCTGTCTCTCCACTGCCTTCCACTCTCTCTAAAAATCAATGAAAAAATATTTCTGGGTAAGGATTAACCCCCCTCAAAAAAATGAGCATGAATTCCATCTGTCCTTTACCAAAATATCAGCACAGATGGTGTTGAGTATAGTTTTCTGTAATATGAAAATTCTTTGAGAATGTTATTGCCCATTTCACAATACATTAAAATTTCATCAGAGTATTCCTGTGTGTTGGACACTGAGAGCAAGAAATATTTTACAAATGGGTCTCAGTTTCTTTCCTACTTTCTTTCACTGCAAATTTATCATACACATAGGGTAAACATCTGGCCTTTGCTCATAAATGCTTTCCCTCTATTTACATACTGTCATCATTTTAGGCTCCCTCCCAACTACTGAAAATTCACACTTGAGAATAAACCATCAAATGGTTCTGGTTTGACACTATTGACCATCCCATCCTGTACATTTTTCCCTTTTGACCTCAATGTATTATTTTTTCAGCTTTCTGATCATTAGTATACTTTCTCACAGTTTGTTGACATTTTGGATAATGACAGTCTTTTCAATCAGAATGATGCCTGGCATTCAGTCATTTTCAATCTTCCATAAGAATGGGGTTGAGGGGAGATTTCTACTGTTGTACTATGTCATACAACTCACTGGTCATAATTACTAACTGGAGTGGACACCTGCCCCTGGTTAGACCAGAAGGAATTCTCCCTGAAATTAAGACAGTGTAATGCCATCCTATTTTCTAAACTGAGATTAGATAATTCAAGAACTAGGAAATTGTTTCTACTTCTAAATTCCTATAACATAATGCTTTTGGCTAATATCTATTTTCTTGAGGTCAGAGAGGCAAAAAGAAAGTGTGTATTCCTATAAACATGTCACCCCATGTATAGAGGAGACACCAATGAGAGTTGTCTACTATATAATTGCAATTAGAGAGAAATATTGAGTGCATCATTGATTGAGTTAATAAATGAACAGATTCTCAGTGCCAAAAGAACTAGGCACTAATAGCTGCTAAATGACCATTACATGGGTCAGTTATTATTTTTCCACTCCTGAGGCAAAATACAATTCTTGTAAAGTATATTACTGAACTATTTATGTCTTGTATATTTTGCATGTTTTTATTTATTTCCAGGTTTTGGAACAAAACAAAATATGATTATTTCTTTTCCTATATAAAAGCTCATGATCAGTGTTTACTCACCTAAAACCCATTTTACTATAGCCTCAAAATATTACAGTGGGATTTTCCTGGTGGAGCTGAGTAAAATTAATTTTACCTCACACACATACAGACAACCCACCATCTTGTACTGGCCCATTTCATATGAATGAAATCAAATTGCTAATATGATAAAATGGTAACATTTTGAGATCAAACAAAACCCCTCTCTTTCAGACTTTATTTATATTCTTCTTTTGATTTTACATAATATTTTTTCTTAAGCCTTAAGAATAGTTACACTCTAATTTTTGAATCTGCTTATTTGCAAACAGATTGAAATGTGGTTATATATGCTCTTTTGTAAGGCAGTAAGAAATTGTTGGCTTTAAGAATACAATATTCTGCCCTATTGCCCCCCTTCCTTCCAAGCCTCTCTTTGCTAGCACCTTATTCCTACTTTTAAGAAGTACATGACTCCAGGTAGCCATGTGATGTGTCCACCAGTGGCTGGGGCATGTTAAGTCATGCAACAGAAAGTATGCTATCGCCTCAAAGCTTAATATAACAAAATGTGTTTCTTTTTCCTACAGAATCCACTACAGTCAGGGCTACTGTCCAGAAAACTCATCCGGGTAGCACCTCAACACTCCAGGCTACTTCAAACCCATGGTTCTGACCATCTCAACAGCAGTTCTCTGAGGATGCTGAGGTAGGAAAGAGGCCAGCACAGAGTCATGCACTGGTTATTTTATGGTTTGGCTTGGAAGTGACACATACCATGTATTCCTATAGCCCATTGATCCTAACCAAGTACACTGTTCCACCTACAAGTAAGGAGTTTAGGAAAAATGATTTTGCCTTGTGCCCAGAAAAAGAGGCCAACTGAATACGGTTGAGCATCAGAATCTCCTACTGAATCTCTCTAATTCCCTCTCCTTTTCCTGCTGCTAGCCTTTTTCATTGTTTAAGGTATTACAAATGGTAATGTATGGTAGTGCATATGTCTCTCTCAAACTCCCCCCGCCCCCCATGACCTCCTCCCAGCCTCTCCTGCTCTCATTCTGCCTCCAGTATCTTGAGTCTGTTCGTTGTGCTTATTTGCAAGCATACAAGTTTTTTGGTTGATCTCTTACCCCTGCCCTCCGCCCCCGCAAGCCATCCTCTACTTTCCCGCTTTGTTTGACAGTCTGTTAGATGCTTTTTTGCCTCTATTTTTGTTTAACAGTTTGTAATGTTCTTTATTATCCATTAATGAGTGGAATTGTGTGGTATTTATCTTTCACTGACTGGCTTATTTCGCTTAGCATAATGCTTTCCAGACCCATCTATGCTGTTGCAAATGGTAAAAATTATTTTTTTTTTACAGCTGCATAGTATTCATTGTGTAGATGTACCACAGTTTTCTAGGCCATTCATCCGCTGATGGGAATTTAGGCAAATCTTAGCTATGGTGAATCGTGCTGCTATGAACTTAGGGGTGCATATATCCTTTCTGATTGGTGTTTCTGGTTTCTTGGGATTTATCCCTAGAAGTGGTATTACTGGGTCAAATGAGAGTTCCATTTTTAATTTTTTGAGGAAATGCCATATTGTTTTCCACAGTGGCTGCACCAATCTGCATTCTCACCAACAGTGGAAGAGGGTTCCTTTTTTTTCTGCATCCTCTCCAGCACTTGTTATTTGTTGATGATAGCTTTTCTGACAGGTGTGAGATGGTACCTCATTGTTTAGATTTGCATTTCTCCGATGATTAGTAACTTTGAGCCTTTTATACTTCCTGGTTCTGGTTCAGATCTAGGTGGGCAATGGTGCTTTCACTTTGCTTCCTCTCTATCCCTCTTTCCAAACCTGTGTACACTGCAAGACCTACAAAGGTGGAGGTCTCGTCTGTTTTATTCTTTGGTGTGTTCTCAGTACCTGGCAACATGAGTCGCCTAGTAGAACTTCCTTAAATTATTGAAAAAAATGTTTTCTTTATTTGATGTTGTTTAATAATAAAAAATGAGTAATCTGTTAAATTGTTAAACACCTCCAACTTCTGCTGATGTATTCACTTGATACCCTAAAGATATAAAATCTAAAAGAGTGGGGAAAAAGCACAGACTGTAAAAAAAAAAGGAGCTATGATCTGATAGTTTGTTCTTAGGTGATTTTTCTTTGAGTGAAGGATGTCTATACCGGGGCATGCATCTCTGACACTACCTATATTATCTTTGTAGGCTCTGCTTTTATTATTCTCAAGGGGTCTGAAAATAGCATCTATTTGATATGCCAAAGCCCTGGTTTTGTCCACTTCAGGAAGGAATTAATACACCTGAGAAAGCAATCCTGAGTCTACTGCTGTGTATTCCTTCCATGGTATTGAACTTACTTTGTCTCTGCTTGTCTGCCACCCAGCCTCAGGCCCCTAGAGCCTCTCCAGTTACTTCTAGGTGTTTTGAGTTTTCAAAACAACTTTCAACATAAAATTAATTTTAAATTCATTTTAACTTGGCAAAAGTAAATACAACCTAAGGAGAGTTGCAAAATTGCTCAATAGGATATCACATGCTCACAGGGGAGAGAGGATTCTGTGTCTCAATGGTATTTTCCAGTTGATTACACTGTGCGTGTGTTTGGAAGGCAGCCTCTTGAGGAAGCATCTTGTTATTCCTGGGTCAAAATTTGTAGACAGTCAAAGGAAAAAATTTTACCTGAAGGTTCATATACGAAGGGAAACAGCTCAGAAACACAAAGAAAAATAATACTTTTGTTGCAAATATTTTGTTTCCTATAAAAGATAACTTTTCGAAAATTATTTCATTTGTGTGTGTGCATAACAACAACAGACAACTATCTTCTTAGCTTCAACAGGCATCATAAGCCTGATTCACTTTAAATTCATTTTAAAAAGCTTCATATTCTTCATTGTCTTAGCAAGTCTCCCTGATATAATCAAAGTAAGCAGAGAGCAACTTAATACATCTTCCTAATGCAAATTCCATCTCCTATTTCCAATTTCGCTGCTGCTCACTTTGCCCTCCCCTGTGCTTTAATATAAGTGAAGCGAGAATAGCTATGTCAGAGTGAACTTTCAGTAACCAGACATTTAATATCTCAAGTCTAAGTCACTAAAGTGATTCAGAAGCATAAGGCGCAATACAGTGGGAAAAAAATCAATACGACTCTTCCACTTTGTATGGCACATCCATATCCTTTTGTTTCAAGTGAGATCTTTAGAGTTTGAGAAGATTACCCTGTCACCTCCCACCCTCTCTCAGAGCTGAAAAAATGTGCC
The DNA here is from genome assembly GCA_027563665.1 of Antrozous pallidus. NCBI lineage: Eukaryota > Metazoa > Chordata > Mammalia > Chiroptera > Vespertilionidae > Antrozous > Antrozous pallidus. Next base: position 25,649,351 of record CM050526.1, on the reverse strand, counting down.
ATCCCCATGGCCCTGTGCATTTTGGGGGAGATGCATAAGATCCACAGACTCTGTTTCTTTGCTATTCTTAAGTCAAGAATCAATATTTAGGTAAATATATGCCCCCCTTTGTTTCCCCATTCTCAACTGGAATATTAAAATTCTGATATGTTAGTAAACCCTTAATGGGCTAGGAACTTGAATCAGCTGAAGTTTATAACTGGGCTCCAGGTTCACAGTGGAAAGACTAGCCTAAGAGAGTGGATTATGCCCTAGTTTTTTTTACCTCCCCAAAACATTAGTTCTTTTCTCTAGATTTCAACATTTTGGGTCTATGGCTCCAGAAAATTTATTCATAAATAAGCACTTTTGTCCTCACTTTAGACATGCAGAAAATACTTAGTCTACATCCTAGTACAAAGGCTTCATCCTAGTACAAAGGCTTTATCTACAAATCAGATGTGCCATTGAGGGGTAAGAGAGAAGAACATTTCAATCAAATGGTCCCAGCTCTCTGTTTTATGACATTGCGTTGTCTCAATAATATGCCAGTGTGACTCAGTGACTACAGTTCCCCCCTAAGGACCTTAGTCAGGCCTGGGCATATAGGCTTTGCATGAAGAGGCTTCCTCACCTCCTAGATAGTCACACTCTGTTCCCAATGCACCAGGAAGAAATTAGAAGGGAATCTGTATAAATCCATTGGGGAGCTGATCACACTCTGCTCTTCCTTTTTTTAAAATATATTTTTATTGATTTCAGAGAGAGGGAGAAAGAAACATCAATGCTGAGAAAGAAACATTGATTGGCTGCCTCCTGCATACCCCTCACTGGGGATTGAGTCCTCAACCCAGTCATGTGCCCTTGACTGGAATCAAACCCGGGACCCTTCAGTCCACAAGCCAATGCTCTATCCACTGAGTGAAACCAGCTAGGGCCGTACACTGATCTTCTTGATGTTTGAGTTTTGTTGTCTAAACCTTAACCATGAGAATTTATTGCTTCTCAGTTAAGAATTTTACAAGCATCCCCAGTCCTTTAGCCAGGAGGAAATTCACCAATTAGTTTAGATTTTGGTCTCTGATCCTCTATCATATTCCTTCTTTGGCTTAAGCAGTGAAAGTGATAATTACATAAAGCTTCCTAATCATTTTTTTCTTTTATATCAAATGATCTAAAATCAGGTTGATGTGTTACCCTCTCAGAAGTGAGCTGTAATTGATACTCAATAGAGAGTCTCTAAATTGAGAACATGACCAAATGCCATTAGCTTCAAACGATCTGCCTGCTTTCTCAAATTATCTTGGTCTTAGCTGTGGCGCCACAGAAAAACACTGTCAGAGTACAAATGGTTCAGTGTTTTCCTCTCCACATTATAGGGGCTGCATTAATGGATGCTGCGTTGTTTTACTAAATTTGTCTTGTACTGTGATTTACTCAACTAGCTCAACTTTCAAGTGGTAACAGAGAATTTTGAAGGCAGATCATTTGAATCCCAAGTGCTGACTAGAAACACTTGACTGAAATATGAAATCCTACATGAAACATACATCATAAAAAGGAAGTCTATGGCAGGCAGGACTTACAGGGTGTTCGCTAAAGGAAAAGATGGAATGAAAGCAGCAGCAGATTTATCCATCACTTACAAAATACCTGGCACTATGCTTGGTACTAAAACAGATCATGGTGTTCATCTTTTCAACATCAATGTGGGACAGCTATTGTCACATTCCTCTTCAGATGAGGAATATCACATCCAGGCAGGTGAAGTAACTTGCTTAAGATCCCATAGTACTTTAGTGCAAAGGCTGGAAACAGAGTCCTGTTCTAAGCTTGAAATTCTAAGCTATTTCACTGTATCCTCCCTCAGTTACCAATAATTATCTCAACATTTTCTTGAGATATATTTTTATCTTCATCATTTTAACTTGAAGAAACTATCCTATCTAATATGCAAATTGACTTTGCCTTCACTACACCTACCAGCCACGCCCACCAGCCAATCAGGAGTGATATACAAATTAACACCCAACCAAGATGGCTGCTGCCCAAGGCAGGAAAAAGCCTCGGCCAGAGGCTTTCATCCTTGGGCGGGCTTGGGGTAAGCTGTCAGTGAGACATCCCCTGAGGGCTCCCAGTATGTGAGGGGGGGCAGGTTGGGCTGAAAGACCACCTACCTCCAGTGCACAAATTTCATGCACCGAGCCCCCAGTAGTAAATAAAATAATAACATGGGTAAATCAAAGTTATTGACATGACAAGTCATATGGGTCTTCATTATACTCCCTAATTGGTATAGCTAACAACAACTTTCCTGACTCCTTTTGAACCGAAGTTAATCATTTATCTTGTCTCACTCTTCTCCATCCTTCTCTGCCCCAAACTATCTTTCCCTCATTTCACTTTCACTTTAAAGTGTAATTGATCCTTACCATAAATAGTACATTTCCATTCTAAACCCTGAATAGAGAATTAATTCAGCATAGATTAAAAAATAACAGAAGAGATTTGCTTTGTTTTATTTTTGCTTATTACATAAAGTAAAATTGAGGATGTGGTTTTATAGATTATAAAATTTATTTGATTGCTTTTTCACAAGCACATCTTAATTCTCTTCAATTGGTAATATACCTAATCACTTTGTAAACATATTTTTATCTAAAAAAGGCTAAATTCTTTTCCTCTATCACAGCTTTCTAAGTCACCCCTCTCTCAGACACAATGATTGGCTTGAAAACCACAGCTCTGAAGTACAGCAGCTTGTCCCTACCTGCAATGCCCAGTAATGCAGTGTCCTCTAGCCTGACAGCATCATTTATAACCCTGAGCAAAGGGCTTGGATAGCTCCCTATCAGCAGCTGCAGCTCAGCAATTCGTGCAGCCAGAGCCAATGAGGCAAACAGTCAGAGGTCTCCCAAAGAGCAGTAAAGACACACACGCATGCATGCATACAGGTACGCACACACAGACACAAAAGAAGAAGTAGAAGTAGATATAGAGGTAGTCCTATAATGAAAAACAGATCAGTGAGGGCATAACCAACTGGAAAAATAAAAATCCTGGAAAACAAACAGAAGATAAACAAAATGTTCCAGAAGGTTTTAGTGGCAGGATCTTAAGTCGCATTTCCTTTCTCCTACCATGTAGAGTCAACATGTTTATTTGCATGAAGTTTTTGCCCAACTAGAGGTTTGTGCCAAAAATGAGTGCTTGATAAAATTGTGTCAACTTAATAAAAGGGAGTGATTTATCTGTCACTGGGTTTCTACTGGCTGGTTAGACTGTGAGATAGGTCCAACACAGAAAGAGGATTGAGTGAAAGAAGTCTTAACTTTCCCCCAAGGGAAAATACACTATGGAATTTAATAGCTGTAAATAATAATTCTCTGGTTTGCTTCATAGCACAACATGCCCAAATATTCTTGAAGCACAATAAATAATTAAGAAGGGTTTGCTAAGGCATAAATGTGGGGGCAAGGCTGTGGAAATTTAATTACAACTGATTGAATGCCCGGACCATCTTGAAAGTAGACTCCACATGCTCTGCTTATGCTGGGCATTCTCATTTCTTGGTAAAGACCTGAGTCTTCAGAGTAAAATGGTCTGCCAGAGGCTGAGCAAAAGTAAAACACTCATATATAAACTCATTCACTGAAAAGTTTGCATTGTAATTCATGAAGGAAATAAAATCTTGAAAATTTCCAAAAAGAAGAGATAACGTTAAGCCCCAAACTGTTTAGCTACAAGGGGAACAAGACTTGAACAGCCTTAGATTTCTCACCTGCAGCACAGAATGGGGGGAGGAGAGGCAGCAGAGCAGTGTCTGTAAAGGCAGAGAAATGAGAGTGAAGCCTGGATATAATTTCACTCCATTAGAGGGGAAAGTAGATGCATTTTCCAGCAATGTAATGACTCATCAGATTTATCTGGGGGGGGGGGGGGGGGGAGTGGAGCAAGAACAAAAGGTAAATTCCAAAAAGAAAAGCAAATGACACAAAAGGAAAAATGGTACTCCGATGTACGGAACATGGAAGGGAAGGGTGGTGAGAGTTCGGGAAAATGCACTGAGGGCTTGTTTTGTTTGGGGCTTTATTAACACTGTAAGGGAAACCAATAGAAGAACCCAAGAGAATGTATAATATCCAAATCACTAAGTAATAAGAAATAATAAAATTTTGTTTTTAATAGAGCAGAACTCTGAAATAAGAAAAATAAAAGTAATAGTAAAAATGTATGGTCCTCCTCACCAATAAATTTAAATTTCCCCATGAAACTCCCCCATAGTTTTAAAAAAATCCAATTACATGTTGCTTTCTCAAGACACACTACAAAGAAAATGATGCCAAAATGTTAAAAGAGATGAGTGAAACTGTAATAGGAAAATGCTAACAAAATAAATCAGTAATTGAAATATTAATAACAGATAATTTAGAATTCATAGAAAAAGCAATAAATAGGATAAGGTAGACTATTTTATATCAGAGTTATAATTAGCTGAGCCATATAATGAGAATATAGTTAGCTCTTATGAACAATCCTATCAACTTGGTAATACTATCTTATTTTGCAGACTCATCTGCAAAAATTGGAGGTTCAGGGGCTTTAAGAAATTAATCCAAGATCACAAAGCTGGTGAATGGTGGAAGCAAAGCTCTGTGATTCCAAAGTTTGTGTAATTAACGGATACATTTTTTTATATAGAGGGAAATTTTGTAATCTTCTAGGGCTATTTTATCATGTGTTATTGCTCATTCTAGAGGTAACTGGGTAGAGAAGAGACTGTCACCCACCCTTGATCTGGGTACCAATAATATCCCAGCATGAAGGTTGTGATCCCTTGAGGGTCTCTGGGAAGCCATGTGTTGGAGGCTAGGCCTAAGAGAAGGTGTGATTGCCTTTCCCCACCTTGCTAGGGCATGGTCTATTGGTCTAGCAGGTGTTAGGAGGAGAATCTGGGTGCTGGTAGGCCACAGAATTGCTGTATCAGAATCATGGGCCTGTCCCAGGATGCCTGTTAATTTCTTTACTTACTCTGAAAATTTCCCCATGTTGGAGGGAGCATGATATTAAATAGCAAATAAAAATCACCACGAGGAAGGGAGAGAAAAGAGAGAGACATAGAGACTGTGGAAAAATGAAAATTTAATATATTTAAACCCTTTCACGGTACTTGCCAGTTTTTAAATTCTCATTTTAATTTTGTACAGGGTCCCACAAAGTATTTAGCTGACTTAATATATAGTGATTATAAATGTGTATAATATACATGCATATGTTATCACTTTAAGGATAATAATTCAACAAATTGAAGACTGCCAAAGATCTTGCAGCAATTCTTTTGAAAAATGGGCATGTTTGCAAGGAAAGGAACTAGAAAGTGTAAGGAAGAGGAAGCGGTGAATTGGAGAGATTTGGAGCTGTAATCAAACGACCTGGTGGCCCACTAGAAGGTTTCCAGGTTTCCAATGTAGATGAGCCAGGAAAAAAGACATTGGGGAACGAGTGTGAAGATGGTGATCTCACTTTTGAGTTTGATGGTTTGGAGGGGACTGTCAGAGATGCATTGAAGAGAATATTGGATTTAGTTGATCAGTTATTCATCACTTCCTCTTCCTTACACTTTCTAGTTCCTTTCCTTGCAAACATGCCCATTTTTTAAATGAATTGCTGCAAGATCCGTTGAGAGATTTGGCGGTTATCATTGTAGAGGAGATAATTAGAACTATAATATTTTCTATCACTCAGATCTAGTTTAAGAGAAAAAAGGTGAATATTATAACAATAGGCATTATTATCTTCTTAACTAACTAGAGGCCCAGTGCAAAAAAATTCGTGCACTGAGTGGGGTGTCCCTCAGCCCAGTTTTCATACTCTCCATTCTGGGACCCCTCAAGGGATGTCCGACTGCCCATTTAGGCCCACTGGGATTGAGACTAAATGGGCAGTTGGACATCCCTCTCACAATCCAGGACTGCTGGCTCCAAACTGCTCACTTGCCTGCCTCCCTGATTGCCCCTAACCACTCCCTTGCCAGCCTGATTGATGCCTAATTGCTCCCCTGCCAGCCTGTTTACCCTAAACTTCTCTCCTTTGCTGGTCTGGTTACCCCTAACTGCCTTCCCCTGCAGGCTTGATCAACCCCAACTGTCCTCCCTTGAAGGCCTGGTACCTCCCAACTACACTCCTTTGCTGGCCATCTTGTGGTGGCTATCTTATGTTCACATGGGGGCAGGATCTTTGACCACATGGGGGGATTCATCTTGTGTGTTGGAGTGATGGTCAATCTGCATATTACTTTTTTATTAGATAGGATAGAGGCCTGTTGCACAGTTGTGGGCCAGCTGATTTGCCCTGAAGGGTGTCCCACATCTGGGTGGGGGTTCCCTTGGGCCATTGGGTGGCCTGTGTGAGGGGCCTGTGGTGGTTTCCAGGCTGGCCACTCCCCGCTCCCCAGTGACCCAAGCAGAGGCCCTGGTATCTGGGATTTTTTCTTCTACAATTGAAACTTTGTAGCCTGGAATGGAGCCAAGCTTTCTGCTCTTTCTGTGGCTGCAGCCATTTCTGTTGGAATTTATCTGTCTTCTATAACTGAAACTTTGGAGCCTTAAGCAGAGGCCTGGGCTGGCCAGCGTGTACAGAAAGCTTGGCTTCTTCCATTGCTGGGAGCAACCCTAACCTCCTGCCCTCTCCAGCTCCGTGGCCACAGCCATTTCTGTTGTGATTTATTTATCTTCTATAATTGAAACTTTGTAGTCTAGAATGGAGGCCTGGGCTGGCCAGGGTGTGAGAAAGCTTGGCTTCCTCTATCGCTGGGGAAACCCAAGCCTCCCTCCTGCTCTCTCCATGGCCACAGCCATCTTGGTTGGGGTTAATTTGCATACTCGCTCCTGATTGGCTAGTGAATGTGGCTAGTGTGCATGGCTTATGGGTGTAGCAGAGTGATGGTAATTTGCATATTACTCTTTTATTAGATAGGATATTTATGGGGTTATGTGGCAGCTACTACACTAAGTGCTTTTCCCCAGTTACCCTATTTTGCCTGGTGTCTCCATTTCACTGGCCACTGTTAATATTTCTACATGATTTTAGGGCCTGGGTATTATCTTATACGTTTTGCTGGAAGCCCCTCACATAAAGATGGCGACTCTATTGTTCTGTATATTACAGAAAATAGCAATGCCCAAATCTTCATGCAGGAAGAAGAAGGCTGTTGGTAAATCCTCTAACTCAAACTGATGAACCAGCAATGCCAGCTGAAGTAGATAGCCAGAAAAACACCCACACCCACATTACCCCGTGTTTCTAAGTGAAATCCACATAGATATGCAGCTTAAAGAATAACAGGGCAGTCATTAATACATGGTTTTTTTTTCTTTCCTTCTTTCATTTTCTTTTCAATATGGCCACCTTCTCGTCCTCCCCTCCACAAACTTGTCAGTTTTCAAGGAAACACATAGCCAACGGGGTGTGATTCTGAACCACAAGAATTATACAGATTGTGAATATAAACTATTGATCTCTGCAATAAAAACATTTCTTGTCAGGACAAATCTGAGGACATTTTGCAACAATTAGTAATAGTAATCCAAACTTATGTGTCTCAATCCAAATAGTAATCCAAACTTATGTGTCTTTTTATTTATTAGCATGGTATTAAGGGTGCTGGGTAAAAACACCACTGCGTTGAGCAGTCTTTTCCCACAAGTCCAGTAACAATTGAGCACTGGGAGTGGCCAGGCAACTTCCATTCCTTGAGATGAGCCCTAGAGGCACTAGTTGGGCGGGCCTGCACCTAACAAATGCCTACTCGGGTTCCTGTAAGGAACATTCTCAGTGATGTGCCCTTGGTACCCTGGGGAGAAGAGGAGATTTGGACTCTATAACAGAAAGCAGAGGCCTTTATGGGCTCTTCTCCTTGGTCACTCTCAAACACCCTAATTACATCTGTGGGTAAAAACAAGTCCATGCACACATTCAAATTGTCCACTGATGTCAAACAGCGCATGAGAGGGACCATGAGATTAGAGGGCAAAAATGTGTAAAGTGGGTGAAATAACATTCTGTTGCTTTTTTAGATCAAGTTCACATTTTTTTGCTTTCTCTTGGTAATTTGTTACCTAGGGACAAGGGATTGTGAGAAAAGATTGTTTGATTAGGCAGGTTATTAATAAGTTTTATTGTATATTCAGCAATCCATCCCATTCTCTTCTTTCTCTGGTCCCTACCTAAGCTAATTGCTCCATGTTCTTTCTCTCATTTCTATGTAGTTTTGGAAAATACCTTGTGAATGATAACTTACTGTTGAGGGAGTGTACTACAGCTGAACAGTTTTGATGTCCTGGAGAATTTTATTTGAATGATTCTATGGGGATTTTGAAATAAGCGAAACCACTAAAGATAATTGGTGAGCAAAAGTCAGCATTAGGAAGCAGGGCTCAGAAGCAGGTACTGCAAATGAATTCCATTTATTTCTAAACCAAGGTCATGCTTTATGCTTGGAAATTGATTTTAAAGGTGGTTGCTGGATATGTGAGAGGAAACCCCTAAGCTTTTATAAGAAGATCTGATTGCCACGGGGCAGGTACCCATGTTTTTGTTATGTCCTCTGTGGCTTGTTATTGAGCAGTTTGTATGGCAGTAATAATAATAATGCAGTACAATAACTAAGTATGTGATAAACACTTTACCTATAATAACTCTTTAATTTCCTTAATAACCTCTAACACAGGTACTATTGTCACCCCAAATGATATAATTTCCCCAAGGTTACAATAATGCTGTTTAGCAAATGTTTCAGCTAGCTTCTGATATGCTAGTCATTGATAAATAAGAGTATGTACTAGAAGGGTATTTGGGCTTAGGGAGTGGATGGGAGTGCTTCCAGGGAGCCAAGAAGTGGGAGCCATAGCAGGAAGCACTGGGCCAAAGTCATTCTACAAGAAATTGCCCAGTTGTCATTCATTTGCCCCAGAGTTGTACTTGCATGGGAAGAGAATGTGGCACCAAACACTTTTGGAGTGTTTACAAAGCATACAGAACTGTATGCTTTGTTACAATCCACATTTCAATTCTTTCCTCAAAATCATATTAAGCAGGTACTGAACACAAGGTACTCTATCTCAAGTATTATGTCTTCCCTTTTAATGCTATCAAAGTTAATCTCCTGAACAGCTTGACTTTAATTACCTCTTTATGGCCTGATGGAGAACTTTGTGCTGAAGTAGAAAATCAGGAAAACTCCACTATTGAAATCTGCTTGTTTGTTTTTAATTTATCTTTTTTGTGTTGTCTGACCATTGAGGTGACTCAGGCGTTCCCCAGTCCCACAGGATGTAATATGAAAGACTTCCCAGAAGGATCTACCTTCTACCCAAGGCATCACCTTTGAGAATCTGGGCTGATTCTGTCTCTCTCCATCATAGCTTTGCTCTGTGATTCTGTGCATGTATGGTACTCGTAACACTCCTTCACCAGCCATTCATTCATTCCCAATTTCAGACATATGTGATGCTTAGTAGTATCCACTGAAAAAAAATAGCATAAATATGTGTTTCACCGCCAAAAATAATTTATTCAAGAAAAAGAAAAGGTCACAACCAAATGCTTGCAGACATGGCAAGCCTATAGAAGGGAAAAGGAACAAGGAAGGGAAACTTAAAAACTTGGAGCTTTTGTTAATTTTTTATTACAGTTTACATTCAGTATTATTCTGCATTAATTTCAGATGTACAGCAGAGTGGTTAGAAAATCATGTAATATATAGAGTGATCCCTGCACTGCTACAAGTTCCCACCTGGTCCCAGACCTATTTATCTCGATATTGTTGACATATTCCCTTTGCTGTAATCTACATCTCTGTGGTCCTTCTGTAGCTATCAAAGTATACTGTTTAACCCCTTCACTTTTTTCATGTAGCCCCTCAAACCCCCTCGGTATCTAAGAGTCTATTTTGTTTCTTTTGTTCATTAGATTCCACATATAGCTGAAATCATATGGTATTGGTCTTTCTATGACTGGCTTGTTTCACTTAGCATAATAGCTTTATTTTAATCATAGATTTCTTCACATAGGGATCTTGTCTATAGGGTTCTCTCAATTACATCGACTTTGAGAGCTTCCCCGGCCCTAGCTCTTCCCATAGACTCTCTGGGCTGGCTATGTTTGCTTCGCGTTGCAGTTAATCTTTATCAGTAGCCACACTGCACTTCCAAGAATAGGTAGGTTGTCTACTTGATTATCCCAAATCAGCAGAGACAACCCAGTGTGATGGATTTTAAGAAGCTTCTTCTTAAATATAGAGAAACTCTAATTTTATTAAGACTGAAACATGGGGAAAGTGAAACTGATATTTGTTATCCTGTCCAGTCAAAGCAGCAGTTTTTGTAAGAATATCAGATTTCTAGATCCCAGCAAGAGACTGAAATAAGAGTAAGACTGTGTAACTTATCATAATGATATATCAATAAATAGCAACTTGTCATTAGAAAAGAGAGATGGTTCCTTTAGGAGGAGAGATGTTACTTATTTGAACAAATAGCACAGTACTTTGAATTTAAATATATTTTCTTCTTACAAAATAAAGTAGGCCGTGGAGCATGCCCCAGGCCAGAAGGCTGCAAATTTGCTGGGTTCTGTGCATACTTTTTGCCAGCCTTCTGTCAAGGGCTTTAACTTCACTGACACGTATTAAAAGTTATGCTGAAATCATAGGTTGTGGTGTCATTTGCAAACCCAAGGTGAGACAAAAAAACAACAACAGACTTTCGTTGTAACTCTCTGCCCTCAGACTCTTGCTAACTAGAAAAGTAAATAACAATGATTGCATTCAAGTACCTTTAATTTTACTTAATAATGTCGCATTCACCTCACTTCATCGTCTTGCATAGGCATTTTATCATTAACTTCACTTCAACTCATTACACAGGCATTTTATCATCTCATATCATCACAAGAAGGGTGAGTAGAGTAAAATAAGGTATTTTGAGAGAGACCAGATTCACATAATTTTTATTGTAGTACATTATTGTAATTATTTCATTTTATCATACTTGTACTTGGTTAGCTCTTTCTGTGACTAATTTATAAATTAAACATTCTTATAGGTATGTGTGTATAGGAAAAATATACATGTTTGAGGCATCTACCGTGGGTCTTGGAACATATCCCCCATGGAAAAGGGGCGACTCTTATTGCAAAGGGAACATGGACATTTGAGAACTACAACTAAATTATTCATAATTTACGTATTAGGCATTGCTTTGAAATTATGTGCCATGAATTTAAAAACTAGAGATGGAACTATCTGGTTTAAAGAAACCATAACAATATAACTTTTATATTTCAAAATTTCATTTTCTCCTTTTATGGCTGCTGTCTTCAACTTTGACCTATTTCTATCTGTTTCACAAACTTAGATTTTCACTCTGGGTTTTCTTCTGTCTTAGGTTGACTGCTCTGGATAAGTGCATGTCCTTCTTTTATTGGCTTCACTCCAGATTGAGTTCTGACATCTTTGTTACATGATTTTATTTTATAGATTCAGGTTGTATTCATATTCATTTGATCTTGATTTGATCCTCTTTTTTAAAATCCTCACCTGAGGATGTTTTTTTCCACTGATTTTTAGAGAGAATAGAAGAAGGAAAGGGGGGGAAAGGGGAAGAGAGAGAAACCTCAATGTGATAGAGAAACATCGATTGGTTGTCTCCCTAACGGGGTGGGCTATCAAATTTGCAACCCAGGTACATGCCTTTGACCAGAAATCAAACCCATGATCCTCTGGTGCATGGCCAACATGCTAACCATGGAGATACACCGTCCGAGTCAATTTGAATTACTTTTGGATTCTGGACCTGGAGACATGCCATGAATAAGTGGGTCTTGGGCAGCCACCAGCTTACTCTTGATTTCCTAATGGCAAAATGTTGCTTATATTCCTTGCCTTCCTTCTTTCATAAATATGGTACTGTATTAGTAAAAATATAGAGGTAAAACAATGGGATAAGAGCTCTGATAGGAAAAATTATTAATAATTTTAGTATCATATTTATTATAACTTTTGTTTCTCTTAAACATATAAAGGTTTGAATTCAGGTTTTTTGTTTTGTTTTATTATTATTGCATGCCCATAAATGACATTATTTTTATTCTCCAAAAATATACTTGAATCTTATAACTTTCAGTTATCACGGAACTAAAAGATATATCTTGAAGAGCAAAGTATACCCCCTTCAAAAATGAGTACCATTTTAATCATCTAGAGGTTTAGGATTATATAATAAATCTCATTTATTTCTTATTTCCATATATGCTATATATTACAATAGCTCAGCATAATTACCAAGGTAGCTAAGAATCTTATTACAGAGGCTTTCACAAACCATAGCAAAAGGTAACTGACTTATTGACTGCCTTTTCTTATTTTATTTGCAACTCTACTAGCGATATTATGTAAAATGTGGGGCTTAGCTGTTGCATAATTTCTCAGAATTCTATTATGTTATATGATTTCTTTTTTAATGGTATCCTTTCGTAGACCTTTTTCTTGTTGAAATGTAGAATTCAAGGAAGACTTCTATTTAAATACCCCAGAGTGAATATGATGTACATGTGAATTTCTGTATTAGTATTTGAACACTAAATCAGTACATATTTCAGTTATCAGTCTCTTTATGAGGAAACAGAAAGGGTGTCTCATCCAGCAGAGAGAGAGACTGATTTACAATTCTCAAACATTTCCTCCGTCCTTAATCCTCTAATCTCTTGTAATCTCCTGTTCAAAAATGACAGCATTTTCCTGAGAAATAACGCCCCTTTCTAAATGTGTGGTGTAGATAGAGACAACCAATACATTTAACAGAGATATTGTGAAAAAAATAAACACTATTTCATCTGGCAGATTTAGAAAGGGCAACCTTGCCAAATAATTACAATTACATTGTGATATCTGTTATAATAGAAGTTGAATAATGTGTGGAACCAAGAAACTTAAATGTCTGGCGATGGCAGAGATTTCATAGAGGATGTAACATTTTAGCTTTAAAGAAATCCAAGCTTTTATTCTGATAAGAATTTTCTATTTCTAATTTGAATTGTAAAAGTTGTATTGTAGAACTACTGGGGAGTAACACCTTTGAAAGGAAATAGGTGATATCAGAATGGGGCAAGGGACCTGTTAGCAATTCAGATCTACCAGATCTCTACCAGTGCACTGATGGCCCTGTAGCACACCTTGCCTGACAAGGGGCAGGGGGGAATGTTGAGGCTCTTGTACCACCACCTGCTCAGTCATTAGCTAGGGAATACCTCCCAAACAGCATACCCTTGGCTAACATCACCTCTCAGAAGCACAGTTCAGAGCCCAGACTTGAACCTGGGACCCTTCAGTCTGCAGGTTGGCGCTCTATCCACTGAGCCACACCTGTGAGGGCAGTGGCCCCTGTTTAATTCACCAAAAAGCGAGTTTAGGACAAGGAATATATGACACACCTTGACTGTCTGTTCCCCGCAGCCTCGGGGGAAATGTGACCTTAGCTTGAAACCTGAAGCTAACCCAGAAGAGCTAACATCTGAGCTAACATGTTGTCAATTCAGCTGTTCTCCCCAGATCTGGAAGTGAGTCCTTTAATATCTGTGTTTTCCAGAGAGGAAGAGAGAGAGACATCAGTGATGAGAAAGAACCACTGATGGGCTGCTTCTTGCATACCCCTTACTGGGGGGTCGAGCCCACAACCCGGACATGTGCTCTGACCAGGAATGAAACCATGACCTCCTGATTCATAGGTTAATGCTCAACCATGGAGCTACACTGGATGGGTAGTGAGTTCTTCCTTGAAGGGGAGGCTGTGTAATGTGCCTGCATATCTGCTACAGCACTTAAATGATAGAAGTGGTTAAAGGGGTCTAATGCAAAATCCATCAATCATTGCAGTTAGTTTGAACCCCAAATATGTCTCCTTGGCACAGAGATTATCTATTTTTAAGAAAAGAAGGTCTAAAAACCTAGTAGAAATTACCCATTTGTAAAAGATTTTTACAGTCCTAAAGGAAACCTCCATTTGTAAGAATGTCTTCCTCTCCATACGTGGAAGATGAAAATGTCTAAATCTCAGGATATCTTAGTGATAGAAACAGCAACAAAAAATCTGCTTTTACTAATAGCCTCTCCTAATAGGCACCTCCTGCTCCTCAACATCTTTTTTTTTTTTTTTTAAGCTGCAGATGGTATTTAAGGTGATGGCCAATTAGGGGAGTTAACTCAGTTTTCCTGGATCTCTCCCATGTATACAAGAAGTATACATGCCATTAAACATCCTTTTGTTTTTCTCCTGTTTATCTGTTTTCTATTACAAAAGAGGCAAGGACCCAGCCAGAACCTCGCAGGGTAAAGAAGTGTGAAATTTCCTCCCCTACAATAGTTTACCATGAGACAGCACCCATTTGACTATATCACAACTGTTTGGCCAATGTTGTTGCTTTAATGACATGATTGGATTTGGAAAACCATTGGTGAACTCAACATGGGCCCAGATAAAGAAGTACAGCATAGACATGCAAGGGATTTGGTTTCCACTGAAGCATAAAAAAGTTGAATTTAGACTTTTACTAACACCTACTTATAATATCACTAGGGGCCCAGTGCATGAAATTCGTGCACTGGGGGTGGGTGGTCCCTCAACCCAACCTGCCCCCTCTCACATACTGGGAGCCCTCAGGGGATGTCCGACTGATGGCTCACCGCCAGCCTGCCCAAGGCCTAAAGCCTCGCCAGAGGCTTTAGGCCTTGGATACCCAGCCATTGCCCTGCTCAGCTCAGCCCTGGCTGCCTGTGACCACCCGGCCCCGGGGGCTGGGCGCTCACCACCACTTCCGCTCACAGCGCCCTGGGGGGCCGGACACTCCCAGCCGCTGACACCACCACCACCACTGCTGCTGCTGCAGCTTCCCTGCACAGCACCTGGGGCTGGGTGCTCGCTGCTACCACCATTTCCTCTCCATCCCCAGTGCCTGGCGCTCGTGCCACTTGGCTCTGCCTCCACTCCTGATTGGCTGGTAGCATTGCCAATCAGGAGAGAAGGTATGGTCAAATTTGCATGTTTCTCTTGTATTATATAAAAAAATATCATTGTCAGTAAACTATATTTTTAACTTAGTGAAATCCTATCATATCCTTCCCTTACCCTTGACTAGATGGAGTTAGATGGTGCAAATAAGAGCCATATAATGCATGTGGGACATTACCCATATCCCAGCAACATTAATCTCCGAGCTTTCTGCCAACAAAAAAGCCCGAGGACACCTAAGGAGCCATGAGGGGAACAGATTTATGAGACAGTTGAGCTGGAATTCCTTAAAGTTAAATCCACATTAAAGTAATAATCATCTCCTTGACAGAAAAAAAAAAAGGTGGCAGTCTTTTAAAAATCCCTCTGCACCTCTTCCAAGTATTCTCCATTGTCCAAGAACTGTCTGTGTCAGGCTGGATGGTCCCAGGTGTGATGTGATAGAAACTCACAAGGCTTGGAGTCTTAACACCTGCCTTCAGATCCATGTTTGTGGCTCAGTAGCTACATGGCTAGGTGTAAATTAGGTAAACATGTATGAGCCTGGGTTTTCTCATAGGTAAAATGTACAGAGTCTCATACAGGATAATTGTGCTAACCAAAAGATATAATATATATGAAAGTGTTTGGGGAATACTCCTTCTTGTTTAAAAATATAAGTTCATGGGAATACCTGGCTGAGAGGGATATTAAAATCTTGGCTGCAGTATAGTTAGAGGAGACATGAAAAGGGATTTGCCCTCCGTGACCTTTGATGACACAGCTTAGACACAGCCTATTCTCCAAGCTTGTCTCCCACCCACAGTGCCATTGTCACCTGAAATCTATGCCTCTCAACATCAAGCTCCTCTTCCTGTGTAAAACGTTTCTGAGCACCTACGGCTTCTCTCTCTACCAACTAATTTCTCAAATATTTATCTTACCTTGTTGCCCTGTATTAATTGTTCATTTTTATGTGCTTGGAATGGCACAAAGGGAAAACAAATAGTACTTGATGTGGAATCAGGAGAGAAGGGTTTTTGTCCCAGGTCATCATTTTCTACATTTTACTCTTTATTATGAAATAATGGCATTGACAGAATGAATTCTAGGATCACTTTCGGAGAGGGGGAAAATGCATATTTATTATGCTACTATTGTGGGAAAATACTGTGTGTGTGTGTATTTTTCCCCTGAAATACTCTTGGGGTGTTATTTTCATTCTTACACTCTGCTGTTTTAACCCCTGCAATTATGTTAGAAAGTAAAAATTAAGTCTCCATGACAACGGCTCCTGCCTAAGGATAAAGATTTGTGATTCCCTCTTAGAGACCCAGACTATTGCTCCATTGCCTAGATGCGCCAGGAATTCAACCTTAAGTCTCTACTATTTTAGTAAGATCCATTCTCAACATGATTTAAACATATGGATTTTTAAGAAGTTTAAAGCATATAATTTTTCAGACTCACAGAATATGAACATAATGGTCAAAATGAACAGATTACATAAATATTTTAATGGCTTCCAAGCCACTATAATTTAAGATGTCTTTAAGTCAGAATAATTACATTTGGGGTTCTAATTTTAACCTGCCTTAGGATTCATCAGGCAAGTTAATACCCAGGGACTCCATCTCAGCAATGTTCCTTAGACAGTCTCACCTCTTTAATCTTTTCTGAACTTCACAAGCCATTCTCCAATCTCAGGGAGTTCTGCAGTATGCATTTTCCATCTTGTTCCACACGTAGGACAGTTGGAGATTCTAATTTTCCTACACCCACTGCAAACTTGATGTCTTCATTTAGAGTTGTTCTCCAACGTCCACATGTATAGAGAGGAGTATAAGAAAAACATACATAAATATTTTCCAATCACTTTAGTTAATTTTATTCTAATAAATTTGGTGCTGATGCATCTAAGAATGTTAATATCTAGCCCCAATAATAAAATCTGCATTTCCTGTGCTTCCCATGAAATGTTATGTAGGTGTATTATTTCTAATATCTGTGCAGACATTAAGTTTTTTGTGCTTATGAAACATCACATTTTTCCTCTTCTTTAATCAACAGAATGTACTTATTTCTTCTCATAGTTATAATCTAAAGCCTAACATTGGACACTATTTATGGGATTTAGATGCATACCTAAGTTATATTTGTTTAAATCAGATCATTCTTCTTTCTCATAATTGATATTTATCTATCTACGAAGCATTTTCCATTCTCCCTTTTTTTCTTCATTTTCCACCTTTTTTTTTTTTTTTCTCTTATCCATTTATATAAATCTATTAATACATTTCAGAGGCAAAGTGGTATATAGTTTCTTGGCATTCAAGCTAAGCTTACAGCATTTTAACCTTGAATGCTGCCAAGACTTTCCCATGTGCCATGAGTCCAGGTGTTGTTGCTAAGATACATGCTATTAATCTTCCAATAAAAAATATAAAGGTCAGGGAGTGAAGAAGGTGTGTTTACTAAAGAGTCTTGGTGATGGATATTGTTTGGAATTTGGAACACTTTGTGTGATTATAAAATATTAACTTTTTTCAATGTTTTTTTTCCTTTTCTTTTTTTTATATGATAAAGTATCTCAATTCAAAGAGATAGAGCTGGATCTTTTTATATGTTACAGAATACCTTTTTTGGAATTATAGGCACATAGAGTTTTAATAGATTGTTCAAGATTACAGAGCTAGCCAGTTACATAGCCAGGATTTACAGGTAGATATTATGGCTACAGAGCCTGCAATTATTGATTTCAGAGAGAGAAGAAGAGGAATAGAGAGATAGAAATATCAATGATGAGAAAGAATCATTGATGGGCTGCCTCCAGCATGCCCTCTACTGGGGATCCAGCCTATAGCCTGAGCATGGCCCTTGATCATAACTGAACCCAGGACCCTTTAGTCCGCAGGCGGATGCTCTATCCCCTGAGCCCCAGCTAAGTCAGAGCCTGCAATTTTAATGTTTATTTTATACTGTCTTGCACATATGTTATTAAAATAATTCTAATATTAATTAATGGTATGGAAAAGCAAAATAAGAGAATTATATGTTAATTTGTGATCAATACTGGAGTATATAATTTTATGTAAATAAGTATATATGCTGGAACCTTTTATAATTAAACTATGCATTGAGATTTTTGTGTTTTAAAGACTTAGATGAGTCCAAAACAGAGGGTAAACACATGAATGAATTTCAAAGAGCCGTCCTTTATCCACATTTATAAATGGATAAATGATAGAATAGTTGAAATTACTGCTCAAGTCTCCACACAATCAAATGAGATATCCCTTTGGTATGGTAATTATCATTATGACACCTTGGAACTTCATTAATGAGATTTTCTTTTTTTTGCTATTTTATTAGAAGTCAGATAAAGTTCTCTATTACAGTGAATGGTCACACACTATGACATTACAGTACAACAGAAAAGTAATTATCTTTATTGGACAACATCGAATATATCAAGTAAAAGGTTGATGATATGTAAACATTGTTATTGGAATATAGTGTCCCTCTTTATTGCCCTATGTGTATAAACACCTTTAGCTAAGCTTTGACCTTTAGGTAGATTATGAATTACTAAATAATAATTTGTTAATTAAAATATAAGGATTCTATATATATAAAACCCTAATATGCAAATAGCAATGGGTTGTTCTGCTTTTGGTCTATGATGTGCACTGACTACCAGGAGGCATGCGGAGAACATGGTGGGTGTCAGCTGCAGCAGGCGAGCAGGGTGCCAGTGACTGTCATGAGAGCGAGCCTCTGATGGTTACTGAAAATTCTTTGCTCCCATGTGCCATGGACCCACCTTGTGCTCTCACCTGATGCCAGCCCCACTCGCCCCTCAGGGCTTCTCCACCTCCCTCTGCTCCTGAGAGGTGGTTAGGGCCAGCAACCTGCCGGTGCTGGTCCCAATCACTCAGCACCGTCAGCAGGTATGAGTGGTGGCTGCAAGCCCTGATTGCCCCTGAGGGCTTCTCCACCTCTCCCTGCTCCTGAGTGGCGATTGGGGCAGCAGCCACCACTTGCCCTGCTAACTGCACCAATCACTGTGCACTGTCAGCAGGTGCAAGCAGGGCCGTAGGTAGACAGACTACCAGGGGACACAGCAAGAGGGGCATGGAGGATGGATCAAGGTCTGCCACTGTGCCCATCATAGCATTGTGGCCCATAAGACCTTTCAAGGTGCACAAATTTGTGCACTGGCCGCTAGTATAATTATAAAGACTTTAAATATTCCTACCTCAGTTGAAATATATGTTGAATTTTCCTGTTAATTTTTATGAAATGTCCTATGCCCTTAAAAATCCTGCAAGTTTTATGTATGAGTAGTTGACATATCTATTTATAAACTATTACAATTTATAAGGATTGAGCTCAAAACTCATATAGGCCTAACATCGGAGGACACCATGGCTCTACTGACCTGGTAAGTTAGAATATTTCTCAACCAGGTAAAATATAAGTGAAGCTTCGTAATTTTAGCAATTATGCAAATAGACCAAATGGTGGAACAACTGGTAGCTATGAGATGTGAATACCACCAGGGGGCGCCCATGGAACATGGTGGGCCTTGGCCATGGAGGGGCACCAGTTGCTGTCATCGGGGCAACTTCTGGTGCTTACTGAAAATTATTTGCTCCTGCACGCCATGGTCCCACTTGGAGCTCACACCTTCTGCCAGCCTTGATCACTTGGTGCCATTAGTGGGTACAAGTTGGGGCTGCTGGCCCCAATCACCCCTCCAGGCTTCTTCACCTCCCCTGTGCCTGAAGGGCGATTGGGGCCAGCAGCCACCACTTGTACCCACTGCCAGAGCTGCTGCTCACACCCGCTACAGGTCCAGATCGCTCGGCACTGTCAGCAGGTACATGTGGTAGCTGCTGGCCCTGATCACCTGAAGGTGATCAGGGTAGCAGCTGCCACTCATACCCACTGACAGTGCCAGCTCTGCGCTGTCAGCACATGAGAACAGGGCTTCTAGCAGACAAGGGGCCAAGGGCAGCAGCAGGAGGGTCTGGTGGGGGCATGGAGGATGGGCCAAGACCCGCCCCTGTGCCCACTGCAGCCTTGTGGACCACGGTTTCTTTCAAGGTGCATGAATTCATGCACTGGGCCCCTAGTATTGTAATATGCACCACTGAACTGTGTTGAGTGTGTGCAACCTGCTGGTTAGTGTGCATAATAGCTATCAGTTGGATGGTCACTTAGACTTTTATATATATAGATGTGGCTCACCTTATATTCTATTGTATTGAAAAGCACTGCTCTAGAGCTAGAGGGTAGGGTTCTGGGGCTTGTGGGCCTAAATATCAAATCTGAGCTCTTCATGTGATACTTATGTTTCTCTGACTGGCTTATTTCACTTAGCATAATGCTCTCCAGGTCTGTCCTCATTTGTGAAATAAAATGAACACGTAAAGTGATGAGCAAAAACAGATTCAGAGACACAGAATCATTGAACAGACCTTCAAACCTCAGAGGGAAGGCAGGTGGTGGTAGTGGTAAGAGATCAACCAAATAATTTGCGTGTATATAAGTGTAACCAATGGACACAGGCAGGCTGGGAGAGGACAATGGGGGGGGGGAGGGGACATATGTAATGCTTTAAAGAATTTTTAAAAATCTGAGTTCTTTCTCTCCTACTGCCTAAGGGTCAGAGCCTGTTTCACAGCTGTCAATGCAAGAAAAAGGCAGAGAAGATATGTATCACGAGAAACAATGAGACAGATAACCTGCTCCTCTTAGGAAGGAATATTTAATAGAGCAAGCAGAAGAGCTTCCCCTTGCTTCCTGGTAAAAAGCCTTGTCTACTTACCATATGAGAGAGAAGAGAAGTGGATGAGACAGGAGATACTGGGCTAACACAATCTCATTGCTGACTTCAGTTCCATGCTTCCCCAAGAGCAAATGTGAAATTTCATTCTTATTCCTGGGACAGGGGAGCGGTGTCACACCTAAGGCACTGGTGTGCATTACAGTAGATCATTTGGTTTCAAATAACATGGAACCTCTCCTATTATTAAATTCCCAGGGAAAATTAAAATGCACTATTTTTCATGAATTTGAATCTGTGAAAAATTAACTTCAAAATTCTTCTATTCCCAGTCCTTGATCTGCATACTCTCAAACAGCCTTCTCTCAATTGCCTAATTAGATTTTAGACCTCTTCTGGAACAAGACTACCTGGCCAATATTAAAATGGATTACTTGTCCCTTCCCTGTACAGTAATGATTCCTCTCTGCTCACAATCCTGTGACTTGCACATGCATTTTATAAGAAGAGTAAACAGCTAGAAATGAGCACAGAATTAATGGATGAGTACTTACTGTGATAGATATCAGCCATACACAATGTGTCTTGGGTCTTACTAAAAAAGACTACCTGGAGGGGGAAAAGCAAGATCAGCAGAGATAAACTGAAGGTAGTGCTTTGCTTTTATGAGCCAAAGAAGAATTAAATTCCAGACAGAAATGAGATGCATTTACTCCTATTAAAGTTGTAAAGAAGGTATCCCCAGAGATAGCAAGAGAGTTCATGAAGAAACCGTGAATGAAATGGTTAGTCAGTTTTGAACATATTCCAAGAGGCCCTTATATTAATAACAATGCTATCATTCTAATGAGAACTTTTTCTCTCCTTACCTGTTCTCAGAATAAGCAAAAACATGTTTATCTGAAGGAAATACTCACTGATGAGCTTGGTGTTCAAGAAGGCACTATGAGGTAGAAAAAAAACACAAAAAAATAACCAGATGCCTTATTAATAAGCTATGCCAAACTCATATAAAATTAACATGCAGAAATTACATTTATATTTTCAAAGACTATGTAGTTTTCTGTGAAAATGTCACCATATAGTTTGATGTTGAGTAAAATAAGAGGAGACAAAAATAAAATAGATTTTAGTTTCAAACTCTCTGCATTATACCAGGTTTCATTTATACCACATTTTTAAAATTCAAAGGCACGTGGATTTTTTTCACATTTTTACCTTCTGCAAGAAACATCCATTTGACAGTTGAGGGGATCTTAGACTGGATTTAAATATAGTAATTTATTTATGGAATTTGTTTACTTGAAGTCATCAATCAGACCTTACTAATCTTTGTTACCCTTTATTCACACAGGAAGTGCTATTGAATTTGTAGCACTCAGTGTGTAATGTAATTGTTCAATGACTAAAATAATTTGTGAATTATAATTCCATATTTTTCTGCTTCAAGAAATAAGAAATTCTGGGCATCCCAATAGCTTTTTTTTTCACAATCAGCAAATAAGAATTTCATTAAAATTAAAGAAAAGTGAAAACAATATAAAATGATTTTCTAGAGAAAATGCTGTAAGTAGTGCTGTTAATATCAGTGAACTGAAAAAGATGGTATTCATCCACTGAATCTAAATTGCACTGATTTTTTTAAATCCTCACCCAAGGATATTTTTTGATTGATTTTTGGAGAGAATGGAAAGGAGGAGATAGAGAGAACATCAATGTGAGAGAGACAAATTGATTGGTTGCCTCCTACATGCACTTCGACCAAAGCCAGAATGGAGCCTACAAGGAGGTATGTGCACTTGACTGAAACCAAACCCAGGACACTCAGTCCACAGAGTGATGCTCTGTCCCTGGAGCCAAACCAGCTAGGGCTTGCACTAATCTTCATATTTAGTTGGAGACACGGACTCAACTCCTTCCTGAGAGCATCAATATTATTAACTCTTATTTTTTCAACTGCTGAGTTTTCTTGCACTATGTTAAGTTTACAGCTATTGATTAACAGAACTATGAGGAAGATTAAAAAGAATTTTTAAAGCGTAAATCTTGTGCATTTTGAAGAAAACTTCTTGTGCCTTTGAAGTTTAAAGGAATACTAATGCAGAGTAACATATTTTATACTAAATTACTTACATTTTTACTGTACTTTAAAGTCCATAAGCAATGTTACAAATACTTTAGAACATATTATCTTCTCCCTATTTAATTGGAGAGAAAGCCATAAACACCATCAGCTATGAAGTCACATCTATTTTTTGATCAACATTCTATATGGAAATCCATGGAGCTACCTAATTTGCTCTAACTTACCACAAAGGTGATTTAAAATGAGAATTAGCATTTTGAAACCTAAAATTACCATATTTGATTTAAATTTAATCACATTATGAACATGTTGACATGAATCAATTTTTTAGATTTAAAAAAATACATAATGGAATATTTTTATATGTAGTGGGTAGTACCTTTTCCACACTGTATATATTACCTTATTTAAAGAAAGAGTGTAATGCTACAGCTACTTGTAGCTCACATAATCATTGTCATGTTTAAGGCATAGGAAGCTCTTCAAATGGAAGATAATTTAAGGCCCAGACATGCCAACATGCTTTGAGTATGGAAGACATCTGATGAGTAGAAGTAGCAAAAATTACTGATATGTAATCTTTAAAAGAGTTGTAGTAAGTGCCAATTAAAACCAATCAGAAAAGTTGGAAATAAGCAATAGAATATGCTGAATTGGTAATCAAATATTAATGACCTGTGAGATCCCACTGATTTCACAGGTAGTTTAAATCAAATGGATTCAAACTTTCATACAACAGACAATGCTTATGTATAAAAGTACTTAAGAAAAATAACCCCCTTTATTTTTATAACAAACACCATATTTTTTATGAGACTTTCAAAGTTTCCCTTAAAATCAGCACATGGTAAAGGTGCTGTCTTTCATCACTGCGAGTCAACATTGTACTAGAGGATCTAGCAGCCACAGTATAAGAAGAAAATGTAAAAGGAGGAAAATAAAAATTAAAAAGGCAAGATGAAAACTTTTTACATATGCATAGTGTTGTCTACATTGGAAAATCCCAGACTATCAAAAGTCAGACCATCAGAATTAATAGGAATTCAGCAAGGTTGCTGGGTGCAAAACAAAAACGCTTACATAATGCTTACAATGTTTAAATAGGCCCATGAAAATCCTTAAAATATTCCAAAAATAAACATTTAAAAATACTTTATTCTCATCAGCAATAGTATTTAGGTAAAACCAGAAATCTATAATAAAAGCATAATATGCAAATCTAAACAGGAGAATGATCATTCAGATGACCTTCTGGACAACCATGCTATGACATGCACTGGTACCAGGCCAGCCAAGGCAGGTGCAATGCAACTGATCAGGGGATCTGACATCGCCCCAGGATCGCGGAAAGAGGGAGGCCAGGTCACCCTCTGTGGAGTGTCAATGAGTGTTGGGGAGGGGCTCTGTGATCGATCCACCTGCAGAGGGAGGCTCAGGCTACTAGCGAGGGGTGATTGATGGGGATGGAGGGGCTCCGTGATTGCCCCAATTAGGGAGGCTCAGGTTTCCCTTTGCGGGATGATCGATCGGCAAGGGGGGGGGGTGTGCTCCATGGAATTGGGGAGCTGGTGGGCATGTGGTGGCAGACTCAGGCAGTACCAGGCCAAGATGGTTGTGCGCGAGGGCCAGGGCCAGGGCCAGGGCAGCCAAGGCTGTGAAGGCCTTCCCTTGCACGAATTAAATGCATCTGGACTCTAGTAATCCTATCTAATAAAAGAGTAATATGCAAATTGAACATACCTTCACTACACCCACAAGCCACACCCACCAGCTAATCAGGAGTGAATATGCGAGTAAATCCCAAACAAGATGGCTGCAGCCACTGAGAGCAGGAGGGAGGCTTATGTTTCCCTGGCAATAGAGGAAGCCAAGCTTTCTGCCTGCCCTTGCAGGCCTAGGCCTCCACTTTGAGCTACAAAGTTTCAACTATAGAAAGTAAATAAACCCAAACAGAAATGGCTGCCACCATGGAGTGAGCAGAAGGCTTGGCTCCACTGCAGGCTACAAAGTTTCAATTGTAGAAGATAAATTCCAGATATCAGGGTCTCCAATTGGGTCACTGGGGGACGTGGCTGGCTTGCAAATCACCATAGGCCCCTCGCCCAGGCCACCCCATGCCCTAAGGAAACCCCCAACCTGATCCATGACTCCCTTCAGGGTAAGCCAGTTGGCCCCCTCCCATGCACCAGGCCTCTATCCTATGTAATAAAAGAGTAATATGCAGATTGACCATCACTCCACCACACAAGACAGCTGCCCCCATGTGGTCAAAGATACTGTCCCCAAGTGGACACAAGATGGTCACCACAAGATGGCCAGCAGGGGAGGGCCATTGGGGGGAGACCAGGCCTACAGGGAAAGGCAGTTAAGGATGACCAGGTCTGCAGGGGAGTGCTTAGGGGGTGATCAGACTGGTAGACAGAAGCAATTATGGGCAATCAGGAAGGTAGGCAGGTGAGCAGTTGGGAGCCTGGATTGTGAGAGGGATGTCTGACTGCCCATCAGGATCAGGCCTAAACTGGCAGTCAGATATCCCTCAAGGAGTTCCGGATTGGAGAGGGTGCAGGCTGGGCTGAGGGACACTCCCCCGCCCCGTGCATGAATTTAATACACTGGGCCTCTAGTAATGTAATAAAATGATATCTGAGGAGTAAAAATAAATTATTGATACACATAAAAAATAACATATCTATGACTAGGAGATATCAAACTATAAAAAATACCTCCGAAAAGCATTAAAGAAATGACATAAAAATGAACAAAAAAAGAAAAAAGAAAGGAGAATGAAGAAAATTCCTATATAATAAAGAGCTAATATTCTGATTAGACCCGATGGCTGAACGACCTTCTGCAATGACCAGTGGGCAGGGGCACGGCCATGAGGCAGCCAGGACCACAAGGCTGTGAAGGCCTACAGTTGCAAGAATTTCGTGCATCGGGCCTCTAGTATAAAAATAAAAGGTGAAATTATTCCAATAGGTTATACCACCCTCCAGCTCACAAACAAATTAGTTTGACAATAGAATGCCAATTTTCTAAGGAAACATTATCTCTGAAGATTGAGTAAAGGGGAGGTAGAAAACCTGGGTACAATCATAACTATAAAATTACTTAAATTTAGCTGAAACCGGTTTGGCTCAGTGGATAGAGCGTTGGCCTGTGCACTGAGAGGTCCTGGGTTCGATACTGGCCAAGGGCTTGTACCTTGGTTGCAGGCACATCCCCAGTGGGAGGTGTACGGGAGGCAGCTGATTGATGTTTCTCTCTCATTGATGTTTTTGACTTTCTGTCCCTCTCCCTTCCTCTCTGTAAAAAAATCAATTAAAAATTATATATATATTAAATTTAGTAAATAAATTACTTCAAAAGTCACTAAATAAAGTTGATTTCTTCAGAAAATTGTATAATTTTTTTGTCATTGAAATTCTTTCAAATCCTGAAAAGGATGAACCTCTTACCAAATGAGCACAAGTTTAGGGTAGTAGTCTCCTGATGTACTAGTCTCCAAGGATCACACAGAAAAGAATATTACAGAACTGTGTTCTTCAATTGTACAGTCTAAGAACCATCTGAAGGTTTACTTTTAAAATTCATGTTCCTAGACTCTAACCCACTTCTGCAGAACCTGAAGTGTGAGAGTCAGCAGACATGTCTGAAGCTAAGGGAGCTAGGATCTTAATAGACTTGTTGTGTGATTCTGATACATGCACACTGAATTTTAGAACCACTGCTCTCCAGCAATTTAAATAATAAATATACTTAATATATATTCCATAAAATGTAAGAAAACCAAATACAGACTAAAATTAGGAAGAATACATAAAAAATATAACTAATGACTAATTATATATGGATAGTACTTTGGAGGAATTACTATATAACTTTAAGAAATTATCAATACTTTGCATGAGATGCAATGTTAATATAATTCATATTGCTATTATTAGCCAATCATAAGCTGAAACTTGGAAAATATATTTTTACACCAGAAATTTATTTACCAATATTGATTGTAATTGAATTTTAAGTGTCTACTATAGAGTGAAAGAAAACATTCTTGCATTTCAACAAACTGAAGTTATATAGGGGAGGGAAAAATGACATTTTTGGACCTTAAAATATGCCAGACATTATTTTTTTCATTACCATTTTGTAGAACTAGAATCAACAATGATCTATGTAAATTGAATTAAGTCAATTCTGTAGCAGAGGAATAACCAAAATGACATTTAAATGCCTCTTTCAGCTACAGCTTTTAAAATTTTTTTATTAGGCTTAAAGTTTTTCCAGCAAATGAGAAATCTGTACATATTATTGATCGGATTGAATTTTATTTTCATAATGAAATGTAACATTTTACATTCTGAAATGCTGTGAAGTACCTTGAAATAACTATGCTGGATATTTCCCTGATCAATAATTATTTTAAATTCTGCTTCATGTAGTCTTCAAAGCAGATTTTATGTGTGGATATACTTGTATAACTTGATGATTCGGCCATTGGCTGAAGTTGTTAGCTCAGAGAACATGATCAATTCTTCTACCTGCAACCTTCTACTTAAATCAACTGAGCATAAGTTAGCTAAAATTGTATTCACTTTTCTTATTCTGCATAATTTTTTGTTAGTTGAATGCATATGTTAGTGAAACATGTACCTGCTTTGCTAATAGACTTACATAGTACCCCTGCCCTGCCCTCTCAAACCCTCTCTCTCCCGCATGTTAGAGTAAACACAACACATTACTACCTGCTTTGTGAATAGAATCATTCTAAACTACCCAGTTTGTTTATTGGCATCTTAACAATAACTGCCAAAGAAGCTTGGGGGAGGGATATTTGCTCTAAGATCACAAAGATGTTATAAAGCATAGAAAACAATGGCAGTATCATTTTGAATAGACACATTGCTTTCTGGGGTTACAATTCCTTAGAGGAATGGTTAAGTATGCATTTATAAATACAAAAATGAGAGCATTAAGAGTTGTGAAGAATAAAAGATTGTGATGCTAATGAAAGAATAGGTATTGCCTTGAGAAATAGAAAAATATTCCTCCATTTTAGGGAGAGGCGGCAGGCCTGAGTGATGAAACTGATAATACCAAGTAAGATTGCTCTAGAGGGCATGGCTTGGTATTATCTTGATGAGCAGACAAAGGTTACATAACCCTGGATATCGGTGAAGATTTGTAGAGAAAGTTTTTTGAGTACACATAGACTTCCTCCTGATTACACTGGGGTGAGTGTGTTTAATGTGTAATTCTCTCCCTCTACTCTCTCAAAAACCCACTACAATCGTTATTTAAAGTGCCATGAAAACACCAGGAGAGACAGATGTCAACACGGCCATGAGGACTGAGGAGCCAACCAGTGTGCTCATCTAACAATATGGCAAGTGATCTAGAGCTGCAGAGTTGTAGCATATATGGCATCATTTAAGTTAGTAAATACGTAGTAGTCAATAAGGTATAAATTACTATAAACCAGGCATTTCACATAAAGTTTCTCTTACAACAATGCTAAAAATCAGAATTGTTTTTCAAATTTTATAGATATGCTCAGATAAGTTAAATAATCTGCTTAAGGTCACACAGCCAAGAAGTGTTAGAATTCAAATTTGTATCTGCCTTTTGCCAGTGTCAATGTGTGTTCTATTTATCCACACTGGCTCACCACTTTAAGTGAATTACTCTACCAATTATATATTTAGTATCCAAGCTTTTTGGTATTTAATAAACTTACCAAGTGCCTGCAATATCACCCAATTTTAATATAACTTGATTTCAGCATCTGAAATGAACAAAGAATTATTTCAAATTTTAAAATAATGCATTTCAATATATATACTAAGTTGGTTATAATCCAAACTAATGTTTTCCATTAAAAAACATTATAGGAAATTAAAAGAATTGACATTGGTCTTTCAAAGCTAATTTACACAAATGTAAAATAAAAATCATAAGACCACTATCACATGGAGAATTCAATCTTAGTGAATATAATTGAAACCCAGAGTAATATTCAAAAACCATTAGATCTTGTGTATCATTCAATGTCATGATTTTCCTAATGCTTGAATCACATGCATGTAGCCAATGATGTATGTCCCATTCCTGACTTTCAAAGGCAATTTTTTTTCTATCTATACTATTAATCCCAAATCTTTTTTTTTAAATACATTTTTATTGATTTCAGAGAGGAAGGACAGAGAGCTAGAAACATCAATGATGAGAGAGAATCATTGATTGGCTGCCTCCTACATGCCCTCTACAGGGATTGAGCCTGTCACTCAGCATGTGCCCTGAATAAGAATCAAACCATGACCTTCTGGTTCATAGGTCAACTCTCCACTACTGAGCAACACTAGCTGGGCCTAACCCCAAATCTTTAAATTTAGGATTAGACCTTAGGCCTTTATTAATACTTATTCACATGTGCAAATGTAAATCCATTTCTTATCCTATTGTCTTATATGTCTAATCATTCATTCAATTGAAATGGGGGGTATAGATGAGATGGATTAAATTATCATAAAAGATAATCACATCCTCATGATATCTAGTTTTTTTTAAAAAGTTTTGAATTTGTTTTAATCATGTTTTTCTGATTATAATTATGTTGTTTGTAAATTATAAAAAGAACAGAAAATCAAATCTGTAATTCTATTCCAAAGACAATAACTTTTCCATCTGATGTGTTTCACCTATGCATATCTTCATGCAAAACTTCTTTTAGATAACAGAAATAGCATTGTTTTAAAAACTTTTGTCTCAAAATTACAAAAATTTAATTATAAACTTAAGAGGATGAGGAAAATAAGGAAATCAAGTGTGAATCTCAGGATTCTGGTTTAACCAAGTATGTTGAAGGCAATATCTCTTCCTAGAAGAGGGAGTCTGAATTGAGAGGAAAAAGCAGGTTCTAGGGTAGAAATTTAGATATCCTTCCTCTTGAGACAGATTTAGTACACACAATTTTTCTAAGAACTTATACATTTTATTTAATTTTTAAAACAAAAGTATAAAGTTGTTCATGGTTGTAACTTATTATCTTTCAATCACTGGCAAGATTTTGTTAATCTTTCAAAGAACCACTTTTTAACTTTGTTGCTCTCATTATATATCTTTATTTTTTTTATTCAATTTTGCTCATGTATTTAATATGTTTTAATTTTTGTTTTTTCATTCTGTATCTTTCCTAAAATCTTCATGCAGATAATTTAACTTATTGCCTGTCGGCCTGTCATTGTTCTTTTTTAATATAAGCATGGAATGCTATGCATTTCCTTATAAATTATGCTTCATTGCACATCACAAGTGATTAATGCATTTATCTGAAAATGATAATCATTATTTTTAAGTTTCAGCTTTGCTAGGTAAAGAAGTCTGACTTCCTTGCCTTTAAAGTTTTGATTCCATTGTCCATTTGTTTCTCTTTTGATGTCCAGAAGTCAGTTGACAGTCTATTATTGTTTTGTTGGTGATTGGATTTTCTATTATTTATCCATTTTCCTCTCTGGCTCCAAGTTTCAATATTCTATGTGTCTTTGGTGTTTTGCAGTTTTAATGGAATACTTTTAATGATTTTTTAATTTATTTTGCTTATGAATATTGTGGTCTTATATATATTTATATTTTGGTAAATGTAATTCATTATTTTTAAACCAATTAAAAAAAAACCAACATCTCTTCAAGTATTGCTTCTTTATTCTTCCTTCTGAGATTTCATGAGAATTAGAAATTTTATCCTGCATGTTTTATATTTACTTTTGTGTTTTACATCTTAACTATCTAACACATTCTGGATATTAATTCTCTGTAGTTTAGTTCACTAATTCTCTTTTTTAAAAAATATATTTTATTGATTTTTTACAGAGCGGAAGAGAGAGGGATAGAAAGTCAGAAACATAGATGAGAAAGAGACATCGATCAGCTGCCTCTTGCATGCCCCCTACTGGGGATGTGCCCGCAGCCAAGGTACATGCCCTTGCAGGAATCGAACCTGGGACCCTTCAGTCCACAGTCCGACGCTCTATCCACTGAGCCAAACCAGTCTCAGCTCACTAATTCTCTTTTGATCTTAAGTATCTGTTGTCATCTCATCCATTTTGTGTTTCATACTAATAATTATATTTTCTTCCAAAAGTGGTATTTTATCGTTTTTCAATTATCTTTGGTCATTCTTGTAGACTCTTGATTAATGAATCTTGGTATTTTTTTCTTTTATGTTTTACATAATAAACTCTGAATTCATTTAATTTATATTTTAATCTGAAATTAGTTCTGTTCTAAATTAGTTTGTATCCTAGTTTGTTTATTTATTCTCTTGCTAAATCTTATTCATAATGGCTTGTTTCTTTGTGTGTGTTTTTTTTAATAGATTTTCATTGTTAATGCAAATTTGGCCCATTGAGCTAATAAAAATCCCTGCAGCCTACATGATGCTCTTATCTCTTTGTTTCTTCCAGGATTATGGTGCTGCTACTAAAGTGGGGGCTTTTTAAAAAATTATTTTAAAAATATATTTTATTGATTTTTTTTTTTTACAGAGAGGAAGGGAGAGGATAAAAAGTTAGAAACATCAATGAGAGAGAAACATCAATCAGCTGCCTTCTTCACACCCCTTACTGGGGATGTGCCCGCAACCAAAGTACATGCCCTTGACCGGAATCGAACCTGGGACCTTTCAGTCCCAGGCCAACACTCTATCCACTGAGCCAAACCAGTTTTAGCAGTGGGGGCTTTTAAAAAGTATATTTTTATTGATTTCAGAGAGAAAGGGAGAGGGAGAAATAGAAACATGCTCCCTGCTGGGGATCAAGCCTGCAACCCAGGCAGGTGCCCTTGGTCAAAATTGAACCTGGGCCCTTTTAGTCCACTTGCTGACACTGTGTCCACTGAGCTAAACCAGCCATGGTGAGTGGGGGCATTTTAATGCCCTTTCAGTGTCCCCATGTTAGTGAAGTATTGTAAGTATGTGTCTCCCATTTTGCTACTAATTTATAGCTCAATCTTTGGATAACAGTATGTATTATGTCAATATTTTCCCTAAGGATCACCTAACTTTTGCAACTCATTACTGTTCCCTGTTCAGATATCATTTCTCAATACTTTCTGCACAGAGGATTGATAATTTCTTTACTTCCTACAAGCCATAATCTCTCTATATAAAAGCCTAAGTGACTGGCTGACCAGCCAATTGATAGCTGTGATGCACACTGGTTACCAGGGGGCAGACACTCAACTCAGGAGCAGAAACCATAAGCATGGAAACATGGAACACACTGATGAATCTCAGGGGGAAGGGGAAAGGGCAGGAAGAGATTAACCAGATATTTTATATGTATACTAGAGACCTGGTGAAGAGATTCATGCACATCTGTGCACCAGTGGGGTCCTTTGGCCTAACATGTGCCCTTTGGGAGATTTTGGAGAGCTGGTTTTGGCCCAATCCCCACAGGCCAGGCCAAGGGACCCCACAGGTGCACAAATCTGTGCATTGGCCCTCTAGTATGTAATAAAACTGATTGAGATAGGGTTTATTTCCACAATTCAATGGAAAGATACTATAAGAGTATTTAATTTACCGATCATTCAAAAATGAAAGATTTTTAAAAAGTACTCACTTGTTATAAATTTCATTCTTCTTTATAAAGGTACATAATATCTGATTGCTTAGATTACTCTGTTCTAAATCTTAAATTGCTCACAAGATTTTTGCTTAAGTTTTCAAGAGATACTTTGTTTTAAAGATGGTTCATTTGGTATTTCTGCTATGAGGGCAGATTTCTCTTCTTTTAAATCTCAATTACTGATACTGAAATTTTTTAAGAATTGTATTTCAATTCATTATTTTTATACTCTCTTTGACTAGACCAAATTGACTTTTATTCTTAAGTCAATATAAATAGTTGTAACTTTTTGTTCTTTATCATGTTAAAATCACTGAAGCAGAAGAAAATTAGACTTTATGGTTGGGTGCCATGTGTTAAAGGGCAATGGAGGAGTTAAATTAAATATCACATAAAATATAGCTTGCCTTTTCTTCAGTTCAGTGCTCATGATTTGCTGGTATAAACTTTCATGGAGATATATATTTCATAGAACTTATATTTCCTTTAAAATCCTCTGGCTAAATCTGGAAGCATGTGCATTAGCTCCTACAGAGAACAAAATCAATGTGGACCATATAAATTACAGCATCTGATAATAGCCCAATATGTTGGTACGTTGTCATTCTTTTATCTAATTTTACCTTTGTGGAACATAAATTATCTTGGGTCCTGAAATATTTGAGCAAGGCTAAATGTGTTTTTCTGTCTCTGTAAAGCAGGCATCGCTTTGTGGCTATGGCTAAATATTTTTGCACTGAAAATAAAATCCACATACTAAAAATACTTACGTTGAGCAAAATACCTATTTTTAAAGAAATTTCAGGTTTATTAAACTCAAAATTAGTGGGTTTTTTTTCACCTATCTTTTTGAGTAATTTCTAAGAGTTAACACTTTCACATAATTCATGTTGAGACCATAGTGAATAAACTGCTATCAGGATGATTTCCATTTAGTGTTAGGATTTTGAATGATGACATAAAATGTGGCTGCTTAGAATTTCCCTGTTGATAAAAACATCAAATGAGAATGTCTCAATCACACAGAAATCACACATATTTTAAGAATATATGGCCACAAATTCATTCTAATATGATTTCATAGGCAGCATTTTGTTATTCCATTTCCAGGATATCTTGCAAAAGAAAAAGAATTAATCTAGTTGCCATTAAATATTCCACACTTAATATTTAAATTGAATATTATATAATACTTCTAAATTATTTTTCAGCTTAAGAAAATTAAAAAGCCATTTGGAGTCATAAGAAATTCTAATATACATCCACTGAAGAAATTAATTATAAGAAATTATTCAAGACATTTATGTTTTTAAGATGCATAGTTGCTTACACTGCTTACAAGTTACTAAGTTGAAGTTTCGCATTATATATTAGATTTTCCTGTGGAATATTTATTTGCCTATAAATAATATATATGCTATAATTCCAAATGGCAATATATAAGAAAGTAGCCATTTCTATATGAATTAGCTTATCCTATTAATTTGCTTAAGCTAATACTTATAATAACAAATTGCAAAGAAATTGCTCAGATAAGTTTAAAAAAATTGAATTTAGCATGTCTTCATTGTTGTACACTATACAACAGCATACTTGTAAAAGGCAGTGGAAATCTTAGGATAAAACTGTTTTAAGAAGCTAAGGGACAATGCAAAAACTACTCCAATTAGACCATTTTATGTATAAAGAGATTAAAACCAATTGTTCAAGGTCTCAACCCTCCAGCTTGTAAACCTGAGTTTCCTGATGTCATGCTGAAACAAATGTACCAGCGTCTGTGTGTGTGTGTGTGTGTGTGTGTGTGTGTGTGTGTGTGTGTATGTATGTATATAAAATTTAGTCCAGTCTTGGCCAAACGATTATAGATACTGAAATAATGGAGTTTGAATCAACATGCTATACATCATATTTCTGTTTGTGTCTTTTAAAAACAACCCATTCTAAAGACTACAGATTGACAAGAGGGGTTTCTGAATCTATTATAAAAGTACTTGTG
Organism: Antrozous pallidus; assembly: GCA_027563665.1. Classification (NCBI taxonomy): domain Eukaryota; kingdom Metazoa; phylum Chordata; class Mammalia; order Chiroptera; family Vespertilionidae; genus Antrozous; species Antrozous pallidus. Next base: position 25,614,829 of record CM050526.1, on the reverse strand, counting down.
GCCTGGTGCACAAAATTCATGCACATTAAAAGGGCATTAATTAGAGGAAATAATTTAATATTGCTATTTGCTCTTTCTCTATAATAGAAGTATCAGAGACTAAAGAAAATTAGTAAAATGTATATGAAAACCTTCCTCCTGCCAGAGTCCGGGGCGTACCACGGGACCCAGAGTCAAGTCTCCACTCACTCACATGTGCCTAAAAATCACATGAGACCCAGACCCAGGCCTGGCTGCCTCCCCCGCCACCACCACATTAGGGTAGATCCAGACCCCATCAGTCCCACTCTTCTCAATCCCTGCAGGGCAGGGAGTGTCCTCGGGTCCCCTGGCCCAGCACCAGCATGGCAGGCGTGGTCTGAGGTCCCCCATCAAGTCCCACCATGTGGGAGACATGACCTGAGATCTCCTGTCAAGTTCCGCTGGGTATGGGGCATAGCCTGAGGTCCCCCGTCAAGCCCCATCATTCAGAGGAACACAGCCTCAGATTCCCCAGCCCAGGACTGGGAGGGAGGCACAGCCTCAAGTCTCCCATCAATCCCACTGGCAAGGGGCTACAGGCTCAGGTCCCCAGTGAAACCAGCTGGGTTGGGAGCACAGCCTGAGGTCCCCTGTCAAGTCCAACCAGGCAGGAGGAGCACAGCCTCAGGTCGCCTGGCCTGGTACTGGGGCAGAGGGTTTGGTCTGAGGTCCCCCAGCCTCGTGCCGAGGTCGGGGTGCAGCTTGAGGTTCCCTGTCAAGCCCTGCCAGGTGGGGGGTACATCCTGAGGTCCCCTGTCAAGCCCTTCTGGGTAGAGAGAACAGTCTGAGGTCCCCTAACCCAACACCAGGATGGGAAGTGCACCTTGAGATTCCCTGTTAAGTACTTCTGGTTTGGGAGTCTGGCCTGCAGTCTCCTGTCAAGCTGCACCAGGTGGGAAGCATGGCCTGAGGTTCCTCAGCCTGGAGCTGGGGTGGCAAGAGCAGCCAGAGGTCCCCTAGCCCAGCACCAGGACAAGAAATACACTTTGAGGTCTCCTGTCAAACCCCTCTAGATTGGGGGAGAGTGTAGGCCTCCTGTCCCACATGCCTTGGCCACTCCCCTAGCTGGCCTCCCATCCCACTGCCACAACCACCTCACGCTCTCTATGAGCAGGTATGCATAGGGAAGGCTGGGCCAGGATAATTGGGAGGAGTAATGGGGGCCAGCATCCTGGCCTGGGTAAGCTTGGCCTCACAGCCTCTCTGCTTCAGCTCCCAGCACCCCGGACCTAAGGAGTAGTGCTTTCACAGGGGCCTGGCAGACACTGGATATGGTGATGCCTTAAAAAGAGAAGCCCCATTGGAGAACCAGGATGGTGGCATAGGTAAACACCTATTGTTCTGCCCCGCGCAATGATTCAAAAACTACAACATAACAACAAAACAAACATCACCCAGAATCGCCAGAAAGCTGGCTGAGTGAAAACTGCACAAATAAGAGTAAAGGTGGGACACTGAGACTCAGAGGAGCGGCGGGAGCGCAGCCTTGAAGACGGAAACAGGTTAGGAGCCATCCTGTTCGCGCACGCGGGCTGGAGGGCTGGAGCAGCAACCCCGGCTGGATTTTGCCAACGGGGAGGGCGGAGACGTCCCACTACATGGATTCCCCAGTGCCAGGAAAGGTTGGAGGTCCGGGGGACGAACTCTGGAAGCGGGGTGCGGCAGAGGTCTCCTAGTCTGCAGAGAAACCTGGTAGCTGAGAAAAGAAGATTGTGTGCAAGTGTCGCACAAACCCACGACTTGCTCCCTGGAAACTTGTCTCCTGGTCCCAGAAACCATCTATTTTACAACTCTAGGCTAGACTTTGGGTGTGCAGACTCATTTGGGGAGAGGCAGAGTTGTCTGGCAAGGGGAAGAGACTATCGGCTTTCTCTTGGAGGTGCCTGCAGCCATCCCCATCCAACAGAGACCCGCGGGCGCGCACGCGCCACATAGGACTTAGCTGACACTGAGTCTGCCTGCTCAGCTCAGAGACTCCACCCATCCAACCTGAACACAGTCTCCCTTCACAGCCAATTGGCCTGGAGGTCAAACCCTCCTAGGGCTAACAACAAGCTGCGTTTAAATTCAAAAATACTGTACAACCCATAAAGGATTGCAGTAAGAGTACCCATCTCAAATAACTGGGGAGGCTGTGCCACTGACCCTTAGAGGATATCTATCACATAAAGCAGCCACCATGCAGAGATATGGAAAGAAATCAGGTGTGAAAGAAATGGAGGAGAAAAGACGACAAGACACAGAGTTCAAAACCACGGTTATAAGGCTTTTCAAGAGGCTCCTAGAAAAGGCCGATGAACTTAATGAGAATTACGAGAAAATAAGACCAACCAGGAAATGAATGAGACTTACAAAGAAATGAATGAGACCCTCAAGGAAATGAACAAGACCTCTGAGGATATGAATGAGACCCTCACGGATATGAAAAAGGACCAACTAGAAATCAAGCATACACAGACTGAAATAAAAAATATTACACAAAGTCCTAAAAGCAGTCCAGAGGGCCATAAGAACCAAGTCAAAGATTTGAAATACAAAGAAGCAATATCCACTCGGCTGGAAAAGCAAGAAACAAAAAGAATTCAGATAATTGAAGATAGTGTAAGGGGCCTCTGGGACAACCTCAAGCATGCCAACATCCGAATTATTGGGGTGCCAGAAAAAGAGACAGAGCAAGTTAATGAAAACCTACTTGAAGAAATAGTGACCTAAAACTTCCCACACCTGGTGAAAGAAACTGACTTAAAAGCCCAAGAAGTACACAGAACCCCAAAATATAGGAATCTAAAGAGGACCACACCAAGACATATGATAATTAAAATGCCCAGAGCAAAAGATAAAGAGAGAATATTAAAAGCAGCAAGAGAAAAACGGTTACCTACAGGGGAGCACCCATACGATTTTCAGCGGATTTCTCAACAGAAACGATGCAGGCCAGTCGCGAGTGGCAAGAAATATTCAAAATAATGAATAGCAAGAATCTACAACTAAGATTACTCTATCCAGCAAAGCTATCATTCAGAATTGAGGATCAGATAAAGCGCTTCGCAGATAAGAAAAAGCTAAAGGAGTTCATCGCCACTTAACCAATATTATATGAAATGCTGAAAGATATTCTTTAAGAAGAGGAAGAAGAAAAAGGTAAAAATATAAATTATAAACAACAAATACACATCTATCAACAAATGAACATAAAACTCAAGTGAATTGATAGGCTGATGAACAGGATAAACTGGTGAATATAACAGAAACATGGACATAGAGAGGGAATGGACTGACAATTCTTGGGGAGAAAAGGGTTGTGGGAAGTACAGCAAGAGACTGGACAAAAGACTTGCAACAATGGGAGAGGACAGTGGGGAGGGCGAGGGGAGGGTGGAGGGGAGATATAGGGGGATAAAAAAGGGGAAACAATGTAGTTAATAAACTGAACAATAAAGATTAAAAAATGGAAAAAAATTAAACTTACTGGGGTGACATTGGTTAATAAAATTATATAGCTTTCAAGTGTAAAAAAAAAAAAGAGAGAAGCCCCATTTAGCTCTGGCTGGAAGTTTGTTGGGAATTTATGGTCGGGGGAAGCAGCCCAACATCAGGGCTGAAATAAGACCTTGGATAGCCTCTGGAGGGGCCAAACCAACAGCAAAGGCATCCTTGAAACAAAGACATTTGAACGTACAGTGGTTATTAGGTGATATTAAGGAATTACCTTTTCAAGATGTGACAATGGCTGAGTATTTACTTCTTTTTTAAAGATACTCAGCAGAGGATATTTAAGTGGGAAGCAACTTGCTTTGAAAGTATAGTTTTATCCTGGCCCAGCCCTCCCCGCACCAGGGACGCCTCAAGGACTAAGCCTCTCTTGCTCTCTAGGCCCTCAAAAGCACCATGCGCAGAGGCGTGGTCCATGCTCGCTACCACCCACCTGCTCCGCTGATCCAGGGCCTGGACCTGGGCCTGATGACTCACAGCCTGCCTCTCACACATTACCCAAGGTGCCCTGGGTGCTCATTTGCATGTCCCAAGTGTTAGGTAAACCCCACAGCTAAGTCGCAGCCTAACAGAGCAACCAACATTCGAGCCTTGTGAGGGGATCCCTTGGCATCAAATTCCCCTAACCGTCCCGAGGTTACCGTGAAAGGATGCGACTCAGTCACTGTAACTGAAAGGAGGGATCTCACTGGCCCTTAAATATCCTGCGGGCAGGACTCATTGTGTGCCTGCTTCAGTAGCATATATGCTAAAATTGGAATGATACAGAGAAGGTTAGCATCAAGGATGACATGCAAATTTGTGAAGCAAAGTGTTCCCCAACCAGCATGGATAATTCATAAGTAAAAATTAAACCATAGGAAAGTAAAATATATTTTAAATTCAATAGAAAAATTAAGACTTTGATATGACAAAAGGGCCTTATATTGTACAACAGGTCAAAGAAAATAATTATACTTATTTGCCTATTCTGTATATCAGAACATATTTTTAGTGTCTTATTGCTAGAGAGGATTTATGTCCACATAAATATTTATGCCAAACATAACATAGGGTGAATAGCTATTTTATGTTCTTTTCTAGTGGGGTAAAATGAATTTTAAAAATGAGCTTTATACTTTTGTTAATTCTCATCTGAGGACATTTATTTTCCCATTTATTTTTAGAGTCTTGGGCGGGAGAGAGACAAATATCATTGTGAGGGAGACACATTGATCGGTTGCCCCCTGCATGTGGAGATCCAGCTTGCAACATACCAAGGTAGGTGCCCTTGACCAGAATCAAACCTGGGACCCTTCAGTCCTCAGGCTGATGCTCTATCCACTGAGCCAAACCAAACAGGGCAAACTTGTTTCTTTAATGGATCGTGTTTCTAGTTTGGTAATTAGTAATGGGTACAGTTTGGTTTCCCAAGCCTCTGATTTTAGATTCAAATATGCTATGACTGGCATTCAAATTCAGAGGCACTGAGCCTGACTCTTGTTAGTATCTGGTATTTCTTACACTTTGATCCGGGTGCAGAGAAAAGTGTTTCTGTCCATAAAGAGAATTGGCAGTCCTGCACTTTATTGTACTGATTTTGCTTTTCTTCAGAACCAGCCTCAATTAACAACTCCCTATGCCTTTTGCCTTAACTTTCTCAACATGATTTTCTTGATCTTTGGTATTTTTTAGGTTCTTCCATTTTATCAAAGTCCTAGTATTGATCCTACCCTCCTTGCTTCTACATTACAGTGTTTTCCTTCCTACGTACTCCTCCTCTTCATTTTTATTCTTTGAAAAGAAATGCCCTGGTACATTGGTTTCAGTATGACACCAGGGTACTCAGGTTTGCACACTGGTTTTAATCTCTTTATACATAAAATGGTACAATTGGAATAGTTTCTGCAGTGTCCCTTAGCTTCTCTAAAACAGTTTTGCCATAAGATCTCCACTTCCTTTTACAAGTATGTTGTATAGTATACAACAATGAACATATGCTAAATTTTTGAACCTATCTGAACAATTTCTTTGCAATGGACGATTTATTGAATAAGCATTTTAGTAAATGGTTTTGCTTCAAACAGCATAACTGTATGTTCAGAAGAGTTCTTTGTACTATTATAATTTTTGCTCTAGAGAATATTTCATTGACCTATTTTCTGTATGTTTAACTTTTTTAGCCATTGCCCAAATGTATATTTTTCCTTTTTCATTAAGATCTGATCTAAGAGCTCTGACATTTAGAGAACGGAGTCTCACACCCATGTCTAAGCTTTTCTAAGACCTTGCATTGCTCTCATTTCTTAGAGAAAGATAACCTAATACAGAAGGGTCAGTGAATTGACAGACATTTGGTTTTTAGGTCTAGGAATACCTTACTAGTATATGAGAGCAATACTCTCTACAGTGAGAAGTACAGACCAACCTGTTACTAATAGCCCCTCTTGGCGTGAAAATTCTATGATGCCATTATGATTTTATGGGCCTCAGACCTAGATCAAACTCAGGGAGAATAAATTAGAAGCATATGAAGGAATTAATCCAAAAAGAGAAAAAAATGATGTCCTCCCTGACCAATTTTTATAACTCCTGGAGCCAGAGTTCCCCTCTAGCCCCCAAGTCAGACTTTCTTTTCCAGTGTAACAATGGTGACTCATACCTGGAGTCCAGCATTGATCAGCTACCCTCCAGAACATTCAGAGACCTACAAGGGTCCGATGATAAATGCCTCAGTTAGAAAAAAAAGCATATTTTGTTTCAAGAACTTTTGAGAGGACTGGGCTATCTTTGCACGAAGCTTTATGCGTACTACTTACCCCTGTGTTTGCAAAGAATCTTACCTTTCACTGCTTTTCTATTCACGTCCCTGCTGATGGGCATTTGGGTTGCTTTCAAATCTTGGCTATTATGAATAACACAGCAATAAACTTCAGAGTGCATATATTCTTTCCAATAAGTGTTTTGGGTTTCTTTGGATATACTCCCCAAAGTGGGATTGCTGGGCCATACAATGGAATATACTCAGTTGTAAAAAAGAAGGAAATTTTACCTTTTACAACAGTATGGATGGACCAAGCAGGTATTATGTTTAGTGACATAAGCCAGTCAGAGAAAAATAAATACCAGGTGATTTCACTTGTATGTGGAATGCAGTAAACAAAATAAATAAACAAAATAGAAACAGGCTTACAGCTACAGAGAACAGACTGACCGCTATCAGAGGGGAGGGAGTTGGAGAGCTGGGTGAAAAGGGTGAAGGGATCAAGCAGTACAAATTGGTAGTTGCAGAATAACCACAGAGATGCAGATTGCAGTGTGAGGAATATAGTCAATAATGTCGAGATAACTGGGTGTGGGGACAAATGGGTGTTTGGGGCAGAGGGGAGAACCACTTTGTAGAGTGAGTAATTTCAAGTCACTTGACTATACATGTGAAACTGGTGCAAAAAGGCATGTAAACTGTGGTTGAAAAATAAAACAATAAAAATAAATACAGGGTTATAATTTTTTTATCCATTTAACCTTGATTTCCCCGAAAAGGAAATGATGTTCTATTCCTCTTAGCAGTCCTTGTCCTTGGACCCATCCCCCACTGGTTCTATCTTCTTCCTGGCCAGCCCAACCTCTCCCATAACCTGCATTTGGCTCCACCCTTTCGGTATCATCTGGCCCAGCCATCCAGATGCAGAGGTTACTTTCTGGAAGAAGCTTACAATGACCTTTTGAAGATCAGACACAGATCTCCCAAATATTTGGCAGTCAACTCTTTGTGGAAAGTGTTTCACACAATCAGATACTACTTGTTCTTTTCAAACTCACTTTTCTGCCATTAAAATGACACACCTTTCCTAAAGGTCATCTGCTAGAAGTCTGCTTTAACAGCTACAATTCAACTATGTCACTGGTGAGAAGTTAAAAATTCAGTTAAATATGAATGACATGGAATAAGTCTGTTTCTTATAATGACCGCAGTAATTATGAGGACATTCTCATTATTGAAAATTGCTTACTTTAGAACATTAGTCTCTTGTATTTGATCTGTCTGATGGTGGTTAAATACAGTATATTCATTAGTGTTTGCAGAAGAGCTCTCTAATAGCACTTAATATGTTTTCTAAATAAACTCTAATTACAAATTCTCACAGTGTGGGAGATAGTCTAGCTTTGCCAAAGCAGGGAAAATATGGAAATGTTTAGCCTGACAGAAAGGAGGAGGGCTCTTTCTAAGCTTGCAACATATTTGCTAACCTCAGTTCTCTAATGGCCAGTGGCTCAGCAGTATCTTTATGCATAGAGTACTGTTTACAGCAATGTCATCATTTATATATTTTACTAAAGTACATTACGATGCATATTTGAAACCTTCACACAGGATTAAAATACATCAAGCTTATTTTGAGATTAGTATAGCAAGGAATATTGTCATCGTGAAAGATGAGTGGAACTAAGACCTATTTTAATGTTTCATGAAAACATTATTAAAAAATCCATCATTAGTTGCATTCTCCCTCCAGTCTCTATGCTCAGTTAAAATATATTAAGCTTACTTAAAAATCAATAAAGTGTTTTAAAAGGTTTTTATTCCTGGCACAATGCAAAAGTGGGATATATTTATTTTAATTTTCCTTAAATACTGAGACCTAATCTATCATTTGAAGTCATGTACTACCCCAAAATATTGTTTTGTTGAATAAATCAGCATTCCAGATGCTATGTTTCAATTATTTTCTAAGCCAGATAGAAAAGTGTTGCTTTGTTCTGGTATTGTTTTGTTTCTCAAAGGTGGTTATTTATTTATTTGTTATTGATGTAAGGATCCATCCATAAGGATCCAAACTGGGAAACCCACACTGGGAAACTGTAGGGATGGAAAAGGACCAATGTTGTATGATCCCACTCACATGAAGTATCTAAAGCAGTTCAGATAATAGAAGCTGAAAGTGTGAAGATAATAGCCAAGAGCTGTGTGGGCAGAAGAGGAATTAGTGTTTAATGAGTATAGAGCTTCAGTTTTGCAAAATGAAAAAGTTAGACATATTGCAAACAATGTGTAACACTTAACATGACTGAACTGTATAATTAAAAATAGTTCAGATGACCCAGCCAGTGTTGATTGATGGTTGCGTATCAACCTATGAACCAGAAGGTCAGGATTCCATTCTCTGTCAGGGCACATGCTTGGATTTCTTGCTTGGTCCCCAGTAGGGGGCATGCAGGAGGCAGCTGATCAATGGTTTTCTCTCATCATTGATGTTTCTATCTCTCCATCTCCCTTCCTCTCTGAAATAAACTAAAAATGTAGTTAGGATGATAAATTTAATACTATGTGTTATTTACCTCAGTTTGAAAAGAAAACTTCTAGTTCTCCTTCTACTATAATTAGACATAAACTTGAACAAGCTATTTCACTTCTCTGTTCCCATATGTATTTCCAAAATTAGCTTCAGAAAGATTTTTACTCTTGACCTTGCCAACTGAAAAGACAAAATCCTCTGGTATTGAGAGTCTAACTCCACATTTGTTTGTAAATTATAAAATTTCCATCCACTTGATAGAGTCATCAATTTTCATCTTGGCCCCAAAGACTAGACATGTGTGAAATATGCAATTGAGAAGTATCTAATAGAAAATTAAATTGAATTTTTCCTCCTCTTGTATTTGCACACCTTAGCAGTTATTGTATAAACTTGCTCAAGGAGGACAATCTTCCATATTCAACTAGAAACACCTTAAACCAGAGGCGTGGCCTCATTCTGAATTGAGGCTTTGAATACATGTAGAGTTGGTTTTCTATTCATCCGATGACGGATATAACTGTCTCTCTGAGCTTCACTTCCTGTTGAATATTAATACTAAATTTTACCTGGCAGAGTGATATTTAACTTGGTTTATTTTTATGAGTGTTTTAAACACTTTCTCTTTCAAGAGAATATTTCTACCTGGTTCCCTAAACAAATAATGAAAACACCAAAAAGCATAATACAATATGTGCTTTGCTTACTAACAGTTGCTTAAAACTGAGTAAATGCTGCACACCTGGATGAGCTAAATGTATTTTTCAACTTCTTTGATGACCTGTCACACTAAATACTCTATTTCAATTGTTTTTAACCATAGTATCCCCCCAGCTCAGTCTCTCTAAATGAGGTTCACATTTCACTGTGGTCTCAGAAGCAATTTCCCATTGTTCCTCACAGACCCCCAAGCTCCAAACATTATTAAGATTTTTCTGTATCCATTATAAACTGCTCTGCAGCATAACAGTGAATCATCATAATTTTGTTAGGCCAAATCCGCAGGTGATAGAACAATAAAAAAGAAAAGGCCCCACATGCCTGAAAAGGCTCACACTCCATTTCAGCAAAGGATTCCTGACCAGATTGACAGCTCTATAAAGTTCTAAGAAATGTGCTCATTCCCTTTCTCTCTCACCCATACAGTGAGTGAACATAGTGAATACACCACCTGGAACCTCTAGTCTCTTCCCATGCTTGTCAACCTTATCAAACATAAATATAGGAGAACATGGAGAATGAGGACAGACAGCTGACATGATAGCGCAACCCTAGCATGACCATTGCATCAGTTCTCATCTAGATCCTATCTGTAGCAACAACTATTTTGGCATATAGTTACTGATAGAATACTCAGATGTTTACTTTTGGTATCTTTACTGGACATTCCACTATATGTGTGTGTAGAGAGCGGCTACAGTGTTTGGACAGGTTCAAGCCTCAGACTAATGAGAGGGCACAGTCCTCTCATGGCCACGTGCAAGTCCCAGCTTGGAGGGCAGAGCCCTCCCAGCATAATTACAGCCAACAGCTGTAGTTGTGAGCTTGAACCTGTGGTCTGAGCACGTGGCCCCACATGCCTGAGTGATGTGGGCACTGTCCCTAGCTCTCCCTCAGAGAGGACAGCTTCCCACCCAGACCCAGCTTTCTTCCCTTGTCTGTCTTTTCCCAATCCTTCAAGGCCCCCTCTCAGGCTCACCAAACCTAAGCTGACGCAGCACATAAAGTGCCCAATGTGGGGCTGAGTATGCCGTTTGCCATATGTGTGCATAAAAAAAAAAAAAAAGAGTTTCCATGTAAAACAATCTAACAGGATAATCTAATCACAAATTTCTGAGAGTAGGTCCTGGTGGATAGTCATGCCCCAGGCATATAACTTCCTAGTAAAGGGTTTATCTTTGCTGTAAGCCATCCCTGTCCATTATTCTTGTGCATATAGGTTATTATACCTTTGTAATATTAGAGGTATTATGCCTCCAATGGGGGTGATAACTCTCATGAGAGCCATAATCTTGTTAATTATTCTGTATCCAATTCCTATCCTGCTAATTTCATGTATGTTCCCTCCCTAATTTCAAATGCATAAAGAAAGCTGCAAAATGGTTATTCTTGAAGCACTTGAGATCTCGCTCCTCACACAGATTGTCAGTTTGGATGAAATGGACTCATACAATTTTTTTGACAGGTTTGGATGTTTCTGAGTTTGACATATGCATGTTTTTTTATTTTTAAAATATATTTTATTGATTTTTTTATAGAGAGGAAGGGCAAAGGATAGAGAGTTAGAAACATCGATGAGAAAGGAATATCAATCAGCTGCCTCCTGCACAACCCCTACTGGGGATGTGCCCGCAACCAAGGTACATGCCCTTGACCAGAATCGAACCTGGGATCTTTCAGTCCACAGGCTGAGCTCTATCCAATGACCCAAACAGATTAGGGCTGAAGGATTTAAATTATATTATATTCATAATTATATTTTTGCAATATTTAAATTTCTTTATTATTTGGACACAATCCTAATGAACTAGAAGGCAAAACATGTAACCTGTTTCATGGCTTTTAAAATGCATGGTGAATTTACTTTCCAAAAATATCATGAGTTTTTCCTGGCACTTGCTAACTTTTATATCAGTGATTTTCAATATTTTTCATCTCATGGCACATATACTAATTATGAAAATTTGTGGCACAACAAAAAATATATTTTTCTGCCAATCTGACAAAAGAAAAAAGGTATAATTTTGATTCATTCCCACCGAATGGCTATTGTATTAGCAGTTGTCATTTTCGTATTTGGCAATCTAAGGGAAAAGGGGTCAGTGCCTCTGACTTTAGTCAGGTGTTGTATGCTTTAAAAATTCTTGTGACACACCACTGTGCTGCAGCACATGGGGTGAAAATTGCTGCTGTATATGACAATACCAACTTCATATATTTCACCAGCATTAGGAATTATATTTAGCACATTTATTATAAATGAGTTTCTTATTTAAAGGCCTATTTATTTCATTAAAACAGGGTTACTAGTTTACCAAAATCTTTTTATTCAAATGTATTACATACTAGGGGCCCGTGCACAAAATTTGTGCACTGGGCATGGGTGGTTCCTCAGCCCAACCTGCCCCCTCTCACATACTCAGAGGATGTTCTTACTACTCACCCCCAGCCTGCCCAAGGCTGAAAGCCTCAGGCCCAGGCTTTCCGTCCTTGGGCAGGGGGCCTAGACCAGGGGACCCCAGTGAAGTGATCACCCTGCGATCGGTGCCCTGCCTTGGGCACCCAGCTACTCGATCGTCCTGCGATCGGGGCTCATCGCTGGCTGCTCTGCCCCCAGCCGGGCATTGGGCACCCAGCGAAGCGATCACCCTGCCCTGTGATCGGGGCCCATTGCTGGCTGCCTCTGTCTCCGGCCTGACCCGGGCCACCCAAGGCTGGAAAAAGCCTCTCCCAGTGAAGCAGTCACCCTGCCATCAGGGCCCATAGCTGGCTGGTTCCATCCCCAGCCTGGCCTGGGCCGCCCAAGGCCGGAAAAACCCTCTTAGAGAGAGGATTTTTCCGGCCTTGGGCATGCAGAAAAGCAATCATCCTATGATCAGGGACCATTGATGGCTGGCTCAGCCCCAGTCTGCCATGGGAAGCAGCCATCTTGGTTGGGTGTTAATTTGCATATTGTTCCTGATTGGCTTGTGGGCGTGGTTTATTGGGTGTAGCAAAGGTAAGGCCATTTGCATACTATTATTTTATTAGATAGTATTCTTATCACTTATTTCTTTTTTTCTTGCTTATTTAAGCATGTATTTTTAATGTTATTGTGTACAATTTTAAGTTTCGCTTATGTAATAATTATATTAAACTTCTGCCCCATTTTCTGGGATATTCTTTCTAGATTGTTATTTTGTGTCTGTTATCTTAAAACCATTCTATATTTAAGTGGTGGATCAGAACTTGCTCTGTTCATCTTTCAGATACTTTAAGAAATGTAGTATTGTTGTATTTTGCCTATAACTTTTTTATTTTTATTTTTTTTCATCTAAGACAAGTAACAGAGTAGAGGGGTCTTGGAGTTTCTATAACAAATTATCTTAATATCTAAGGAATATCTTGAAACTAATGACAAAATCAAATGCTTTTATTTTCTATTTTGAATTGCTACTTAATGATATAACTCTGGATATGGGTAACTGAGGACATGACTACTTCCTTATTGCAAATCAAGAAGTCATTTATATAAACTGATCTTTGCATAATTTTGTTCTAATTAAAATTATTACTTTAAAGCAGAGGATTCCTGCTTAATGATGTCATTATTTGGTGGAATACTGACATTTCTCTCTTTGTAGTAGTCCATACAGAAAAACTGTGTCCAGGCAAAAGACTTAAAGAACTCTGTTTTATAGACACATGCCACTGAAAGGCAAGCTCTGTATCCTAAATATACCCTCTGAATAATGCAACCCACTTCAAATATAAACACCAACTGCCAACAAAAATCCTCTTGGAGATCATAAGTCATGGCATGTGTCAGGATTTTTATTTGAGTTTTAAAACAAATAATAAAGAAAATATCCTAATAAATTTGAATCTTCAGGAGTGAGGTCTTTGGTCTGTGCATTTTTGACAAAAAGCTTTTTACACTTCTTGTTCTCCTCCTCCTCCTCCTTCTTAAAAAATATTAACCATTATGCCTGGCTGGCGTTGCTCAGTGGTTGAGCATTGACCTATGAACCAGGAGATCATGGTTCAATTCCAGGTCAGGACACATGCCCGGGTTGGGGGGCTCAATCCCTAGTGTGGTTTGTGCAGGCGGCAGCCAATCAAAGATTCTCTCTCATCACTGATATTTCTATCTATCTCCCTCTCCCTTCCTCTCAGAAATCAATTAAAATATATTTTAAAAATATTAGCCAATTTGATTATCATATTTTATAGTTAAAGTTTGAATATGACAATATGGGATGTCTGATATTTCAGTCACATTGCTGAAATCAATGTGTGTTTTCCCAGATATGTCAATCTGCCAAGGCTGCAGTTAACGTCAATACATTTGAATGATCTAACTATCTTGTGCAACCCTGAGAATATTAGAGCCTTAAACTTTACTAACTTTGTTTGGCTTGTTTTTATAGTTGAGCAAAACAAAGGACATGAGCATTTTAGTTACTTGAGATTAAAAGCAGGCCTCTTGATTCCCATTCCATTTAGTGCTCTGACTCCTATATTTTTAGTTCTTTTATCTTTCCAATAATACCAGAAAGCTGTTAGAAGACAGGCTGTGACTTAAACACTTAAATAATTCTTTACTCATTATCTTCAATCAAACCCTAATGTACAGTTTTAATTTAATAGATGCTCAATTAATTTATCTTGTTGATCAATTTACTAAAACTCAAACATCCCTAGTATTAATATTTTATGGTGATTCTCAAAATTGTCATATAGACAGTAGATATAATCTTATACTTTTTAAGGCTTTTTATTTTTCTCATTTACAGTCAAGCTATAGATCTATATTTTGCTACTCACATATGAGTACAGATAATGAAAAGACAGTCTTTTTTTGCAATGAGGTGAAGCTGTAATAAATATCTGAACAAATTTTAAGAATCAATCCTGGTAGTGGAAGCTAAGACAATATATGTGGTAAATATTTCAGAGGCTTCCTAAGAATATTTTCTCTTACTCTGGATATATGTATATTGTGTGGAAACCTGACTATGTTTTCCCAAAACATGAGAAGTAATATCAACTTTACTTTTAGTCATTATAAAATGAAATAAGTAATTTTAATAATTAATTATATGAATTCAAAGATAAAGTGCTATATTGGTGTCTGAGGTCTAAGAAAAGGTAGTTAACTCTTTGGTTTATCTTGCAAAAAATATTCATTTTTAAGTGTGTATATGTGAAAAATAGCTGCAACCTAATTGCCTTGAAGTTGAAAAATGCTATCATTTAATAATTTAAATCCATTCACATTTTTATTCAAATCTGTAAGAGGATATAATTAAACAACCCCTACTGTCCTTCAATTTATGAAGCTGAAAACAATGTTAATAATATACTCCAGATGTCAGACATCTGGATTGAAATTACTCTAGTGTGATAGGATTTAACACTCATAGGTATTAAATCTTTTCCTAAAAGCACTTCCTGGTATTATTATTTAGGAGGGAAAATGATTATTGGCACACAAGTGATTATTATTCAAAGTGAGCTCTTTGAGTAATGTCACTCTCCCTATTACACTTGAAAGAAAGGCAAAGTCCTTTTGTATTAACTTAAAGCTCTATGTATTGATCTGGTTCCTGTTTCAACTTGACTTTTTCTAGTATCCTCATCTCCTGAATGATGCTCCAGCCTCCACAGTTTACCTTTTATTATTCTAACAGGGCCTCAGAGTCTTTGTCTTATTTGGAATGTCCTTTCCCCACTCTTTGCAAGGCTAACATTAGCATTTTACCCCAAAGAACTTTGCCCAAATAACATCTTCTCAGAGAAATTTCCTGCTGCTCAGGAAATAAACACGCAGGAATCTTATCATTACAGCATAACTTTCTTACCCCTGGGTGATTATTATGATTATTAATTTTGTTGTTTAGTTTATCATCTGTCTCTGCCTCCACTGACCTCCCCGCTAGAATTTAAAATTCTTGAGAATAGAGTCCTCCTTCCTCCATTCGTATTCTTTCTCTAATACCACAAAATAGGTCCTTCATGTAATAGAGACTTAATACTAGCAAATGTTATTTTAACATGTGTTGATACAGCATGACATGGCAGAGCACACAGATGAACTCCAGCAGAAAAGTCTCAGAGATTATAAAACATAAAACTTTAAATATGAATGGGCTCTTAGAAACCAGTCTTGATTCTACACATGAGCCTGGAAGTTCAGGTTCATGTCCAAGGTCACACATGGAAAGGGTCACAAAACCCAAGTATTTTGTCAATAAATATTCATCCTTCCAAGTCTAGGAATCTACTGAATTCCTGCTTTGGAGAAATACTATATTCCATTCACTGTCCAGGAAAATAGAGAAGGATTTAGAAGATTGTTGGTCTTGAGTATTTTATTTTGCAGATAATTTTACTGTGAGGAAAGAGTAAGGCTTTAGAAATTAATAGAGCAGGAAGGTTAATATTTGCTGTGATGGCTATGTTGAAAAAAAAAAAAAAAGAGGCCGGGTATGATTGAGTTCTTGAAATTGAGGGAGAATAAATTAGTTGGAACTGGTGGAAGAAAAAAATTCAAGGTATAGGAAGCTGCTAACCAAAGCTGACATAGCTATTTGGGGTAGAAAATGAATTTGGACAGGTTGTTTTTACTCAGATAAGAGAGACTTGAGGGAGGCTAAAATCCTTGACACTTATTCACATGATAACATAATGAAAACAAAGGTAATTAATTTTAAAAGGGAACACTGAGCACCCTTCCTCCTTCTATTACAATATGTCTCAAAGTGGTTGTGGGGGCTGTAAAGCCAGACTGCAGATGTTTTGCAAATAAATGCCAACTTCTGCCACTAGTGGGGATGAATAATTGTTAAAAGTTCCCCAGGCAGATTCTGATAACCTCTTGCTTTCTTCTTCCATAATGACAATGTTCTTTCAAATGTGTTTTCCTTAAAGCAAATGACAGAACATCTTATGAGTAGGGTTGACATTTACAGAAAATAACCAATAACTAAAGCTACTGGATTGGAGAGGGTGAGATATTATAAATGAAATATTTAAGTAATAAATTAACCCAAAGATATATGTTAGTTAAACCTTTCTGGTTTTAAAAGCATGATTATTAACCTCAATGTCTAAAAACATTCCTATGTGATTTTAAAGATACTGAAGACCATTTACCAGTTATCCACTAATGGGAAAAAGTCAGCTTCACAATTTGCATTTCTGTAGCTGTAATGAATAATCATTAAACCATGATAATAGCATATATAAAACCAAAAATAATCTCATTTTCCTTAATTCCTCTCTTGTAGGTTGTAGTTTTCCTTCTAGAGATAAATACTGTGAATTATTTACTTGAATAAAGATATTATTCATACATACTTGTGATTTGTTTACATATCAAATGAAAATCCACATGTTACAAAGGATTTTCTTCTGAGTATTGAAGACTCGCAGTTTGTGAATTTCTTATATAGATGCTGTTTTATGGGATCTGTTTGTTCTGCTTTAGAGATTATAGGAGGGAATTTACAGCATAGATATTTGTTCAAAGAGAAAGAATAAGAACTGTTGATCTCCTTTTGGAAATTGTGTTCTATGTAATTCAGTTATCACAATGTTTTCTTTTTTCCTACATCTATTATCTTGTCTCAGAAAAAAAAAAGAATGAAAAAAGAAAGGAAGGAAGAAAGAAAGGGAGGAGAAGTGGGGAAGGAAGGTAATGTTGGTTATCAATTAGTGCATACCAAAAAAAAAAAAAAAGTCTATTCCAAAATTAGAAAGCTTAGACCAGAACAATTTATTTGCTCATGGGAAATAATCAATTTGGATGCTGTCTGTGCTACATGTGATGTTGAGTGGGGACATTTGACTTGAAGTATTCAAGAAGGTATCATTCACCTATTTTCTGTCTCTATTAGGAGGGTGGCTGGACAATCTAGGAGTTTCTCTCCATACCCCGCTCATCCTCACATCATGAAGATTCTCTATGCCTTTTCCCTCCCTCATTACATGATGTCTCAGGTCTTCATGGAAGCAAATGTGGAAGCAATTGGACTGATAAGCATATTATTACTTCTGCCACATCTATAGCTCAAAGCAAGTTATGAAGTTACCTCTGGTTAAGGGAGGAATACATAGATTCTATTTCTTGATTGCAGAAGCAATATATATAATTCAGGAATGCAAGACACCATTCATGCCTATCTTTGTAAACCATCTACTATAAAAAGAAGAATAAAAACAAAACCAAATGAAGCAAAACAAAACTCTTGTAACATTCTTCCCCGATGTTATCCTGGTTAATACCTCCTCTTTTTTAAAAACTATATATACTTATTGATTTCAGAGAGGAAGAGAGGGAGAGACAAAAGAAACATCAATAATGAGAGAGAATCATTGATGAGCTGCTTCCTGCATGCCGCACACTGGGGACTGAGCTGGCAACCCTGACCTATGCCCCAACTTCTCTAACTCTATGTATGCTGCCCTTCCCTGTCTTCATCTCTACTCCAAGCGTGGTCCAGACATTGTCTTTCTTCCGGATAATTACACAAGTTTTTATCTGCCCCTTGTCCCCGCTCCACTATATCTTTCATACTATTACTGAATAATCTTTTTTAAAGTTAAAAAAATCATATTACTTCCCTCCTCTAACATCTTAAATAGCTCCATACTGTATAAACCATGAAATCTAAATTTCTTATCATTTTCTATAAAGCAATCTCTAATCTATCTCTTGGCGGCTATCAGTCTTTGGTCCTAGCCATTTTCTTACAAATAAGCAGCTCATACTCTCATCATCCTCATCTATTCACAGTTTCCCAAATGCATTATATTCATGTTTTTATCTATTTTTACACACATTTCCCTCTGTCTAGAAAGTTATTCTCCTTCATTTATTTGAAAATGCCTCACTCTGTAAGGCTCAGTCCAAAGAATGGATTCTCTAGAGCTATCCTTGACATATCTACTCAAAGTTCATAAGCTTTGGATTTGAATGATTTCTGCACAAGTTATTTATAGTGTTTAGTCTGCTTATTCCATCATAGTGGGCTTCAGTGGATATCCAACAAACTAATAAATACAGTGAACTCCTACCCTATGTGACAAGAGTGAGGGTATACCTAGTATACTTTCTAGAAAGAACTGATCTGCACTGCAAAGGAAACTGACATCTAAGACCAGATTGGTCCAAATATGAATGGTAACAGTAGTGGGCAGAAACCATGATGGCAGAGCCCATAATATCCTCAATTTCGGCTTTTGTGATATAGGGTCATAAAACAGTGCCATAGTTGAATGCCTTTTACCACACATTCAGAAACTTCTGGAGGTAACAGAGCAAGATGAGAGCAGAACCTATCATTGCAAAAGCTAATTACAAGTTGAGAGCACAGTGTTTAATGGTTATGGTGATTCCAACTACTGTGGGCAAATTTACAAAAACCATTATATCTATAAGGTGTTATTGAGACTAACGATGGGATTCCTATTGTAAGGTAATATCCATTCCAAACATATGCATTTAAAAAAGATGATTATGCTAAGTAGCAACTGAATATTACTTTGTAAAAATGTGTTTAATAAAAGCAGAAATTTTTTCTCATAGCAATTCACAAAAATTTGGTAAATCTTGAAATGTTAGTGACAAAAATTAACATGGATATTTAAATTAAGTTCGAATTACCAAGCAATATGTTGGCACAAAAGTAGTAGAAGTTTCTGTTTCTGGTGGTCATAATGGTTTTATTTCTAACTAAAGGCCTGGTACATGAAATTCGTGCATGGGGGAAGGGAAGGGGTGTCACTCAGCCCAGTCTGCACCCTCTCCAATCTGGGACACCTCAAGGGATGTCCGACTGCCCAGCCTGAGAGGGATCGGGCCTAAATGAGCAGTTGGACATCTCTCTCACAATCCAGGACTGCTGGCTCCCAACAGCTCAACTACCTGCCTTCCTGATTGCCTCTAACCACTTCTGCTTGCCAGCTTGATCACCCCCTAACCACTCCCCTACCAGCCCGATTGCCCCCAAATTCCCTCCTCTGCTGGTCTGATCACCCTTAACTGCCCTCCCCTGCAGGTTTGATCACCGCCAGCTGCCCTCCCCTACAGGCCTGGTCCCTCCCAATGGCCCTCCCCTGCTGGCCATCTTGTGGTGGCCATCTCGAGTCCACATGAGGGCAGGATATTTGACCACACTGGGTCAGCCATCTTGTGTGTTGAAGTGATGATCAATCTGCATATTACTCTTTTATTAGGATTAGATAGGATAGAGGCCTGGTGCATGGATGGGGGCCAGTTGTTTTGCCCTGAAAGGTGTCCTAGATCAGGATGGGGGTTCCCTTGGAACACTGGAAGGCCTGGGCAAGGGGCCTGTGGTATCTGGGATTTATTTATCTTCTACAATTGAAACTTTATAAACTGGAGGTGAGCTAAACTTCCTACTCGTTTCATGACATCAGCCATTTCTGTTGGGAGTTATTTATTTGCTATAATTGAAACTTTGTAGCAGAGGCTAAGAAAAGCCAGGGTTGCAGAAGCTTGGCTTCTTCCATCGCTGTGGGCAACCCTAGCCTCCTGCTCTTTCCAGCTCCATGGCTGCTGCCATTTCTGTTGGGATTTATTTATCTTCTATCATTGAAACTTTGTAGCCTTAAGCAGAGGCTTGGGCCCGCCAGGGTATGTGGAAAGCTTGGCTTCCTTCATCACCGGGGAAACCCAAACCTCCCTCCTGCTCAATCCAGGGTGCCGCCATCTTGGTTGGGATTTTTATACTTGCTCCTGATTGGCTGGTGGGCATGGTTTGTGGGTAGTGGAGTGATGGTTAATTTGCATATTACCCCCCCCCTTTTTTTTAGATGCGCTTTTTTTAATTTAGAGAGTGGAAGGGTGAAACAGGTGGAGAGAGAGAAAGAGATGGGAGCAGGGAGGGAGACAGAGAGAGGGAAAGAGAGAGAGAGCAAGAGCAAGAGAAACAGTGATGGGAGAGAGAAATATCAATGGGTTGCCTACCAACCAGGAATCAAACCAGCATCCATGTCATGGTGCTCTGCCTGGGAACTGAACCCACCACCCCTTTGGTATACAGGATGACACTCAAACACACTGGCCAGAGCTTTATTTCTAATTCAAGATTAATTTCTTATTCTGCCTGGGGTCAGTTGAATCTAGGCATAAAGAAATATGGGTCCTTGTGGGTTCTGAAAATCTGAAGGTTTTGCCAAAACACACATTTTATATAAAACCTTCCCTCATAGCACTCCAGGAGCTGTACTCAAGTACACATTTAAAAAAGAAGGTATTGCCCAGCTGGCCTCACTCAGTGGTAGACCTTCAACCTATGAACCAGGAGGTCGGTCATTCATTTCCAGGTCAGGGCACATGCCTAGGTTGCAGGCTCAATCTCCAGTGTGGGGTATGCAGGAGGTAGCCAATCAATGATTCTCTCTCATCATTGTTGTTTTTCTCTCTCTCCCTCTCTCATTCTCTCTAAAATCAATACAAGTATATTTTTAAAATAGTATCAATATTATGAGAGGGGAAGTGAAGAACTATTTCTTAAGTGATTGGTGTCTGTCAGGAACCAAGCCTGGCATTTCTGCATATACTTCTTTTTAGAAAACTTGCAATAATTACATGAGATTATTGATACTAATTCTAGCTTAGGAATCAGGAAATAGAAACCCAGAAAGTTAAAAAAGAAAAAGTCCTGTGCAAGGTCACATATTACTTAGATGCAGACAGAAGTGGGAATTAATGCCATCTCTTTATGCTCCTTTTGGGTGGGCCTCCTGAGAAATTCATCTATGAATCATACATATCCCTGCAGCTTTTGTGAAATAATGGCCTAGATTTTTGAAGTGAAAGTTGGAGAGCAGTTTCTTATTGTCCTATGAATAAAAAGTTTCATGGATATAATGACCAATTAATAAAGTGGAAAATATTCCTTTCAATTGCTTGGCATCAAAACCCCTAATGGACAAATTACTATTTTTACCTTATGGATGAGAAAAACGAGGCTGTGGAGGTTAAGTGTTGAACCAATTAGGACAGGTAAGCAAAGATACAGAATGAATTCCTCAATCACTCTAGCTTCTTTCCCTCTGCTTTCCATCATCTTCACTCCACTATCTGAGGACCAGGGGAAGAGAGAATGCTGGGAAGCTCCGATGGGCTAGGAGGCTTTCGCCCTGAAGTGACCTATATGACTCGCGTTCCATTAGCCAAACACAATTGACAAACCCAGCCTAAGTAAAAAAGAAAAACATAACTTTCTCTCTCTACCCAAGAAGAGAAATGGAAATTAGTGCCCAATAATGTATCTAACATCACACTGTGTGGATAAGTGAGCTGAGGCCATTTAACTCTAGAGCCAATGCTTTTAACATGTACGTTTTCTCTCACGTGAGGGGATACATGATCTTACCCAAGTCACATTGTTAGTACATGGCACCTCACAACAGAGTCATGCTCTTAATGAATATCAAAGTGAAAAACAGCAGGGTATTAAAATACATCAGATATAGATTAACTCCTAGATCTTACAGTAAAATTAAACCATACATTTTGAAAGGCAAGATGAAATAATCCTGTAAAAAAATCCATTTTTCTACATTAGGGAGACAAAGCAGAAGAAAATTTTTAAAAAGCCATATGTACCATGGTGTTAATTAATATATTAGCTAATTATGTAATATTTGAAAGCATTGCCAAATAAGTGGAAAAGTTAAAGTACTGAACAATATATCTAAACTATGCATGTAATAGTACACAATCTTGGAAAAATTTCAATTTCAGAATTTTATTCACTGAACACATTGGCTTTATTATCCAATGTATATTTTATTAATAGTCAACTTGTGCCAAGCCTTAGTGATACATAGAGCAAAATAGACAAGATACATGCACTCTGGTACTTACATTCTGATTAGAAAAACAGAATATAAAAACAAGGAAGCTCTAACTAATCAAATTAAGTAATTACAGATTATTATTAGAGATAAAGAACAGGGTCTAAAATTGTATTGCCACATTAAGTGCTTATAAAATGCACATATATTCATTGACTTGAAAGCAGTTCAATCCATTAAAAAATATAGCTTTTACTTTTGGATCATGGTATCATGCTAAATTTATTTCACCTTTAATTTTTTTTAGTGTGGTTATTATAAAAAAGACAAACATTCCAATTGAAAAATAGGCAAACAAAATGAAAAGCTAATTCACAAAATAATAAATTTAACCAATTAACAAGAATAAATATTACTTCTTCAGGGTAAATTGCGTTCACTCCATAATTAGGTTAGCTTATACATTTTCCTAACACTGTGCATCACCTAATATTATTTGTAATTATAAAGCCATTTTTTTTCTACCCTAAATTATACATTTCTGGAGAGCAAGAATTATCATCTGTTTTGTTCTCTATTTAATCTTTGGTTTCTGCTCTGTAACAGGGATAGAGTAGGCAATCTGTAAATATTTTCTGAATAAATCAATGAAACTTTTAGCATTTAAATTAAGTAAATGAGTTACAGTTGATACAATATACCACTTTTTCATATCAGTGAGTCAAGAAGAGTTAAAATTATACAAATCCGTGTTGGGTTCTCATTGCTTGCATGAAGATGAATTGATAAAATATTTTCTAAAGGTTTTTTTTTTTTTTGGGGGGGGGGGATGTTCCAAAGGGCTTTATCAAAGCTCTCATTTAATTTTGTAGTCTCTTTCATATAAAATCTGGCTAAAGCAAATAATAAAATCAGTGCACAAAGCTGAGATATAAACTTTAGTACAGAATCCTATATAACAAAAGAGTAATATGCAAATCGACCAAACAGCAGAATGCCAGGACACTATGATGCACACTGGTGGGGGAGGGAGGGTAAGTGAAGGGGGGGGGGGGGTAAACACTCAATGCAGGAGCTGCCCCCTGGTGGTCGGTGCTCTCCCACAGGGGGAGCACCACTTAGCCAGAGTCCCAGAAACCTGATTCACAGCTGGGTAGCAGCAGTGGCTGGGGCCTCTCCTGCCTTTGTAGCAGTGCTAAGCCTAAGGGTGTTTGACTGACAGTAGTTGAACATCCTCTGAGGGCTCCCGCCCCACTTCCCCAATGCATGAATCTTGGGCACTGTGCTTCTATTGTTTATATAATGGATAGACTTATCTCTTTGGCAGATTGCAATCTTAAATGTGCTGCCTCCTCCTCTGGACATTTGCAAGACATTGAAGCCATTTGGAATAGGAGATAAGAGAGGCAGAAACACATTCAGAAGGCAGAGTGAGATGCTCTGAAAATGAGTGCTGCTTAATTAATTTAGACCTTCCTCAAGAAAACTGCTGGAGCATTTGCCAGCATACTTGCCAAATTCGGAAGCTATCTGTGGAGAAACCCTGAAGAGCTGCATGGGGGTCTCAGAACTTTCCACTTGTTTTTAGGGCTTGGAAGATAGAGATGGAGAGGCTGTCAGTCAGTCAGTCAGAGATCTAGGATATTCTGGTCCTTGAGGCAAGCAAGAGGCAAGCTGAGCCTTACTGAAACTTTGTCCCATCCCTGACCCAAATCAACTATTTGAATAGTGGAGTAAAAAGGGAAATCATACAGTTTTGCTTTATATATAATTCTAGTTTATAATAAAAGATCACTAGACATGGGAAAGCCAGATTATATAACCAACAGATGAGAGAGAAGGCAAATAAATACGGATCTCCAAATGATTCAGATATGAAGTTAGTGGGCAAAGATTTAGAAAACGATTATTATTACATTAAAGGATGAAGAGGAAAAGTTGAACAGAATAGATGGACACATGGAGAATTTCACCAAAGAATCCAAATTCATAAAATAAGGAAGGAAACCGGCAAGTTAGAGACAAAAATGCCCATGATGTCAGTTACTAAGAAGTCAGTGCAGATCAAACCAAACAAAGGGAAAACACAGGTTTCATGGACTCAAAGACACGCCCTAGAAAAAATACCCATAATAAAGCAAAGGGAAAAAAGTAAAAGTATTAAAACAGAGAATTAACGACATATGGAATGCTCTCCAATGAAGTATGAAGCATACAATTAGGGTTCCAGGAGAGGAAAGAAAGGAGTGAATGGACCTAAATGATATTTGCAGAGATAATAATCAAGAGTTTTCCAAAACTAATAAAAGAGGTTAACCCAGCAATCTCGTGAGTTCAGCAAAACCCAAGAAAGCTACACAGGTATATAATGTTAAAATACTGAGAACTAAAGACAGATATTAAAAATCTTTAAAAACAGCCAGATATAATAAAAGATATACCTTCAAAGGGATAGCAATAAAAGTGATGACAAACTTCTCAAGAAAATAAAAGGGGCGGGAGGCAGCAGAAATACATAAGGCAAAGAAATATAACTTGTATTAGTTTTCTACGGCTTTCATAGCAGCATACCACAGGCTGGGAGGCCTGGAGAACAGAAATGTATAGAAATGTATATCCTCACCGTTCTGGAATCCAGAAATCCAAGATCAAAGTGTCAGCAAGACAGGTTTTTTGTTGGCTTTCAGAAAATAAAATAAAACTTAAAATTGATGAGTAAAGGGACTTTATAAACCTAATTCTATAATTACTATGCTAAATATAAATTAAATATCTCAGGAGAGTACTAAGGTTGCTATAGATTAAGCAAAAATTACAAGGGACACTAGTAGACAGGAAGATAGATATAGAGAGGCAGTTAAAATAAAAAAAAACCCTGAAAGTTGAAAAAATAGAAAAAAATACTATGCAAACACAGCCAAAATAAAAGGTGGTATAACTAAACTAAGACATATAGGTTCAGAATGTACACACAAAAAGGAAAAATGTAGAAATCTGTTACAAAGGGAAATGTTAACACATTTTACTTTGCAAGTGATAGAATAAGTAGACAAAACATCAGTCAAGACATAGAATATCTGAACAGCACAATTGACAGACTGGACCTTCATTGTACAAAGGTGGTCACAGAGTCTTAAAACACAAATGCTATTAGTGAAGAGAGAGTATCAGGAGCTTTTTCATGTTGGTAATATTGTATTTCATAATCTGGAAGCTGGTTATCTGCATACTCTAAACTTTATATGTGTTTTAATTCTTTTTAAGGAAAACAGTTCATAGGAACTTCCATCCACCTGTGATGTGCTTTTGAAAGTATTCCTAACTAGTGCTCTTCACTGGACTGAAATCTCTCTGATTTGAGCTAGGAGCTTTCTTCATAATCCCTTTATTTAACTCCCCAAAGCACTTAATGCCCACATAATTGCTCCTAATTTATAAAGATTTCTCATCTCAATAGTGATAGAATTCTATTATTCATATATTATTATAACTTCTCATCAAAATGTCTTTTTTTTAAAAATGTGCAATTGCCTCATACATAGGTGAAAAATAGGGGCTAGAAAATGAAGACAATGTTTTCTGAACCAGTCACACATCTTGTCTAATCACAAACATAAAATTTTTTAAAACAACATTTGAGGCAGGTTATAACCCAATTTTTCTGTAAAGAAACCAATTCAGATGTCCTAAAGTGCTCATCTTTGGGTGATAAAATTGTCACAGCAATATTTAAACCCGCATCTACTTCACTACAAAGTTTATTTTCTTGCTGATGAATCTTTCTTTGACTATAATAAAGTGATTGAGCCTCTGAATTAATGACCAATAATGGCTTGACAGCTATTAATATCTGGTTAGATATTAGCATGTGAAGTTTTTGTTTCAAACAGCATTTTTGGTGATAGGCTGAAGAAATAAATGACATGATAGCTATAGAAAATGATTTAAGACCATAAATTGAGAAAGTCTAAATCAAGAAATTCTTTCATCACTCTTTGATTGTTACTTCCAGGTATTTAGGAACCCAGTCAACCACATTAAAGGCTGGCCTGATCCCTCAGTTTTGTGTAGTGCCTTAAATTTATATATACACAAATAACATGGTAGCTTCTTCACAGATTAAATTTATGCAATTTCATGGACTCTTATTTTTAATGGTAATCAAGCTACTTATAAATAAGCTACTTGGTGAATTATTAAGACCTAATACAATTTGATATGCATAAATTAAATTTGGCATCTTATTAAAGACTCGTTAAAATTCTAATTCTGCACTCTGCTAAGAAATCTGGCTTCTATACATGCCAGGTAATTTTGCAAGGCTCCTATAGATAGTTGAGATTTTCACATTTTTCTGTAGGACATTTTATTACCTGCTCACCATTAGAGTTGTTTTGAATTTTGTGCTACCCTTCATATTAATGAATTATTATTGGTTTCTCTTCATCCTTATCAAACTAACCTGTTGTGGATATTTTTGTTAACTCTTTCCATGGTGGCACACTTATACCAGTAACACATGCATGTTTTGCAGTTAGAGTGGGAATTACCCACAAATATGCTATTAAAAGAGATAATACATAGGAGATTATATTGGCAATGGGTTGGCAGTGAATTTATTTTATTGAATCCATTGCAATGTACAGGGGGTGACCAAAAGTAGGCTAACAATTGTGAATAAGCATAACATGGAATGTACTCTTATATTATTATTAGAGGCCCTCAGCTTGGCCTGTACCCTCTCACAATCCAGGGCTCCTGGTGGTCAGTGCACTGAGATGTTGGACTGCCACTTTTAGCCCTAGCCCTGTAGGCCAGCCCAAGGGATGTAGTAGCACTGCTGTGGAGGCAGGAGAGGCTCGTACTACTGCAGCTGCACTGCCAGCCGTGAGCCTGGTGTTTGGCACCCATTGGTCAGCTGAATGGTGCTCCTGCTTTGGGAGCACACTGATCACTAGGAGGCAGCATCTGCACTGAGCGTCTGCCCCCTGGTGGTCATTGCATGGCATGATGAACAGTCAACAGGTCGTTCGGTCATCTGGTCACTTAGGCTTTTATAACTGTAAACCAACTTTCCACACTCCTGTATTCTCAAGGTAATGGTAACAACTGTAAGGAGAAATACAAATTGAAATTAAGAGGCTTAATTCATCCTGCTAAAATAAATTTCTCTCCCCTCCTTTTTCTAAGAGCATTTCCTTTACCCACCTAATTACTCTTTCACTCTTTGAACTACATAACTTCTTTTGAAAATAAGATAAGCCTGATGACACAGAATTGTCCTTCTCAATAACCTGGGAGCCATCACTTTAAAGTATAAACATTAAGGGAGACATTCCCCTATCTCCCAGTTTCCGTGGGAAGGTAGAGACCTAGCTTTGGTGGCTCCCTTAATTCAATTTGCAAAACCATTTCCTGTCACAAAATTATGAAAGCCTAGTTTTTCCTTTGAATAAAGGTAATTCGCTAACATAGATGGTCACCCTAGTTTACCAGGTAAAAGTTGCATGATCTCTGAATGACAAAAGGTGTTGTCAAATTGTTTTACTCGAGGTGGAGTTATTAAGAACACCTGTGCAATGGGTTCTATGTGCTCAGCTACATAAAAGAGTGAGATTTCTGTCTGTCTTTGCAATTTCTTAGTGGGTTGCCCATGACACACATTTCAATCTGTTAACTGATATTTTAAGATTCTGCAATCACCTGCAGGGTTGGTGGGGTGCAAGATCCTTTACCCTACCTAAGTTGGGTCAGTCCATTTGAGAACCGAGGTGCCCTCAACCCTGCTTACCAGAATTTCTGTAGATTTCTCCTATCTTTGCAGAAATGTCCTCTCTCCGCCATTACCTACAGAATATTTGCAGTGACTGAGAACTCTGAAAAATACCATGAAGGGAGTTTAATAAAAACACTCTTTCAATCGACTGGATTCTATTTAGTTATGACAGATCAATGCTTTTCCTTTGGACGTAAAGTCATTGAAACAATGGTTTTTACAGCAGCCATACAAACACGGATGCTTTTATTGCAACCTATGACTTACACATAAAGGTTCAATATTACCGTTTTCCAAACATTTGTCTGTTAAAAGATTCATTTTTTCATAGGTTGATAAGAGGGGCATTTGCTTAAAAAGCTATTTCAAATGATTCAATGAGAATCAAATGAAAAACATAGGATTCAATATTTAATTTTTATGACTTAAATTGTGTGTGTGTGTGTTTGTGTGTATTTGTTTGTTTTAGTAATACATCTATTTTAAGATGAGTTCTGAGGCCATTCTGTGCCACTGTCATTGTTGTTATAGTAGATAGAGTCTGGCCTAAGTTAAACTATGAATATTTTAATGCTGAACTCTCTTGACTCATTTAGTGAATACAATGGGAGTTTTGAGCAGAACTCTTTTATTTCTTATATGTTTTGTATCTTCCTCAATTAAGAAGGTATTCCTCCTCATCTTGAGTATGGCGGAACTGATGCAAAGGCAAGTCACTTTTCTGCACAACGAAGCATCGCACTTCATCCAACACAACTAGCCCCCCCCCCAAAGTGCTCCCTACATGTCAGGTGTAATCTTAGACACTTCGTACAGAGCGCAGAATAAAACAGACCAAACCCATGGGGGCTAAAATCCAGATGGTCTGTAGCAAAATCTTAGTATTCCAGAGAGAAGCCCCCGCAGCAAACTCTTCTGACAAATGAGCAACTAACTGGCAAAGGAGTTAGGCCAGAGAGCTACCAAGGGGTGGGGCAAAACCTTTAATTCCACTTGAGAACTCAACCCTGCCTGAGAGGCTGTTGAGTTTAGAGGCATCAAGGCCTTATGCTTGGTTTTTATTCTGTTCAGAGTCAAGCATCTTCAAGTGTTGAAAGAAATGTGGGTGCTTAGCCTGAGGAGGAGAAAGAATTAGAAGACTTGTTCAGTACCTTTGGACTTATAGATAGGCTTGAGTTTTCTGATATATTGAAGGTGTCTCTTGTGTGGGACTATCCGTGAGAGTATGTGGATAGAGCCCTAGCAAGCAGACAGAACAGAGGAGTAGTTTTGTTCTGTAAACTAATAACTTTTTCCTAAAATGTTAGATTATTATGTGATAATAATAATATTTTTACTGATTTATTTATTATTGAGTATATTACAGATATCTCCCATTCCCTCCCCCCCCATTACTCCCTTCCTGCCAATCTCTCCCTTCCCAGGTCTTCACTGCCCTCTTGCCCATATCCATGGGGTATGCATATAAATTCTTTAGCTTATCTCTTCTTTTCACCCCAACCCCACATCAAAAATGATAACATTATTAAAAAAATGATTAAACACTTTTTTTAGTTTTAATTACCAATATGGTAAATATCAATAACACATAAAGCTCGTTGAGATCCTCAATGTTTAAGGATGTAGAGAGGTACAAAAACTAACAGGTTTGAGGATCCCATCTCTAAAAGTGTCCTTTGTCTACATTTGGGATATGAAGCTACAATACCTGACATGAACTGTTAGCAAGGAGCTACCATCTCTGGGTCATTTTGGAACTGAGACCTCTGTCCTGGGGCCCAGACAGAATCGCTAGTCCTGGCATCCAGAGGGAACACTGGCAGCAAAAGGAGTGAGAACACAATAAACAGATTCCTGAACTAACTCCTGAATCATTCACACAATTTCATGGAGACATGCCTGGGAATTCATCAGGACCCTCACCAGTATGTTGAATCCTATGTCATGGAGTCATCTCGGTAAAGATGGCACTACACAGTGCAAACAATAAAATGATATTGTTATTATAGTAAAGAGACCGCCTAGTAATTACTTCTGTGAAATCATCATATATTAACATCCCACGTGTATTTTTCACTTAGCACGTCAGACACTATGCTGAGTGCTTTATTTGAGTTACCTTGATATTAAATAAACTTCAGTGGTAGTTTTCTATTATTTTCCCCATGTCTACAGATACTTAGAAAGATTGTTATTTGCCAAAGATGCCACAGAGCTGGTTAAGTGGTAGGGTCAGAACTGGAACTCAGACAGCCCAATTTCAAAAATCCTCCTCTTCCTTCCTTCCCCTTCCATCACTCCCTCCCTTCCTTCCTTCCTCCTTCTCTTTTTCTCTCTTTTCTTTATTTTTAAACCCCTGTCTTATAGCCTTTGAAACAAGTGTCACTACAGCATAAAAATGGCTCTGAAAAATCTTCACCAATCAGTAAGATTTTGATAACAAAAGGGAGAACCTCATCTTTGTATTTATAACGTATTTTATATTTCCCTGGTGAATTTACTGAAATGTTGACTCTGATCCTAAAATACCAAGACTAAATTGATCAGTAAAAGTAGGCCAAAAATGACAGCAGTAAGTTGAGAAACTTCCTGATCAGCACCTATTCTCTTTCTGTAAGTAACAGTAAGGAATTGCTAATTCTATTCTTGACTTGCATTAAGGAAGTATCTCTGAGGGTACTCCCCTTTTTCCTCAAATATTTATTAGGTAATTATAATCTTATAAAATAAAAATATTCAAAGAAACTTTGAGGATTGGAGAAAGAGTTCACAAGAGGAAAAAGTACAAGGAGAGTGGGAATAGATGATAGAGGT
This sequence comes from Antrozous pallidus, assembly GCA_027563665.1. Lineage (NCBI taxonomy): Eukaryota > Metazoa > Chordata > Mammalia > Chiroptera > Vespertilionidae > Antrozous > Antrozous pallidus. Next base: position 25,583,917 of record CM050526.1, on the reverse strand, counting down.
GAGTGCGAGACTCACTTTTGATGTGCACACGGACTGATTTTATTGCCACCTGGCAGACCAGCTCACAGACTACTGGCTGCATTCCTGCCTTGGTGCCCTATCTCCTCTGCCCTCAGCTGTCAGGACCCAGCCCTGTGTTGCCTTCCTTCGTCATACTTCATGAAAGACTTCTTTTAGAAGACGTGTGATCGCATGCTCTGGCTGTCATAACAAAATACTACAGTCTGGATGGCTCACAGATTTGGAGCTTGGAGGTCTAAGATGAAGGTCTTGTCAGGTTGGGTTTCTTCTGAGGCCTCTCTCCTTGACTTGCAGATGGCCACCTCCTTGCTGTGTCCTCATATGGTCTTTACTAAGATCTCCCTGAGTCCTAATTTTCTTTTCGTATAAGGACTTAGATCAGAATGGATTAGGTTCCACCCTAGAGGCCAGGTTTTAACTTAATTAACCCAATAAAGGCCCTGTCTTTCAAAACAGTCATATTCTGAAATTTTGGGGATTAGGACTTCAATATGTAAATTTTGGGAGGACCCAATGCAACCTGCCAATCTGCCGAAAGTATTGACTTCCCATGTACATATTAAATATTTTGTACAAGACAGTTATGGTATTGGGTCATTGATCCATTTTTAAAGCTCTTGGAAACTTCTCTATGCTATTTGCAAAATGTAATGCCTTGATGTACATTTAACACCTAAGAAATCCCATTACACAAGGTCTTCAAAACAGAAACTCTATGAGGTGCCAGACAAGGAGAATGCTAAATGAAAAATATTTTAAGAGTATTTCGTGAGTAACATAAAACAAGGATAACTTCTTTTTGTTTTTTAACGTAAGTCCATCAGAAGGAACAATAACAATTTTAAAAATTAAATAAATAAACCACCTTCAATCCAAACATATTTTCCTCCTGGGAGTTCTGCAAAGCTACTTTTTTGTCAGCTCATGTTCTGGTGCAATGTTTTTGGTTCTGACATTATTCCCTATAAATCTCAAGGGAAATGCCCCAGCAGGAAGCAGGTTAGAGTAAACCCTCCTGTGTGGTATGCACTCTGGCTGTCAAGGCACCAAGAGTGAAGGCTGCCTTAGAAAGAGATCTACTGTCACCTAGTCAGCCCCAGAATCACTTCCCTCCTGTTCAGTCATTAGCCTAACTCAAGATATTGCAAGAAGTGCAATGCTGCTGCTTGCTTCAACTGTCAGGTGCACCATATAACTACATTACCACTGGGGACCTAGTGCTTGTACTGATTTTCCATTGCTTACCATCTGAAGGAAATAATAGAAACATATGTTTCCAAGCCTAATGCTCAATATATTCATGTAGTGAAGTTAAACTATTTGGTTAGGAAATCAATATTATTATAGTAAGCATCAAGTATGGTAAACTAGAAGAATTGTGAGACGCTGTGCACTAGCTTAGAAATCAATGTGAATTCAAACCAGGGAGTAACAAAATAGATAAAGATATACTTTAAATAGTAACCTAGGGAGAGATAACCAGCATCCAGCTTTTGCCACTTTCGGGAGAATCAATGAGACATACAAACAAATAATAAAAACAATTCAATACTTAAAGTAGCATTAAGATTCTTCTGTAGTAAATTTGAGGACAATGACTGATGGTTAAGTATTGGCAACTATATTAAGAATCTTCTGTGCAATGAATGCAACATCACCCACAGAAAATAAATGAGAACAATAATTTAGAGCTCTTCTTGGCAAGAGTCACATCTCTGTTTGAATAAAAGATGGAGAAAACATACCACTATCTATGAGAGTGACTTCTCTTAAATATTGAAAATAAGGCATATATGACTGCCCTCCAAAATTCAACCATTAAAATTAACATGTCATGGGTTGTAGCATCCATATGCTAATTCCTTGAGTCTCAAACTGGACTACTAGCCCAACAGCATATAGAACATATTTAGTGTAGGGATGGGTTGTTTAGAATAAAAGTATGCCAGGAATGACAGCCATGTAAAACAAGATGCTACAGAACTCACCCAAGATAAAGTGATCTATCCCTAACTCATGTCCTATTGAAATAATGGGGTGAGGTGGGTTAGTTTAAACATGCCACTTTGAAGCAAGCCACCTGGGATCAAATGATACCACCATTTACTCTTTTGTGACATTGGGAAATATGCAATCTCCTTGGCTTTAAAATATAAACACACACACACACACACACACTAGAGGCCCAGTGCATGAAATTTGAATTTGTGCATAGGGTGTATGTGTCCATCAGCCCACCCTGCACCCTCTCCAATCTGTGACCCCTCAAGGGATGGGGCCTAAATGGGCAGTTGGACATCCCTCTCACAATCCAGGACTGCTGGCTCTCAACCGCTTGCTTGCCTGCCTTCCTGATAGCTCTTAAATGCTTCTGACTGCCAGCCTAATCACCCTAACTACTCCCCTGCTAGCCTAATTGATATCTAACTGCTCCCCTTCCAGCCTGTTTGCCCCTAACTGCCTTCCATGCAGGCCTGGGTCCCCCACAACTGCCCTTCCCTGCAGGCCCAGCCAATCCCAACTTCCCTCCTCTGCCAGCCTGGTTACCCCTAACTACCCTCCCCTGCAGGCCATGGTCCCTCCCAACTGCCCTCCTCTGCTGGCCATCTTATGTCCACATGGGGGCACCCATCTTTGATAACATGGGGGCAGCCATCTTGTGTGTTAGAGTGATGGTCAATCTGCATATTACTCTTTTAATAGATAGAATAGAGGCCTGATGTATGTGTGAGAGCTAGCTGATTTGACCTGAAGGGTGTCCTGGATCAGGGCAGGGGTTCCCTTAGGGCATGAGGCAGCCTGGGCTAGGGGCCTGTGGTGGTTTGCAGGCCAGCCATACCCCCGGTAATCCAAGCAGAGGTCCTGGTATCTCAGATTTATTTATCTTCTATAATTGAAACTTTGTAGCCTTAAGCTGAGGCTTGGGCCTGTGAGGGTGTGAAGAAAGTTTGGCTTCCTCTAATGCCGGGGGGCAACTCAAGCCTCCAGCTTTCACCAGCTTTGTGGCTTCTGCCATTTTTCTTGAGATTTATATATCTTTTATAATTGAAACTTTGTAGCCTTGAGTGGAGGCCTGAGCCCACCAGGGTGTGCAGAAAGCTTGGCTTCCTCCATTGCCAGGGAAACTCAAGCCTCCCTCCTGCTCTCTCTGTTGTTGTAGCCATCTTGGTTGGGTTAATTTGCATACTCACTCCTGACTGGCTGATGGGCGTGGTTTGTGGGTATAGTGGGGTGATGGCTAATTTGCATTTTACGCTTTTATTAGATAGGATACACACACACACACACACACACACACATGTTTTTTATCAATTTGAGAAAGAGAGGAAGGGAGAGGGAAAGATATAAACATCAATAAGAGAGGACCATTGATAGACTGCCTTCTGTACACCCCCTACTGAGGACTGAGCCCACAACCAGGAATTGAACTGGTATCCTCTTCATTCAGGAGTCCACACTCAAGCACTGAGCCACACAGGCTGCATTCCTTAGCTTTTAATATCTTCTTCTATCATCGAGTTTTTATGAGAATTGAAAGGAATAATCACCCCTGGCCAAGTTGCTCAATTGGTTGCACTGTTGTCTGGTTCTCCAAAAGGTTATGGGTTTGATTCCTGGTCAGGGCACATATCTAGGTTGCTGGTTTGATTCCCAGGGTTAGGGCCTGTATGGGAAGTGACTGTTTTTTCTCGCACATCAATATCTCTCTCCTCTCCCTAAAAAATCTGTCAACTTATCCTTGGGTGAGAATTAAAAAAATAAAAGGAATGATCCACCTGGTTAACACATATTGTCACATTATAAGCCATTCCAATGGTAATTATTACTGAAAAGCTGTTCTTTCTCTGGGAATCAGTGGGAGATTATTCCTTGATGGTTATTTGCTCAGAGTGGCTCCATCTAACCACACTATCTAAAGTAGCATTCAACTTTGTTACTATACTTTTCCAGTTCATTATTCAACATTATTATAATATTTGTAATTTATTCCTTTATCATTTTTTTCTGGAGGCGGGGGGGGGGGGGCATGCTTTTTTTTCTTTGTCCAATCCTTCAGTGAAAAGTAAGTCTTATAGGCAAACACTGTTTCAGTCTGGCCCAATGAGCTAAATAAAAATAGTGTTTCCATGTTTAAATGGTTAAAAAAAAGAAAAAGAACATGATGTGACACTTGAAAATTATATGAAATTCAAATTCCATTACCCATGCATAAAGGTTTATTGAAACCCAGCCACTCTGATGTGTTTATGTCTTGCCTATGGCTAAATTTGTGCTGCAATAGCACATTGGAAGCGTAGTACTAGACAGCCCATAGCCCACAAAGCCTGAAATATTTATTGTCTCCAGTAAATATTTACAGAATATTTGGGGGGGAAAAAAAGATAAAAAAACATATGCTGATCCCTCAGCTGATTGGAAATGACATGTAGGGAAGGCACATGAGTACTGCTGGAAATTAACTCTGGAGAAGGGCAGAAATATTTGTAGGTCATGGATTTAGAACCTTGCCAATGTCTCCAACAGTGTAGGGGAAGTAGCCAAGAATGACAGCACAGGAAAAAGTGGTCGAGGTATTAGGCCCATTTACGTGTCAAAGGTAAAATACACATATTGTCCTTCTAAACGACTTTACCGCATCACTCTCTTGCTTTGTTTATATTTATCTACGTGTTTAGTGGGCTGAGTTTGTATTTTCCTAGCTTATGTACATGTTATACTCTGCAGAGAGCAAATTTATTATTGAAGTAGAAGCAAATAGTGCAGCCAGCATTGGAGAAAACTCTTAGGCCTTGATTTTTCATGCAGTCTTTTGAGACATTCAGATGTGTAAGGTTTTAATATGCGATGAACATCAAAGCCTGGAGAAAAGACAAAGCTGTAGCAAAACTGAGGGTCTTCCCACAAATAACACAAACAAGAGCAAGGAGTTATTTTGACAGTGAATATGTAAGCACTTAAAATGCATAATTCTTAGGTTGAGATCTATAGGTGTCTAGAAACAGGTACCTATGTGTATTTTTTTCCTCAGATCTGATCACTGTCTACTTTGTCTAACATTCAAAGAAAAAAAAAGTTACATTTTAAAAGCATATAGGCAGAAATAACAAGAAAAGTGGAAATTAAACTATTTTTAGGTTTCTTGACTTAAAGGAATCTGACTTTCTTCTATTAGTGCGCTCTCTCTCTCTCTCTCTCTCTCTCTCTCTCTCTCTCTCTCTCTCTCTCTTTCAACCTCTTTGATACTAGCCATCAAGTATAAATTCAAAGACTCAAAAAATGTTTTTGGAATAATGTATAATTCTATCTAATTAGAATAGCAATACTGAATTTATCATTCTTAAGAACAGCTTCTACTTTATTCATTGTAAGAAGGCTCACAAATCATTGTACATGTAAGAACCAATTTAAATCCATGATCCAAACACTCTTTTCTATGAACTGACTATATATTGATTGCTATCTCTTTCAAAATGATTGGTGGGGTCTCAGAAGAGAAATGATGTAAAATAAGGCTGTGACAATTACAAATTAAGTTTTCACCATCTGTAATTAGATATACATTTTATGGAATTAATGATAAAAATTAATCAATTAAGTGATTATCTTAATCTTCTTTAAAGCAAAATAACCCTTTTTATAAATGAAATTTTATGCACAATATGATATGTACGACAGATGAAAGTGGACCTGTGCTGTTTGAAATATAGCAGGGTCCCAGAGCCTTATCCTAGCTGTCCACCTATTTGCTTCTCCTTCAATAAGGCAAATCTGCAGAACCATAGGGCTGTGCGTTGCATAGCATGAAAGCACCAAGCTAACGTAATGCACTGTAATCCCATTTGCCACTGGAAAATATTATACACCACATTACACAAAGTCAGAATTTCTCTAGCTGCCTCTTTTTATTATCAGCTCCTGACACTTTGTAGCCTTTTTATTGGTGACAACTCTTAAGGCTGTGCTCGAAGTTATATACCTCTGGACTCCTTTAGCCTACAGCAAAGGTGACCTAGCCTTTTTTTAAATAAAAGGCCAGATAGTATATATTTTAGGCATTGCAATTTATACAATATTACAGATGCTCAACTCTGCCACTATAGCTCAAAAACAGCTATGTGAAAAGAAAAAAAAAGTGTGGCCATATTCTAATAAAAATCTATGTTGAAAAACACTCAGTGAGGCATGGCATCAGCAAAAATAGGTAGTTGCAAGGGCTTGTCCCTCCACGGAAACCCCAACAAATCAAGCTGAAACTATCAGAAGCACCTTCCTCAGAACGCTGGTAAATATTCAGAGGTTATAGCAACCAACTGAATGCTGAATCACGAAAACGGCCATTTTAAAGATGATAGGAAATCTCTGTGACAGTTTTACTTTCCCAGGCCCCACCCACCTCCTCCCTGGCCTGGTGCCAGTCTTGAAGATCACAACCTGCATTCAGGAGAGAGCAAAGCAGACACTATCTCAAAAGAATTGTGGCACGGTACTTTGTCCTGTCTGGGGCTCCTTGAAGGAATGGCGGAAGGTGTTTGTCTATTTTACCTAACTCTCTGTTCTCTCAGTGTGGAAAAGCAACTGTGCAGAAGACAACCAGGCAAACACTGTAATGCAAATGAATAGCCCATTGTACCCTGCAGAAAGCTACCTTTGAGGCAAATAGTAAACATGCAGAAGTGTGGGAAGCAAAGCTGATAAAAGACTTTCATGACATTGGTTAGCAAAACCATGCAGGTTTCAAGTGCACAACTCAATTAAACATCATCTGCACACTGCACTGTGCACCCACTGCCCCAAGCAAAGTCTCTTTCCAACCCCTTTTACCCCCCTTTTCCCATCTCTATCTTGCCTCCACTCTACCCCATTTCCTTCTGGCTATCACCACATTGTTGTCTACCATCTACATGTCATGCATATATGTTGTTTGAGTAATCCCTTCACCTTCTTTTATCCAGCGCCCCCTCTTCTGCTCGCCTCTGACAACTGTCAATTTGTTCCACCTATCCATGCATCTGTTTCTATTTTGTTCATCAGTTTATTTTGTTCATTAGATTCCATGTGTAAAGTGAGATCATATGGTATTTGTCTTTCTCTGACTGGCTTATTTCAGTTACAGTAATGCTCTCCAGGGAAGGCATGATTTCCTTCTTTTTCACAGCCTCGTAGTATTTCATTGTATAAATGTACCACAGCGTTTTTATCCATTCATCTACTGATGGGCACCTGGTCTGGTTTCAGATCTTTGCTATTGTAAATAATGCTTCAATGAAATAGTGGTGAAAATATACTATCGAATTAGTGTTTTGGGATTCTTAGGATATTTTCCCAAAAGTGGGAAATGATTAATTTGTCATAAGATTCATGCTCAGTCATAAAATCTAAGTTTTAGCAACTCAAAATATGTTTTTGGCTGCATTGATTACTATGTATTCCTTTTGCGATTCTTGGCCCAGCCCCAAACCTATTAACTCAGAATCTGCATTTAACAAGATCAGGTAATGTATGTGCGCATTCAGTTTGAGAAGCACAAAGTAGAGGAAGCTTCTGCATGTGTGTACATAATTTGTGTCTTAACTCTCTTCAGTCAATTGTTTTAGAATTTACTCTTAAAGGTAAGCATATTCATTGGAAATCTTCAAAGTAGGACTATTATAGAAAATCCTGTTGGGATAATTTTCTATATGTAAGTCATTATTGAAAAGAAAGCAAAACAAATTGAGTCCAATAAAACTTTGAATTATGGCCAATATCAATTCATTCCTTTTATATTACAGACTTAAGTTCTTTATTCCTGTTTTGAAAATATATTTTTCCTGAAAAGAAGCATTGAACTACCTGTATTTTAGATTGTATTTATCAAATCAAATGGATTTAAGAGTTAGATGAACTAGTTTGCAAAACTTACCACATACTGTTTTTAGAATCAAGAAAAATGATTCCAAGAGAAAAAAAATACCAATTTCCTATATCGCATGGAATAAAGTAAAACCAGCTGAAATTACAGTTCTTTATTTTTCAAGGTGCCCCATACTGTACCCTACAGAAACATGCTTTCTTCTGTCACTAGTTTCTTGGTGTAGAAATATTATGAATTATTTAGAAAACATATTTTATGTTACAATGTGAATAAGATTTTTATTTTAAAGAAATGAGTTGAAAGATGACTAGAAAAGAATCTTGACACCTCTGAAAATATACCAACACATCCAAATTCCTTATTCTTAGGAATGCCATTAATTTGCCTTTATATTTAATGCAATTTACAATTTGTTTTCATATATGTAATACACAAACCATGAGAGGACACAAATTTACATATCCATGTTTTAATTTATTCAGTCATTCACTAACTCATTGGAAATTCTTAAATATCATTATAGGGTAAATTTGAAATTAAATTAAGCCCTACTCTTCAACAGCTGGTAGTATAATTTCATTGAGACTACAGTCAATATTGTGCTTCATAAGCTCCTCCAGCAATTTTCTGAGGTTCTAAATATTACTAACATAAAGAGTGTATGATTTTAAAAAATTGATTCTAGAAAGAGAAAGGGAGGGAGAGGGAGAAAGATAAAATAGAAAAACATTAATGTTTCACATTGATTGGTTACCTCCCACATCCCCTCTGATGGGGGATCAAACCCACAACCTAAGTATGTGCCCTGACCAGGAATCAAACTAAAAATCAGACTCGCCACCTTTGATATATGGGAGGATGCTCCAACCAACTGAGCAACACTGGCCAGGGCAAGAGTGTATGAATTTAAGTCATGCTACGGATGTGGCCAGTTCAGCAGATCATTTTTCAGTCGTAATACCAAATAATCAGCCCCTCATCTAGAAGGTAGCACAGGAATGGCATGCTTATGTAGTCATTCAATTGGCTTTAATTCTGTTTGTGTGACTGTACAATTGTTAACACACTAAGTCAGACTACCCTTATACACTAAGCCCTCCATAAAAGCTCCTCTCTCTCTCTCTCTCTCTCTCTCTCTCTCTCTCTCTCTCTCTCTCTCTCTCTCTCTCTCTTTAAATATATTTTTATTGCTTTCAGAGAGGAAGGAGAGGAAGAGAGAGAAAGAAACATCAATGATGTGAGAATATCATTGATCAGCTGCCTCCTGCATACCCCACACTGGGGATCAAGCCTGCAACCCTGGCATGTGCCCTTGACTGGAATCAAACCTGAGACCCTTGAGTCTGCAGGCTGATATTCTATTCACTGAGCCAAACCAGCTAGGGCTAAAATCTTCTCCTAAGTAAAGTACATTAAATACTCATGTTTTCTCTTAATCATAAGCCTCTTGCCTTAGCACATTTGGTTTCCTTCGCACATTCTACACTGGGTTGTCTATATCTATGAGTCTAATTTGCAAAATCCTTATGAATAAGGCATAACCCACTTACTTTTTTGCAAACTCTGTAATCAGTTTCCTATTAAACATAACTTAAGTGTTTTATTTGCTTTTATTAAAGATAAATATGGTTTGCCTCCAAGTAGCTTTCCTTCTACTGGGTGAAACAGACTATTAACAAGATAAATTGAAAAACAAACCAAACCTGGCTTATTATATTGGAATAAATGCTGTGGAGAAAAGCAAAGCAGGGGCAGGGAGGATGCGTGTGACAACCTCAGTAACAGTCAGGAAGACCTTAATGACAAGTTTACATATATGAGTAAATAATGGCACAGAAGGAGTGAGAGAATAGCCATATGAATGTCTTGCGGAATAGCACCATGGACAGAGGCCCTGAGGCCCTGAAGGGGACAATGTCTTGAATATTAGAGGAAAAAACATGAGGTCACTGGAGCTGGAACAGAGTGAGAGAAGGAAGCTACAGATATCGGCATTGCTTCATCTCTTAGTTCTTTTCCTTGTGCTGCATTCATTCTCACGTAGATTTTCATAAAAAGAGCCACCAACAGTGACAGGCTTACTTACTCTCTATTCAACTAACAATTTGAGTGAAAACTAAACTTCCCTTTTTAAATAGTTATAACAAAAGTAGGGAAATGATTTTCACTGGCATATCTTAAATCTAGTGCACAAATTTGAATCACAGTAGATTAGAGATACCAGTTCTCTACCTGGCCAGACCTGGGTCACGTGATAACCCCTGTGGCCAGAGAGTGGGGTCATCCATTCATTTGTCGATGAAATTGACTATGTTTATTATTCTGATGGTATCATGCACGTTTGTGTATATCTAAACTCGTCAAATTGTACACTTTAAATATGTGTAGTTATTTGTATATCAATTATCCTGTATAATAAAAGGCTAATATGGAAATAGACAGAACAGCAGAGCAACCAGAACAACCAAACAACTGGTCACTATGATGTGCGTTGACCACCAGGGGGTGAGTGTAGACCATGGCAGCCAGTGGCTATGGCAGGATGGTGGAGCAGGTGAGTGGTGGCACCAGACCATGGCAGGGCACCAGTCACTGTCATCAGGGTGAGCATCTGGTGGTTACTGAAAATTATTTGTTCCCGCATGTGGCACGATTTAACCTGGCACTCACACGTGCTGCTGGTGCTGGCCTTCCTGCCACCTGCTGCTGGCACCATCCGCACTTTGCACCATGGCTGGTGCCAGAGGGAGCTGCCACTTGCACCCACTGCCAGCACCGGCCCCACTTGCACCTGAAGCCAATGCCAGTGCCTGGCATCGGTTTTGATCACTCAGTGCCATCAGCAGGTATGAGCAGCAGCTGCCAGCCCTGATTGTCTCTGAGGCTTTTCCATCTCCCCCTGCTTATGAGGGGCCATAGGGGTGCAGCCACCACTCGCACCTACTGACGAAGCTGGCCTTCTCTCACCACTGCTGGTGCAGGGTCCAATTGCTCTGTGCAGTCAGTGTGTGGGAGTTGCAGCAGGAGGGGCTGGGCAGATGGAGGATGGGTTGAACCTCGCCCCTGAGCCTACCACAGCCTCATGGCCCACAGTTCCTTTCAAGGTGCATGAATTCCTGCACTAGGCCCTTCGTAACTTTTTTGTTTTGTTTTGTTTTGCTTTGTTTTTAATAATGATAAAATGCTCCCAGGGTAGCTATAGCAACTGTATTAGCTTATCACTGATTACATTTTCCCCTTCATTTCTTTTTATCTTCTTTTAAAGTTTTTGGTCTTTCCTTTTTTAGAGCCTCACCATTCAATTATTTGCTATATTTCAACTGCTGATTCTAGAGTTGCTTCAGGATGTTTTTTATTTTTCTATATAGCCATAACAGTTAACAATGTCACATAAATTATATCATACTAAAGGCCTGTTGCATGAAGATTCATGCAATAGGCTTTCCTTCCCCTGGCTGTCAGGACCAGTTTTCTTATAGAACCTGGGACCCAGGCCTTCCCTCTGGCTGTTGCCTTCCATTTTTGCTTTGGCTGGCTGGAGGCTTCACTCCAGCAAGAGCCTTCAGCCTTCTCTGCTCTGGCTGGAGTGCCAGGGCCGCGGCTGCCTTGTTTCCAAGCCCGGGGGCCAGCTGCTTGAGGCCACCACTGCCGCCACACCCTTTTCTCTGCCCCCAGAGCCGGGCGCTTGCGCTGCTTGGCCCTGCCCCCTCTCCCCCGCTCCTGATTGGCTGGTAGCATAGCCAATCAGGAGCAAAGGTTGGGTCACAATTTGCATGTTACTCTTTTATTAGATAGGATTTTAAAACATCTTAAGGGTAAGGTAGATGTTGGAAAATATACTATCTGGGAGACCATGCCAGAGAGTTGACCATCCAGTCATTAATTCAGTTGCTCAATTACTCAATTGAAAATCATTTTATAAACCTAGCACAGGCAGGTCCTGGTGTCCAAATGTGCATATATACTAAGAACTTAATACTGTTATTATTATTTAAGTGTCCAATCACTGTGGGAAGATTTCACTGATTAAGATTAGTTGTGAAAGTAAGCATGGTTAACTAGATAAATGTCAGTTATTATTGCTTTTTAACAAACAGAAATATCCTTCCAACTCCTAGTTTAAAAAATGTAATTATTTAAAACAATCATACTTTATTTGTGTGTTTGTGATTCTACAGGTCAAGAATAATGGCTGTGGGGTTTATTAGTTCTGATATTGATTAGAGGTAATCAATCAACTCCATATGTTGAGTTGGCACCCATATTGGCATAGATGATTTAAGAAGCCTTCAGTCACAAATCAGGTACATTGGTGCTTCTTCATGTAATACCCCCTGACTCACTTTCTCTCTTTCTCTCTTGTTTTAAAATTAGTAACCTAGTCCAAACATTTTTAAAGCATGGAGGATATCTTCTTGAGAATGTTTTCTAAGAGATAATCTCTAAAGTGCAAGAACTTATTAGGTCTTAGCTGGCTAATGCCCCATTGGCCAGAGCAAGTTATGTCACTGAGTCACATTCGGTGTGAAAGGGCTACAAAAGGATGTGAATTTCAGGTATACGGTCTATGGGTGACCACCATGTAAGCACCTACCACAGTGAATAAGGGGAAACATGTGAGGCACTTAGAAATACATGTGAAAAATGTTGGGAGACAGAGTCAAGAACAATGCCCAAGAAAGAAGACCAATTCAGGTAAAGGTAAAATCCAGAGAGAGCATGGTCAGGTAAGGAAGATAGAATATAACGGTAGAGCCCACACTGCAAAGCATGTTGATCACATCAGGAATTCTGTCTTCATGCTAAGAGCAACAGAAAATCATTTTAAACAGGAAAATTATAACATTTTTAACCGCAAGTGTCACTTTTTGTGATTTATACAATATGTTGGAAGAAACTGGACGAGAATGACTGATTTATAAACTATGTCAGCATTTTAGGCAAGAAGTATAGTTACCTTGGTATATATAGAGAAAAATAGAGCCATGCATCATTTAATGATGGGAATATCTTCTGATGGGCAATTTCATCCTTGTGTGAACATCATAGAATGGACTTACGCAGACCTAGATAGGATAGTCCACTCTACACCTAGGCTATATGGTATAGCCTGTTGCTCCTAGACTAAAAGCCTATACAGTATGCAACTGTACAAAAGAACACAAGTTTAAATCAAACTCAAGAGAAAATGATGCAACCAAGGGACATAATAAACAGGAAGCATATGAGGCTGCTTCCTGAGTAACAAGGCATACTATTCACAACAAATTATTTTTAATACCTAGAAAGAGTATACTCTAAAATAACAATCACATAGATAGTATAGTACATACTTAAATCAGTAACATAGGCATTTATTATTACCAAGCATTATGTACTGTACATAATTATTGGTGCTATGCTTTTATTTATTTATATTTTTATTGGTTTCAGAGAGGAAATGATGAGAGAGAATCATTGATTGGTTGCCTCCTGCCCACTCCCAACTGGGGATTAAGGGAATCAAACTGTGACCTCCTGACTCATAGATTGACCCTCAACCACTGAGCCATGCCAGCTGGGCCATGCTATACTTTTATATGACTAGCAGTACAGTAAGTTTGTTTATACCGCCTTCACCATAAACATGAGCGACACTTTGCACTGCTATACTATGACCCTGAGTTTACCAATAAAGACTTATTCTTATAGGTACAAAGTCCAAACACTTGATGCTTCAAAAGGCAAACACTCAAGACATCGAGTGGAGTAAGGAAAGGTTTATTGACCTCCAAGGTGCCACTTGAGAAGATTGGAGTCCTTCCAGTTTCTCAAGTTCATCTAAGAAAGAAGGGGTCTTTTCTGTCAAGGGAAGGGAAAAGAGGACAGGCTGTTTTTGTAAAGACTGAAGCCCCAAGAATCCCTCTAATGAGTGACATGTTCAAGCAGGAGCTAATAGCCTGACAATGCAAGCTTGAATGAGATGGAGTCAGAGAGACATAGCATTTCACTCTATCACAATTTATGCATAAACAGTAATAGGCACATATATAAGTAAACTAATGTTCATATATATGTGTATGTGCATACATATGCATGTTAGTATATGTGAGGAAGATACTGTCGATGTCTTATTGTATATTTTGGAACATACAAAAATATAAATACACTAGAGGCCCAATGCACAAAATTTGTGCAAGAGTAGGCCTTCCTTCCCCTGGCTGCCAGCACCGGCTTCCCTCAGGACCCGGGCTTCCCTCGTGGCCCCAGCTTCATCCAGAAGGTCATCCAGAAGGACGTCCAATCTAATTACTATATTACACTTTTATTATAGATATTATAGATAAGAGGTGTTTTCAATTTTGCTTGAATTATCTCATTAGTTTGATAATACACTATTGTCCATCTTCAATTAAGCTATTTATTGTTCATGACGATAATGTATGAATACATTTCCTTCACAAAGTAACTTTAAAAGTGCCAACATGTTTTATTTCTAAATTGTTTTCATGTTCACCTAACAAATTCAAGTGGACTTCCCATTTTTTATGATAGGCAATCCCAGCTTTTTCACTCATCATATCTTTTGTGTAACTACACACCAATTCATTTCAAAATATTTATGACATTAGTCATTTTTATCCTACCTCTAGTATTTTTTGTTCTCCTCTTTCTGTATTCAAATTATTAACATGCAGTCAACTACTCTCAGACTTTTTACTATCCTGAATGTTTATGTTTCAATCATTCCGGCGTTTTCATTTATTTAAATTACATACCCAGGTGTAATTGATTCCCAGTTCTCTTCATCCTGAGTTAGAGATTTCTTTAAAATACAAATATTATGATACATCTCCTCCTTCTTGTTACATTATTTTTATACACCAGGGCCCTGAGATACAATTAAATAATTTGGCAGCAGTTGAATAGTTCCTGTGTGTAATTCTTACTTGGATTTCTATGAAACCTTTTAAGTTGAGAGATTTCCTAAAAGCATTTCTCTTTGCTGTAATTTTAATGGCATTATTAAGAAAGAAAGAGGAAGAATTAATTACATGGTGTGCCATTGCCTTTATATGTAATAATATTCTGTGGAGAGGAAATGGCAGTGACTATTAGCTTTCCTTTAAGATGCCTTAGGTAGCAATGCACACAAAAAGTCAGGATTTTTTTTTTGTATGCTGCAAGGTTTAATGTTTCAGAGGACGAGGTGATGGGATGAGGTGGTTTTACAAAAAAAACAGAACTATATTTGAGCCTCAATATCATTGCGTGACCTTGTTTAACTTCTTGGCAACGTGTGATTTAAACGTTTTATTTGTGTGTGTCTGTATGGAGGAAGGTATGGTGGTAAAATAAGACGTGGCTTCAGAGTTCCTATAATCCATCATGCTTCAGGTTCACAGTCTGTGCACTGTTTTCCATCACATTTCTCACTAGTCTCTTTCATTGGCAACACTTCCAGTTTGGGACTTCTACTTTGAATATTCTTCAGATCCCTACCTTTAGTTATCTATCTGCTCTTCTCCATATGCAATCGTCTATGCACTCATCTGTCAAGGCACAAGTTAGAAATATGTCAGAAAAAGTGCTAGATGAGACTTAGTACTGTAACGGCATTCTATCCATGCAGACAAAATATTATTTCATTATAGAGGAAGTACAGAAGAAAAATAACTCATCTGAACATTATCTGTGTGCCATGTTCTGTGGTATGTGTTCTATGTATGTTTTCACTCAATCACTGGACACATATGTCACTTCCTATATCCTTTGTTAAAAAATACTAAGATTGTAAGATATAAAGAGTTCTGGAGATTGGTTGAACAATAATGTGAATGTACTCAACACTACTGAACTATACACTTAAAATTTTAAGATGGTTAATGTGTATTGGGTTAATATTATTTCTAATCTACTTCTTTATGACTTAAGTGGAATTGTTTCAATCCACTATTGCAAGGACAAAAAATAGTTGCTTTTAGAAGTAAAGTTGTTTAGAGATAAGAATGAAGTAAATTGTGTCAGGGTATCATCATTTCATCTGTGGTTACTGATAATCAGTCAACAGCTCAGCTGCTGAGGGTCCTGCTGGGGGTTCATCAATAAAAATGTGGAGAAACAACTCCACCAAAGGGCGCATTTGGAGTATACATACTGCCTTGCTAGTGTTGCTCAGTGGTTGAGTATCAACCTATGAACCAAGAGGTCATGGTTCAATTCCCAATCAGGGCACATGCTCGGGTTATAGGCTTGATCCCCAGTGTGGGGTGTACAGGAGGCAGCTGATCAATGATTCTCTCTCATCATTAATGTTTCTATCGCTCTCTCTTTTCCTCTCTGAAATCAATATAAATATATCTTTAAAAATACTGAGGGTTTATGAGCACTGAGAATTTTGGTTTGGGCAAGGTAACACTCTGCTGACTTTTAGATAACATTTTGCTGATGACTCTTGGGACATCAGCTTCTCCCGCGGTGGGGAGTACTCCTTTAAGCAGTGGTGGAAAACCATGAGGGACATCAGCCTGCCTGCGGACACAGGTGCCTTTGTTCCCTAGCAATGTGCTCTAGCAACCAGGGACTTTTGTTTTCTTTGCTGGCAGCTGAAAGTCCGTTCCTTGGCTTGTTAAGCTGGCTCTCCTGAGAAATCAAACTCCTATAAAAGGTACACCTTAAACTAAATTTGGACTTTATTCCTTTCATCTTCCCTTACCTGGAATAATAGTGTGATCAACCTGTCATTTATATGGAGTATGTTCTTTCTTCATCTGGCTTTTTAAGAGCTATTATCCTGTATGCTATTGGCTTGCAAAATTATTGTAATGCCCACAATAAACCTGCATAAAATAATTAGCTGGCAAAAAAAAAATCAGGCTCTGAGTATAATTTTGCCACTTCCACCAAAACAAAACATGATGATATATTTTGTTACAAGTATTTTGCCACAATTTGAAATATTTTTAAAGTAATTTAAGTATCTGACTCATGGTTACAACAACTAAGTGAAAAATATTGGATTAAAATTCAGTTCAATTAAGCTTCTCTTTCTACTATGCTACTGCTGAATAAGATTATTGCCATAAGAGGGATATCAGCAACCTGTTTTGAGAGTTCAAGTAAATAATGTGTTTACACACTTCTACCACTGGACCCACCACCTTACATTGAAATTATCTCTGTATGGGTCTCCTCCACCACATTATTTCCCCTAAAGAAAGTGCCGTGTCTTGTTCTTCATGCTATTTCATACCTTGACAGGATACTGGGGAGTCTGTGTGCATCAGATAATCCAATGGAAGCAAGGTCTTAGAGGACCTGGTGTTAGAAATTGACCTTGAAAGATGCATAGAAAAGGAAGAAAACCCCATTGGGGTACTTAAGAAATAAAGATCTGTATCTGAAGAAACTTGGGACATATTAAGAGTGAAAATCTGTCTATTTCCTCAAATGGGGATTGTACTTAGATGCACACGGGAGACATGGCTGTAAGCCAGAACACAGTTGATCTTAAATGTTATGAGTTTCAACAGGCTCATATACACTGAGCTGAATTGTCTAGATCTGACTACTAACTTCCTGGGTCAAGAAAATGCATGAGGTAGTTTAAATAGAATACCATAAAATAGTTAATATTGCAATATACAGTATACCACCTAAGTGTTACTCTAATATAGGCATGAAATTCATTTGATCAAAGAATATTCTAGATAATACTATAGAATAGACATTAATTTTAATGACAAGGAAAGTTACACAAAGAGAATTCATCGCTTCAGAATACATAGTAAAAGATCAGATCAGAATGATGGCTTGAATTACTCCAAACACCATGGTTCCTTTTATTAACTGGATAGTTAGTTATCTGTTAACCAGCTTCTATTTAAATCTTCAGAATAATTAGGACCAACATTTATTCCATGGATTCTGTGAGATCCTCAAGTGTATTCTGAATTATCAAAGAAATACTAAATTATATTACATTACTTAAATGAAAATTAGGTTCTATTATATCCTAGTTTTCAAAAAAACTATTTCACACATAACGCCCATAGTGAACATATTAAGCAGACTACTTAATCCTTCTGAACACTTCATTCCTCATAGCTGCTGAATATTTAAAAATTTACTGTGCTCCTTCCAGGTGAATCCCTGAGATATTGAACTTGGGCAACACATTTAGTCATCTTTCAGCTCTGGGCAGTATTATCATGAACATCTTTTCCTTTCTGGTAAGATTTGTGGCCCAGGTTCAGACTGGTATATTAATCCTATCTGTATCCATCTACAGCATGTTTATGACTATAATAGATGTCATAAATGTAAATTATATATGGATTGTAGAAGTGGCTATATCTTTAACATTTTACTTCAGTGTTTTAAATTGATAAGCAAAAGTTTAAAACTTTAAAAGATACATTGTAATTTATTATTAACATGAAACATCAGTGGCCATTCTCAATAAGCATTTCGTTTTTGTTCATATCTCAAAAGTATAAAATATTCCAGTTGTCATTTCAGACCTTCAGGCCTTGGAGCTATTGTTTGTTTTTAACCTGTATACATCTAACATTTTGTCTTTTATCAGTTGTTTTATTGTATAACTATAGATACCAAACATTTTAAAAATGGTCTGAGTAATGAGGTTCAGACTTTAATGAATGAGAGAAATTAAATTTCTATTGGGTATAAGAGGCTTATAAGGAAGTATGAAAGTTCAGATAGAATTTGAAGAAAATATTGAAAGAGGCATAATCCCATAATGAAAATAGAAAGGACCAAGGACACTTACAAGAAAAGGGGACAAAATAATCCGTCAATATGTTTGACCTAGAGCAGTGGTCAGCAAACTCATTAGTCAACAGAGCCAAATATCCACAGTACAAGATTGAAATTTTTTTTGAGAGCCAAATTTTTTTAAACTTCAGCTTCTTCTAACGCCACTTCTTCAAAATAGACTCGCCCAGGCCATGGTATTTTGTGGAAGAACCACACTCAAGGGGCCAAAGAGCCACATGTGGCTCATGAGCCATAGTTTGCTGACCACTGACCTAGAGTATGCCAGGAAGTTACTGCTCAATGACTAGTCCCACATGGGTCAGTCTCTTATTTACACAGGAACAAGAGCAACAGTCCAGACCTATGGGCCAGGAGTGGAAATGACTTGTCATTTACAGGCTGAATAAAAGCAGTGCCATGAAGCTAATGTTGCTGGTAGTGCCACGGGTGACATGGCAGAGCTTGGTTTGCTCTGGATAACCAAGGAACTTTGTGCAGCAGAGCCCGCACCAACCTGTTTGGACACAGAATAGCAAGGCACATCATACAAGGCAATGTGTTTAGTTACTGAGTTTTCAGAGCTGTTAGCCTGATCTAACCAGACAAAATGACAAATTGGCACTGGATGTAGAATACTACAGTGATAAAATATAAAATCAACAATATCTGCCTAATGAAAATATTGGAGACTGAAAAGGTGATGATTCATGGTATACAGTAGCAAAATATTTTATATGAATTTTGCTTGTGATACATTGGAAAGTAGGCTATGTCCCTCCCTGATTTAATAGCATAGGGGAAGAGGCTGGGAAATTAAACCTTAGTAATATGGATCAGTTGGAATCAGAAGTACTTAGCCAGAATATGATTTGAGAGAGAGGAGTGAGGAGAGCATGAGCAGGGAAGCATGCAGAAATAAAAGGCCATTCTAGCCTAGCCGGTGTTGCTCAGTGGTTGAGCCAGGAGGTCATGGTTTAATTACTAGTCAGGGCACATGAATGGATTGTGGCTTGATCCCCAATAGGGAGTGTGCAGAAGGCAGCTGATCAATGATTTTCTCTCATTATTGATGTTTCTATCTCTCTCTACCTCTCCCTTCCTCTCTCTGAAATGAAATAAAGTAATAAAATAAAAAAATAGCCATTCTCTAGATAGTCTGTGAATTTAGGAGCATAAAATACTGGGAAAACCAAATGTTTGAGACTTCAAGTTATAAAAAGAATTGAGCTAAATGTTGTGTCTTTGGGAAAAGATCAGATTCAGAGACTAGTCGTCTCACTTAAGTCCAGCAACCTCCAGGCAGCTGCCTTTGCATTGAGAGAGCAGCTTGAGAGTAAGAGAGAAACTCTGCACAGCACACCTGTCAACTGTATCCTAAAAAAGAACAGTAGACATGATTATTCCGATCCAGAAACAACCAAAGTGAATTTGAAGGTCACCAAGCTTTTAAAGAAGTGGAGATCTGAAAAAGCCATCCTCTGCAAGGAAAGAGACAATGAATAGAGTTGTAAGGTTTATGTCTCTGGACCAACTCTAGCTAAACAATCTTTTCTCCTAATTGACATATTCAGTGGCAGAGAAGTGGACAGTTTAAATGCATAATAGCAGGTTATTCATATGATGCTATTATTGTGGCCATTCAAGGTCAAGATCCATAGAGAGTGAGAGCTTCACCTAATTAGTCAGAAGCACATATTATTAGTTTGTTACTTGTCATTTACATCTCAAACCTTTTTTTTTGGAGACTAATCATATGGCAGAACAGGAAATGAATGGATGTATACTCTGGTGCTTTGTGTCAGCTACACTGCCATTCAAGAACAATGTTCACAATTGAAGCCATTAAATATTAAGTTCAATCTTTCTTATCTCTTCTTTGAAAACCACCGAGGGGGCAGGATTGAGACTAAAACAGCAACTAGAGTAAAACTCCTAATGGGCTGATGAACAGGAAGCAAGTGCTCAGGCTTTTGCTGCGCTTGATTTATCAACATATTTTTCAATTTATATAATTCCACAAAGCATGTCTAAGACTGCAATGGTACTGATAAGTGGCTGCTTAGTGTGCCTTTTCGAAGTCCTTACCTTGTTAGAACTGATCTTAACAAAATAAAATAAAAATCCCTGACAGTTTCAGCTGTTCAGGGAAGGTGACAGTTTATGATTCTGCCCTGAATTCCTCCAAAGGGAGGTGATCCCCTCACACCCTGTTCCCTTTAAATAAAGGACAGCTTCACACACCATTTTTTGGTGGTACACTGTATCTGGAAGCTACCAATAACACAGAAATCATGATTTCATATCATCATATCTGTCCTATATAATAAAAGCATAATATGCTAATTAGACTGGATGTCCTTCCTGAGGAACTTCCAGACGAAGCAGAGGCTTCAAGGGCCTCGGCAGAGGCAGCTGCTGTGGCTGCAGGGGCTGAGGCAGCTTCGACAGCAGCAGAGGCTGGGTCCTCTGCATGAATTTCATGCACTGGGCCTCTAGTCTATAATAATAAAAGCACAATCCTATCCAATAAAAAAAGTAATATGCAAATTTGACCATACATTTGCCATGCCCACAGCCACACCCACCAGCCAATCAGGAGCAGGTTATACAAATAGACCCCAACCAAAATGGCTGCCACCACTGAGAGCAGGAAGGAGGCTTGAGTTTCCCAGCAACAGAGGAAGTCAAGCTTTCTGCCTCCCTAGGCCTCCATTCAATGTTACAAAGTTTCAGTTATAAAAAATACAGAAATGGCGGCAGCCACTGAGCTGGAGAGAACAGAGGCTTGAGTTTCCCTGGCAATGGAGGAAGCCAAGCTTTCAGTCTGCCATTGCTGGCCTAGGCTTCCACTCTAGGCTAAAATGTTTCAAACAGAAATGGCTGCCTCCTTGGAGCGAGCAGAAGGCTTGGCTCCACTCCAGGCTACAAAGTTTCAATTGTAGACATAAATTAATTCCAGATACCAGGGCCTCCACTTGGGTCGCTGGGGGGCGTGGCCAGCCTGCAAACTTCCACAGGCCTCTCGCCCAGGCTGCCCCTCACCCCAAGGGAACCCCCACCCTGATCTGGGACACTCTTCAGGGCAAACCAGCTGGCCCCCACCCATGCATCAGGCTTCTATCCTATCTAATAAAAGAGTAATTTGCAGATTAACCATCACTCCAACACACAAGAGGGCTGCCTCCATGTGGTCAAAGATCCTTCCCCCATGTGGACACAAGATGGCCACCGCAAGATGGCCAGCAGGGGAGGGCAGTTGAGAGGGACCAGGCCTGCAAGGGAGGGCAGTTGGGGGCGTACAATCCAGCAATCCTGGGTTGTGAGAAGGATGTCCGACTGCCCATTTAGGCCCAATCCAACCAGGATCTGGTCTAGATGGGCAGTTGGACATCCCTCAAGGGGTCCCAGATTGGAGAGGGTGCATGCAGGCTTGGCTAAGGAACATCCCCCGCCCCCCATGCAAGAATTTCATACACCGGGCCTCTAGTGTGCTAATAAGACCAGTTGTCCTTCCTTATGACTTTCTGGATGAAGCTGGTACTGCGAGGGAAGCCCGGATCTCAGGTTCTTATCTGCAGCTGGAAGGAAGTCCAGTCCTGGGTGCCAGAGGGAAGCCAGTGCCTGTAGATGTGGAAAGGAAGGCCTGCTCTTGCAACAATTTCATGCTTTGGGCCTTTAGTCTATATATATAAAAGCCTAAGCGATTGAATGACCAAACGACCGGTCACTATGATGCACACTGACCACCAGGGGCAGACATTCAATGCAGGAGCATTCCCCTGGTGGCCAGTGTGCTCCCACAGCCAACCTCCTATGGCTGGCCAACTTTCTGTGGCCGGTCAACCTCCCGTGTTTTCCCCCTCCCCCACCCCCGTGGCCAGCCAGCCAATCTCCTGTGGCTCCTGCCCCTGGCCAGCCCCTCCCCAATCAGCCTGATCACTGGCCAGGCTGAGGGACCCTACCCATGCAAGAATTCATGCACTAGGCCTCTGGTATTTTTATAATGTGCAATATGACACTGTTTTAACACGTGTTCTCAAGCCTAACTTCTTTGTGTCCTTAGAAACTACTTACAGACTCGCAAAGCTGGCATTTGCCCAAGGAACCCAGTTAGACTCTAAGACCATTGACGACTCCATAAGACTATAATAAAAGCCTGGAACCTCGAATTCCTTCCCTGACTGAATGAACTCTATCTCTTGTTTCCTTTCCTTAAAATAATTGAAGCCTTGCCCAACACCATTGGATTGAAGATGCTGTCTAGTTTCCAAATAATTATTATGAGAGAAAACGTATCTGGGTGGGGAAGTACAAACATTCATTCAATGGAACTCCTCCATCTGAATCTCATTTTGCCTCCAAGTTGCTGAGGCAGGACTTACCAGTTACTTGGATATGATCAGGCAAACAACCTTTTCATTCAGCTACAGAATTTCTAATTCTATTTTGACAGCCATCATATTATAGTAGCAATACTAATATTTAATATTTTTGAATTTTTTCCTTATTCTAGTAACACAGGAAATAACAACTTCATTTTGAAGATGAGGAGATTAAGTCTCAGAGTGGTTAAACAATTTATCCAAGTTACTTTAGGGGACAGGCTAGAGGAGTCAGTGGGGGAAAAAGAGGGACATATGTAATGCTTTGAAATGTGACAGAAGTGAGAATCCAGATTCTTTTTGGCTGGGAGTGTCTACTCCATCTATAAAAATATGGAGGTTTGTCCCCTGAGATCTGTGGCTTCAGTGTTAACTTCTAAATTTTATGTATAACTTTGTTGTATTTTTTGTTTCTCCTGGGAAGATCATTCATCTTTTACATTAGATTCTTTGAAGTTATTATTTATTTTTATATTTAGTTTGAAACATTCATGTGATTAAAAATCAAAATATTATAAAATCTATCTTTGTACATTGCTGGTGGGAATGCAAACTGGTGCAGCCCTATGGAAAACAGTGTGGAATTTCCTCAAAAAATTAAATATGAAACTGTCACTTGACCCAGTGACCCCACTTTTAGGAATATATCCAAAGAAACCCAAAACACCATTCAGAAAGAATATATGCATCCCTATGTCCATAGTAGCACAATTTACAATAGCTAAGATCTGGAAACAGCCCAAGTGCCCATCAATAGATGAGTGGATATAAAAGCTGTGGTACCTTCACACCATAGAATACCCTGCAGAAGTAGAAAAGAAGGATCTCTTACCCTTTGAGACAGCATAGAGGAACGTGGAGAGTATTATGCTAAGTGAAATAAGCCAAGTAGATAAGATAAGCATAACATGATCTCACTCATATGTGGAATCTAATGAGCAAAATACACTGATGAAAAAAAAAACACATATCAAGAGACATAGAAATATGCTGAATCTCAGAGGGAAGGTGGTTGGGGACTTGACTCTGAGTCCCAGACTCTGAAAAGAGGGAGATTTTCATATATGTTTTACTCATTTTATTTAATCTCTGACACTTCTATTATAGGGAAAGGGCAAATAGTCATATTAAAATATTCCTCCAATTAATTCCCTTTTAGCATGCACCAGTTCTGTGCACTGGGGCACTAGGATAGCTATAAAACTCTACTGGGAGAAAACAGAATGAGGATTTTGACATATCCTTTCCAGGTGTATGGCTAATAATCTATATAATAAAAACACAGTAGTTGTAACACCATAATGACCAAAGACCAGTCACCAGGAGGTGCACTGCACACCTCTTGGTCCCTCCTCATCATCCCCCGCTCCTCGGCCAGTGAGCAGCAGCTCTCAGGGAAGGTGGGGCAGAGCAACAAGCTACTAGCAGCAGAGAGCTCTGAGCAGTGGAGGGCTATGAGTGGCAGAGGGCTACAAGTGGTAGAGAGCTATGAGTGGCAGAGGCTGGGGCATGAGCTACAAGTTGTGATGGGTGGAGCAGCCACCTAAGGCAAGCAGAAGTGAGCTACTTATGCATGATTTTGTGCACACTAGGCCTGTGGTGATATAATAAACTTTAGAAATTCTTACTTCCTTAAATAAGTTGATTTGTACTCAGGATTTGTGAAATACTATTACTATGTACTGCACTTATCCCAAATTACCTGAAATTCTGATTAACATTGTTATGAACAGGTGCTCCTCAAAACATAATTTGGGTAACAGTGTAGTCTTGGGATAATCAGCAGTAAAAGCGATTCTTTTGAGTCCATCAATTCTATTCAGTATACAAGATTTGTAGAATAAGTGCCAGCATCATTGCCTATCTACTTTAGCTGTTGGTGTGGTATCTAGGTAGAAACAATCCCAGGAGAGTTTCAACTCATCAATACATTTTCTTAGAAAATCTATGCTCTCAGATATCTAATGCATCACATTAATAAGGGATGATTACACCTAGATTAAAGCTATTACTAATGGATTGTCATTTAGTTTAGAATCTGGATAATCTCTTTGCCTACACAAGATACAGTCATAGAAAAATTATGCTGAGGTAAAAAATAAATCTATCAACTGGCAGTTCATTGTCAAGTAGCTCTGCTATAAATGCTACAGCTGAACATTGAAATAGAAGTTTTCTTAACACACCTTTAATTAAAAACTACTTTGTGATGAACTGAGTTTATATACTACATTCGGATTAAGGAAGCCACCTTGGAAGATAGAAATGTCAGAACCAGAAATAAGCATTATGAATACTAAAGGATTTTTTTGTCTTTATATAGTATGTCGAGGGATTAAGTTTTATATATAAAACCCTTTCCTCTAGAAATTGATCTTTAAAAATATAGCAAATCCCTGTTGAGTCTTAGAAAATATGACATTTCCAAGTATAGATTTCAAATGAGCCATTCATTTAAAATAATGCCTCTATAGTTAAAGATGAAATCCCAAGTAAGTAAAATAAGGTCAGTGTAAAATCTTGGTTAAGAAAAATTCCGTTATAATGAGTAAACTGTCATTTCTTTGGCTCTCCCTGGGAAGTAACTACATTTGATCTCCTTTGAAACCACACTATATCATGTGTGTGTTTACAAATGCATTTTTAATTAAACTTATTGGAGGTGCCGATGATTAATAAGAGTATATTATTAACAGTATATAACAGGTGTTCAACTTTATTACACATCATCTGTATGTCACATTGTGTGCTCTAGTCTCCTTTGCCCACATATAGTTAACCTCCTTTACCCTCTTCATTCTTCCCTCACCACCCCTCCCCTCAGGTACCCACCGTACTGTTATCTGTGTCTATGAAATTTTTTTCTTTGTTTGTTGCTTTATGTTTTATATTCCACATATGAATAAAATGATAGTATTTAAAGATGACTTTGCCTACATTGAGGATGACTCATCACGCTCTGTTTATGCCAGCTGCTCTTGGCATACTACTGACTCATCTCATCCCAAATTGAGTGGGTATCAATATTTCAAGTTTTCCTTCATCGCTGCCTCCCCCATAAACCCTTCTTAAGGCCCTTCAATTGTATGGGATTTTAAATTCTTCTGAACTACCTAGGAAACGGGTTTATTCATCTCTTGGAACTCTTGATATACTCAAATATGCACTT
Source organism: Antrozous pallidus (assembly GCA_027563665.1). NCBI lineage: Eukaryota > Metazoa > Chordata > Mammalia > Chiroptera > Vespertilionidae > Antrozous > Antrozous pallidus. The sequence goes on along the minus strand of CM050526.1, from coordinate 25,557,732 downwards.
ACTTTTTTGTTATCTTAGATTCTGAACTCTTTAAGTACAACTTTGCATGTAATACAATAAATTATAACTATTAGCTCACAAAATGGCTAGTAAATGAGTTGGTTTGAATATAATTCAATACTGGCTAATACTATTGCAGTAAAGAGAGAGAGAGGATGCTTTTGTTTTGTTTTGTTAATCCTCACTAGAGGATATTTTTCGATTGAATTTTAGGGAGAGTGGAAGAAAGAGAGAAAGACAGAAACATCCATGTAAGAGAAACACATCATTAGTTGCTTCCTGCACACGCCCTGACCAGGGCCGGGGCCTACAACCAAGGTATGTGCTCTTGATCAGAATCAAGCCCTGGACTTTTTGATCCTCATGCCAACACTCTATCCACTGAACCAAACCAATGAGGGCAAGGATGCTTTATATTTATGCCAGTTGCACACACACTAGTATAATCTTTAATGAACTTTAATCTTTTTTTCATGACTCACCTTAATATAAATTAAATATATATAAATTTCATGCCCATGAAATAAGATTGATGAGAATTTATATCCCCAATATGTAATAAGATTTAATATGTTTTAAGTAAATTAAAATTCCTAAAGAGATACAAAAAGAGTTGATCAGCATACCATATACAGTGTCCTAATGTGTCACTAATGCTTTGTGAACTGCACTTAGAGAAACAACAATGTACTTGACCACCTTTTATTGTTGAGATTCATTTTGGATGGCAAAAAATTAGATGATCCACAAGTAGTTGTTGAGTGCATATTATATGCCTTGATCAGTCTGTCCTGTCTGGGGAAAAAAAAGAAAAGAACAGAGCAGGAGCACACAGCATAGAGAGCCATTTATTATTCTGGTCATCCATTGACTCAAATCTCAAAAAATAAAGTGCTCTAGTCCAAATCTGTGATTATATATATATATATATATATATATATATATATATATATATATAATAGATTCCACAAAGTTCTGTCTCATATATTTGTGCTGGGTACTGTTTTCTGAAACACAAAGTGATTCAAATATGTACCCTTACCTGCTATACCTTTATTTTATCTTTCTAGCCTGAAGCTAGAAAGATAATGGGCATTAACTCTACAAAATTTATTTTCTGTGTTTTATACTCATGGATGTCTGATACCGGTTGTGTGCATTTCATTTCTCCTTTTAAAGAGCAGGTTTATTTCTATTTCAATAACTATGGCTATGTAGAGTCGGGATGTGAGAAAACTGGCATCAAAATGGGAAAAGAAAATGTTTCTGATCAACTTTTATGATTGCCCCTCACAGATTGAAGCTGGAAAGTTTTGTGGCTATGTATGAATTGCTTTAACCTCATCTTTATGCTGAAACATTTTTGAAAATATTAGTGACCTAATAATGAGACACCTGACAGTGGAAAATCGCACTCTCTTTATTGGGTTGGAGGCAAAGCTAAAAAATGAATGGCCTCATTATTTTTGCACTAAGCATTCCCAGATTAAGTGAACCCTGAATCCAGCAGCTGAGTCAATGTTCAGTGCAATTGCAGAGAAAGACACATTGCATGTGTTCCTGCAGTTTCAAAAGTGGACACATTTTTCATGTCTTCTATTTTGATGTAGGACTCAATTCTAATAGCATTTCAACAAAAATATATTTTTGGAGGAATTAGTTTCCTAGTTGATGAGATTTTGACAATGATTGGTCCTTGCTACTTCTAATCCATTCATAAATTCGTCAGTACTTTGATTGCTTTTGGAGTTAAAAAAAACAAACAAATGAACAAAAAACAAAGACCTAAGGATAAATATTCTATTTCTTTGAAGCATGGCTGGGGCCTTTAATAGAAAAATTCAAATCAGCCCTGGCAGGTTTGGATCAGTGGATAGAGCGTTGGCAGGCCTGAAGACTGAAGGGTCCCAGGTTCGATTCTGATCAAGGGCACATACCTTGATTGCAGGTTGGGTACAGGTGGGAGGCAATCAATCAATGTGTCCCCTTGGTGTTTGTCTCTCTGTCTGTCTCTCTCTCTCTCACCCTCCCTTCCACTCTTTCTGAAAATCAAGAGAAAAATATGCTCAGGTGAGGATTAAAAAATAAAAATTCAAATCAATGGCAACATAGCTTTAAAGTCACAACTAAAGCAGTAGTTATCATATATTTACCTTTTATATAAAAACTGATTAGATAAAATGGATAGCATAATCTTACTTTTTATGATGATTATGCTTTGTATGATTATGTAGATAATTGTAATACATGCCTTCAATTCTTCATGTGGTATTGTGAAATAGGGCAAATTAGATGTAAAATTGATTTCAACTTCTGAGAATAAGAATCATGTTCTACTTCAATGTCATAATCCTATGGCTTGATTTTATCTTACCTTTCTGAAATAGTTAGATTTGAGCATCATTATACTTTTAAGTCAAGAACAAAACCCCAAATGACTTTGATTTTCATAAATGGAGAAGGTGGCTCAATTTTATAGCGGATGGTTTGGAAAGGTCTCCCAGGGCAGTCATATTTGAGCAGTGTTCTGAATAAGAGAAAGAAACAAGGGAAGTGATTATCTAAGAAATATTATTCCTAACAAAGGGAGAAAAATAAAGAAAGGTAAGCATGAAGTAGGATGAAGAAATATATATTAGTGTACTCTTACCTCTGGAGCCTGAGATACATTAGCAATATGAGAATACTGAAACATCTCTTGAAAGGCTTTAAAAAAAAATATTGACTTTTTACAGAGAGGAAGGGAGAGGGATAGAAAGTCAGAAATACTGATGAGAGAGAAAAATTGATCACTGCCTCTTGCACACCCCCTACTGGGGATGTGCCCACAGCCAAGGTACATGCCCTTGACCGGGATCAAACCTAGGACCTTTTAGTCCACAGGCCAATGCTCTATCCACTGAGCCAAACCGGTTTCAGCTTGAAAGGCTTTTAAGAAGCAGCAGTGTCCTAAAGGGAAGATGCAAGCACTTTTGTTGATGACAAATCACAGGACCCCGGAGGTTTTGGAGAAAGGTATTGTGGAATAGTGGAAGGAGAGAAAGTGAGTCACATAGTACAAAGTTCTCTACAAAGACAACAGGGAGAAGGGTCTGGGTCAAGGTGGATGACCCCCTGTGATGACTAAGTTAAGTAGGAATGTAAGGCTCTGTGTGATCCATCCAGCTGGACTCTTAGTAAAAATGAGTCACCACTTTGGGATTGGCCCTGGGGTGGGGCTGGACCTTACCACCCAGGTAAGTGCCCTTGACTGGTAATCAATACTAAGACCCTTCTTTCCTTCTACCACAGGGCAGTACTAGACAGGGCTTTTTTCATTTCTTTATCTGAAATTTCATTGTTAATATATAGGGATGCAGTGGAATTTTGTACATTGATTTTGTACCCTACATACTGAAGTCTATAAAACACTATTAAAAGAGATTGAAAAAGACACAATGAAATGGAAAAATATTCTGTTTTCATAGACTGGAGGAATCAACATAGTTAAAATGTCCATATTACCTAAATAAATATACAGCTTTAGTGCAATCCCCGTCAACATTCCAATGATTTTTTTTTAAGAAACAGAAAAATCACCAAGTTTGTATGGAACCACAAAAGATCTTGAAGAGCCAAAGCAATCCTCAGAAAAAAAGAATGAAGCTGGAGCTATCATACTAGCTGACTTCAAATTATACAGACAAAAGAGACAAGTTAAGGATATAGACCACAGGGTGGTGAAGGCCTGGGGCAGGGTGAGACTCATGGAGAACATGGTGGGAAAAAATGAAGAAATCTGTAATACTCTCAACAATAAAGATAAAAAAATAAAAGTTAAATGAAGACACACACAAAAGGAAATGTGACAGTTATCATGCTGTGGACATTATCATGTGACTAATAAAGTGACCGGGTTTGGTAGGCTATCACACTGCAAACTTTGCTGAAAAAAAACTACCTATCACAGCATGTAGAATTTCTTCAACTTCTCTGTGTTCCTTCTTTCTGGCCCCTGAGAACTAGAAGTTTATGTGATACAGTCTGAATACTGATTCGTCCATATAATGGTAGGACAAGTTAATTTATTATTGCTAGGTCATATTTTTCTCAACTAATTGGATAAATATTAGAATGTCTTTCCAATTAGTTAAAAGGACTTCCATTAATACAGGAACCATTCTTATAGCACTTATACTATTACTGGAGTCATTTACTTATTTATTTTAATATCCTCATGGAAGAATGGCTTCTAGAGAAGTGCACCTTGGGGAAGGTGTGCTAGTGACAAAATCACTGAATTATTAGAGGTTCATCATAGTTTCCATAGGAAAGACCCTGATGAGCATTTCTGGCAAGATGATTTGGGAAGATAGGCCAGATAGACTGCCCGAGCAGCTGGAGGAAATCAGATGTAAAATGAGGACCCTGGGAACCTGAGTTATTTTAGTACGGTTGCTTTATTTACAAATGGACTGGGCAAAGTATCTCATTAAATTAAAAATAATTTTCCCAAGGAAGGATTAAAAATCCACAACACAGGGAACTCCTATTTGACCCAGTGATCCCACTTCTAGGAATATATCCCAAGAACTAGAAGCGTGAATCAAAAAGAATATATGTGCCCCTATGTTCATAGCAGCACAATTCACCATAGCTAAGATTTGGAAACAGCCTCAGTGCCCATCAGCAGATGAGTGGATTAAAAAAACTGGTACATCTACACAATGGAATACTATGCTGCTGTAAAAAAGGAGTTTTTTTTCATTTGCAACAATATGGATGGAGATGGAGAGCATTATGCTAAGTGAAATAAGCCAGGTAGAAAAAGATAAATATCACATGATCTCACTCATTTGTGCAATATAATGAATAACATACACTGATGAACAAAAATAGATCCAGAGACAGAGAAACATCAATCAGAATGTCAAACCTCAAGGAAGGTAGGGAGGTAAGAAGGAGAGATCAACCAAAGGGCTTATATGCATGCATATAAGCCTAATCAGTAGACAGAGACAACAGGGGGGTGGAGGCATGAAAGGGAGGTGGAGGGTAATAGGGGAATAAGGACACATATATAATACCTTAATCAATAAAGAAAAAAAAAGAACAAAGGTTACCAAACATTCAGCTACAACAACAAACTGTGAAATTAGTTTTCCTCCACCTAAAGGAGAACAAACAGTATCTTTCCATGCTTATTACTCACTAAACATCCTCCCCGGGGGATACTTGATTCCACCAAAAGCTTTGCATGACCATTTAGTGGTAGGCTGACTTCTCTGTAAAGGCAGAAGTCCAACTTCCACACTTTTAGCTCAATAGTAATGTGTGATCTTTTATAAAGCAAACGATAAGTTAGGCCTTAGCACTATTTCCTCATTCAGTGCAACACAGAGTGTGGTCCGCAGACTGTGGCTGTTCAGCAAGTTATCTGTTACCAGAAGGCAGGCAGCACAAAAATCACACGTTTTCCAAAGTGTTTATGGCAATTTGAGATGGCCATGGCATCCAAGCCTGTGGTCCGAGGACTCTTCCCATTGAACAGGATCTAGATCACCGGGGATGTCCTGAACCTGCACTGAGTTCCATATGGAGCTTCATATTAGTTACGCCTAGTCAGACCAGGTATGGGTCTGAGACATGAAAAAAAGCAAAGCACAGTTTTGTGTACCACAGAGAGTTTGAGAAGTGCTGGCGTAGTGGGAATAGCATGGAGTTTGGAATAAGAAAGACCTGGGCTCAGATTCAACACCATATCCCTTACTCTATGCAGCTTAACTTCAAAACATTGAGTTTCGATTCTAATCCCAGAGGGAAACTGAGGACATTGCATGGAGTTCCTTGGCCATGACTAACACAGCCACCCACCAGTGCTTTGAAGGTATCTAACTAACTTCCTTTCCCATCGCGGAAGATGCCACCTCCCTACCCAAGATGGACACATCTAGGCCTCTAGGAGACACAACACAATTTCTAATGGGACCAGTAAGATAGAACAATTAGTAACTGCAAGTTGACATTCTCTGGGTGAAATAGAGAAACCATAACACCGTATCAGCCAGTTTTCTTAAATTATCCCTAACATGGTTCCATTAAATTGATTTTTCTTTCCCATGCAACAGCAATCATTGGTAAGTGCATAATATGATTCTGTGTGCTTCAGGCTCTTAGTTATTTCACATGCAAATCTGCATACAATTCCAATTTACCCAGATTGATGGAAATGTAATAAGATTCTCTACATTTTGTACACATATCTAGGTATCTCCAACCCCCCTGTTCACATGTTTAGATATGTACTATGTAAACATACCACAAAAATGAACTGATTGGGGGCAGTGAATGATGGTGGCAGACTCTGTCCATGAAAGCTCACTTCAGAAATGCAAAGGACAGATAAAAAATGTAAGACAAATGCCTAAAGCCTGATATGAGGAAGAAAGCTCACATATACGAGGCTAGACAATATAGCATGTGTATATACACATGTGTCCATCGTCACACACACAGGAAAGAGATATCTGCTTGCCTCCAGTATAGTTAGCAAAGTATTAACTGTGGTTACCTTGTGAAGGGGTATTTAAAGTGAATTTCACTTCCTTTAAATTTTTCAGAGCTATTAATTTTTTTCTTACAAAATAGATATAATTTTTTTTATATTTATAAACAACAATAAAGGTATATTTATGGTTGAAGCAACAAAGTAAAAGTTGGCAGTAGTCCAAAAGCAAAAAATAGAGGAAAGAAGACATGATTTAAAGCTGGAAATGGGTCTTCCCTAACCCATTTAAGCCCACTTGACTGACCAGTGGCTCATGAAGTCTCTAGCACTTTGTAGCAAAAGAAACCCAACAAAAGAGAAGCTTATCGTTAAGAAGTACACTGTGAGAAAACCTCCTCTAAGGATGCAGAAGCAGATGGGATAAGCATTAAAGACTCAAAGGCTCTTTCCACTTAACCTCCAGTTCTGCATCAGAATACAGACTACACCAGAACCCTCTTTTCTCTAAATGGATAAATGATTCACTACCATGATTTAAAGAAAAGTCCTGGATCCCACGAGAAAAGAGGGTTAGATATCAAGACAAAGATATAGCGAATGCATTTGTGTTAGCTTTGCTTAATGGGAACTGCATTTCAAAGAAGGCAGACTGAATTTTTGAATTGTTTACAAGTGAAAAAAATTATGTTTGTGTACATAGCAATGACAAAGCAAATGTGAAGTATTCAAATCTCAGCTCCAATATTTACTATTGTCTGTGACCTTGAAAGTCCACCACACAATGCCTAAAGATCAGTGTATTCACCAGCAGGAGAAATGGCATAAATCAAACTCATTCAAATAAAGAAAAAAAGCTTGTAGGGGATGAGGTCTTTGATTTCTTTTTTTTTCATGTACCATACATGAATTGTTAACCCAGTTTTATTTTGTATAATTTTTAAGAATATTGAAGTGTACCTGCAACATGGCCTTTGCCTCAATTAGGAATAGTGGGTTTCTGTTGGTCTTGAACTGTCTTTTCTCGTAAATGATTCATTTGTAGACACAGTATGACTTTATGACCTTCAAGTCACATTGGACAGAAAGGTTGTAACTAGTCCCTGTCTTTGTCTAGACCCTTTCTCATGTTTTCTACTGCCTCTACTACTGCTTTCTATTACATGATGTTTTGGGTCATGGACCATGTAGCTTCAATCTTCCACAGCAGCTAACCTTTCAAAGGATACTGTTTGGTTTGTTTGTTTGTTTTTTACTATATACCTGGCATTGTCCTAGGTACAGTTTCTAGAATTCAGTGACAGATTGCTGAACCAAGTAGTCATAACTTCTACCTTCATGGAGTTCCAGCAAAAGTGAGTGTGTTGGTTATTTTATGTGTTAATTTAACTAAGCCATGGAAACCAGACATTTGGGCAGACACCAGTCTGGATATTGTTGGGAACATACTTTCTTATGAGATTAACCTTTGAACCGGTCCTTTTTGAGTAAAACAGATTACTCTCCATAATGTGGATGGGCTTATCTAATCAGTGAAAGGCTTTAAGAGGAAAAGGACTGAGTTCTGCCAAGCAAGAGAGAATTCTGTCTCCATATTGCCTTTGGAACTCAGGCATAACAAACTCTTCCCTGGATCTTTGACACTTCAGGGTCAACCTGGAGACATGCCAGTCTCCACAATTTCATTAGCCAATTCCTGAAATCAATCAATCAATCTCTCTCTCTCTCTCTCTCTCTCTCTCTCTCTCTCTCTCTCTCTCTCTCTTTCTCTCTCTCTCTCTCTGCCTCTTGGAAGAGTGCTCTTAGCAGGAACTGGAATGGATCAACTGGCACCTTGAGAAATGTTTCCGTTGTTTAAACCACCACCCACACTACAGTATTCTATTACAGCAATCTAAATGGACTAAAACGTCAACAAAATGGAATTTCTCCTTTATTCTTCTCAGTCATCTCCAAGGACATAAATGCTTTCCTGGGCAGTTAGATAGGTAGGCACTACCTTATTGGAAACCTTTTTGAAGATGAATATGTCCCTTCTTGTCTCTGTACATATTATATTCTTATGGTCTCCTTCTATCATATGCTCTGTCAAGCATCCACCCCTAATTTTCATCTTTTAAAGGATTCTGTGACAACAACTAATGGCTTGCTTTGACACCTGACCTGTTTCCATCCTGAAAAGTGGTATTGGACTGATTAAAGGTAGATCTCTAGAACTTCAGTATGCTGCTCTAACTTCCAGCTCCACATTACTAATCTCTGTGTGCCACTGGGTTTTATGGTGACATAAATTCAGTTAACTGAATATATGTAAAAGGCATATACTCTGGTTCACAGAAGCTCCATCATACTAATGTTACTTTTAGTATAGTCTATGGTTATTGTTGTACCCACAAGCTGTCTTTCTACCCATTTACCTGGGTCTACCTAGTAATCAATGGAATTAATTCAGTGGGTTCCACATGTCGTCTGTTTCTCACATAAGCTTTCTAACCACCTACCAATGCTGCTGTCACATTGTTGTAATGCTTTTGGCCTAGCTAACCCTATTCACTACCAATCACTCAATCACAGAAAGACAAATTTAAGAAGGAAAAAAAAACATGACATTCATCATTAATATTTATCACACGCCTATTGCTATCAACCATTGTATTGTCCATGACAGACGCAGGCCTGGGAATAGGTGCTCACAGACCCTGTTTAGTCAAGTTCATTTCATGGTAATGCCTAATGTATGTTTATTGTCAACTTTGAAAAGCTTTCTGCTACTCTTTTCCACTATGGTTCTTTTAAATATTTTCCATTTGAGGCCAAGAAATGCTTTCATTGTGGCTTGCCTCTGCAATTTTTGTTATCAAAACATTCTTCAGTCAGCATTTCTGAATTACTTTTCACCATGTTCAGTGATCAGGAGCCTTTTAAATGGAACAGTTGGTACAAACAATCATTCTAGAAAAAAAGATAAAAAGTACATTCCTGGGTAATAAGGGACCCTAAAACATTGACAACTGAAAAGATACACATGCAGGAAAGACGATCTAATGCATTCTTCAATAATCAAGTAGAAACTATTCTTTATTACTGTCATTTACATTCCCTTGGGCCTCTCCAGGTTGGTGCTGAAAATGAGGCCTTTGGGAGATGAATTTTACCTTTATCTGCTCCAAAACACCAATTCTCACCAGTGCCTTCCCTCTTCCGCCTTATATTCAAGGTCCATTGGCAGTCCCTTGAAAGTCATCTTTGCAAGGACACTTTCAATCTCCTGACCAACCTTCACATGACAACAGTGGAGAGATTTTGTAGATTCTGCTAAGCTCTACCTTGCTATTGCCATCTGCCTGCAATTCACTACTGACTTAGCTAGGTATTAGTAAAATACTTTTTTTTTTCCCGGAGGAGTGTGTTAGTTTCTCAGAGCTCCCATACATAGCACCACAAATTGAATGCCTTGAAAAATCAGAAATTGATTTCTTCTAGTTTTGTAGGCTACAAAGAAATGTGGGTGACCTAGTCTTCATCCCTTTTATAATTGGTATGAGAGGCCCAGTGCATGAAATTTTTGCATTGGGGTAGGGGATGTCCCTTAGCCCAGCCTGCAGCCTCTCCAATCTGGGACCCCTCAAGGGATGTCCTACTGCCCGTTTAGGCCCGATCCTACCAGTGGGTTATGCAAAATCCTGGTAGGATCAGGCCTAAACGGGCAGTAGGACATCCTTCTTATAATCCAGGACTGCTGGCTCCAAACAGCTCACCTGCCTGCCTCCCTGATTGCCCCTAACTGCTTCTGCCTGCCATCCTGATCACCCACTAACCACTAATCTGATAGCCTAACTGATGTCTAACTGTTCCCCTGCCAGCCTGTTTGCCCCCAACTTCCCTCCTCTGCCTGCCTGGTCACCACTAACTGCCCACCCCTGCAGGCTTGTACGCCCCCAACTGCCCTCCCTTGCAGGCCTGGTCCTCCCAATTGCCCTACCCTGCTGGCCTGATCACCCACAACTGCCCTTCCTTGCAGGGCCTGGAACTTCCCAATGACCCTCCCCTGCTGGCCATCTTGTGGTGGCCATCTTGTGTCCACATGGGGGCAGAATCTTTGACCACATGGGGGCACCCCTCTTGTGTGGAGTGATGGTCAGTTTGCAAATTACTCTTTTATTAGATAGGATAGAGGCCTGGTGCATGGGTGGAGCCAGCTGGTTTGCCCTGAAGAGTGTCCCAGATCAGGGTGGGGGTTCCCTTGAGGTGTGGGGTGGCCTGGACAAGGGGCCTGTGGAGGTTTGCAGGCCAGCCACGCCCCCCAGCAACCCAAGTGGAGGCCCTGGTATCTGGGATTAATCTATGTCTACAACTGAAACTTTGTAGCCTGGAGTGGAGCCAAGCCTTTGCTCGCTCTGTGGTGGCAGCCATTTCTGTTTGAAACTTTGTATCCTAGAATGGAGGCCTAGGCCAGCAATGGCAGGCTGAAAGCTTGGCTTCTTCCATTGCCAGGGAAACCCAAGCCTCTGTTCTCTCCAGCTCAGTGTCTGCCGCCATTTCTGTATCTTTTATAATTGGAACTTTGTAATATTGAGTGGAGGCCTAGGCAGGCAGAAAGCTTGGCTTCCTCTGTTGCCAGGGAAACCCAAGCCTTCCTCCTGCTCTCAGTGGCAGCAGCCATCTTGGTTGGGGTCTATTTGCATAACCTGCTCCTGATTGGCTGGTGGACGTGCCTGTGGGCATGGTTTGTGGGTGTGGCATATGTACGGTCAAATTTGCATATTACTCTTTTATTAAATAGTATGTGAGTGAGGCACTGAAAAGTGCTCTTTCTACCAAAGAATTTTATGGCTACTTCCTTTTCTACCTATTGTCTTCATTCTACTGAGAGCATAACTGCATTCAATGGGTAGGAACTGAGCCAAGGGCAAAGCTAAAGGAAAGACCTGGGCTGTATTCAGGGAAGAAAACAGCAGTAGCAGCAACAGATTCTTGACCCTGTTGTGTTAAAACTGGGCCCAAACCCTAGAAGCTATTGGTTTGTTTTTCTTTTTAAATTATCTTTATTTTTTCAAGTATTATAGATGCCCTTTTTCCCCTCCCCGCTTGATCCCTTTCTCCCCACTCCTGCCTGTTCCCCAGCTCACACTTCACTATTGTCTCTATCAGTGGGTTATGCATATATTCCTATATGTTATTGGGTTCACCTTTTCCCTTCCCACCACCTTCCCTCTGAGAATCCCCAGTATCTTCTATGCTTCCATGTCTCTGAACCTATTTTGTCAGATTATTTTGTTCATTATATTCCACATATAAGTGAGACCATGTGGTACTTGTCTTTCTCTGGTTCTTTGTGGACATTACCTACTTAGATCCTCACAAATATTTGTGAAATACATAGTATTATTATGTCCATTATATAGATGAGAACATTAATGTAATTGCAGTGAAAATAATGTAATTGCAGTGCATGGATAAACTACAGTAACATAGCTAGAAACCAGTACATAGCTAGTACTCCTATTTAGCCTATCAATTCTTAACAATTTTTGCATTTTGCTTTTGTCATTATCATTAAAGTAGCACAGTTCATAGAATGCTTAAGACCATACCCTATAAATACCTTATATTGTTTTTATACTGTTTTAAAATATATATTTTTATTGATTTCAGAGAGGAAGGAAGAGGAGAGATAGAAACAATAATGATGAGAGAGAATCATTGATCAGCTGCCTCCTACACACCCCCTACTGGGGATCGAGCCTGGAACCTGGGCATGTATCCTGACCAGGAATTGAACACTGACCTACTAGTTCATAGGTTGATGCTCAACCAGTGAACAACACTGGCCAGGCTGGTTTTTATTCTTTTAAAGTTGGTGAACAATCAGTATGTAAAATATACCTTGAATTCCTTAAGAAGCTACATGTAGAATTAAACTAGACATGTGGATACTTGTGCTGGCAAACAGCAGGAGTCCCATCTTCTTGTTTACTGCTGAATTTAAAGGCACATCACCCCAGAATGTGACACTTGTATAATCAGCAGTTGAATTGTTTTACACACAAATTGCATCTCCCAGCCTAATGTGTACATTATTATCCTTGCCACTAAAGTTCATGCTCTGTTGACTCCTCCATCTGGGGTTGTATACAAATATATTTTTGTACAGTATATACACACATACATTCCCCAACCACAAATCCAATTTATTGGTATTAAAATGTGCTCTCACCCTCCAATATGCTGAAAGAGAATGCCTCTTGGATACTTTGTGAAAACAGGATTGGATGTAGATTCTGAGCTAGAAATGTCTCTATTGGGTAATATATGCCTACAATCTGCCTCTTATTTTGTCTTCTTTAATTTTTCTAAATGAGTCAAATGAGCTAGAGTAGAACACTGGGCAGCTTTATTTGTTTGACATAATTATTAATTTTGTTACAGTCTCTTTTAATTATCACTGTCAATTTTTTCCATTTTTTCTTAAAAAATATTTTTGCCCGTTTGAGATAACATAATTAGTCTGAAGCAGCAGCCAAAAGAACACGAATGGCTCCAGTTTGCAAATGTATGTTCCTTCCACCAACTTATTGAAATTTGAGGAGCCTGCTTTCAGCAAAGGCATTGGTGAGAATGCTCCAACTTGGTCCTTAACAATTGAAACATTTATTATCCTTCATCCATCCAGCACCAACAACATCCCAGATCTGGGACCCAATTATATGTCAGAGATCTGGTAAATATTTAAGTGAGTCTCAAATTAATGAATGGGCTTTCCTGGTCAGTTTCACTCTTACAGTATAACTGAGGCTTGAACTCAAACAGAGCATGGTGATTTCTAAGCTTGAGGTTAATCCATAAGGTCAGACATCTATATTTCCCTCAAAGTAATGTGATGATTTGACAGTGAACAAGTGATGTCACCCTGTTCCCCTTAGAGATCACTTTCTTCATCTTTAAAATAAGAGGATTAAGAGGATATTGATAATCCTTTTAGATCTGCAATTCCATGATCCAAATGAATTGGGTCACAGAATTACACCAATCCATCTATGTTTATTAAATTACAACTTCCACTGTAAATTGTATTGTTTTTTAAACTCATTTTTAAAAAAATATTTTTTTATTTATTTCAGAGAGAAAGGGAGAGGGAGAGATAGATAGAAATGTCAATGATAAGAATCATGGATCTGTTGCTTTCTGCAGGCCCCATACTGGGCATTGAGCCCGCAACCCAGGTGCCTTGACAGGGAATTGAACAGTGACCTCCTGGTTCATAGGTTGAGACTCACTGAGATACACCAGCCAGGCTAAAGTTGGTTTTTATAACTCTGTGTGTGTGTGTGTGTGTGTGTGTGTAACAGTAATAGTTAAATTCTTGATGCTTATGAAAATTTAGACAGTATCGACGCTTACAAAAAGAGAGAATCTCAGTTGCCCCTGATAATATATTCCTGAGATGGGTAGCCAAGATTTTAGCATTTCTTATTTTCTCCCAATTTTTACAGGAAATGATATTTTACAAGAATGTTCATAACAAAAAAGCACTGTTTTAGTTATACAAATATCTCCATCTGGTCCCTAAGGTTTTGCTGAAATTTTTTTTGTTTGTCACTAGGAGTTCTTTGGCATCTCTCCAATCTCTGCCATTGGGTGGGAAGAGCAGAGGGGAAATATAAGCTGTCAGATCTCAGGGTGAATGAGGATTCCTCAGCAGACTCTAGGGTGGTCTACACTCCAGTTATGTGAGCAATGAATACAACACTGAAGAGTTATCAGGATTAATTTCATGACTACTGCCTGGGGATCCCCACCGAAAGACCAGTACACAGTCTGGAATGAGAAAATTAGCAGAGAGATATCTTGGAAAAGAAATTTGCTTGTTGAGCTCATTTACATGCTTATGATTCTGGCTGTCTTGGTTGATCAAGAGTCAGGGAAGCACCATTTTCGCAACAGTGACTTCCAGGAAAATTATTCACAATGAAAATAAATGGAGGTCTGTGTTCAAGCCAAGAGAAACATTTGCTCAGCTGGAATGTCAGCCAAGTGGAATATATGCCTGCTTGCCTCAGAATGCCACCCGCTAGTCATCTAGTATTTAATCATACGATGATGGGGATGAGAATGCATATTTAGGCTTATACAATTTCAGAATTCTGTAATATTCCCTAAACTTAGAAAATTCTCCCTATTCCTTTTTAGTATTATTTTTTTTTATTTTGTAGAGAGTTACTGTTTTGTATTTTTATTGGTTTTTATCTCATATTTCTTTATCACCCTCCATGAACAAAATATAAATGTTAAGTGTATAGATAGGCATTCCCGATTACATGATCTTATACCTAGAAAACCCTAAAGATACCACTCAAACTATTCGAACTAATAAATTAATTCACTAAAGTTGCAGGATACCAACATTAACGCACAAAAATCAATTGCATTTCTGTATACTAATAACAAGTTTTCTGGGGAAAAAAAGTAGAAAATAATTCTATTTATAATAGTACCAAAATAATAAAATACCTAGGAATTAATTAAATCAGGAAGGTAAAAATTGTGTACACTGAAAACTAAGACACTGATGAAATGGAACAAAACACAAACTCATGAAACTGCAAGGTTTCACTAAAACCTGAGAGAGCTAATGGCCTATGCACATGACTGTACAATATTTTCCAGCCTTTCTTGCAGTTAATTGTGGCCAGAGGAGCCTGGAAAGTGGAATTTGCTTGTGTGTCAATCATGGCCCATAAAAACCTTTCATGTTCTTCTTGATCTACTCTCTCCCTTCTCCCTGCTTGCTATTTAGAAGAAGAGAATCCAGAACTCACAAGACCCAATGAATGGCAAAACTGTAAGAAGAACACAGTCAAAGTCTCTGAGTAATGACGTAGAAGCTACTTTCTAACCTATGGGCATTAGAATTTGAGCAAAAAATATGTTTCCTGTTAAACCACAGAGCTAGCTATGAGAGTAGGCTTATTTTAGCAGATAGCTTTACTCATCTCAACCTATACAAGTCTTGACCCCCTCAATGCAGATACTATTCCTAAAAGGTAAATGTTCAAACCTCCCAGTTTTTTTCCTACATTGCCACCACAGCTGTATTTCTAAAGCACATCCTATTTCTAAAAACATGTGGTAATTTACTACAGGATAATGCTATGATATGTTAATGTCAAAACTCTTTAGTATGTGAGGTCTATCAAATTCCCCACTTTTGTCTTTTTGTTAATTCCTTTCTCTTTACATCAACTGTGTTCCCACTTGAAGGAGCCTAAAAAACTCACTGTTGGGATTAACTCATATTTTGCAACTTGTGCATGTACTCAGGCTTCCATTCCCCTTATTGTTTGTTTCCCTCCTAGAATCATCCTTATCGCAAAGCCGCTCACACAATAATGTTTTTTCCTGCTGCATCTCATTTTGTACTACCAGGTTTGAAAAATGAGTTCACATTTACACTTCTAAAACACTATATTATCTTATTTTTAACTGGATAAAATAAACTTTCCCTCCATTTATTTGAAAATTCTCATTTGTTAGGATCAGAATATATTGAATTTTACCTTTAATAATTGCATTTTTGAGCCAAAAAAAAACAATTACAAAATAATGGGACCAATAACTTTGTTAGGGAGCAAATTAAAAAAAAAACTTATCCTTTTACAAAACAAACAAAACTATAAAAAGTTATTTCTGTATTAATAATATTCATTTCAAGGTATTTTTCACTTATTAAAGCTAATTTAAAAATTCTCACCAATGACTATTAGCATATTCAGTTATTGTTTGTCTTTTATTGTCATGAAACAATAAACAATCTTCACATAATTCAAAATTATCTTTCCCTCATTATTTCAAACAATGCTGTTACTTTGTGATATAAAATTACTTTGGCATTTTAAGTACACCTTACAAAGAATATGCAATAACAATCTAAAAGTAACACAATTTTAATCAACTTAACTTGGGGGAAATTTAATATGTAAGTAAAGCCAAATATGTGAATAAAACTACACCATCTATTTTTTAAATACTTATATGTGAAACTTCAAAGAAATACACTTTAAAATATCAACAAAGATCTATGTGTTCAGAACATTAAACATCTTAATTTCAATAAGCATAATGACTAGAATTATTTATTTTTCCAGCATTTTTTTGATAGTAATGTTTGTTACTAGTAACTTTTAAAGCATCAAGTATATGAAGTATGCAATAGAATCCTATTAGATAGTCTGAGCTACTACATTTATTTTAGGAAGCTTACTATTATATAGTCTATCAAATAGGCTCAATCATTTGTCTTTATTGTTAAAATAGGGACCCAGTGTACAAATTTGTGCACCTTGAAAGGGACTGTGGGCCACCAGGCTGTGATAGGCACAAGGGCGAATCTTGGCCCATCCTCTGGGATCCTGCACAGCCCTCCTGCTGTGGCCCCATTCCCTGTCTGCCTGGAGCCCTGTTCCGACTGCAGCTCTGATGCACTGATGGTGCCAGCACCACTCTCACCCGCTGATGGCGATGGCACAGGGTGATTGGGGCTGGCACCAGCAGCGGATGCAAGCGGCCCAAGCCCTCTGTGGGAGCGAGTGGAGGTTGCTGCCCCAATCACTGCTCAGGAGCAGGGGGAGGGAGAGAAGCCCTCACGGGTGATTAGGTCCGGCAGCCACGGCTCGCACCTGCTGGTGGCGCCAAGCGATTGGGACCAGCACTGGGCACTGGCAGCAGGTGTGAGCAGTAGCTCTAGGGCAGCTCCAGGCGGAAGTGCCGGGCAAAGAATGTTCAGTAACCACCAGAGACTCGCCCCAATGACAGCAGCCAGCACTCCACCTGTACCACCATCCCGCCACAGCCAATTCCCACCATGCTCTGCACATGCCCGCTGGTGGTCAGCACACATTATAGTGACCCACTGTTCGGTTGTTCCGGTTGCTCTAGTGTTCAGTCTATTTGCATATTAGCCTTTTATTATATAGGATACTATAGTATACATGATTTTCTTCAGCTGCACAGAAAGTCATGAGGATCATGAAATAGTGTGTACCACAACTCCAAGTCTCCATCTGCTTTCTATCAAAGATAAAATCAAACTGACATTTTTTACTCACCTATCATACTCGACTTTTTGCAAATAAAACTAAAATCAGAAATATTATAATGAAGACAATAAATCATTTTCTATGTCTTTAGGTGGATTCCCGTTGGAGAAAATGTCATTCTAATGAGTGGTGATCGTGGGCTTCCAGGCACCTCTGCTAAGTCAGATAGAGTGTTTCAAGTGCGTGCCATTAGCCTGCAGCTGAGGAGTAGAACAAGGTTTTCTTTCTGAAAAGAGGAATCAGAAAGAAACTTTTACTTTTCCATTAAAACCTACAGTGTCTTCTTCCATCTGCTAATTTTCCTTATGCTCCTGTGTCCCCTGCTCACATCCGGGTAGAGTGATCTAACAATGTCCAGTTTCCTCTCATTCTCAGCCTTGATGAGGCTTCAGACAGCCTGCAGGCATTGCCCTTGCAGGGTATACACTGGCACTGTGATGTTGGCAAAAATAGGCGGTCCATCAACATGAAGAGATGGCGCAAGTAGGTCAGTTTGGTAAACCAGAAGCCATCATTTCTTCCAGCCTCTCAGAAGAGCTAAAGGTAGACTGTCATAATATGGCGCCATGATGAGCATGGTGGGGTAGGGCTGTGGTTCCCCACCTTCCAGAGGACTACCTTCCTGAGCCTAGATAACCTGGGGCTGGGCCCCTCAGGATTTGCCATAAATATTTGTGTCTTCAGCCCATACTGTAAAATATCTAAGGTGTGGCTTATAAACATCTCATAACTGTGGTAGTATTTTCTAGTACCTTTTAGAAGCTGATTTATTTTGTAAAGTATCTTTCATGATTTTTAAAAAATAACCACACAGATAAAATGACATTTATTCAGAACCATCTGTGCAAAGTTATCACAATATCATTGACTATATTCCCTGGGCTGTACCTTATATTCGCATAGCCTACTTATTTTATAACTTTTAATTTTGTGTTTTTAAAAAATTGAGTTGGTAGTCTGAACATGTAGATTAAAATAAGGAAAACATTTTCATTATCACTAAAGAAGGTTAAATACATGGTGATATATCTGAAGAGAAAGGAAAATAAAGCATAGGCGTACTTGTGTCCGATTTTTCACTTCGTAAGTTATAGGAAATTCAAGAATTGACAATAAAGGAATGCATTAGGGAAGTTGTTGGTATTTATTTGACAAACCTAAATCTGTTTTTATCTTAAATATTTAAGATTGCCATTGAAGACTCTCACCAAGCAGTTGCGTAAAAGTCCATGTCCAATGCAGCCATTATATATGGATCAAATGAAATTTATAAGGAAGAAAGTAGCTTTCAGAATTAAGCCTTTTTTTTTTTTTACTAGAAAGTGTCCTTGTACATATTTACCTTCCAAGATGGACTGCTGTAAGTCACAGTGATGGAAAGAGACAAGGCTCTATAAAAAGCATTAAGGGGGATCAATTCTCTGCCAGAGCATCTTGGATGCAGGGTAGTGCACTGTGTCAATAAAAGCATAACCACCTCTCACAGGATTTTCCTTTGTTACAGTGCTCCACAAATCTCCGTGCAAGGCTTACACGGAAGCAGAAAGCATGCCCGCCGCATTGCAGTATTACTGGTCTCTGAGCTCCGTAGACTGCTTTCACTCTAACTACTGGGAAACACTAGACAGTGTTGGGTTCGGGTTTAATTTCAACAAATGTGCTTTCCTATGTTATTCTGACTCTAAAATGTCCATCATGCCAGGTGGACATAGATTGGGGAGCATAAGGACTTGACAGTTCCAGGGTGCTTAATCTTGACATCTTCCCTTTCTGTCCCTTTTTACCCCTTCTTATTGCTGTGACAAATTTAGGTTCTATGGCAGCAACTGATTTCATGGCATCTGGAGAGAGGAAAAGGCTCCTGAGAAATGTCGGTTGAATTCCTCTCCAACCCTTGTCTGAGCTAGGGGGGAAATGAGGCTTGTTTAAATAGAGTTTGAATTACCTAAGAAATAAAAGCAACAGGCACAGAAAGAAGGAGTTGGAGTTTGTACCAAACTCCCAAGAGAAGCCCATCACTGAATATGTGGAAACCGATGAGTAGAAAATGGAAGGAAACACCATTAGAGGACTGGATGTTTGGCCAAGAGACTCAAGTGTAAGTCATTGTCATGAGGGATTCGAGGTGTAATGCACGACTTGGGAAAATCATGATCATTAACAACCTCCTTTTATTTCCCAACTGTAAAATGTTCAGCTCATCTCAGGTTTGTTACAAGTATTAATAAAAGGGTATTTAAAAAATGGATTTTTATTGCTGGCCTTCAACTATTTTATCCCATAGTATGTCACAATCATAGATCAGGATAAAAAGATGGTTGGCAAACTCATTAGTCAACAGAGCCAAATATCAATAGTACAATGATTGAAATTTCTTTTGAGAGCCAAATTTTTTAAACTTTTGAGAGCCAAATTTTTAAACTTCCTCTAATACCACTTCTTCTAAATAGACTTGCTGAGGCCGTGGTATTTTGTGGAAGAGCCGCACTCAAGGGGCACAAGAGTCACATGTGGCTCGCGAGCCACGGTCTGCCAACCACTGGGATAAGATATCTTCACAAATTCTATGGCATGGAAGGACACCAAGATGGCGGCATAAGCAAACACCTATTGTTCTGCCCCGCGCAACGATTTAAGAACTACAACATAACAGCAGAACAGACAGCACCCAGAATCGCCAGAAAGCTGGCTGAATGAAAACTCCACTAATAGGAGCAAAGGTGGGACGCTGAGACTCAGGACCAGCGGGAGCGCAGATTGAAACAGGTTAGGAGCCGCCCTGGTCGCGCGCGCGGGCTGGGGCTGGAGCAGGGACCGGCTGGATTTCTCCGACGGGGCCCAGATTTCCCGAGCCGGGCGAGGACCGAGATCCGGGGTACGAGAAGTCTCCCTACACAGATTCCCCAGAACCGGCGAGGTCCGAGGTCCGGGGGGCGCGGCAGAAGCTCCTAGTCCCAAGGGACAGCAAACCCGCGACTTGTCCCCTGGAAACTTGTCTCCTGGTTCCAGAAACCATCTATTTTACAGCCCTGGGCTAGACTTTTGGTGTGCAGGCACATTTGGGGAAAGGCAGAGTTGTCTGGCAAGGGGAAGAGACTAGCGGCTTTCTCTTGGAAGAGTCTGCAGCCATCCCCACCCAGCACAGACCCGAGCCCGCGAGCGTTGCATAGGACCCAGCAGCCGCCGCCCCGCCGCCGCGGAAGCCGCGCCGCCGCCGCCGCAGAGGCGTAGCCCAGAGACTCCGCCCATCCAACCTGAGCACAGCTGAGCTTCACAGCCAATTGGCCTGGAGGTCAAACCCTCCTAGGGCTAACAACAAAAAGCGGGGTTTAAATTCAAAAACACTGAATACAACCCATAAAGGATTGCAGTAAGAGTACCCACCTCAAGTAACTGGGGAGACTGAGCCACTGTCCCTTTGAGGATAGCCGCCACATAAAGCAGCCACCATGCAGAGACATGGAAAGAAATCAGGTGTGAAAGAAATGGAGGAGAAAAGACGACAAGACATAGAGTTCAAAACCACCGTTATAAGGCTTTTCAAGAGGCTCCTACAAAAGGCCGATCAACTTAATGAGAATTACCAGGAAATAATCAAGACCAACCAGCAAATGAATGAGAATTACAAGGAGATGAATGAGACCCTCAGGGAAATTAACAAGACCTCTGAGGATACGAACCAGACCCTCACAGATAAAAAAAAGGACCAACTAGAAATCAAGCATACACAGACTGAAATAAAAAATATTACACAAAGTCCTAAAAGCAGTTCAGAGGGCCACAAGAACCAAGTCAAAGATTTGAAATACAAAGAAGCAAAATCCACTCAGCTGGAAAAGCAAGAAACAAAAAGAATTCAGATAATTGAAGATAGTGTAAGGGGCCTCTGGGACAACCTCAAGCAAGCCAACATCCGAATTATTGGGGTCCCAGAAAAAGAGAGAGAGCAAGTTAATGAAAACCTACTTGAAGAAATAGTGACTGAAAACTTTCCCCACCTGGTGAAAGAAACTGACTTAAAAGCCCAAGAAGTACACAGAACTCCAAAATATAGGAATCTAAAGAGGACCACACCAAGACATATCATAATTAAAATGCCAAGAGCAAAAGATAAAGAGAGAATATTAAAAGCAGCAAGAGAAAAACAGTTGGTTACCTACAGGGGAGCACCCATACGATTTTCAGCGGATTTCTCAACAGAAACGATGCAGGCCAGACGCGAGTGGCAAGAAATATTCAAAATAATGAAGAGCAAGAATCTACAACCAAGATTACTCTATCCAGCAAAGCTATCATTCAGAATTGAGGATCAGATAAAGTGCTTCGCAGATAAGAAAAAACTAAAGGAGTTCATCACCACCAAACCAGTATTATATGAAATGCTGAAAGATATTCTTTAAGATGAGGAAGAAGAAAAAGGTAAAAATATAAATTATGAACAACAAATACACATCTATCAACAAATGAACATAAAAATCAAGTGAACTGATAGGCTGATGAACAAGATAAACTGGTGAATATAACAGAAACATGGACATAGAGAGGGAATGGACTGACAATGCTTGGGGAGAAAAGGGTTGTTGGAAGTACAGCAAGAGATTGGACAAAAATCTTGCAACAATGGGAGAGGACATTGGGGAGGGGGAGGTGAGGGTGGGATAGGTACAGGGTGGAGGGAAGATATAGGGGGATAAAAAAGGGGAAACAATGTAATTAATAAACTGAACAATAAAAAAGAAAATTAAAAAAAAAAAAAAATTCTATGGCATGAAAAAAATGATCACTGATTGAAATATTGTAATTCTAATAGTCCTGGTGAATGTTAATCTCAGAAAAATTGGCTATCACATTCACAGTTCCTCCATTCTCTCTCTCCCTCTTTCTCCCTTTCTTTCTCTGTTCTGGTATTTCTGTAAGGATCAATCTCTGATTTTGTTGTATTGTTTTGTTTTTTTTTTTCTTTTAATTGTATAAATTGATAATATCTCTTTTGGGCTTAGGTTAGGCTGTTTTAGGTTTCATGTTTTTTTGTTGTTGTTCTTATTTTTATTTAGTTGCAGCCAGAGCCCAATAATTTCATTATTCTTTAGAGAAAAATCTTAAGAAGAAAGGAGGTACTTCTTTAAGAAAAGGTTACAGGAGACTCCATGAGGGATCTACTATTTAATGTATTTATTGACTCACTGATATGAATTGGGTTTCTCCTCTATGCCTTGTAGTATGTTAGATGCTAAATATCTAATCTCCCAGGTCATCAGACATCAGACTTGGTCCTGCCTTCATCACCTTATAGGCAAGGAAAGTAATAAAGAGGCTTTTTTTTTTAAGTAGCAGAGTCTGACAAAGACAAATAAGGAAAAGAACAAGATGCTGAGACTGAGATGAGACAGTCAAGAAAGGCTTCTCAGAGGAGGTGACATTTGCACTCTAATAAATGAGAAGAGACTGTGCATGTGGAGAGACTGCAGAGAAAAGCATATGATATGGGGATGGGAATAGTGTGCAAATCTATATATATATAAAAGCCTAAGCAACTAGTGCGATCAGATGACCGGCTGGTAGGTATGACACACACTGACCACCAGGGGGCAGGCACTCGATGCAGGAGCTGCCCACTGGTGGTCAGTGTGCTCCCATAGTCAACCTCCTGTGTCTGGCCAACCTCCTGCAGTTCTTACCCCAGCCAATTGGTCCTGATCAGAACTGGGCAAGATAGCCCCAATTAACTGGGAGGGACCTCACCTGTGCATGAATTCATGCACCAGGCCTCTAGTAATTATATAAAACAAAATACAAACACTCTTTGGAGCAATAGTTTAATTTCTATGGGTCTAGGCTTCTGGAAAAAAAAATTAATGGGGGCCATTTTTAGTTTCCCAGAACCTTAGGTAGTTTCTGGTGATTGGTTTTTATATTTTTAATTAATTTATTTTATTATTATTTTATTTTAACATATATTTTATTGGGTTTTTACAGAGAGGAAGGGAGATGGATAGAGAGTTAAAAACATCGATGAGAGAGAAACATCAAAAGCTGCCTCCTGCACACTCCCTACTGGGTATGTGCCCGCAACCAAGGATCATGCCCTTGACCAGAATCAAACCTGGGACCTTTCAGTCCGCAGGCTGACGATCCATCCACGAACCAAACTGGTTACGGCTATTTTATGTTTTTATTGATTTTTTGGAGAGAGAGGAACGAAGAGGGAAAGAGAGAGAGGGTGAACCATTGATGTGAAAAAGAAACATCGTGGCCTCCCCTGTATGTACCTCCTCCACTGGGGACCACACCTGTAACACAGACCTGTGCCCCGACCAGGTATTGAGCCGGTGACTTTTCAGTACAGGGAACAGCTCTCACCCAACTGAGCCACACGGGCCAGAGCCAGGATACTGACGTTTAGATTGACTGCATTAGGATTTTCCCAGCTTTTACATTACTTGTGTTGCTACCACACTTCAGTAAGTTCTGTTGTTTATGAGATGAGACTTTTGTGATGAATCAGGGCTGTCTCTGGGGGAAAACCTTCATTATTCAAACAGTTAGAGGGTTCTAAAACAGAAAACTGCGTGGCTGTAAATTTCAAATGGCTGTAATTCTCCGTCACCTCACTGGGAAGCTGAGATCTATTCCAAGCAAGTTTTAGTAAAATCGTCTTGCTATTTTAAACTAAAATCATTTCTCTGGGGTACTAATAGTCTGTCAAAGTTACTGCTGGCTGCATCGCTTATGTTCTTCCTAACAATGGGGGGGTTAGAGAGAGATGGAGGAAGGGAGGGAGGGAGGGGGGAAAGAGAGAGGGTGGGAGTGAGGAAGAAGGGGAGAGGGAGAGGGAGAGGGAGAGGGAGAGGGAGAGAGGGAGAGCGAGAGGGAGGGGGGGGAGAGAGAGAGAGAGAGAGAGAGAGAGAGAGAGAGAGAGAGAGAGAGAGAGAGAGAGAATGAGAATGAATAGCAGAAAGAACACTTGGTATATTTGAGGCACATCCCTCTCTTGCCTTTGCTTTGGCTGGCTATGCAGAGTAAGCAGGTTAATTATTGCCTTGAAATTGTTTTTATGAAGGTTTACATCTTGACATCTGCTGAGTCCTAACATCAAAATGGTTTTCCCACGTTGACTGTGAGATAAATCAGGTAGACTCTTCAGTAGCAGTATTGATTCTGCATTAATCACTCAATTCCTGTGCAACTCTTCCAATAGTATATGAGCCTGTTATTTCTTCCAGAACATGCTAAGGTAGAGATGCGGTTTGTGTAAATCTGAATGTAACTCTGATAAATCTAAGTGTATTTTTTATGTAAATTGCAAATTAACTGTATAACATTTGGCTTTTGGTGGCTGCTTGGCTTGCTTTATTTTACTTTGCTTTCATTGATCCCAGTCCTTAATAGGCTAAAAATGATATTGTTTGAATTAAAAGGTACCCTACATTACTCAGTTGATTCTCAGTTGATGTTATAAATTATTTATGTAAATCTCGATGGTAATATTTTCATTCAGCTGTTATGATCCCAACACAGTATAGTTTCTTTACATTCTCACAATCACAGAGAGGATAAACTCAGAATTTTGTCATAAATTCAACATTTATAAAAATAACAAAATATTTGCTGTAGAAAATATTTTCTTTCAACAAGTAACCTACCTCTTAATATAAAGAAAATATACTCTCTTTTATGGTTTAACATTTAAGATATAGCCTTGAAACCTCTTCCTTTGCTCATGGTGGAACACATGATTGGTTTTATCCTACTTATTTATTCTATTCATTATTATGATGGCTAAAGCATTACACACTAATTTGGAAGAATATATGAAAATAAATAAAATGCAAGAGATAGGATATTTTGCTTCTAACTAGGACACAGAAAGTCACAAAATATTTCTCTTAGTCTCTAATCATCAAAACAAGCCCTATTAATAAACTGCAAGATAGTAAGATCACAGTTTTTCTGAACCCGTCAGAGTTCTACATGCAAAGAAACCATGATACAAATTCTAGAAGGTGATGAATCTGGACACATCTTGGCAGAATGATTAGAGGAGGAGGAATTTTCCATTAATGAGAGTCGGAAGAAACAACCAAATTGTTCATATACTTTTAAGAGCTGTGTCTCGGCCTACATGAAAAAATTGAATTCCAAGGAATCCAAACATAGAACAAATGTGCCCTCATTGTCCAACTCCGCCATGGCTCTTCACCATGTGCTGTGAGGCAGTTGGATAAAGGCTGGGGTGCAGAATAGAGGAGCTGAGACAGCAGCCACTGGGCTTGTGTGGCCTCCCACAACTACAACTGCTACATGTAGGTTGTTCAATCTGGAGCCCTACCTCCAGCAACTCATCTTTGTCAGCTAAAGGAAAGAGTTAACTATTTGATAAGTTAGCTTCCTGATTTCAATCGAGCTTTGTTTCTGAATCAGGAACACTTCTAAACAGCCACATTATTGCCCTGGCTCCTTGTTAATACAAAGTATTCACAAATACCAGATATTTGGGAAGAATTAGCCTTATTTAAAAATGAGAAGTAATAAAATGAACAAACATAAAACTTTAAGCTCTACACAGCAAGAGCATTAAGAAAAGTAAGAAAGAAATGCAGGAAAAAGAGAAATAAGACACAGACATTAGTACAATTGTTCTTCTGTAAATGATGTTGAACAGGAAGATCTATTGGGGAGAAGTTTGAAATAATAGGTATGTGGAATTTCTCCATTATCTTTCACATTCAGTTTTTATTCTCTAGAGATTACAGAAACAATGAATCCTGATTCAGCTGAAAGAAATTAGGCTCCATTTCCACCATATAAGGACTTGGATACCTGTAGGAGTTTATCCAGTTCCCTCTTTATTCTCTTTCATCCTGTCCACTCTCAAGTAAATAAGAAAAAAAGGAAAAGGATACCTTTCTGATCTAAGAAAGTAGCTTATTACATTTATGTCAGAAGGAGAACAAGACAAGCATGTTACCAAGTACATGGTTTTAAACAACATTGCGAATGGGAAATTAATTTAGCTATTAACTGTCGACCTGTGCTCAATTACAGGCATGTCTGTCTCAGAGAAATGTCATCAGACTATGCTCTAGCAGTTGTTCTCAACCTTTTTAATGCCATGACCCTTTAATACAGCTCCTCATGTTGTGGTGACCCCCAACCATAAAATTATTTTCGTTGCTGCTTCATAACTGTAATTTTGCTACTGTTATGAATCATAATGTAAGTATCTGTGTTTTCCGATGGTCTGAGGTGACCCTGCTCGTGGTTCTCAGCCTGTAGGTCACAATCCATAGGTTGGGAACCGCTGCTGTAGAGCCTAAGACCATTGGAAAATACAAATATTTTACATTACAATTCATAACATTAGCAAAATTACAGTTATGAAGTAGCAACAAAAATAATTTTATGGTTGGGGGTCACCTCAACACGAGGAATTGTATTAAAGGGTTGTGGCATTAAAAAGGTTGAGAACCACTGCTCTAGAGCTTCTGACTTGTTAATTTTGAAATGGCTGCATGGGGAGGTTTGCAGGAAAAGCCCAGTGAGAAGGTTTGAAGATTCTTGCTTCCCCAATTGCCCCAGATGGATAGATGATGCATCACGTTATTTAATGACTGGAGTGCAGGATAACAATTTCTTCAGGAATAAGGGAGACATTTTAGGAAAGCTTGGAAAAAAAAACACACTTTTTAAAAATAAAACATAAACATTTGCTTTATCCCCGCAACTCCCTAAATCTAAGCTATATCTTATCAATATCCAGTTTAAGTTCAAGCACCTTTAATAAGATTCTGCAATATGGGAAAAAATGGCCAGTGTGACCAAACTGTTGATGGTGACTCTTTTGGGGTGTGAAAAACATGATTGCTTGTTTTTGGCTCCTTTCCTCATTTCTGTACTGTGCAAACTTTCCATCAAAATCATGTATTACTTTTGTAATGAGGAAACTCTTTCTGAACATATTTTATATTCCTTATAATAGTCTAATTGAGTTCAAATAATGTATGGAAACATTACCAAGAACAGTGATAGGAATCAATACTTAAATGCTTTCCATGTGTGAGCACCTCAAGTATTTGATTACTCTAATTGCTAGCAATTCTGCTGTCTACCTTTTTGTTTCTCTTGGTCCCTGCCTCTGTTCTTTGACCCTAGAGCCTTGCCCTTATTATTCAAATTGCAGACTATAGATGAGCAGCCTAGACATCACATGGAATATTCAAAGGTTAACACAAAAGTGAGAATTCAAAAATCCAAGTTCATAATGAAGTATATTTTACTTAATCCAGGTCATAATAATTTATTTTTCCAAAGATAGTAAGGGATCCTATATAATAAAGAGGTAATATGCAAATTGACCCTCACTCCAACATGCAAGATAACTGCCCCCATGTGGTCAAAGATGGTCATTCCCATATGGACACCAGATGGCTGCCACAAGATGGCCAGCGGGGGAGGGCAGTTTTGGGTGATCAGCCCAGCAGGGGAGGGCAGTTGGGAAGGACCAGGCCTCTAAGGGAGGGGAGTTGTGGGTGATCAAGCCTGCAGAGGAGGGCAGTTAAGGGTGACCAGATTGGCAGGGGAGGACAGTTAGGGGCAAAGGGGCCAGCAGAGGAGCAGTTAGCATCAATCAAACTTGCAGGGGAGTGATTAGAGGGTGATCAGGATGGCAGGCAAAGTGGTTAGGGACAATCAGGCAGGAAGACAGGCAAGCAGTTGGGAGCCAGCAATCCTAAATTGTGAGAGGGATCCCAGATCAGAGAGGGTGCATGCTGGGCTAAGGGACACACACCTCGCTACCCCCTCCCATGCACAAATTTCATGCATCAGGTCTCTATTTTAATATAAACTCAGAAGAATGTCCTTCGTCAGTGTGGAACAATTGAGAAGAATATAATGATGATAATAGTAACACACTACCATTTATTGAGAGAGGGAGGGAGTAGAGATGGGGATTAGAGGGAGGGAGGGAGGGAAGGAGGGAAACAGAGAGGGAGGGAGGGAGAGAGAGAGAGAGGGAATGTGGGGAGAGAGAGAGAGAGAGAGAGAGAGAGAGAGAGAGAGGGGTTGGTGGATTTTTAACAATCCAAAAGGCAACAAATAGAACAATTTATGTTAATCTCAGAAATTTTAATATCAATGGCTATCAATCTCAGGTATTTTGTTTTGGAGTCTCTTTTTGAGGCTTAATGGAATTTGTGAGATCAGCCTTTGAAATTTTTAGTCAGATTTAGCTGTACTAAAGGATTACATTTCATAAAGAATAAGGTTTTGTTTTACCTACTCATGATCTCTTTTTAGATTCCCACTGTGATTCAGAATCAAGGTGATTGCCTGTATGCCTCGTATGCAAATATGGTACCCACATTGAGAATCTCAAGTGAGGAACTATCTATCTACATCTTTCCTCGCCCCCATACTTTACAGACTTTATAGTGAACTGGAAAGTACACAACATATATATTAATGAAAAACAAACAAACATGCAGCATAAAACCATAGAGAGTCACTATTAATTATACATATTTACATGGCCAAAAAAGTTCTAAAATGAGTACAATGATTACCTTTAGGTAAGGAAATAAACTTCATTTTTGCTTTAAATTTTCTAATTCCCAAAATAAGCATGTGTTTTATAATCAAAGGAAAGTTACTAAAACATAGATTAAAAAAGTATAACATAGATTATTAAGGCAATAGTTTATAAAGTTTAAGAGGATGGTTCAGCACATGAAGTACTACCTCCTGAACTACCTCAGGCCCTAGTGGAAGGCCCTGAAAAATTAATAGAATTTAGGAAGAGAATGAGAAATAAGAGTGTAGAGAGTGCCTGGAAAGGCACATAGGCATTTCTTTAAATTGTAAGTTGAACCCATGGCAACAGTCGAAGCTACACCCTGGGAACAAGCTTTGCCAAAAAGGCAAGGGTGTTATCAGCTTGACCTTCATTTCAGCCCAGGTGTGGGGGAGTGGGTTTCTGATATGTAAATCCAGTCAAGCACCAGGAATGTTGGGGCCTACTTAATAATGCAAATAATTTCCTTTGTCTTGACTTTTGGTGAAACTTCCGGGTATTTTCAGGTATAAAATAAACACACTGCATGGGCTCTGGGTCACTGTTTCTATGGCAGAAGAGGTCCGCAGTCCCACACGGTTCCCAGCTTTTCCCTTCCATTTTGTGTCTTGTCTCTTTCTTTGATTTCTCAATCCCCAGCTCCTCTACGTAGGAACCGGACCTGCTCTCTAGCCACGCTGGACATGGAAAAAAGAGAAAATAGTTACTTAAGAGCATTCTTCATGTATGAAATTGTATGAGGAAAACTATATATGCAAAGTAAAATACTATGAGTTGTACTGACCTGTTTAGCAGAAGCAACTCAACAGCTATTTAAATACCCATTGATTTACTCAATAAGTATGTATTAATTAAGAGCCATGTTGTACTAGAACCCATAGGTTCTGGAACAAAAATTCCAGGTAGAAAGACTTCTGTCCTTAAGGGACTTACAATTTGGTAGAACCATGCATGTTAGGCAATAATTCCAGAATGGTAAACATCAAGGTAGATACAGCCATAGCATATGGTAGAAACACTGATAGCTCTCTAACATAAGACTTTGGGATCAAGAACAATTTTTTAGGGGAAGTCATGCTGAAACTGAGATTTGTAGTATCAGCAGGATAGTGATGACAACTCTAGACAGAATATCCAGCACAATGAAAGGCAAAGAACTGAAACAAGGGAGAGGAAAGCAGGTAGTTTTCTGTGGCGAGCATCTCCCAATAGAAACCCTAGACACTGAATTTCAAATGATCAGACCTAGTAGATTATACTTCATGTGTATTAGCACTATTTGATGCAGGAGGAATTAAGTATGTCCTGAGTGTAAATTTACAAGGAGCAGGCTCTTGAAAGTTTGAGCCTGGTTTCTCTGGACTTTACCCCATGTACCTTCAATTTTGTTGGATTTACTCTTTATCCTTTTGCTGTATTAAATTTTATGCTGATTTTTGTGAGTCTTTCTAGCAGTAACTAAACATGGGGGTGGAGTTGGGCCTCCCAATATAGTTTGATATAAACTGGATTAAAAGAATATATAAGGATAAAGGAAATTTTAACATCAGTAAAGTTTTACCCCAGATTACTTGATTCTGGTTGTGAAGATTAAAGGCTGCATTCTTATGTGATACTTTCAATGTTTAAACTTTATCATTTTACGCTCCCCCCAAGCCTAAACTTTAATTTACAGTGTCTGGGGGCTATGTATTAGAGATTTCAGTAAATCGTTATTTTATGTTTTTGAATTATTTAAACTTTTGATGCTGAATGTCAGTTGGGCATTTTGGGTTAAAAATTAATGCATACACATTTGACCCTCCTTAATAATTTTTGTTATTTTCAATCAGTGACATGGTACACTTATTTTTAATATATTTACAGTATAATGAGCTCCTGAGAACCCTGCTATAAATATACTTAGAGACTAAACATAATAATAAGTTGCATATAGAAACTGACATGCATAATTCATTGATAGTAAGGTATTATGCAAGTTCCAAACTCTAGAGAATGGTATAATAAAATTTTAATGAAAGTTTTGGCAACCCAAAACTCACCTTATGCTCTTGAGTAACGGGAATATCACTTATCTCAAAGTGGATCTGGGCAGCTAAGTTGCAAGTTCTCAAGCAGATATGTTCATTAAAGTTCTTATGGACCTGTGGGAAATTTGACTGAATTTCCACCTGTCTTATAGTTGCAACTACGAGCTTTAATATTCATATTTTTTAAAAGAGTAAAAATAACTATTCTTGAAAGTATTGAAAATGATTCACTATTCACTTGACCCAGAAACCCCAGCAAAATCATGCAAATCGAGAGATTCCTGTTGACTTTAAAAACACTCTGGAAACTGCCCAGGCCAGCAAGAGTACGCATATTCAAAAGGTCACTAAGCATCTGAAGGATGTCACTTTACAGAAGCAATGTATGCTATCTGTCAATGATGGAGTTGGTGGGTGTGCCCAGGCCAAAAAATGGGAATGGACACAGGGTCAGTGACCTAAAAACAGTGCTGAATTTTAGTTGCACATGCTTAAAAAATTCAGAAAGTAATGCAGACATCAAGGGTTTAGATGTAAACTCTCTGGTCATTGAGTACATCCAGATGAAAAAAGCTCCTAAGATGCTGTGCAGAACTTACAGAACTCATGGTGGATTAACCCATACATGAGCTCTCCCTGCCCCAGTGAGATGATCCTTATTGGACAAGAGCAGGTTGTTCCTAAACAGAAGAGGAGGTTGCACAGAAGAAAAAGATATCCCAGAAGAACTGAGGAATCAAAAACTTATGGCCCAGGAGTAAATTCAGCATAAAATAAATAGCAATAAATGTAAAAACAAAAAGAATAAAAATAGCATTTCTCAAAGAGGCTCATTAATGTAAGAGTATCAGCACCAAGATTATCCTATCTAATAAAAGAGTAGTATGCAAATTGACCATACCTCTGATCAAGCCATGCCCACCAGCCAATCAGGAGCAAATAAACCCCAATCAAGATGGCTGCAGCCACTGAGAGCAGGAGGGAGGCTTGGGTTTCCCCTCCAATGGAGGAAGCCAAGCTTTCTGCCTGTCCTTGCTGGCCTAGGCCTCCACTCAATGCTACAAAGTTTCAATTGTAGAAGATATAGCCCAACAGAAATGGTGGCAGCCACAGACCTGGAGAGAGCATAGGCTAGGGTTGCCCCGGAGATGGAGGAAGCCAAGCTTTTGCAGCCCTAGCACCTAGGCCTCCACTCTGGGCTACAAAGTTTCAATTATAGAATTTAAATAAACCCAAACAGAAATGGTTTTATTTAAATTCTATAAATAAACCTGCTCGCTCCTCACTGTGACCAAGGAGCAAGCAGAAGGCTTGGCTCCACTCCAAGCTACAAAGTTTCAATTGTAAAACATAATTAATCCCAGATCCCAGGGCCTCCACTTGGGTCACTAGAAGGCATGGCTGGCCTGCAAACTACCACAAGCCCCTCATCCAGGCTGCCTCACTCCCTAAGAGAACCTCCACCCTGATCCAGGACACTCTTCAGGGCAAACTAGCTGGCCCCCACCCATGTACCAGGCCACTATTCTATCTAATAAAAGAGTAATTTGCAGATTGACTATCATTCCAACACACAAAAGAGGGCTGCCCCCATGTGGTCAAAGATCCTGCCACCATGTGCACACAAGATGGCCACCACAAGATGGCCACCACAAGATGGCCAGCAGGGGAGGGCACCTCGAAGGGACCAGGCCTGCAAGGGAGGGCAGTTGAAGGTGATTAAGCCTGCAGGGGAGGGCAGTTAGGGGTGACTAGGCTGTCAGTGGAGGGAAGCTGGAGGCAAACAGGCTGGCAGGGGAACAATTAGACATTAATTAGGCTGGCAGGGTAGTGGTTAGGGGGTGATCAGGCTGGCAGGCAGAAATGGTTATAGGCAATCAGGGAGGCAGGCAGGTTAGCAGTTGGGAGCCAGCAGTCCTGGATTGTGAGCAGGATATCCGACTGCCCATCTAGGCCTGATCCTATTGGATCAGGCCTAGACGGGCAGTCGGACATCCTTTGAGGGGTCCAAGTTTGGAGAGGGTGCAGGCTGGGCTGAGGGACATCCCCCAACTCTCATGCACAAAATTCATGCACTGGGGGGTGGCATTCTCTTCAGCCCAGCCTGCACCCTTTCCAATCTGGGACCCCTCAGGGGATGTCTGACTGGCAGTTGGACATCCCTCTCATAATCTGGGACTGCTGGCTCCTAACTGCTCACCTGCCTGCCTGCCTGATTGCCCCTAACTGCCCACCTGCCGACCTGGTCACCCTCAACTGCCCCTCTTTTCCAACCTAGTTGCCCCTAATGGCCACCCCTGCTGGCCTGGTTACCCCTCACTGCCCCCCTCTGGCATGATCACCCCCAACCCCTCCCCGCTTGCCAGTCTGGTCACTTCACACACCCTGATGGTCTGTTGTCTGGTTGTTTTAGTTGTGATGGCCCCTGGCTTTTTATATATTAGGATATGTTATAAAGTAGCCAATATAGTTGGATTTTTATTTATAAATCATCTGATCTCAAATGAATAAAGTGTTCCTTTTAGAACAATGACTCATTTTTAAAGGATAACCAGGAGCTTAAAATATAAACTATGGAAGATTTGATAGTGAGGGTGCAAATATTACCTTCCTAACAATCTAAAAATTATATCACATAAATAGTTTCTTAGGGGGACCTAGAAATGCTGTTTGAGGGTCAATAAAATGTAAATGTCAATTAACTAATAAAATGTAAATGTTAATAAGTAGACACAAAAACTGTAATTTCAAGTATTATATTAGCTATTCATCAAAAACTGCATCAAGCATTGGCTGATATTGCTCAGTCAGTTGAGTGTGGTCCCATGCACCAAAGATTGCAGGTTCAATTCCTGGTTAGGGCACATGCTCAGGTTAGGGTGCTTGCAACTGATCTGTTTCTCTCTTCCTCTCCTTCTCCCTTCCTCTCTCTCACTAAAATCAATAAAACACATTTAAAAAAAGAATGCATTGAACAGTTAAATAGGTGTAATCAAAAAGTAAGTAGCTCTCCTTTAATGTTCCTATAGAGATTCATAAAGAAAAAAATAATTGTCCTAAATAATAGAAGCAGACTGTATTTAATTTTCTTTGCTTTATTCTTCTGTTGAAATCCAGCCTTGCCTTTGCAACTTCGGCAATTCCCAGCAACAAAAACTAGTGGGTATGTTGTTTAGCGAGTGTCCAAGGGGCATGAAAGCCATACAAAAAGGAGCTCTTTCTCCAAACTATGCAAGGGAAGCCTGTCTTGTAATACATTTCAGTTTAATGTTGTTGCTTACAGACTGATCAACCTTGCAAATATATTATCCCCCTTTCTGCAATTAGCCTTAGCCTATTCTTGGTGTGTTTGAATCGACATTAGCTAGCTACTTGTGCTCCTCAAAGTTCTTGACATCTTGCCTTGACAATCTCAGGTATGATTAAACTGAACTCAGAATGTATTTGTAAAAAAGGAAGATTCAAAAGGGACAATGCACTTGTATAGAATATGTTTAGCTGTGTTGCTTTTTAAGGACACATCTGCCAACAAAAGAAGCATAAATAATTCTTAAGAGCTGCATAAATGCATTATACTTCCATTCAGCTGTAGGAATTCTGGGACAAATTAGGTTACAAAACATGTGAAAATTAAAATTTAAAATATTTATACTTCACAAAGACAGCTGAAGCAGAAGAAAGTCAGGCTGGAGATTTCTGCAAAGAGAAATAGGACTGATATGTCGGATTTGGTGACAGATTACTTATCATTCCAATTACATATACATTGTTTGACAGTTATTTCTCATGGGTAACACTGGGCATTTTTCTCGTTAACAGTAGTTTTGAGGCAGTGTTATTTGCACTAACAAGGCATATTAAAATGAAAGCAGTGACTACTACAAAGCAAACAAATGTTCTAATGGCCAGGGGATCCTGGCTGGGGCCAAGCTGACAGTTCAATTATCCAAACAGGTTATAAATGACTGCATTGAAGACAAATGCCTTTTGGTTTCCCTCTCTGGGCATTGCTCAATAAGACTGAGAAATGTCAAAGAAAAGATGCCTTCTCTCTAAATAACTACATATTTCTTAAATGCAATAAAGGTGTGTGTGTGTGTGTGTGTGTGTGTGTGTGTGGTGTGTTTTTAAGAAAACCTGGGACTTGCGGCATTTTTTTAAGGAACAAGTTAATAAGAGGTTACTGGAATTTCAACAACTAAAATGAAAAAATATTTAACCTGTACCATCGTGAAATTGCAACAAAAGTATTGTCAACAACAAGATTCTGAACAGATCTTTGGAAACACCACATAAAAATTGGGCTTTGATTAGTATGAGCTTTGAGGACAGTGATTCTAGTTTTTACTCTCTTTTTTGTTTTGTTTTTGTAAACTAGAAAATACCAAATGACATTTGCGCCAATCACTCCCTGACTAACAAAATACCTCATTTCTCTGATTAGATTGTGCGAAAAGCACAGCTAAAGATGAAATGTGTGATTGAAGGCCTCAACTTACTTGTTAGTTTTTCCTAATTACAGTGGGACTGTATCTTACAAAGTAATATGGACCAAAATAGAAGAAAACTCTTTGTCATGTTGTATCACAGGAGGTTCACAGGATCTACAAAGCTTCAATACAAGGAGGACAACATCACAGCATGGTAGCAAGAGCACACTTTTAGAACTAGGTTAACTTGGGTTCCAAACAAGCAGTGCAGCCTTGGCTAACTCATTGAACATTAGCAACCTTGATGATCTTTCTCTGAAGTAGCACCGATAATATGCGCATTACTCAGGATTAGTAAATCGATGCTCATAAATCACTGGCACCATGTCAGGACATCATGATGCTTTGTTGATGTTAGCTATTATTATCATTATAGTGAGCAGACAGAGAGACATACGGTCATTGGTGTAAGGTCTGAGTGTCACGCACACCATAGCCTCTCTTACTAAATCCTCCACTGCAATCATTTAACAGGCACTTAGTGAACATGGAATGTGTTAGATACCAGCTGCTGAGTAGGAATAGATAAAACAACAATAACAAAAGAGAGTCTAAAAAGATCAAAATATGGTGAAAGCAATAGGCAAGATAACAACAATTTCAGTCCGGTAGAGGTCTACACTAGATGCAAAGGGAGACATGAGGACAGAAGCACAGAATCTAGACAGGTGGGCTCACCAAAGAAAGGCCTCCCCAGAAGCTCATGGTTGAATAGAGGCTCAGAAATGAATGAATAAGGATTATCTATGAGCAAGTGCTGAAGTGATGCAACAATTTGAAGCCTTTGTGAACCAAATTATACTGGGAAAGGAGAGCATAAACTATACTCAACAGTGATAGATCTATGGCTATCTAGTCTAGTAAGGAGCGTGGGCTTACTACAGAAACTTATAGATACAGAACTGGGTAATATTAGTGTTATGTGGACAACATATTTTAAAATATTGTACATTTTTTAGTCTACATTTCTAGCTGGGGTTCTTTATATATCTTACTTAACCTAATCTAAGACATATTTCTTAAGAAAAACAATATTGTGTTTTGTGAATAACAGCACCAGAATTAAAACAACAGATTGATAACATTTTATGTGAGCAGATACTAGCCATTTATTGTATAGAAGAAGCAGTTTTTAAGTCGAGGTTATTTTAATCATAACTAGCTATGATCATGTAGTGAATGTGGGGCTCAACATTAACAGCACCAGTCACCACGTGCATACACATCATATGTTTTGCTGCGCTAAGTCCTATAGATTGATCACTGTATATGTGGTCCTTGTCCTGAAAAAATGCATTAACATGTATAGCATGACCTATTTATTTACAATGTGTCAGGCCAAGAACCGTGCACACTTTATTTTAATGCTCAATCCTATAAAAAGGTTTATTATGCCCAATTTGCAGGTTGAAGCATCAAAACCAAAAGATGGTAAATACTCACAGTCTCACAGTGTGTTAAAGATAATATCAGTTTTCAACACAAATTAGTAATTCCAAAACTTATATCCTTTTCTACTATATACACTAAGATATTTCTAGGATCAATTTATTTTAAAAGGAAACAAAGCACAAATTAAAATTGAATTTTAGTTATCTTTTATCAGATGAGTTTCTAAACAAAATGACAACTAAAACATATTAGCATGATGTTTAGACAAAACAAGTATATATAGACACATACCTTTCTTAATTTAATGCTTGGTTTAATGCTGCAGTGACTCAAGGTTGTATACTTAAGTTATATCTAGCTCTGCACCATCTACTTTTTTGTAAATTTGTATTTCTGTCTGTCATTCCATGAAAGCTTTTATTGCTCAAAAGACCAAAATATTACTATTATTATTATCAACATCAATCCCATGATGATGTGATTAATAAATCTGCATCCAAACAACATATACTATCAACAGCCACACCTGTTACAATATTTTGTGAACTATTACTGCATGAAAACCATTGAGATATCTATGGAACTTGTTTTGTAATTCATACATTTTAATAATAATTCCATTTAGCACTACTTATAGTGATATCAAAGTGATGGCTAATAGGTAGTGAAATCATGAGACAAGCATTAAACTCATGATCCTCGGTTATCATCTGGTGCTTTCATTACAGAGATGAGTTTTCTGTAGTCTCTCCTCGCCATTTATTAGTCATTTGTAGGCTTATGTTATTACCTTACAAGCACATTAAGACCTATCGCATGCTCATTTTAGTTATTTGAGTCTATTACTTTTTTAAAAAAAATACTAAGTATCATTTTGAAGAATGGGTTGAAGCAAAAGTTCATATATAATTCATTATATCACTCCTACTTCCATTCAAAATACTTAAATAAGACTATTAAAGTCATTTCTATAGTCATAAAAAGTAACATTAGAAGTATAATTTAATTTGAATGCTGGAGAACTAAGTTTGTTTGCATTCCTAATCACTAAATTTTGTCCCTCCTGCCTTTTTTTTTTTTCAAGTCCAATATATCCTCCTCTGCCCACGCTGATTTCATGAAACTAGAACTGTCATAATTTCAGAAGGGATCATTATCAATAAGAAAACTATGAGTGAAAGTAGAAACAAGCAGACAAAAAGGAACACTGGAATTGGAAAAGTCCATAGTAAACTATATGGAGAAGACTTGATCTTTAAGATCTCTAGCTTTGCAGAAAGAAGATTCCAGAAGAAAATTTTCAGATGGAGACAAGTGATGGAGTTTGTTTCCATATGTCACCAATCTCTGTAATTCTCTCCATTACTTGCAAAGCATAGCACTATATGTGCTTATTAAAATTATGGCTCAAAGGCAGGCCAACACTCTTCCTCCGAAAAACATTTTCATATAGACTGATGTTTGCATGGAGAATTATTGTAAAAGTAAAACTTTAAAAAATTGCAGCCAATAAAACATAACCCAGCCCTGGCCAGGTGGTTCAGTAGGTTGGCTCTTTGTCCCATACACTAGAAGGTTGTGGGTTTAATTCCAGGTCAGGGAACATACCTAAGTTGCGGTTTCAATCCCCGATGGTGGTGGAGGGGAGGTTACAGAAGCAACCAATTGAGGTTTCTTTCTCACATCAATGTTTCTTTCTGTTTCTTTCCTTCCTCTCTCTCCAAAATCAATAAAAACATATCGCCAGGTCAAGATTAAAAAAATAAAACAACAATGCAATTATACATGGTTCAGATGTTAAATACCCAGGATAGAATAAAAACTCATTGCAGAATAAATTCTCCAGATTTCTCCAGCCCATTTCTGACTTGCAGTTTCTTCTCTACAAAACATTGCTATGAATCTCCTTTGTCTTTAATATCAGCATCATGAATATGCACTAGATTTGGGGAATTTAGTTCTGATTCTGTCACATAAATGACCATTACAACACAACTCCAACCTCCCTAAATAGTTTTACTCTTGAAAACAGCAAAAGAAAAATACTTTCTCTTATAGGATAATCCATAAGATAGGCATCTGTAGATAGGATAATTTATAGGCTTGTCATAACTTTCCAATGATGTTCAGTATGAAACCCCATAAGTGTTTTAAGAAACAACAACAACAACAACAACAACAAAAATACCCCCAATAACCTATTCAAAAAAGATTTCACCTTCATTTCTTCTCTCCATTTTTCCCCATCTAATTTTCTGGCCCTGCAGTGACCAGGGCAGTTGCACAGAAGCCTCCAAGTGTGAGAACCCCCTAAGAAAAGTGATTGGGAAGTAGATGCAATTAATTTCTTAACAGGGAAATTGACAGGCCCCCGAACAACCAAAAAGTAGTCACACAAATAAACAGTATTCAAACAAATAAACCTTCATTCCATATGAAACCTTAGTCCTCTGACTTGAAACACAGCGGAAGTATATCAAAGTGGGATTGGGCTCAAGTCATGCCCCTGGAGCATGCCCTGGCCAACAGACTCAGTACTTTCAAGAACGAGCTGAGAAATCTAGAGACAGTCAAAGAGAGCAGGGTCCCCTTCAACTCGCAGCAGTGTTGTCCTCTTACCAACAAGACCCAGCCAGTATCTCAGATCTCAACTACTTTTCCAGCTGCTCCTCCTCTCTTAGGAAGGTAAGAAGCTAGGAGGGAGTTGGGGAAAAGTAAGCACACATTTCTCAAAACAACAAAAATCCAGACTCAAGGGCATGATGTGAAGATATCTGAATCAAGAGCCCCTCATAATCCCTTTTGAAAGAATTGTCATTAATAATCAGTAATTTGTCTGGGATGGGGGCTGACAGGAAAACAAATCCTAGGATATTTCCGCAGTCTATGGATGTCTAGACTCCCTTAATATGGTTTGAAAGGCCTTTTATGGCATAGCTCTCAAAAGCATTTATTTCCTCTTGTCAAGATTCCTTCTGTACATTATTTACTTTAAAGCTGTGTGAGCTTACATTTTATTTGTCACCACGTGCATATAGAAGTTGTAAAGTATTATGAGGTAATGAATGCTAGTTTAGGGTTAAGTACGGAGAATCAGTTTGGCTAGACTGTGCACTATGAGGTGGAATGAGGTCATAGCATAAAGTTTATTTATATGTCAAGCTAAAGAGTTTGGACTTTTTCCTGAGGACAATGGGAAATCACTGAAAAGTTTTATCTATGGAAGAGATACGATTATATTTGAATTTTTGTAAGACAGTTATAACTATTGTGTATAAGGTTGTTGATGGTAAATCAGAATTTTACTGACTAATACGTGGCATTGAAGATGAGAGATGTAGGTGATCAATACAAGGTTATCAGAAGGGGGAATGGAGAGAACTAGACAGATCTGACAGGCATTAAGAAGATGGAAACCACAGGTCTAGATGAGTCATCAGATGTGGGGAATTTAAGGCAATGGTGGGCCAGGGATGTATAACAGGTTATTATCTTGAGCAAATGTCCCAAGACAAAGAAGATCCTAAGTGTTCCTGGAACTGTGAGGAACACTTGCTCTTCATGGTGTGGAATGCCTTTCTTACCCTTTCTTTCTGGATAAACCTTGAACACTATGACCAAGTATCACTTTCCCTAGGATGCCTCTCCTAGAGTCTGTTGTATGTCTGGGTCTTTAGGGATAATGTCATAATGGCATTCATCAAACTGTATTGAACTTATTAGCATCTTCATGTTTACTCCATATTATTTTATGAGCTGCTTGAGGACAGAACCAGAGGCCCTCAGCTCTGTGTCTCTGGTGCATTTCATGATGCATGGTACAGGGTGATCAATAAATAGTAGTTGACAGGTGAGTGAAAGGAAGAGAGAAAGGGAGGTTAGTAAATGAGTGATTTCCTCTAGTAAACAACAAAATATCATTGCCTTAACATAGAAGATGTTTATTTATCTGTTTATCACTGACTCTGTAGTCCTAGGCAGGTAGTGAAGCTCTTCTGGGTAGGTGTCCATCACCTCTAAGTGATGAATCAAGGACAAGACTGCTCTCATCTTGTGGTTCCACCACCTTCTAACTTGGAGAATAAGCAGTCCGCATATAGGGAAAGAAAACATGAGGAAAGCATACCAAGTAGGAGCGAGTTCATTGGCACTCAGAATTCATTGCAAGAACTAGATTTGTATTCAATATCTGAGCAGGGTAGTTTGGGAATGCAAACACCAAAACACACATGGATAATGTTGTGTGCTAACAGTTTCCAATAAGAGGATATAAAAAGGAAGGGAAGGAAGTAGAGAGGGAAGTTAAGTGATATGACTAGAATTCAAAAAAAAAAGTAAGAGTCCTAATATGTCCAAACATTCAAAGAGGAAAATTAGTTGCATAATGTGTGATTGATGATTTAATAGGCACCATGACAAGATTGCTAAGAACATCACTATTATACAGATCCAGAATCAGGAACATGAATTAAAGTGAGCAAATACACTCACAAAATAACTTTTGATATCAGCAGATGTGCAATATGCCACAGAATGAGTGCATTCATGCATTCCTATATTACTTCCAATATCTCATCTCTTAAACATGGTATTTCACGTATCACAACATTAAGTTGCTATGCTGCCTGAGTTTCCCTTCTCATTCACAGAAAGGTTAAAGAATATAAACGTGGCACGGGGTGTTTTCTTTGGTGACACAATATCAGGCAACTTATTAAGAAATGTAACACCAGAGTATACAGAGCAGAGATTAATGCACATATGCTTAAAACTCATAACCTGATCTTCTTGGAGTCACTTATGGCTCCTATAATTTATAGTGGGAATTTTATAATACAAACCTCCGTCTCAGGAGAAAGCCTTACTATGCAAAACATTCCCCTAGTTATCTGGTTGTATTTATGTGTTTCAACAGATTTGTTTTGCACATTTATTTTTTAAACATAAAATTAGATTTCCTTGCTTGGTTTTTATAGCAAAATTAGCATATTCATAACATTGAAGGTATAATGTCCTTATTATTGAGAGTCTGCCTCTGGAACCGCACTTCAGTAAATATGTCTCGAGGTGTATTCATGAAACTGTAACAGGCAGTGACACTGCATAATATGCAAACAGCGAGGTGTGAATGGGTACATTAAAGGGAAAATGTAAAGCCGAAACCAGAGTATAGCACTTCAAGGTCCTTCTGCTGGGTAATTGACATGGAGTAATCTATTGAAAGCATTCTTCTCATCTTCAATTAATTTTCCAATTTCTTTGTCTTATTTACTACACAGATTGCTTAGAGAATAAATTATATATATATATATATATATATATATATATATATATATATCTTATAAAACCTATTGGATAATAAGTTATAAAACCAATTTCTCCTGAACTCTTTCAAATTGTGACTACATGAGAAGCCCTTTATAGGATCATATTAAAAATAAGGTCTAATACTAACATATATATTTTAATATTTCTTCCATATTGGAACATTGGGGTCAGCATCCTAGAAATCTTAGTAGAAATAACACATCCTTACAATCCTAGAATAACTTTTAAATTGTTGTGATTTAGTTAGATAAAATTTTATGTAGGGTATGTACATTTCATTTATAAGGGAAATTGGTTTTGCAATATTTTTTTATTCTTTGTTTCTACTTATTATATTAAATTATACTAGCTATAATGAGTCTTAGTATATAAAGTGTCTTATAAAAAGTGTCTGCATAAAGTATCTTGTATAAAGTATAATTTCTTCTATTTCTATTCTTTGGGACAATTTAATAAGATGAGGGTTATCAGATTTCTGAGGTTTTGGTAAAAATTTTTGTAAAACAATCTGTGTTTTACCTATATATGTGGAGCATTAAGTTGGTGGGAAATATCTAATCTAATTCCTTTGATAATTATCGGCCTATTATGGTTTTTCTTTACTTCTTGAATCAATTTTGACAAGTTAATTATCTTTCTAAGGTATTATTCATTTTATTTAAGTGGATTAGTTTGTTAATTCTCATAAAATGTCTGTATGTGTTTGAAGGGAATGGAAGCTCTAGATACATAGATTAGGTAGATATGTAGATAGGTAGATTTCTCTAATTTTTGAACATAATATTATATTTACAAAGTCAAATTATTAATTATTAAAATATGTTCTGAAAGAACCATGCTAAAATCTGTCTCTGATTATAAACTAAT
Organism: Antrozous pallidus; assembly: GCA_027563665.1. Taxonomy (NCBI): domain Eukaryota; kingdom Metazoa; phylum Chordata; class Mammalia; order Chiroptera; family Vespertilionidae; genus Antrozous; species Antrozous pallidus. The sequence continues at coordinate 25,514,473 of CM050526.1, read as the reverse complement.
CAAATGCTATTTGTAATTTTGCTTTTGTTTTTAATTTTGACTATTAAAGATTAGATCCGAGTAGTTATGTCTTATAGTGAGTAGTTTATTCCAACCTTTTTTTCCTTAATAAGTGTACTTCATCCTTAATAATGCCTTAAGACAGTATTGGCATTACATACCAACAGTTCTTGATTAGTATTTTCCTAGTATATTTTTATTGTCAAACTTTTTGAGTCATTATATATTCTGTCACTCTATTTATAAATATCTTAGAGTGGGTTGTTTTATACCCGATTTGAGATGGCCTTTTAATAGTTAACTTTAATGCATATATGTGTATTAATATATTTTTATTGATTTCAGAGAGAAAGAGGGAAAGGGAGATAGAGACATCAATGATGAGAGAGAATCGTTGATCGGCTGCCTACTGCACACCCCTCACTAGAGATGAAGCTCACAACCTGGGCATGTGACCAGATTGGAAATTGAACTATGACTTCCTGGTTCACTGGTCAACACTCAACCATTGAACTATGCTGGCCAGGCAATATGCTAATATGTGCGTGCGTGCGTGTGTGTGTGTGTGTGTATGTATGTGTATGTGAGTGTATTGCTGATATTAGTTTATACTATCATCTAGTATTACAGTAGTTAATTATCATACCTTGGCTTGGTTTTTTACTTTCCCTTTCTGACCTATCTTGCTTTATACTGAATTTAAAAAAAAGAAATCTTAGTTTTAAGTTTATATGTGATTTTTAATCTGATAGTAGAAATCAGCTCTATCTTAATATCACCTAGTTGGCTATATTTTGTATCAATCCTGCCACTGCTTATTTTGCATTACAAACATATTTACCAATTTATTTACACAAGACTACTTGTGGAAAATATTTGAGCATTTCTACCCAATCTTCTGTATACTAAATACTTCTTAAGACATCATTTAAAAGTTCTACTTGATGAGAAGTATATTGATTAGTTGTTTCAGTGCACAAAATACATATTTTCTTAATGGAAGCTTTAAAAAGCAACTAGAAATTTATGCTACACTTGTGTTACTTATTTAAGCATTAAAAATATGGTATGAGCTTATTTATAAATAGTACATTTGAAGGTGAACTTATTTGCAGAAAATTGGCTTGGTTTCATGGGTGAATGGGGAATAGTTTGCATTCCCCTGGATGCCTGCTACTTGGAGGTCCAAGATCATGGCAGTGGGAGATTATAAACAGGTGACACCCCAGCTACCCCTGTTTCTAATCTAGCAGACACCCCTTCTCTTTCTGTGGTAGAAAACCACTCAGGAAGCTAAAATTGCCATGTTCCCAGATGGGATTGCTACAGGAGTTGAAATAAATTGAGTATTTAAATTATGTCTTTGGAATATCTTTCCCCTGCTAAGACCACATAGATATAACCATGGCCTTTTAAAGAATCTGTTCTGCTTCTGTAGCTTACTTCCAAAATTGGCACAGCCAAGTGTATGCTGTAGGTTTAACATTAAGGGAAGTGCTTAACATAACATCAAAAAAGCATACAGACAGTGATGGGTATTTTGATGCCATCTACCAAAATCCAATTTCAGTCCCAAGATATGACTTTAGGAAGAGGGAATGGTGTGAGTGTATGTGATATCTGGATATACAAGATAAAAATAAGGGAGCCAAATGTTATCTAAAATTTGAGAAAATAGCATTAAAAATGGTGCCATCATCCACAGCCTCAGATTCTTTAAAAATAATTTATTAAACTGAATTCATATTAATAGGCCTTCTTAAAGACACCAGGGTTGCAGTAGTGAGCAAAACAGACAGAAAACCTGTCTTAACAAGTCTGTACTAGTGTGGCGCAAAAGGTAAAAAATGAGTAAGTAAAACATATAGTATGTCCAGTGATGCTAGTAGCTCAGAAGAAAACCATATAGAAACTGAGTTGGCAATATAGGCAATGCCAAGGTGGGTAAGGGTGTTTGAGTGTGTGTCTGTGTGTGCACATGTGCAAAATTTTAGGCATGCGATCAATGAGTGCCTTACTCAGAAAGTAATACCTGAAGGATATGACAACCCAAGCTATGGAGATATCTGGGAGAAAAGTTCTGCAGGGAAAGGTAAGAGTAAGTCCAAATGCCCTCACATGAGGAGCTTATCTGCTATATTCTAAGAGTAAAGTATCCATAATATTGCAGGGGGTGGTGGGGTGGCAGTTGGAAAGGATCAGAGCAATATGAGCTGAGGTCAGGGAATTGATGGTAAGCCAAATTATATAGGAGCTTGCCGCCATTATAAGGAATCCAGTGTAAGGAATTATTTTAAGGAATAAGAACTCAGACAATTTCCTCCTTGTTATGTCTAGCATTGAGTAGGTAACTAAATTTTATACACCTACTCCAGGAATGAACATTTTTGCTTCTCTCACTTCCCATTGCCACTGTACCAGATCAGCTCTCTCCAACTCTAGCTTATGTAATTACAACAGCCACCATACTAGACACTTTGATATTCTCCATCCTTCACACTGCCATGGGAGAGGTCTTTCTCAATCCCATTAAAAACGCAGATGAAAACACATAAAGATTAAAAACATTTTCATTGCAATATGATAAAGCCCAGATGCTAGTCTGGCTTTGGGGACACTGCATAACCATCTCCAGTTCACTTTTCAGCCTTATCATCAGGGACTATTTTCTCCTCCAACCTTGCTACACTTGTAACAATCCATGCATACCTCATTTGAATTAGATAACATTTTTTTCCACAACAGCAAGCCTTCGTGTCTTTGCTCTCAACCCATTATTGTACCACTTAATACTCTTTAAGACACTGGGCTGTGTCTGTGTTATAAGGCTGGTCTCTGGATGTGGCTTTATGGTGCACATTCAGCCTACTAGGCCATATCTGGATATTGCTTCGGTACAATCACTTGGATGCTCCCAGCAGAAATACCAAGTTCTTGATGATAAGGAACAATGGCTAGACGCTAGTGGATGACGCAAATTCCTGGGCCTAGAACATGGTTAAGAATGTGAGCCCCAGAGTCAGATGTTTGATACTGAGCAAAGTAGGCTCAACTCCTGTATGTAAATCAGACATAACAACAATGCCAAACTCATGGGATTATTAGAAAGATCACTACAGTGCCTGTCATTACCATGTTCTCAATGGATGATAGCTAGAGTGACTACTATAAACTAGACCCATCATGTCACAAGTGGGAAATCAATTCACCTTTCTCAGATAGAATCAGGTGTAGGAATAACACAAGGGGTAAAATGAAAGGTAGTGAGGTTTAGGGAAAGATAAACAATGTCTCTGCTCTAAGGGGACTCCTGTGACAGGTGTAATCACAACACTGATACTGGGTGCCGCCATGGATTTGTGGATTCCTTGGGCAGTGGCAGGTCTCTCTGGGGCTCCATTGAGAGTTAGCCATGACACACTTGACACAGCAACTACATATCTCCATGCAAGGACCAGTTATGGAATAGTCTGAAGAGTACTCACCCCTTAGAACCAGAGTTAAACAGAGAATATAATGTGCAATATATCTGGTGGGTCTGAAATGACAAAATGATATTCTGCACTATTTTATAATTCAATTCTTCCCCCAAGTTGGTGCAGACAAGATAATTACTTGCTATTATATATATTCCTGGAGCCTATTGCAAGAAATGACATATAATAGGACTCAATATGTTTTTGCTGAATGAATTAATGCTGAATCTTTACTTCCTCTCAGCAATCAATATTTTAATTACATTGGTGGCAGTTATGGTTAATTCATGAAGCACTAATGGGAAACAAGCACATTGCATGGGAGAAAATATAGAAGGGACTGCAACAAATAGCATTACAGATACTGATAGGTACTCCTCCCCAACTGGTGGGCCTTAAGCCCCCCGAATCCTGGGTCCAGGGGTACACAATCATGCGCCTTATATGAAGTTGCCAATCAGTACGTGCCAGGTACCCTAAGCCCCATCCCCTACCCCTTAAAAGACACCTTCACCCCACACGTGCTCTCTCTCTTGCCCTTGGGAAGTGAGCCGGCAGGGTCTTCTCTTCAATAAAGCCTGAATCCTGGTACCCTGGTCTCTCTGCGCCATCTATTTCATCTTTCAATACCATTGGGTAAATATATTATCTCTCTTCTCCTCTTGCCTGATACCGGAACCTGGATCCCTTATGGAATGAAACAAAAGGCTTCTTGCCTTCTGTTATTGTCATTTCTATTTATTTGACAACTGTTCTTGCAGTCTTTGAAGTTTAACATGTTGGTACTACTTTGACTTCTTTTTTCACCTTCCCCCACTGCTCGAATCAATCTATATTAGTTGAGCATCTACTATACAGCTGGTACACCGTTAGGTATTCAAGTAACAATGATTAAAGAAGAAGTGCTTATTTTCAATGTGCTCCAATTTTTATTGTGGAGAGAGACAAGTAAACAGAAAAATGCTAAGTCCTGTTTTTGAGAAATACATAGAGATACAGCAAGTGATACCTTGGTGGGATCTGGAAGGAGGAACTAGGCCACATCATCTCAATAACTGATCATTCAGAAAGCTTTGGTATCTATATACCTTTCTCTGGTAATTTGGTCACTAGCTATTTTTAAGGCAAGTGTTAATTACCTTCACAGATATTGTACACCTCATGACAGTCCCCTCTCTAAGCTGCATGAGAAATGCATGGGTCAAACCACTCATTTAAGTTTGGCAGGGATTCCTCTTCTAGACTTTGTATTGAGTTTAATTATTAATAGTACCCTATCCCATTCTCAGAGTGTATTGACTTAAGTTATAAATTACATGGTCACCCTATTAAACACTGACCAAGACAGCCTTAATGTTTCTTTCCGCCTGACTAAACATGGAACAGGTGAATTCCTGTGTCTAGGCCCTTCATTTCACTCTTACCTACCCCTTCCCTCACCCTCTCACCCTATCTTTGAAAAATGCAGGTGGCCTGATTCCACAAGTCTCTCTCTTCCTTTTTCTTAGATCCTTTACTTTAGAAAACTTGTAACTATAAATTCCCTCCCTGGCCCTTTGAGATGTAAACTTATTTTAAAATGCCTGGTGGTGGTTTTACAACTAATGGATGTCTTTCTCAGGGGCCTGGGGGACATTCCTTTTAATGTAACCATCAAGGAAGATTCCAGTCTCTGAGAGAGGGTAGGAACCTAACTGTGGTGATGTCTCCCTCCAAGCAGTAAAACTACCTCCTGGCATGATGATAGAGAATATTTACTTTTGCTTTGGGTAATTAGCAAACATACATGAATGATCCCTCCACATCCATCTCAACTCTTAACAACTTTTCAGCCCCTTGTTTGAGTAAAATTCAATTCCGGTCTCTCTCTATTTTTAATAGCCTTGAGTACAGTCTTTCTTGTTCAATTTTGCCCAATGCAACTCTTGTTTCAATAGTACCGTCTACTGGAGATGGAGACAAAAATCAGAAACAGGTCTCCAGCATCATCTCTCCACAATAGACATACAGTATATCCCACTGATCACTGGGCAGCTTCACTTGGAGACCTGAGTGACTTCTTAAACTTACCATGTCCAATATCTGCATCCTAAAGTTCCCACTTACTTTTGACCAGAGCCAGTACACACACAGAAACAGTGCCTTCCACCCTTTAGTAAATGGGAACTTTATTGTTCTGTTGCTCACAAGTCATTAACTCCTTTTTATTTTCTCCTATGTCTGATCCATTGGCAATACCCACCAAATCAAAATACCTAATATACTCGAGATTTATTTATCACTTAGGCATTCCATTTTCTCTTATTTGGACTATTTAAAAAAATACATTCCTAAATGCGTTCCTTGCTTCTAATTTTCCTCCCTCAACTTTTCCCACCCCGAAAAAGACAATTCTTAACCAAAAGAACTGTCCTGTTAAAAGAATCTTCTGTTCTAAACTTGTTTTGACTTGAACATCCATCAGAATAACAGCCAGAAAACTCCTAATGCCTTTGTGGTGGACTGAAATGACACAATTTCAAATCAAGGAAGTAGCTCAAGACCTTGGTTAGCATTTTAGAAGAAAAGGTGCTCTACTTTCCCTAAGGGAGCTGGTAACCCCACTGCTTTCAGAGGCTTAAAAGATGATTTTTTATTTTTTGTCCACATTGTATTTTATGAGCTGAGGTCCCTTTTCTCATTCAGTTGTCTTACTGTTGTATTTGACATTTCACTTGCTGCACATGATTGTTTTTATCCCCTAAAGAAGGGCAGGGTTTGGCTTTACACTCAGGACCACATTGTGAGTGTGTGTGAGAGGGAACTCCTCAGCACAGTCTATCTTGTTCTCTACACATTGTTCTCATTTACATTGTCAACTGACATCCTTTCCAAGCCTCCACTCTCACTTGTTTGACTAAAATGGAACATTGAATTAAAAAAATTCCTAGCTTCACCCTAATCAGTTTGGCTCAGTTTATAGAGCATCAGCCTGCGGACTGAAGGGTCCCAGGTCCGATTCTGGTCAATGGCATGTACCTTGGTTGTGGGTACATCCCCAGTGGTAGGTGTGCAGGAGGCAGCTGATCGATGTTTCTCTCTCATCGATGTTGCTAACTCTCTATCCCTCTCCCTTCCTCTCTGTAAAAAATCATATATATATATATATATATATATATATATATATATATATATATATTTTAATTCCCAGCTTCAAGTCATCCCGTCAAACTCTTTTTTTCCATTCCCAATCCCATAGTATTGCTTATCTTTAAAACAAAGGCTTTCGAGTTAGAGCTCTTGCTAATCATTACAGATAAAGAGTGGCAAGAAGTTTCTAATGTTTTGCATGCACCTTGACCTTGGGCCGAACAGCTATTACAGAGAAGGTGGCAGGCCCAGATGGTTCCTTTTCTTGGTCTGGCCTCTTCAAACACACTTCTGAAATTGCCCAGAGGAAGTGACACTTGGGAGTTATAAGCGGTTTGCTCAGGGTTAAGTGTTACATTTTTTAACAACTATAGTTGAAATGAAACACCTAAAGTTTTTCAAAAGCTTTTGGAACAGTATGCTAACAGGTATTTGTTAACACATGTAAGTGTACCTCTCAAATATCTTTTTAAATTTAAAATTCTGAATGGAATTAATATTAAAATGCCAATATGGTATTTTCCAAGCAGGCTGTTCAAGTTCGCTGCTGAGCTGTGCCGACACATTTTTTTTACCCATATAGTACAAGGGTGGTGAAGTGGTGGGATGCCAATTCAGAGGCCTCCTTGCAAGAGTGATTGAGCGGCTTCCTGGGAGAGAACTGATGAGATAGCAGGACAGAGAGCCAAGCAAGGCAAGCATGCTCATCATAGAACTATCTTGAAGCAGCAATTCTATGAAGGGAGAGACAATGCTGAGAACAGCATGGCATGTGGTCTGGCACTTAGATTTACCTCTCTTGCATGTGGGCATATGGAGGTGGTTGTGGGAGAAGAAAGGGTGCTTTATAAAACTATCAGGTGCATAATCCAAATAACTAGTATCACTAGGTTAAGATATTCTAAATCTTGGGCACTAACTAGCTTGACATCTTCAATTTTTCTTTTCTGCTCTCTGAGTGAGCCAACCCCCTTATGGTTGGGACATTTGTTTTTTAGGCAACCAGATTATCAGCTAGATTTGGAGGATGGGTAAGCAAGATTCTATTAATCTTAACTCCGATGTACACCCTTTTTGCATCACCTTTTACAAAACATATTGTTTACTGATTTCAGATTGGAAGGAAGATGGAGGAGAGATAGAAACATCAATAATGAGAGAGAATCATTAATTGGCTGCTTCCTGTATTCTTCCCACTAGGGATTGAGCCCACAACCTGGTCATGTGCCCTGACCAAGAATCAACCCGTAACCCTCTGCTTCATAGGTCTACGCTCAACCACTGAGCCACTCCAGTCCAGTCCAATATATCTTATCTTTATAAATCACCATATTTAACTGAATCTAAAATAATAAAATTTGATAACAAGTGACTTTCACTTTTGGCTAATTCATTGCTTTTTTTTAACTTCACCTTTACAAAAATATCTTTATCGCCACATACTATGGTCCATGAATGGGTGAAAGATGGGTCATAGACATAATCAACTGTTTCTAATATTCACACATACTATATGTCTTTTTCCTATATTCCAATATACTTCCTGCTGTTTTTTTTCTTTTGATATTTACAACTTCTTGAATATTCCCAAATATACAACTCTCTTGGTTCTGCACATCAGTTTATGACATCAATCTTGAAAAAGGTAACAATCTATTTAGATAAAGTTGTCTAGGGTAAAATTCTGTATGATCCATAATCGTCAAGATTTATATTTTTTAAGTAGTTAGGGATAATAGGGTTGCAAAAATATCTATTTCAGCCAATAGCAATATCCCAGGTTAAACTTGCTAAGCATTTAGCCCATCCAAAATGAATGGACTGCTTTCCCACCTAACTTCTGCATGCAAAGAGGACCTGATCCTGTCAATAAGCAAGGGGAATAGTACAGAAAAGCACAGCGGAACACCATCTACAAAGAGCCTTTCTGGTGGTAAGATCTGTTGAACTAAATTTAGTTGGTGTGTCATATAATTATGATCTCTTACCTTCTGAGATGACCCAATTGATAGCTGTAAAGGATGGGGACTTTTTTTGAGTAGATTTTCTCTACTGTTTTTAGCCTCTCTAAATGCCCCTGGCTCTAGAGCAGCTGACTTTTTTCTTCATTACAAGGTGGGGTGGAGAGCACATATCAGAACAGAAGTCTTTGACAATATATCAAATACACTTTTATCAAGGAAACACATTCTTCAGAATCCATTCATGCCAGGAGTAATTAATAATTCACTGCTTTCTCAAAAGTTCCTATTTTACTTTATTTTTATTTTTCTCACAGTACAACTTATAAAAAAGAGGGCTTTGGACTCAAGAGTCATAAAATTCATGATTTCATGCCCAGAATGGATAATGAATATTAATAAAAGGAAGATGTGTTTGAACATCTCTGTCAAGACTGCATCAAAAACAGAAGTCGGTCTGCTTAATGTGTATGTGTGCAGGAACCTAACTACCATTCCTTCTTGAATACTTCTCATGAAATAAAAAAGGCATAAATCCCAACTTCTGTATATAGCAACTATTTGGAGATAAAAATAGTTGGAGAGTGGCATATGGAGGCTGTAGCAGGGAAGGAGTAAGGTCATAAAGGTTAAGGATCTTGAACATAATTCCCAAGTGATTGAAATACCTGAATATCTAAAGCAAAGGAACAGAATATTCTAAGAAGTCAAAATAGAATAATTTCTGTACAGACATATGAGCTCAATGACTTAAGTTTCTACTATAAGAACACCCAGTGAGAAATAGTTTGAATTGAGCAAATGCAAGGCAAACAGACAACTCAGTCATGTTAATATGCTTTTCAGTCTTTAATATGACCTGTTAATTTGTTTGTTTTTTATCTTTCTATCAGTGATAAGAGATTTGAGGCATTATTCTCTTCCCTATGTCTACTTCTTAAGATTGGTCTGAAAAAGGCGAAAACAGATAGTGTGGTTGTTTGCTAAAATCATCTTAGTGTCGATTTGGAAATGGCAATGCTAAGAAGAAGGTAAAGGGAAGGAGTATCATTACCATGATGAAACAATCAAATACTTGCTAGAAGCAGATGGTTTATGAAGGTTAAAAGTTAGTTTTAGATGGAAAGAAAAAGATGGGAATGATTGGGTGAGGCAATATTGGCTAATTCAAAATGGAAAGACAACTGGACCAGTAAAAAGTATGTGTGTGTGTGTGTGTGTGTGTGTGTGTGTGTGTGTGTGTGTTAAAAAAATGTTAAAAATACTTAAAGACATCCAGCAGGGACATGGCTAGAAATTGTGTGCAAGGACCAAGATATCACAGGCATGCATGTCACACTTAAACTCCACCTCTCTCTCTTCCCATCTCTCTCTCAACACCCCAGGAACACTAGAAGTGTTTTTAGTTACTGCACCCAGCCATTTTGTAAAAATAAACTAGTCTACTCACTTTTTACTTGCCCAGTTTTACATTATTTATATAACTTAATCCTCCCCCAAATCTCCAAATATAAGTACCATTATTGAATGTACGCTAAAAGACAAAACTGGAAATAGCCTCAATGCCCATCAAGTGGTGAATTAAAAAATCAAAATGTGGTATGCCCACACGATGAAAATTTGTTCAGAAATAAAAAGGAATCAAACACTACAACATAGTAAGTCTTTAAAAAAAGCCTTCTCAAAAGTTTACATAATGTATGATTCCTTTTCTGCGAAAAGTCATAAAGAGACAAATTCATAAAAACTGAAAGCAAATTAGGGGTTGTCTGGCGCTAAGACCGAGAAGTGAGGGGAGGGGAGGGGAGGGAAAGGTTAATAGCTGCTAATGGGTTCTTTCCCGGAGTATTGTAAATGTTTAAAATTAGAGTGTGGTGATGGTGGCACAATTCTGTAAACATACTAAAAGACACTGAACCATACCGTTTAAGTGGATGAACTGTATGTTGTATGAAGTTCATCTCAATAGAGTTTAAATGGTAGCACCAGGATATATACCCAGTCTGACTGTTGTACCTGAATTTGTAACTAATACACTAATCAATCTTCTTCTACTTAGATGTGGGGCTTGTCAACACTAGTTGGCTTCTATGAGCTGCAACCATTTCTATAGATTTTCTTACCTCTTAATGACACCTGAATGGTGTCATCTAGGCAGTGCAAGCGATCAAATAAACTCTCCTTTGCTTCAAAATGCTAAAGCCTGTGGCCTCATTTTCCTCCTTTATAGAGACACTATACTTTCTCTTTTCCAAGAAAAATGTCACTTAAGCGTCTTGATTCTATTGTCTTTGTCTCTTCTCTTACTTCCTTCATCTTTGACTCTTCTCTGAAAATTCCGTTTCTCTCAATTGCGAATTCTCCAGCTATAAGCACTCGGAGAGTCCCTATCCTTAGGAGGTAGACGCCATGATACAAGAAACGTTTCTGTGCCTTTCCCTCCTCAACCTCTTACCTTGCATCTTACTTTATAGCTTCTAAACTTCTTATAAGATATTATTTGATGATTCTGTTTTTTTCCAAATTCCACTTAGGCAAAACCTCATGCCTCTTGCTGCTTACCTGTGTTTTTTAAATTTGCCTTCAGATTACTTTCCAATGGCCAAATCCAGCAGACTGCTAAACTCCAAATCTGGAGGCAAAGTTTCGTCTTCACATGAAACAGACAGAAGCTTCAATACGTACACCCAAAGTCTGCCACTCTCGGAAGCTAAATTTTCCTATTTTAAATAGTACAGCAAAACATTGCATTGCAGTTGCATCAGAAAGACTCATCAACCTTAAAGAGTGCTAGACATATGCTTAATAGATGTTGAACCTTCCAAGTTAACACTTCCGGATTTCAAGAAATGAAGAAACAGATGTCAGCTAACCTGATGTTTCAGTGATACTGAGTGAGCCTTTAATAGAAAATATGCAAGATGGATGCAAAATGTTGCTCTGAGGAAAAATAAAACTATTTGTACAGGTTTTCTTTATGTCTGCCTTTAATATAGTATTTATGATAGCATTTTTAAAGAGCTCAAGAGCAATGTAAATTAAAGCAATGGTGTCATGATTATTTCCTATTCCTTTTCTTACAATCAAGCTCTGTTATCTTACTTCCACTTAAGCAAAGCACACTAAGTGTCCCTTACCGAATATATGTATATTATCTAAATACAATGAGAAGAAGAGAAACTTGCAGAGTTCTCACTATATTTTTCTAACAATGGAAAGGCAAAGCTTCTTAAAAGTCATACTAAAAAGGTTGCATAGAGTCATTAACAAGTTGGAAGAATGACTTCTAAAACCCAGTCACTGGATGAACCCTGAGAACATTATGCGAAGTGAAATAAGTCAAACAGAAAAAGCTAAGAACTGTATTATTTTACTCAGATGTGGAAAACTGAAACTCATGAACACAAACGGCAGAGTGGTGGTTGCCAGAGGGAGCAGGATGGGGGAAGAAAGGGGTCCTATATGAGGTGACAGGAGAAGATTTGATTTTGGATGGTGGGCACATGGTCTTATATACAGATTTTGTAAGTTAGTAATCCACACAGAAACCTATGTGTTCCTGTTGACTAATGTCACCCCAATAAAATAAAGTAAAACCCAGTCACTCAAACAGAGACTGTTGATATCCTTAAAAAGCATAAGGATCAAACACAGAATCCCCAGTTGCGCTTTTTATTGGGTTAGAGATGTCTTGCTGGGGGTTAGAGGGTGGAGAAATGGACCAAGATGCCATCACAGTGAATTTAAACTTCATTTAACTCTATTGTTGGTATCAACAGGCTACTGAGGCAATACCTTAAAAAATAATGAAAGAGCTCTATGTTCATTATAACATCTTATGTCAAACTCAGAGCCAGTGGCAGAAAAGAATGTTGGCAGCCATCAGCTTAACTCCCTGATGTTACCTGTGGGGAAGCACGGGACTTGGCTGGAATGTCTGTATGGAAGACTCTCTGAAAGGTCAGGAGCCTCCAAGGGGACCTTGCTGAAGGCGGCAGCCCCTTCCTTGACTTTTCCAAACATGCCCGGTCCCTTGGGTGTTTTACTGGAATCTCTATGTTTAGACATTAAAGACCTGACCTTCTAGAAGCATATACTTTCTCAAGGATACTTGCCCTGCTGATTGTATCTAGAGGTTAATTTGAGTTCAAGCTGTTGTTACAATAAAAAGCCAACGAGGCAGGCAGACAGGACTGCTTTTACTACTGACGTAAAAGAGCCCCTTAGCTCTCTCTTTCTCAGAAAACTGTGTCAGAATAACCTGTTCATCCATTGCTTCGGAACTGCTGGTCAGCCCCAGCAGTTATTCCTGTGAGTAGGAGTAACTTTATAGGTATAGTTAAGATTACCAAACATTTGACCTAGAAATTGTAAGATGATCCTGGATTATTCAAAACATTTCTCTCAGAAGAGGAACTCAGAATTTAAAGGATGGGGATTCAACATGCTGCTATTTGCTTGGAAATGCGTTAGGATTATGAAGAACTGAATTCTCTCAATAATCTGAGTGAACGTGGAAGCAGAGTCTTCCCCAGAGCCTGTGGATAAGAGGAAGCCTAGGCAGCCTGTCAGTGTCAGCCCTGTGAGGATCTGCACACACATGAAACTGAACCTCACTCTGCTTGCACTTCTACCCCCACAACTGCGAGGTAGTAAATGGATGGCATTATAAACCACAGAGTTTGTGGTCATTTGTTAGGATAGCAAGAGAGCAACAAATAGGAGCCTTATCAATAATTTTATAATTATGTGATAAGCCTTGGTTGGACATTGTATCATTTTTAGTGTCAGATGCATCCAATGTAAGAATTTTACCTTCAGTCTGACCATGAAAACATACTTATGCTAGTTTACAGAAAGGCACCATCACTGTCTTCTGTGTTTTATTTCCCGAATATGACAGAAATAATATGACCTTGCTGAATATATCTCACAATGTTTTAGTTATGCACACAAGATAAAGCCTAAGTATTTTTTATTGAGTATTCCTTCAATGTAATATCTTTATATATATATATACCTTTGATGGTCCTCTTGAGGATGAATGAATTAACCTTGGTCTTCAATGTGTTGGCTCTGTAATATAGTCAGTATAAAGCAGCTGATATGAAAATAACTCTATTCACAGGTGATAGGGAGAGAATGTGAATGGTTTCCATTGTTTCTCAATGGGTAAGTCCTAGTTTTATAACAGAAACATGCACTGCTTTAAAGGTTCTGTATTGCCATTGAATCATAATGGTAATTTCAGTAACAGTTTAACATGTTGCTCAGCCACTTGTTAGCTATAGTTTGAATCTGCACTCTTAGAAAAATGCCAAGAGACACATCCCTACATTGTGAATTCCAGGTTCCCTAACAGGCAGGGAAATAGACAGCAGTTCTGAAACAATCACATGAATTGTTCCCTACTGATAATTAAGAATTTCAGGAACCAGGACATTGACTTGAAGCAGATAACCAATGATTAGAAACAACCTATTCCATTTTCCTCATATCTAATGTCATCAATATACTGCTTTACATTTTCTTTCATTCATTCATTCATTCATTCATTCAACACTCCCCTAGTACCTATAATGGACCAGGGTCTCTGCTATATCAATGAGGACAGATTGGCAAAAGTCATGACTCCTACTCTCCAAAAGCTCACTCAGTAGAAAGAAAAAAGGTTATGCAAATATTAATTAAAATACAATGTGATTGTGCTAAAATATAAGTAAGAATGATATGTAAACGTTATCCAAAGGAAAAATACTTAATGCTGTGTTGGGTTAGGGAAGGTTTCACAAGTGAAGAAATATTTGAGAATTTTAAAAGATAAGAAAAAGGTCAGAAATGGTATGGGAGTATTTGGACTTAGGTTGATCATGTGAGCTCTAGTTAGTCAATGAAAAAGCTTTCACGTTCTACATGCAATGGCTTTTGAATTATTTAGGCAGTAAAAAAATCACCAAAAGTTATAATGATGAGATCTATGTGATTAAATATAAATCTGCCTTCCTTGAGGAGAATGCATATATGTGGGGATTATACGAAACTTCCAGACAAAGTAAATCTATACAGACAGAAAGATGATCATTGGTTGCCCGAGACTCAGAGTGGGAGTGGGAATTAACTCCATTTATGCACAAAGAATTTTTTGGAGGTAATATAAGTCTTCTAAAACTGAATTGCATTGATGGCTGCATAATTCTACACATTCACTAAAAATAATTGATGTTTACAATTTCAAGAGCATATTTTATAATGTGTAGAATATCTTAAGGTGATTTTTTAAAGGGTTGGTACTACTCTATACTCCTTAGTTTGTCATTAGAAATGGTCTACTGAAGCAAGGCTGTTACCTTGGGCAAGGAGGATTTGCAGCTGATGTCATCCTTGAGTACACTCACAACTGAAAGCTGTCTTAGGACAGCATGCCAATGACTTGGTAAGGACCTGAGTGATGCATCATAGTACCCCCACATATGTCTTCATAATTCCTTAGATAACACTGAGGAGACAGACTTAAATGGAATAAACACCTTGAGCTCTATTTTGGGAAGTAGACAGATACATTTGGACAAGTGATGGGGTGGAGGGCTTTGAAATCATACTGCAGAAATTGAGAGCTATGTCATTATGAAGGAAAGTGGTATGATGAAAGTGATACATCGAGGAAGCTGTTGAAAAGTAAAATTCAAAAATGATTGCAGGACAGCGAACATTGAAAATCAGATTTTGTAGGTGTATATACAGAAAATTTTAAAAATAAAGCGTGTAAATGATATAGAGAATGAAAAAGGAATCATGGAGAATGCATTGGCTTCAGACTGGATGTCTCCAAGACAGAATACAAATTTGCAATGCTTCAGGGGCTATTGGCCAAAAGAATGAAATGAGGTAACATCCTGTCTAATAAAAGAGTAATTTGCAGATTGACCATCACTCCAACACACAAGAGGGTTGTCCCCATGTGGTCAAAGATCCTGCCCCCATGTGGACAAAAGATGACCACCACAAGAAGGCCAGCAGGGGAGGGCCGTTGGAAGGTTCCAGGCCCTCCAAGGGAGGGCAGTTGTGGGCGATCAGGCCAGCAGGGGAGGGAAATTAGGGGTGACCAGGCCAGCAGAGGAGGGAATTTGGGGGCAAACAGGCTGGCAGGAAAGCAGTTAGACATCAATCAGGCTGGCAGGGGAGTGGTTAGGGGGTGATCAGGCTGCAGGCAGAAGCATTTAGGGGTAATCAGAGAGGCAGGCAGGTGAGCAGTTTGGAGCCAGCAGTCCTGGATTGTGAGAAAGATGTCTGAGGGGTCCCAGATTGGAGAATGTACAGGCTGGGCTAAGGGACATTCCCCAACCCAAACCCCGTGCACGAATTTCGTGCACCGGGCCTCTAGTATTAAGTATGTGTTCAGATTGACTTGAAATGAGACTAGTAAATAGCCAGGTTGAGCATGGAGGGAAACAGAAATACAAAACATAGTTTGTTTTTTAAATGAAGAGGTTTAAGAAAACAGAAACTGTTTTCCTCTATCTGGGAATGCGTTGTTTAAGTTATGTTTAGTACAATGGGTGGTCAATGATATAAGTCACCAAAGGGTGAGCATTTACCTGACATTTCTTTTATGAAATCTATTATTTTAATTAGAGACATATTCTTAAATGATTAATTTCAAAATCGTGACTTTAACATTTCAAAGGTGAATGAATCTCTCATGGATTGAAACAAAAAATCATCAAACTCCAAAGTCTGCAGAAACTCTCTAAATTATTTGTTTTCAGAAGAGAATGTAGAAATGAATGAAGATTGGGTTATTTGCTTTATATCCTATAGCAAAAGATAGATTTATAAAATAAAAATAGTACATGTGGGTCCAGAAGGGAATTTGATTAGTTATTACTGAGTGTGAGGTGATAATGGGACTATAAAATAAAAGCATTCATTCAGAAATGGTAGTCAGCATGTAACTGAAGCCTTACACAAGAGTCAGTCAAATATGAAAGAGGAAATAGACATTAAAGTAAAAATCCAAGACTTAGCCTTGGGGGATCTCCTTGTGTAGAAGGATAAGAGTGAGAAAGAAGAGATAGGAAGAAATTATTTTGTTGAAGAAAATAGGGACATATAAAAAAATGAATGGCTCAGAGGCAAGGTAGAGTAGATTTCAAGAGGGATAACAAAGGGGAGTTATTTACAGAGCCATTTGCTGCTCATTTTGGAGAATGAAAACTGGGAGCAAATAATAGATATGGGAGAAAGGATATCCTTAGAAATACTTAGTAGAACACATTCAGAGAACCATATATTAATTAGTAAGAACCTAAGTTCTGGAGTTAGCAGACCTAAATTTAAATCCTTCAATTTAGTTGCTGTGGGAACTTGGACAACTTATATTCCAAGTTTCATTTAAAAAACAAAAACTGTCAAATATAACTCCTCAGGGTTGCAGTGAGGATTAAATAAGCCAGGACATGGAAACAAACAAAAAATGAACATAGTGTCTAATATAGCAAGTGTTCAATCAATATTCCATAACTATACTTGTAATTAACATCAGTGTGTTGAAAAAAGAGGCCAAATTTATTACAAATACATTTGTGGCCACAGGGGATACCAATAAGCACACATTTAAAAGTTTGCTCTAATACTTTGTATTCTAGAGAAAATAAATATTGCAGGGTAAGTAGCAATAAAAATAGGGCATGTGTGATAAAAATAAGACATTTCAGGTGACATTTTACAAGAAATAGTCTACCAAAAAGTTTTCCTACTTAATATTTTATTTACTGTTTTCCCAACTAGTGAAAGTGGATAGTCTTTTTTCCCCCAGAAAGCTATTGTGGCTCTGGTTTTGCTCTCACTTCATCATGATTTTTTTTTAATGTAATTGGTTATGCGTATTTTAGTATGCAATGTGGGATTGATCAATTGTAAGATGTGCAAAGCCCTCCCCCCCCACCATTTTGACTGCCATAAAAAAAGTGTGCCTTGTCAGTTTCTATGACCGGCAGTTTCTATTACTTCTTAAACTATGTGAGCAATTCTGGAGAAGCACCTTGAAAAAATCTCAATAACATAGCAGACATTTCTACGGTCTACTGGTCTAGTGGCTAGGATATCAATGGCATGTCAGAGGGTTTAAAGAACACTGCAGTCTGCCTAGGTTGTATTTTAATTGGCCTTGCTATTGATTTCAAAGAAGAAGAGAATGCGCACTGGTAGATACCATTGTCCTTCCCCTTGCAAACAAAGAGAGTTACTTGTGCTTGCTTCTCAAGATTTTATCATATTTTATAAAAATTAAAGAGACTTTTGTGGCTACAACAAACTGACACACAATGGAGAGAGTTCCAAATGAGTGAAGGCTGCCTGGCATGCTCACACAGGGGAGTGCACTCAGGGTAAGAGTAACAGAGAGCTGGGCTTCCTGTTTGTCTTGAAAGGAAGACGGGATTAACCAAGTTTTCTGAGCTTCCTGTGGAATGACTTCACTGCAAATTTTCATGGGCTGTTGGGCATAAGGGCTGTCCCTAGTCATCTGGTTTCTAGGCCCAGCGTCATTGTGGTAGATGCCTGGTGGCTCCAGAGTATGAGAAAGTGGTTCAGGTAAAGACTTCAAATCAGTTTTTCAAGAAGAGGAACTGACCAGTTTCTATCTAGGGCCTTAAAACTGGGTCAGCCAGCATTACATAATCATCATCATTACCTATTAAATATTTACAATGAAGTATGAAATATAAATTAATATTAGCTTTGTATTACCTTTGTAAGAAATGAGACTCAGGGAGAATAATTAAATTGCTCATGGTAATGAGGTTGTGATTGACAAAGCTGAAATTCAAAGTTCATTGGTCCCATATCATATTCAACATACATATATTCTCGGAGTTCTGGTCAAAAGAAAAAAAAAGCCATAGGAAGCTCCTAAACTCATCTCCGCCTGCTAAATCCACTCTCTTCAGACTTGTATTGTTGGTGAGAAGCCTGCTATTTGCCATCATCCACATGTATGCAATTTGTCTTTTGACCTGCTAAAGTTTAATAATTTGTCTTTAGCCATAATGTCCCATGGTTTTGCTAAAATGTTATTTTAATTGTTTCTACTTGGCACTCAAGTGCGCTGGGTTAGTCTGTGGACTATATCTTACATTGAGGAAAATTCTTAGCCATTATCTTTTCTGGTATTGCTTTCCTGAAATTTTCTCTATTCTCTTCTTCCTGAATAAATGTTGGGTTCTACTCATCTATTCTCTAGCTTCAAACAACTTTTTATCCTTTAAAGTATCCTATATGCATTCTGAATGAGTTTCTCAGTACTGCCTTCCCATCTCAATGACTTCTATATCATTCTGCTTATAAACATGTTCTATTTTGGTTTTGACTGTTTATTTATAAACATTTTTTATTCTTTTATGGATGACATTCTCCTATTTATATCTGTAGAAATTCAAAATTCCTTACTTAAAAATTATTTTTATTGGTTGCCTTTTAGTATGACTTACTTTTTTTTTTTAAATGTACAGGCATATCTTGATGAGAACTTTCTTCCTTTTTAGTTCTCCTTGCCTCATGCTCCATTTACACTCAGATTTATCTTTCTGCTGGTTATGTATGAATATCTATAAAAGTCCTTGGAGTTGCTCCAATAGCACCTGGTTTCATAGAGGCACTCGGGAATACTAGTCTTGTTGGTATTCTATTTGCCTTCTATTTATATTATTTGGCTCTTCTTTTTTATTGTTGACATTATTCGTGTTGATTTCTTTAAACATCTAAATTGTGGGCCTTAGACCATGACTTTTGTTCCTATAATAACTCTGTTACTTCCTGTCTCAAAACAAAATCCTAGATTTGGCCTCATAACTACTTATAGAAGTAAAGATCTCCTCGTTTTGAGTGACTTCTAATCATAAAAGAGGGGAATTGGTGATTCAACTATATTTTGATTTTATATACTGAGTAATTCAATGTAAGAATTCCTCAACTCTCTCTCTCTCTCTCTCTCTCTCTCTCTCTCTCTCTCTCTCTCACACACACACACACACACACACACACACACACACGCACATTTAGATACAAACAGACACACACATACACACAATCTCTCTCTGACATTAAGAGAAAACAAATGTGAACAAATAGCAAGATGCAAAATGGCTAAAAAGGAACACAGATGTGTCATAAAGAAGGCAGTTTTTTTTTGTTTTATTTTTCTGTTTTATTTTGCCTTCTGCTTTTGCTTGATGGTAATGCACACTTCCAAGAGTAACATTTCCTTTAATCAGGCCCAGTGCCTTGGAAGAGATCCCATGACAACATAGCTGATAATTGAATTCCCACAGCTTTCAAAATACTATTTTCCCTCGCTGAGCTGTCAGTTATCAAAGGCAGGAACTGTAGATTGCTAATACATGGCTATAGTCTAAGTGGTACAGCATATTTCCTGGTCTTGAGGAAATTGAAAAAGAAATCCCAAACTGCCCATAGCTTGCAGTGGTTTCATGTTTAGAAATCAAGAGGAATTTTCAAATGGAAAATTTATGGCTGATGGAACCTAAGTAGAGTGGCAGAGCTCATGTGGAGAAACTATAAACCAACTTGAGTGAAGGTCTTACCCAAGCCTACAGATTTTATAGTTTGGGCTGAGGAGTCCAGGGGCATATTTCAAAGTTAACAAACTAATACATAAAACCATTCTAGTGGCAGCATAGGCTTCCTTCGGCAGGTCTATTTAAATTGCTCTGTTTCTAAGAGAGAGCAGTGCCAGTATTTAATGTTTGTGTGCGTCATTTGTGTGTATGCATTACTATTTGTCTTTCTTTCTTTGCTTTAATTTCAAGTTTTTTTAAAATATTTATCCTGGTTTTCTCATTTTTTTAAATAGCCTTTTAAAGAGCTATATTTGGTTCACAGAAAAATGGTACAGAAAGTAGAGAGTTTCAATATATGCCCATAAATCCCCCCATGCCTCCCCACTATCCACATCCTATCTCAGAGAGGTACATATGTTTTGATCAGTGCTACATTGTTGCATCGTTATCATCCAAAGTCCATAATTTTCATTAGGGGTCACACTTGAGGTTGTATGTTCCATGGGTTTGGACATATATAAAATGGCAAGCATTCACCATGGAAAGAGCATATAGAATATTTCACTGCCCTCAAGCTGCTCTGTGTTTTGCATACTCTTCGTTCCCTGCTCACTACTGATCTTTTTTCTCCTTTCTGCACAGTTTTGCCTTTTCCAGACTATTATATAGTTGGAATGTTATGTGTAGTTAAGGTGCCTCAATATATTTTCATGGCTTGATAGGCCACTTGTTTTTAGCACTGAATAATATCCCAATGTATGAATGCACCAGAGTTCATTTATGCATGTATCTACTAAAGGATATCTTAGTTGTTTTCAAATACTGGAAATAATGAATAAAGCTGACATCAATTTTCAATGTGTAGGTTTTTGCGTGGACATGACCTTTTAATACATTTGGGTAAATATCAAAGCATAGATGCTGAATTATATGTTAAGAATATGGTCACTTTAGCTGAAACCGGTTTGGGTCAGTGGATAGAGCTTTGGCCTGTGGATTGAGAGGTCCCGGGTTCGATTCCGGTCAAGGGAATGTACCTTGGTTACGGGCACATCCCCGGTGGGAGATGTGCAGGAGGCAGCTGGTCGATGTTTCTCTCTCATTGATGTTTCTGACTTTCCCTCTCCCTTCCTCTATAAAAAAATCAATAAAATATATTTAAAAAAATAATATGGTCACTTTAGTAAAAAACTGCCAATCCATCTTCCAAAGGGGCCGTGCCATCTTACATTTCTGCCAGGAATGAATGGGAGTTCCTATTGGTACACCTCCTCATCAGTATTCAGTTTTGTCAATGTTTGGATTTGGGGCATTCTAGCAGTTGTGCAGTGGTATCTCATTGTTGCTATATTGTTCAATTCCATAATGACATATGATCTGAAACAATTTTTTGTGTGCTTTCTTGCCATCTATTCAGCTTCTTTGATGAGATTTTTAATCCGATATTTGGTCCATTGGTAACATTAGTTTGTTTGCTTTCTTATTGTTGAATTTTAAGCATTCTTTTAATGGAATGAATAACAGTCCTTTATCAAATATGTCTTTTGCAACTATTTTCTCCCTTCTGTGGCTTATCTTTTCATTTGTTTTGGCAAAGCAGAAGTTCTTTTAAAAATTTATTGCAGTCTGCTTATCAATTATATCTTTCATGGGTTGTGTTTTGGTGTTCTATCTAAAAAGTCATCACTTATACAAGTTCATGTAGATTTTCTCCTATATTTTGTCATTTTGCATTTTACATTAATGGCTCTGATCCATTTTGAGTTAACTTTTGTTAAGGGTATAAGGTCTGTGTCTAGTTTCTGCCTTCCCATGCTTAAGATGTCATTGATGTAAAGAAAATCCTGTTTTTCAACAATTAAAAACGCATTAATTCAAATGCATGTATAAAGATGCTCTCAGATGTAATACATTTCTATGGAACAGTGATTATCCAGCAAGTTAACCTGATTAGGTGGTTATGTGAGGCACTGTTTAACATTTCCGGAATGTTACCTGTGATGGTGTTGTTGGAAAAAGAGAACCCTGCAGAACTGGAGCTGTGCCCGCTAGCTAAGCACCAGGCTTTCTAGCACAATGAATGTCAGAATCACCTGGGCCCAGAGAAAGTAGAAGATTGGTGTGATAGGTCAGCCCAGAAGGCAGAAAAAGATCTGATGCAGTTTCATCTTTAACTAAAAAATCTTTTAGGGAGAATTGCTGCCCCCAGAGAAGCTACTCAAGGAACCAAAATCTGACTCAGAGATTTTTGATGAGGTCTGGTGTCTAGAAAATTACCTGAAGCAACTAGGTCCCTTTAGTGCTGAATAAAGCCAGGGGGAGAAAGACGGGCAGAAACACACTTAGAGAGAGAGAGGGAAATGAATTTTCCATTGCAGGATGCTGTAGGGTCCTGATATAAAGATGGAGCTGAGTGGCCAAAATGGCCATTTATGCCAAAATTACAAGGACATAGACCCTATGAGTGAACAGAAGCAATGTTTTGTGTATAATATTATACATTTAAGTCGGCCTGTATACATTTTTATACAATCAATGTGGTGTGTAGGCAAGCAAAGTATCAGGAAGTAAAAAACAAGCTCAAGCCAGTTTGGCTCAATGGAAAGAGCTTCCATTTTGGGACCAAAGGGTCCTGGGATCAATTCTGATCAAGAACATACACTTTGCTTGCAGGCTCCTCCCCAGCCCTAGTAGGGGCTCATGCAGGAGGCAACCAATCAATATTTCTCTGTTTTTCCCTCATTCTTACACTCCCTCTAAAAAGCAATGGAAAAAAGAATTAAAAAAAAAACACAAAAACAGGATTTGCACAGAAATGTTCCAGGTCTTGTTAAGGCTGGTGACCACGAATCTGCACTTCCTCTAATCCTGACTTTCTCTGTCAAGATGAGGCCTTGGAAAAGCCATTTACCAATCTAGCCCGTTTTTTTTGAAAAAAAAATGCAACCACATAGGCATTCCTTCCTTTATCTGTGATGTGAAGGAGCTGGATTGTGTCCCAGATGTTCCATTCAGCTCATAACAGTTACCATTCGTCATTAGTATGTCCTGGGCTATGAGGCTAGGGAGTGGAAAGTAAAAAGTTTTACCAGGCAAATTCCTGCTCACAAACCTTTTGATGTCTGTGTAGACAAAATGCATATTTACAACAAGAATCGGAGGCTCTGCATCCAAGCATCATATTGACTGTAATAAATTCTTTCAGGTTAGAAGACATCCTGGGATTATAATTGATGATATTTTCCTACTTCTCCAAGCAGTGTTTCTCGGGGCTTTGGGGAACTTAATGAATGCTGCTTGATATTTTTCTTCTCCTGCTGCATGCTTTCTATCAGATTTCCTGCTGCAGCATCTTGATTATTTCTGTTTTGAAGCTTCTCCCTCCAAATTGCTTTTTGGAAGATAAAACTATGGTTTGTAATCTCACAGAGGGATTCACGGATTAGAGAGCCCCCTGTCACTGAGTCCTTTGCTTATATCCTGCTTTGCGTGGCCATGCAGAACTCAGTTCAAAATGGCCAGTTTCATTGGCAATGGTAATGCAGGATGACTGAGAGGTATCGCTGCAACTTGGAAATGCCAGCTGTCCTTTGTTGCTCTTCCACTGATAGAAGCATTCAATTTTTTTAGGACAGGGTTCTTAGCACAGATGAGTATCAGTGGCACAGAGGGAGCTTTAAAACAATATAATGTTGAGGACTTATCCTTGGTCTTGGGTATGTCCAAATTATTATTATTTTTCAGATTTTCTGGATGGCTCCCATGGGTGGTCAGGATTGGGATTCACTCTTCTCGCAGGAGAGAAAGTCTGCGTGAAGTGAATAAGTTTGCAGAATAACCTGAAAAAGAGTGCAAAGCTCCTTCTCTGATCCAAGATGATTAAAAAAAATTCCCCCAAGATTTGCTAAATTAATACTGTCCATTAAGTAGAGGAGATATTTTCATGAGCTGGGGGATTACTAATGTTTAGGATTGGAGCCGAGTGGGAGGGAGAATGGAGAGTTTGGTGAAGGTTCCTTAGAATCTGAAATTTGCCCAGATTATAGAAATGACATGCAAGATTTTGGTACAAAGCTATCTATAGCAGGGTTTAAGCAAAATTCTGTCTACTTAAAGTCGCTTCTGATATTTTTCAGGTCCCTTTAATGTCACACTTGGTATGAGTGTGATTCAGCGAAGGGCCTGTGGGTCAGGGCTAATTTGCATGTCTGATCCCTTGATATAGACAGAGGTTAAAGCATTGGAATGCTTCCTCCAAGCTTATAACTAAGCTGAAATACAGATGAGTGTTTTGATTTTTGGAATGTAGGACACAGGCATGTTATTCTGAATGGTGATATCCTGGCTTTGATTCCAGGCTGGATCTTTTCACTACTTATGAGAGCTGTCAAGGGTTCAGAGAAAGCAAACTGGTTTGTACAGCCATCCTCTTTTCCTTGTGTTCCCCCTCGGGAGCTCCTCTGTGGCATGGGCCTCTAGTATCTCTTCCATCTTGCAATCTCTTCCTCCCAACCTGTGTGGCTTCCCTGTCTCCTTGTTCCTGGGTCTGAACTTGGAGGCTGTCTGATGGCAGAATCACAGAGGCAGCATGGGGAGACTCAGGTTCCATGTAAAGTTAAAGCAGAAGTTTTGCTTGAGGCCGATCCCTGGTGAACAGTCAGGAATGTCATTCATTTCTAATTCTTGCTTCTCGAAACCCACAGGAAATAAACATGAGTAATCTAGCTAGAGGATAAGAGCTCTGAATTCTTAATGCTGGTTCCTGAGGTGGGAAATCACACGGTCTTTTCCCACCTGAAACAAATAGCCATTTTAATTTATTTCTGAGCACAAGTGAGGGTGAACTCTCCCCCTTTTCTTTAGCTGTTGCAAAGGGAGGAGAGGTCTCCGGAGCGCTTTTTCCCACGGAAGCGGAAGCGCTGTAGCTAAAGAGAAGAGCCTGTTGAGAAGAAACTTCATTTGCATGCATTGTGAGGACAGCTTCCTTCTGCTGTTAATTGGTGCCTGTTCCATTAAGGTTGGGAGTCCAGGGCAGCCTCTCTCCTGGTCAGTCACATAGAGAAGCAGAGCCTGGGGAAATGCAAACCTCCCTCCCCCAGCTCTGCAGAGTAATGTAACTGTCGGAAGAGTAATGAGCTGAGGATGTGCACATGCACAGTCGTTAAAATGAGTTTTCATTTCGTTTCAGATGCATTATGTCTCCGCTGCTTTCATCGTTGTTTCAGTTCCGTTTTCAGTAAGATTTCAGATGAATTAGTTTGTTGTACAATTGCTTTTTTTAAAAAAAATTAGATTTTTAAAAAGCTGGTGTGTTGTCCTGAGATCCTGGAGGGCATGTAATCTTCTTTTTGAAGACTGGGTTCTCTTGGGACAACATGTACTACAGAGACGGGAACCCTACCTAAAACCTCTTCAAACTGTCTTTGGGGTGCAGGACACGTAAGCATCATCTGTCCTTAGGTAGTGAGAAGTCTCCAGTGTGTATCTCTGCTGGCTTTGCATTATTAAACGAGTCAACTAGTTTTACTGTCAAGTCATTTATTTTTTGGGGAGCACATGGTTATTATAAAACTCAATTTTTCAACTTTATAGAAGTCTGCATAATGCAAAAAAAAAAATCTTAAGTCTGAAGACAAAGAACTATTTGTGTTCTATTTGCCACTAACAATATGTGGGACTTTGGACTAATGAATAATATTGAAAATCCTCCATTTCTTCATTGTGTATTAGAGTCAGCATGACTAAGTGAGATACTATATTTAGAAGATCTAGCACGGGATCAAGTATGTACATGGTAGATTTTACTATTACTGCTGTTACCATTGTAATTGACTAGTTTATATTAGTAATAGGGAGAGAGCTAAGGGGAGGCCAGACATTATAAGCGTGGTCATATGGGCAGCTTCACCAGGAAGCTGCAACTTTAAGCTCCCCGTGTAACCACCAGTCCATTCCCCGTAGATCTCTGGTGGAAGGGGTCCAACAAAGGGGGGGGATGGGTCCATGTGCAGTGAAGTTGGGTGATGTAGGGAAGATGCTTGCCTACATCAGTCTAGCCTGGGTAACAAAGGTCATTGGCTAGGATGTTAGAGCCACTGTAAGCATGTGAAATCCTCCAGAATTGATTGGTTAGGCTCCTGGTTATAACCCTGAGACTAAGCGTTCTTGCTCTCTTATTTCTCATGCTTGCTTGCCCTTGTACTCTTTTGCTTTGTGACTCCCAGTCACTTGTGTGCCTCATAGCCATGTGGCCACGGAGACCCCACAGGGTTTGCAGCTGGGAACATAACCTAACATAGCCAGATGCTGGACAGGACTGGGCTTTAATATGAAGCGAAGACTTTGGGCAGTGACTTTGATATGAGCCCTGCTGAAGACAGGGCTGGACTTTCCGTGGCGGGACAGAGAGACATGCAACCTTGGAGGGGAAACCCTCTTAAATTCAAGTTACTTAAAAAGCAGCTAGTGCAAAAAGAGCACTGTGACCCCTCTCTGACCATCTGAAAGCAGGAAATAAATCTCCCAGGTGACAGGTACTCCCCTATATCAGATTAAGGAGACATTCTAATCACCAGAGACAGTTCATTCAAAGCTGAGAAGCCTTTATAAGCCAACCTTATTACTTCTTTACTAACTTACCACCCTAAGCCCGAATTCCACTGTAGGGGTGAGAATGCCTGGCTCGTGAAATCCTTTGGTCTGGCCCGGCCAAGGCATTAGGGTGAGTTAATTAAATGTTTGACCAAATATAGCAGACTAATTCTTCAGTTGCTAATTTTGTATGGCCCATGGATGGTGTTATACATAGCCAAACGGCCCTTGGGTGGGGAAAAAGATCCCCAGCCATGGCTTAGACTCTTCACTAAGCCCCCAAGCCTAGGTGTCTTTATCCCATCAATTCCTCTCACATTTATTGTTTCTTCTGAAAAAGACAAAAAATAATCTGCTTTGATCATATCTTTAGGTCCTATTTTTATAAGACTTTTGTATGTGAGTTAAATATAAATCTTTTCTCCCATTGATCAGTCTTGTATCAATTTACTAGTTAGGCCAGCCAGAAGAAGTGAGGGCAGGAGTGAATTTCTCTCCTCCACCATGAGAGACCTACTCTGCATGTTGATGTCGGTGCTGAGAGTGTTCTCCACCTCCACCTGAGTCACTTATTTATGAAAAGTTCACTAAGCCATGGACTTAGGATGTATGCATCCCACTACCTTAGAACATGTGTTTTGTAAAAGCCGTTTGTTATGACCTAATTGCTATGAATTCAAAATCTTCCTAGACATTAACATGACCATCTTAATAAAACTGGTATATTAATAGAGTATGTAAATATAAACCAGTACAGTTAAAAGATAATAAAAGTGCCTAGACACATGAGTGAAAGGTAATAGAATAAAAAATTCTAACATAGTTTGCCTAGATTATAAAAGAATTATATTTTCTTTGTAGGCTGAGGAGTCCAGGGGCATATTTCAAAGTTAACAAACTAATACATAAAACCATTCTAGTGGCAGCATAGGCTTCCTTCCGCAGGTCTATTTAAATTGCTCTGTTTCTAAGAGAGAGCAGTGCCAGTATTTAATGTTTGTGTGCGTCATTTGTGTATATGCATTACTATGTGTCTTTCTTTCTTTGCTTTAATTTCAAGGTATTTTTTAATATTTATCCTGGTTTTCTCATTTTTTTAAATAGACTTTCAAAGAGCTATATTTGGTTCACAGAAAAATGGTACAGAAAATAGAGAGTTTCAATATATGCCCATAAATCCCCCCATGCCTCCCCACTATCCACATCCTATCTCAGAGAGGTACATTTGTTTTGATCAGTGCTACATTCACAATGTCATCATCTTGAAAATACCAAAGTTCATACTTTGCTAACTAATCTTTTGAACATGTACACATATATACATATATGCACATGCATTTTAATGCTGTGTCATACTGGTGTCACTTTATTTTTATTTAATTTTGTATTATATTTCTTCTATTTTGAATGCTTTTTATATTATTTTTGATGTCTGCAGAAAAGTTTATAGTATAAATATCTAATAAAAGAGCAATATGCAAATTGACCATACCTCTTCTACAGCAACAAGCCTCGCCCAACAGCCAATCATGAGTGAGTATGCAAATTAACCCAGCCAAGATGGCTGCAGCCATGGAGTGAGCAGGAGGCTTGGGCTTCCCTGGCAATGGAGGAAGCCAAGCTTTCCACACACTCTGGCAGGCCCTGGACTCCACTCAAGGTTACAAAGTTTCAATTATTGAAGATAAATAAATCCCAGATACCATGGCCTCCACTTGGGTCGCTGGGGGGCATAGTCAGCCAGCAAACCACCACAGGCCTCTCATCCAGGCCAACCCATGCCCCAAGGGAATCCCCACCCTGTTCTGGACATCCTTCAGGGCAAGCTAGCTGGCCCCAACCCATCAATGCACCAGGTCTCTATCCTATCCAATAAACAGTAATATGCAAATTGACAATCACTCCAACACAAAAGATGGTTGCTCCCATGTGGTCAAAGATAACCTCTTCCATGTGTCCGCCACAAGATGGCTAGCATTTGGGAGGGACCAGGCCTGCAAGGGAAGGCAGTTCTGGCAATCAAGCCTGCAGGGGAGGGCAGTTATGGGTGACCAGGCCAGCAGAGGAGGGAAGTTGGGGGTGACTGGGCCTGCAGGTGAGGGGAGTTTGGGGGGACTCGAGGATGCAGGGGAATGCAGTTGGGGGGCAGGCCTGTAGGGGAGGGCAGTTAAGGGCAAACAAGCTGGCAGGGGAGAAGTTAGGCATCAATCAGGCTGGCAGAGGAGCAGTTGGGGGTGATCAGGCTGTCAGGTAGAAGTGGTCAGGACTGCAGGCATGCAAGCAGTTGGAAGCCAGCAGTCCTGAGAGAGTTGTCTGACTTCCCATTTAGGCCCAATCCTCCTGAGGGGTCCCAGATTAGAGAGGGTGCAGGTTGGGCTGAGGGATACACACATCCATGAATGAATTTTGTGCACCAGGCCTCTAGTAGAATTTATAAATAATATCTAAATCTGGCACTTGGGTTAGTTCCCCTTTTGCTATCATAGTTACCTTGCAATAAACATATTCTGTAGAACTGGGTACATCTATCTAGAAGTAGAATTTCTGGACTAAAAATATGGACATTTAAAAAGTTTTGATAGCTATGTGCAAATTATCTTTTCAGAAACTTCCAGTTATTGACATTCCTGTCTGCATTAAATTGGAGGTCATTTCCTCACATGCTTGCTAATGTTGAATACTAAGCTTTGGGATTTCTAATAACCACTTTCCTCATCAGTTTCACCTTCAATAGTTACACAACCACAGAAAATGGTGACAGTTCCTTTGCAATCTTATTGTGGGGTTTAAATAAGATGTTCATTATTTAAACTGCCTTGCCCAGCCTTGCCAGTGGGTTAAGTGGTTAAACGTTGAGCTATGAACCAGAGGTCACAGTTAGACTCCTGGGCAGGGCGCATGCCTGGGTTGAGGGCTCAATCCTCAGTTTGGGGCATACAAGAGGCAGCCAATCAATGATTTTCTCTCATCATTGATGTTTCTAGTTCTCTCTCCCTTCCTGTCCTCTCTAAAATCAATACAAATATGTAACTTTCCTTTTCCTGGTTGTTGATGATGGTATCATAAAATAAAGTTTTGGTTAAACACGAGATGTTAGCCATATTGAGCCCATTTGGGAAAAATGTCACAAATTTAGCATAAATCAAATACTCAGTCCAGATAATGTTGGAGTCCAGTTTCTAAAAATACTGTGAGCTAGATTTGTTATGTTAAATCAGGCTTCCCCTCCTGCCTTGATAGCTATGTGCAATTTATCCTTCCAGAAACTTACAGTTATTGACATTCCTGCCTGCAGTGAATTGGAGGCCATTTCCTCACATGCTTGCTAATGCTGAAAACTAAACTTTGAGATTTCTAATAACTCATTTTCTCAGCTGTTTTCCCTTTGACTGTGGAGTTTGAAGGCCTCCAGGCACTGCAGGCTTCTAGTTAATGCAAGGCATTGTGATCATTCTACCCATCTTCTTGAATATATAATCGCTTGTCACATACCTTCATACATTAATCACTGATAAAGCATAATGATTGTTAAGCCAGGGAATGGGGAGTCAGTCTAGTAGGGAAGCCAAAGTATATGGACTCTGCCCCATCCTTACATAACATGTTTTGGTAAGTTTTTGTTGTTAATATTCAAATTTCATCTCAACTCCTCCTGCTCTATTAAAAACCACGCCAATGTGGCCAGGTCATCTGTAGGAGGCAGAGTGCCCTGCATTTATTAGCAGAGGTCTGAATTGCTAACCTTACAAGGAGGAGGGCCTGTGTAAAGTGTAATTATAATCTTGTGTTGATAGCTTCTAATGGAGTGTAATTAAATATCGCTCACCTAGTGTTCTGACGTTAATTGCATTTCCTTTGGCTAGAGGCTACAAAGTTCCCTCAAATACCCAAAGATAGTATCTGGGTGAAAACCAGACAGATTAGTTGCAAGGAGTAGATATTTACACTTCCCTGCTTTAGGGGATTCATTTTGATGCTATTTAGAGGGATTAATCAATCCTGAAGTTTGAGTCTCTGTGAGCTGGAATCTCCAAGTAGTCAAGTAATGTGATAATCCTGGTTTCCTTGGCACACTGAACTCTATTTGTTCTCGTCCCAGCTGTGATGTGATGTTTTATACTGTTCAAGGGCACAGTCTCTTGTTTGCAGGCATAGAGTGTCTCCTTGGAAACCCTGTATCAGAGGCAAATGGCTGAATCTGCTTTGTTACCTGGCCAGAGAGTTTAGTCTTTAAATCTTTTACCTCCTCAGTCACCAAAGGCCATCCCCCACCCCTGTGGAGAGATTATAGAAAAGCACACAAAATATTCTACTTTTGGAAATTATTTGATTTCCCTGGGTTTGAGGGAGTGAGTGAAGGTTGCTGAT
Organism: Antrozous pallidus; assembly: GCA_027563665.1. Taxonomy (NCBI): domain Eukaryota; kingdom Metazoa; phylum Chordata; class Mammalia; order Chiroptera; family Vespertilionidae; genus Antrozous; species Antrozous pallidus. The sequence goes on along the minus strand of CM050526.1, from coordinate 25,483,372 downwards.
GAAGCTGTGTCTGCAACAGTTATGCTCATGTTGAGAGCTTCTAGACCATCTTTCCTCAGGTGGTTAAAATACAGACCATGGCTTCCAGACACTTCATCATGAACTTCACCCTTTTCCACATGGCCTGTCCTTTCCCGGTGACCTTCACGTTTAGAGCAGCTGAGAACACAGCTTTCTCTGCAGAGCCTGACCAGGGAGTGCAGTGGGAGTAGAATGGCTGCTCCTCCCTGATGAGCAGAGTACACATTATGAGGAGGCCTGGTAAACCTTTGCCTCACTGACTTGTCAGTATTTCCTCCAATTTCATTTATTTCTCATTCTATTACTTGCTTTTAAGCCAAATCTATTCTAGCCCCTTCCTAGACAGTTGACTATGTTTTAAGAACCAGAATGAAATCTATCTATCTACCTACCTACCTACCTACCTACCTACCATCTATCTATCTGGCTAATATGCTAAGTGTCCTTCCACCTGTACAACCAGTCACTATGACACATACTGACCACCAAGGGGCAGATGCTCAATGCAGGAGATGCCGAGCTGCAGTCAGTAACTTAGCAGCGGCAGTTCTCAGGTGACACACCCCAAAACCAGAGAGGAGGGAGCCCAATTCCTCAAGGGGCCATATGATTCCACCTTCTGCCCTGGGTTATGTTGTTGCTGGGGCACTGTTGGCCCCGAATCTGGTTTACTGCACACTTGTGTTTGCGTTCTATACCCTCTATGACAGCAACTGTGCAGAATGCCCTCTCCTACTCCAGGACCCCTCCAGGGATTTCAGAAAGCCAGTTTCAGCCAGATCCCTACAGACCTAGGGACCCCACCTGCTAGAAGGAACCCATTTACTCCTCAGATGCAGGGGAGGGACCACAGGAGGTTAGCTTCAGGGCTTGTCTGGCCTATCTCGCCCAGTCCTGCCCTATTGGCCACCCACTAATTGATTTCTTTATAATAAACTATTTTTAGTGAGTCTTATTGTCATTATATGTCTTAGGTATTCCTCACACCTACACAGCATCTGAGTATTTGAAAAGCTTGCCTTCTGTATTTCCTCATGTCACTGATAAGCAAGTTTACTGGGATGCAAATAAAACTCACTCAGGGTAACTATTTAGCCTGCTAGCTGGTAATGTCATGTTTTATGCACTTAATCATTCATTCATCTATTTACTCGGTATAGATTTTTTTTGAAATTCAATTACATATCAGAGATTGGGGTATGTGTGGGGAACACAAAGAAGATAAGTCCCAAATCCCCAAGGATTTCACAAGTGAATAAAACACAAACAAATGAACAAAATATTACAATATTATGGATAAAGAGTAACTAAGAGAGTACAAAGAAGACATTTACACAGAGCAGATATTCCTCTTTCTAATAACATACAGCCTGACAAATAGAAAACACCAAATGCATATTTTACAAATGAGTACAGTATATGCTGTCTTTCATAATAAACATATCAGTTGATTAGGGTATTTTTTTCTCCAGTTGTTAACTTTAAATACCTGACATTTTACTTTTTAAGAAATTTTCATAGATATAAATATTGCTTTTAGAGAAAGGAAGAGAGGTGGAAAGAGAGATAGAAATATCAATGATGAGAATCACGGATCGGCAGACTCCTGCACTCCTCCTACTGGAGATCAAGACCTTAACCTGGGCATGTGTGTTGACAGGGAATCAAACCTTGACACCCCCACCCCAGTTCATGGTCAACATTCAACCACTGAGTCATACCAACTGGGAAAAGTTCTCATGTTTTTGAACAATGACATGAAAACATTCCTATCAGCACTGGTGAGATGTGTACCATCTATTTGCCATAAACTGTGGTTAAAATATCATTAAATATATTCCAGTACACCACATTCTGTTTCTCGACACCATCTGTGTGCTCAACATGTCTACATGCAATATCCTCCTTTCTTTTCCAAAGGCATAGCATCTAACTAGGAAAATGACATAAAATACCACCCAGGCTCTCAGATCTTCATATTTCTATCCAAAACCTCACAATGATGAAGGATATATTTTGGGAAGTTCTTTTACTCTTTTCCCCTTGGGATGATTTTCTTCACACTCTTTATCAGTCAAGACTTTTTAAATGTAAGTGACGGAAACCAACCTTAGCTTATTTAAGAATAAAATCAATAGACATGATAGCTGGTCCATTACCAAATTGGGAGGAAAGCTTCAGGATCAATTTTTACACATGGGCAGAGCAATGGAGGCCAGGTATCAATCAGAACCAGGTATCATGCAAACCTATGCCACAAAAGCAGAGGACCACCATCTGGTCATCAACCACATCACTGGACACTTGTCTCTGGTGTGTTCCAGTTGGCTGGTTCCACTCACCACCAAACCCTTATGAGCATGGACACTTTTGATTGGCCAGACCTGAGTCATGTGTCTATATCCTGGTGGCACCAGGCTGAGATCAATGCAGTCTCTTTCATTCACAAAGTCTTATAATAGAAGGATTCCTCAAACAGGAAGAGGGGCCCAACTGCTGGATTGTCCAAGGCAGGGGAAGGAAATGAAAAATGTTTACTAGTCACCTATACTTAGCATATGATGAAGAAAAAGGAGGTTGTAATTCTTGGAAAATAATTCCATAACCAAACATGGACCAGAACATATCAGAACAAAAGTTCTATTGGTTGCTAGCTAGACTGTATATAACTCTGTCTCACTCTCCCAAATGAGCATTGCTATCCATTATGAAGGATATCTTTACACATTTCTTTAAACATCATAATCCCTTTGGACTTTCCATATGTTATGGAAAGCTATGGAGTCTTCTATGAAAGAGGTACATATTTATGTTACAAGTATTTTGTTTTCATTGTGGAAAACAAAGAAGGCAGAATTTTGCAATTGGAGGCATAGAGAAAAATGACAAATGACTCATGATTTTGCCACACTCAACCATATATATCAATTAATGGGACTCCTCCTGGGTGTATTTGCAGTGTGCCTGTGTTCATAATACAAAGTGTGTGTGTGTGTGTGAGAGAGAGAGAGAGAAAGAGGGAGAGAGAGATCTGTATATTTAGGGTGTATAAATCCATCCAATATACACTGCTTGAATCCAGATTTTCTAAATAGCACTTCATTAACCGAGAAAACATTTTCATTTTTAACATTTCTCCAAGAATATATTATTTCTTTTTTCTTTTTGTTCTTCTCTGTCATTTTTTAATTGTCTGCTGTTAAAATATTTTAATTTGCCTGTGCCTCCTCAGGGAAAATAAAAGTCCTTTGTACATTTTAGTCTTGTATGATGTTTGAATCGTGTCTCTGGGCAGTTTTATTTTCATGAGAGGTATTAATTCGAAGTCAAGTAAGATCAGTTTGCATTTTCACATAATTGGTGAGTTCCTCCAGCAAGAAGACGAATATAAACATCCCCTGCAGGTCACAGAAACTTCTATGTTCCTACTTCTAGGGCAGCGATTTCTAACCTTTATCATTTTATGGCACAAACTAATTACTAAAATTCTATGGTACACAAAAATCTTACTCTTTTGCCCATCTGAAAAATATAGGCATACATTTAACCTACTCATACCAAATGTTGGCTGTTGTCATTTTTTTGTTTGACAAGCTAAGGGAAAAGAGGTCAGTACCGCTGACTAAATAACCAGGCATTGCATGCTTTAAAAATTCTGGTGGCGCACTGGTTGAAAATCGCTTCTCTTAGGTACTGAGATGGACTTTCAACTTCTTGTTAACCAGCAGTAAACCTTCTTATCAGCGCTGCAGGGCGTAGATGCATTTTGACACCTCCGACTCTGAGTTTCCAGTAGGTTGGACACCTTGGAAAATTCTGCATTCTCCCTCTCTCCACTCCTGCCTCCCTCCTCTCCTCCCTCTCCATTCCTCTCCAGTAGTCTGTTAATAAGGCCTCACTGATTTCAGTATGTGAAAGGAGAATAAGTGGGTTAAAGAACAATTGTGTATACTCTAGTAAAGAGAATTTCAACCTGCCACAAGAATCATCCCTATTTTATGTCTAGACGAAAGCTCTCTCACTTAAAATACTTGGCATCACAAAAAAGACTGAATCTCAGCCAGTAGTCAGGCTTTTCTCATGAAGCTTAATGCATCCAAAGATATAGATGTGACTAAAATAATATTAATTGTTTGTGTTTGTATTTGCCTTTAAAATTTAGAAAAATCATTACAGATAGACAGATACTTAGGTATATAGATAGATGATATACAGAAACCTAGATAAAAACATAGATACAAATGTATGTGTGTGTGATGTATTCATGGATTTTTTAAATATTGTTTAACATATTTTTCAACATTTATCTTTATTGTTGAACGTATTACAAAAGTTCACCTCTTTTCCCCATTAACTCCCCTCTGTTCAACTCCTATCCCATCCCATCTCATCCTATCCCACTGTGTCCATGGATTCTGCATACATGCATATAAGTTCTTTGGTTGATCTCTTCCCTGCCTTCTACCCCTCCCCCTGAGATGCTTCAGTCTGTTGCATGCTTCTGTGTCTCTAGAAGAATTTTGTTTTTCAGTTTGTTTGGATTTGTGTGCCAGGAGTGCTGATCTATTCTCTTCATTCACCTTAATTTTTTTTAAAAAAAAATTTACTGTTTTAAAATAATTTAAGTAAAGCCAACATGGTTCTTTTTTTTTTTTTTTTTTTTTTTTTTGCTTTAGCAAGCAAATTTTAAATGACTATTCTGCGTTAACTCTACACTAGGAACTTAAAATGTAAAGATAAGACAATACCCCCGACTCTGAAAACTCAAAAGTCATGATGACCACTGTAAGTCTAATTACATTCTCCTGCAATGCAATGTATGTGCTTGTTAAGTAGGGAGCGTAAATTCGGCCTGTGGGAGTTGGTTACGGATTCATTGTTACATTAGAGCTAAGTCTGGATAAGCAGGCATGCCCTGGGGAACAGATCCATATGTTTCTCAGATTCTCCTAAGGGTCCATACACTAGAGGAATTTTAAGAAGTGCTGACTTTAAAACAAAGAAAATGATTGACCTGAAGTTAATTAAATCGATCGAGACTGAATAGTTACTGGTTTATATCCTCCCTGACAAAATCTAGACTTTGCCCTATATGAGTGAGATGCAATCAGTGTGCTTTTAAGCAAAACTATATGCTTACATGTTTAATAAACTCACTTATTTTAGTAACATGATTTGATAAAAGACCTATATTTTAAATTTGCATATATCTCAAAACATATTAATTTAATTATCTCCCTTTCACCCAAAGGCATATTTGTTTCATACTGAGATTCTAAACCATGGCCCTGCATATTCACGCGTAGGTACTTATCAGAATGTGATGTGTTTGACTGATCACATTAATTTGGGATCACTGAATGCATTCTATTGCTCTGATCTACAAAAGTGGAAAGAATTAACACAGACATGATATGTTGAATCACTTCACTGGAATGCCGTCTTGGCCTCATTCAGTCCCAGTAGGATATCTCTGTTTCATGTGTTTCTAACAACAGATTTATTCTTATCTCCATAAACTGGCTAATGAGAAATTGCTTACTTAATTTGCTTTGTTAGTTCAGAGACTTAAGATATCCTATATTTGCTAATGTGTCTCAGGTTAGACTAGCTCTTCCTCTTAAATATTCTCTTAGAATTTCATTCTTTCTAGTCAAGTATCATAATTTATAGTAAGATGTTTACATAATGATTGTGTTTTTATTACTACTTTGCAAGCTCCCTAGGTAAAGGAGTTTGTCTGTTTTGACTACCATTGTATTCTCAGGGCTAACACAAGGCAGGAAAATGAGGGGGGCTGGATAATTCCTCTCAGAATGAGTGAATAAATTAATAAAAATCCATATTTAAGGAGAATTTCCAAGCCAATAGTAAACTTGTTATAGGATGAGGAGACCTTCATCATCATTATCATTATCATATTGTTTATTTATTGAATACTTACTCTACTTCAGATACTAAATACTCACAACCATTCTATAATGTTAGTACATTACACATTAGAATACTAAGACTTACAGAGAAAAAGTTATTTTCAACAGTTGCAAGCTGGTATGGTGTGAGCTGAATTGGAACTGTTAAGCTGAACTCTAAAACTGATCTATATAATAACTACATGTTTCATACCCAAACATATTTAGGCTAGAGGCAGTGGTTACCTAGGTTTTCCCACTTTAGAACAGCAGAAAATTCATTCTTTGATGCATCTGCTGTTATTATCTAACCAAGGTAGGTCTCTGTGTGTGTGTGTGTATTTGTATGTGTGTGTTTATGCCTGGTGTGTGCCCATAAAGTTTTTCTTTTTTGTTTTCATTTTTTACTTGTTGTGAATAATCTGTATATATAAAAGCCTAAGCGACCTTACAACTGAACGACCAGAACAACTAGTCGACCAGTCACTATGATGTGCACTGACCACCAGGGGGCAGACACTCAATGTAGGAGCTGCCCCTGATGGTCAGTGCTCTCCCATAGCCAAGCTCCGATGGCCAGCCAACCTTCCCCAGTCTCTCCCCACCCATCTGCCCCCAGGCCAGCAAATGAATTTCATGCACCAAGCCTCTAGTTATAGTCATAATTTACAAAGAAAATTCAGTGCATACATATTAATACCTATATGCATATGTATATGTCTATACACATACACACATTAGAATATCTGCATCTGGAAAGGATAACTTTGTAGTCAACATGAACCAATGAATCGGGAGTCCTCATGATATATTTTAAGAAGCCATTTGAAACTAAAGTCTGGGTTTCACATACTTCCCTTTTCTCTACATTTAAGCTGACTCTGATTTCTCCTACAACATTCCTTCTTTTTTAAAGCAGTTCTTTTTCAAGATTATTTTGTGTTTGTTTCAGGTGTACAGCATGGTGGCTAGACAATCCTATACTTTACAAAGTGTTCTCCCTGATATTTCCTGCACCCATGTGGCACTCTTAAAACTCATCTTAGTACATTTACTTAAGGTTACAACAACCCAATATTCTGTGAGCTGTTTTTTTCCTGCTACAGACCTTATTTGGAAAAAGGCTATTCTAGATTATTTCTCCATGGGTATTAAAAGGAAGTTATCACCAGTTGTCTAGGGAGAAAAAACTAGAAGTGGTTGTCAGAGGTGACTGTATATCCTTTAGAGTTTGTTTCACGTCATCTCAAGCTACATGAAGCAACAGGAATTTCTTAAGGTGAATGGTCAGGGTAGTTTAGACTATCCTGAGACATGAGACTTATTCTAGCTTATGACTGGAAAATAAGTCATTCCTGGGATAAGGAAGCTTATAGAGTCCCTGCTGGCCACATGATAGGCTGGGATTGATGTGGAATGTCATTATCCTGAGCATGTATATGGCATTTATTTAAAGCTATAATGAATGATAGGTTCAGAGTTCACATGTGGGGGAAATACCAACTTTTCCTATAAATATTTAGTACATATGGTACTAAAATTGTCTAAATATGTTATTTTATTAAGACCTGATCTCTTGCCAAATGAGAATCATTTTAGTTTAGCTTGAATGCACCTTACTTCATAGTTACTTAATTATGAAGATATGAGAGAGAGAGAGAGGAAGGGGAAGATGGAGAGAAAGAGAGAACCAACTTTTTGCTGAGTTGAAAGTCCTAAGCTAATTAAAACACATCTCCAATGGAAAGAGAAATCCCTGAAGGGTTTCTCAAGTGAATAGCAACTCATAAAGATGGCTCTATGCTATGTGCACTGTCTGTATTCAAATGCCTTGTGGTTTTTATTCTATGTGACAATGTATTATGGATGCTTGTTGTGACATGGAATTAAAGATGTCTAATGAATATGAATTCTGCTATCTCATGGCACAAATAGAATGATTATCACTTATGTGACTTTTCCACACAATAATACATTATTACAGACCCTTGATTCCCAAAACAGCTAACTTAAAATAGATAAATATATTTATTCCATCCTCTCCTCTTCTTTTTGCATTTCTGAAAGGATAGAGAAAGCCATATGTGATTTTGAAATACATCTGAAAAAAAAGCCTAATTTGAATTTCTTTTGAACCGCCTATTGCAACAACACAGATGGACCTTGAGAATATTATACTAAGGGAAATAAGTCAGTCAGAAGAAGCTAAGAATCATATGAGCTCACTCAGAGGTGGGCTATAAAACTGAAACTCATAGACACAGACAGCAGTATGGGAGTTATCAGAGGCAAGTGAGTGGAGGCAGTAAAGGGTGAAGGGGGCGCAATGTATGGTGACAGGAGATTTGACTTTGGGTGTTAGGCACACGATGTAATATACAGATCATGTATCATAGAAACATACACCTGAAACCTATATGCTTCTATTAACAAATGTCACTCCAATATATTTAATTTAAAAATCAACTGAATTTTAGGTAGAAAAAAACTGATTAAAAATAAGGAGAGAAATTCTATATTTTAGGTAGGAAAATGAATAAACATTCTACTCTACGAGTCAATAGTTTGTTGAAAACAGTTGCCCGGTGCAATTTATATTGCAAAGAGTTATGTCTTCATAGCAAGCTTGAATCCTGCCTCTTCCAGGATACAAAATCTTAAAGCTGTGAAACCGTAAAGCTATCAGCTCTGAATTTCTAGGTTATGGGAGCATTCATCTGATTAAGCACCACTCCACTTTTTTGGATAATATTAGAAGCTCACCCCATTAGCATTTCCCAATTTGTCGGGGGCGGGGGGGGGGGGGGGCGCAGGAAATTTTTAGATTTTAGCATAGTCCAAAAACTACCTTCAACTTAGGAAACAATAAAGGAGTTAAGAATTCAGCTTACACTGCAAAATGTTAGCACCAGAAAGCATGCTGGAAGTCACATCAAACATCCAGGTCTATAAACATTTGCAATTGTAGGCCTCTGCAGTTAAATACTTGCTGTGCAAACAGCCCAGTTACCTTTTAAGATATCTAAGTGCAAACATCCCTTCACTGGAGGATTTAATAAGTAGGTTCTGATATTGGTAGAGTAATGATCCATGTGTGATGTATTTTAAGAAATATCTCCAGTTTGAAAGCTGAGAGCTAAATTTCTGATCTGGAGGTTCATTAGGAACTCCACCAGGCTGAGGATTAGATAACAAGACATAGCTTGCATCGTATTTATTTAAAGAGCTTTAGATATATTTATATAGTTCCCTCAGTTTCTTCCTTTTAAAATACATGTAAAATATAAGGGGATAAAATGTAAAACGAGATGGAAAGAAGTGAAACCTCTCATAAGAAGTCCTTCACTTTGTTCTTGGAATAGTTAACATTTTTTCATACACTTTTATTGATTGCAGAGAGGAAGAGTGGGAGAGAGAGAGAGAGAAACATCATTAATGAGAGAGAATAATTGATCAGTTGCCTCTTGCAGGCCCCTGAGGTTTGAGCCTGCAACCTAGGCACGTGCCCTGACTAGGAAGCAAACCATGACCTCTGGTTCTCAGTTGGACACTCAACCACAAGATCAAATTTTTTTGAGGGCCACCTACATTTGTTTATGTAAAATGAAGGGCCTCTGAAGCTTTGTTGTACTGATTTTTGGTGGGACTCAATGATTGGCCGGTGCATTTACACTGAGCACTTAACATTTCAATTGTCTTTTCCTTCCTTCTTCCCTTCCATCTTCATCTATTTATTTGTAAAGCTCTTATTATGTAGTGTGAGCAAAGTAAATCCTCCCCTAATGCTATCCATAGACAGTTACATCTGTAAACAATTTGGAGAGGCAGTCAACTAAACTACCAATTCAAAATCAGTATGCTGCCTGCCATGTTAAGTTCATGAAGAGGATTCAGTGGGAGTTCACAGGAAAGAAATCTAATTGGAAGTGATGACATGAGGAAATTTACCAAGAGAAGGTACATTTAACCATGGATTGATTTTTTTTAAACCTTTTAAGAAGGGTTACTATAATGTTTCCATCAAGGGAAATAGTACAGGCAAAGGCATGAAAAGACAAATATAATGAGATATAAACAGTATACTATGTTTGAACTCAAACCTGAATCACATCCACGTTACTAAATGTGACCTCATCAAAATTTCATATGTTGAAATCCCCCCACCCCCCCTACAGCATGATAGTGTCAGGAAATCAGGCCTTTGGGAGGTAATTGGGATTAGATGGGGTCATGAGGGCAGAACCCTCATGAATGGGATTAAGGTCTTTGTAAGAGTGTGAGAGCTGGCTTCTTTCTGCTATCATTTAAAGAGACAGGAGAAAAAGGTCACATGCAACCTGAAAGAGTTTTCATCAGAATCTTAACATGCTGGCACCCTGACCATGGCCTTCTAGCCTTCAAAAATGTAAGACAGAAATTTCGGAGTCTATGGTCTTCTTTTATAGCAGACCAAATGGATTAAAACAAACCATGAGTTGACATTTAAAATAGAATCTTGTATAGAGTAACTTTTTGCTTATTATTTTGCCCAAATTTTTGGATTTGGGCACATTTGTTTATCGTATTGACAGCAAAGCAGATTATAAATAAAAATTAATAATAAAACATGTAGTTTATAGCCAAGATATACTCATGTGCCCATGAATGCCTGGGTTTGTTTCATGGACTGAAAAGCAGATCTTCACTGGTGATGCCTAATGCAGGTATACAGCATAAGTGATCTACATGTTTTCTTTGAAACAGGTAAGTTTGACTTTGCATGCTTATCATAGACTGACTGTGCCTTTATATGCTTTTCTTTCTTTCTATTAAAGTGAACTCTATAATTCCAGTGTTATTTCTTTCATCTATTATACCCCAACATATTTAGATATATCTAGACCATGTTCTGCCCTGTTCTGAATGTATTTTTTAATAGTTTGTATTGTTTAAAGTATTAGAAATAGTAGTACATGTTTCCTTTTTTTCCTCCCATTGACCTCCCCCGACCTCCCGTACCCTCTAGCACATGCCCTCACCTGCCCCGCCCAAGTGTCTTGTATCCATTGGTTATGGTTACATGGATGCATACAAGTCCTTCGGTTGATCTCTTACAGCCCCTGCCCCCCACTCTCCCCTGCCTTCCCACTGTAGTTCAACAGTCTTTTCAATGCTTCTTTGCCTCTGTATCTATCCCCCCCTTTTTTCTTTAAAAAAAATCTTGCATCTGCATACTAGAGATAAACATATAAGAACAAAAAATGTTTGAGTCTCAGTTTCAATGTCTAACAGTTCTGAGTCCCAGTTTCAATGTCAAATAGTTCCTTATGTGTACATGTCAGCAATGATATCTGGATGGTGGACAAATGATGAATATATTTTTTAAGTTACAAATGAGTATATATTAAAGAATGCAATAGTGACTAATATCTATAATAAAAAATGTAATATGCTAATTAGACAGGACAGCCAGACAACCTTATGGATGGCCTCCCGGATGTCCTTCTGAACAACCTTCCGGATGAAGCTGAGGCTGTGAGGGCCAAGACCCTTGCATTAATTTTGTGCATCGGGCCTCTAGTAGTGGTATAATGGTAGAGATTTACACTTTCTCCAGTAATGCAATAAAATGGACCAAGGGCAATAAGTCCTTCCTTAAAGAGGAATCTTGTAATCACATCAGAGTGCCGTGTGTGTGTGTGTGTGTGTGTGTGTGTGTGTGTGTACTCATGTATACATTTTTTTTCTGGAAATATGATAATTCATCTTTGAATATTTTATTCATTCATTTTAGTTATAAAAGTACTTTATGGATATTAGCTTATATTAGCCTCACTCCACATTAGGAACTATGTTCAGCTAGAAAGAAAAAGATGAGCAGGCAAAGGTTGCTGATCTGAAGAAGCTACAAGAACTAGTTTGGCAGTTGAACTGATTCCAAGGTGAAATGCATGCTCTTGTCTTGGGAAAGAGCAGGATCTCAAGGATCTCTGCTTTGTTGAAATAAACTTAGAGCACATTTTTTTATAATGACAGCATAAGTGACAATTTCCAACCGTCTTTGCACTGGGAAGAAAAAGAGTGATGATGTGGCAGGTGAGGGAATAGAAGAGGGCCAGGGAACGATTTATACTGCTTTTTACTAAATTTGGATAAAAGTTCAATAGGAATTAAACTCTCCCTCTAAGCACACTGCAGGGAATTGTGAAAGACCAGCCTAAGCTATGCTGAACTTGGCAGCTTATTTATTGTTTCATAGATTTCTATCCTGAGTAAGGACACGACCGGTAACACAGTTGCCACTGTTTCTCATCTATTTTGTCTTATTTCGGAATGTGCTGAGCACACTGTATTATCCTACTGAATTTAATTTTTATGGTTCTCCAGATTTAGTGAGAGTTTGAAAAATAAGTTCTAGTTTCCAGTTTTAACCAACAAAGAGGGAGGATATTAATGAATTTGATCCACATGGCATACTCTATTCAAAATTACCATTTGCTGTAACTCATCAGTTCTCCACCAAGGGTGACTTTATCTTCCAGGGAACACGGAATTGTCCGGAGATATTTTTGATTGCACAAGCAATAGTCATCTTTGCTATCATTATTAGATCTCTTCAAATTAACAAAAACCAAAATACATATGGGATGCAATTGTAGATTAAAAAATAGATGTTCATAATTGTGAGAATTGAATGTAGATGTTTCAACTAATTTTGATTGGTAAGGCAAAGGCTTTGGGCTTTGCTATTTGATGGCAATATGTCATTTTCTCTTTCACAAATTTGTTTTGTGGGGCACCTTTTAGAAGCTATTGTTTATGGTATGTTTTCTGTATTACTTGGGACTTTAGCTGCATTCAATAATCAGGAAAGAGCAGCTAATAAGAGCACTGAGTTTGTTGTGATAAATTTGTAAAGGTCCTTTAAGTTTTCAAATGAAACGTAACAGTGATCTGCTAATGCTGGTGAGATGGTTTCTGCAGAGAAATATCAAAATTACATAATCTCATAAATGTTTAACAAGAAAATGGTCAATAAAGTCTCAATTACCTTGAAACGTGTGGAATGTCCAAATGAAAAATAATCTGAAGTAAAAAATAAAAGTCATTTTAAGTATGCCTTTGATTGGTCTGTTTGGATAAGATAGTGCCCCTGTATATGTTTGGAATTCTAACAGATGAGGTGTGTATGGCTTTAATTGGTTGGTGATCATATACCAAAACACTTTAGTAAGCTATCTATCCATAAGACAGCTATTACATGTCCCCAAACTAAATTGTCACCTAATTTGTTTCTAGCCTAATAACACTATAAAGTCTGAAACAAGGCCAATAGCTCACTTTGCATGTTCATTAACAAAACCATTTAAGTAAAATTCAGACGAGAATACTCTTGGAAAGACAACAGATATGATTGGAACCCTCTAAGCTCTGATGCAGAATTACCATGTTCTCTCAATTCTACTTTTTAAATGAAGTTTCTTTTCAAATATAAGTTGTACAGACTTTAAAAGGTATTTGAAAAATAAGTAATAATAAAAATGTAGAAAATATTTTACATGTCCTCATCCATTACAATCACGGATAATAGTTTTGTGTAACATTTTATACGTAATTCTTGATACACTTGTTAACCAGTTGAAATTATGTTACCTATCATCTAAAAATGATTTTTACTTAATATTATCATATCAGTATAATTTTATTATAACTTTCCTTCAATTTTTAATGAATGATTAATATTCCATTATATGGTCATACAATAATAATGGAACTAATTCTCTGCTGTTGAACTTGAGGTTATTTCCAATTTTAGGTACATTAGATACAGTGGTGGATAAAACCTATTTCTGCACTGCAATTATACCTTTATTAAAGATTATAGAAGCAAAATCATTGAGTCAACCTGTATGTAAATTTTGAATCTTTTAGTTTTGATTAATCCTTTTAGGGAATTATTTAATGAGCTAATCATGGAAATGTGATAGAACATTGAGAAATATATATATATATATATATATATATATATATATATATTGGTATTTATATGTTTACCAAAGATTTTCAGATATTTTGTGCAGGTCTAAACTCTGATTCCTTCTACATATACTGTGTATAACAGTTTGACCAATAGCACATAATTTAAGAAAAAGGTTTTTCTTAAAGCATCTCTATTATGTCAATTGCTCTTGGAGTTAAGAATCATAATATTTTGTAGTTACGTTTTCAGATCCTTACCTATTTTGATAAAATAAGTAGGTACCTGGATAGACAGAAAGGTAGGTAGATAGACCAATAGAGAAGCATGAAGGGCAGATGAGTGGAAGTGAATGCCATTTCACTTCACTGGCATTAAGCAGACCTATGGGAAGCCTGCCTGAGCATGCCAGTGAGAAAGGTTTTGTCAAGACTGAGTCACAAGATGGCTTGGTGTTTGCAGATAAACTGAAATGTTAATATTGTTGCTCTTTTGAAGGATACTAAAAACTTGATTCATAAGTGAGGACCATTTATGATATTGTATACAAGGCCAAAATATGTAAAAATATTCTATAAGTGTGCTAGGGGTGAAAGAGGGAATAGACACAGAATTTTAAGGAGCTGATTTGATCAAATATTCATTGTAAGAAATACACACACACACACACACACACACACACACACACACACACACACACACACATCAGCAGAGTGGGTAACATATTGGATTTAGTAGGGAGCCAGGGAGCCAGGATGGTGAGTGAGCCAGGAACCAGCATCATGGAATTCCTGTTCATTTCTGGGCAGCACATTCTAATTTTAAACCAATGTTCAGGAAGAAACACAAAGAACCGAGATATGTGGAACTGTTTGAGTCAAGGCTAGGAGACCACTAATGTATGTGAAGCTTACTTTTAAGAGAAAATGAAGGCCTTTATTTAAGAAGTATCTTGTTCTAGATTCAAGAAACAAATTTGTCTCATTTAAAGTCTGTATTATATTATACACATGCAATGATAGTTCTATCTAAATTCTTAGAGGGGTTTCACTAAATGCTGCTCCTCAGTTAGTGTGGGTGCTCCTTGCTGACTCTGGGGGCACACTGGGGAGCATGCTACGCTGATTGGTATGTTTTCATCCTTAGTAATGATTTGGCAGATCAGCTGCTACAATGTGCCTGGATAGAAAAGGCTTCAGCATTTCGTATCATCTCCCTTTAGGAATTTAAGAGAGAGAATGAGCTAAGTAATTATTAATTATGCCAACAAATTGTTCCCTTCCTTTTTTAACCTGTGCAGAATTCTTCATTAGCAATAAAATAATACAACCCTGCTTCATACTTATTTACAATAACAGTAGTTATTAAAATGTTATCATACAAATGTGCCCTTATCTAGAAATCTGAAGTTGATGTTAACAAAATCTCACCTAAATGTACATTGCTAAGGCTTTCATTCTTCATTATAATTGGTTAAGTAAAAACAAACAAACAAACAAAAAAACAAGAAAAAAACTGTATAGTATTATACAAGAGAAGTATCCCAATTTCAATCACTTGCATTGACTGTAATATTCACTATCAGTAAACTAGGCACATGGTAAGACTTAGCATTTGTGCATACATACTGACTTGGCATGAAATAATAAGTAATAATATCCTTGTAAGAAGGGTATTGAACATCAAAGGAAATCTACTGTAGACTAATGACTTCTTTTCTATTTACCAAAGGGTATTTCTCCTATGATAAAAGAGATAATTTTCTGTAATAACAAACAATGTGTTCTCATTACATGCACACACACACACAGACCCATATTTATATTTTTATATAGACTCTATTGAGATATCAATGAACAACAGTCAATAATCAGAAATTCTTCTTTCCACATTTAAGGTTAAATCACATTTAAAGGAGCTATTCAAATGGAAGACATTCACCTTAAATGAAATAATTATCAACTAATTTTTGATATACATTAGGTACATAATTTTAAAATAACTTGCTAAATATTTTATGGAGAAATGTTTGAAACCCTAGAAAAATGGTACCTGATTTTTGATTTAAAAATATAAACTTTTCACTATAAATTAAGACATATACATGCCTGTTGATTTCACATAAATCTTTATCAAGTGCCTGCCAAAATAGAGTGTGATTTATGGAGGAATTACCTAAGTTTTTGAGAATCACATTCTTGTGTTTTTACTTACAACACACGTGACACCAAATGTGTGCGTTTATTTTCCTATTCCAGTGGATTCCCATGACACTCCCTCTCTTGGGTTCTATAATTTACTATAACAGCTCACAAAACTCAGAGAATTACTTGATTTACTCTTATCTGGTTATTTTAAAAGTTAAAAATAAATAGCCAGATGAACAGGAATATGGGGCACACTCCGGAAGAGGCCTATGCACAGGAGCTCAGTCCCTCTGAATTGGGGGTACACTATCCTTTCAGCATGGGGAGGTATTCACCAACCCAGAATCTCTCCAAACCTCAGTAATGAAAACTTTTTCTTGAGTTTCATTAGATAAGCATGATTAATTAAATCATTAGCGATTGATGATTGAACTCACACTTCAGCCCTTCTTTTCTCAGAGGTCAGGAGTGGGGCTGAAAATTCCAGCACACTAATTAGTCCTCATCTTTCTCATGACCAGCCTCCATCCTGAAGCTACCAAGGGGACCTCAGTCATCAGTCATCTTGTTAACATATCAGACACTTAGCACTCTAGAGATTATAAGTTTTAGGAACTGTAGGCCAGGAACCAAAGGCAAAGACCAAATATACATTTCTTATTGTATCATACAGACTTTGCCCTTTGTGGCTTTAACAACATGCAACGAGGCCAGGAAGCTCTCTGGAAGGTAGTCCTTGCCCTTCTGCTTCTCTTCCTGCATTCTCTTTCAAACCATTTAATAAACCTTATAAATAACACATAGAGCAAGGAGACTAAGCCACAAATAAGGAGTCCTAGATTTTAATTTTACTGCTGCTATCAACTAACGGTGGGCAACTTCCATTAAGCAAAACGTTTTTAATCACACATAAAAAATGGCATCATCTTTAGGATGCCTTAAAATTCTAAGATTCTGTGATGGTATGCTCTGTTGGATGAGTTAACGCCCAAGAGTGGCACAGGGTGTAAACAAACTAGCTGTACTCAGAATACCATTTGAGGCTCAAACATTCATTACTGAAATAATATACTGTTATTTTGTCCTATGATCACAATAAACTACTAATAAATGGGGGCCTTTTCTCCTGTTCTCTTGTGTTGACTGCTTGTGAACTATATCATGATTCAGACAAGAAGTATTCCTTACAGTGACTTTGATGGCTGAGTTAAGAAAAGCGCTACGTGCCCAAAATGATGGGGCTGATGGAGTGAGATGAATGCAAACATCAGCTGACCCCATTGCCTGGTATGAATGTGAAGGTAGAGAGAGGATGGAAGTCATAAAAACTGTCAGTCTAATTCAACAAAAGATCAACATAATAAGAAGTAGAGGGGTCTTGCCAGCTAAATACAGATAATAGGAAGTAAATGTTAGACATCAAGATGGACAGGGAGTCTTCATTCAGGGATTTTAGTGGAGATCAGCCCAGTCATGTAGTGCCCTAGGGGAGGTAATAGTATAGACTAAAATTGATACCTATGATAATGTAGATTCATTGATTATAACAAATACCAATCCAGTGTATGGTTTTTATAGTGGACCAGGCTGGTATGTATGTACATCACTTCAAAAGGGTGTATAGGAAATATATGCACCTTGTGCTCAATTTTGCTGTGCACTAAAAACTGCTCTAAAAAACGGTTAAGTCTAGTTTTCAACCATGATAACTGACCTTTCTATTCAAACCATCAGTAAAACTTGGGGCGGGGGTGGGGAACTTAGGCCTCTAGCAATTAATCCTGGATTCCAAGATATCATTTTCACAAAGGAGACTTGGAGAGTAACCCAAATGAACATGTTTATAAGCAGGACATGGATTTTGAGTTGTTCAGTTCCATAAGTGTTAATTTGGTCATTCATTTCTTGCCTGAGTTGATATTAAATTGAGAATGTGAGTGGATCTCCAGTTAAAGAGCATATATTGAGTGGGAAAAGTTCAGTGCTCTGTGTTAGAAGAGGGGAAGGCAGAGCCAGTGCAAATGAAAGGTCATTATCCATTCACACTTGTCAGGAAGAGAACTCAGAGGGCATAAGAGAATCATCATCTGATCACAGTACAGACACCTTAACACATAGCAAATAAAGCCCAAATTTTATATGAAAAACAATATCATGTAATATCTTAGGATATTAGTATAATAATAATAGAAAAACGACACATTTTTCCCTAGTAGGCTAAGAATGAGAATCTTTTAAAGGGTAGCTAGAAATATGTTACCCTTATACTTTAGTGAAATGTTCTTATTTCTCTTTTTATGTTGCAAAGAAGAGCATGCATTTATGCCCCTAAAATTATTGCTAAGTTATAAAAGTTATTACTAAATTCCTCAAACGTTATTAAGAGCATTAGAGCCTGTACTTATGTCTTTAAACTAATTATAAACCTAAAATTAAAGTTTTAAGCTCTTAAGGTTACATACATATATTAGTGAAAATCTATTTAAGTCATTCTTTAACTTTTAATTAAGCTGGCAATGAATAAATAACTGTGCTGAATTTTATACTATAGAGTTAAAACAAACTGCCAAGTCATAATGAATAACTTAGAGTTTACTTTTCACCAGATTGTACCCTGTGATTCAAATTTACTTTTTTTAAAGTATCTGTGTTTTGGTCCCTTTCAGAGTAAAGAAATCCTTGATTCCTTCAACAAGAGCAGAACTGCATTATAATTATTTTTATACAGGTATACTCTGCTTTGAGATGCCCTGTTGAGGCTTTAATTTCAGCTATGCTACTCCCGAATAAAAATATAAATATATCACCTGGCTGGTGTGGCTCAGTGGTTGAGCATCAACCTAGAAACCAAGAGATCACAGTTCAATTCCCAGTCAGGGCACATGCGATGGTTACAAGTTCAATCCCCAGTTTGGGGGTGTGCAGGAAGCACCCAATCAATGATTCACTCTCATCATTGATGTTTCTATCTCTTCCTCTCACTTCCTCTTTGAAATCAATAAAAATGTATTTTTAAAAAATTAAATGCAGTAAAGATTAAGATTAAAACGAAAGTAAAAAGACTATAATATAAGGATTCAACTGTAAAAACGTTGAGAGGGACTGCTTTCCTTACTCAGTCCATACTCAGTGAGTCTTCCTAGACATAACTACCTTTGGGTAATTACCTTGTATCATATATTTACTATATACATAAACATTTGTTCAAATCATTTTCCAGAGTATTTTATAAAATTTAACTATGCACATCACTTCAAAATGTAAATGCTTGAAGCATGTAAAGCAAACACTGTTCTGTATTAAAATGCAATACTTAGACTCTTTAAATGTTTAATTTCCTATTTATTTCCATATAGCTATAATTTGCTCATCACAGGCTGACTTATTTCCCTAAATTCACTGGCTTCTTGCTAGGCATCTTCTTTTTCATTCTAAGAAAAAAAATATTCTGTACATATTTTTAACTTATACTTTTGATTTCTTTGGTATTGTTTAGTCTGCATTGGTACGAGCCTTTTTCAAAACTAGGTTTGTGATGGAATGTGCTAACTCTTACCCTAAAATAAAGAACCTTCTTAGGTACATGTCAGAACTGACCCTTTATTTCAGTTCATACTGAGTGAATAAGAACTATCTGTTATGAGGCATCTGAGTCCCCAACTTTATTGTAAATAGGGTGGTTACCAATATATGCTGTTGCCAATGTGTGCCAATTCTTCAATGTTAAGTATGCTACATAGAACAGGTTCCTCCAAAAATTCATGCCCAACCAGAACCTCAGAATGTAGCCTTATTTGGAAATAGGGTCTCTGCAGATGTAATTAGTTAAGGGGCAGTCATATTGGATTGGGATGGGCCTAAATGTAGTATCACTGGTGTCCTCATAAAAAGGAGGACATTTGTACAGAGAGAGACATACACAAAAGGAAGAAGATGATAAAGCAAGATTGCAGTGATGCAGCCGCAAGCCAAGGAAAACCAGGAGCTACGAGAAGAGACAAGGAAAAGGTCTTCCCCTGGAGACTTTAGAGGGAGCTTGGCGCTGCTTACACCTTGATTTTAGACTTCTGGTCTCTAGATCTGTGATATAATAATTTTGGTTGTTTCAAGCCTCCCCTTTCTCCTTCCATCCCCCCCAAATAAAAAGAGCCTGCAAGTGAGAGGAATATAAATTAATAAACATGTAATTACCTAATAAAGCTTGCACAAATTATGAAGAAAACAAGTAGGGTGCAATCGGCACAGAGGACATTTTCATCTCCTCAAAAATATATTTATTTTTGTATCCATAAGGCCTAGTACAGGGTTTTCCACAAAGTAGCCACTCAATAAATTTTTGGTCAACTGCAAATATCTGTTGAACACATGCATTTCTTTTCCTAATAATAAAAAACATTTTTTTTCTTTTTCATAAGAATCTAGTGGGAAAATCTTAATAACTTGTGTTGCACACATCAGAGTTGTTTTTAATTTTACTATACATTAGGTATTTTCACATCTTTCTTAAGCCTGCCTTGTTGCTGATAGGGTATTATTTTAACTCGGTACAGAACAACCTGTAAAACGATTCCTTTGCCATTTTTGCACCTGTTCAATGGAGATAAAAGGAGCAGATGATCCAAGTACCTCATTAATTCACAGAAAAGATTGGTTCCAACATGTTTTGCAATTCCCCAAGTCTATAAGCAAGCTACAATCCAGCTATACAATTCTACAGCACTAGTTGTGTTATGCCTTGTTGAACAGTAGATGGATAAATGTGATTAAATAGTGGTTTACATGTAATTGCATTGTAGTGGGAAATGTGGTAGCAAAGCAGATTATATAATTACATAACGTGCTAGCAATCTTCATATGTACATTGTTTCTGTTTATACAACAGTCAACTTTTATTAAGGTCTCTGCATATTGAAAATATATAGCTGCCAAGTCTTGGGTTTCATCACAGTTCACTCAGTCCTTCATCCAACGTTTCCAAAAGGTATAAATAGGAACTAGTTAGCACTTAGAGTGAACAATAGGTATCAACAGATTATTTATGCTAACTAACATGTAACTTTACTGTTGGTTTGGAAATGGCAATGTCTGGCATGTACTTAGTTTTGGGTGTTGAGCATTCTTAAAAAATAGCATGGGGGTTCTTCTCTAAACAAAGACATCAGAAGAAACAGGTAATCTGTCATTCTTTTGGTAGCTGTCTCTGTTTGGATGCCAGAGACTTGGGAAGAAATTACATTGAGTATATTATATTGATGTATTTGCCCATGTATGCCAAATGTACATAGAAATGCAGATACTGATTTTTATCATCCTTGGAAATTTGGGTCAATCCTCTCCTAATTTGAAATTTAAGATACTTTGCTCAAAATTTGCATAAATCCTTTGATTTCTCCAAACATAAAATTAATTGTATGTATGTTTTCTGCATGAAGAAATAAGGTAGAATTAAGTCATATTCTTTATAGTCTTTTGGTATATATATATAATTAGTTTTTAAGTTAGTTTAATATAATTTTTAAACTAATTTATTTATTTATCTATGTATGTATTTATTTATTTTCACATAGTTCATCTCCTCGTCATAGTACTCCGCCCAATATCGGTAACCGGTCCTTCTGAAACATGTTTCTACCAATGATCTGTGCTTTTTCCCATTTTGTTCAAACTTCTCAAAAAATGAATTATTTTAACTTTCTAAAAATCTCAGTGGCACTCTGCCTTCTGTTATAACAGGAACGGATTTTAACTGCTTGTCTTTATCCCTCACTAGGATGAAAGTTTCATAAAAACCAAGACCGTGCCTGTACTTGTATTCTAAACACATTAGCTTGTATTCTCACAGCACATTCACTGAATGATGTACAAAGCCAAGAACTATCAAACAGACCTAACTATTAGGCTAAATTCAAATATTTAACCAATATTTATTTATTATCATTATTTTTCCTATGAGAACAATTTTAGTGAGCAAGTTCCTTGTAAAAAAAAAATTAGCAAGACCAGTCAGTGAATTTGGTCAAAATGGTTAGATGAATCAGTAAAAGCAGGTTGACTAGAGAACAGTACAAAAATATCTAGACTTTCATTTGCAACTTGGGTCCATTTTACCAATAAACCAACTACAGACTTTTGAGTAGTTTATATCCTCCCATTCAGTTCAATGTGAAGAAATCAGACACTTTCAGATTTGCAGTGTGCTATCCACTCTCTGGCTTTCGCCAAAGCTTTTTTGAGTGACTTCACATGACATCCAGAGAAAAGAACAAGAAGAGGCTGGTGGGGCTATGGCAAGATTAGCTCCACTGTCAGCCATCACATTTCCATAGCCATGAGAAAGGTGCTTTCTGGTTAGCTATGCAGCACTCAGAAGCTGCATAAGGATTTAGAAGTAAAGGATAAAATCCTATATAATAAAAGGCAAATATGCAAATCAATTGAATGATGGAAGGACAGGTTGTTATGATGATTACTGACCACCAAGGGGCAGACATTCAATGCAGGAACTTCCCTTGGTGGTCAGTGCACTCCCACAGGAAGAGCACCACTCAGCCAGAAGCTGGTCTCACAGATAAGCCCTCAGCCAGACATCCCCCAAGGGCTCCCAGACTCTGAGAGTTTGTAGCTGGGCTGAGGGAACCCGCCTCCTCCTGAGTTTATGTATTTCCTGCACTGAACCTATAGTAGTAATATAATTGGGAAAAAATACTGTAATATTAGTGTCTTATTGTATTAGTTATTCCAAAGCTTCTCTTTAAGCCCCAAATATAGCCATTCTCATTCATATGAAACTGATTAATTTGCTTGCTTCTTAATGGGAAATATCCACACTCTATGATATACAGTCTCTTAACATTTTTTCAGTTCACAATAAATTCCACTCTAGCATTTAGTTCTTGTATGTTTTTTAATTACACATACATTTTTAAATGATTGCTCTAGTGATTACAATAAGCATAGCTAACTTTGCAATATAACTAGAATATTGGAACAATTCTTTTAAATATTGAAAATTTCCCAAAATATAAGTCTAATAAATTACATGCCTCCCTCCCCACCACACACAACTTTGTACCAGGGGTCAGTAAACTTTAGATTTTGCAGAATACAAAAAGTTTCAATTGCATATTCTGTTTTGCGTTTTTTGTTTGCTTTATTTTGTTTTTACAACTTTAAAAATGGTAAAAAATAATTCATAGCTTGAAGTCTATATACATCATAAACGATAGGCTGGATTTGGCATGTGGATCACAGTTTACTGACTTTTGCTTTATGCATAATTAAATAGATATAATATGTACATAGAAAACACTTTACTTTAAAGCGGTATATGTAAACATAGCCTATTTAATAAAAAGGTAATATGCAAATTGACCATCACTCCAATACATAAGATGGCTGTCCCCATGTGGACACAAGATGGCCACCACAAGATGGCCAGCAGGGGAGAGCAGTTAAAAGGGACCAGGCCTGCAAGGAAGGGCAGTTGTGGGCAATCAAGCCTGCAGGGGAGGGCAGTTAGGGGAGACCAGGCTGGCAGAGGAGAGAAGTTGGGGGCACCAGGCCTGCAGGGAAGGGCACTTGGGGGAGACCTGGGCCTGTAGGGGAGAGCAGTTGGGGGGCCCCAGGCCTGCAGGGGAGGGGCAAATAGGGGTGACCAGGCCTTCAGTGGAGGGCAGTTAGGGGCGACTAGGCCTAGAGTAGAGGGCAGTTAGGCATTAATTAGGCTATCAAGGAAGGGCAGTTAGGGAGTGATCAGGCTGGCAGGCAGAAGTGTTTAGGGACAATCAGGAGGCAGGCAGGCAAGCAGTGGGAGCCAGCAGTCCTAGATTGTGAGCGGAATGTCTGACTGCTGGGATCAGGCCTAAACAGGCAGTCAGACATTCCTCGAGGGGTCCCAGATTAAAGAGGGTAAAGGCTGGGCTGAGGGACACCCCCAGCCCTATGCATGAATTTTGTGCACTGGGCCTCTAAAATATATATATATATATATTACAGAAATATATATATATATATTACAGAAAGCATAAATGAGTGTTTATATGGGTCCAAATGTTTAACATTTTACATGTTCATCATTCTTTTCTGAAGACATAAACTCATCTGCCTGGAGAATTTCTTTGATGTTTCTTAACTTTTGGATTGGGAATTTGATGTAAAAAAAATACTCTCTATTCTCACATCTTAAATACCTTCTTTAGCAAAAGTTTCCTTGAGAAAAAAGAATTTCCTGAGAAAGAATACTGCAATAGCACTTTAGTCCTATAATGGACTTCCTTTTTCTCTTCCCTCGGGAGGCAACTCAGTGGTAATTGTGCTTATGTGAAGGAAAAAATATTATGCACCACCCACTGTCTAATACCAAAGACTGGGAAACCAGGTCCAGCAGTCAGAGCCAGGGATCAGATGGTGGAAGGAGACTGACTTAATCTCCCTCCTTGTAAAACAGGATCTGTAATGGGAACATGTATACTTAGGACCCAGCAGAATTTCCACCATATCTCACTGACATACCAAGTAAGGATGGGTCATGGGTGAAAGAGACAATTACATCAAAAGCAAAACCCCGAGTAAATTTCAGATATTAGAGTCAATATCAAAACTTTAAAGAATCGGGAATTGTGATTCTTATCACATTCCCATTTAAGACTTCCTCTTGGGTGATGCAAGAGATAAATGCCTCTTGGAAAAACTGTGAACGATTTCAAGTTTAATCATATCATCATTCCAATGCAGCTGTTCTTGCAGATATGGTCTTATTATAGGAACAAATCAATTTAGTTGGCAAGCAGCTACTGCCCTGACAAATCTGTTTTCTCCATTACAATAAGATAAGAAAGCACAAGAGGATTGTTTTCACCCAGCAAGTCTAGCTAGCAATCACACTTGATCACTTGCTTCTGGATTACCCACTCTCTACATAAGGTTACTACCACCCTTTACACATGCACTTTTTTTAGAAATTAAATTGATTGGGTTTCACACTTTTTTTATTTTCAAATAGGAGGAGAGAAAAGCCTCTATATGTGGAAAAATTAGGAAAATTTGGTTCCTGGGAAGAATAAGCAGAAACATTTGTTCCCAGGGGCCAGAGGTACAAATGGATAAAAGGCCCATTTCAGGGGCCTTCCTACAGGCAGATGTAGCTACTGCAGGGCATAGAGCTGGGAAAACTGAGTGCTGACTGGGTTTCAGTTTACCTCTGCCCCTTAGTGGAGTGCCTTTGGGCAATGCACAAACTTGCAGCCACAGGCATCACACAAAATCCTTCCATGTTACTCAGATTTCAGGGAATTTCTACATTTAACGGGTCAACAAAATATTTCACTACATGATGACATTATAGTTTAAGGAATGAGTATAGAAAATAGTAAGTAGATCCCATGGTTGCACAGATATAGATGATAGATAGATAGATAGATAGATAGATAGATAGATAGATAGATAGATAGATAGATAGATCTTACAAAAATCCAGGAGCCTGATACCTCAGGGAATTTTCTGAGTGGTTGATGATAAGAGGGTGGATCAAGATGTTGTGAACTTCATCCTCATTAAAAAAGAAAGAGGCCTCCTGATTGATTTTGAAGGGAATACATGTCAGATTTTAGCAGAATGCTCCGACACATTTCCTGAGACACTCTCAAAGCAACCAGCTTTTAATGGAACCTCATTCAAGTAAGGGCTCATCCTGCCTGTACCTCTTCCACTTTGCACATATGATCCTAAGACTCAATCCATCTCAAAGTCTGTACTAACAGATGCTCAATTGCAAAGGTGCTTTTAGTAATAAAATTGATAGAATGTGCAATGCATGTATTTACATATTTTAATAACTTAATCTTGAATTCACACCCTCTCCTTCTATACTTTATATCTTTTGGTGGTTAATTTTACAGTAAACTAAGCAATTGTTCTATAATTTTAAGAATGTAAGAATGACAGAAGTTAAAGAAAAATATACTTAATTTATAAATTCTGGACCTGGAGAGCATGAAGTAACTTAGGAAATTTTGTGTTTCCTTGAAAAGAGTATGAGTGATTACTTGTGAAAGGGATAGTTACATGATACAAAATGGAAACAAATTTTTCCATGTGTGTGTGGAAGATTCAAAGTATAAATAGAATTCATATGGTATGTGACAGCTAAAAGGATATTTGTTCATATATATATATATATATATATATATAACATTCATTTATATATATTTAAACTTAGGCGTCATCCCAAGAAAAGTGAAAGATGACTCAATGACCCATATCTAACTTTTTTTAATCTGTCTTTGGAAATGATGGCTTTTGCACACATGAAAAGTGTGGTTAGCTTGGCCAGTGTTGCTCAATGGTTGAGTATTGACCTATGAACAAGGAGGTCACAGTTGACTCCCGCTCAGGGTATATGGCCCAGTTGCAGGCTCGATCCCCAGTGGTGGGTGTGCAGGAGGCAGCTGATCGATGATTCTCATTATTGATGTTTCTATCCTCCTTCATCTCTGATAGATATAGATATAGCATACATTTTTTTAACTGGCCAACTAGATGTTTCTTCTTGGGAATTTAAATAAAACAAAGCCGTTATTGATTGAAGAGCCAGGAGGCAGTAACAAGTGTCCAGAGCGACAGAGCCCTGTGGCAGAGTAGGGATAGACAATGGCAGAAGTCCAGATGACAGGAACCTCCGTAAACAACCATTGCTACGGCAATGTACTTGAAGAAAAGAGGTCCCTGGTCTACCGTCATTAAATGTCTTTTCTATTTAGGAAACAGCAGTATATTTTTATTTATTCCTATGTTTCTGATTAAAAGCAGGCTATAATTTGAAAAAATATTTTTGTCAGGTATTGTTATGCTTGTCACTTCTAAATGATTTTTTTTTCCTTTTTGAGATGAAGATATCACATAGGTATAGCTGTAGTTTATGTCAATCACACGTCAATACAAAAATATATACATTTTGAAAATATATTTTGAGGAAATGCAGCCAGTTTTGCACTGAGTGGTTGTTCATTTACTGGTATTCTATGATGAAATTCTCTGGATGGGAGTTTTCTTGGCTAGAAGGATTATAATTACACTTTCACTGCCTTTAGCAGTAATGCGAGCATTAAGATTTTGTAATTTCCTAGTGTCAGTTTTGGTAAGCTATAATTTCAGATATGTTTTTCTATTTTTAGTAAAGTAAAGTATTTCATGTTTCTGGTAAACTATTTCTGTCTAAATATTTCCAGATATTTATTTCATTTTAATTACTAAACTCATTGACATAAAACCCCTTAATAATCTTTTCTGGTGTTTTCTTTATTGATTCCTAACGTAGGTCACTTGTACCTTCTCTTCCTCTTCCGTGCCCTCTCTGTCTCCTCTCTATGTCTCATTGACTCTCCTCACACCTCTGGTTTTTCTCACTCTCATTCTCTTTCAAGTTCATCAGTCGTGCTTAGCATTTATGAAATTTATTAGCATTGCAGAAGAAATAAATTTTTGGCCTAATTTATGTTGTCTACTTTTTTAAAGGGTTGTTTTGTTGATGATGTTTTAAATATATTTTTAATAATTTTAGAGAGGAAAGTAGAGAGAGAAAGAGATAGAGACATCAATGATGAGAATTATTGATCAGCTGCCTCCTGCATGCCCCCCACTGGAGATCAAGCCCACAACCTAGGCATGTGCCCTTGACCGGAATTGAACCTGGGACCCTTCAGTCCTTCAGTCTGCAGGCCAATGTTCTATCCACTTAGCCAAACTGGCTAGGGCTTAGTTGTGTTTTTTTAAATTATTAATTTCTGGTTTTATCCATACTGCATTCCTTATATTTATTCTTTTGTTGCTATTTTTGTACATTTTATTGTTTTATTATGCCTCCAAATATGGGCACCAAATAAAGCTGTCACCAATTTTGTTTAATTAAATGGTTTTCTGACATAAATCTACATATCTACTGTTCAATTCTTTTAAGAACACAACCCATTTTAAACCTAAGCAATTATTTTTCTACTCAAAAGAAAAAGATAATGAGCAAACTTAGCAAAAAGCTTTTGCTAAGCTTTAAACTGAATATTTATGGGCATTTTCTATATCATATAGGAAGTGAAGAGTATGATTGACTTTTCCACTGTCTTTCATTACTTCATTCAAATATTATATCCTCATACCACCCTTTAAAGCTCAGCATACACATTTTATAAAATATCAGGGTACTTTTTTGTCATTAATGTGGATTTTTTAAAAATCTGATTAGCTTCTTAGGATATATTCCTAGAAGTGGGATCAATCAAAGAAAGACAAATACCACATGCTCTCACTTATATGCGGAAATTAATGAACAAAATAAACGAGGGAAAATAGATCCAGATACATGGAAGCATGCAATAGACTAGAGAAGTTGGGAAGAGATTAACCAAAAAATTTATATGCATATATGCAATATGGACACTGGCAATATTGCAATGAAGGCCTGGGAATGGTGTGCAAGTGGGGAGAAGGGAGTCAATGGTGGGGGAAAAATCTAATATTTTTAACAATTGATAATAACAAATAAAATAAAAACTGATTAGCTAATTCTTGGCTTTGCATTGACAGAAGACAACTTGAGCTGAAAGTCATCGCAATAAAATTAGAATTTTGTCTTAGTTGAGATTCATGTGTTGTACTTCCTAATGACTTGTTCATTCCAACAAATAATAATCAAATTCTCTTTGACAAAAATCCCTTGGAGTGTTTCTAACATCACATGAATAGATAGTATTCATTCTTCATGTAGCATGAACTTATTGCTAATAGTTTCCAACTGTAGCAAGGACCTGTCAGAACTCTGTCAAGATGCATTTGGCAAATCTTCACAGATAATTGATAAACAGAAAACGTTAATTACATTTGGGACAATCAGAAGGTGAATCCATGCAAATGTAATCAGGGGGTGAAATGCTCTAAAATTCTTTGAAATCCTAAATCGTTTTTACTGACTTCCATGTTACACATAACAAGAGTTAACAGGATGGTCTTTAGACTACAACATGTAGTAACTTCAGAGGGCAAAAAAAATGCTGACAAAACAAAGGGGAAGCAGTTAAAATCAACCCCAAGAAATAACTCTTGGCTGAAACACTGTTTTTCCAAAAGACTGGCTTCTTTGGAACCTGCTGCTTGTGTTTCTGAAGATGTTGAAATTAACTGCAGTGTGTGTGTGTGTGTGTGTGTGTGTGTGTGTGTGTGTGTGTGTGTGTGTGTGTGTGTGTGTGTGTGTTTTAGTGCCTGAGAAATGATAGCACTCAAGCACAATTCTTTGAGAATATGTTACACATGGTTTTCTGTGGCTTTCTTGCATATACTAATAACAAACATAAAATGCATTATGTCAAGGGAATAAGATGTGCAAAACTATAAAAACCCCCATGAAAATGCTAGTGAATTTGGAATTTGAAAACTTCTAAATGAATTATGACTCTACAATAGACTGGTTTTGAATAATGCCCGTGGAATAGGAGTATTTGAAGCCACAGTCAAAGTAGGGAATGTTTGAACCCAGGATGTGTAACATTGCAGGTCATCTGTATTCCACTGACCTTGAAGTTACATGCAGTTAAAATATTTTTGGACTAGAGTTCTTATGTGGAGTCTTTGGAGCCCTAAATAGCTTTAGGTGATCCAATAAGCAGCCTGGGTATTTACATAAATTGTGAGAGTATATGCTTGTGTGTGCATGCACATGCTTGTGTGTGTGTGTGTGTGTGTGTGTGTGTGTGTGTGTGTGTGTGTGTGCAGGTGCTCATATATCCAAAGACAGGACTCATGACTTTCATCATATTATCTTAATTGCCATAATCAGCAAATTTAAGAAATAGAGTTTGAAAATGACTCATTGTTCTTAGCCTTTAAGTAAAATTAACCAATAATGATGACAAATCCTTTTTAATGAATTTTCACATACAATAAATAACTCTAATAATTCTTCCAACTTTCCCATAGAGATAGTTGTATTTTTAAGTTTACTTACTGTATATTTAAATAAACATTTAGGTAGGTGATGAAACACCTGAAAAGAATGTGTTAATAGATAGCAAATTAATTCTGTGTGAATGCATTCCTTTTCTCTAGGCAGGGAACAGTTATAGAAATCATTTGGTCAGTATACGGGGTGGGGCAAAAGTAGGTTTACAGTTGCACATGAAATCTAATTTATTCTTATATTATTATTTTCCATATGAACAACTAGATGCGTACTTTTGCCCCACCCTGCATGTGCACCCATGTTTGTCTTGGTGCCCAGTGTGATAATTATGGGAGAAGAGAGACTATACCAACTCTAAACATGAAACTTGAGTCTCTCAATGGCAGTGTAAGAGCTACTCTTTTCTCCCTGTATCCATCACCAATCAGCCAACCTGCCTCTCTGGTTCTTTGACTTTTCTTCTCCCTCTTTACCATATACAACATGTTTCCGTATTATTTCACACATAAAGAGGATATTTGTACAGTCACATGATTTGCAGTATTACTGGGTTTTATTTTGTTGGGCTAAAATTCCTTTCTGCAATCTGTTCATTTAATGTTAGCTGCCACATACAGTCTGGTCTTTCTAAAATAGGCAGAGGATTTATTTTTAATCTTGAAAAAAAATAAATTCATTTGAGATACTATTCCTACTTTTTCTAGGACATGTAACATAAGGTATTATGATTGAGCAATCACAATCTCCCCATTCTATTTAAAGTTAAAAGCAACCACTTGTATACACTTCTGAATCTCAATGCTTCACACATCGATTTTAGTTTTGTTGCTTCAAGTTTTAGTCAAGCATTTCACACATTTGCACATGTAACTGCTCACTTCAGTTTTACTCCTATCAGCTCTGTTCTGGACAACACATGTCCTGAGTAATGAGTCTCAGGAACTCACTCATCACCCTTTACTGTCCATTGTCAAATGAGCAATGACTGTTTTATCATTAAAATAATAATAGTTATTATAATAATTATTATAAGCAAAGATCTTGTCTGACTTGCTCACCACTGATTAAATGTGTTTGTAATAAAATAAAAATGACTAATAAACACTGTTTGTTGGATGCTAAAAGTATTAGTTATGAACTTAATATTACTTTAGTTAACACTAAATTGTATACTTATTCTTTACACAATGCACATTGTTCTCAATGTATTAAGTATTTTATGTGTCAAGCTTTGTCCCAAAGCTATTAATAGGTGCAATACAACCCCTCCCCACCCCTCCCTGCCCCGTTTTCTCTTTTCCTCTTATGGGTTTGTCTTGCTCTGTCTCTTCTCAAATGTCTGTGCTGCCTAATTTGGTCCACCAAGTGCTCTCTGCACACTATCTTTAGTGACCACCCCAGATGTTCTAAGTACGCCTCTTCCCCTGAACAAACTGTTCTGTGTTTTCATCTAAAACATTTTCACAAGCTTCAAACTAGAATATTCCTCTGCCGGCCAAATAGATTGCCTTGGGTATTTATAGTTATTTATAATTCAACAAGTCAGACTTCAATCTGGCCTAACTTCTCTTCTACACTATTTTGAGTAAAAAGCCAATATGTGTTTTGAAAGAGCAAATATATGCTCCTCAATTTTTTTATTGGAACATTTTGCCTTTTTATTAAGGGAAAAGAGCCTTCTTAAAATGTGAAGTGATGGTTCATCCATATCTGTAAAGGCCCAGCATTCCGTCTGCAAATTTTAATGACACTGTGCTCAAACAGTTTTGGAGTATTTTGTCATAACATGCAGACTGCTTTAAATTTCAGCATAATGAAGCACAAGGCATTCCCCTGTGAAAATAGTATTGGAATAAATCTACAATATGATAAAAAATCTGGTCAAATCATTATGCTTAGGTTTATTGTAAAAAATAAACAAACAAAACAAAACAAATAAACAAAAACACTCCTAATGTATTTTGAGGGCTGTGGGAAGTTACATGTTAAATGAGATAAAAATATAACAACTTCTCTAGCCACTTTCATGATACTTACAGGTAGCCTTTCACAGTGAACAAGTTGGTTGTGGTCAAAATGTGTATAAAACTTAAAAAAGAAATAGCAAGGGATAGGAACAGCATCAGATTTATTTTTTAAGGGAAATCTTTCCTAAAACCACAATTTAAAAAAATAGAAATGTTTGAATATAACCAAGGAAGGGCTGGAAGGATTGGCCTGCACCCCCCCCCAACCCCCCCTAGGAGAACCATGCCTTCCAATGTGAGTTTGATTTGAAATCTCTTAGGAAACTGAGTTTCACCCTTAGAGAAAATTTCATCCAAATTTTATATTTTTCTTCATTTGGCTTCCTAAATAATTCTCCAGGAGTCAATACCTTTCCAACGCTCTCTCCCTAAGCTGTATCTATTTAAAAATGAAATCCTTTTGTTAAAATGACTAATCTGCCCTGGCATGTGTGGCCCAGGTGCCTGGGTGTGATCCACACACCAAGAGCTCCTGGTTTAATGGTTTGATTCCTGGCCAGGGCACAGCCCACAGTGTAGGCTGAATCCCCAGTGGGAGTTGTGCAGGAGGCAGCCAATGGATGTTGGCTTCAAACTAGAATAGTCCTCTGCCGGCCAAATAGATTGCCTTGCATATTTTACAGTTAAAATCTCTCTCTCTCTCTCATCAATAAAAACATTTTTTAAATGACTAATCTGATTCTCAAGCTGAAATGCCCGGATGAAGGGTACTGATTTCAGTGAGAGCAGGGATGCATTTCTCCAGGGTTGCTGCAGCTCTGGGAGCTGACTTGTCACTGCTTGGTTCTCACACCTTCTCAAGTTTTCATGGCTTCTGTGTTCTTTTACTACTAATTGAACTTCAGGTGATTTTCTCTATCATCCCCTTTGGCTACATCATCCCCGTACTTAATGTATCATCCCTTTTTAGGAGAGCTGCTTATTATTAAAAATGCAGAGAACAAACTCCTTGCAGTTTGTTGCCAGTTTTATCTTCTTATCATTAGATTCCCAGTATTTGTTATAATCCTTTGGTCTAGACACAGAATTTCTTCATAGTCAAGCTTTATGCTCCTGCTTTAAACACAGATGTGATTTGTTAGCTCTATAATCAGAAAAAGTAACCTGCTTGTGTGATATAATTTGTTGCTAAAGGATGTATTAAAAATGTGTAGCAAAGTTAGCTTGTGTGGGCTTATTTTGTCCTCTTTCAGTTTTGTGTGCTTAAGGAGGAGAAATGTATACTAGAGTTCTCCATATAAAAACAAATCTAAACTCATTTGGAAATAATCAACAGAAAGGAGCAGTTGGCACTATTGGACAGCTGCCTAGGCATCCATTGGTACCTGCATTATTTCAGCTAACATTTTTAGAGACCCTGGCAAGTGTCATGCCCTGGGGTTATAAAGGGAAACAGAAAAAGGAACTCTCTTTTAAATATCTTGAAATCTAAAAAAGAAGCAAGTATCTAAACCTCCACTACAACATTATAGGGCATTTGTTATAATAATGACAAACTACATATGGAGTTTATATTCCCTTGGAGAAAATAAGTAAAGATTATCAAATGTTGGATTGATCTGAGAATGAAAAACGATTTAGGATATTAAGTGGAAAAGTTAGGAAATATCATTTGAAGGAAAAGGTTTAGTGAATGGAAAGGAATGGAAGCCGTATTTGGGTGTAAACGTGGACTTATCAATAGTTCAGTGTGCTTGAATTGCAGGACATGAATGGAAATGGTGAAAAAGGAAGATGACACTAAATCATGGAGTCCTATGGTCACAGGACACATTATGTGTTTGTCTTTTAGGAACTGAGCATTTGGAAACATCTGAATAGAGACTTAAAACCATGAGATTAAGTGCTGAAATACCAAACCGGTAAAAATGTACAATGGCAGAATATGGTGAGTTGTTTTTTTTAAGGAGATCAAAACAGCAAGAGGTTATCATAATTTTCAGAGTGAAAATTTGACAAAGTTCAAATGAAGAGTGTATGGAAATAAATGCAGACTACCCAGATGAAAACCAAGAGGCTCCTTGGCCTCTTGCAAGAAAACCACTTGCATTTGGAAGACACTCAATGATAGAGCACAGGCAGGAAAGCTTTGCAGTGGGAAATAAAAGGAAAGCTTCTGATAAGCTCTCATTAGAAGTTGTTGGCATGGGGAAGCTGGAGGCAGGCTGACGAAAAGTGTGACATCCTATGTGACTGTGTGGAAGAGCATATTTGGCTTTCTCTGGTTAGTCCTGAGCAGGGACACATATTAAGGAAGTTGGCAAGTTCTGACCATACTTGGCTGAGCGCTACCAGGGTTTGGGTTGGCTTCCTGGACTGGTTGATGTAGCTGTGGTTTGGCAGATGTGTCAGTCAGAAATCTGTTGTCAAAGATGGCCCGTCTATTCTTTTTGTAGATTCAACTCGCAAATGAGTAGATATAAAGGTGGACTTCATAATTTACATGGCTTGAGCACTGATTATATGTGAATTTGAGAAAGGACATCCAGGAAAACAGAGCAGAAGAATGGGGAGAGGACTAAGGATAAATAACTGAGTTATGCTACATTTCAAGCACTGGGCTGAGATACATTCTATGCCTAACCCTTAATTCTTAATGCAATTCTAAAGACAAGTATACAGGGCAAAAGAACACTCTTCCCAGCATAAGGGAACTCATAGAAATGATGTGGAGATCATTAATTAATGTTTTATCAGACATGTAGATTCAGAATTTTAAAATATATCTACTATTTTGAAAATACAATTCAATTTTAATTTTCAGACACAGCCTCTGGAAATTAGTACTTTATAATTAGGTCCAGGATAACTTAAAAATATATTTGAAAAAGGTGAAAAGATGATGATCAGTTTTTTTTCCATTTCTTTTCTTTACTCGTTAAAAACCATCTTTGGACTTTGCAATAGTAGCACTTGGGGAACATACAGCACTCCATTCTTGGTAAAAGACCATTCCTCATTCCCTGAGCCCAAAGTAGAATTGCACTAGGCAAGAAAGAAAAATGAGTCAGCTGCCCTTTCCAACAACTGGCCGACCTGTCTTCACTGTATGAATAATTGTTCACAGTGTCAAGGGTACTCACATATCAAATTGACTGCAGGGGAAATTTCCTCAATGTGCTTACTAAATTAACTCAAAAATGAATTAATCCAGCCAATTTTATAGGACACATTAAAAGTAGGGGGGGATTATTTTGGTTTTGTTTTTAATATGCATCCTCTTTTCAATATTATTATCTAAATGCATAACTAACCTCCTTCCCATAGCCTGAGCAACAAGTCAACATGTTTATGAAAGACCTATAATATGCAAAGTATTAAAATCAATGTCCAAAGAAATATACTACAGGATTCTTGTCCTTGAGGAGCTTAGAGCATGAAGTAGGGGATGGAGGCAATTAGCTGAAGGTAGAATATATTGATAGTAAAGAATCGATACTAATATAAGAAAAAAATGCCACTTAATTTAAATAGAAAAGTTCTGTTTTGATTTCATATACTGCAGAGATAACATCAAATTCTGTGTTCAGTAAAGTCATGAGAAGGAAAATAAAAATACTTTCTCTTTGTTTAGAGATCTAGACAGAAAACACTGCATTTCCTCTTTTAATATTTAATGGCATTATTTTGTTTTGTCCAGAAGAGATAGTTTTTAGAAATGGAAACTACATATTGAATTTTTTAGAAGAACTATCTGTATTGAATAATAGTTTTGGCCAAGCATTGGGTCTGGCAAATTATATACCCTTCTAATTTAAATCCTACCACATTCTGAAGAGTAGTTAATATTTGGGGAAAAGATAAGTTTATTTAGGGGCCGAGTTTCACAATACATATGACAGAAGGGAAAAGGTTAAAGGAGAGACTGCCCTTTCACACACACACAGCCTGGAAAACTAACTCATTTTATGTGGAAGTAAAAAAAAATACTACCATTTCTGTAGCTGTTGATAAAAAAAAATGAACAGCAAAAATTCAACTTGGACTTTTCTTGGGCTACTTTCTTACAACTCTACTTAAGAAAATATTTTCCATCATTAATATTATCACACTACCTGATCACTTTCCATCTATATAATAAATAGGAGGCACTGCTTGCCAGTGTTTTCCCAGATATCAAATCTCTCTAGCCCTAACCAGCTAGGCTTAGTGGATAGAGTATGGTCCTGCGGACTGAAGGGTCCAGATTCAATTCTGGTCAAGGGCTTGTACCTTGTTTGCAGGCACATCCCCAGCAAGGGGTGTACAGGAAGCAGCTGATTAATGTTTCTCTCTCATCGATGTTTCTAGCTCTCTCTCCCTCTAACTTTCCTCTCCATAAAAAAATCAATAAAATATATTTTAAAAATGTATCTGGATTACCACACCTGCAATACCATGCCTACTGGATGGATACTATGGCTACTTCCCTGCCGCCATTTCTATAATTGGATTTAAGTGACTCTTGGCCCTATGCCCTTGCCAAGATGGCCTGAATGCATAACTATAAATCATAATAAATATCATTCACTCAGCACTTGTACTTGAAGGACGTGTTTGGTTGCAAATACATTCTGTCTATGGTGGTTAGAGCAGGACATGGCCTTTATGTCCTTTCAGAGAGTAAAGGTAGAGGGAGATATATTTGTCTACTTATTCTAAAATAACTTATAGGTAATTTATAAATTAGCAATAAATTCTGATACTATGGGAAAATAAATACATACATAACAATATAATAGGTTATTAGAGATAGAATTTTTCCCAGATAATGTAAAGAGAATTTTAAAGGAATACTTTGTAGGACAATGCTGTGAGTATGGAAGCTCTATGAAGCCAACAATTTTGAGAAGTTGGTTTCACTTGTAAGGCCAAATATATTGAGAGAGGAACCAGTGAGAGTTGGAGCTGAAAAAGGGGTAGCAGACCTTCATCTTTGGCACTACTTGCAAAAGCTAATAAAGGAGGAAGAAGAAGGGGCCATACCCTAGCATCCCTCTCCTCCATTTTTCTGACCTGCTGTGGTGATGTCCACTGGCCGAACACAAGCCGAAGCCCACTTACAGGAGCATTCTGGTGATGTGTCTCTTTACACAAAGCAAGGCAGGGGAGGAGGGAGAGTGTTCCCGAGAACCAGAGTTGAGAAATGGAAAACAGCAGCACAATTTCTGAGCCACCCCCCTGCATTTTACAATTACCCAATAATTAGAAGTCTATGCTTCCTTTTGTCAAAGGTGTCAAATTAAATTTCAAATAATATGAACTAATAAGTAAAAAGAAAATATTTTGGAATATTCTGCCAAAAACAATTTTGATGTTAGCTGCATGCATGCAGGAAGAATCATCCGTGATTATTGTATGGCAGGCACGACCCTAAGTGCTTTGCATAAAATAATCTCGTCATACATCCTTCACGAAAGTGCTAATGGATTAGAGCACATTTCTCAATTGTTCTGATACAGAAAGTGAGGGACAAATGAGGTATTTCCCTCAGGTCACACAGCCAGTGAAGTCCAAAGACAGAACTGTGCTCTGTAATAGACAAACAAAAGCCGGGGCCCAAACATAGCACTGATTGAGCAATAACTTGTTGTAGCATTGTGTAGGGTATTATGTATTTCTCATGGAATAATACTTAAAATATGTCCTCTGCTGCATTTTCTCTATAATCTTTAATTTTCCTAAAAATCCTTTCTTTCCTTTGAGGCTAAGCCATGAGGCTTCTCACCCTCAATGAAGACCATGTTAACTAACCAAACTCCACAGTGTAGTACAGAAGACTACATTGTTAGAGTCATAGCAAAACAACAGAAAAGGAAAATAATTAAGGTCTGCAAAGGGGTATTGATTGGGATAGTTATGGCACAAGCAGATTCTGCTAGTGAGAGGAAAGGGCTGTTAATACTTCCCAGGGACACTCAAGGCTACCAGGGGACAAATTTGTAGGTTACGGTCTCAAATTCTTTCCAAAGTAAAAGCTGGGTGGATTGATCTACTCCATTTGCCCCCAGGGGAAATATCTATAGATTTGTACAAATCCATTATTTATGCTTAATTCTATACCCAGGAAACCAAAGTCTAAGGCCAAAGCCTTTACTTTTGGAGTGATGCCCTGATTAATCATTTATTAGCTGTGCTTTTTTTTTTTTTAAAAAAAAAAGTTATTAGGCTTCATGGAGAGAGAACAAATAGCCATGATTGGATTAATGAATAAATCTTAAATCCCTCCCTCGGAGTACTCAATAGTATTTCCAACAGGGGGGAAAAATAAACTCTAAAAATCCATGATGTCAGGCAGTTGCATAATCTAAAGCCTTATTGTATTTGGCAAAATTATAGGTGAGGGAAGACTAAAATTGTCTTCATCAGCAGAAAAGAAAGAAAAAGTGACTTTTAGTGATGGCTTCTCAATATTTTAAAGAACAGTGAAGTAGGAAACTTAAGCATCCCCCAGGTGTTACCAGGAAACTCATTGCAGACTGTCAGTCAAGGTAACTGACATAAAGAGAAAATAAAATCTATTCTGATCTAATGCTGGGAGTCAATGTTAATAAAACACAGCACAGAAGTCCAGAGAGCCTCTGCGTATTCCACGTGCAAGCCCGTTGAGGACCCAATGGGTCTCAGGTTCCTGATGCCTAAGTCAGAAAACGAGAGGGGAGTTCCTGTCGGAATCTGAGAAAGAATTAGAAGCACTCGATTTCATTAAGAAGAAACAGCATTATGTGGGTTGCTGTGGAAAGATGACCTGGCTATATTGTTAGTGAACAGGAAGCATGTTCCAGGCCATTATGCAAATGAAGACAGTTAAACTGAAACAGCAATAACAACCTTAAAGGAGCGCCAGGGTTTTCCTTCTGCAGAAGGTTAGGAGCATGTGCTTTTAAATGTTGCCGATTCTCCTGGCAAAAGGCGTATTTCTCCCCGTTAGTGTTTAGCCGCTATTTTGGCAAAGATCTCCCATTTTCACTCACCTCTCCCTGCAAAAAAATCAGGCTCCTTCCTGCCTTTTGAGCAGATACCAACTTCTAGAATGAACAACACGGAGATGTTTCCATTTCACATTTCATAAGTGTTTAGGATAGAAAAAGTGGAAGAAAACGGGAAATTCTAAAATACTGAAAATACTCTATGCATGCATGGTGACACAGTTACTGGCATTGATTCTAGCCCTGTGCCTTTTCTTTCTTTTTTTTTTTTTCTTTTCCTTTTTTTTGTTTTGTTTTCCTTCTACTTCTTCAGACCTGTTTCTCTTAGGAGACCACTGGTCTCCTATTGGCCTCTGACCTTGCCAAGCCACCCAGGGCCATTGTTTGTACTATTGCTGCTCCAGGCTGACACGCCCTCGGTTCTCCATGATCCCTAAAGCTGTGCGTCTGCTGCTTGGTTGCCTGGTTTACGTTCCTTCCCAACTCCTGCCACCAGCTTCCCTGACACATATATTCCTAACATGGCGCACATTTTCAAACCTATGTCTCCAGCCCAGACATGACTAATGCTGACATTAACCTTGATCATTTGGCCGGGTGTTATCTTCTCAATTTCTCCAGCTGTAGAGTTACTATTTTTCCCTCTCCCTGCTGAATTTGTCAGGATATCATAGCATTTTAAAATCCTTTTTTAGAGCCAGTGTTTTCTTCAATCTCCCTAAAAGTACAAGAACAGATCATCGAGTTTTCTTTTCCTTCCAAACACATTTTACACTTGAAAACGACTGGGCAATATTTTCAATGATGTCAAAAATGTTTCCTTCTGAACGTCTTCATAGTTTTGCCTTATTTTATACAATAGGCATGGTCATGAAAGGAAACGTATGCACTGTATGGTGTTATAATAATCAAAACAGTCTAAGGTTTCCGAGCTTTGTAAATAACTACTCCCTGTTTGGTATTTCACTCAGCTTCAATTTAGTTAAAGTTAGTTTAACAGAATTTCTGTGGCAACAGCAAGCTGTCAGTTGCAGTTGTTTGTTGTTGTAGTTTAGGTGTTTGCCTCCAGTTTGGCCCTACTGTTCCTTCATGAGTGCTTTATCTAAAGGTTTTAAAATTGATTTTGAGAGAGAGAAACATCAGTTTGTTGCTCCAGGTATTTATGCATTCATTCAACAGAATTTATGCATTCTGCATGTGTCCAGACTTGGGACCAAAGGTGGCTCACTGAGATCTCCCTCTTCCCAACTGAGCTACCCAGCCAGCGCCACCCGAGCTTCTTTAGTCTTCAGAAATGAGTCGGCATCTTGATTGAAAGTCTAAATAAAAAATAAATGATGGGTGGCCCTAGCTAGTTTGGCTCAATGGATAAAGCGTCAGCCTGCAGACTGAGGGGTCCCAGGCTCGATTTTGGTCAAGGGCACATGCGCGGGTTGCTGGTTCAATCCCCAGTAGGGGGTGTGCAGGAGGCAGCCAATCAATGATTCTCTCTCATCATTGATGTTTCTCTCTCTCTCTCTCCTTCTCCCTTCCTCTCTAAAATCAATAATACACACACACACACACACACACACACACACACACACACATATACATATACACACACATATATATTTAAAAAGTGATGGATTTTAACTCACATTATTTTGGGGGAGCAATCTACTGGTTTTTATGTTTCTCCTGTGCCCCCGCCCCCCCTTTGCTTCCCTTCAATTTCATGAAGGCTTGCATCCTAGTTAGGTGATGTTTTCTAATTCTTTTTCCCAGCTGAGTGACACATAATATCTGTTAAATACTTGTTATCGTACTTGGATGTTTTCATGAAAAAGGTGATAGGGATATATTTGTAAAAGACCCATATTAGTTTACTAAACTAACGTATGTTTGAGTTTATTTTCAGAATTATTCCATGAATACAAATGAAATCACAGCATAGGGAATCGCAAATAGCATGGAGTTTGGATCAAAAGAATGAATTCATGGTCATGACTGCGGTATTTATTATCTGGTTGCCTTAGGCAAGTCATTTATGAAACTGAACTTTATTTAGTATTTTCCTCTATTTAAAAAAAAATGGGCAAATGTATGTTTACATTACTT
Organism: Antrozous pallidus; assembly: GCA_027563665.1. Lineage (NCBI taxonomy): Eukaryota > Metazoa > Chordata > Mammalia > Chiroptera > Vespertilionidae > Antrozous > Antrozous pallidus. Next base: position 25,442,355 of record CM050526.1, on the reverse strand, counting down.
TTTTAGTACCAATAATGACCAAAACATAAAAAATCAGGTCAATTGACCATTTTTAGCCCTTGACAATGATCTCAATCATGATAATCACCTTGTATCTCCATGTACTCATTAGTTTTTCAAAGATAACTTCTTAGCCTTAATATATAGACTATATAATTATCAGAAATTTGAATGAAAAATAAGACTGACATTTTTAAGTTATATTTTAGAAAACAATAAGCCAGAGTTTCTTTTAATTGTCCTCATGGGTAAATAACTCATGTCAAATGTGCAAAGATGTCTAATTTTTAAAGAATGGAAGGGCTGAAAGATAACCTAGGATAATAATAGAGTTTAAACTACTCATTTTATACACAAATACACAGATGAACTGTATTTTTTTAAGAGGATAAGCAGCCAGACAATTTTACAAATATGCCAGAGTTTTGTAAACACAAACTTATTGTCTATACATGTTTAGGTAAAATAAACAGAGATTATGTAAATGGTTTGGGTAAATGGTTCTTCCTTTATCTAATCTCCTCAATTGGGATTATGCAGTCTATCTCTCATGTTCTCAGAGCATTTTGTATTCTTTGACACATAGCATGGCTTGCTTTATTTGAACTTTATTCTCCAAACCAGGCTGGGAACCATTGAAGGAGAGAAACTTTGACTTTTTGCCTATGTCCAGAGCAGTTTCTTACACATAGAAAGGCCTCCAGGCCTTTTCTATTGATATTCAAGTGTGTGACTTTTAGTGTTACTCTAGGAAACAGATTGACATTTCTAGAAAATAGTATTTAAAATGTAGGAATGTCTCGATTATCAGGTAAATCAATAAAAAGTTTTTATATTTGTTTTATTAGTATTCTCAGTTTAATAGTTATGGCTTATCTTTTGCACAATGGTCACAATATACATCTGGAACATTTGAGCTATAAAGTCAGAGGCCAAAATCATCAAGCTGATATTTCACATTTTAAAAATAAATTAACTTATGTAGAAGCAGTTAATCCTTGATGTCAAGCAATGTTGCTTTTTCCCCCTATGTAATTTAAAATATAATTTCCCCTTGGATTTAAAAGCTATGAGATATGCTATATTGAATAAAATCAACTCTGCTTTGGAAAAGAAAGACACACTTCATATAGCCTGAGAATAATTTTCCATAGACTAATGCATTTTCTCTTAGAATCCATCACAATTCAACCTGTATATTCTCAAGAAAAAACTTCTAATTCTGAAGTTAATTCAGAAGGTGCAATCTACTTGAGTTAAAAGTTCTGTAATGATATTTATAAATGCTAAAACACCTTGAAAGTAATATATACTGTAAATAAAATAAAAAATATGATTAGTAGGAATATTAGTGCTCAACAAGTATATTGCTCATATGCCATTTTAACATAATGATTATTTCTAAAGCCATTGGAAGACTGTCTGCAGGTATAGTTGATTAATATCATGAGAAAACTGCATTCAGATGTATATATGCTATGTATGTACATAAATTAAATATAATTTTGCACCAGGGATAATCATGGTGCTAGTTTATATTTCTAACTTATTACATTTCATAAATGCTAATATATATGCAATGTCTTTGTTCTTTAAAATGATCATGTGAGGGCCGAAACTGGTTTGGTTCAGTTGGGGGGGGGGTGCAAGAGGCAGCTGATTGATGTTTCTCTCTCATCAGTGTTTCTGACTTTCTATCCCTCTTCCTTCCTCTCTGTAAAAATCAATAAAATATATTTTAAAAAATAACATAAAATGAGCATGTGAGGCGGTCATGGTAAGATAGACTCATCCCCTCACCCTTTTTTTAAGTTGGAAAATTGAATTCCAGAAAATGTGATTTTCAGAGGAATATCCAGCTACAAAGTGCAGAATCAGTTGTCCTAGAGAACAGTCAGGTGCTCATTTAGAAAAAAAGTATTGTTCATGTCAGGTACATGCACATGCACACACATGAATTCCTTTTGCGTAAATTCATTATAGCATAATAATTAAGAGCAAGGGGGTAGAACTGCACTAGTTAGCTTCATATAATGGCTTTGCAACTTATTTTCTGTGTGTCATAAAACTGTTAATTTTGTGCCTCAGTGTCCACTTTTGCCAAATAGGAGCAAACCCATAGTCTTAACTACACTTCAAACTACACACACACACACACACACACACACACACACACACACACGTGTGTGTATCAAATACACTGAATGACCAGATTATTATGATCTCTGAACACATAATAATCTAGCCACTGATTGTATTTGTATCTCAAATGGGTACCAAAAGTATTCTAGACTTTTTCTGGAGATTAACCACCTATTTGCCCTGAGCTTTCTACCAGCCAGTGCAAAGGGGAAAACTGATCAGATGCACAATTTATAGTATCTTAGATATCAAATAAATGAGGAACTCAAGAGAAGTACCCTGAGTGGCCAGATTAGTATGCATTCAGAGATCATAATAATCTGGCCACTCAGTGTACACCTACAGCTTTCTAAATGTGTTCTATATGCCCATTTTTGTTTTGTCAAATATCCACAATTTCCTTAGTTATCATGTGAAAATTCTATTTAAGCTCTAATGTTTTAGCATGCAGTTTATTTCCCCCCAAATCTTGCATTTTTCCTAAGTCATCTCAGTATTTTCATAACAACATATTTGCCTCCCTTTTGTAGCCTCATCTTTGATTCAGACAATTAAAATATATTTTGTATCCTCACCTCAAGTTGTAAGGTGTATAAGAGCAGTGAGTTTAACCCCCCCTTTTCAACCTTGCAAACACTCTCTGCCCACCGCTTACTCTGACCTCAGATGTAGTCCATGGTTCCCTGTCTTTCAGGCAGATGAGTTCTGAGAACACCATAGTTTGATGATGTACTGCATGCTCCTTCCTTCTTGCTCCAGGTTTTTCTGCTGCCATAACTCTGCTCTACCTGTAAGGACTTACCTAGCACACAAGTATGTGCAACCCAGAAGCGGGGAGAATTAATACCTGCTGCACCTCCCTTGACCATTGGGGGCGAGGACTCAAGCACGATTGCCTTTCTTTTTCCTCCCTTGAATAGACAGTTCTGAAATGCACTTCACAGAGCCCCCTGAAGATCTTGGGGAGATCAATGCCAACATAATTTATTGTATTAGATTTTTTTGCCTGCTCTTGACTTCACTGCCTCAATACTCATTTCTCAAATGAACTCACTCTGTCTAGTTCTTTGTTTCTGACTCTGCTTTCTGGGAAACCCAGGCTAAATTCATCATGAATATATCTCATTCATTATTCTCTTCTTTATAATGCAGTTTGAACCCAATTCTTCTTCAATTGAATTGTCTCCATTTATTATATTAAATTTAACCTTGATTTCTTATTAAGTTTAATTGACAGTAACTGTCTGCAATTTAGCTTTGTACTTTCTTGGTTTTTTTGTGTTTTTTTTTACAAAACATTGAAAATTTGAAGAGGTTGATATTTAAGGAACCCCTGTCATGCATCTTTTTAAAAGCTAATACTTTCTTTCCCATGCTTGGTAGACATGCCCCAAGGGATCCCCAGACTGCAAGAGGGCACAGGTGGGCTGAGGGACCCCACCCTCCCAGTGCAAATATGTCGTGCACTGAGCCTCCAGTAGAAATATAACGGCTAATATTTATAGAGCAATTTCCAAGTGTGAGACAGTATTCTCAACACATTTTGTCAATTATTTCACTACTTTTTACAACCATACAATGAGTAGGTGCTATGATTTATTTCAGTACAAGGATAATGAAATAGACTCCCCAGAGGGGTTAAGTAGCTTCTCAACATCACATGATCAATATATGACAAGGCTTCCTCATAGCTGAGGTATACGATGCCTTTGCTATCACTCTACTCTGATATTCTTAATTACTGTGTTCTGCTGTTGCTCAGTGCTGTAGTGTATTATAACATGCTGGGCAGCTGAGACTGTACATTTTAAACTGAAACAAAAATCTAGTATGGAGTGAGTTGGTTATGGAATTGTCAGGCTACAAGTCATAGGGAGAAGACAATAAGAAGGGATAATGTTTTTGGTTGATGGAGATGCTCAATGTCAATAACTTCTTATAGTGCCTGATTACTAAACATATATAATTACACCTTAGAGTACCACTACCACAATTCTCTGTTCAGCCTAAGGCATCAAAATAAACATAAATGATTCCAGTGCAATGATACACTTATTTACCATCTGAGATTTAATTGTGGCTAACAGTTATGAAATGCTCACCATGCATCAGATGCATTGCATATGTTAACTCATTTAATGCACACAAAAGCTCTGCAAGGTAGACACTACTATCATCCTCATTCTACAAAGACACGAAGGTGGTACGAAGTTAAGTAACTTGCTGGAGACTGCACAAATGCTATATTGTACACAATGCCATTTTTGTTCATTTAGAACCCATGCTCTGAACTACTACACTGTAGTGGCTTCCCATCTATGGTGAAAATCAGGCAACATTCATATAATTTATGGAGGTAAAAGTGGTGATACAATAGCATACCAAAAGCTGCTACCTAGGATTATCTTCCTCATACCTGAGGTATCAGAGAAATATTCACAAAATCAAGAGCTTTTTAGATTGGATGCAACTGAATGGAAAAGATTTCTGGCCCTAGCTGGCTTACCCAGTGGATAGAGCATTGGCCTGCAGATGGGAGGGTCCCTGATTTGATTTTAGTCCAGTGCACATACCTGGATTGCTAATCCCTGGCCCAGGACCTGGTTGGGGCTTGTGCAAGAGGCAACCAATCGATGTGTCTCTCTCACATCAATATTTCTCTCTGTCTTTCCCTCTCTCTTCCACTCTAAAAAAAATCAATGGAGAAATATCATCAGGGGAGGATTAAAACAAGTAAAAAAAACAAACAACTTCCCCCAAAAAACCCAAAACCATATTTCTGATATAAAAGGAATTTAACAATGTGTAATTTTATTTATCTTGTGTTCTTTGGTAATATTATAGTGAATCAAGGAAAAGTAGCATAACATTAAGACGTTTTATTAAACCCATGAATAATGGTATGATGTTAAACATGCCCTTTAGCCAAAACCAGTTTTGCTCAGTGGATAGAGCATCGGCCTGCAGACTGAAGGGTCCCAGGTTCGATTCCAGTCAAGGGCATGTACCTTGGTTGGGGCACATCCCCAATGGGGCTTGTGCAGGAGGCAGCTGATTGATGTTCTTTCTCATCGATGTTTCTAACTCTCTATCCCTCTCCCTTCTTCTATGTAAAAATCAATATTTAAAAAATATGCCCTTTAATCCACCAATAGCCCAAGAGAAAGTTATATAAAAATAGTCTAAAGATGTTGCCTCACAACAGATGAATTGACAGACTAGTTGTCAGTATCTTGTAGAAATAAGACTCATTAATATTGAAGGTTATGTTAGTAGGAGTTAAAATATGTGTCTAAAATAAAGGCAGTTATAGTAGAAATTATGATGTGAATGAGCAAGTATAATAATCATTGAAAAGAAAAACAAGGACAAGAAAATTATATTAAACAACCCTATAAACAAACAACTTTATCATGAGTTTTATTTTGTTTAATAATTCATTGTTGTCATGTTTATCCTCTTTTGTCTTATTACATAAGCAGTATAAGTTAGAAGCAAAGACTTGAGAGAAACCCATATAGTTATTATTTTATATAAGAATTATATAAAACAAAGGAAGAAAAGATCAGAGGTAAAAGGTACTCACACCCAATAAGCAGACAGAAACAGGTCACAATGGAATCTGTCAGATGATTGAATAAAAGGTCTCAAGAGGAGACCTGATAGCACAGTTTAATCTTCTATCCCTTGGAGAAATAAAACCCCTTAGTAGTATTACTAATTATAATCACATGTTAATGAGGCGTAATGACAGAGATAGTAAACAAAGGTGTAAGTCTAATGAACAATTATGATTGATGCTGAGCATAAAAAGGAGGCAATGAGAATGTTACAAAGGGCAGGAAAACAGCTATAAGAGAGGCTTTAGTTGTATTATTTTTTAGTTGTTCTTCAACTTCATTGTGCATGAGAGTAACACAGTTGGCTTGTTAAAACACAGATTCTTGGGCACCACTACCAGAGTAAGTATGTCTGAGTTTGGACTGAGAATCTGCATTTATAACAAATGCCTAGGTACTGCCATTGTTGTTGGCACAGAGAAATCTTGAGGACCACTTTTTCTATCTGGACTAACAAGCATGCTATCTCATCCCATTTCCTTGGAGTGAAGCTGATTTCATATATATATATATATATATATATATATATATCATATATATATATATTCATATATATATATAATCTATATCTACATCTACATCTATATCTATATCTATATATTTCAGAGAGGAAAGGAAATGGAGAGATAAATAGAAGCATCAATGATAACAGAGAATCGTTAATCGGCTGCCTCCTGCATGCTCCACACTGGGGATAGAGGCCATAACCTGGGCATATGCCCTAACTGGGAATTAAACCATGACCTTCTGGTTCATAGGTCAAAGCACAACCACAGAGCCATGCTCTCCAAGCAAAGCTGATATATTCTTGGGTGGGCAATCCTAAATTGTCTATTCTGATCACTATCACTCCATTATCACCATGGGGAGAACCAGGCTAACAAAGAATGATCTGGAAGCAAGAAGGAATTAACAAAAGTGTATGGTAGATGATAAAATGCAAGGCGATATGATGGATCTGTGTAAGGATGGATCCTGAAGTGAAATATGTTTGTCCTCATGTAAACATTACAACATTAAACAAAAGCAACTGCTTATTTTAACCTAGATTCTTCACATTTCAACCTCTATACAATAACAAAGGTAAGTCAAGAAATCTGTCAAGACAAGATGAAAGCATCATTTTAGGGAAGAAATAGGAAGATGTTTCTCCTCTGTGATGACTAATTGCCCCATGTCTGGCATGTTTCTGAAGCTGCCACTGCTTGTTAAGATTTGTTTCTCCAAAACATATGTAGCTTGTTATGGTTTTATTTGTTTGTTTCTCAAAGCACAACCATCATCTGGCGGAAAATACCCTTGCTTTTGAAATGGGCCTCACTTTTCTTTTGAAGAGAACAAAGTGAAAAGCTGTGGTTTAAAATCCATATCATGAAGATTTGTACTGGACAGTATAATTACTTTGCCAGAAGATGAGTGAGCTTGTGTGTTTGTGTGTTGGGCTGAGGATAAGCCCCAGCCCAAATCTCAAATTATTCACCTGAGGATTCAACTATATCTGAACATATTTGGAGGTCTGAAAATAGCCTATTTTGAAAGAGGGAGCAAGGTACTCTTTGTAAGAAAAGTAAGTTTAGGGAAAACAGGTTTTTGGACTCACAGCAACATTCCATTTATTAAAGACAGAAGGTAGTTTTGGAGTCTGCTTTCTGCCCATGTGTGCTCTGAGTTCTTGGGAATTCAAATTGAAAAACAAACATGAGCAGTAATATTTCACTGTATATATGTAGCACATATTTAGCCAATCATCTACTTAAAGACATTCTGTTTGTTCCCATGTTTTGACCTTTGAGAATAATGTTGCAATGAACATAGGGGTGCTTACATCTTTGCAAATAAATGTTTTTAAAATTTTCAGGGAGCTAATTAGGAGACCGGGTGCTGGGTCATGTCATAACTCTAGTCAATTTTTTTGAGGAGCATTCATACTGTTTTCCATATATTCAGCCATCAGAGAAAATGAAATACTGCCCTTGGTGACAACATGGACGGATCTAGAGACTTTTAGAGAACAGACAGAGAAAGACTAGCAAATTCAGACAGAAAAGTTAAGAACCCTATGATTTGGCTAGTATGTAGAACATAAAACTGAAAGCCACAAATGAACAAACAAGAAAAACAAATAAAACCTCATAGCCACAGGTAACAGTATGGTGGTTATCACAGAGAAGGAGAGTGGGGTAGTAGTAATGGGTAAAGATGGTCAAACATATGGTGACAGAAGATTTGACTATGGGTGGTGACCATACAATGCAATATACAGAATATGTATCATAGAATTGTATACTTGAAACCTATATTATTGTATTAACCAATGCCACCCCAATAAATTTAATGTTTTAAAAACTTAAAAATATTGATTCCTTAAAAATAAAGTCAGTAGGCACACTGGACCATGTCAGCTTGGTGTCCATGCAATGGACAATGTCTTAAGTGGAAGAGAGAGGTTCTTCCCACACCAGCAGGGAAAACCGCATGGGAAGGCCAGATAGAGAGCTCCAACAGGCACCAAGGGATAGCGCCGGCGTGGTCTGTGTCAGCTTGGCACAGAGAAGTAATACTGGCTTCAAATAGAAAAAAAAATTCTTCCATTAATATTCTTGTCATAGACAGGAGGTCAAGTGTCTTTGTTTATGTAGTATTCATGAAAGAATAGTCTGCCTTATGTTTTCTACTCAGGCACAGTGGAATACTTACGGTTTTAAAAACCAGATATACATTTGTTACATGTGTGGGCCTCTATCATAACATTGATAACACTGTGTTCTGTTTGTTGTCACCACTAGACATCGAACTCCTTAAGGAGAGGGGCCAGGTTTGCATAGTTTTTTCATTCAACAGCTGACACAGCGTCAGCGCTGAAATATCTATTTGTATTCATGGAGAGAAATTACACCTTGGCTTAACGCTCCATTCTGGAATGAATCGAAGTGGACTATGTTCCTTTGTTACTGGTCGCAGGAAAAAGGAAGGCCATGGAGTATTCTGAGATGTTTGTAATTATTGGTTTCAATTTGCACCTTTCTCCAGCCCGCAGGCTTCATGAAATGAAGGGTTTAGGTTCTGCTTACTACCTACAGAGCCGATACCCATAACACTGGGTAATCAATATATTTTTATTGGGAAGTTGACATGATTGAAAAGCACAGCTTCTTAACTGTTTTTGACGAGGTAAGAGAAGTCATGCACAACAGTGCCATTCACCATCTTCCAAGAGGTGATGGTGATAGTCTTGTGTTCTCCATTAATTCCTCTTTTATTTCAGTTTCTGAGAGAACAATATTCACTTACTTTTAGAATTAGAATAAATAAAATCTAGAATAAATAAATCTAGATCAAATAAAAGTAGTGATCATTGCCCAAACAGCTTCATTTTGCAACATTTTCCATAAAAGAAGATGAAATACTGCCCTTTGTGACAACATGAATGGATCTTGAGACTATCATGTTAAGCAAAATAAGTTGATAGACCACAGAATCAACTACCAAATAAATTTTTTCTTGATGACTACACTACCCAATGGAAAACATGGTCATGAAATAAACATATTCTGGGGTTTATTAGGGGATTATTTGTGTTTGTGAAATCTATTAGAATTATCTTCACACAGGTTTTATTACAGGGCAACAATATGGAGATTTTATTGTGTGAGTCTTGCAGTTACCTATTGTTTTATTTTTTTATTTTCTTTCTTTCTTTCTTTCTTTCTTTCTTTCTTTCTTTCTTTCTTTCTTTCTTTCTTTCTTCTTTCTTTCTTGTTCAGTTTATTAATTACATTGTTTCCCCTTTTTTATCCCCCTATAACTCCCCTGCACCCTATACCTATCCCACCCTCCACCTTCACCTCCCCCTCCCCAATGTCTTCTCCCATTGTTGCAAGATTTTTGTCCAATCTCTTGCTGTATTTCCCACAACCCTTTTCTCCCCAAGAATTGTCAGTCCATTCCCTCTCTATGACCATGTTTCTGTTATAGTCACCAGTTTATCTTGTTCATCAGCCTATCAATTCACTTGAGTTTTATGTTCATTTGTTGATAGATGTGTATTTGTTGTTCATAATTTATATTTTTACCTTTTCCTTCTTCCTCTTCTTAAAGAATATCTTTCAGCATTTCATATAATACTGGTTTGGTGGTGATGAACTCCTTAGCTTTTTCTTATCTGCGAAGCACTTTATCTGATCTTCAATTCTGAATGATAGCTTTGCTGGATAGAGTAATCTTGGTTGTAGATTCTTGCTGTTCATCACTTTGAATATTTCTTGCCACTCGCGTCTGGCCTGCATCGTTTCTGTTGAGAAATCCGCTGACAATCGTATGGGTGCTCCCCTGTAGGTAACCAACTGTTTTTCTCTTGCTGCTTTTAATATTCTCTCTTTATCTTTTGCTCTGGACATTTTAATTATGATATGTCTTGGTGTGGTCCTCTTTAGATTCCTATATTTTGGGGTTCTGTGTACTTCTTGGGCTTTTAAGTCAGTTTCTTTCACCAGGTGGGGGAAGTTTTCAGTCACTATTTCTTCAAGTAGGTTTTCATTACCTTGCTCTCTCTATTTTTCTGGCACCCCAATAATTCAGATTTCGGCATGCTTGAGGTTGTCCCAGAGGCCCCTTATGCTATCTTCAATTATCTCTTTTTGTTTCTTGCTTTTCCAGCCAAGTGGATTTTGCTTCTTTGTATTTCAAATCTTTGACTTGGTTCTTGTGGCCCTCTGGACTGCTTTTAGGACTTTGTGTATTTTTTTTTTTTCAGTTTGTGTAAGCTTGATTTCTAGTTGGTCCTTTTTTTTATCCGTGAGGGTCTGGTTCATATCCTCAGAGGCCTTGTTCATTTCCTTGAGGGTCTCATACATTTGCTTGAGGTTCTCATTCATTTCCTTGTAATTCTCATTCATTTGCTGGTTGGACTTGTTTATTTCCTGGTAATTCTCATTAAGTTGATCGGCCTTTTGTAGGAGCCTCTTGAAAAGCCTTATAACTGTGGTTTTGAACTCTATGTCTTGTCGTCTTTTCTCCTCCATTTCTTTCACACCTGATTTCTTTCCATGTCTCTGCATGGTGGCTGCTTTATGTGGTGGATATCTTCAAAGGGACAGTGGCTCAGCCTCCCCAGTTACCTGAGGTGGGTGCTCTTACTGCAATCCTTTATGGGTTGTATTCAGTATTTTTGAATTTAAACCCGGGTTTTTGTTGTTAGCCCTAGGAGGGTTTGACCTCCAGACCAATTGGCTGTGAAGGGAGACTGTGTTCAGGTTGGATGGGTGGAGTCTCTGAGCTGCACAGGTAATGTCAGCGTCAGCTGCGTCCTATGCATCGCTCGCGCACGCGGGTCTCTGTTGGATGGGGATGGCTGCAGACTCCTCCAAGAGAAAGCCGCTAGTCTCTTCCCCTTGCCAGACCACTCTGCCTTTCCCCAAATGTGCCTGCACACCAAAAGTCTAGCCCAGGATTGTAAAAATAAATGGTTTCCGGAACCAGGAGACAAGTTTCCAGGGGGCAAGTCGCGGGTTTGCGCGACCCTTTCGCGGAAACTCGCAGTTCAGGAGCCTCTGCCGCGCCCCGCTTCCAGGGTGCGTCCCTCGGACCTTGGCTGGATCTCGCCTGGCACTGGGGGATCCGGGGAGTGGGACGGGCGTTGCTGCTCCAGCCCCAGCCCGTGCGCCCGCGACCAGGATGGCTCCTAACCTCTTTCCGTCTGAAAGACTGCGCTCCCGCCGCTTCTGAATCTCAGTGTCCCACCTCCACTCCAGTTAGTGGAGTATTCATTCAGCCAGCTTTCTGGCGATTCTGGGTGCTCTCTGTTCTGCTGTTATGTTGTAGTTCCTAAATCGTTGCGCGGGGCAGAACAATAGGTGTTCACCTATGCCGCCATCTTTGCTCTACCTATTGTTTTATATTTCTGTCAGTGACATATGACTAACTTTAAAAAGTATTTCTTTTTTTAAATATATGTATTTTTATTGATTTTATAGAGAAAGGGAGAGGGAGATAGAAACATCAATGATGTGAGAGAATCATTGATTGGCTGCCTCCAGCACGCCCCCTACGGGGGATTGAGCCTGCCACCAGAGCATGTGCCCTTGACTGGAATTGAACTCGGCACCCTCCAGTCTGCAGGCCGACACTCTATCCACTGAGCCAAACAAGCTAGGGCTCTGAAAATGTTGGGTAGACTATGACAACAAAAATCACATGGGAGCACTTGTTAAAATATTCATAATCCTCAGCCCCATTCCAAAGCACCCCACCTGGACCAGAAGCCTCAGTGGTCCAATTTAGCTAGTATTGCTGGTTAAGTTTATACATTTCAAAGTTGGCTAGTCATTACTCTAATATGTGAAATACTCATTAACTTTTTATTTTCACATTCAGCCTGTATACATTTTTTATTATGTTACTTGCATTTTGAAAGACCTAACAGAGGGTCACAGATGACTGATAAAGAAGAGCTAAAATGTTAAACATTCACTATGATCACAATCTTATAATAGATTCTTTCATACAAGCTGTTTTTATTAAAACCTGGGAAAAAACAATATGGCACATTAATATTCCATTATCTACACATGAGAAAACTGAGACTGGAGAGATTAATTCACCATGCCCATGATGATCATGGGATTTCAACTCAGATCCTCAATTCCACATAAGCCCACAACATTCTTTTCATTTCATCTTTCTGGCCATGATACAGAAGTCAAATTAATGCATGAGAAACAGCACATTTCATAGGAATTTTAAGCAAGCAAAGATCAGTGAGGCCGAAGAGATGAGAACTGAATGAGGTCTGTCTAGGAAATGCAGTTAGGTGTTAACAGTAAGGCATCGCCATAGTAAAACAAATGATTGATGGGCTGAATGTATACATGCATCAATGGATAAATAAATATGATTGGGGACATCCTACATTTTCCTTCATACTAATTACATACGTGGAAATATGAGCTCAGGAGCAGACAAAAATACCTAGCAACCTTATATTTTGTTGCAAATTTGAAAATGGTCCTTTATGTGACAAAGGTGGTCAGAGATCTATAATAAAAATCTATGAGAATTAGAATGTTGTGTTTCTCACTTGACAGCATATCATCAGTGTCAAGAATGATGCTTGGAATATACACCGGAATGCATGGTGGCATTCTAAGTAAGAGAGATGGAAGGAGTAATTATAGAGCAATAGGAAAGAGAAAAACCTACATAAATATAACCAGCACAGCAGCTAGTTTAAACCAGGGTGTTGCGGGAAGTGGTAGTAACATACCTTATGATTATAAAACACTTTCACTTCCTTAATCACTTGACTCTAACAAAAATCCTATGAATTACTCCAATTTTGTAGCTGAGAAAATATGTTACTTCAGTTCCTATGTCCTAGAAAATTGGCATTTGGCCATCATCACATTTTGATGTGTTTTCACTTAATCTGTGTCTCCCTCATATTTGGATAGAAAATGTACTCAGGCTACGGAGCAAATTAAGAATCAATTTATAAATCAGATGTTTATTGAGTTGCTAAGTGACCAGTCTCTATAAATATACTCAAGATTGGCTTCCTGGATTTCAGACAAGATCCAGCAACAACCTTCCAATATCATTGTTTGACCCAAAATGTATTTAAGACAGCAGCCCCGGGGACTATAAGAATCAGCTGTGTGAAAGACAGCAGGCTTTGGGTGGAGTATGGGAAGGCAGTCAGCCTCCCTTCCCTTTCTTCTCTATTTAAAATTGGCCCTGAATCCTCTTGATTCCCAAAACCTCTCCTTTACCTGTGTTCCAGTCAATGCTCGACACTCAAAGGATTTTAACTGGGAATCTTCATTCTGACCCTTTGTCAACTGTTTTCATACCAGCTGTACACATTCTTGTTGAAGTTTTGTGCAGGTGGTAGGGTTGTTCAGACAAATCGCTACAGAGACTTTCCTTGTAGGCCATTTCAGGAGATGTAATAGTGTGGCTTACTCCTGCAGTAGTGATGCTTCTAATTCAATCAGGCCTTCAGCCATTCTAGGGTGAACAATGTGCAGTGAGTCTATTGGGGTCCAACCAGCTAGTCAAAACTAAATGGTGATTGTTCCAGAAATTCTCTGAAAATGTATGATTGATACAAACTAGATGAAAGAGAGAAAGAATAAAGGACAATCCAGCTAGGAACTAACCCATTTATTTGGGCGAGGGAAAGCATTTAAAAGAAATGTCCAATTGTGAGCAAGTCTAATGTGTGGCTATGCCTTTGATATCTTGTTTATTAGACTGTGAGAGCAAGGCAGTTACTTATAGAAGTCCCCAACAAATCTACAACAAATCTAAATCTGTTATCGTGTATAATGGTAAGAAAAGGAGAATACTACAAATGCAATATTAAAGGCAAAATTATCTAGCAAATAACCCTTTTGACATTTCATGTTTAAATGCCAAACAGGAAAAAGAGCTTTCAAGTTTAGGGATTTTAAAACAAAGCTTTGCCTTTGAAAAGCTAGAGTTTGACTGAGTCAATTCTGTCTCTGTATTACATGCAGTTCTCATCCAGGAGAGAGTTGAGAACAATGTTAAACTTACAGAAAGCTTTCCCTTTGCAGTGTTTCTCAGACACATGTATGCATTCTCTAGAGGCCATATGAGGTCCATTTCCAAAACCAAGTAGGTACAAGGCTTGTACAGAAGATCAGATCTGCAAAGTGAATAAGGGTTTCTCCTATGTGAGAGACTGTGGTGGCAGGTGGAAATGGGGTCTCAATTAAAAAGCATTTACATTTTTTTGTTGTTCAATTACAGTTGATGTTATTAGTTTAAGTTTAAAAGGCAGAAGCAGACGTAAGGAAAAACATGATCATGTTGAAAAGGGAGGGAGTAGAAGGCTGTTGCAATTTAACTTGGATCTGGAGATGGGGAGGAGAGAAAGCAAATATTGTAAAAGCGACTTAATATAACTTCACCCAGTGGCAATATCTTTTTGGCAAACTAACATACTTAGAAAGGTTTTCAGTGAGATAATATTTGTAAAACATCTGACCAAGTAAATACTGATTCCGTTTTCTTAAACTCCTGTGTCAAAGACCTTTGAAAACATTATCAATATACAAACAGTGAAGTTTCTAAACAGTGATGCTTTGCCTCTCTAGATATCCTGCAAGGTCACTAAAGGAAATAAGCAGTTTAAAAGGCAATTATTATATGTTCGTGTGACTCATACATTTTAAAAACACGGGCCGTTGTAAAACAACATTAATATGACTTTTCTAAATGTGTCAGGGAAGAAGCCCTGAGTACCTCTAGGCTGAGCTGTGCCACTGGAAGTAAAAAGCCTGCTTATCACCTCCTTCCCTAACATCAATACACAAAGTGATCCAAAAAAAAAAAAAAGTCAAATAAGGCTCCGAAAATACATGTAGGTAACGAAAAACGGGCAGTCAATACAAAAGAATGGAATAACCCTCTTGCCAAAGTTAAAAGATCAATTATAAAAATACAAAGGGAAAAATAGGAAGACATGCCATACAGAGCAAAACACAAATGCAGGTTCTTGCAAGAGAAAAAGTAAATCGACAGATGCTACTGTTAGAAATATCCAAGAAAAAAATCTCATTAAATGAAAACAATTATTTCATGTTATTTCCTAAATGGATTTTGGTGTTGTGTATTTGATGCGCACCCTTGGACACATTCTCATTTGTGAAAAATTTAATGCAACTCATTAATTACACTGGACACAAATGAATTGTTACCCCCAGGTGGTATGTCTGGGGAAACAAATATTCTTTTCTTTTAAGATTTCATTACTGTATGTGAGTTATAATAGAGCTTTAATGTAGCTATTTTAGTTTCACTTTAATGTAACTATTTTTTAATTATTCACAAGCATAGAGAACATCTTTCATATGTGTAAAGCAACAACCAGATGGACAGCTTTAGATGATTTTAATTTTTGGTACAGCTATCCTATCTAATAAAAGAATAATATGCAAATTGGCTGTACCTCTGATCAGGCCATGCCTACAGCCATGCCCATCAGCCAATCAGGAGCAAATTATGCAAATAAACCCCAACCAAGATGGCTTCCACCACTGAGAGCAGAAGGTAGGCTTGGGTTTCCCCGGCAATAGGAAGCCAAGCTTTCCTCCTGCTGTTGCCAGCCTAGGCCTCCACTCAATGCTACAAAGTTTCAATTATAGAAGATATTTTTCAACAGAAATGGAGGCAGACAAGGAGCTGAAGAGAGAAGAGGCTAGGGTTGCCAGGGGGATAGAGGAAGCCAAGCTTCTGTAGCCCTAGCACATAGACCTCCACTCTAGGCTATAAAGTTTCAATTATAGAATTTAAACAGAAATGGCTGGTGCCAAGGAGTGAGCAGAAGGCTTGGCTCCTCTCCAGGCTACAAAGTTTCAATTGTAGAACATAAATTAATCCCAGATACCAGGGCCTCTGTTTGGATCACTGGGGGCATGTCTGGTCTGCAAACTACCACAGGCTCCTGACCTAGTCTACCCCATGCCCCAAAGGAACCCCTATCCTGATCCAGGACACTGACACCTTTCAGGGCAAACCAGCTGGCCCCCACCCATGCACCAGGTCTCTATCCTATTAATTAAAGATTAATTTGCAGATTGACCATCACTCCAACACACAAGAGGGCTGCTCCCATGTGGTCAAAGATGGCTGCCCCCATTGGACACAAGATGGCCACCACAAGATGGCCAGCAGAGGAGGGCCATTGGGAGCTTACAGGCCTGCAAGAGAGGGAAGCTATGGATGATCAGGCCAGCAGGGGAGGGCAGTTGGGAGGGAGCAGGCCTGCAAGGAAGGGCAGTTGGGGACTATCAAGCCTGCGGGGAAAGGCAGTTAGGAGAGACCAGGCTGGCAGAGGAGGGAAGTTGGGGGCAAACAGGCTGTCAGGGGAGCAGTTAGACATCAATTATGCTGGCAGGGTAGTGTTTAGGGGGTGATCAGGCTGGCAGGCAGAAGCGGTTAGAGGCAATCAGGAAGACAGGCAGGTGAGGAGTTTGGAACCAACAGTCCTAGATTGTGAGAAGGATGTCCCACTGCCTGTTTAGGCCTGATTCTATTGGTATCAGGCTAAATGAGCACTTGGACATCCCTCGAGGGGTCCCAGATTGAAGAGGATGCAGGCTGGGCTGAGTGACATCCTCCACCCCCAACCCCACCCCCATGCAAGAATTTTGTGCACTGGGCCTCTAGTCTATATATATAAAAGCCTAAGCAACTGTTAAGTCCTGCCAGCCAGCCAATAGCTGTGACACCCACTGACCATCAGAGGGCAGATTCTCAATGCAGGAGCTGTGCCTTGGTGGTCAGTTAGTTCCCACAGATAACCTCCCATGTTCCCTCCCCCGCCTGGCCATCCAGATCCATCAGCCCCTATCAGGACTGGGCGGGCGTGATGGCCCTGATTGCCAGCCAAGTCGAGAGACCCCACCTATGCATGAATTTGTGCACCAGGCCTCTAGTATAACAATTATGCTTGATTATGAAGATCAATGGTTAGATTGCAGACAATTTTTTTTGTATCAGCAGGGGTCCTATATGGGAACTAAGAGAAAGAGGAAACTTGGCTGGGACTGAGTTTAGAAACTGTTTACATTTGGATAATTCCTTATCCAAAGTGATATTTAAGAAAGCTTCTGAATTTATAAACTATTAGATTAATATTATGTTATTTTTTTAAATAGGTAAATGTAATCTCAATAGCCACTTGTGGAGTGTATTGGAAACAGTTAAGCTAGATCTAAAATTTGACCTGTAAAATTGTTTTTAAATTTGTTTTTATTGATTTTTTAGTGTTTAAAATATTACAAATAGTAATACATGTCTCTTTTTCCCCATTGAACTTCCACTGGCCTCCCCTACCCCTCAATACATGTCCTCACCTGCGGCTCCTCCCCCCCAGTGTCTTGTATCTGTTGGTTCAGCTTATATACATGCGTACAAGTGTTGTTGTTTTTTTAATTGATTTTAGAGAGAGAAGAAAGGAGAAGAAGAGAGAGAGAGAAACATTGATGTGAGAAAGAAACATGAATCACCTGACTCCTGCACATCCCTGGACGGAGGCTGCAACCTGGGCTTGTGCCCTGACCAAGAATAGAACCAGTGACCTTTTGGTGCATGGGGTAAAATGCAATCAACTTAGCCCACTGGCCAGGGCTGACATGTAAAATGTAGTCTCCAAATTAACTTGCTGACTAATGTGTCAAGCTTGAAAACAAATGCAAAAGGTTTATTTGAAAAATGAAGTATGAAGTTAAGAGGATAAATGTGAATAGACTATTTAAAATTAGGTTATGCTTCAAATTAAATTATATATATATATATATATATATATGTCTATATATATATATATATGTCTATATATATATATATATATATATATATATATATATATATAATTGGATTTTCATATATGACATTGAGTACACACACACACACACACACACACACACACACAATATTTCAGTATGGATCATACTTCAAATGTGTTTTCGTATTGTAAAGCCATGTGCCTGGTAGAATTCTCATATAATTGGTTAGGCAATCTGGTCATTATGTTTCTACTACATGTAAATTCACCTTGTGATAATTTAAGACAGCTAATTACTAGAAATAAAGAAGCATATCAATTATATTCCCAATATATTCTGAGAAGAATATTCCAGGTAATTTGCTTCCTATATATTTTCCTCTGTAAATTGTGATAAATACCAACATTTTTAAATCTGAGAATTAAAGGTGGAGCATACTTGAGACTCTTTAAGATATTCCTACCACATAAATTATAATAGTTCAAAATGTTTCAGTCTTTCTCTATGTGTCAAATAAACTCAGATTTAATGCAAGAAAATTTCATTAGACATGGCTTAAAAAGGAAAAAAAAAGAGTAGGGTTGGGACTTTTCAAAATCAGAAACTTTGTTAATAAATTAAAGGCTATTCAGGATTTCAGAAAATTCATTTTAAAAGTATTTCTGACAAGTTTAAATGTCTTTATATCACAAAGCTCATTCATTAAAGACTCCATCTAAGATATTGCCATTTAACTATTTTAGAAAATCATGGGTGTGCACAGATATATTTAAAAGTACCTTCTTCTTTTGCTTTGAGATTTGCTTTCACAATAAATAGCATCCTGTCAAGCAGCAATAAAGCAAATACAAAAGGCAAAGAGACCATTTCTGTGCAGCACTTCAAGGCAGTTTGGAAAGTCATGGGGTCATTATATAAATAATGGCTTTGGAGATTTGATCCTTGGAGTTTCATAAAAATAAATTGCTTCTCAATAGTTAGTGCTGATGCATTCATTAAGAGAACGAATTATAGACACAAGACTTGAGTTCAGTATCACACACACAAAAATTTTATGGTACATGGTATATATAAATGGCGAATGTTTAACTACCTGACTTGATTTAGAAAAATATTTGAAAGAATCCTGAGGAAAAAGTTATTATATTTATGGTTCTTAGGTAGTATTTTTGAAGTATAAAAGTGGTCAATTTCCTATTTTTCGCCTTCCCAGAGTGCACTGACAATACCTGTACAATTTCAAGCAGTTTGACTTCAGGGGGAAATAATGCTCTGACACATCATGATTCGATCCAAGGTGAGAGTAATATTTATAAAGGACATAGATGCTAAAATGACCTGTGTCTAATATTTAAGCACAAAGACAATGTATTGATAAAATATAGTTTACTATGTTCTTTATAAGACAACTTTTATGTTTAGGATAAGTAGTAACTAGAATATTACAGATAATAATTGTGTTTTAACGCTGTTGTAGAGACCTTTTATTCTCATTCTTAAAGAGTGGTTCTGGTGGTGGTGGTGGTGGGAAGGGATATTGAAAATTGTCAATCAGTTACAAGCTTAACAGAAGGAGACCTTCATATTTCCTAGTGATAGATGGCAATTTTTATCATTCATCAGCACAGTCTGGAGTAAGGCAAAAATGTCCACCACAATGAGCTCTCAGTAACTCAACTGACCTCGCTAGGGTATTACAAGAAGTTTTTATCACACTTTGAAGGATAGCAGAGTTCTGTGTATTCTGAACTTAGATATTAAAAGGTAAAGGCATCTACATTACCCTCTTTAATCTGACAATACTTTAAAAACCAGAAAATACATTTACTACTTTTCCATAGAGATCCAGCCAGACACTCATGGAGCTTTGGTGTCCACCTGATGCTATTGTCAGCCTTCAATGAATTAAGCATTGAGCCTGAATCCTCAGTGTTTAGTTCCTAGTTGTAACTAAGAAATCTATAATCACTCTTCCTGGGCATTGCCATCTTCCTCTTCTTGGAATTTTATGTGATTGGGGAAGAAAGGCAAGAGGAAAAGTGAAATGGGAGAAAATAGGGCATGATAAACTTTATCTATCTTGTTGCCTTTTTAGAGACATCAGGGATCAATCCCTGGGGACACACACGAGTTGAAAATTTCACTTCAAAGTACTGAATAAATGTTATCTCATTATTTTGTCCCTCACTTTTGAAAGGATTTGGTATACAAGATGACATGTGAAAATAAATTGAATTCAAGTCATTATTCAAGCTATGTTGCTGATTTTCCTGGTAGGAAAATAGATGTTTTTAGACCATGATTAGAATGTTTTCCATCTGGGCCTATGATCATTTCATTTCCCTTTACAAAATGGAATAGAGTCTTTGTATATACAAAGATACTGTCCAAGTCTTTACATTTTTGAAACTGTCCTCTGCAGCTTTTTCAGTTCATTACATTAGATTAATTACAGGGTATGGTATGGTATGACCTAGCTCTATAGACTCCATCTACTTCATGTAGTCCCATCTGTTTAGTTTTCATTTCAAGTTTAAAACAATGTGATTGCACTTCCTTCTTTTGATCACGCTATACACCTCTTGGCTTGGGATGCAAAACATGCAAGAGTTTTAACCTCAGGGAGAGGAGTATTACTGAGGGCTGAAAAAGAGTGGCAAAAATGATTAGAGTGAAAGTGCTAATCACACTTTAGGAGTGAATACCATCGAGGAAAGGAAAGTTCCCGACATTCTCAACATTCTCAATGCAAACAGAAACTCTGTATTTTAACTTCCGAGTGAGAAAACCATGGTAACTATTACAAATGAAAAAACAGAAGCAGAACACTTACCAAGAAAGTGCATTTATTTTTCTCGGTGACATTCTGAGCTTTGTTTTATATGACATGGTTTAATAGTTTTATAGCTCCTATGCACAAAAAGTCTACATTTCAAGTAGATAGCTACACATATGCAACAATGAAAACAAAAGTGTGTGACAGCAATAATTACAGCATACTAACTATATCTTAAGTGTGTCAAGCCAATTCAGTGTGCTAATGCAGGAACTGAGATGCCTGATCATGCATTTGAAGTTCAACTGTCGAATCCTCCAGGAAGGATCAATGTCTGTGAGGCAGGAGGTAATGCAATCAACTCCTTCTCCCTACACCCAGGGATGTTTAGGATGGAGTAAGAGTCTAAATAACAACTAGAGACAGTAAACAAGAGATCAGGCAAGGACTAATATTTTTATCAGGATTGCAATTAAATAGATTGATGTTTACAGGAGTATTCCAATTCATTCAATAAGCTAAGTCAAAATAAAGTATTAAAATTAATGGGAATTGAGAGGGGTTAAATGGGGGAGTAAATGATAGGGATCCTATTCTGGGATATTGTATGTGGACTTGAAAAAGCAAGATTAATGTGTGTTCACAGCTGATGCAGAGTTTGTGTGTGCGTGTGCGCGCGCGTGAATGTGTGTGTGTGTGTGTGTGTGTGTGAGTTTTCATGCCCTAGCCTGACTGCAATGTACTCAACTACCTAAGTAAGGCTGAGTCTCTGAGTGAAATTTCTTCAGTAAGTACAGCTACTCATAAATAAGAGACTTATGAATGGGTGGATGCTATTTGAAAGCATTCAGTTCATTAGATGATCTAACTTTGGGTAGAAGGTACACCGTGTAATATATAGATAATGAGTTATAGAAATGTACACTTAAAACCTATATAGTCTTTTTATTAATCATTGTTACCCCCAAATGTAATAAAATAAAAAACCAATTAAAATAAAAACTATTAAGTTAATTAGGAATACAACTATTTACCAGAAATTAATCACTCAGGGGTATATGATTTTGCATTATATTTCATGATGATTGCATACAGTTGGCCATTGGCCAAAGTTAATCAATGGAACCACTTTATTCAGACTTCACAATTGTTTAAACTGTTGCAATTATTTCCTTTTTTTTTTAAATTAGACTGTTGACATATAAACACTATATGAATGTATGGATTTCAAGCCCTTTCTAAGAGACTGGTTATGGAGTACTCACATTGCTACATGATAATAATCAATATCATTAAAGTTTATGCTCACCGGTTGATCATAAGCTCTATCATTCTTACATCTAATCTGTTTTACACATTCCTGCTAACTTACTTATCAGCCACTTGGATCTTTAGATTTTTAACTCCAAGCTTACCCATTTCTGCTTTTCAATTAAATATTTTAATCTTTATTGTTCAGTTTATTAATTACATTGTTCCTCCCTTTTCCTCCCCTATAGTTCCCCACCACCCAGTACCCATCCCACCTTCTGCCCTCACTCCACCCCCACTGTCCTCTCCCATAGGTTCATGATTTTTGTCCAGTCTCTTGCTGCACCTCACACCTCTTTTCTCCCCAAGAATTATCAGTCTATTCCCTCTCTATGCCCATGATTCTGTTATATTCACCAGTTTATCCTGTTCATCAGATTTTTAATTCACTTGATTTTTATATTCATTTGTTGATAGATGTGTTTTTGTTGTTCATAATTTTTATGTTTACCTTTTTCTTTTTCCTCTTCTTAAAGAATATCTTTCAGCATTTTATATAATATTGGTTCGGTGGTGATGAATTCCTTTAGCTTTTTCTTAGCTGCAAAGCACTTTATCTGACCTTCAATTCTGAATGATAGCTTTGCTGGGTAATCTTGGTTGTAGATTCTTGGTACTCATCACTTTGAATATTTCTTGCCACTCCCGTCTGGCCTGCATTGTTTCTGTTGAGAAATCCGCTGACAATCGTATGGGTGCTCCCTTATAGGTAACCATCTGTTTTTCTCTTGCTGCTTTTAATATTCTCTCTTTGTCTTTTGCTCTTGGCATTTTAATTATGATGTGCCTTGGTGTGGTCCTCCTAGGCTTCCTATATATTGGGGTTCGGTGCGCTTCTTGGACTCCTAAGTCAATTTCTTTCACCAGGTGTGGGAAGTTTTCAGTCACTATTTCTTCAAATAGGTTTTCATTGTCTTGCTCTCTCTCTTTTTCTGGCACCCCTATAATTCGGATGTTGGTATGCTTGAGGTTTTCCCAGAGGCCCCTTACAGTATCTTCAATTTTTTGGATTCTTTTGGTTTCTTGCTTTTTCAGCTGAGTTGATTTTACCTATTTGTATTTCAAATCATTAACTTGATTCTTGCAATCAAGAGTACTTTTAGGTCTTTGTATAATATTTTTTATTTCAGTCAGTGTATGCTTAATTTCTAGTTGGTTCTGTTTCATATCCTTGAGAGTCTTGTTCATACCCTTGTAAGTCTCAGTCATTTCCTTGTAGGTCTCATTCATTTCCTGGTAGGTCTTGTTCATTTCTTCATAGGTCTTGTTCATTTCCTTGTAGGTCTCAGCCTTTTCTAGGAGCCTCTTCAAAAGCCTTATAACCATGGTTTTGAATTCTATGTCCAGTCATTTTTTTTCTTCCATTTCTTTCACATCTGATTTCTTTCACATCTGATTTCTTTCCAGATCTCTGCATGGGGGCTGCTTTCCTGAGTTGGTCAATTAGCTTTATGTGGTAGATGTCCTCTAAGGGACAGTGGCTCAGCCTCCCCAGTTACCTGAGGTGGATATGCGTTGCACAGCCTCGTTGAAGTTAAGCCCAGATCGTTGTTGTTAGCTCCAGGAGGGATTGACCTCCAGGCCAATTGGCTGTGAGGTCCAGCAGTGCTCAGGTTGGAATAGCAGAGTCTCCAGGCCAAGCAGGCAGTGTCATTTCTGCCCTATGCAGTCCCTGGGACTCCGTGCCAGGTGGCAATGGTCACCAGCACCTCCGAGAGAGAGCCGCTGTCGAGCTCCACCCATTGCTGGACAATTCAGCCTCCCCGCAAATGAGTCTGTACACCCAACGTCTCACCCAGCGTCACAAAACAATACAGTCTGGTGGTTTCCTGAATGAGAGAATAAGTCACGAGTCCTCTCTGTGTGGTCACCCAGCTGTGCTGTTCACACAAGCTCGCCCTCTCCACAAGCTTGCAGACCCTTTCAGTGCCCGAGTTTCAGCGTGCCTCCCCACTGTCCAGTTTTTACCCCGTATGATTGTGGGTTCCCTGGACTTCGCCCAGAGCTGGGGAATCAGTGCAGTGGCACATCTTTGTCTCCCCCGTTCAATAAAACCAGCCAGGTTTTCAGCCACCCGCCCCATCCGCTGGCACGCGCACAGCTCCAAACCTCTCTCCACTGGAATCTTCAACGCTGTCCTCCGCTGCTCCTCTGAGTCACAGTGTCCTATCTTCACTTTTATTTGTGGAATTTTCACTCAGCCAGCTTTCTGGTGATTCTGGATGATGTTTGTTCTTTCGTTAACTTGTAGTTTTGAAATTGCTGTGTATGGCGGCAAGATAGGTGTTTACCTATGCCGCCATCTTGGTTTCTCCCTGCTTTTCAATCCTTAAAAAATACTACTTGGCTTGCCTGGCCAGCATGGCTCGGTGTTCAACCATGAATCAGAAGGTCACAGTTTGATTCCCAGTCAGGGCGCATGCCCATGTTTCAGGCTCAATCCCCAGTGTGGAGTGTGCAGTAGGCAGTGGATCAATGATTCTCTCAATGTTTCTATCTCTCTCTCCATCTCTAATCCTCCCTCTGAAATCAATAAAAAAATATTTTTTAAATATTGCTTGATTTTATTAAAGTGGAAATATCTTCTGCTTTTCTATTTAGTTATCCAAATGATAACACCTATGTATTAGGGAAAGACTCTTCCTGTGGAAACTCAGACCACATGTGCACAGTCAAAAGTGGTGTGGGCACTGTGTCATTTAATTGCTTGGGTTGGAGTTCTAGCACCACAACACACATCCCTGTGACTTTGGCAAGTTTGCCAATGACAATAAGACTAAATTGCTTCATCTGTAAAATTGGGGAAATTAGTATTATAGTATGATATCCTGTAATACATATACATGTGTGTATGCATGTATATGCATGCATATATAGTATTTTCTAATATGGTATAATAATAATGCAATAGTATAAATTATTGTAGTATGGTATTGCATATTATTATATGACTATGGTACTAATGAAAATAAGATTTAAGATGTACCAAACACTTTCCTATAAGTCCAGTGCAACTTGATATGCTTTGTGACTGCATTTTATCCACTCATGACAACAACTGGTGAATTTTGTATCATTATCACTGTTACCTGCATTTACTACATATGAAGATTTAAAGCCACAGTTCCAGAAGATATGTGAATGCTTACCATGAACTTAACAAAGCCCCTGGCACATGGTAAATGCTAACTTTCTAAAGAAGAAAGCCTGGATGGTTTGATTTCTTTTACAACCAGTTAATTATGTTACGCATCTGAATACCAAAACACCTATTTGAGGTTCCCTAGAATACAAGTCCCTAGAAGACATTTTTAATAGCAGCTGCCCACATTTACACTACTAGAAGAAATGAAGCACATCATACTAGATCTACATCAGTGTCAAGTTGAGGAAGCCCAGTTAATTAGGAGAGTTATTAAATTGCTTAGTCAACTAAATGTTATTGAGTGTTTGTAAGCTACTGTGATATTTATTTCCATATTAATCTGAGATTGTAGCTATGTCGATATGACAAATCTAAAGCCAATTAATTAAACAAAAACACAGAAACAATAGAATGGGCCTGGGAGGTATCAATAAAATAGTGGTCTGAAAAATGTTCATTTTTAGAACTAACAACATCCAGAGATTCTACCCTTTACCACCCTAAAGGGCAGGCAGTCAGCCCACCTTGGATACATGGAACACAATTGGCATCTGACCTAAGTAGAATGGCATTTATGGGGACACACAAGAAGTGCTCTGCAACCCAACAGATATGTTTTCTTAGAAATTAAATCACATACCAACTCTTGACTACTTGAAGAAAAGCTGGAATTGCCACTAATTAATTGATTTTCTATATGAAAACGTCTGTTCCAAGCGCCCTTCATCTCCTGAAAATGCTGGTTTACACATTAGTTAAATCTTTGACAAAAACACTTAGTGTGTAGATATGAATACATGTGAAAACTCTATATTGTAACTTAATAAGCTAATTAAAATAACAATGATAATGCTAAAGACAGAATACTTAACTGTGAAAAGAGTCAGAAGACACTTTTCTTTCTCCCCAAAGAAATCTATGTTCTTCCCACTACCTTACTCTGTTTGACATTATTTTATGACCTTTACCTTATTGCTCATGTCCATGGGCTAAGCATAACTCTCTCTATAAAAGGCTAAGTGACTGATCATATTTCCATCTGACTAACAGAACAGCCAGTACATAAGATGCACACTGGCAATTTAAAAATAGCTTTAGCCAGTTTGGCTCAGTGCATCAGCCTGCAGACCAAGGGGCCCTAGGTTCAATTCTGGTCAAGAGAATGCAGCTTGGTTGTGGGCACATCCCCAGTAGGGGGCATGTAGGAGGCAGCTAACCGATGTTTCTCTCTCATTGATGTTTCTAACTCTCTATCCCTCTCCCTTTTTCTCTGTAAATAATAAAATATATTTTAAAAATAAAAGTGAACATTGACTCGCACATGTGTGACACATATAAAGCTCTCAGAATGGATATTATTGAAATCCCTGATGAAATGATTTATAACAGATTATTGAAACTACCTTTGGAAATGGTATATCTATAGATAATGTAAAAATACATCTAAACATATGATTGTTTGTCCTAAAAATGAGCATGTTGATAAATTAAATGAAGAACTTTTGGATATACTCAATGGAGATTTTCACACCCATTTGAGTGATGATTCCATTGATTCAGCAGATAATAACAAAAAGGAAAATTTTCCTATCGAATCTCTTAATAGTGTTACTCTTTCGGGAATGTCATCTCATAAATTAAAATTGAAAGTAGGTACAATCATCATACTACTGAGAAATCTTAATAGTAAATGGGGTCTTTATAATGGTACTAGATTTAATATCAAGAGCTTGTGACCCAACATAATCAAAGCTGAAGTATGAACAGGATCTGCAGAAGGAGAGGTTGTTCTGATTCCAAGAATTGATTTGTCCCTGTCTGACACTGGCCTACATTTAAATTAATTCAAAGACAATTTCCAATGATGTCAGCATTTGTGATGACTATTAATAAATCATAAGGACAAACTCTAGACAGAGTAGGAATGTTCCTATCTGAACATTCATTTTCAGACATGCTCAGGTAAATGTTGCTTTCTCTTGAGTTTGAAGAGTGTGTGACATTAAAGTTGTAATTACTTCATCACCAGGGAAATTAGTCAAGCACGCTGAAAATGCTTTTATTTTTAATGTGGTATACAGGGAGATATTAAAATGGGTTTGATCAATTTATCAGTCATTGTTTTTATCAATGTTGTTTGTTTATCATGTTTTTGTTGTTTTTAGATCATGTTTTTGTTTTTATATCTTGTATTTGTTGTTATATCATGTTATTTATTAATCAATTTATATATTATTTTCATATATATTTTACTAATTTTCTTTAATCTTTGAAACTTCTATTATAAATGGAGAATAGAAATATTAAAATATTTCTTCTAATTAATTTTCTTTCAATATGCACAAATCTGTGTACTGGGCCACTAGTTTAAAAATAAACATTGACTCGTGCATGCACAATGCATATAAAGCTCTTGCTGGTGCCAAGTGCACACATGTTTTGACTTAATAATTCTATATTATATATACTATTTTGATATGTAATTATTTGCAGTAATGTAATTATGGCATGAATCATACTTCTAGTTAATTTCCTTGCAATGTGCAACAAATCCATGCACCGGGCAACTAGTAAGCATATAAAAAGCAACTAGTCAAGGCAAGATCACATGCTCTCACACTCACACACATTGTCATAAGAATAATTATAAAATTTGGAGCACATATTAAGTTATAGGTACCATAATTAAGTGCACACATTTAAAATGTGATATTCATTTAAACCATCCTTATGGAATATACATTATCAACTTCATTTTATGAATATATAAACTAAGATATAAATAAGTTATATACTCCCAACCCCTTAGACCATGCAACTGTTATATGGCACAACTGAGATCTAAATGCTTAAAGAATGACACTAAACTAGGGTTCTCAGTCGCTACTCACACTGTTATAAAGCTTTCATTATATTATTTGTATCACAAAAGCCATGTTTAGGTGGTTGTTGAAAAGTCCAGCATAGTTAAGTAACTTGTTCATTAGAAGCAGACTAAATAAAGCCCATTCTCATTTCTTAATACCACATTTCATTGAACTATAGAAAACTTCCAAACAGACCCATGGCACCATTCAACATCCACCCTAGGCAGTATGTTTGATAACTCTCAGATAAACAGACTATTGGGAGCAGAAAATACACACTCTACACGAGAAGCTGAAGGAAAAGGTAGACCCTCAAGACAGTGGAAGGGCTTCTGTATTCTAAGGGATGGTGTTCAGTATGCCCTGTAGCAAACCCTGAACACATGAAATCTGTGCTGCTGGAAGAAAAACATGACCTGTGCTAAAGCCAATAATAATTGAAGGCTGCCCCATGATGCTTTGTCTTGAGAAATATTTTGCACTATTTGTCAAGACATTGGATATTTTATCTTCATCATTTTGTTTTTTAATATATTTTATTGTTGATAGTATTAGAGATGTCTCCCAGTCCCTCCCTCACTATCCCCCTCTTCCCAACTTCTACCAATGCCTGCTCCCTTAGGTCTTCTTCACCCTATTTCCTGTATCCATGCATACATGGGTTATGCATATCCTATCTAATAAAAGAGTAATATGCAAATTGACCGTACTACCAATCAAGCCACATCTACAAGCCATGCCCACAAGCCAATCAGGAGCAAACAAACCCCAACCAAATGGCTGCAGCCACTGAGAGAATGGGCCGGCCGGGACAGTGAGGTCAGCATCCGTGCCTCACCAGGCCACCTGTAGGAAGAAAGGAAAGGGGCTGGCCAGGGCTGTGAGCACAGCATCTGTGCCCCACCAGCCTGGCTGTGTGGGCTCGGAGAGAGGGAATGGGCCGGCTGTGCAGGGAGGCGGGGAGAACCAGAAAAATGGGTCTTTCCAGTTCCTGATGCTGATAGAGCCCTATAGGTGCTCAGCTCCTCCACCTGCAGCACCCAGCCGCAGCCCAGCAGACCCCTGCCTGCAGCCCAGACGCGACCAGCATGGCCTGCGGCAGGGGGTGTCCGGCAGGCACACTACAGGCATCAAATCACTGCCACCAAAGTCACCCCCCCCACACACACATAACCACACTCACAAGTAGTATGGTCCAAGGGGGCGACTCCTGAGGCTCCACTCCCATGGCAGCAAATGCACCATGTCAGGCAGGGAAGCCAGGCCTGAAAGTCCAAGCTCGTGAGTATCTGACACAGCATCGTGTGCTGGGGCCCTGTGGAGGCCCCAGGACAACCATCTCCCCAGAGGCTGTGCGGAAGGAGGAGAGGAACCTCTGGCTAGAGGCCTGGCTCCCTCCATATCCCCGATTCCCCCTGCATGAATTTCATGCACCAGGCCTCTAGTCTTATATAATGAAAGCCTAATATGCAAATTGACCAAACGGAAGAACCACTGGCAGAACGACTGGTCACTATGATGTGCACTGATCACCAGGGGTTAGATGCCCAATGCAGAAGCTGCCCCCAGCCTGCAGGCTGACCAAGGCAGATGCCAGTGGGAGCCACCCAATTGCCCCACCAGTCGCCCTGCAGAGGGAGGCAGTGGGGAGCAGGGACAGCACCAGGCTGGCCAAGGTGGGTGCCAGCAGGAGCCCCTTAATTGCCCCACCAGTCACCCTACAGATAGGCCTTGATCACCAGCTAGTCCTAGGGACCCTATCCATGCACAGATTTCATGCACCGAGTCTCTTATAAGTTTATAAGTTATTTGGTTTATCTCTT
This sequence comes from Antrozous pallidus, assembly GCA_027563665.1. Classification (NCBI taxonomy): domain Eukaryota; kingdom Metazoa; phylum Chordata; class Mammalia; order Chiroptera; family Vespertilionidae; genus Antrozous; species Antrozous pallidus. The sequence goes on along the minus strand of CM050526.1, from coordinate 25,412,360 downwards.
CTCATCCCCCCATCCCCACATTAAGGTATGTCAGTCTGTTCCTGACTCTTAGATGGTTAACATCCAAGTATGCTTAAAAACTGCCCCTTGTGTATTAAGGCACAGTTCTGGAATGAAGCCCAAATAAAACCAAAGTCCTAGGTAGAACTGTCACTAAGTATGGTACTTATGGCCCAAGATGATGAGCATTTTTAAACAAGGTGGTTGTTTTATAAGCATCCTTCATTATTTTTAGGTGCTCAATTTGTGAAATGTCAGGTGCCTTCGAATACTTTCACTCAAAAGGGATGCTGGTTAGCCCTCTTCCATGATGGAGTTATAGATTATATTAGTCCTTCTGAAATATAGCTTTCTATATCCGTCCTGATTAAATTCCATCACCATTAAATACGATTATTCCTTTAAAATACTAAGAGCCATTTAAAATACAGTTTACCTATAGCTTTTCTATTACAACCCAAATAACATTTCTTGAACTACAAAATCATACATGAAATAATGGATCAAATCTAACTCTTTTTGTTTGTTTTTGCTTGTTTTCAAAATTTAAATCATGGTGTGCAACTTAATTCTGTGATTCTTGGAAACATGATTATCTGATGCTCTTCATTTGCTCTTAAATAAAACCACACTGATGAATATGTATTGTGAATTAGTTATTTTTCAACTTTATGCAGCTCTTGTAGAATCCAATTGCTAACAATTAAACCAGAAATACTTAGTGACAAAAAGAGTGAAGAAATAGAGCATATTCTACAGAAACTGGCAGGGAGGGCTTCAGAGGTCAGTTGGGAAGTAGATGATCAGATATGGTGTTTAACAGGTGGAGGCAAAGGAAATGCAACACGCTGATGAGGCACATTCTATCTGAGTTGAACCACCCACCCTAACTGGAAGCCCCCTGTGACCCAGACACCAGGCTAGGAGCCAGAATTACAAAAGTGAATGCTATACCCACTGCCTGGGAGAAGCTTTTAATTTGGGTCTTCTGTACTGCATTTGTTCCTATTAGTAAGGATATGCAAAATTCACCTTTATGTACCCATTTTATCATTTGATGGAGAAAGAAAACTTGGGCACCTGATTCTGCTCTGACTTCCAACTGGAGTTCCTTTGAGCTTCCTAACTGACTTGGCGCTGAGCAAGGCTCTTCTGCCAAAAAGTGAACGACTCAGTATTGGAAACAAGGCACATCAGCACAATCCAGATTGAGCCTTGAAATCACTTTAATTTCAATAAAGTGAGTATCCTGTACTTGGGAGGAAATTACTCATTACAAAAGACAATACACATGATTATGGGGGAAATAAAGAAAGGACCCTATGAAGCTTCAGAAGCAAAATTTTCATTGTAGATGTTTTTGAAGTGTTCTGGAAGATGACCTATATGAATCAATACATTTAAGAATAAATTATATTAATAGGAGCCCTGAAAATATGAATGAACTTATATATTATGTGTGTGTATATATATTAATAGACATACATATTTTTCAAAACTCTTATTAATGTTATTCATAAAATAATTAAATTTATAAATTCATGTAGGACATACATATTAGGATATATCCATGTACATATATGTATTTATGTATTTTATTATAATATGCATGTCCCTAAATATAGTTAGATTGACTGGTTGCCTTCCACAGGTACCCAAACTGGGAATGGAACCTGAAACCTGGACATGTGCACCAACCTAGAATCAAACCTTTGACCTTTCAGTACATGGGACAATGTTCAGCCAACTGAGCCATGTTGGCAGGGCTGCAAAAATTTTTATATACCTCTCTCAGCACTTGATAAAACAAACATATATACAAACATGTTAAGTAATTGATCATACCCAAGTTGATGTTATGATATATACCCACAACAATTGAAAACAGTGATTGAAGTAGTCAGTTCAAACACACAGGCAACATTTCTGAATAGCGTCCATATGCTGAGCCATAAACCAAGGTTCAACGAATTCCAAAGGACTGACACCATATACAGTAATGTTATCTTGTTATCTGGCCATAGTGGAATTAAGCTATAAACAAACAGCAGAAGGACTCTAGTAAAGCCGCATATGTTTTGGAATTAAGTACACATTTAAGGATTGCTTTGATTTTCCCTGGAGAGCTCATAGTCTCAGCTGGCCTAATCATTACTTTAACATATTTGAATATGTTGAAAGAGTAAACCAGATAATCAGTATAGAAAAGGCAAAGTATGGCATAATGAGCAATAGTATGCGTGAGATTTAACACACATACATACATACACATACACACACACACACACACATACACACACAACTTTAACCACTAAACCAAATCATAGTAAATGTAGGTAACCTATTTTAGCATCAATATATTTCAAAGGAAAATGAAGATAACGAGCTATTTATTCACAAAGTTATCACAAAAATCAAATTGGATAATGCTTATTAAAGAAAAGAGCTTCCGGCACATATGAGCTGCTTTACAGACTAAGCTCTTATTAATATTATCATTATTTTTATATTATCATCGTTGCCATTAATTTGTCTTCTGGGGTGTAAATAAGGTTATGCTTCTGTTAAACATCACAATCAAATTGCTAAAACTTCCATCTTATGTGTCACCAAAGAAATCTCTGCTTCATGGATACTGACTTTGCCTTTCTTTTAATAATTCAAGAATCTTTTAAAGGAGTTTCCTTTTTTTCCCAAAGGGTCAGTTTGTTTTCTACTGTCTTGCTCTTGGATCTTTTTCTCGTCAATTTAGTTCTTTATGATGTAAGAGATGATAAATCTCCTACAGTCCTTTTATATTATGTTAAGGATATTCTAGGTAAAAAAAAATCATATCTATTTGTTTATTTTCCAAGGGCTTTCATAAATGTCCTATCAATGAAAATTCTATTGTTTGTTGACTTAGTACAAGGTCCCTTGATTACCTGTTGAAGGAGTTGACCTAGTGGTTCCATTTCTTTAAACCCAAAAGTCACCTTGTTACCTTTCCCTGACAATAAGCTATGATTCACGTTACTATCTTTTAAAACCAATATAGAAGTGATTGATATCTTGGGCTTCTCACTCAAAATACTATGAGGATGTCTATGTGGTATTCTGAATGACTGATCTGTTTAAAAAAATCAACCATTCTTGTTGAAAAGACACATATGGTCAGGCCCTTGAGTCAGAATATTTAGATGCCCATAAATCCATAATTACAATATAAGCCTGTACTTTAGAAAACTTCAATCACTTCCTAGTGAGATTACCTGTTTCTGATGTATTCCTCTCTCTACCCATTAACTAAACTGCTTTAAGAGCTATCACTCCATGGATCTATCTATGTACTCCATTCACCTATGTAACAAAGTTGTGTCTGCCTGGTGCTTCAACCAAATAAAGTCCAGATTTCTTAGCGTGGCAATATTTTTGGCAATATCTTAACTCCTATAACTTCCTGCCAAAACCTCTTCATTCTATCTTCCAGAAATATACATTCATATTCAAATAAGTCACACTTTTACATATCAATTTATTGAAGTGTAGTTTGCCATTTAAAATATCTTTCCTTTCTCTACTTGCTTAACCGATTTATCTAGCATGACCTCCCTCAAATGTCATTTTTTTTCAGTGTAACTTTGTCTTATTCTTTATGCTCTCACTGAAATAGAATCATGAGCTACAACATTTTTATACTGACCTGCCATTAGTTATGGGTAGATAATTCCTGGTTGACAATCTAAGCCATGTAGCCTGTGTGAATTCAATCCTATTAAAGTACGTTTGTCTGTCCTCCTGAGATTTGATGGGCATAAATTATCAATGCTCTTATTGGAGGCTCCAGGATGAGATGGTTTGGGTGATGGCTGTTCCCTAGGGTTATGAATTCAAACTCAGAAAACATTGGCTAACTCAATCTCCAGGCAGTGCTCATATAAAAGAAGGTATTCATCCCCAAAGCAAGATCCTTCAAATGATCTCCTGGTATATATCTCCAGGGAAATTGTGTCAGATGATTAAAGACATGGGGAAAATATAATGAACTGAATAAATGTGCAAAAATAAATCACTGTGGAAGACTGAGTGTTATGTGTCGTCTGCTCTGCTTGCCAGTCTGATAATGAAGTTGAACATAATTGGGAGGAAGGTATGTATTCCTCACTTACACTTGGCAACTAGAGAAGATTGCTCGCAGCAATGTCTAATAGGAACCATTGAGAAGGAATGTCAGCAGCAGAAGTTGCTGCAAAAGGACTGATATCAAACAATAGAAGGAGCAGAGGGCATGTGGCCAGGAGTTCTGAAACTGGAAAATCATCACATACACTAGAAATAAGTGTCATTTATGATTCACATCGACTTATGTGAGCTACTTCTTAAATAAGAATAAGTGATCTTGTGGTGGGTCAAGCACATGGTAACTATATAGCTCAGTCTTCACTGTCGCCCCACGTTCCATCTGGTTTAGCAGTTGCCCTGGATTTTTCCCTTTTTATTGATAAATAATTATTATTATTATTATTATTATTATTATTATTATTATTATTATTTGCCTTAAAATAAGTTGAGTTGTAAGTGGTGAGGGTCCTTGTTGAACTTTTAGTTTGTGGTTTGGTCTTATATGTTATCATGTGAAATACATGTACAATAAAACCAGCTTTTTATTTAACAGGTGGTTATATGTGAATGTTTACGAGCAATAAGTTTGCCATATAGAAGGTAACTGACACCTTCCTTTTACAGACAGTGTGCAAGGCACTCTTCAGTACAGTAACTGTGCTGGGAAACGCACGGCTATGAACAGCTAACTCATGCCCATATTGATGGTGGTGAAAGAGGTATTTGATGCTGCTGCTTCCACCTGCCACTTGTTCACCAACACGTTCTTCCCAAGTTCATGCAGTGGTGGTCTGAAGTGTGGGGAGTGATCACAGCATCACTCCTCAGAGTTAGTCAGAAACATGAAACAAATATATGCCAAGAACGAGAGAGGCTGAGCAGACCAGCTATAAGACATACTAGCTAGAGAACAATTTTGCTGGGTAGATTTAGCATGCCTTACATAAATCAATGACACTACAATAAAAATCGACCACATTATATTCATATTTTAGTTTAGAATTTTCAATTGTGTAAAAAATTCAAACGAATAGGCTAGGAAATTAGAGTCTGTGTTTAATGAAAAAGTAAGTGCTGAATTTCTCTTAACAATGAAGAACTCGCAATAAGCAACAAAGTATTTGTCAATATTTAGTATCTTCCATGAGACCCCCAGGGATATCAATCATAGGACATGAAAAGCAGAAAAGGCAAATCTGCTAAAGAAACCTGGCACATACTTCAGATGTCCTTAGTTACTAAAGATGACTGTTTTAGAAGACAATGTGGTAATATTTGTAGTGGCTAAGAGTATTTTACATTTTTTCTCTCTGAAGCACGACTTTACATTTAGATTAAATAATTGTCTTTAATTAATTTCACCCACTTGCTTTTTCTTAAACAGTAAATGATGCCAATTTTTATAAACAAAGATGCCTCCAATAGAAAATTAATTAAATCCAAAATGCCTCAGTATTTTAATTCCATTCTATTTTTTACCAATAATATACTTTTAGAATGTTTGTTTTATTAAAGCTAGAGTATGATAAATTACTGTGAATGATCTGGTAGAAATCTGTTAAATTTTCAACATTAAAGATAAAACCTTAGTGTTTGCAGTGACAATATGAATGCATATTTTAGTATAGCATAGTATCATACTAAAAAAAAGCTATTTTAAAAATAAATATATTCTTAAATGGGTTGTTGTGTATACTTAATAATATGTTGTCCAAATAAACATAAATTATGGTTATTAAAATTACAAATGCATATCCACACTTAGATAAGCACACATAAAGATAGAATAGTTGAACTATACAATTTTTGCACTGAAATGATATTGACTAAAGCAAACCAAAAGAATCCTAGGCATGATAGATATGAACATGCACTTTATCTTTTTCGCACATAATTTATTAGATTATTAAAATATTTTAGCCTGACCCCATGAATAACTACTTTTTAATTCAAATGATCTTAGATGTTTTCATAAATTAAATTTCTATGTTTTGGTGGTATCTGGCTCAAAATCAGTAAAAATTTATAAACTATTCAGTGAATAGAACATTTTCAAAAGTCAGCTATTAAAACTTGAGACAATTTCAGTTACTAAAAGCAAAATTTCCAAAGATCAATTCATTAAAATTTATCACTATAAAGACAATGGGGGAAAAATAAAGACAACGGGAAAACTTGATTAATTAAATAATTAGTAGATCAAGCTATATAAAAGTTTAAATATTGCTATTGAATTTTTGTTTTGAATTATTTTTGTTTTGAATTATTTCTACTTACAGGAAGTCTTTGGATTCTTGGGTTTCTTCACGGAGCTACTATTTTTATTTGGATAAACTTATTGTTCAGTTAAAGTAGGCTAGGTCTATAATAAGGTAACATTTTCTATCTATGAATGTCCAACATATGAAACAGAGACCTTTTATGTAAATTATTTGTGTAAAGGTACCGCAAGAGAAGCACAAGGCAATACATGTAAAAAGATTTGGAGGTATATTAAAATAGTTCAAAACACAATTAAAACATTGCGACCATGTTCACTTTACATAATTTGCTGAGTTTAAAAGGTATCTTAGCACTTGTTGAGAACAAAATAAAATTATGTACTTATAGACAAGACTCAACTAGTTGGCATTTAAAAGTGCAATTTTGAAATCAATCAGAATAAATTTTATGCAAACAAACTAAAAACTTTAAGGCCACATTGAAAGAAAAATGCAATACCTCTCAGAGAAGAATAAAATTACACTCAGACATTTTTAGAGACAGCTATAGCTAAGGAACTAATTTAAGTATATTAACATACACCAAAATAACTTTCCAGCTTATGTCATGATGGTAATATTAACAGAATGTTTAATGAAAGAAATACATAATTTAGATAATCAACATGGTATTTAATATAGGAATGTTTAATTTCTAGAGATAATTTTACTTTTGAAAATCATCTTAATAGAATTTTAAAATCATTTTAATAGAATTTTAAAATGTTTAAATCAAGATATCATTTGATTCAACAAATATTTCATGAATATGTGTGTGTGTGTGTGTGTGTGTGTGTGTGTGTGTGTGTGTATCTGTGTGCTTATCCAGTAGCTTTCACTAGCCTTCTAATATAGTTTGGCTGATATTTTACAGAGTCATGCTCAATCTAGATATCAGGAGAAAGTGGGTTTTAATGAGGAAGCAGAACCAAAACTAAGAAGTGTGTACTTACTCTTGTGGTTATTGGGAGAAGTTGGGGAGTGCCTCTCCTCCATTATTTCTCACAACAGTTTCCATGGCACAGTCATCATGGTATTCCTAATGGTCAAAACAAAATAAGGAAGAAAAAAACTCACAGTGAATGATGGGTAAATTGTTCAACTAAATGTTGGCTATTTCTACTTTGGTAACCCATTCAGTATTCTTTTGTGTGTGTGTGTGTGTGTGTGTGTGTGTGTGTGTGTGTGTGTGTGTGTGGCAGGGGGTAAGGCAGGGGATTCATTTATATTGACTTACTGTGAATGGAGGAATTTCTATGTTATATAAAAATGACTATGTCTAAAATACTATGAAAAAAAATGATCAGTTCAGTTTGATTTAATCACTACTTCTGGTTCCCAAATCCTCAAATTATTTTAGTAAGACCAATACCCAGCATATGAGCAAGTGCTTTAGGAGAAAAACCTTCAAGTAAATATCAATTAAGGACCTGCCAGGGGATTTAACCTATTTTCAACCATGTCCTAAAAATATGATTTATCCAAATCTTGCTTGCTGGGATGTTAAGGCAAGATGATGTTTGAAAAGAAGTACTAAGTTCAAGATTTGTTTTATACATACATTTTTCATAGTATTTAAACAAACCAGGAGATTCTTTTGAATTTCTTTAGTAGTTCCATGTGTAACTGTAGAAGGCTTAAAATTGCTTTCCTGATCTAAGCCTCAGAGAGTTTGCATTCCTCAATTGTCAGAATTCGAGTCACATTTTGGAAATCTATATATTTAATGAGTTACATAAATAAACAATTATTTTATGGAGTTTCTGCCTCATGGTACAACTCAGAAATTAAGGAGGAATCCAAAAGCAGACACATTGTTGGTCCAGCAATTCTCAAGGATTCTTTCAAACTCAGCATGTCTGAAATTATCTTATCTGCCCTAGATTAGAGCTTTAGTTCCAGGAGAGGAGAGGAAGAATTTGCAGGAACCTGAATGCATGAGAAAGGGGTGGGGATGTTTGGGGGAGAGGGGAAAGTAGGTCATTTCTTTGGGAAGGGAGGAATCAAAAGCTACCAGAGTGATGTCAATGACAAAAAATGACCTTTTTTTCAGAAAATGATTTGTGTTAGGCAAGTGCTTGGGTTACTTAAGGGAAAAAAATGGTGTTATACAAATGCAAATGACCATATTCCTAAATTGGCTTCTTCCCCATTGTTTTCTCTCATCTTTCTCTTCTGAGACCACCATTAATGCAGGTCACATTACTGTACTGAGAAAGAAAGAAGTGAAAGGAAAACTCCTCTTCCCCCTGAGGAAAGAGTACAGCACTCTGTATGCACAAAGCCGCTTTTCTTGCCCCCACCTCTCCACCTCCACTCCCAGGGCTCACATAAATCCATGTTCAGCAGAAAGTCACCTCTGTAGAATTGATTATTTGATTGTTCATAGTTAGGCTGGTGCCGGTGTGTAAAGCAAACAGAGATATTTCAAGCAGAGAGTTGTGCTGATAGCTGGGTGCCTCCGGATTTATTGTATTATTCTGACCATCTTTAATATTGAAACTCTGTGGTCGAGGTCCTTTTAGTTTTTAATCCTGCAAGTATTTTAAAAATCATGCAGGCTGAAATACTTGCAGGATTAAAAAATAAAAGATATACACAACAGGTTTAGTTCCAGTTGTCCGGCACATTGTAATAGGGGTTTCATCCACAAATCCAAAAAAGGCCCTATTGGTAACTTTTGGTTAGGCAGTTATCTTTGAGTATAGATTCCTTAAGCATCACATTTACATAATAATGGAATGGGTACAGTGTGCCTTTCTAAATTTAGTCTGATGGCCCTGGACAGAGAGAGGGCAGTATATTCACAGTTGGCTTCAAAAAAGCAAGGCCATCTGTAGAGAGTGGTGTAGAGAATTCCATTTTAATTGTTTTCTTGTTTCCCTACAAATTCATAAATATCAATTTTTCATGTAAATATTCTTAAATGTATTCAATACATGTTTATTAAGCATACACTATATTTCAGGAATTGTTAAAACTAAGGAGGACACAACAGTGAACAAAATATGTTCCTTGTAGGTTTAACAAACATCACACACACAAAAATTGGACATATAGTTACAAATTGTGACAATCTGCTCCCAATCTAATCCCGAAGTAATTTCTGTGTGTGTAACTTCTGAATCTATTCTCTCCTCTCTATCTTCACTGCTAAACCACAGCGTACAGCCACCCTCATCTTCCACCTGGACTACTTCAATTGCCTCCAAATTAGATTCCCTTGCTTTCCCTCTAACACTTTCCAGCTACTCTTTATGTAGAAACCTAATATTTTCCCACATCTAAATCAACTGCCCTATTATTCTTAACTCTTGGTTATCTTCTCATCCTATCTTTATTTACAGAATAAAATTTATACTCTTTGCAAATTACCTATAGTAGCATATGACACTTATAAGTTCTCTTATGTTCAGTTCCCTTTGCCCATTCTTGGTTACTGAGGTATCCTTTGTCAGCTTGGGGTGGGACAATTAAAATCACATTTCTGCTTTACTAGCTGGGTCTCAGGTCCGTTTTGCCTATATGGAGTGCCAGAGGGGCAGTGAGGAGCCAAAGGAGGCAGGAAGACAGATCCTTGCTGCTTGCACATCAGTGTCTCCTCAGCAACACTAATTGGTTCTCATCTCCAGGGCTTATCCATATTCTCAGAACCAGCTTTATCATGCCCCTCTCAGATACCAACACCAGCTAGAGAGTACCCTCTCCTCAGGGTACAGAGCCCACCCTCATCCAAACCTGGATCTTGTAAGAACCCTATGCCCAAGTCCAAGGGGTAGAAATTGATTTCTACAGTCGCTCTCTCTTTAATACAGCAACACTTTTTTGCCTGTATAGTCTTCCAGTAGTGGTTAACCGAATTTCAAAATTAATTAAAATAATTAAAATAACTAGCCTGATTTCTGCCTTTCTGAATTTAACCTGACTGATAAGAGGGATAATTCCCAAAGGGCTGTTCACCCTATAGCATCACACCGAGAATATCACTACCTAGAGAGGAGTTTCCTAATGAACCAATACAAAGGCACTCTCTACCTGTCTAAATTGCATCTCCTTGTTCAATTTTTCTTATTTCCCTTATGAATTTCAAAAACTATTGATTTTTATGTATTTGTTTCTCTCTCCCTCAATAGAATGTACGTACAAGGAAAGTAACCAAGGCTAGAGAAAGAATCAGCTACAATAAACAGAGGGAATCGTCTTCAGCGCTCATACAGAGTCAGTGATTATTTTCCCACAAGTCCTTAAAAACTCTCAGTCCCAGGAACTCCTATTAAATTGTTTTGGAAATTATCAAACAACTTTGTGGGTCTACTCAGCAAGAAACATTTGACTCTTTTTTTTTTTCTTCCTGTTGTTGTTTTAATATGTTTTTATTGATTTCAGAGAGGGAGAGAGAGAGAGAGAGAAACATCAATGACAGAGAATCACTGATCAGCTGCCTCCTGCATGCCCCCTACTAGCAATTGAGGCTGCAACCTGGACATGTGCCCTAGCCAGGAAAGGAACTGTGACCTCTTGCTTCATAGGTCGAAGCTCCACCACTGAGCCACTCTAGCCAGGCTTGACTCTCTCTTTGAGTTCTTTCACTTTTTTCACTCCTTGTAGCTAATAATGTTCCAGTTTACAGATGATAAAGCTGGGGCTCCAAGAGGATGAGGAATTTGCCAAGACCATACAATGAGAAACATTTTAACAATGAGTCTTTAAGTCAGGGTTTCTAAGTCCCGTGTCCAATGGCAAGAAACCACATGATTTTGTTGATTTTTGTTTGTTTTCCAAGCAGGAAAGGTAAACTGCTTATGGGAAATAGCTTGGTACCTTCTTCTATTTCTTGTTTTAATTTTTAGTGTTAGGTATCAGCTAAAACTTTACCTGTATTTATGAGAAAAGAAAACTCTGTAGGACAACTGAACCAAATACACTTAATAAGTCAGCCTCTTACAATTCATAGAAAATGTGAGTGCACTGATTATATAATTGCAGACAGGGTCACAACAGATCAATAAGAAGCATTAAATTATAATTAGCGTACTTTATATTACAAACCAGGAGTTGTGTTAGTAATTTTCCCAAAAGTAATATATATAAAAGGCTTTTTTGTATTCAGGCAGTGGGAGTGGAAAGATTATCATCAAAGATAATAGCTTTGAGTCAATAAGCCTAAAAAAATCATATTTTTTTAGCATTAAATGAATGTAACTTAACAACCAAGTATCTTGCACATTGAGTCAGTCAATTATTCCACTAACACAGTTTTAAATGATGTTAGTTTTACTCAAAAAGTCCCTCCCATTAATTTAGAAAATGCGATTGATTTTATTATATTTACCTGAACACTTTAAAGGGGAGAAAGAAGAGCAATACTGTGAAAATGACCTTGTAAGATTTTGAATCATAACTCTCATATTACTTTTAAAAATAAAAGCAAATGTGTATTTATCAGCAAACATCTATTTATTACTTACTATGTGCTGAGTATATTGCAAAGCCCTGGAATACCTAAACAAAATAAGTCTTAGTCTTTATTTTTGAGGATTTAACAGTGTGATAGGGGAGGCAGAAAGACAAATCATAAGAAACATAAGATAAAATACAGTGAAAATAACTGTATGGTACTATAAGTATACGTACATGTCATTACATATTTGTTAAACCCCACAGGATGAACCCTGAATTAAATACAGCCTTTGAATACTTACGATACATCAATAATATAAGTTCAGCCTACAGCCTTTGAATACTTACGATACATCAATAATATAAGTTCAGCCCTGGCTGGAGTGGCTCAGTTGGTTGAATAGCATCCCCTGCCAGTCTGATTCCAGGTCAGGGCACATGCTTGGGTTGTGAGCTTGAACCCCACTATGGCACATCAATCCATATCTCTATCTCCCTCCCATCTCTCTTCTTCTCTAAACTTTTTTTAAAAAAGCAATGTAAATTCACCAGTCAGGTGTAACAAATGTACAACTATGGTGCAGGATGTTGATAATGGGGGAGATTATGCATATGTGGGGGCAGAAGGTATATGAGAAATCCCTGTACCTTCCTCTCAATTTTGCTAGGAACCTAAATTTTCCTCAAAAAATTGTATTTCAATTCATCAAATTTAGAGGAACACTCATAGTCTCTTTGTCTTCAAAAATCTGCACCCCATTCTGCTTTTTTCTTGGGAGTCCAAGCTTTATGGGCTGCGTCAGTGGGAGTCACTAGGAAGAGATGAGAAGACAGAAGGCAACTTTTCTCAAAATATTTGTCCTCCCATTCTCCTTTCCACTGAGGTTCTGCCATGCTATGGACTATTCCATAGCGCTCTGTCTTACAGAATTGGATTTAGTGACAATCCATGGTCCTTTAGCCCTTTGGATGGTAAGGGTCACCCACAAAAGCTAGTGCTAGGGCATTGTGCTGTACCATTCTAATTTCCCTAAATCATTTAAAATCCACATCATTAAAAATTTTCACTGTATTACAGCTCTTCAATGATTAAGTGTTAGTATGCTATAAGTTTCCTGTTATAACCCTAATAATATAGGATGTACAAAGTGGCATGAGCTAATAAATGAGACACATAAATGAATGAGGATCTAGCATGTTCTGGGGAGTGAAGGACCTCTAAAACTCCTTACGAGTCTATGAGAGAAAGACTGCTGAAAACTTAAGAGTAGCCTAGTTTGCCACAAGCCTAAAACGCCTCCAATTGACATATTTCTTTGGAGGGGAGGTAGTTGGACAAATTAGGGTTGATGGATAGTTTATTATCAATTACTAATGGCAATTTTAAAATATAATAAACTGCACATCCACCTCGATAAGAACCAAGTATTCTGTAAACCTGAAAGGAGACTTCAACATAGATATTCTTAAGCATTGTCTTCCAATTGCTTTTCCAAAATAAAATCAATGCCAAGATTAGAATTTGTTGTACCCAAATTTCATACTCAAATGCAATTATTCTTTATCATCTTATCAAGAATGACGAAATTAGGTACAGAAAAAGAATCTAATTTTCCCCTTTTGAAATTTTTCTCTACATCTCCATGAAAGAGACTCTTGTTATCACTTCTGTGACAGGAGTTGCTGAAATAACTTGTAATAACCATTTATAGTACTCCTGATATTCTCTGAATTATTGGAAAGAAATATTAAAATGTAAGAATACAAAGCAAGCTATCTTCTAGTAAATTAGGTATGGATTAACATAAAAGATAAATTGGAGATGATTACTGTGGTATCACCATCTGACACAAATTGATTGAGGCTGGCCAGGGGTTCAGAAAATTGGGCGCCACAGTTATATCCAAGAGGACATTCATTCAAGCCCAGTGTGAGATAGAATGAAAATATTTCAATGCTAATTCTGAAAATGGTCTTAACTGACATATTCAGCCACAAAGAGCCTATTTGGAGTTAGTTACTTTTAGGAAATAAGACAGATGGCACTATATTGGTCGGAGGTCATGGGGGCTGGGTCCAATCCAGGGGAAAGGATTCCTCTCTTAGGAGGCATACAGGCTGCCCCAGTCATGACCAGCAGGCTGGAGTGCAGAATAAAACATGGCTCCTTAATGAGGATGAGGAGGGGGGAGGTAGGAGAGGTGGTATGGACTGTGGGCTAAGTAATAGATAAGAAAATGACGCAGGTCCAAGGAATGAAGGCAATAAAACTCTAATGCATGGCTGGTCCAATACTGAGGTAGAGAGCAATAAGATAAGCAGGGGTGAAGATTAGTTCAGTTTGCTAGGACCAAGATTTGAATAAATCAAAGTTGGATTTGATTATCAGCATAGGACAGAAAGTAAGTATCTGGGAATATTAGATGCAAAACTGATGTGACTGTGAATAATGAGGCAGGGATCACAAGAGGATTCTGTAAAAATTTTCTTTTGCACCCAGCCATCATGGCTCTGTGGTTGAGTGTCAACCAATGAACCAAGAGGTCACAGTTCCATTCCCAGTCAGGGCACATGCCCAGGTTTTGAGCTTAATCATGCAGGCGGCATCTGATCAATGATTCTCTCTCATTGATGCTTCTATCTCTCTCACCCTCTCCCATCCTCTCTGAAATCAATAAAAAATATATATATATTTTTTTTTATTTTTTTATTTTTTAATACCCTTTGCTTCTGTGATATTGGGTCCAAGAACCGAGATAAACCCAAGTTACCAAGAAGAGGACATGGTATAGGGCAGTAAACACCAAAGGCAGAGACATAACCTCATGTGGTTGCAGAAAATGACTCTGATGAAAATGCCTGTTTAATGTTGAGCACACCTGTGAGGTAGCAAATTATATTAACATGCTTTTCTATATGATTTGGAGTCCTTCAGAAGGAATTGGAAATTAAGAAAAAATGTCCAAGGAATAGATATCTACAATGACGACAAATAATTGCAACCCTAAGAGGTACCCCTGTGTATATCTTGTGGCGGTGTTTTGGCCTGCCAATTGGTCTTCTCATTCTGGGTAATGACTGAAAATTACTTCCAGAGCAAACCAGTATCTATGCTTATGGGCAAGTGAAATTATTATTTTAATGAAATACAGTAACAAAAAGAATTAAGCATCAGCATACATACCCAGATTAAATGACAAATGCCAGTTATTAACAGATTACACATTAATCCCTCTTTATCAAATGCTTTTGCGTCCCTGCAGCTGAATATAATGTCTCTATTCTGATTGTATTCACACACTCATCTTCCTTTTGCAGCCTTTTTTCCTACCTTCATACTGTGCCCAGTATCACCTGCTTCTATTTGGTAACTACTTTTATGAAGAACCATATACCAATTACATAGGATTCTCAGCTTTTCCCAAACCTATGAAGTTTCCTGTTTTGAATAATTTTTCACAATGCTCAGGCTAGTCAGCAATATTTTCATAAGTCCAAGTGTCTCTGTTACAGCTCATGATGTGCTCTGATACTCAGTCTATTCGTTGTGGCAGGCCGAAAGGGCAATGACAATTTCAGCCCCAGGGCGCCTTAGGTGCTATGCCAGCATGGCCAAGGGTGAACCTGAGAGGGGACGGTGAAGGATTGAGAAAAGACAGACAAAAGAAGAAAGCTGGGTCTGGGTGGGAAGCTGTCCTCTCTGATGGAGAGCTAGTGAGAGCACCCACATCACTCAGGCATGTGGGGCCACGTGCTCAGACCATAGGTTCAAGCTTACAATTACAGCTGTTGGCCATAATTGTGCTGGGGGGGCTCTGCCCTCTAAGCTGGCAATGAAAGGACTGTGCCCTCTCATTAGTCCGAGGTTTGAACCTGTCCAAACACTGTGGCCGCTCTCCACAATTTGTCAAAGAGTTATCAGATGACAATTCTTCCATATTGTTTGTTCTCTCTGTCTATGCCTCTGCCCAGGCAGTATGTGTTCTCATGCCTGTTATCTCACCTTGGAAGTTTCCAATTCTAAGGTCTTTATAGTGGGACAATAATTTCAGTTAACTTGTAGGTTGTTATGTAAATAACACAGAATAAGGAATATAAGAAGAGTATCACAACCCATAGGAAATGAAAAATGAATGTATCTGTTATTGTTGTCACACATATTAGCAGTCAAGTCTGTAGAACACCTTGAATAGTTATCATTATTTTATATTGTAATGCTTATTATGTGTATATTGTATAGATAAGAAGCAATGGGAATAATACGTTGAGCAGTAACTAGTGTGAACCACATATATTGAGGTCTTGTCATTAAAATTATGAACTCTTGCTACAATTTGAGTTCTGTTGATAGACAATATGTTACATTTTTAAGCACTTATATACTGACTATGTTCCCCATACTAATAGGTCACATATTATCACATTTTATTCGCACAATGATATGTGAGACAGACACTATAGCTATGTCACTTCTATAACTTAGGAAGATGAATTGCAAATCAGTAAAATAACTAAACCAAAGTCATAGAGATAGCTATAAATAGAACTCCTATTTGTATATTGGCATAGCAGTCCAAAGCACATTATCAATGGGTGCATGACTAACTTAAAAATAATATTTAAGTGAACCAAAGTTCTTTCACAGGCTAGAAACACCTTCCAGAATTATTTTTATTTAGCTTACTGAGATATGTCAAGTGTGTATAATACCCAACCATATTGGGAGCACTATTATTCACATGGATAATTTCAGGGATTTGAGCTAAAACTGAACCCTTGCTTGTACTGAGACCTATTATTATCTTAATCATATCAGCAGGATTTCTTCAAAAGCCCTCAATAAGGTAATAAACCAGTGCTTCCTTCCTATATTTAAATCCACTACTTAATAGACATTTTCAACTTCACTTAAAGAAGACATTTTCTTCTTGTGTGGACCCAAGCTCCAGACTAATAATTTTCATTTTCATTTTTTCTCCTCTAAATATGAAAAGTTTGTTTTTACTTCTGTTTCAATTGTGAATTCTTCAATCTCAATCTTCAACCAAGGAGCAATATTTCCCTACATTCGGCCCTCAGTAAGGATGCTCAATGAGAGAGCTTCCACTCTGCATTCTTTTTTCAATAAATATCTTCATCCATTAAAATCAGTTACAGAGTTTGGACCTGAGCACGGGTATTCCTAGCTTACTTGGTTGCATCTCAGTATGTCATTTCCATGCAGAAATATCAGTATTTGCTTTCCCTTTAAATGAAAAGATTACAACCAGCAGTGAATAACTCTCTCCATAACCCCCACTAAGGTAAAGGAACCAGAGGGCCAGGAATAATAAATACCTTATCGTGTTGCCTTTTGGCTGGGTCTCCATCGTACCAGGCGATTTCCCCAGCTTGCCAGATGGAAATAATTCAACATGTGTTAATGAGATAAACACCAGGGGAAGAAAACATTTTTTAAAAAATAAGAGAAAAAATAAGGAATAAAGTAAAAATGAGATCAATTATGCATTTTAGGGGAAGTAGGGTGACAAATATTCTTATTCCTTCTTACGGCATCTGACACATGCAGGAATCACTGCCAATTAGCCTGGAGTGAAGGGAGATTTAAAAATATCAACACGAATCAAAAAAGACATGTGCAAAGCTCACCTCCTATTGAGCAGGGTTCCTGGTGAATGATTTCCTTCCCTTGGGGGACATGCTTTGCCCAAATCATGTATTTCACAGTTTACTTGGTTATTGAATTGAATGCATCCAGTTAGCTTGCTATGAAAATCATGGCTAGGTTTAAATACCCTTTCTTAGCAGCTGAGACTTGAACATTTTTTTACTGCAACAGAGTGGCAAAAACTGCTCCATTAGAATTCTTTGCATATTCAGAGGAACGCCCCTTGTTAAAAAGGATTTTACCAATCTCTCTTAGGAAATGAAAGAGAAGGCAGCCAAAAGGTGTACAGCAACCACATTAGGTAAAGATAAAATGAGAGCTCAGAAGCAAATTGCCCTTTTCTACCTAATGTATTGGAGCACATTTTTTAAATACCACCTTACCTGTCTCCTTCCTTCAGGAGGGAAGAGGAAGTCGAAGAAGTATAATGACAGAGTGGTGCACAAATAGCCTTGTCTTGGAGAAAAGAGAAGGTAAGAATTGCCATTTCCCCAACAGCCTAAGATTGAGCCTAAATCTCAGGTGCAAATAGAAAACAAACAAACCAAAACCCCTTCAAACACACTCACTCACACACACACACACACACACACACACACACACACACACACACACACCTTTATTTGCTTCCTGTGAACACATATTTGTACCCAGCAGATCAAAGGAATTAAAAGAAATCTTTCCTCATGAGAGCCTGGAGAGAGAGAGCCTAGCATGCATACAGCACGCAGATGAGGATTTTGCTTTTACTAGAAAAAGCCTAGTGATCAGCTCTCAATCCTTTTCAATCTAAGTGGGAAGAGCGAGCTAATTTGCTTCCAGTTTGGCTTGTGTTTCTTTTTATAGCATGAGGTTAAAGGAAACACACACACACACATACACACACACACACATACATACATACGCACACACACACACACACACACCTTCCCTCTAGTCAGACCTTCAGTTTTTGGAATAGCCTGTGGTGGTAAAAAAATAAAATAAAAAATAAATAAATAAAAAATAAAATAAAAAACCGAAGAAGTTACTGAAATACTGTTGCATCTGAAATCTTGCCAAGAGTGCAGAAGTATCTGTGAGTGTTTATGAGATGGTGGAATGGGTAAGGAAGGGAAACCAAGCCAATCAAAACAGACTAGCTAGATTAGAATTTAGCTTTTAGTTAAAATTGTTAAATTAGCCCTTCTCCAGTGTCAGGGCTGCACTGGAGTATGGTCGTGTCCTGGGGCCCATAGGCCTGCCTGTAAAACAAGCTTCAGAAGATATACTCTACTTAAGATAACAGAAGAATGTAGCCTGTTATTCATAAAATGTATATTTCTGTTCTCCTCTTTTTGCTCTTAAGCTTACATTGCTGACTCAGAGTTCCAAGATGTCTTCCAGACTTCTCCTTCCATTCAAGACTACCTGGCCACAGTCAGGTAGACCTACCCAGGAGGCCTCCAGGAACTGAATAAATCAGATAGCTAATGCTTGCATAAGATCTGAGCAATCAATACATCTCACAATCCTAAACCCCTTATTCGTGATTACAAATGATTTTTGCTCCATAAAACCTCTTGTCTGGAAATCACCTAGGAGTTCAGGCTTTTGAGCATTAGCTTCCCACTCTCCTGATGGCACCATTCATAATCAAATAGCCAATCAAATGACACCATGAAACCAGGTGTCATTTCTCATGGACTCAGTGTGCACACGGTTAGATACGGACTCTTGACTCACCGGGTTCAAGACAGAAAAGTGTTTTTAAGGAAGGAGAGACAGGATGCATCTTTTCCACATCCAATAAAGGATATCAGCATGGAACAGAATGCAGAAGTAAGAAAACATACTATGTCTATTCAGACAACCAAGAGTATGTTTTTGGATCAAATTAACCAATGTCTAATCAATTAAAAGTTTCTCTTGTATTGAGGCTAACCTTTTTTACAGATATTTACAGCAATTATCATGGAATAAAATATGATTGCATAGATACACTGAGCAGCTAAGAATAAAGGATATGATTCGTCATCATGATCTGATAATTTTCTTTTGGAAGTTAACTTCCATTTGCTTTCTCTGCTCTTGAGCTTCCCACTAGTACAATCACTCACTCGGCTTTAGGAGATGAGCTTGCATTGGAACCCTGCTAACCTAAAGCTGAATTTCCAGTAACCCTAGATCACAATGATAAGAGAGATTCCTAAGATAGGGCTCCCCACTGTGAATTTTTATTAACTTAGAGGAAATGCTGGTTTTGACTGTCTTCTTTTCACCAAAGGATCCCTTGCAACTAGACTACAAATGCATTCAGCTCACAAAGCCTGCCCCTTCCTCTGCAATCTCTCTGACAAAGGAAGCAGTGGAGGAGTGCCGACATTCGCTAAGTCTTTGCCCAGATGCAGCTGAGCTGGCGGCAGATGTTAGTCAGGTGGATAAGCCTGGAGGATGTCCTGGCCATTACAGAGCTGGTCATATGATGTGGAGTCTGGCTACTTCCTGGGAAGTCAGAGTTCTATCATCAGCCAGGCAGGGTCTTTAAGAACCTCAGAATTCAATGGATTCTGGTGGGAAAGCAACTTCTGCCTTAAAATACTCTGCAATATGCATTACACAAATAACTCTTCAGCAAAGGTGCTTTTTAAAGTAAAGCTATGCATAATTCAACTCACCTAACTAGTCCACTTTTTAATTTTCTCTTTTCTATGTATTTTCCATTTTCTGTAGGTTGACTCTGTTTTAAAGAACCTATAATATAGATATGATGCTTTCCCTAGCTCATATCACTCCAACTTATATCTTAATTATGTAATACATTTTATTAAAACAATCTTCTCTGAAATGGAATTTAGCTTGTTTCTAATTTTTATTACTAATAAAGAATTGTTCACATGAAAACCTTTGGAATATAAATCTCTATTTACTTTTCTCAAATTAAATCTAAGGGACCCATATGACCTTGATAAAACTGACAAATCACTGTCCAAAAAATGAGCATCTGTTGCTAGTAATATATAATCTTATCAATCTCTACATAAAGACATATTCTCCTATACCTAGACCTTCTCATGGACCCCTCCCAACAACATTATTTCCTGGTGATTAACCGTTCTGCTATCAAGAAACTATATTATGTTATAGCCTATTAAAAAGTTATCTGATATATTAGGCACAGAGTAGGACCTCGTTTCTAAATAAAATTAATTTGTGCCCTATTAGTAGACACATAAAATTATGCTTAAAGTAATACAATTAATTATAGGTAGTTAACAGAAAAATAAAACACAATTCCTATCACTGGAGTTAATGTTTATGTGTGTCAAATGCCAAGAACAAAGGCTTCCATTGTCTATGTCCTTGTTCTAAGGAAAACAGTGACTATACTACAATCTTTGTTATTGCACTGGAGGACCTCTCATGTAGAAGTCTGGATAGACACAGCCTTAGAAATACAGTCAGAAAAGGACCAGGGCCAAAACCAGTTTGGCTCAGTGGATAGAGCATTGGCCTATGGACTGAAAGGTCGCAGGTTCCATTCCGGTCAAGGCATGAGTTTCTCTCTCATTGATGTTTCTAACTTTTTATCCCTCTCCCTTCCTCTCTGTAAAAAAAATCAATTATATTGCCGAAACCAGTTTGGCTCAGTGGATGGAGCGTCGGACTGCGAACTGAAAGGTCCCAGGTTCGATTCCTGTCAAGGGCATGTGCCTTGGTTGTGGGCACATCCCCAGTAGGGGGTGTGCAGGAGGCAGCTGAGTCATGTTTCTCTCTCATTAATGTTTCTGACTTTCTATCCCTCTCCCTTCCTCTCTGTAAAAAATCAATAAAATATATGTTTAAAAAATAAAAAATATCAATTATACACACACACACACACACACACACACACACACACACACACACACACACCAGGGAACAGGTACAAGTCCCATCTGCTCATTATCCACAGCATGGGCTACAAACAGAGAAAGCTAAAAATAAAGTCACAGAGATATTGAGTCCTGTTGATATCAGCAATAGAGTTCGCACACCTCTGTTTGTATATTAAAATTGTCAGATGATTTGAAGCACGAGCTACTTGGGTGTCTACCAGAGTGCAGGTGATTTAGGCGATAACGGCAAAATGAAAACAACATATAGTGCTGCTCCTGGAGATGCGAGTGGCGGCGGAAACAAGCCCATCAGATCCTACTGTCGCTGTGTAAACACAACCTTTGGCTTAATGGCCAGCTCCATGATTGGACTCTAACCTGCTTTTGGCAACAGGTTAGGGAAGTCTGGAGTGCTTCACCTGCTTCCGCTTATCACATACATGGTCTCCCTCACCAGTTATAAGCTGATATGCTTTCAAGAGCCATAAGAAAATGGATCCTTTATTGAGAAATGGCCAAGGTAGGATTTTGTTCCTTTTTCATTATAGCATCACCAAGTTACCTTTCCACTACTATTGCTTTGATTTGTGCACATCTAATTAGGAGTATATAAATAGATAGATGGATAGATAGAGATAATATTTGTGGCTCTGTATTTCATTACTTGCTACTATTTTATTAGGTAGCCCCCCCCTCCCCTCACCTGCTCCACCTGCCTGAAGAGAATGGACCTGTTCTTCTCCATTGACCAAAAGGCTGGAGGATTAATTTTCCATCTCCTGACGGTCCTCAGAGCCAATAGGCAACGTTGCCAGTCAGGCAGGTAATTATAACCAGCTCTAGTGAGGCTCTCCAAACTGAAGGTTGCTGATCTTGCTGTGGAAAAACTCTATCTTCAGCTGTGGACAATTAACAAGCGCAGCAGACCAGGCAGAAGTGCAGCCCTCTTCTGCCCAATCCTGCTGCCAGCACTACTTTGACAGCTATATAATTACATGGGCCATAAATTACGCTCCGTAATCACCTTGTTTATCATTTCATTCCCTGTAAATTAGTGGTGTAATGAAATGAGATTTCATAACTACCAGATGCATAGTGAGCTGCTCACTGGAGACTCTGGCGATGGCTAAGAGGCCACCCCTTCCCAAGGCGGGAGATTTTGGTGGGCTGCTGTTTCCTGGTCATGCCATTGGCCAGGCTTGGGGCTGCCAATGACATTCAGGCAGTTCCAGGATGAAAGCTGTATGACATGCCAGCAGTTGGCAGAAACGTGGCACCCTGTCTGAAAGAAAACCTTTGCTACTTTTTATTTCATGTGCAACAGATGAAGCTATCCATGTTGCATGTTACATAACGTGTGCATGTAGAGACACCTCAAGAATCCACCTTAAAAGTAATGATAATGAGCAAATGTTCCATAAAGAAACTATCTACTTCACAGGGTAAATGAGTGGTTTATTTTTTGCAACATGGGAATATGGTAAATGAGCAAGATATATAACCATATTCCCTAAGGTTATTTTTCCCTCTATATGGAATTTAGGTGTTTTTTTTTTAATCCTTTGTATCATTCTCAGTTACTATGAAAGAGAAAGAGATAATGAAGTCAAGCGGCCGAAACCGGTTTGGCTCAGTGGATAGAGCATTGGCCTGCGGACTGAAATGTCCCAGGTTCGATTCTGGTCAAGGGCATGTTCCTTGGCTATGGGCACATCTCCAGTAGGGGGTGCACAAGAGGCAGCTGATTGATGCTTCTTTCTCATCATTGTTTCTGGTTTTCTATCCCTCTCCCTTCCTCTCTGTAAAAAATCAATAAAAAATATATTTAAAAAAAGAATGGAAGTCACAAAAACTCTGATTGTCTTTGTTCTAGGTCCTCACAAGTAGTGTAACTTCTGACACACACCTCCTCACTATTTCATAATAAAACAGTGTCAAATTACAGTTTTGAGAATCAATATTATACAACTGGGAATTATACACTTCTACAGAAAAGAAGAACAAATGAACAGTTGATAATTTCTGTCTTATATTCCACAGCCCAGACAAGTTATTTGCAAGAGATTTATTAGACTGTTAGCCATTACTGCCACAAGAATTGTGCTGCAAGGAAAAATACAAATTATCTGCCACCATTTCTAACAGAGCTGGGAGGGGGAAAGGCATGAATCTAGAAGCTTTAATTACCTGCAGAAATGTGAGTTGGTTACACAGTACCTATTTTAATTACCACCTGATTCAAATTAATCCTAGGCAGAGAAGGAGGAAGTAGAATAAGGAAACTTCAGCCTGAAGGTTAATTTTCCAAAACCACCCACTGCAGGCAGGTCATGGAGAGAGATGATCTGGTTGAAGGACATGTACTGTGACTGACTATATGACTTGTGAGATATCTTTGTAGGTATCTGTTCTTTTGACACAGGCTTTTGTATTTTCTGAATTTCCAGGAGTTGCATCCTTCATCCTTCTACAAGAGGCATTTCGACATGGTGCCATTTTCCTCAGGTAGAAGCATTTCTGACGTCATAAAATTATTCCAAGGCTGTTAAAGCCATGACTGGAACTTTAATACCAGTTCTCAAAGGCTATTGCCTTCGATGGCAAACCTAACATGTAAGTGAACAGAAATCTGTTTTTAATATTTCCATAGTGTGATAATATAGTGTCTCTTTTCAGAGATGGCAACCCCTAACAAGATCATTATATATCCAGAAAATTGATCATTAGTGATTTTTTTGAAAATCATGACAAATGCTTGAAAAGCTGTTTATGGGTGCATGCATGCTTACCTGACTCTGTGTGTGTGTGTGTGTGTGTGTGTGTGTGTGTGTGTGTGTGATGACAGGGATCAGGGAAAACCTGGAATATCACCAACACGACAGACTAAATATTACCAAGTCAACACTGAGAGCTTAGAAATGATCTATGTTTTATGTAGACAGATAATTTATAACTGACAGGAGTCAAACTGTGAGTTGGTTTTACATTTGAAATGATGCATTTACACTCAAACATCTGTCCTCAGTCACCAGTCACTCTTTCAATGAAAATTAACATTTTCAAGAATAATGTCAAGAATTAGGATATTAGCCAGGAAATCAAATAAATTAACTTGTCTTGACATTATAACTTTGGTTGCCATTTTCACCATTAGACCTAAATGAGAAATATCTTAATATGAGTTATGTCACTACCATACTAAGTAGCCACAATTATAAGTAAGTTGTGAACTGTATTTTGATGGTTGAAAAGACTGAGTGTTAAATACAAATTCACAGAACCCACACCTCACCATAGCTAAAGAAAAAAAAAACAGCGAAAATAAACAAGAAGCATTTAATCTTGTGGAAGGGCCAAATTCTCTGTCACAAATACGATTAAAAAGTGTTGCCTACTAGAAAAAGAATAAGAAGATAAAAATTAAAAGTTGTCAATAAAACTCCATAGAGATGCCCTCCCCCATCAGTCCAGTACCATAAACCCCATCAACATGCCCTACCAATCACCACCAGACATCAGCACTGCGGGGCAGAGAGGAATTGAGAAATTAAAAGGATTTTTACTAATTTGGGATGTGTCCTCAGTGAGTGATCTGAAAAGAAGGGTGGTGAGCTGATAATGAGCCAGATAGGAAGGTAGTCGAGTTAGAAGATAACAGGAAAAAGTTTGAAAATACTTCTTTGTTAAAGTGACTTGCTATAAATTAACATCATCAAGATAATTTGTCATTTAGATCTGTTCTGACAGGGAGAAAAGTAACAACACTAATTATCC
This sequence comes from Antrozous pallidus, assembly GCA_027563665.1. Lineage (NCBI taxonomy): Eukaryota > Metazoa > Chordata > Mammalia > Chiroptera > Vespertilionidae > Antrozous > Antrozous pallidus. The sequence continues at coordinate 25,387,299 of CM050526.1, read as the reverse complement.
CTCCAAATTAAATGATTAATAATTAATTATTTGTAAACTTAATAAAATAAAAAACAATGTAAATCTCTAAAGATATCTGTTACTAAGGGGCAAACACAGTATTGCCAATGAAAGCCATCTGCTCAGCATGAAAAAGGAAAAAAATGACACAGCAAAAGATGACATAGCTCAGTGGTGGACAAACTCATTAGTCAACAGAGCCAACTATCAACAGTACAACGATTGAAAATGGTTTTGAGAGCTGAAAACTGAATTCTGTGCATGGGCCACGAAGTTTCAATCACACTGTATGTGCGTGCCCGCAAGTGGTATTTTGTGAAAGAGTCATACTCAAGAGGCCAAAGAGCCACATGTGGCTTGTGAGCCACAGTTTGCTGACCACTAACATAGGTCATTGCACTGGCTTGTCAGGAGATAGGAATGGATGCTAGGTGAACACAAATATTAGAATTGTATTACACCAGCACAATTACACAAATCAAAACTTTCCCACTCCCAGTGTCCACAATATTTGATATGACTTCAACAGGCAGTTTAAAATGTAAAATGTGAGAAGACAGTGTAAAACCCTTTACTTCCCCTCCCACACCACTGAGAGCCGATAGAAAATCAGAACATGGGATACAAAACAGAATCTACAAACTTTAATCTTCCATCTGAAGCTCTAAAGGCAAAACCCAAACAGAGAGCTCACCTAATGTTTCAAGGGAGTCAAAAGTAACCTGCTCCCAAGCCATTCGGCCAGATGCAATGTCCAGATGAAGTAGCCTGCTTAATTAACAAATATTCTAGAGAAGTATGACAGGGCAACATTGCAAAAATACTACAGCAAAAAATAAGAGGGTGGGAATGGTGAAATGAAAAGAAAGGTAAAAGAATGTAAAATTTTAATCATGATTTTGTACTTTTCAAAAAATTAAGGAGAGCACAAAATATGTGGAACTCTACATAACAATGAAAGGTTAAGATAACCATGTGATATTAGAAGGTGAAGGAAGCAATTTGTTCACAATAAATTATACCAGAGAAAACTGACACAATCGAAATCATACGGTAGAAGGCCACATCAGTGACACAGAGTGCAGGCATTAAAATATGACTGCAGGTGAAGGGAGAAGTCTGGGTTACCTACTAGGTCTCCATTGACACCTGAAGGTCAGATAGTCTTAATTACCATTGGGCAGAAAGTGGGAGTTCTGGCTCCTAAAGGAGTCCCAGGGACACCATGCTTTGGGTGGCCTCAGTGCTGTTGGATGAGAGTGAAAGTTATGGTGCTCTCCTGGGCCACTTCTCACACCACCCTACTGGGATGGTGAGAGATACCATGTGGAACCCAGGCTCTCCAAGTGGTTTCCACTGATACCAAGGGATCCATAACTTTTTTTGTGTTTTTAAACTGATTTCAGAGAGGAAGGGAGAGAGAGAAACATCAATGATGACAGAGAATAATTGATTGGCTGCCTTCTGCATGCCCCACACTGGGGATGGAGCCCAAAACCCCGGCATATGCCTTGACCAGGAATCGAACTGTGACCTCCTGACTCATAAGTCTATACTTAACCACTGAGCGCACCAGCTGGGAAGGACTGATAACTTGTTACTGGAAGTAAGCTTGAGAGTCTCAGCTCCTATCATTTTCTGTAACTATCCTAGTGTGGATATGAAGATCCTCATGACATCCTAGTAGTGGTGGAAGTCTTGGCTCCCCCACTTGGCATTTGCTGACATGAGTGAGGGTAGGTCTGTAATCTTTATGTGGTGTTTGCCTGGTGTAGAGAAGTTGTTGTCTCAAAGTTTTCTGTTTTTGTCAAAGCCGGTTTGGCTCAATGGATAGAGCATTGGCCTGCAGACTGAAGGGTCTCAGGTTCGATTTTGATCAAGGGCATGTACCTTGGTTGCGGGCACATCTCCAATGGGAGGTGTGCGGGAGGCAGCTGATCGATGTTTCTCTCTCATTGATGTTTCTAACTTACTATCCCTCTCCCTTCCTCTCTGCAAAAAAAAAATCAATAAAAGATTTTTTTTTAAAAAAAGAAGGAAAAAACATTAGTTTTCTGCTTTTGCCAGACTGCCACTTTCCTGATCCTCTGACCAGAGAGTATTAAGCCTCTTTCTGTCTGTACCTGTGCGGGTTTCCAGCTACATGACTTCTTGAGCTCCAAGTCTGGTGTACAGGAGACAAAAATCATACTGTGTTGCAACTTGGGTCTCGACAGTCTGCCTTCTTGCTCTACCTTGTGGGTTCGTCTTCCGTTTGTTTTGTATATAATGTTGGTAGGTTTTAGCTGTTCTTAGTATATGGGATAAGGAAAAATACATACTCTCCATCTTTCTAGAAGTCATCTGAACACATTTTTGAAAGATTAAAAGTGGATGCAAGAGTGGCAATTGACTTAATAGAGGAAGCCAAAACTTGAGTGCCTTCAGAGGTTTCTAAGAAAAAGTAAGGTATCAAGTACTGGGAAGGATGCAAAGAAGAGCTCTTGTAAATCTCACACATGGCCAGTGAAATGAAAGTGAGAGGGGTGCTTTGGATAAGCTTTTGGCAGTTTCTTAAAAGTTAAATATGTACTTATTATGTGATTCAACAATATTATTGCTATGGCATTTGCTCAAGAGTAATGAAAATACATTTTCAGCCGAGACCGGTTTGGCTCAGTGGATAGAGCGTCGGACTGCGGACTGAAGGGTCCTGAGTTCGATTTCGGACAAGGGCATGTACCTTGGCTGCGGGCACATCCCCAGTAGGCGGCATGCAGGAGGCAGCTGATCGATGTTTCTCTATCATCGATGTTTCTGACTTTCTATCCCTCTCCCTTCCGCTCTGTAAAAAATCAATAAAATTTATTTTTTAAAAAATAGATTTTCATACCAAAAATAAACACATAACCTCTTTATGAATGTGTATGTCCACTTGTGGTTTATAATAAAAAAAAACAACTAAAATATGCATTAAGTAGTAAATGGACCATACAATTGCGGTATATTCAGAAATAACATATATTCATTGGTCAGAAGGGATGAACATTTGATAAATTCAACAGCATGGATGAATCTCAGAAGCATTATGCTATTGAACAATGCAATATACAAAAGACCGCCTAGAAATTGACCCCATTTTTATAGCATTCTAAAAAAGCTAAAAATACAGAAAGCAAAATCAGATCAGTGGGGAGAATAGAGATGACCAAAAAGAGCTCAAGGAAACTTTTTGCAATGATTATAAGTCCCTACCCAATAGTGGAATATTTGAAAAGTAGAAATTTCTATGAATTTAATTTATAACTCAATAAATTTGAGTTAAAATAATGGAGTTAGAAATGGACAATAAAAACTTAATAAAGATTTAACATAAAATAAAAAGTTACCCTAAATTGATGTGCTGGGGCATGGAAGAGGAAAGAAAATTAAACAATTAATGAGCCTCAAAATTCACTAAAAATGAACTTCAGAAAGATAAAGTGGGTTTAACAAAAAGGAGAAACTTAAGCAACAAAATAAAAGCATATTTCAGAATTGAAGGACCTGAGTTTTTATATTGAAAGACTTCAAAAACAAAAATAGAAAAAGAACCACAGGATGGCACACCATAGTGAAAGTTTAGAAAAAAGAAATAAAGAGAATACCTAAAGTTGTACATATGAAAAAAAAATTAAAGTATCATTTAAAAAGCACAAACATGTAACTAAAACTGAATGGAAATTATACTGGTCCTCTGAAGAGCAGTAATTGACCTCCTAGAAGAGATTAGCCATATAGCATATAGGTATCACCCATGGACACAGACAATAGTATGGTAGTGGCCAAGGAAGGGGCTGATGCCATTAAATATTCATTTAATAATAAATATAAAATAAGTGAATAATAGATATTGATTCAAAATATTAAATTAGTGTTCATACTTATGATTATCTTAATTTGTCTTGTGTTTTCTACAGTAATTACTCACATGCCCAGAAGAATCAAGAATGAACGTTTTAAACTGGAAGAGCTGGAGCTGAGATATTCAACTTTTATACCAAGGAGGAGACTTTACTTAGTAATTAAGCAATAATAATCAAGGCAGATTAATGGCTGTCTCAGAAAGTTCATTGCTGTGGGCCATTAACCCTAGTACAGCAATTAATTCCCAAGGAAATGTCCTATGCCTCAGAGGTCATTTTTGCAGTTAGAAACTCCCAGAAGTAAAACCACACCACATGTCCATTGTCAAAGACCAAGCATGTCATTTCTATTCCTATGATGGTTATGCGTCAGCTTGCCATGGGGTGCCCAGATATTTTTATCAAATATTATTCTGGGTGTGTCTAAGAGGAATTTCAGGATGAGATTAACATTTGAATCAGGGGATTGAGTATATTTCCTTCCTTAATGTGAATGGGCATCATCCAATTCCTTGAAGGCCTGAATAGAACAAAAAAGTTGACCCTTCATTGAGTTAAGGGGGAACTTTTCCTGTCTAGAGCTAGGACATTGGTCTTTTTCCTGTTTTAGGACTGGAATTGAAATATTGACTTTTCTTGGGTCTCAATCTTTCTGGAGTTCAAACTAGGATTTATGCTCTCTGCTTATATGGTTTTATTTGTGTGTGTGTGTGTGTGTGTGTGTGTGTGTGTGTGTGTGTGTGTGTGTGTTTTCAGGCTCACTTCCTCTTTTAAACCAGAACTGCAAAGCAATGTATTTTTGAAGTTGCTGGAGGGACGGTGTGGGAAATGGAAATGAAGGGAAAAGTCATGTTCCTCATGGAGACAAGTGCTTGTCAATTGATTCTCATTTTATTGCCCAGACAAGTATACTTCTCAAGAGAGATACTGTTGGAGAAATAAATGCCTTAAGATAAGAATTTAATCCATTTAATATTTGTTTTATTTACATATTCTTCTATTTCTTTCCTTCATGCTTTAGGCTATTGTAGTGTGAATGCCAAAGATTTGTATCTAATAATAAGATTAATTTATTCATCTTGCATACCAAATATAGCATTCATCTGTTAGTCTCAGTCATAGCATCCCTTCTCCCCTGACACTGTACCATCAATATACTAATCCACAGGTCACCTTTAAAATGATCCACATTATCTCCTTTTTGTAATTTCATGCCTCCTAGTCTGCCTCTATCATGGACACAGTCTGATCCTTATTATGATGGATGACATTCCATCACATGACATGAAAATCTCTAAGCAGATGCACTGGGTTCTAGTTTTAATATTTATTGGCTATAAAGTTTATTCCCCCTTTCTCCTCTCCATTCCTCTATTCGTCCTATTATTTTTTCTTTGGTTTGTTTGACAATATACCTTCTATTTAAGAACCAATGCTTTCCCAATTTTACAATAATCCTATAAAATACTTTTATTTTTGAGGTGGATAATCAGAAGCTTACATTCCTCTGAAGAGAGTAATGGTTTAGAGATGGCCACAAATTAGCTTCTTTCTGAGAGCTTTTGTGAACATTAATGGGAGAAATCATGAACAAGAAGTGAATGAATTGGCTGATTATAACACTCACTGGTAAAGAGAGTTTATCCTTCCTTCCTAGGAAGAAATGCTTTTTATGTAATAGATCAGTACATGTTTTATTCTGTTTCTACTTCTCCTTTTTTTCTATTGAGACTTCTTGCTAAAGTTATTATGCTTTTATTTCATTTTGTTTATATGTGTGTGTGTGTGAGTATATATATATATATGTATATGTGTGTATATATATATATGTATATGTGTGTGTATATATATATATGTGTGTGTGTGTATATATATATATATGTATATGTGTGTATATATATATATGTGTGTGTGTGTGTGTGTGTGTGTATATATATATGTATATGTGTGTATATATATATGTGTGTGTGTGTGTGTGTGTATTGGGTCCAAATGAATTTATCATTCAGCCTCTTTCTGGGGGTGAAGAAGGCAAAACGTATACTTTCTGATCTGGATCTGGATGCAGACCCATAAGAGACTTCTGGTTACATCCCTTTGGGGGATATTTTTAAGTTGACCATCAGATTGTTCTAATTTATTTGGTTGTAATATTTAAAACATTTTATGTACATAAAGAAATATGTTTTAGATTTTGACATATATACTCAGTCACAAGCATGGGCAAATGAAAAAGATTGCGTCCTTTGGGCAAAGTGATTGGTTCATATGTGGAGGTATGACCCAAATCAGGGCAGGCAAATTTGTTTGTTTGTTTGTTTGTTTGTTTGTTTGTTTTTGCTAATCCTCACCAGAGACTATTTTTCCAGTGATTTTTAGAGAGAGTGGGAGAGAGTGGAAAAGACAGAGAGAAACATTGGTGTGAGAGAAACACATTGTTTGGTTACCTCCTGCAGGAGCCCCAACCAGGACCCAGGCCAGGGAGGAGCTTGCCCTTGACCAGAATTGAACCTGGAACCCTTGGTCTACAGGCTAGTGCTCTACCCATTGACCAAAACCAGAGAGGGCTTAGCAAGCAGGTTTGATTGTTTTTCCAGAGCTCACAGAAATTATGCTCCTTACCTTTTGGTTCATATGTCATAATACCAGACCTTGCATTTGAAAAGAGATACTCCAGGTCTTCTTAAAATTGACTTAATACATTCCCTTTTGTGTATCAGTCATTTGACTAGGATGTCAATCATTTATAACTAGAAGACATGTAATACACAGATTAAAATTCTGACAGACCTTAAACAGCATATTTCTTTGATGTTCAGGATGACACCTACAAGGCTAAGATGACATCCTAAATTAAATGTAGATAAAGAATAGTTCTTTAAAAACATCATACTTTGTTTTACTGACATCAACAATATTGTAAGAAAATGCTGAAGGCCTGATCTCAATCATGTATTTGCTTACTACTTGTCAAACCTACCAACTCAATCACTGATTTTTTCTTCTGTGAAAAATAGTATCTCATCAAAGTTTTCCCACAGTTACTAATAACAGCTTTTTAGACAGACAAATAGACCATCTCTGGACAAAAAGTAAAACATAATCTAGTTCAATCTAGCAAACCTTGTTTTCCTCTACAGTTTAACTTTATAATGATGTGCTTAGGGATGCAGTAAATTTAGAAGTATGTAATGAGCTTTTAATATAGTGGATTCACCCCAATCATTCCCTACCCCTTTAATAACAAACTTTCACTTAATGACATTTATCTCTTGAACTCTAATAATATTGTGGTGAATTTTTCTATATTTTAATTTCCTAATAATTACCCAAGATTAGAAAGATGTCTAGCAGCAGGAAAAAATGTCGTCCTTTTCTGCTAATAATAATTGTATGCCTCCAAATTTAAAGAATGCACATTGTCCTGCATTTTCTCATTCATGAGTGACTTAGTAAAGGAGTAGTGACATGCCATCACACTCTCACTGAAGCCGTTCTTTTCTGCTTCCAACTTTGTAATGTAAAGCTCTCTTAAAACTAGGACAAAACCATAAGCTCCAGAAATGCCATATTAAAAGACAATTCTTCCCTGTGTCATTTTATCTGGAGAGTTCTTTGCATTAAATACTCATTAAAATTTGATATCTGCTATGTACAAAATGCTAGTGATAAAATAAAGGAAAAGAAACGATCCTTTATTTTGTCCTACAATGATGGGAAGGCAAGGTAGTGAACCGACAATATCAACATAGCATATATAATGTTAAAATAAAGAAAAGCAAGAAAGCATTCTAGTGAAATACACCAGTGCATTGGTACACTGGCTTCCTGGGGGGACAACTCAACCTGATTTTATAGTGTTTGTTAATTTGCATGTCGTAAATATTTTCACCCTGGGCAACTGCAAGCTACCTGTAGTTTAACAGCTGTGCACCAAGTTCTCGAATATGTAAGTGTTTGAACTAATGTGAGTAAGCTCTGGCCCATCATTGTGGAAATAACACAGTCATGGTGATCAAGAGGTTTCCAGAAGGGTCATCTAACTAAACGTGAATGAAGAATAATAGGCAGGCAAGCGAAGAGAGGAAAGGAAAACTCTGCAGGCCTAGGAATCAGCACAAACATGCGGAAGTAGGAGAAGCATGGCTTTGGGTGGGGAGAGGGGGGAACTGCAAGACATTAGCTTTGACTTGATAATACTTTGATAAAATAGATAAAAATTATAGGAATTAGGCCTCTGTGATCCATCTTCAGCATAATCAGTTTTTAATGGCAAACGTTATTGAACTTCCCCAGGGCAAATAGAATGTAGGGAGGAGTATATAAGAACAAAGAACTGTGGAGTTGAGCCAGCATCATGGCGGTAACCTCCAAGGCACCCAGGACAAATTACCCACTTGCCTCCACTAGACAGGGGGAGGTAGAAACCACTAGAAAAGGCCTCAGCCCATTTTTTTTTTCATGGGCCAATAGGCGACAGTAAGACCTAGGGGACATGTGAGGTAAAGTATTAACCCCATAGGACTCAGGCAAGGAGGAACCAGAGGAGGGATTCTCGCACCCTAGAGATATGTAGCCTGTGATGGCTACTCCATGTGTGCCTATACAACAGGACAGACACGCGCTCTTGCAAGGATGTATTAAAAGTCTTGTTTTCCCCATGCTTCTGTCTCCGGTCTCTTATTTGAATTTGGACAGGTGAGCTTTTCTTGTAAAAATGAACTTGATGTAACTGTGTCCCAGTGGTAAATGTCCCTGTGGGCAACAATAAGCACTTTGGAATTTCCCTAAGAGGGTGGTAGATTATCAAAAGGTTTTGGGGATGCAGCATGGGCACAATCTAATGTGTACTTGAGAAACAGCATTCTGGTTGCCCTATAAAATATCAGTTGAAGAAGATAAGACTAACGGCAGAGAATTTAGTTCTTAGAATATTATTAATCAAACAGAGCTTCTAGAAACTAATCCTAAAGCAGTAGCAGTGGAGATGGGCAAACTTTGAAATTGGAGATTAAAGACATACGAAGGGTGACAGTTTGGTAAGGGGTAGGGTCTGTGGAAGTTAGAGGAACATTAAGGATGACTTCAAAGCTTGTGTCTTAGAAAACTGAGTAGATACTGTGCTTTTTTTTAGAAAAAGAATGGATGTATTAAAAGAATAATGCTTCATTAGGAATGCAAATCTCAGTTTTGTGCATGTTGAGTTAGACGTATCTGCGAGACATATAGATAGAGATGTTTCATACAGAGGGATGGAGATCAGGATCTGACCAAAATAGAAATCCAGCCCGATTCCATCTTATTCTAAGAAAAAAGTTATGATTGAGATATAGTCTCCACCTATAAGGGCCCAGGGCCTCAGGAAAGCTGTAGATAAATAAGGACATGATTCTTCCATTGAACCCAGTGCACAAAGCAGACAGTCTAGAACACACAAAATGCTATGCAGCATGTTATTTAGACTTGATGGAGTGAATTCTTTCTAAATAGTTAAGTGGGAGTTAAATGCTACAAAAAGAAATGATGGATATTCTTAGTAGAATGGATGATATGTGCAAATACACAATGGCATAAAGCAACTTAAGTCTGCAAAGAAGTCTGTAAGAAAGAAAGTGGCAAAAAATGAAGAAGTTAGAAAGAATAGCAAGGACTTCTTTATAAACAGACTTTTGTGCTAAACTAAGGAACTTAATATCCTTGAAACTCTCATAGATATAGTCAAAATTCAAAGCCAAGATCACATAGGCCTTTCAAAAAGATAACGAGCAGAAATATAAGGCATTGAAGGGATTTGAGGAAATAGGAAGAGAAGAATATAATCAACATTCTTTACATTTTATTATAATTATGGGTAAATTTTCCATGCATGAAATATAAACCCATTCTGCCCAATTAGGAATCCTTGAGCTCTGCAGGGAGAAAAGAAATTAGATGGCACATACTGTCATCCATCTGGGGGTCAAACAATTTTTTGAAAGAATTAGAGATTACTGGCAAGGAGGAATCCCTGAGAGTCTGAGGCTGGAGCAGTGATTTCTGCATTTGTTGTAAGCAAGGATAAGTGCTGTTTCAAACTGCTGTAATGAAGGTCTTAGGAAAGCTTGAGGAAATGCCCGAGATGGCATTGAGTGTCAGGTGCTCTTCCCTGTGCTGACAATGCAACCTGTGACTAGTCTGATTGTCCTCTTGATAAGTGAGCAAGTTGACACGCAGACTCTCTCATGTAGAGACTCACTAATCTAACTATATCCAAAATGTGTTCTTTTTTAAAAACAAATTTTACTTCCATGGTTGAATGAGCTAGGGTCCCCCAAAATATATACATACTATAAGAGCTGATAATTCACTGAATTTTCACTCATTTTTTTAGGTATAACTGATTTGAAATAATGGAGGAAGCCAAAATAAGCTTTGAATAAATAAAATGTATCCTAAAGTGCTACTAGACTTTTTTTTTAACGAGGGTACATAAATGATAAAGTTTACAGTACAAAACTGGCAACAGCTGACAAATTGAGGGCACATATATACTGAACATAATGGTTCTTGCAGTTTGGGATTCCACAGCTTCACATTCACAGCAGTGCCTGGACCAGAACAGTTACCAGTTTAAAAACAGCCATTTCAAAACAAACAAACAAACAAACAAAAAAACACCAAAAAAAAACCAAAAACAAAAACAAAATTCTGTAGACCCTTTGAAATTTTGAAAATGAACTGTATGTTAATAAGCACTGACTTTATAATCATCCCAAGTGCATATACATTTTTGGAACATGCTGTATATAAAGTGCCTAGTTTATAATAAGTGCTTAATAAATGAGACAAGGGTATTGAAATTAACCAACAGTTCTAGTGGTGGCATCACATTATTCCAAACTAGCTATAAAAAGGACTCTTATTATTGAGGTTGATTTTTTTTTTTGAGGTTGAATTTCAAAGGTGGACTATAAGGTATGCGTGAGTGGTGTTGGGATAAAAATGAATCATATTGGACCAAATCTAGGGAAAAAGAGGTAGATAAAATACATGTGTGCTATACACACACACACACACACACACACACACACACACACACACACATATATATACATATATATACATACACATACATACATACAAAGGAAAATAATGATTTCTTAGAATCCCTCAGTGGGCAAATGGTTTTACCCACTAAACCACTAATTAAAAATATACAGACTATGTTTCGGCATCATGTTATCGATTCTTAGCCCTGATGTCTTTAAAGTTTCAAACACAAGTAGCATTCTAAAGATTCTCTTTTCCAAGTGGCATATATCTTTTATTCATAATTACTTTATTCTTTGCTCCATTTTCTGTAATAACTTTCTATATTTTCCTGTGTTTTCTGTAACTATTGTAAGGTGTTCATAATAGAAAAATATCTTTTGCATCTACTCTGAATAAGTCTACTAATAAAAACAATAATTTATAGAAATTGCTATTGAAAAAAGCCTTTTGAAAAACCTAATTTCACCTTCAAAATAAAAAAAAAATACATCAAATAGGGTTCCCAACAAAACATTCAAATTATGATGATAAACAAGACATCTATAAAAATGAAAACATGTCTACATAAGGCTTAATTTAAACATGTAGGAACCAGAGAAGAAACTTAAATATTTCTTAGCCCTATGCTTAGTCAATGAACAATAAGTTGCAAGAATTTGGCATCATGGAATGTTTAATGTTAAAAAAATAAAATAAGGCAAAACACCTAGCGCTGTCTCCTTGTTTTACAAATTAGAATAAAAACATCTGAAAAACTACCCGGTGTCCCTATGATTGCCCAAGTTGTTAGCCTCAGGGGTTGTATTAAGATCATTATTATTATTATCATTATCTAATAGTCCCTGATCAAAGACACAGCTACATTAGCTTCACCCAAGAACAATTTCAGGTAATACAGATATGGGCCCTGAGGGATCTCCTGTGTGTCTTCAGAGCTGGTCTCACAGAGAGCGATGCTGAGATGGAGGCCCATTCAAAGGGTTGTCTGTTCTAGGTGCTTCCCTTACATTATAGCATTTCATCTTCACTATCAAATTATTTCAAAGCTGAAGAAACCAGGCTGCTAGCTTTACAATAACCTGCCTCGAAAGTAGCCGTGTTATCACTTAAACACACTCTTATTTGACTCCAAAAGTGCTAAAGGCGAGTTATAAATATCATTCTTAGTACACAGATATATTTTCCCAAAAAAATCCCTAAAATAATATGGCTACTCGGGTTGGTTGGATTACTGTCTCCAGACTTGTGTAGAGAAAAACAAAAACAAAACTGCCAGATGTTTTTGAAATGGAAAACAGAAAATTTCCAACACACGGGAAAGAGGGAAGTGTCAAATCAAACAGTGAGTCCAAACGCAATTACATGAGTTTTAAAATATTGTTGCACTTTAGAATAAAAGTTATATTATAAAAATTTTAAAAAGGGTTATTTTTGACAACCATAAAGGACCTAGTGTTTGTTGAAATAAAAATAAAACTGTTTCCATGGATACCTTAGGGTCAATGTGTGTATTAGAGTTGTGGTTAAGTATGTATTTACTGTTTTTCAAGATGCCTAAATCTTTGTGTAGTTTGGGGGAATTTTTGCCCTTTGCATCTTCACAATCATTTCATATTTGTGAAAAAAAGATAAATGCACAGATTGATAAGGGTAGAAATAATGAGAAAGGAAGAAGATTGAGATAGAAAGAACAATCTTTCCTCATATTCCAATACTAGCTCTTTCTTTGTTTATTTTAGAATTCATCCAGGCCACTATTAGGAACTTAAATTTGGTCCCTCCTAAATAGTTCAGCCTAACTGTTCCCAGGAGAGTATACTGCATTTCAGTTCACTTGAATTTCTCTCTTAAATTGGGATTACAGTGTGCTTGTAACATATCTCTGAGGCCCAATTGGAATTCCATTTCTATGGAGATTAGATTGGAACCTGCAACCAGGAATAATAAAGCAAAACACTAATGCATTTCTTCTTCCAAGGACTGTTATAGGGCATTTCCTCCACTTGCTGTGAAATGTTATTTGAGGAACTTTTACGTTTATTGTGTTTTGCATGATAACACTCTGAGAACAAACTGCTAATTTGATTCACTGTCTTCATTAGTGGCCCAGTAATTAAAAACTGATGTTATTTTTCCCCTTGAGTTTATTTTTCCTTTTTTGGTCTTTTCCCCCATTTTTTTTCTATATTCATGAATTGTTTTGGGCATTACTAGTGATTTGTGCAAATCTGGGCAAAATGCCAAATGAGAATATGAGAAGCAGGCCACAGCAATCATTAACAATGCTTTCCTTTTAATCCTCACCCAAGGATATGTTTTATAGGGTTTTTCTTTTATTGAATTTAGAGAGATTGTAAGAGAGAGAGAGAACCCTTGGACCAGACATCCTGGGTATGTGCTTTGACTGGGAACCATGACCCTTGGTGCACAGCATTGACTTTATTCATCTTTGTATTTGACATTTACCTTCTCAAGCCATCTCTAGTGCATGGTGTCAACTTGAATTGAACCATTCAAGTTCTCCTACACTTGAACTTTTAAAATCTTACCCTATTTTAAGCTTTATAAAACTTTAATTTAACAGAATAGGGTGTCATGGTTAAACAAGTTATATAATTCAACCAATACATTCCTTCCTTCCACGTAATTTGAAGCATTCATTCAACCTTGTCTTGAATATCTTTAAGACACTTTCTGCCACCCAGGGAAGCATATTATATTTCAGACATCTCTAAACATGTGTTCTCCTCTTATTGTTCCTGTGGCCATCTTGTGACATATAAAACATCTCTTACAATTCTTTCAAATAGTTGAAGACACATGAATCTTCTAAAACTCTTCTCTAGTTAATGGTTTAGAGCAGTGGCCGGCAAACTGTGGCTCGCGAGCCACATGTGGCTCTTGGCCCCTTAAGTGTGGCTCTTCCACAAAATACCACATGCTGGCATGCACATACAGTGGGACTGAAACTTCATGGCCCATGTGCAGAAGTCGGTTTTCGCTCTCAAAAGAAATTTCAATCGTACTGTTGATATTTGGCTCTGTTGACTAATGAGTTTGCCGACCACTGGTTTTGAGTTTGTTCATCATCCTTTTCTTGCATCATTGATCAGATTCTGCTTTGTCAATATCTCACTTTAGATTTTATATACAGAGCTCTGAATAAACCATAACATGTGTTGGTTTACCAGATTGCTTTTCAGAACTAAAATATTAGGTGATTGTGAGACTACACTTGGAATTTGAGGAGCCGCATCATTATCTCAACTCATCTAACTTCAAATGCACTATAGAGACCTCCCATGGACCTCCTCAATATTCTTAGGCCTTCTGGAAATGGGTGCATTTTAAGTAGTTTTCTCTGCACTGACACTTAAAGAGAGGAAGGTGTCATAATCAACTAATATGTGCCTTCAACGCTTTGGAAGAACTTCTGACCTTCTCCAAGCTTTGGTCTGTTGACCCACTAAATGGAGGTAAAAGGAGAATGTGTGTTAAGATTGTTTATATAAAGATAGCATATGTGAGAGCCCCTGAGTGAGCACCAGACATATAGTTATAGCGCAATAAACGTTACCTGTCTCCAAGTCACAAGATAACATTAAATCAATGGTCACCATGACCTTGCAACACCCTCCAAGAATTATGCCAGATGGCAGCTGCTATCTTCTGGTCATAAATAGGACTGGCCATAAATAAAGGGTGTGTTATACATGCTCTGTCTGACTTCACCACCTGCTATCACTTGGCATGAAATGTGGACTTGAGGTATGGGATTTTTCTCTTTCAGGTCTAATTTGTGCCAACATCAATTCTCTCAGCAAGTTTTAAATTTGAAAGGGATATCTCCTCATCAGATATATCATGTCGGAAAATGCTGACTAACTGAACACTTAACTATTCATTTACTATTAAATTATAATGAATATAAAATCCACATTAACAGCTAATTAAGCCATTATGATTAGTGCTACACACTTTATACTTTGTCATCTGAGCTACCTTCACATACTTTTATCTTTGAGGCAACTGAGCTCATTAGAAAGTGCTATTTGCTGAACAGATCATAAGAACGTTATGATGCAGAATGACCAACATTACTAACTGCTTTCTAAAGTTTGTTTTGTTTTTATTTTTTGTATATATCTCTATCTCTATATCTATCTATATCTATATATTTATTTTTTAAAAAGAATCTGCAGAAATGAATACATTATTTTGTCAATGCATTTTCTTTTTTTAAATTTAATAAATCTTTATTGTTCAGATTATTACAATTGTTCTTCTTTTTCCCCCATAGCTCCCTTTCACCCGGTCCCCACCCCGCCCTCTGCCATAACCCTCCCCACCACTGTCCTCATCCATAGGTATACAACTTTTGTCCAGTCTCTTCCTGAACATCCCACACCCCTTTCCCTAAAAAAATTGTCAGTCTACTCCCTTTCTATGCCCCTGATTCTATTATATTCACCAGTCTACTCTGTTCATCAGATTTTTAATTCACTTGATTTTTAGATTCACTTATTGATAGACATTTATTTGTCGTTCATAATTTTTATCTTTACCTTTTTCTTCTTCCTCTTCCTAAAGAATACCTTTCAGTATTTCATATAATGCTAGTTTGGTGGTGATGAACTCCTTTAGCTTTTTATTATCTGTGAAACTCTTTATCTGACGTTTAATTATAAATAACTTTGCTGGGTAGAGTAATCTTGGTTGTAGGTTCTTGCTATTCATCATTTTTAATATTTCTTGCCATTCCCATCTGGCCTGCATAGTTTCTGTTGAGAAATCAGCTGATAATTGTATGGGTGCTCCCTTGCAGATAACTGTTTTTCTCTTGCTGCTTTTAATATTCTGTCCTTTGCTCTTGGCATTTTAATTATGATGTGTCTTGGTGTGGTCCTCTTTGGATTCTTTTTGTTTGGGGTTCTGTGCACTTCCTGGACTTGTAAGTCTATTTCTTTCACCAGGTGGGGGATGTTTTTGATCACTATTTCTTCAAATAGGTTTTCAGTAACTTGCTCTCTTTTTCTGGCACCCCTATAATTCGGATGTTGGTATGCTTGAGGTTGCCCCAAAGGCTCCTTACACTATCTTCAATTTTTTGGATTCTTTTTGCTTCTTGCTTTTCCGGCTCAGTGGTTTTTGCTTCTTTGTATTTCAAATCTTTGACTTGATTCTTGCAGTCCTCTAGTCTGTTGTTAAGTGTCTGTATAATATTTTTTATTTCAGTCAGTGTATGCTTAATTTCTAGTTAGTACTTTTTCATATCCTTGAGGGTCTTGTTAAATTTATTGGCCTTTTCTAAAAAATTCTTGAAAAACCTTATAACTGTGGTTTTTAACTCTATGCCCAGTAGTTTCTTTCCCTCCATTTCTTTCAATTGTGATCTGTTTCCTTGTCTCTGCATTTTCACTGCTTCCCTGAGTTGGTTGAGTAGCTTTGTGGTAGGTGTCCTCTAGGGGACAGTGGCTCAGCCTCCCCAGTTACCTGAGGTGGACATTCTTGGTGCACCCCTTTATGGGCTGTGTGCTCAGCCTTCTTGTAGTTTAAGTCTTGATTCTTTTGTTTTGTTTTTAATTGAATTATATACCAATATGGTATTACTTTAGGGAAAGGCCACTTTTGAAGAAAATAAAGCTTGACTTGGGTACAAAGTTTGGGAGGACTTACCTAGATCAATATGATATTAAGAATTCATGGCATGGATGCCTGGAGCAGACTAATCTCAGAGCAGATGGGCTTGGGAGAGACAGGAAAAGGTTAACCAAGGAACTGACATGCATACATGCATAGGCCCTGGGTACAGACTTTAGTGTGCTGAAGGCTTGGGGTGGGGGTGGGTGACTGCTTGTTGTGTATTCATCACAGGCTGGTATTTTGTTGTTGTTACTTGTTTTAGGGAATCCTGGTCAGCCTGGACCATAAGAGTGCCTTATTCCCCAGGTAAAGTGTTTTATTTACCAGGTACTTTTTTTATGTAATTAATTTCTTAGGTTATCAGATCTATTGATTTCAAGATGGTTTTTTTTTAAAAAAACAAAACACAAAACACCACAGTGTTTGTTTATTAATCACTTAGGCTACTGTCCAGTTGACCTACCCATTTTGCTGGATCTGTTTAAGAACTGGTAATATTATACAAATAGGGCTGAGTGAGGCAAGGAGGAAAAGGATGTTCTTGAGAATGCAGAAGCAAAACATTCTAGGGAAAATTTTGTCTGCACAAATAAGTTATGCAATATATATGTATAGCCACTCAGCTAAAGCATTCGTGTTCATCCCAAACAAATCCCAATATTAATAAGTTTTGCAATTTATATTTAAGAACATATTCAATTCATTTATACCCTGGGCTATGGTGGATTAATGATATTGGAAGCATTTTGGCTTTAATCTATGAAGTAATTTTAATGACTATGGTCTAAAACAATCAGTTATAATTTATCAAATCAAATATATAAAGTATAGATAATTATTTTTCAAATAAAGATGTATTGTAAAACAATATTTTAAGATATAAAAATAAGAACATTTATCAAGTACTTTAAAGATAAGCATCACAATTTAATCCCTAATAGAGCACATATGGAAGTATATAAGCTTATGTTCTCTGGTGTGACAGACGATTTGGGTGTTCCAGTTAATCAAATAGCGTGGTTGATGGAGTTGACACATATATCTTATAGAAATTGCCAACTTTTAAAGAATGGCTTTGTCATGAAATAAAACTCTCTCTGAAGCTATACTAAATGTGATTTAGCCTATATTTGGTGGTTTATTTATCAGTCCGCTGAAAGTTTTTGAGAAGAAAGATGAATCTCAATTTGACGTTCATGTGATTCTGATCCACTGTGTAGGCTTTTAAGTTATTGCTGCTAGAAACCACTATAAAGAAGAAGAGAAATTTATTTGAACCCAATCAGAAATTATAGAGGTTCTAGTGATATTTTAAAAGACAGGGTTTTTGTCCTATCTATCTTTGCATCCCAACACCCAAACCAGTGGTTCTCAAGCTAAATGCCGTAGAAACTCACATGAGAATAATTTTGTTTCAATGAAGATCTAAGGCTCCATTGCAAACCTACTAAAACAGAAATCCTGGGGGCTATGATCACAGTATACATTGATAACCTAAGAATTATATTAAAATACTAGTTCTCATTTAATATGACTAAATTTGAGCCTGAAATTCTGTACTTGTAAGTGGCAAAAAGGACTAAGAAACAATGTCTGAATCATAACAGTGCATAATAACTTGGTGTTAATTACAAAATCATCTGCATCACTGTGCCTATACTAGTCTTAAGGTGTTTATTACTTTCTACATTGCAATATAAGTCTTGTGTATGTGAAATTCTTTTAATAACACTTTCTTGCATGAAAGAAAAATTCCTGTATTTTTATTTCCCCAAAACACCAGAGAAACAGAACCTAATATCGGAGAAATAGAATAATCTCTGTTGAATGAACGCATAAACCAAAGAACAAATAAACCAATCAACCAATCAACTAACCAAAGAGGACAGCCTTGAACTAGTATGGGTCCTTTGGTAACTAAAAAAATACATAGTGTATTTATAAGATAAGACAGAGACTTTTCAACTATCTTTTAGAACAACAACAAAGACCACTTAGAAACACTGGCTAAATCAGTAGCTTTTATGTTTTTATCCACCCTCTCAGAGGCCATCTATCATTGTAACACTTTGCAATAATTTATAGATTTGTTGAATTTTTAGTGGAAGGGATCAACTAAAGATGAACAGATTGGTTTAAAAAAATTAGAGCCTCACAGAGGTTGCATTCCTTGCCCAAGTTTCAAGAGCTAGTGTGTGAGACAAATATTATTAACAATCCGGATGTGCTCTATTGATGTCTGATGTCTAAAAGTAGGACAGAAAATCTGTTAACCTAGAACCAAAGTGGCAGGTACCCAGATAAGCCTGTTTTACAGTGAGTTCCACTCAAAATCAATAGGCCCATTACTCTGTCAACATTGAGATAATGGTTTACGGGTGATGGTATCTATTGGTAGAAAATGTATAGGGAAATATGATTTCACAGCAAGTGGAATCAAGAAATTCCAAGAATAGTGCTATGGACGTTTTTTGAACATTCTTTTATTTTTTGTTGTGAAGGCTTTTTTAGTTACTCTATAATTTTGGGATCTTCCTTATTCCTGATTGGGATTATATAATAATGCTCATAAGAGCAAAGATAAAATTTTCTTAAACTAAAATGGATATGGGAGAGTAGAAAGAATATAAATTTTAGAGTCATACAAGAATAGTAACCGTACCTTGTCTTCAAATATCAGCTGTGTAAAAATCCTAAAATATTAATAATAAATGTAATAATTGTAATATCTATGTGTAAGCATATTTTAGAGACAGGGCAAATTTTTAGACTGCGTTTGCAGTTAAGGTGCAATTTTTATTCTCCCTCTGCCCAATCTTGCCCTAATTATTTAACTACTTCTGCCCTCTATAGCTGAAAAAAAATCCTATGATTTTGGTAGCCCATGACAAAATTATGTGCTTATCCTTTTCACCAATGTGGCCTTGTTTCTTTGCCTTATTGTCAGTCTGTGCATTTCTTCCTGTAAATATAGATTCTTGACTTTCTTTTTTAAGTTATCATCCCACAATATTTTTCTATTGATTTTAGAGACAGTGGAATAGAAAGGGAAAGACAAGAAACATGAGTGTGAAACACACTGATTAGTTGCCTCTTGCACGCATCCTGACCAGGGCCGGGCCGGGAAGGAGCCTGCAACTGGGATATGTGCCCTTGACCAGAATAGAACCCGGGACTCTTTGGTCTACAGGCTGACACTATCCACTGAGCCAAACCAACTAAGGCTCTATTTGCTATTTTTATAACCTTTTAAAATTATTGTCCCTCTGACCTAGAGAACCTGCCTCATCCTTCTCTCCACCTCCATCACTTTTCAGGAAGACAGCCACCTGTGTCTCCTTTTCCAAACAACATATTGCCCTTCTCTAGCTTCAATAACACCACCAGACCCTTATTGATTTTCTTATCCAGATTTTCCAGAGGGAAAGTTGGTGATCGCTCTTCCTAATGCTCATCACTTTTTCAATCTTCAACCTGCTTCCTCAGAAAGGTCATTATTAATGACTCTCTTATTCTGAAACCAATTGACAATTTTTAGCTCTGATCTTTGTTCATTACTTTCCTGTATCTGACATTATCTCTAAAAGGCCTCCTTCTTTGGCTTTCATGACTCCACATTAAGCAGTTCTTATTAAATCTTCTCTGCATCCTTTCGGGCCACTTCAGTTAGCTTGTTTTTTCTGCTATTCATCCTGAAACGCAGATATTGTATACGTTTCCATCTTTGATCCTCTGCCCTTCTCATTCCATGTACTGTCTCTGAAGAATAATATGCACTGTCATACTTTTTAACTTCCTCCCAAAGGTCAAGACACTAATCACTCTAAAAGTTCTATCTTCAAGTTGTATATCTTTCCCAAAGTATTTCCAAAGTATTTTAAATGAACTTGCAAAGTTTGGAAGCATCACATTCACTTGCTTGCTGCCCATCAACATTCAGATATACCACAGGCACCTCAAACTCAATATGCTTATTTGCAATGTGTTATTCTCTCATTTCAAGCTAGTCAATTTCTCACCCCCTCTAGTTCAAGTAATAGCATCACCATTTTCAGATTTCCCCAAAGTAGGACCCTGCCACAATTGTACAAGTCTACTTTTTATTTCACTCTAATCTTTCAAGTCCTGTTGATTTATTCTTCTAAGTGGTTATCTAATTCAGTGCTTCTGAGTCTTTATTAGGAACCATAATTATGTGGGGAGTCTAGAAAAAATGCCAATACCTGGCAGCCAGTTCAGATCAATCAGTGCAGAGCTTCTGTGGATGTGCCTGGAGTGGTATATTTCAACCATATCACTCTGTGTATGTCTGAAACAATGTCCTCTCCTCACCCATAGTCCTATTGTAGGTCTTCTCCCTCCATACAGTAGTGCATTCACCATACCTTGTCTCCTCTCATATCTGCCTCAACACCTTCCTTCTCATAGCCACCAGTGAGACCTACCTAAAAATTTTCTATTAAAAAAAATCCCATGTAAGAAAAGAGGTCACCAGTTTGATTCCCAATCAGAGCACATGAGCTCCATTTCCAGTCAGGGGCATGATGGAGGCAACAGATCGATGTTTCTTTCTCATTGATGTTTCTCTCTTCCTCTTACTCTAAAAAACAAACAAACAATAAAACATATTAAAATACATGTCTATTCTATTCTATAAAAATATTACATAATTATTTTACATAATTACTAAGATCCTGAAAGACCCAGACTCAACTTTCTCTCCTGACTCATAGTTGCTGCTTGAGATTTTCCAGTGTATCATAAGTACTTTTTCTTGTTTCTTCTCTATACTTTTCTTCCCAGTGACCAAAAGCCTTCCCTTCACTGGGAAATGCATTCGCCTCCATGCAGTCCTTGTATGACCCCTACTTGGTCACCTTAATATGGTTCTTGAGCCAGAAACACTTCCTTATCAAGAGAAAAAGAGCTCATACAGCCTGTGCTGTTCTTATCACCTGGTATGGGAATAGCTTTCCCTGTTACCAGCTCAGTGAGTGTCCCTTTGTTTAAAGCCTGTATGCCAATGGCCCTCCGGCTAATCCCCAGCTTTCAGTATTTCAGATGCCAAGAGAGAGAATGGAGATCCTTCTAGTATAGCAGGAGAAGGATGGATATAGACAAAATGCCCGGCACTGTCTGCCTAAGATTCCTGCTGGCTACGGAGAACAATGTTCACCATTGAAGCTGATCTTGCTTTATTTCTTCTCTATGCAAACAAAATGTTGCTTCACCCAGTGCCTGACTGATATGTGTTCCTCCCAAATACAATGATGCCATGGGCACAGATGTTTGGATTTGTATTCCTGGTTGTCAGCACACTGACCAATTTTGCTGATCTCCCATGTTGTCTGCAACTTTCCCCAGGATTGGTAACTGGTGTGTTCTTTTCCTGGGATTGAGAGCTTGTACATGTTCTTGATACTCCTTCTCAGCATCTCAAGGCTTGTTAAATCCTACATGTGATATAGTTCTGACCAGCCCATCCCCTCTGAGAAGCCTTCTCCAGGTCACTTTCCTTCTACACCAGGTTATATCCTCTCCACTGTGCTCACTTCTATAGCTGAACTTACCTCATGGTATTATAGTTATTTATATCTATCTTTTACCAGAACTACCTGGTATCAGGGGATCAAGGCACATTTCTTCAGCTCTGTCTATGGTTCTGTAGTCTCTAATATTTATTAAATGCCTGAATGAATTCTTGAATCAATCTATGCATCCGTTTGCCCCTTGCTTCTATCAGAATATCTGCCCTTGACTTGGTGCCTGCACTGTCAGTGAACCAGTGAATTATGTCCTGCGAGCCTCTTAATATCCGCTTTCCTGATGAGCTTCCTTAGACTCTTCACATATTCCAAGACCATTTATTTACAACCTTATCCTACGCAATGTCTTTTTCTTATAACTCATATTTATAGTTAAGCCATCTTTACTATATTTAATTAAATCCATAAACAATATAATTTACATCTACATTCAATTTCAAATATAATCTTAATGCCGTAATTAAAATTATAAAGGATAAAAAAGTAATGCACAATTAAATGTATTTTTTAAAAAATATATATTTTATTGATTTTTTTAGAGAAAGGGAGAGAGATAGAAACATCAATGATATTAGAGAATCATTAATAGGCTTCCTCCTGCACGCTCCCTACTGGGGATCAAACCTGCAACCTAGGCATGTTCCCTTGACCAGAAATGAACTTGGAACCCTTCAGTTCACAGGCCAATGCTCTATCCACTGAGCTAAACCATCTAGGGCTAATTAAATGTATTTCAAAAGGTAAAAGTTTGAGGTGCACTATATTAGCAGTCAGAATGAAATACAGGTATAAGCATGTCTATGTAGATTCACCAATAATATGGCATCTACAAACACAGACTGATAGTGGTATATTATATTTGTAAAACAAATAACAAATTTCATTATCATCAGCAGCGGTATGTAGTATTTCTGAAATATGAGGACAGATTCTGTTAAAGGGTTGAAATTGATCATTTGACTTACACTTTCATTGCTTTATTACAAAGGTCATTGTATAGTAAAACAGTAGAGAAACAATTTATGTTTATATGAAATAGAATTAGATTGTAGACGCAAGTAAACTTTTTCCACATGTCTAGTAGGACAAGTGAAAGTCAAAGAAATTGGATAATTCTTTGTTCTGTTTGATAGACCTCATACAGTGACATTTAGCATCCCTATCTCATCCATTCAATGACCTAGCAACTCTCAATAATGGGGAAACAAAATTTACAAAATGCCACTGCATTTGCAGATTTCAACTTGGCAATATAAATTCTGTCTACATTCTCCATGTCCCCCTCTAACCCATCCTGACCTCCTGTCCCAGCTATACTTCAGGTTCCCATCTCACTCAGTATTTCTCTCCGGAATGGGGCATTTTGTCTACATGTGGAAAACTAAGTTGTGATAAATGTGACTGATTAATAATGGTCCAGTATGGGAATTTCAAACTCAGCAGAAAGTGTCGGGGGGAAGCAGCTGTACAATTAGTTGTAAAGGGGACAGAGGATAAAATGTGGGACTTCTTAATCATCAAATAGGATTAAGGAATGTCTGAGCATAAGTAAGTCTACTTGAATATTGGAGAAGCAGATTCAGAAATGGATGTGGGAGTTTTACCCTCTTCAAACTTTCCTTAAAAACCTACTGTTGCATCACCAGTAATTAACAGGTTTTGATGGCAAGTGATTATAAATATATATGGAACAAATATTTTCATAATAATAATCCCATAGTAATCCTGTAAGATCAAGAACATGCTTGTTGTAGTTTTTACTCCAAAGCCTGATTTATGCTGAGAGTGCTTCTGTATAGTCAGTAAAGAATTTTGCAAATCTGTGGAATCTGTTTCAGCCTTCCTATCTGTAGCTTTATAGGAAAGTTCTCTGGAGGGTACAGCTGTAATTAATACTACTCTCTTGCAGTGCCCTATTTTCAGCTCACAGCTAGTTTTCCTGGTTTACCTGAAAAAACATGAGCATAAAAGCGTCCCAATCTCTGCTAAAACTTCACATATTCCTCAGCAGTGATATTTAAAAATGTCCCGACTCCAAAAATCCAAGTTCTAATTTATCTCATATAATAATTTAATCACCCCCCTTGTAACACAACCCATTTTTTTAAATACAGTTTTTTTTAAAAATATAATTTTTTATTGATTTTAGAGAGGAAGAGAGAGGGAGAGAAAGAGATAGCGACATCAATGATGAGAGAGAATCATTGGTTGGTGGCCCCCTACAGGTCCCCTACTGGGGATCGAGCTTACAATCCAGGCATATGCCCTTGACAGGAATCAAACCTGGGACTATTCAGTCCACAGGCGGACACTCTATCCCCTGAGAGCCTAACCAGCTAGCAGAAACACAGCCCATTTTAAGCTGTTTCACAGTGTCATACAGGTTCTCTCATAATTTTTTTGTTGCCATGTTTCTTTCTGTGATCATGCTAAATTGTGGGGAGCTAATTCCAGCGTGTCATAATTACAAGAGTTTTATCAAAAGGTTGATGAAACATGGGGGCTCAACAAGGGCTGAGACACATATGTAATTACCTGTTGGAGTGGCTAGAGGGCACTTCCCCCAAACCTGAATAGGATGTTTGCTGTCAGACAGCTCAGGGCATCTCAATCTACATGTTATTGCCTCCTGTTGCACAAACACCTGAACAGCTGTAGGCTATTCCCCAATCTGACAATGCTTCTATACCCTACCCTTTGAAGTGTATTATCTCCACCTTTCCTTAGGACACATTATGATAATAAAAAGCACAGGGTCCTGAGTCAAGGAGACTCTTTTGCTCTTTTAGCTGAAGTTCCTCAGATCCCCAATGCCTTTCAAAACTATCTTTCATCTTTGGACTACTACTTAATCTATGTACAGCCTTTCTCCAGATTGCTGAACTCTTCTTAATACTGGGACAAGAACCACAACACTAAATCAGTATTAGATTCTAGTAGAAGTCTTCGGTATTTTGCAAAGCATTTTCCCAATTCTGATCCTTCATCTAAACAAGGTTTTTAGAAAACTATTTCTGTGGAGGAAGAGTTTGAAGGGCAGACATAAATGGTAGCAAGTATAATTAAACTGAACACTGAATGACAAAAACGTAGAGTGCTCAAATACCTTTATAGTTTTTTCTTGTGGTAAATAAGATTGAAAAAATATTAATCATGCCTCCTACTACCTACACTCTGTGATAACAAACAAGATGTGGATTGATTTAAAGACTTCAATGCAAACCCATATTTTTGGTGGTCCTTTGTAAACAGCTGTTCAAACTATAACACAGTCTTTGATAGTTTGATCAATACTAGTTTAAGCAAAGATAAAACTAGCTGCACAAAATGTCAATTTGGTACAGAAAGGGGTCAGTTCAGAGGCTTCTAAACAACTTTTTCTACCACCAAAATGTTCTACTCTGCCACTTCAAGAAAGATCAATGTGCAGACACAGGCCATCTGTTCTGCTGCAGCCTCAGCCTGAAGAAAATATACCTACTATGGGATTTAAACCCTGAAGAAATACAACAACTATAAAACCTGGCAAGTATTAGTCACTTGGAAGAAATATTGATCGCATTCCTCCTGTGAACAGGCACCTGACCGAGGCATTTTGGACATGCAAATGGACAGAAAGCGATAGAAAATGACTTTGTGTGAGGGTGGATAGACCAGGTACATTAGAGAGTCTAAGAGAATAGGAAAATGTGGGTCCATGGGAACGTTTGGGGAATTTACATTTCAACAGCCCAAGTCAGTCAATCATGAAAGTGGTAAGCACACAATAAATGAGAATTAAGTTGAATAATTACATTGAAAGATTCCTGAGAAATATGGGGGGTGAACCAGCTTTTGGAAGCTGTGTCATAGGTTAATGGGCAAAAATAACGAGTTATGCACATTTGATCATATTTTTAAAAAATAATACCTTACTTATCATTGTTTTTTAGCCAAAAGCTGGATTGAGATCTTTTTTTTAATATTTGTGCCAAAGCATTTGTGAGGGTTATTCATCCTATTTCTAATATTTATGTGGTTACATTTACAGAGTTTTTAAAAATTGTGTACACATTTTTTATCAGCATGAGAAATATATTTTAAAATATGATTATTATCAATAATTATCTTCCAAATAGCACAATCTCTTTCAAATGTTTTTACTCACTCACTTCCTCTTCCCAAATCTTATTTTGATAAAGCCTCCTGGAATTTTTTTTAGATTATTGTACATTGGCCTGCCTGTTCCTACAAATCCTTTCTTAATAAGTACACTAATGCTCATAGCTCTCATACAGGTAATTATTTATACTTACCTATAAATACTGTTTTTCTGCTTAGCACCCTTATCTGCATATTAATTTTGCAGAATTTTATAATTATTTTTCATTAGGAGAATATCTGATAATTTGACTTTATAGGGAGTAATAATTAAAGAGTTTCTATATCAAAATACATCTTTACATTTTCCTGCATACTTGAATAATTCTAAAAGGGAAAGTTGTAGAGGTTTTTCTCAGGAATAGGGTTTTGCACTCTATTCTGCTATTTTCAATACTTTTTGTTCTTTATTATATACTATAGACCTGTTGCATGAATTTCTTCACCTGTGGATTCCCTCGGTCTGGCCTGCACCCTTTTGCAATCCAGGACCTCTCAGGGGATGTCTGAGAGTTGGAGGGACCACACAGGTGCAGAAATCTGAGCACTGGGCCTCAAGTATGCATATAAGATCTATGATTAATCTCTTCCTACTCTCCCCTCTTTCCTCTGAGATTCATCAGTCTGTTCCATGTGTCCACGCCTGTGCCTCGAGTATCTGCCCCCAGGTGGTCATTGCACATCATAACTACTGGACCAGTTGGCCAGTAGGTCAGTCACTTAGGCTTTTATATAACTAGATGTAAATTATCTCCAAAAACTACTGCCCTTTCTGCCCATAATTGCCAATCTAGAAATCAATCTTTATGATATCCCAGAAACAAACAAAATCCCGCTTTATACCTAGATTTAGTTTGGAAGGAAATACTGGAAGTCGCTGGTCTGCTGTCTGAGCTGGGCTGTACTCCCTTCACATACTGTATTTCACAGCACACCAAACATTATTAGAGGTGAAGTGTCTCATTATTTCATGAACAACTACAAAGAAAAATTGCTGTCAATTAATGTATGACATTGCATGATTGTAAGATGCTTTAAAATTATTAAAGGTTAACATATGAACAAATTGTGAAGCTAAGAATTGATGAAATATGACAATTACCTGGTTGACTGCTCACAGCTCTCTCTTCTCTTTTGCTCTATGGTATTTTTAGAGAACCTATTCCTGAGAATTTCTGGAGAAAACCACTATTTCCTTTAAAGGCATTCTCCTCTGTCTCCTTCCTTAATCCTACTGTTATTCCATTTGCTCTTTAACTTCCCCCAAATTTTCTTTATAAATATTTGTGTTGATTTCAGAGAAGAAGGGAGAGGGAGAGAGAAACATTGACGATGACAGAGAATCATTGATTGGCTATCTTGTATGCTCCACACTTGGGATCAAGCCTGCAACCCAGGCATATGCTCTGACCAGGAATAGAACCATGACCTTCTAACTCGTAGGTCAATGCTCAACTACTGAACTATGCTGGCCAACTCAAATTTCTAACTGATTGATGTGGCAACTCTTCTAGTCTACCAGTGAAGCTGTAGATTTGTTTTTGTATGTGTTCTGTCATTCTTATTGGCATATTTTTATTGACCCATTTGGAATGATAACCAGACATTTTCAATTTATTGTCTCTGAATATCCTGATTTCAATTGTATACACTGTGCTCCTCTTCCCATCTACATCTTTTCTTTATACAGTGCATCAGGCAATGAGCCAACAATGATTTTCATCTCAGGGAGATGAGGTTTTATTCCTCTAGGCAAAATTTTATTCTAAAATAAAGGCAGTCAAATTTCTCAGCCAGGAGCTCAGGTTTTTATAATTGACACTATAAAACAGACATCCATTAATTCAAAATCTATATAAGATCAACAGCTAAGCAAGAAAATAATTCAAGGTTTTCTCCCTGGAACATATAAAAGCAACTGGCCACCTTCCTTTCTATTCAATCCAGAATATCAATTATATGGACCAAAATAAAATTTAAATATGTTTTTTTGTTGTTGTTGCATAGCTCATGTTTGTCTTAGAACAATTAGTTCAGAACTGATGGAGACATGATACTCAACTAACCATCCCAGACATCAAGATATGATGCCTAAATCTGATCTTAGGAATTCACAAACATCAAATAATTCAAATAGTTACTCTTTCATTTGGAATTAGTTTCATACACCACTGTCCAATGTTGTTGTTTTTTTTTTTCCTTTTTGGCTGTATAAAAAAATACAGATTTATTTTTCTATGTCTTTGCCCAGTATAAATTATCATTCTGTATAACCTCTTATTCTATTCTTTTAATTTTAATTTTTTATTGTTTAAACTATTACAATAGTACATATGTTTCCTTTTTTTTCCCCATTGACCTTCCCCTGCATCCCTTAACCCCCAGCACATGCCCTCACCTGCCCCAGCTCAGTGTCTTGTATCCTTTGGTTATGCTTATATACATGCATACAAGTCCTTTGGTTGATTTCTTACAGCCCCCGCCCCCAACCTTCCCTGCCTTCCCACTGTAGTTTGACAGTGTGTTCCATGCATCTTTGCCTCTGTATCTATTTTCCCCATTTCTTTTCTTTAAAGAATCTTGCATCTGCATACTAGAAATAACAATTATATATTTTTAAATCTGTTCTTATTTATTTATATTTGCCCTTGTTTACAAAAAATAGTTATTATAGAAAAATCTATACAATTCAAAATAAATATTTTAAGAAAATTGGTGGAGATAGAGGAATATAGATGGCAAAATAAAATCAAGACAAAGGTAAATTTAGTACAAGCAGGCTCTTGAATCTTTTGAAAAATTTAGGAATAGATCACAAATGTGGCTATTGAATAAGCTATTGCACAAAGTATTATTTTAATCTACTAAGATGATTAGTTTGAGTAACTGCAGTAGTTAAGTGTCCATGCTTTGGTTAGTATTTCAGAGTTCTCCCACTTTTGCCTAAAACCTTGGATGTGTTTCTAAATCTGCCCAAGCCTTAGTTTTCTATCCTAAAGTGTTACCAATAAAAGGTGTTTTTTTAAAGGCACTTTATTCATAACTATGTTACAAAATTTAAATAAGATAATTAATGTAAATCCCTTCATAGTTTCTGACACACAATTAAAGCTCCACAAATATTAGCTATTACTAATGTTACTGGGTTTGAAATAGAGACAAGGTGATGAGTGACAATTATTGAAATTGCCAGGCACATTTTAGGAAAGATATGTAGCTTAATTCTTAGACTTTAGCTATAATTTGCTATTGTGAATTTGGTAAAGTTCAACAATACTCTAGATGTATTGTAACTCAAAGTACAAACTAATTTTAGTGGCACTCCATAATATCAAAGAATGCAAGTGCTTTGAAACAAACCCATAGATATCACACACAAAAATTCAAAATCTGCATTATATTCTTAGATATCCTTTAATTATATTAAAATAAAAATAATATTGAGTATCCTTCTGAGATTCAATGGAAGATTCTCTTGTTTGTTCGTTCTTTTCTTTTTGTCTTTCTTAAACATAGAAATGGAGAATGCAAGTATTTTTTTACAAACTGTGGTTTTGATTAGTAGCAAAGTATTCCATAATAAAGAATATATTCATAGGCTAAATATTCCTTATGGAACTATTAAAATGTAATGGGAATTGACTGATCATTTTGAAAATGTGGATTCTAAATTGTTCTGGTTCAGAACATTAATGACATTCTCATAAGCTTCATTTCCTATAGTAATTCATTGATTTTGGTATTGTGTTATTATTCATTACTTAGTGTCATATAATATACAGAGTGGGGAGAAATAGCTATTGCTTCTGGCTTTTGTAGTATAGTTAAATGTGGATTATGTACATGAAAATTCAAGTCATCTACTAACAATTTTAGGTTAATAAAATTCACATACTAATGACTGTTAGCCTAGATACATGGAAGAGACTGACAGACTCAGAGGTGAGGGTGGGTAGATCAGATGTTTTAAAGATTTTGGAGAAAAGTAAAGATGAACAAGATATGGAGCAGTTCACATCTCTTGAAGCTACTGTAAAATTCCACTATCGAAACAGACTGTTTCAAAAGCTTTACAAGTGTGCATGTATGCTTTCTCGTGTACTGCCTTCCACGACCTCACACATAGCTTAACAAAATCATGGGAAAAATATCCATAAACCATGTTAATACACTGATGTCCTGAGTTATCAGCTTCTTTGTAAATAGAATATCATCAAGTCAGCTGGTACTGGTTTGAGATGACAATATGTCATCTCAAATGGAAACTACTGATTCCTTTAATGACTTTACTGCCTTCATTCTGTTTGCTAGCCTTTGGAGAAAACTTGTTCCTAATGCTTGGATTTACACATCGTTGAGTGTCCAGAGTTCATTCCGCATGCAAATATGCATTATTCTGGCCATCACTATAATCTGAGCCAAGCCAAAAAAACTATAAAATGTCATGGGTCAGAAAGTGTTAGAGAAAAACTGCATCTTACTGTCAGAGGGTCTTCTTGGCTTTATTCCAGGGAGAAATGCAAGATAATAGCTGGCTGCCCTATACCCACAAGAAGAAGTTAGACAAGGTACAATATATACCTATGTCTAAATAAATATTTAAAAATATATATTTCCACTTAAAGCAATATCTTTTTAAAAATGAAAGCTGGCCCACCCTGTGTGACTCAGAAGTATGGCATCAGCTTATGAACCAGGAGTTCACGGTTGATTCCTGGTCAGGGCACATGCTCCGGTTATAGGCTGGATCCCCACTGAGTGCGGAGGAGGCAGCACATTGATGATTTTCTCTCATCACTGATAATTCTCTTTCTCCCTCTCCCCCTTCCTCTCTCAAATCAATAAAAAAAAATATTTTTTTTAAAAAGAAATGTGTTGGCTGTATAGATGGTTCATAAGGAAGAACAGAAGAGGGATCTATGTTTGGTGGCCTAGAAGCCCACAGATAGTGGCTGCAGATGACTAAATACCACTACTAACTTGCAGACTATATGCTTTGTAGAAAACATCTAATTAAAATTCAAAAAGTAGCTACAAGACTTTCACATTTGGGAAATGTAAAAGGCAGCATTTTTTTTACTCCCTAGGAGGATCAGTCTTATAGTCAGGACCCACCAGCACTTTCAGGGTTTCACCCATTTTCTGTAGATGAAAAAGTACTATTAAAGGTGTTAAGTTCATGGGTGAAGCTCATCCCATCAATCAACCTCACTGGATTCAGGAAAGGTCTCCTTATTCTGACCTTACCCAGATGGTGACTGATTTTAATGGGGACTTCCTAGCATTAAGCTCTCTTTTAAAGCAATTGATACATTCCTTAATCTGGAAGTGTTTCTGAATTTAAATGCGTTATTTAGCTTAAAAAATTAAGCCCCGCAGATTAATGAAACTTGTTTTCAATATGTAAACATGTTCAAGACAACATGGTCTTCATCCTAAATGAAGAAACACAGAAACAAGCACAAAACATTTAATACTATTTGTCACATGCTATACTTGATGTTAAGAATCAGAGTTATTAGTAGTGCAGACAAGGAAAGCATTTAGTATTCAACAGGAGTGACATCAGTAACTTATTTGGTCATGCGGGAGGCTGAGGAATGACCTGCTGTAGATTGTTTTCACCTCTGGAACAACTGGCGATGTTTGAGATTATAGGTACTCTCAGTCCTTAAATGTCTCTGAGGAGCTGAGCTCCCTTGCTTACTTGGGATGACCAGGCAGCATGAGTAAGAAATAAACTTTTCTAAACTGCCAAGAATTGTTTTTCACTGTGGCATCACCTAGCCCAGTGTTTCTTAAGTCTTCATGTCTCCATGAATCACTTGGGAATCTTGTAAAAATATAGATCTTTCTATTGAGTAAACCAGAGGAGATAGATTATCTGTATTGCAGAGGGCACCAAGCCATGCTGATGCTGCAGAGCAAAGAAACACCTTGCCCAGCAGACTGATACACTAACGATAATGGGATTTTAACTCGACACTTTTACTCTAAATGCAGGTCCTATTTTGCAGCCGATCACCACTAAAGCACATTGTCTTTGGATCCACACGTGGTCATCTTTAAATGGATTATAAAATCAACATAGTCAGTCACAAACAGCTGTTAAGTGAAATAGGAAAAGTAAAACAGAGTCAAGTAGAATAAAAAATTATCAGGTTCTTACAGGCAACAAGAGCAGGGATTGTTTTGTGAAATTTCACAAACTATATATTCCAGGTGGCTTTGCAAATGTGAGAAAGTAAAAAATGGTGTAAATTCAATAAATCATTGGATGTATTAATATTCAGAAATGTTGAGAAAGGTTAACATAATGATTGTTCAACTTTTCTTAGGCACACAGCTGAATACATGCCCTACCTTTGCCTATAGTTGGGTGGGGCAGTGTGATTGGACTTTAACCACTGAGCAATACAGTGCAGGCCTGATGGCATTTTTATGCCTGATTCATCAGATGGGGATAGGATTGGAGGTAAGAGAATAGATAATTACAAATTATTGCGGAATGATCATGAGGATGTGCAGTGCAGCATGGGAAATATTACCAGCAGTGTTCTAATGGCTATGTGTGATGTCAGATAGGTGTGAGATTTATTAGGATGATCACTTGGTAGGTTGCATGATGTCTAATCACAGGGTTGTACACCTGACACTAATATAATAACATATGTCCACTGTACTTGAAAAATAAAAATAATTTTTAAAAAGAAGAACAATACTCACTGGCAAAAATATATATTTCATTGGTGGAGTTTGAGATATTATAACAAAGCTTACTGAAGAGATTGTTTGGGCCAGTGTATTCTATCTTTAGCTACCTCAGTTGAAACAAGAGACATTATCACAATCACAGTTTTGCATGTTGGAAAATATAATAAAGATACAGAGGGTTGTGAAAATTAAAAAAAAATTAGCTCTTCTAGTCTCTTAGCTGAATGATGGTGGTACCTAAAACAGTTTTTTAAGTGAAAAATGTTTTGATGATGACAGAATCTTCCTAAGTCTTACCAATATAGGAATACCTTGATCTTTATATTGGAGAAAACACAGCTGTTCTGTTGGGGGCTCCCTTATTAGACCAATCACTGCTCTAGCTTCATCAATTTGTGTGACTATTTTAAGGGAAAATCTGTAAGGGTATAACTGCTACTGCTCTCAGCTTCTGAAAGTCACCTATCACTGGGATAAAGACCAGAGTACTTACTCTGCATCACAATGGCCCGAGTAGCCTGACTTCTAGCAGCTCAGACCTCACTTATGCTCCCCCCAGCTCTGCTCATCTGGGCTCCAGGTATATTAAGAGTGTTGCTGGTCTTTAAAACAGTAAGAACATTTCTGTTCAGGAATTTTGCTCATGCCATATCATCTGCCCGAAAAACTAGTACCCCAGGTATTTGCATGGTACATGACTGTGTGTCTCTATGTTTTCTTTTTATCTATTTTTTATTTTTATTTTTTTAATTTATGCCTTAGGGTCTTACTATTCTCTCCCTCTCAAATGTTCTTTTGCCCTGACATTTGTATGGCTGGCTTCTTTCTTTGTTTTTAAATATTTTTAAAAAATATTTTTTATTGATTTCGGAGAGGAAGGGAGAAGGAGAGAGAGAAAAACATCAATGATGAGAATCATTGATCAGCTGCCTCCTGCATGCCCCAAACTGGGGATGGGGCCTGCAACCCAGGCATATGCCCTGACCAGGAATCAAACTGTGACCTCCTGCTTCATAATTCAACACTCAATCACTGTGCCATGCCTGTTGGACTCTGCTTGTTTTTTTCAATTACAGTTTACATTCAATATCATTTGTACTGGATTCAGGTGTACAGCATAGTAGTCAGAGGATCATATACTCTATAAAGTGTTCCCCCACTATTTCCAGTACGCATCTGGCACCATACATAGCTATTACAGTGCCATCCACTCTGTTTTCTAAGCTGCACTCCACAGCCCTGTGACTATTTTGTAACTGCCAATCTGTACTTAGCAACCCCTTGACCTCTTTCACCCAGATGTGTCCTTCCAACACGATGCTGGGCTGGAGTGTAGGCACTGCCAGTGAATGCAGCAGAGTCAGTGCCCCTGAGAGCAACTCTCATCTCAGACCATGGGTATAACTCTCCCTCCATCCTTCAGGAAGATAAATTTGGGAGGTGTTTTATAGCTTTCTCCAGAAATCTCAGAAGAATCAAGATGCTGTTGCCCATAATGGCACCCACAGTAATACCTTCTTAATCCTTCTCTGCCCTTATTCTCTCTACCTCAGCCCTGCAGTGTACTATCTATACCCAAGTTATTTTTCCCCTCATGATCTGCTCTCAGGAGCTACTATCCTGCCATTGTGTTTGCTAACTCAGATATGTTGGCTAGTTTCCTCAGGTGCTTTGTGAGTTTTTTTGGACAGTGAGCTCAAATCTATGCAGGATATTGTGGGTTCAACTTTAATGCATACCCTCCCCTCCACACACACATACACACAGAGCACTTCAATTGCCTTTTCCAAATGGTAGGGGGCTCCTAGCTTTTGGAGTCATGTAGCCCCATGAATTCTGACTGTAAGGTCAATGAGGACCCAGGAGAAAACTTAGGAGATATTTTTTGTTAGACTTAATTTTTTGCCTCCATCTAGTATCAGGGCCAATTATAGGCAAGTTTCCCATTGAAGGACATTTTTTTAGTTATTTTTCACCCACACAGAAGGTGGAACTTTTGCATACCTCTGGCTATGCCTGGCTTCATTGTGGCAACTTGGATCTGAGCTCCTACTGGGTGGCAGTTCCAGGGATGTCTCCTGCCCTGGGCTTTCACTGATTAACAAATGTTCCAAACACAGGTGCTGGTCTTAGAATTAATATTTAAGATGTTTCTTGTTGCCAAGACTGGTTTGGCTCAGTGGATAGAGCATTGGACTATGGACTGAAGGGT
Source organism: Antrozous pallidus (assembly GCA_027563665.1). Lineage (NCBI taxonomy): Eukaryota > Metazoa > Chordata > Mammalia > Chiroptera > Vespertilionidae > Antrozous > Antrozous pallidus. The sequence goes on along the minus strand of CM050526.1, from coordinate 25,352,128 downwards.
CCCGGGTTCGATTCTGGCAAGGGCATATACCTTGGCTTCGGGCACATCCCCAGTACGGGGCGTGCAAGAGGCAGCTGATCGATGTCTCTCTCATGGATGTTTCTGACTTTCTATCCCTCTCCCTTTCGCTCTGTAAAAAATCAATAAAATATATTTTTTTAAAAATAAGATGTTTCTTGTTGTTTCTGATCTTCCCCACAATGTTGGTTGATTCATTTTAATTGGACGTTTTCATAGTTAACCTCTGATTTTAATTTGCCCAAATCTAGGAGGGCTTCTCCAGACATCTAGTCCAGTATATTGCCAGAAATGGCTAGTTTTCAGTTATCTTTTAGTAAGTAAATAAAATATACTATTCTCTGGAATCATGCTGTTACCTACAGGATGAAGTCCTTGTCTTTGTCATAGGGGAGGGGACCCTCACTAGGTAATTCTCCTACCTTTTGCTATAGACTTGCACAGACTAATTTCCTCTTTGCCCTCTTTCACCTTGTTCCCCTGTTTACAATATTTTAAAAAACCCAGCTTTGAAGCCACTCTATATGACACTCTCCATATTCACCACATATAAAATTTCTTCATTTCTCCCATGCATATCTCTGTCATGGCCCCTCTAACTTCATCGCTCATATTTATTTACTTTGTACCTTTAAGGCCAGCATTATATCATTCTCACATGTCTTGTGTAACTAGCATATTTCCTAAGCCACCATAGTTCTTATTTACAATTTTTCTCTTTTTTTCGTGAATGAATATTCACTTGCATTGTACATATTTAATTCATAAAAGCTTCTCTAATAAAAACAAATGTTGCTTTTTATTAATGATAAATTATAGACCCAAAGATGGTTGATAACTTTGCCAAAGGCAGTCCATTCATCAGCAGTAGAATGGAGATTTGGACAGAATTCTCTCTCTCCAAAGTTTACGGCATTTCAATTTACCAGGCCTCTGCTAACATTCTCAAGACCCAGAGAAAATCCAAATTGAAGACTGCATACATATGTCTGCTAAGCTATTGAATAAAATCAGTTCTAGCATCCTATCTGGGCAAATATATACTCACAATGACCTGAAAAGTAAGATCACATTTATAAATCTCTAATTCCTCAGTGTTTTGTGTGAGACCATGGCAATATAGAAAGAGCAGACCCCTTATCTTCTGACCACTACTGTTCTTGATTTCCCCCCTAATTTGGCTCCATTCTGTATCTCACACCCAACAAAGAGCCATCCCTTTGGTCGACCGTTAAACCTAGGTGCACACTGGCAGCTCAGTCTAAATAAATCTGGGGAAGAGGATCATGAGACAATTGGGGCACAGAGCTTTGTGGTTCCAAATATTCAGAGATTAATCTAGAAAGGAAGAGTGTGCCTCTTATTAGGTACATCCACTTGGCCACAGGACTATTTCCTCCGTGACAAGGGCTATGGGTGGAGGAAGGTCAAAGTAAGACCTTCCAAAGCCCACAACACAGGGAAGGAACACCTCTTGCCTGAGTCTAGAACTACGTATTACTCTACTCAAGTTCAAATATAAGAGAAGTTAGGCCATGCATCAATCAATTAATAGAAATACACCGAGAGGCATCCAGGTTGTAATAAAAAAAACAAACTCATATACCAAACTCCCAAGAAAAAAATAAACTTACCAAACTGCACGTGCTAGGAACCTGCAATTTACAAGAATAAATTGTGGTAACTAGATGAAATAGTATCCCAGTTTCTCTAATTTGCTTCTTCCTCCTTCCCCCTCCCCCCCCCCCCCCGCCAAAAAAAAAAAAAATCTCTTTACTCTAGAGTTATTTTGGGCTGGATATGGTGTAGAGTGTTATTTTTTTAATCAAGATGAAATATATGAGAAAAAAAGGTGAGGGTGATATTGAATTTGGTAATAATCTATATAATAAAACCCTAATATGAAAATTGACCAAATGGTGGAACAACTGGTCATTATGATGCACACTGACAACCAAGGGGCAGAAGCTCAATGTAGGAGCTGCCCCCTGGTGGTCAGTGCACTTCCACAAAGGGAGCACCACTCAGTCAGAAGCAGGGCTCATGGCTGGCTAGTGCAGTAGTAGTGGCAGGAGCCTCTCCTGCCTCAGCTGCAGGTGGGCAGTGAGGAGGTAGGAGTCCCAGACTGCGAGAGGGATGTCTGACTGCTGGGTTAGGGCTTATCCTCCAGGGAGTATAGGACATCCCCTGAGGGGTCTCAGATAGCAAGAGGATGCAGGCTGGGCTGAGGGGCACCCTCCTCTTCAGAGCATGAATTTCATGCACCAGGCCTCTAGTATAACAACATGCATGCATTTTAAACCATTGAATTCCAGCCAGCTAAAATTTACATGCTTTTCAGTGCATGACAGAATGAAGCCCTTTGATAACATTGCAGCCAAGACAATGGCATAAAACCTGTGAGTGTTTATGTCATCCATTACAGGGATGTTCTGTGTATGACTGTCAACAGCCACTTCTCAATGCTTCATATAAAGCTCTCTCTAAGTTAGACCCTGGGCTTCTCCTGACTAAGACATGACCATTAACAGAAAATGTTTGTGTTTTTTTAAAGCAATGGCCTTCATTTTATCTTTATATTTTTCTTCATGGTTTTCATAAAATATCTCAGGCTTAATAAAACCCTGGAATACAGAAGCATAGGGGAACCTGGAAATATGTCCCTCATATATTTTTGAAAACTTATAAAGAGCAAAGCTGGTTTGTTTTTCTTGGCTTATAAGTCAAAGATTAGGCAGTTTCATGGTTCATTTTGGCAGCTTGAACATCTGGCTTTAGGACATTTCAATATATCTACTGAAGTAAATTAGAGAAACTGGGATTACTATTTCATCTAGTTACCACAATTGTATGCTGCTGCCATTACAAAAAAATGCATCACTGTGTCCTCAGGAACATATATCTGGACAGATGTGGGAGCGTATCGTCTCCCAGGGGCAAGCCACCTAATTGAACTGGAGTATTTCTGACTTTCATTTACACTTGTTCACATAGGAAAAGACATATGTTCCCAAGAATACCCAGGATCCGAAGGCTTTATTATTTTCATTTGGAAAGAACATAACATTATTTTTCCTCCACATTGTGGTTTCAAGTAAACAACAAAAACAATTTGAATGAACACATTACAGAGCTCTGCTTTAATACTGGCTTCAGAGGCCAAAGTCAATAACATTATGATCTTCCTATGTGATTCAGAACAGTATTATCACCACTTCAGTATTCGTGGTGATGAATAATCCAACTTCCCACTTATCTTATTGGTATTGCCTCAAATCTAATTTCAGACATGTCTTTACCTTATAGATGAGGAAACTGAAACTTACATTTATTCATTCATGCATTGAATACATATTTACTAAGTGCTTAATATTTGCCAAGAGCTGATTCTAGGGACAGAGCAGAGGGAATAAAACATCAATGGGTCCACACGGAGCTTTCATGCCGAGATGTGGCGAAAGCACTTGCTAACCACTGGGCAACAATAAGTAAGATTTTCATATAAGTGCATCTTTGAGTATTGAATAATAATGATATTGTTATATTTTTCTAGTCATCTGAAACTGTTGTTGTTGCTGGGATAGGCAGTGCTTAAGATTCTAGCTTGCAAAAATATTTCTAAATAATTGTAAACAAAGTAAACCCAGGAATTTGAGGGTTTTATTCTAGAAAAAGTTATGGAGGTCATCTGCTATTACCAATATACATTATGCTAAAAGTGTGGAAAGTATATAGATAATTTTACTTTTTGGTTCCCTAAAACATTATTTTGCTTGTCTAAATTATTAATATTGATGATTAAAGCAAATGATTACTCCTAACAGTTTTAAAACAGACATTTCTCATAAATGATCAGTCTTGCTTCTAACATTTCAGCTCATTTTTATCTTGCTCTTCTTAGAGTAACAATGTTGTTCAGTTTGTTCGTTTTCTCCATTAAACTCTAATTCTTATAACACACACACACAGATTATGGCTTAAATGGGTAGATGAGGGATAACAGCCCCTTCACTAGGAGAGAAAGAGAGCTTGCAATAAGCTGTTGACCCTTAGCAGTGAGTCTGTTCTTTTTGGTTCTGCATTTGATTTTGATCATGAACTTCTAACTCCTGATGTAGAAGCACATTTGAGGAAACATTTTAGAATTGTTAATTCTGATTATTTTAATCTTAACTATTCTGCTTAAATAAACTTAACGCAAAGTAATTATTATTATACTAGAGGCCTGGTGCACAAAATTCGTGCACAGGGGGCGGAGGATGTCCCTCAGCCCAGCCTGCACTCTTTCCAATCTGGAATCCCTCAAGGGATGTCTGACTGCCCATCTAGGCCTGATCCCTATATGCATATATACCTGTGCATATATACATACCTATATGCACATAAATACATATATGTACCTATATACATATACATATATGTAGATACATACCTATATGCATGAACATATAGGCATGTATCTACATACATGTATATATACATAACTACATGCACATGCATATATGTAAATATACCTATATACATATATGTAGGTACATACCTATATACATGTAGATATAGGTATGTATCTTCATATATGTATATGCATATAGCCATAGAGTCTGAGAGAGAAGAGGCTAGGGATGCCTGGCTGATGGTGGAAGCCAAACTTCTGCAGCCCTAGCCTCAGCCTCCACTCTAGGCTACAAAGTTTCAAACAGAAATGGCTATCGCCACGGAGCAAGCAGAAGGCTTGGCTCTGCTCCAGGCTACAAAGTTTCAATTGTAGACATAGATTAATCCCAGATCCCAGGGCCTCCACTTGGGTCACCATTTGTAGCCTGATCAGAGCCAAGCCTTCTGCTCTCTTTGTGGCGGCAGCCATTTCTGTAGGGATTTATTTATCTTCTATCATTGAAACTTTGTAGCCTAAAGTGGAGGCCTGGGCTGGCCAGGGCAGGAGGAAAGCTTAGCTTCCTCCATATCTGGCAGCAAATCAAGCCTCCTGCTCTCTCCAGCTCTGTGGCTGCTGACATTTTTGTTGGGGTTTATTTATCTTCTATCACTGAAACTTTGTAGCATTGAGTGGAGGCCTGGGCCAGCAAGTGCAGGTGGAAAGCTTGGGTTCCTCCATTGCCTGAGAAACCCAAGCCTCCCTCCTGCTCTCCGTGACTTCAGCCATCTTGGCTGGGTTTATTTGCATATTCACTTCTGATTGGCTGGTGGTCATGGCTAGTGGGTGTGGCTTGAGGGTGTAGTGGAGGTATGGTAAATTTGCATATTTCTCTTTTATTAGATAGTATATTAAAGGCCTAGTGCATGAATTCAGCCACCCTGCCCAGGGGGGCGGGGACATGGGCAGTTGGCTGGACTGTCTGCTGGTCAAGGGGACAATTTGCATATTATCCTTTTATTATATAGGAGGATATATACTGAGTGGCCAGATTATTATGTGTTCAGAGATCATAATAATCTGGCCACTCAGTGTATAGCTTATTACATTATAGGCTGTACCTTGGTTTCTGCTATCAACTTTTCCTCCTGCTCACTGTGGACTATGATGACATTCTAAGCCAGGCACCATGATGCTAGACTTTAATGGCACCACATGGCATTCTCTTCTCCCAATGTCTGTTCCTCTTTCATGTGCTTGGTGGTGCGTTTTCCTGTATTATTTTAATATGATATGTTGCTTCCACAGCAGGACGGTTATGATTAAAACCTGCAGATTGAGTTTGCATGTGTAGAAGCACCTTTTTACTCATACTGTGGGTTTGCTTTAAAATGTGCCATATACCTCAAAAGGCACACACACACCTTTCTGATTTTGTCCCTTCGGGAGTGACTTGGAGATATTATTGCTCTCTGAATCTGTGTCTAGCTAGAATAATCTGCATCTGTTTTGTTGAAATTAAACCTAGCCATCCACAGTATATGTGGGATCTATTTTAGAGAGACTCTTTTCTTCCTTAGAACCCAAAGAGCAGCAGATACTTAAGAACCTCCTCTCAGCAGTAGCTATGTAGCATTTTTAATATACTTTGTGCACATTTTGTATTGATGCTATAGGCATCTAAAAGAATTTCACATTTAAATTTTGTAAAAATAAAATTGTTTCTCTTCTAGTCTGTAAAGTAGCTTCATATCAATTAATAATATATGCCTCACAATTGTAAGTCAGCAAATTTTATCAAGCACATTGGTCCATGCTTATACATGTCTCTAAATAACAAGGACTGTCTTTATATAAGGTCATGTTTTGCTGCCAAAAGAATGAATTGACTTTTGCCACCAATGTTTATTTCTTTTCTGTCTGGAAGCCATTATATGATTGAATAATCATGAGAACTTTGAAATTCACACAGATATGGCTGTCACTCGGCCTCATCCAAAATTAGCTGAGCGACCTCGTCTTTGTAACAATCACTAAATCTCTCTGGTGTTTATGATCCTGAGAATTATTTTACTATTACAGGACCCTGGATGTTGGGTAAAGGTGAAATGAGAACCCAGGTGCATTGACTGGAAGAATTCCTAATGTATAGAAAGGGAGAAAACGTAGTTCTTTCTGATGTATATTTTCCAAATATTCCAAAAATATGTATTTATGTTAACTTGGGAAATGTTTCCAGTTTAATGAAAAGATTTCATTGGAGATGGCAGCCAATGTCAAGAACAATTGCATAACGCCCATGCATGTGCCTCCTTCCTTTTTTTTTTTTTTTTCATGGTCATGAAGTAAAGCATTACTGAAGTCCACATGGTACACATTTAGCCATTTGTATATTTCCTACATCAAGATCATCACTTGGTCCTTATGAGAGGACAGTAAATGCCGTGAACATTCTCTGTGTGGAAGATTAGCAGGGATGAGCTAACATAGCAAGCTGGAGATTATTCTTACCCTGCCACCCACACACACTTTCCTTTGTCCTGGGTTAAGTTTTAACCCAGTTTTAGGCCACTAAAACTTTCTTTAAATTAACTGCTTATTAGGTAAATCTGGCATTCGCACCTTTAGAAATAAATACAACCGATTCTTGATAAACATACATGGGCCTTTACATTCTCCTGAGCATCATGGGTGGGCTTAGCCTTTAGTCCCTTACTCCAAGCCCACTTTATAGATGAGTATAATATTTTTTTGTTCCACCAGGAAAGTTTTCTCCATTTCACTTTAATCTTTCTGCGACTTTTAATAGTTATGATCTTGTCACCTATTTACTAGCGACACCTTCCCAACTTGCCTGTTTCATAGCCCAGTGTTCTCTGACAATTTTTTCCTGCCACGCCTCCTCTTGGCCCATTTCTACCTTTCTATCGCTCATTATTTCTGCCCCTCTGTCCAATACACACTAGTATTAACCTAATTGAAGTCGGGTGGAATGAAGTCTGATGAAAGATCGCTCACTTATGACTGATGAAAAGGTGTCATGAAGAATATTCAGGCCGATGGGCTGTGACCTTCCTTTGATTACCCAGGGCTGCTGCTGTAATAACTCCACCAAGATATGTCAGAACATGCTGCAGATATAGCTGTCGCATCGCTTGCACCATGTCCCTGTCTTATATTGAGCAGAAATTCCCCATTTCATTTAACTGCCCGTTGAGGTCATAGAGGTATTTGATCAGAACCCCCATAGTCACTGTCAGAGTACAGGGTTGCAGGTGATTTTTATTTCCTTACCTTCACCTCCTTACTGTCACTGAAGAAAGATAAACTTGAACTTAATGGGACAGTGCCCAGATAAAGTACATATTCTGAAGTGGTTTCATATAGGAATATACCACTTTTGATATGGCTGCTTAGCTTTGACTAGCCATGGATTTCTAGATGAGGTAACTTTTATGTAGTGAAGGAAAAGAAAACCAATCTTCAAATATGAAGCCCAGGAACCACATTTTGCATATGTCATTTGTTTTGAGTTCATAGAACTCCCTGAACCTCAGCTTATTGATCTGAAAAACTGTTCTGGTCATGATATTTATCCACTCTTATTGAACGTCTATTACCAACCAGACCCAGAGCTGAGGTTGAGAATAAAGCTAAGAGAGAAAAAGAATATCCCATTTATTTTTTCTGATGCTACTAATCAATATATTCTAATTTTTTTAAATACATAATGCAAACCAAAACCTCTTTTACTTGATTCATCTCCAGTCCTAGTCCTTTCCTCAAAGGTAACCAAGGTTTACAGTTTATTGCCCATTCAGTTAGACCTTTCTCTTCATACATTTTACACATTCTCCAGATACATACACACAGGCATCAAGTATATAGATATGTGAACATGAAGTGGGCATTTCACACATATACACAAATAATGCATATATATATATATATATATATATATATATATATAATGCATATATATATATAATGCGTATATATATATATATATATAAAATGCGTATATATACACATATTTTTCAGCAACCTGACTTTAATACTAGATAGTATATCATACACTTCTTTCCATTTTAGTAAAGATCATATTTGTTCTGTTTTAGAGCTGTATCTCCATAATCAACGGACCATAACTTATTTAAATATTTATAATCAATCTGTTATCAACTGCTAATTATTATTTCAAAAATAATAACTGTTGGCAATTCTTGGGAACATGGAAGTGAGGTCAGTGGAAGTCTGAGAGATAGGTGGGGAACTGAGAGAAACCCTGCAAGCACTCCAAAGCGCTCACACTGATCACCTAACAATGGGCATCCCCCACTTGGAGATGGGCAGGACACCTGATGGAGGCACACACCGAAGGCCTGCTGCCCTCTGTGGGCAGGAAGAGAGAATAAGAGAAACTCTACAAGCACTTGAAGTTTTACAATGAGTGCCAGCCTGGCAACAGTTGTCTGTGGCTGAAGATTGCGTAGGAAACCTCAAAGAGACACCCAGGAGGAACTGGTAAGTGGGGTAGGCTGATGTCTGAGAACAGGCAGGGCCAACAATGTATTCTGGGGATGAAAGTCGAAGTCCTGTTAGAGAGATGATTCACCCCCCGCTTTAATGAATATGGAATCTATGGAGAATCTGCTATAAGCATCAGTGTATGCCATGCGAAGTTCAATCATAGACTAAATTGCAACAACTCCCCACATTAACTGCTTGACAGAAGAGGAGGTATAATCTCTAGGGGGTGTAAATATTATTTTCCATAGCTTCCACTTCTCCTTTATACATATTACTGGCTTTGGATAAAAGGTTAGGAGATATGAGAAAAAGAAAATACAACTCATAACCAAGAGACAAAAGAGTCAATAGAACCGAATTTAGAAATGGTGCAGATATTTCAGTTATCAGCTAGATACTTTTAACAGCTATTATAAATATACTAGAGGTCTAATGTGCAAAATGTGCGCAAGAGTAGGCCGTCCTTCCCCAAGCTGCCCACACCAACTTCCCGTTGGCACCTGGGACCCAAGCTTGCTTCCCTCCAACCACTCACAGGCACCTAGGATCCAGGCTGGCTTCCCCTCCAGCCCCAGCTTCATCCGGAAGGATGTCTGGAATGATGTCCAGTCTAATTAACATATTACCCTTTCATTGTTAGAGATAAAAGCATCTACCATATAATCTAGTAAGAAGATCATATCCACACAAGAAGTTTATACATGAATGTTCATAGCAGCCCTATTTATAACAAGCCCCATGCTTGGAAACAAGGTGAACACCCACTGACAAATAAATGGATATACAAAGTGTCAGACATGCATGTAGTGAAATATTATTTGGGATTGGTTAGTTGGCATATCAAAGATATGCATCTGGCTGGGCCCTTTATTAAGTCTAAGAATTGGCTAGCCCTAGGAAAGGCAGTTCTTCCTGAGCCAGAACTTTTGTTAGGACATCAAAATATTATAATATACAAAAAGTAAAAACATTTACAGTACACTGTCTTTCATTATATATACACTAGAGGTCCAGTGCATGATATTCATGCACTTAGGAGGGAGGGTAAGGGGTGGTCTCTCAGCCTGTTCTGTACCCTTTAGCAGTCCAGGAGCCCTTAGGTGATGTCTGATTGATGGCTTAAGCTCACTCCCCAGCCTAAGCCACAGTGGATGTCCTTAGTGCTGCTGCCAAGGAGGCGAAAGAGGCTCCTGCCACCGCTGTTGCATCGCCAGCCATCAGCCCAGCTAGCGGATGAGTAGAGTTCCCCCTGTGAGAGCAGACTGACCACCAGGGGGAAACTCTTGCATTGAGTGTCTGCCTCCTGATGGTCAGTGTGCATCATAGTGACTGGTCGTTTCACTGTTCAGTCAATTTGCATGTTACCCTTTTATTATATAGGATAATATTTTAAGTTTTCAAAGTATATGAAGTCAGATGTAATTTTTAGGTAGTGCTTTCAAGTATTAAACTATCTCTAAAATGAATAATTCACTTATGTTTTATGCTCCATTTGTCTAAAGTGTGTGTATGATCATGCTTGTGTGTTTTTATCTGTCTATGAGATTGTGTGAGTTTCTGCCTTCTCTAGTCATATTGGCAAGCTCATGGGAAAGGAAAATAATCTTATCTAATAGAAGAGTAATATTCAAATTGACCATACTTCTGATCAAGCCATGCCTACAGCCACACCCATCAGCCAATCAGGAGCAAATTATACAAATAAACCCCTAACCAAGATGACTACAGCCACTGAGAGCAGGAGGGAGGCTTGGGTTTCACTGGCAATGGAGGAAGCCAAGCTTTCCACCTGCGTTGCTGGCCTAGGCCTCCACTCAATGCTACAAAGTTTCAATTATAGAAGATACATAATCCCAACAGAAATGGCAGAAGCCATGGAGCTGGAGAGAGCAGAGTCTATGGTTGCCCAGGCGATGGAGGAAGTCAAGCTTCAGCAGCCCTAGTGCCTAGCCCTCCACTCTAGGCTATAAAGTTTCAATTATAGAATTTAAATAACCCAAACAAAAATGGCTGTTGCCATGGAGCAAGCAGAAGGCTTGGCTCCGCTTTAGGCTACAAAGTTTCAATTATAGAACATAAATTAGTCCCAGATCCCAGGTCCTTCACTTGGGTTGCTGGGGGGCATGGCTGGCCTGCAAACAATCATAGGCCCCTCGCCCAGGCCACTTCATGTCTCAAGGAAACTCCCACTCTGATCCAGGACACTCTTCAGGGCAAACCAGCTGGCTCCCACCCATGCACCAGGCCTCGATCATATCTAATAAAAGAGTGATATGCAGATTGACCATCACTCCAACACACAAAAGAGGGCTGCCCCCATGTGGATACAAGATGGCTACCACAAGATGGCCAACAAAGGAGGGCAGTTGGGAGGTTCCAAGCCTGCAAGGATGAGCAGTTGTGGGGCATTAGACCAGCAGAGGAGGGCAGTTGGGAGGACCAGGCCTGCAAGAGAGGGCAGTTGGGGGTGATCAAGCCTGCAGGGAAGGGCAATTAGGGGTGACCAGGCCAGCAGAGGAGGGAAGTTGGGGACAAACAGGCTGGCAGGGGAGCAGTTAGACATCAATTAGGCTGGCATGGTAGTGGTTAGAGGGTGATCAGGCTGGTAAGCAGAAGTGGTTAGGGGCAATCAGAGAGGCAGGCAGGTGAGCAGTTTGGTGCCAGCAGTCCTGGATTGTGAGAAGGAAGTCTGACTGCCTATTTAGGCTCGATCCCAGTATCTGGCCTAAACAGGCAGTCAGACATCCCTCGAGGGTTCCCAGATTGAAGAAGTTGCAGGCTGAGCTGAGGGACAAACCCCTGTCCCCCGTGCATGAATTTTGTGCACCGGGCTTCTAGTTTCATTATAAGAGTTTTGTTGTTGTTGTTGTTGTTGTTGTTGTTGTTGTTGTTGTTTTTAAATCAGGGTATATTTTGTCAAGAATTGATTTCCAAAATTAAGCTTTATTTTATAAACATGATTATTTAATTTATATAAGATTCTATAGGTAAGTCATCACTAATGTTTTCATGTCACATACTTCTCTATTAATATGTTTTGATCTAGACTACTTGTTAATTATTATGCATCATCATGTCCAAATACTGATAAATTCTCTGGCATATTCATAGACAGCAATGCATGAATAGAAACAAACCAGGCCTAGTTCTCTTTTATTAAACAAGCAATAAGAACAATAACTAAAATTTTCTTATCTGAGTGTTGTTGTTGTTGTTGTTGTTTTTTAAATAAATACATATAACTCCTGGAGTAAAAAAAAATATCCAAAATAAGTATTTTTTTAAATTACTTAACATAAATGTATTCTTTCAATCTGCTCAACAGGGAGTAGAACCCATGAAGGCATGGGGAAATTGTGGACAAGCAGGATAATTCACTCCAGAGGGAGCTCTTAACAGCTGACACAGAGAAACGATGGGGCAGCATATGTTTCAACAAGCACTCCCCTCACCTATGAATATACATGCTGGGAAGCCAGAAGCCTGGAACAGCCCAAACAGAAAGGCTTTGTTCTAAAGAAAGTTTTTTGTTTGTTTGTTTGTTTACTTGTTTATTTGTGTTTTTTGTTTTTGTTTTGCTTTTTGTATTTATTATTGCAAAAGCCTAAAAAAAGAAAAACCACCAACATCTCCAGGACTTACCTGAGACCACACTTGGCACAATACAATGGGCAATTATACAAACAGAATTACCACATAATGGCATGGCCTTCTTAGCAAAATCTGATGAACTGCATTAGATATTAGTGTTTTAAGGAATCATTTCACCTATCCTAGAGGCAAGGCTAACTTCTACATTTAAATGCATTTTTAAACAAATTAAAATTAGCTGGTTCCTCAGCCTCTTCCCATTAAGCTCCACCCTCATCTCTGTCCCTCCTCTGCCCACCCCTCCACCCCCACCCCCTCGCCCAGGTTTTTTCTGCTCCATGAATGAGAACAGGATAACTGAACTGAAAGAAAAAAAAAGAAACCTACCCCGCATGCCTACAGCAGAGCTTCCCCTTCCACGGAAGGGCTCCTTCACATGGGGAATGACCTCAGACTCACCTTTCCATAACAGTAACAGAGAAATTCAGAACAGCCATGAAAGGGAGGAAGCCCTCATTTCCTAATTACTGACTACATCTTCCGCTTGTTGAATGCCCCATTCAATAGCACTGTACTTTATGACCTAATAGATGAATTTCCCTTGATTCCGTCACAATCTTGGCAAAGGAGCAAGGGGTAAAGGCTTGCTTTCATCTAGTCTGACCACTGTTTTGTCCTGAAGGCATCAGTGGAAGACATGGCTGAAATCTACTGCACAACTAGCTTGAATTCCTTCAGGCATCATTATTGCCTTACACGCTGTTAACATCTCCTCCAAATGGGCAGAATACATTGTTTGTGTTGAGAACTAAATCTTTAAGGAAGAAAACAGGAAAAGGGAAGAGGGTCTGGTATTTATCAGGCCCCTTCTATATTCTAGTAACTAAAACAATTTTGACTCATTTTATCATTTATTATTGACTTTCCACTTTAGAAAATGTTTGGAGTGTTTCTTCCCTCACCCATTCAGAATGCAGGGACTTCTTTCCAAAGAGGAAGGGGAGGGGGAGAGGGAGAGGGAGAGGGAGAGGGAGAGGGAGAGGAAGAGGGCGAGGGCGAGGGAGAGGGAGAGGGAGAGGAAGGAGAGGGAGAGGGAGGGAGGAAGGGAGGGAGGGAGAAAGGGAGGGAGGGAGAAAGGGAGGGAGAAAGGGAGGGAGGGAGAAAGGGAGGGAGGGAGGGAGAGAGAGAGATCAATGATGAGAGAGCATCATTGATCAGTTGCATCCAGCCTGTCCCCTACTGCTAATTGAGCCTGAAAGCTGGTCAGGTGCCCTTTACCAAATTCAAACCCTGGGACCTTTCAGTCCGCAGGCTGATGCTCTGTCCACTAAGCCAAACCAGCTAGGGCTACAGTGACTTCTTTTGGATGAGCATACAAGACATGGAGACGAGTACTAGCTAGAGGACAAGTTTACTGAGGACATCATCATAATAGCACATTTACCTTGCCCAAAGTATTAGGTCATGGAAATACAGTAAATAACGATGAGAAAGTCTACAGTTCCTGATTAGATGGCCTAGGAGTACAAGTTATTAAGAAATTAGAATTTGCACAATGTTTAATTGTCACAGGAAGAAATATTTACCACCAGGCAATGTCCTGGTCCAGGCAACTGTCCTAATGGCAGAGAATAAAATTTTCTCTCTTCAGCAGGAGCAGAGGTGGGTAAGGATAATCTTTGCTTCAACAAGTACTGGTGGTAGCTGTGGCACCCGACCTCCTGCACTGCTGCTGCTGAGGGTCACCACTATTCTATTACATCCTCCAAACTTGTAACCTTAGACACCAAAAAGCTTCGAATCACAGTTTCACACTGACTGGATTTCTCACTTAAAAGACGATAGATGCAAAGCTTACATTTTACATCGTATTTCTTTACCTCTTGAAAATTGTCTGAGGTGCATACGTTATCTCTCTAATTAAAAAATTAATGCTTTTTAGTTACTGAACTACTGTCTAATACGGGACACAAGTCAATACAATTAGTTTACTGAGATATTTCAGGCTAGTGATTTGCTCATACGGGCACAGGAATAGCTGAGGCTTATAAACCTCCCAAAGCATAAAGTTGCAGAGGAGCACATTAAAAACTGGCAGTCAATAAGCCTTATGCATCATGTACTTTTCATCAATGCATATTTTATGAATGCTGTTTCGCTTATAAAATGATGGCAAGTCGAAAACATGTGGAACTCTGGTCCTCTGTTTGATAGTATAACGCTAAATTCTAGGGCTTCTAGAATCAAGATATAAAGGTTTGACTTCATGAAGAGACATTTGTAGAATGTGCAATATTAAAATTCTGATTGAAGAGTTCCCTATAATGCATACACTGTCTCCTGGCCAATAAAGTCACACATCACGTTACACTATCAAATATACTTAGCACTAAGGAACACACAGTTGCTATCTTTTTACCATACATTTGCTACCTTCGTAAATGCAACACGATGTGCACAAACTACATGGGTAATTTATTCCCAATTTACCTTGAGGCACAGCATTCCCAGGCCGAATCTTTGCTTGAATATCTGACTGTGTGTAAAATGTGGATGTGAATGTAATTTAAATGGAGTGTAGATGTGGAGGAGGTAGGGTATATTCCTCAAAATGGTGCTGAAGTAATAAACAAACCAGGTCACAAAGGGAATATCTTTAAGTAACTCCTGAGCAAAATGACAAGATTGTAACTCATAGAAATTGCATTGCAGAGGTTCCTGTAAAACACATACACAAACGCATACCCACAAGCAGGTGCACACTTACTTACACGTAGAAAATTTCATAAGTGGGAAATTTCAATCCAAATGCATATGTTCTCAGGTTGCTAGAATATCCACAGGAGAGTGGCATCAGCCAGGCAGCAGGGTAGGAGGCCCTGAACTACCCTCCCTCCCACAAACACACCATGTAAGCAACAATTCATAGACAAAATGTCCTTCGTAAGCTGGCTTGGCTCAGTGGATAGAGCATTGGCTATGGACTGAAAGGTCCTGGGTTCCATTCTGGTCAAGGGCACATGTCCAGGTTGTGGGTTTGATCCTCAGTGTGGGGCATGCAGGAGGCAGCCAATCAATGATTCTCTCTCATCATTGATGTTTCCATCTCTCTCTCCTTCTCCCTTCCTCTCTAAAATCAATGAAAATATATTTAAAAAGAAAAAGAAATTGAGACACTAGCTGAAAGGCACCTGCACCCCAGGAGAATGCAAAACCGGATTCACCAAAGTTGGCAAAGGGATTTGGGCATTCTCTTGCAGGAGCTCTGGCCTGCAGCACAGGACCATATGATCCAGGAGAGACCCCATTCCCTCTCAGCTTCACCTAGGGAAGGAAAGGAATTGATTTGGGGGGAATGGCCCAGATCTTCTGAAGAAGATTCTGTCTTGCCAGTTTTGAAACTCCAACAGGTCTGCCAGAGTCTAGTCTTCCAGAGGAAACTGGAGACAGCGACCTAGGCTGGTGAATGCCCGAGAGCCTCATCTCTGCTCAGCACAGAGCAAGCACTTGAAATCAATACCCATAAGGTACTACTTCACACCAGTTAGGTTGGTGGCTAACCAGTATGAAATAATGTGGGGAAATTAGAACCCTTGCACACGACTGGTGTGAATGCAAAATGGAGCAGCTGCCATAGAATTCAGGATAGAAATGCCATATGATCCACAGGTTTCACTTCTGGCATTTGAAATTTCAATGTCCAAGTGACATTAGCACTGCCACTGTCCACTGTGGTACAATTCACAATAGCCAGGATGTAGAAACAACCTAAATGCCCATCAACAGATGAATGGATAGAGAATAGGCATACAATGGACTACTATTCAGCCTTTAAAAAGAAGGGAATTCTAAAATAAATAAATAAGTAAATAAGTAAATAAGTAAATAATTAATAAGGATAAGGATAAACCTCAAGACCATTATGCTAAATGAATCTATTCACAGAAAGACTATTACTGCATTATTCCACTTAGATGAACTATCTAAAATAATCAAATTCATAGAATCAAAGAGTGAAGTGGGAGTTGGGTGGGAGGTACCAGGGTGGGATTTACTAGTCAAGGGCATAAAATTTCAGGTAAGGAAGATTAATGAGCTTGAGAGATCTATTATACATTGTGCCTAAATTTTAACAAGAATGTAATGTACGCTTAAAATTTATTATGTGCAGAGGTCTCATATTAAGTATTCTTGCCTCAATAAAATAATAAAACACAATATCTATAGTTTTTATTTCACAGAATCCTTTAGTACTTTTTAAAATTTCTTCTTATTTAAACATCCGATTTTAAGGTCATGTTTACTATGTGTTCTAATGAATATAGGCCACCTCCCTCTTTTTTTGTTTTGTTTTGTTTCAGTAAAAAGTCTAACACTAATTAATCTGACTAATTGGTACCTGAAAACATATTACTTTAGTTGCCTTAAGCTACTTAAAAATTATAAAGTCAACCCTCGCCAGTTTGGTTCAGGGGATAGAGCGCTGGCCTGGGGACTGAACAGTCACCAGGTTTGATTCCATTCAAGGGCACATACCTTGGTTTCAGGTTCCCTGGCCCTGGTCGCGGAGTGTGAAGGTGGCAACCAATTGATGTGTCTCTCTTACATCGATGTTTCTCTCTGCTTCTCTCTCTCCCTTCTTTTCTAATAAAATAAAATAAAAATCAATGGACAAAATATCCTCAGATGAGAAAACAACAACAACAACAACAATAAAAGTTTAAAGTCAGTCTCATGCCATTGAACATCTACTTAGGCATGCTGAAATATTCTTCCCATGAGGAAGAATGTGAATGATTCTAAATCTCTGCGTAGGTTCACTCCTGGTATGGTGTTGGCATATGGCCAGTTATTTCATAATTGTTTTGCCTGGGCTATGTTGGAGCAGTTATCAATAAAGTATATAGCAGCAGAACTCAGCGAAAATATCAGAACCCTACCAACTGCTGCCTTCCTCTTCATATGCTTCTGCAGCTGTCAGCCTCATCTGAAATGGAGTCTATTTACCCATGCCTGGTACCTTTTTCAAATACTTCGCTGAAACTCAATCTTCTCGTTAGGAAAAGGCACATGCTTCAATCTGTTTACTGAACATTAGCTTTACTCTAGTTGGAAGCACATCAATTTGCAAAATATCAATCCTGTAAGTAAGTGCACATTCTTTTATAATAATCTGAAGTCACTTTTTTCAAGTTGCTTCCCTAACTCTGTTATAAAATCTTTAGGAAAAAAATTAAGGCTCTTTTCAGTTCTTTTGTGTGAATTTTCTTATCAAACATAGGAATGTACAAAGAGTTGAGACTCAATGCATTGTATTGAGAAATCAAGAAAAAAAATGGGTAAAGAAAAAATTTTGCCATGCACTGGATTGTAAGAGAAATAATTATTAACAATTTTGAATATTCATTATATGTGAAATATTGCTCCAAATATTTGCTAGAAATGGGCTTATTCAATCTTTACAACAGTCTTTTGAGTTAATTTATTATCCCTACTTTAAAGATAGGCACCAAGTGTTTAAATAACTTGCTCTCTGGATGACAGCTAATAAGAGATGGAGCTGAGATTTGAACCAAGACAGAATGATATCATGGATGCTAATTTCCTGGTTTCTCATGTTCAGAATCATGAAGCCACGATAACATGCCTTTCACATGATGTGACAGACATAGTGTTAAGAACCAGAACCATGTCAGTTAAAGAACTGAATACCCAACCTCAATATACACCTCTATAAAATCCGGGAGATATACTACATGATTGTAAAAGGTCCTTGCTCTTCTAAATATTATTTTGTGTAATAAAAATTATAATGTACTAAAAGTGAAAACAAACACTATCATCATTTACTCATTTCTATTGTAGTCAGATATGTGCTAGCTGTTTCTTCACATCTATCCAGGTTTAACTTTCAAATGACACATTTCTTTAAATGTGATTATTGCCCCCCTTTTTTAGAGGAGAAAACTGAGGCTCAAAACATGTTAATTTCCCAAAGCCAGAGGACTTTCTAATAACTGAGCTGAAATTAAAAACAACAAATGTATTTATCTAATAAACCACTATATGAAATCATATATGTATTTTATTATCTCCATAAAGTTAGTATCAGAGCTCCTATATGAGTAAATCAGTTACTAATTTTTTTCTTCCTTGAAATAAACATATTTTTACTATAACTTAATATATACTATGGAATTAGAAGTTCACTAAAGATAATCCAATCTGAAGACCCAAAATTTTGCTTTTACATCTCCTCTTACTTCTCTCTTTCTCTCTCTCTCTCTCTCTCTCTCTCTCTCCACACACACACACACACACACACACACACACACACACACACACACACACACATCTCTTTCCCTCTCTGGTTAATCCTCACCAGAGGATATTTTCCCATTGGTGTTTAGAGAGAATGGAAGGGAGGGGGAGAGACAGAGCGAAAGAGACATTGACATGAGAAAGACATATCCATTTGTTGCTTCTTGCAAGTGCTCCGAAAAGCACCAGGGATTAAGTGTGTAACTGAGGTATGTGTCCTTGACTGGAATGGAACCCAAGACCCTTGGAATCCCTGGACCGGCATTCTAACCACTGTGCAAAGCCGGCTAGGGCACTCCTATTTCTTTTAAAGATTGTTCTAGGTTGAAAACAAAAGACTTCCTGTTTCCCTCATGTATCTTAGCCCATAAGAGCATAGATAAATCCACAAAATGCACATATTGTGTAAAAACTATAGGCTATGACATATGCAGTATATATTCCTTGAAAGAAGAAACACAAAAGCACATAAGAAGAGGTATGAATGAGTTATTCCGCTGTTAGAGTTCTTTAGTAGAGGAAGTAATTGCCAAGAAGATATGGAATCAAGTTTTAAACTTAGATCCTTCTGGCCTCCATTATTGACCTCAAGTTGGCACTTGATTTTTGGTTCTTATCTTCTCCCAGTTTTGGAGTTTCCACAGGCACTTTTATATCCTTACCCTGGAGACATCATCATAGATGTCATTTCTCTCTGGCCGTTGTGTATGTGCCAGCAAAAGACATCCAATGAATCTTTGACTGACTAATTGTAGTTTTGTAATTGGTTTGGAAATAGTAGCATAGGAATCAGTTCTTTGGAAAAGAGGAACCCAGTCTCTCTTTCTGACTGTCTCAGTGGCGCTTTACCCTAATCAGTGCAAAATGTTTTCCTATGTTTTATAAAAGCTTCTCAGACCTAGTAGTGAAGCTAAGTGAATTTATGGCTCTTGATCCTCTCCTGGCCCTCTCCCCAGCTGTGTTAGCTAGGTATACTGCTTCCCCAGTACAATAGCCAAGTACAATCTTTTATGGGTTACACTTCATTAAACTCAAAAAGCCTGGCTAAATCATGCTTTTATAGTTAAAAATAGTAGAGTTCAACCCCTTCTTTTAGCATACTTATATACAGATAGAGTTGGATTATTTGTTATAAAAAGAGCATTTGGGTGTGGAAACTACTTAGGAGTCAGAAGGCTGGGAAATAGAGAACCACAAGGGTCAATATTAAAGCCAATTTACCCCCACTTTATATGTTAATGACCTAGAAGAAGGAACATGCCATAGTGCAGCAAGAATTGCTGAGGGGGCAAAACAGAGGTGAGAGTGTCAAGGATAGAGAACAAATAACAATATATTGAGAATAATGCAATATGGAATGAGCTTGACACAAAGTCCCTGCTTTAGCGGTTTAAGGTAAAGTAATGAGGCCAGAGATCAAAACAAGGGAAGTTAATAAAAAGCTTAATAGCAGCATGCTAGAGCACAACAGTGCGTGGAAAAATGGAAAAGGCTGACCTAGGAGAGCTGTTGTGAATATACATTAAAACTTAGGATTCAGGACCCAAATAAAATGAACAGGCATTTGAAGTGGTATCTGGGGAGGGCTCTGGATGTAAAGCTGTAAGTGACATGGCTAATTCATCAAAGTGTAAATGCAGAGCTTCAAAGTTAGGCTGAGTGGGGTGAGGGAAGCCAGCCGCTTCAGGGTAAAATGAATTGAAAATGCACTATTCACAGTAACTTCTGCATTTGGCCTTTCTTGAATCTATAGAAAAGAAGACAAATCACCTGTCACGTAGGATGGAGGATTGAGGTCTTGTTTGTATTGTTTTATAATCACTGAAGCTTGCAAAACAGTTAAAGGAGATGACTTTCTTACATTCTGATCAGAGGGACAACTGGTTGACCACCGTGCTTCTCATTATCTAACCTGGATATAAATCCCCTGACAATCTTATAAAACTGCAAATTCTGATCTAGTAGATGGTGTGATCATCCAACACTTTCTCTTCTGAATTAATACCAGGAACTACAGATTGTAGAGGGTAGACACCTGAGCATTTCTTAATCAATGTCAGCTGAATCCGAAGTACCAGGCAAAGCCACGTCTCGGAAATGCATCCACCAAAAAGTCTGGATGCGTTACCAGTACTGACTTTTAACTTGCTTCACGTGTCGGGGGAGCGGGAGGAGGACCCTTGAAATGTAGATTCAGCTGAGCCCAGGGAATGAGGGAATGAGTGGGGACTGGGCCCACTTAAGCTCCTTTGATTTTAAGTTTTTTCATATGAGACCCCCTTCTATTTTAGTATAAATAAACACTGCATTTGGGTTGGAATTCCTGTCTCTCCATTAGAGAGCAGAGATTCCACCCAGCCCCAGCTTTTATTTCTACTTCTGTGTCATCTATTATTTCTCAATCCCCAGCTCCTCTACTCAGTAACTGGACCCACTCTTCTTTCCACGCTGGATATGGAGAGGAAAAAAAAAACCCATAACAGGTATTAAAGATGCAAGATGGAGGAGGATACCCACACCTTATTATATTTTGTGTCATCAGAAACAATCTTGTATGAAACCAAGCGTAGTCTGGACTGTCCTGCTATATATCTTCATATAACCTGTTATCTTTAAAATAAATTCTGATCAGCATGGGGTGGGGGGAATGCTGGTTGTTTCAAGCCACTAACTTTTATGAAGGTAAGTTATGCAACAATAAACTAGATCAAATTACTTGAATAAACTAGATCAAATTACTTAGCTTCCCCATCTTTACAACATGCAGGATAATATTTTTATCAGAGTTGTTGCAGATTGAATGCAATAAAACATGTAAATGTGTCCATCACAGTGCCTGGCACAGGTATTTACTAAAATTGACTTCCTCCATATTTCTCCATGGCCACCTTCAGCAGAAAAGCTTCTTTTTGGACATATAAGTAAGTCCCATGAAAATGTTAATAAAATATTCTTTGTTGGCTGGTGTGGGAAGAAGCATGTCAAACTTAAGGTAAGATTGAGCTACAGCATAGAAAAATAGCTGGAATTACTCTGGTCAATGAGGGACATCACTTGCTTCAAGATATACAGCTTTACAGAGCATATCATTTCTAGCATTCTAAATAAGTGAACTAAAATAAGATTTTTAAAGGAGTTGTAGCCCATGCATTTCATGAGAGAGAGAGAGAGAGAGAGAGAGAGAGAGAGAGGAAGTTAATTATAAAACCATTATCATCAACAACCTATATGGAGAATAAAGGTATACATTAACTCCCAAGACCTTTTGTAGTTACTAATAGTATAGCAGAAACGTATGGCCAAATTGTGCTTACCAACTCATTATCCTTCCTCTCTCTCTCTTTTGAGCCATATTCAGTGGTAGATATATTTTCAACAGGACACTCAGCATCATCTTGTGAATGCCATGTAAACTCATTCTCATTTCAGAAATGTGACTGCAAATACTAAAAGGCCTTCATGTCCGCTTGTTCAGCAAGTATTTGTTAAGTACCTCTATGTGTCTGACAGCCTGCTATCTGGCTTGATATTTAAATAGAATAAAACATGAGTTTTACACTTGATGACCTTGTTGCAACGAGGATGGCATTCATAACAATAAATAATTACCAGGACATGCTGTAATGACAAGGTTGAAATATGCACATATGAAATAAGAATATAGAGGAGAGATACCTGGGTGAGCAGGTGAGAGCAGAGAGGTTCTTTAGGGGAAATCAAAACAGAGCTTTGCGATATGAAGACTAGTTAGGTAACCTTCCCAAAGAAAGGGAAAGGTGTCAATCCAGGAAGGTACCGCATGAGCCTAGAAGCATGGTGTGCATGGGAAATCAGGAGGAGGTGAGTGTTAGTAAAATGTAAAATGCAAGGTGGCAGTTACAGAAATGAACTGAAATAAAAGCGAAAAAAGCAGATATGGAGGACTTATGATACACAACCTTTCACAGGCAGCGTAAGCAGCAGTGCGCCGTGGTGGATATAACACGGGAATGATCTGGTTGGTTGGGGAGTATGGCTATGAGATGGGAGAGATCATGAGTTTATTGTCTCCCTTTATAGTTCTTCAAGTTGGTGACTTGTTATATTTAATTTTATATGCATAAAATTATATTTTTAATATATTTTATTGATTTCAGAGAGGAAGGGAGAGAGAGAGAGAGAGGGAGAGAGAGAGAGAGAGAGAGAGAGAGAGAGAGAGAGATCAATAATGACAGAGAATCATTGATTGGTTGCCTCTCACACAACTCCAACTGGGAACTGAGCCAGGAACCCAGTCATGTGCCCTTGATTAGAATCAAACCTTAGATTCTTCAATCCACAGGCCAACATTCTATCCACTGAGTCAAACCAGCTGGGACCATAAAATTGTTTTAGTCCTAAGCCATTTGAATCATGAAACATTTGACTGTGATTCATTACCCATATTTTGAGTATGTCCTACATTGTTAGCTCAGACTCCAAAGGGAGCAGATATTAGTATTCTTTTTTTATATATTTGTATTTTCTCTCTTTTATGTCTATCTTTCTTTTAACTTTAGGAACTGTGCTTTTTTTTGTTTGCTTCTGTGTATATCTTTGAAAATATGCACTGAACAACGAACAAACTATTACATTGGTTTTCTCTAAAATAAATCCACTGCATTTTATTCTTTGAAAACATATACCGTGTATGTAATTTCAGAGAAGCTAGTTTCTCTCCGTCTGTGGTTCTTGGCTATGTGACTGAAGGGAAGTTGCAAAGTAGTGCAATTTAGGACAATCTGCTTTTATTCATTACTGCATAATAGATGCCAGTTGGAGATTTAATATTGTCAACTCTATTTTTGCATCCTAATCATGCTAGACATTTGCTCGTCAAAAATTGAAACCAAGCCCATCACCAGGACTTTCCCTTCTGGATTACATAAGAATGTAGACATCTCTGGTAATAAATTTACTCTGACAGCTGCTAAAAAATTTACCAAGCTTGACAACACACTCTGGAGCCAAAAGAGAAAATAGAGACCTTGGTTGATCATTTACCCAAAGCATTTATAGTTTGGGAAGGGAAAAAAAAGGACATTCAAGTGTATGCAGACAAGGTATTAAGACACTATTTTGTCTGTCACTTTGTGGTGTGTCTTATAAAGTTTATGTTAGTGGCATACCATTTTTTTAAAATACATTTTCATTGATCTTTAGAGAGGAAGGGAGAGGGAGCAAGAGAGAAACACCAATGCCTGTCAATCCATTTGCTGCCTCTTGCTCACCCCCTACTATGGGTTTGAGCCCACAATCGAGGCATGTACCCTGACCAGGAGTTGAACTGGCAACCCCTCTCCCCTAACCCACACCAACCAGTTGAACTGGCAATGCCCTGTCAACTGAGCCACACCAGCCAGGGGAGGGGGTATATCATTTATCGCAAAAAGAATAAATGACTTGGAAAACCACGAACTGAATTTGGAATGCAAAGTCTCCTGCTAGCTCTCTTTACGGAAGAATAACACAATAAATGTTTTCTCCTGGAGACAGACAAAGCTGATGCAACCCCTTTGGCAAGAGTGTTTACAGTCAGTGTGGCCAGGGTAATGCCACAGGCACCAGTGAAATTCTAAGCATCTCTCCAGTATTCCAAACAGATTAGCTCTCGCAGTTACCTAGACAGATGTGAATCTGGCCCCCTGTCGCCTTAGTGCTTCCCTGTTGCTGATCATGCTCCCAAGGTATGAAGCAAGGGAAGTAAATGGCTGTCCTGGTGGCTGCCTGGAGCTGCTTTAAGTGCTGGACCTGCTGGGCATCAGGTGTTTGTTTGGTGGCTCTCAAGGTTGAGTGGGCCATTGATTTGTTTAAACGCTGCAGTGCATTAGTGCCTCTCGTCTCCTCCCTAGACTTCAGCCACACTCATCTCATTCAGAAGAGGATAACTTTATTACAGAGAGAACAGGTGCTTTCAGCGACTTGAAATAGGATTGACTGAACTGTATTGATTTTTCCAAACTATATCCCAGAAGCGCTTTCGACTGACACTGTGGGAAAGAGATGCAGAAAGAGGATTGGCTGAGAAAACAGAGTATTTATACAGGTACATTGGCCAATTGTTTTATTCTTTCAGGGAATGACTTTCCCAAATTAGCAGCCCTAGTAAGTTGCCATTTTTCCCATTTCTTCCTTCTTTCCCTCCATCCTTCATTTCTATATCCTTTTTTATTTCCTCCCTTATTAAACATCTTCTCTTTCTATCTCTCCCTCTACCATTAGATCCCCATTTCTTTTTTCCTCCTTCCATATGCCTCTGTTTTTATCCTGTAATACTGTTTCTTCAGCTAGTCTGGTACCCAGCCCCTCAAAACATGTAGCTTAGACATGACAAATTACTCCAGAACAGCAAATGTGGAATACCTTCCAAGAAACTTAGAGGATGGATAATAACAATGAATGCAGGTTGCCATTCAATACCACTGTGCCAGACATTTCATCTGGGAAAACTGTTTTCTGAGTAAAATAAGAATTCATCTGTAACTTTCCTTTAAAGTAAGCCTCTTTGGGAGGAAAAAATACTTTCTACCCTCATGTATATCTCATCTATGTGAGCAAACAAAACCGTATTAAGTATATATCATGTTCAATAGCATTGTGCTAAAGGATCAAAAATTTAATATAGAGGAGCCAGGACGTTATCTAAATAATTTGATTTTAAAGGAATCATAATTTTATTAACAATTTTTATTAAAATTTAAACTGAGGATGAGGATTGCCCATGTTATTCATCACTATACCTAGAAAAAATACCTATTGCTTTCTATTTGCTCAGTGAATAATTTTTTAATAACGAAAAGGTGTTTTATATGATTCAGAGGATCATAATTTGTAGCAAAAGAGTCAATTCATTTAATCTTTATTGGCTGTATAAGCATTACACTGGTGCTAGAAATCAATTTAAAACGGTAAACCCTGGTGGAGACAATCTTGCAGTCCAGGAAAGAACGAATAAGAGCTGAAGATGCAGAGGTTTATTGGTACAGGAACTGCCATTAAAACTTGAGAGTAGGCCTGGCCAGTGTTGCTCAGTGGTTAAGCATTAACCTATGAACCGGAAAGTCATGGTTCTGTTTCTGGTCAGGGCACATGCTCAGATTGTGGGCTTGATCCCCAGTGTGGGGTATACAGGAGGCAGCTGATTAGTGATTCTCTCTCATCATTGATGTTCCTATCTCTCTCTTCTTCTTCCACTCTGAAATCAATAAAACATAAATATTTTTTAAAGAAACAACTTGAGAGTAAGAAGTTTTGCCAAAAGAAGTTCCAGTTAGCTTTAGGGGGATTTTTGTTTAATAAATATTTTAATACCTCACTCTCCATCAAAATTCTTATAGGTCTAAGCTGGGCAGAGAAAGATAAATATCACATGATCTCACACATTTGTGGAATATAATGAACGACATAGACTGATGAACAAGAACAAATCCAGAGACTGAGAAAAGTCCATCAGAATGTCAAACCTCAGGGTAAGTGGCAGGGGGTGGGAGTAAAGGGGGAAGTCAATATATTTGACCTCTTGAACTAAGGTAAGTAATTTGTGTTTTTACATCCCTGAGAAAGTTTATATAATGTTATAAAAAATTTGGCAGCTAGTTTGAGATTGAATTGACATGGCCTAGAGCTTGCCATCTCCTATGGACACTAGTCCTTAGGCTAGGCCCTTCTTAATTAACCCCCTGTGACACCATAATACCCTTACATGATATTATTCTACAATGTCATTATAATTTTTTATATTTGACAACAGCATCCTATCTAATAAAAGAGTAACATGCAAATGTGACCATACCTTGGCTCCTGATTGGCTATGCTAACAGCCAATCAGGGGCAGGGGGCAGGGCCAAGCGGCAGGCAAGTGCCTGGCCTGGGGGCAGAGACAAAACTGCAGTGGCAGCACGAGTGCTTGCCCTTGGGGGCGGCCCTGTGGCACTCGAGCCAGAGCAGAGAAGACTGAAGGCTCTAACTGGAGGGAAGCCTCCAGCCAGCCAAAGCGAAAACGGAAGGCAACAGCCAGAGGGAAGGCCTAGGTCCCAGGTTCCAGAGGAAAACTGGTCCTGGCAGCCAAGGGAAGGAAAGCCTATTGCATAAATCTTCATGCAATGGGCCTCTAGTATTATATAATTATCCCAAATAAACTTACAAACTAATTCTTTGAATGTTGGGCAGCAATTTAAAAAAGGATAGGAAAGAAATTAATCCCTTTCAGAAGGAATTAAGGCACTGGGAAGGCACTCGAGCATTCTATATTGGCCCCTCTTGCCCTTTTTTGCCAAGAGGGACCCTCTTCTTACAATCCAAATACACACAGCTGTTGCCTGACCTTTCAGTTCAAGCTGTGGCTGAAGCCTCTGGGTCACTGGCACCATGGATCTGTCTCTCACCCAATCATGTGAGCTTCGCCCTCTCTGGAGAAGAAACCTGGGTCCCCCGAGATATGTGATCAGTACCTGGACCCTGCCAGCAGGCGAGGGGACTCCAAGGCAGGTGCTGGACATGGAGGCCACGGGGGCATAGACTACAAAGGAGACAGAACTGAACCTCACATCACCCTGTTTGGCCCCGGAGGATGGCTGGTTAGCCAGAGACGGGTAAGATTCCTCAGGGAAGGAACAACCTAAGACAGGCACAGTCGCAGAGGGGACAACAGGAGAGAACTAAAAGGTCAACAGAGGTGGGGCACAGACCCTCACCCACAAACCTTGCAGGGGGCTGAACTCTCACCCCTTCTCAGGGAGGTCTCCTGCCCCCAAGGCTGCTTTGCCTCCCACGCACAACTCACACCAGGACCCAGGTGGCAGACAGACTCGGCCAGCAATAGCTGCTCTATATCTAAATTTAGTTTATTACCAGGAATGCTCAGGACCTACTCAAGAATGTAAATAATCCTTTCCACTAATATTTACAGGGTAAACTAAGATTTCTGCTTGAGTATTAAAATCGACAGTAAAATAGTAATCAAGTATTCAGATTAATTTAAATTGGCCAAGTGAAATAAGTGAATATTCAAGAAAATTTAAGTGTACTGGACAAAAAGCTATTCCTAAAACATTAACTAAAATATCTATTAGTAGTTTATCTCACTGTAAAATTGCCTAATATCCAAAGAACATATAGCAGTCATATTTGTGTGCAAAAATTAAAATTTAAAATTACCAAGACTGCAATCTAAAATTTCCAAAAGCCCCCATTAACCAAAAAAAGGGGGGGGATAGTGGGGTAATATCATGTAAGGAAAAATATCCTGTAAGTAAAATACATCTAGAAAATTCTTACTCCAAAAAAGAAAATTCCATTTGTAAAACCAACTGCAGGACACCCATGAAAAAACACACATGGTGTCAAAAATAAGCCAAAGGAAAATCATTTAGGCAAAAATAAAAAGAACCCCAAGTCTGATTTGCAGAGAGGATCCTTTTGTTAACTTTTGGTCGAGATGTGTTTGTGTGTTTTCAGAGACAACTCCAAGACCATGTGGGTTCCTGCGACAGTGAAGAACTGACGGGACTGTTCCAGTCACCAGGACGGTCCAGAGATGGGGGACACTGACGACACCTTGCCATGCTAGCAGTCGGCAGCTGTGCATGGCTGCAGGCGGCCCAAGACCACACCAGAGAGGATGGAACTTGCATTGCCATGATGTGTCCACCATCTGGATATCATTGCTGACATGTACACATAAAGAACTATTTGACATTGAAACTGGGACTCACAACAGTTGGACATTAAAACTGAGACTCAAATATTTCTTGTTCTTATACATTTATTTCTAGTATGCAGAGGCAAGATATTTTTGAAGAAAAGAAACAGGGTGGAGTGATTGATATAGAGGCAGGGAGGCATTGAACAGGCTGTCAAGCTACAGGGGGAAGGCTGGGGAGGGTGGGGTGCAGATGCTGGGGGAGATCAACCGAAGGACTTCTGTGCATGCATATGAGCATAACCAATAAATGAAAGACACTGGGGTGGGAAGGGGGTAGGTGGGGACATGTGCTAGGGGATAGGGGAGGCTGGGGGCGGCTAATGGGGGGAAAAAAGGAAAACATGTACTACTATTAAATCTAAATTATACTGCAAAAAAAAATAATTAATAAAAAAAACTTAAGTGCAACTAGGAAAACATTTAAACAGAGATAACCATGAAATGCACTGGAATTTTGTAACCTAATGCATAGGTCTTTGGTGTGAGCAGCTTTCTCCTTTTTTAGGGTCCTGGTTCAATACTCATCCCTTCTCAGTATATAGATCTAACAATATTAACTAGCACCGGGAATGTCTAGGGGTTTATCACAAAAGTGTGGCCAGCCTTGCAGGGGGCCCAAAATACCAACACAAAGATGCGGGGGGAAAAAAGCATGGTGCATCTCCTTCTATTGAGGAAGCCATATATCATGGCTAATACAAAAGCATTAGCCAGGAGAATCTAGGTCAACATGGAAGAAATCATATTGAGGAGCAAGAATAAGGGGAAAAGCAAGAAATGACAGAAGAAAATGAACCAGGAGGGTTCTCATCACGGTGGAATCATGATTACAGCAGAGCCATTCAGGTCAAAGGTTTCAATGATGAGGCTACCTGGGATTCAACATGAATATAGTACCTCGTTAGTTGAGTAGATACTGCAGAATGGAGTCTATATTACCCAAAAGGTCACACATTCATATGTTTATGAAGAAACATCGTGGGTTCTGACATGTCTCTTTCAGGTCACTCTACAGATATGTCAATATTCATGTATCTGATAATCACTAATCAAATGCATAGGATCTGCAAGACATTGTTCTGTGAACTAATCAAATGCATAGGATCTGCAAGACATTGTTCTGTAAATTCATCAGGAACCTAACAGAAACCTTGTCTCAAAAGTTGAAATTAGCAAAGCTAACAAAAGAGACACACTTCAAGTAGTTGGATACATCCAAAAGAAAAAAAAAATTTTCACACTCTGAGAACCTTTTTACCTAAAATAAGCTCATCCCTAAAGAATAGCTGAGCCTCTGTTCTATTATTACTAAGGAAAACTCCATTTAGTATGAATGAGGCCTCCAAGTTCACATCTATGCACAAGAGAGGAAAGAAAAGAATGGCTTAGAGGTCAAAAAACAGTGGGGTAGAAATTAATAATGCTATGAAAAAAATTCCAAGAAAGGCATATAGAAATGAATTAATCTGCAGGCTTTCCAGCTGATTCACAAAAGACTCATGATTAGAGTTGAACAAAGGAAGGGGTGTGTGTGTGTGTGTGTGTGTGTGTGTGTGTGTGTGTGTGTGAAGGGGCATTGTGTGGGCTATGACATGCTATTCCTGTGCATGGCCTGGAGTGAGAAGCTATCAAAAACATGGCTCCACCTTGGATGGTGACCACATGGCTGCTGGTCCTCTTGCTGCTAATATCCCTCAGCTCCCACTGGGCTTGCTCTGCTGTGACCACAAAGCTCAACTGCTGGTAGGGGGCAGATTGCTTTCAAAGGAGGTGACCAGATGTGGTTTCTTTGCTGCTGTGGCAGCAACAAGGGCAGCTGCTGCATGGAGAGAGGCTCTCCCCTAAAGCCTTGAAGGCTTAGGCAAGTGATTAATGTGACAGTTTAAGCCAAAGAAATTCTAAGCACTCTGCTGTAGAGAAGATTAAGTCACTGGGAGATCCAAATAATGAGCACCCCTAGGAACCATTCAGAAAATCACAGGAAATTGAAAGGATGACTTAAAAATAACATTCTTTTTAAAAGGAGGGGAAAAACACAGAGAGGCTTAATAAATGTATATGACCTCTTGCTGGATTGTAAACACTCAAGGTGATGAGTAAATAGCAGAAGGAATGGCGCAAAGGAGAGAAGAAAATTAGATGGTCCTCACAACTCTGCAGTGTTTGCCAGCACAAATTACAGTGCAGATCAGCTTGGCCAACTTGCTGAATTTCTCTGGGGATTCCCCATCATGTGAAGGAGGGGGAAGGAGGAAGACCTGAATTGCTAGAGAAAAAAATAGAAAAATAAAACCCTGTGTGTTTGCTTTTCTGGTCCCTAAATTATAATAAGCAAACATTGCAAAAGAGGAGTTAAGGGAGGAATATATTCTAGCTATGCAGATGAAAAATAGATGACACGGTGCCTGAATATCTAAAGCTGATGATTTCTGAAGATGCACATCTAATCTCTAACTCAGCAGTCCCAGGTGTCTGAGAGTGGAAGCGGTCTCTAAAACACTGGACCATGCCTTGCTTCGTTTAGGCTTAGAAAAAGGACAGAGAGAGTTGCCTCCGAATTTGAACTCTCTCCTCTCCTGGTACAGCCTAGACCAGTGATATGCAAACCACAACTCGCAAGCCATATGCGGCTCTTTGACCCTTTGAGTGTGGCTCTTCCACAAAATACCACAGCCTGGGCAAGTCTATTTTGAAGAAGTGGCGTTAGAAGAAGTTTTAAAAATTTGGCTCTCAAAAAAAATTTCAGTCATAGTACTGTTGATATTTGGCTCTGTTGACTAATGAGTTTCACTGGCCTAAACCTTACTTTTTAAAATTTTATTTTTACTGATTTCTTTGGCAATTGTACAAGAATTACAAACAACAATATGGAAGAATGGATTTGCAATTCTCTGTTCTCTTCCTTTATTTCAAGGTGACCATGATTTTCATGTAACTTAATCAAATATCTTAAAAGTCTTCCCCCTATCTATATCTATGCAATGGAATACTATACTGCTGTAAAAAAAAAAGAACTCTTATAATTCACAATAGCATGGGTGGACATGGAGAGCACGATGCTAAGCAAAATAAGCCAGTTGGAGAAAGATAAATATCACATGATCTCACTCATTTGTGGAATATAATGAACAACATGAACTGATGAACAAATATCAATCCAGAGACAGGGAAGCATCGAACAGACCAGCAAACGTCAGAGGGCAGGCAGATATCAACCAAGGAACTAATATGCATACATATAAGTGTAACCAATAGACACAGGCACTGGGGGGGGTGAGAGTATGTACTGGGGGGTAGGGGTGTCCAGGGAGAGGTCAATGGGGGAAAAGGAGACATATGTAATACTATATGTAATACTTTAAGCAATAAAAAATGAAAATAAATTTTAAAATATTTCCTTTCTCCCTGTTTCCTTCTTTCTCTCTCTAGGGACTGGGCTCAAGCAGATTTTAAATGACACTCAATTGAAAGCTGGCCTTTGCATGTAAAGATTAGGGTCTGTCTATGACTGGTCAATGTTAGTCTAATCCCTTAAGGTCATCACCCCAATCAACAATGAATCAGCATCTGTCATTTCTAGGTGTTTTATAAAGTATGTGGGAATCCAAAGTTGACAACAGCAGAGTTAGCCCCTGAGGCTGATATAGTGGGACAAGCACTGGACTGAAATCACAAGAATTGGCTTGATCCTGCCAATGGCAGATTCGCCTCCTCTTCCCCCACTTCAAGGCAGGACTGTGCCAGCAGTCCAGCATGACATGATGGGCTTCCCTGGACAGGCTTCTCCTCTGTGGCCCCAAGCCACACACTGATCGCAGGTTCTCTGCTCAGAGATGAGGTTGGGTTAATGTAAATGTAGAATGGTAGGCTTTAGAGGGTCAGATTTAGGGCAAGAATCATTGCTATCATTACGCAGAGCTGAGGGAATGTGGCAGGTGAAAGCTACAGAAAGGGAAGTAGTTGCAGACAAAGCCAGTATATAGAGGGGTGACTAGAGCAAGCAAGCAGAGAGAAGCAACTGGGAGACGACTACTGAGAGAAAGACTGAGGTTAAGAACAGGAGCAGGAGACAGAGAGAAAAGAAGGAGAGAGAAGATACTAATGACTATCTTATTAGGATGAGGCAAAATAATCTCTAACATTCCTCATACTCTCATAACAACCCTTGTTTTGACTTCAGCTTATATATATATATATTTGTCTTTTGGAACAACAACAACAAAAATTCCTCATTAATTACAACAAATGTTATCTGATGGATGACCCAGTCCAGGTCACTTTATCTTGCCTCTAGAGCTGTAAGCCTCTTGAACATGATGGTGATATTCATGTCTCCTGGTGACAGAACAGATGCTACATATAAAAATGCTGCTGGGGTGCTTGGCACTCATCTGCTTTGTAAAGGGCCTCTGAATCTTAATGGGAATCTCCAGCTAAACCATTGGTGATGGAGAGTATCAGCAATGCCTCCACCAATCAGGATGAGTGGAGGACCAGGGGTCTTGGCCGAGATAAAATGACGAAGGCTATGGTGAGAAGGTAGGGGCTGAAAAACAGAGTCCCAAAATGTCAACTGAGATTGACATGGCACATTTCGGCTGGGAGAGTTCCTGACCAAGTTCATGGATTTGAATTTCAAACTAGTTTTTCTTTTATTCTCTTTAAGGAGCATTCAGATTTTTAAACACCGAGAAAGGTGTGGGGAACACATACAAAGTACACTATTAATGCAAAGTTCCTTAATCTTTTGCATTCATTTCACCCCGGTGAAAATTGTGCAGTGTTTTACTCTCTAAAATTTGCATTTAAAAAGGATTGGAGTACTGCCAAATATAAATTTATATTATACTATTTAATATATATTTTCAATATTATATTATTCTAGTAAAATAATGCATAAAAGAATCCTACTAATCCCTCCTTCCCCTAATCCTTTCCTCTATTTTATAAGCAGTGCATTTGAAATGCTACCCTCATGGTCAGTGCTTACTCTAAGCCTGCTACATGTAGTCTCATTACCAGAAGCAAGGTTTTTCTGAGACATATTCCAGCATAGTACCTGGCATGTCTTAAGGGCCCAATAAATACTTATTGAATAAATTAATCAATAACATTCCTTCTTAGTTTCCCGTGATTATTAACATGGTTCTCTCCAGGCACTGTGATTCTACATATGGGAATGAGGAAGATGAGGAAGAGGGGGAGAAGGAAAAGCAGTATTTGTATGTGTGTGTGTTCAAAGAGAAAATTGGACAACATTCTTACATCCTATCTAATAAAAGAGTAATATGCAAATTGACCATACCTGTGACCAAGCCATGCCCACCAGCCAATCATTAGCTCGGGGTGGGGCCAAGGTGGCCAGGACCTAGGGGGCACGGGCCTGAGGAGGTCAGGGCCATGGGGCTGAGGCAGCCAGGGCTGTAGGGGCAGGGCCAACGTGGCCAGGGCCATGGGGGGGGGGGGCCTGAGGCAGCCAGGGCCATGGGAGGAAGGGCTGAGGTGGCCAAGGAGAAGGCCTGAGCCAGGGGGGCAGGGCTGAGGTCCATGCTAGCTGGGCACGAGCTGGCTGGAGCGAAGGCCCGGGCTGGGAAGAGGGTGGGGAGGTGGGGCTGGGGCAGAGCCAGCCATCAGCCCCATTGCAGGGTGATGACTGGGTGCCCAAGACCTGAAGCCTCGGCCAGGCTGGAGGTGTTCAGTAGGACATCTGAGGGCTCCCAATATGTGTGAGTGGGCAGGTCGGGCTTATGGATCACCCACCCGCAGCACATAAATTTTGTGCACCGGGCCCCTAGTTCATATCATAAAAACATACTGCTGCCCTGGCCGGTTGCTCAATGGTTAGAGCACGGGCCTGAGGACTGAAAGGTTGCAAGTTCAATTCCCCATCAAGAGCATGTGGACCTTGGCTTTGGGTTTGATTCCCAGCACCGCTCTGGGCACAAGCTGGAGGCAACCAATCAATGTGTCTCTCTCACATTGATGTTTCTTTCTCTCCCCCTTCCTTCCTCCCTTCCACTCTGTCTGAAAATCAATGGAAAAAATATCCTTCAGTGAGGATTAAAATCACACACAGCAACAACAAAGAAAAACACATACCACTATTTGGATACAAGCAGTTTATCACTACATATTTACTCCCAGCATCTTATGTTCTGCAACCCTGTGCATACCTTATTCAGTTTGAGGTCAGTGGCCCTAATGAAAATAATAATAATAATAATAATAATAATAATAATAATAATAATGCCGTCATTACTTTAAGTTAAAGAAAAATAGATATAAAGTTAAAAGCCAGGATAAAGGTTTTATTCTAGTTATAAAAATGATAAATGATTACTACCTATAAAATAGAAACTGTGTTCCAGATACAGATTTAAAATCTGAAAGTAACAATGTATAAAGGGGGAAAATGAAGGCAAGGACACAATATATTATAGATTGGCTCTGTGAAAGAAAACTCAATGAAGACCTTTATAAAGAGTGGGGGCGGGGGGTCATTGCCCGGGTGCCTAATGTAGCAGCTACAAAGGCCCTCATGGTTTATGATGATTGCCGTATTAGTTAGGTATGGATGCTGGTAGGGTCCACAGACCACTGTTTTGACTACACTTTTACATTAGTAAGGTTTTGATTGATTACTTCGTCAGCAGTCTATTCCTTGGTGTTTCTCCTCCTCCCTCTTTGAGGCTACCTTAATTTTTTTTACCATTAAAGCAAACACATAAACCTATTTCTTTAAAGTATTTGAACCCTGTAAAAAAGTACAAAAGAAATGGCCAAAATAACATCCATGGAGAAAGTTAAAAACTCATAATCTTCACAGGATAGTGGTCCTTGTTTGTTGTCTGTTTGTTTGTTTTTCTCCCCATAGATGTGACTTCAGAATATCACTATAGAAAGCAAGGTCTTCAGTCTGCTACCTCTCTCTCTGATTTTCCCCCTGAAACTAGGCATTACAGTTCCCTCATTCTGCAACTGCCTTAGTTAAGGAATTCCCCGAGGTAGGTTTCTAAGCATGCCAGGTATTTTCACCCCCAGGAAAAGGGAAACACATTGCTCTCCTTGCAAGTACACTGGGCTGGGCTATTGACAGGCAAGTGAATGACATGTTTGGATCCTGAGAGGGAGCCCCAGCATCATTCTGAAACACATGAGCCCTCTGATAGCCACTGATTTCTAGTCTTAGCAAATTTGCTAAGGTAGACAAAGAATAGGGGAGAGAGAACATAGCAGACAGCAGGAAAGAGCTGAATTTATGGCATTGTGTCATAATGGGAACATCAATCCTGTTTTCAGGGAAACGACCAAAAATCCTACCCATAATAGTGTCCTCTACTTGCCTGCTAGCTGGTGTATAACTTATTCTTTCAAAAAGCCAAAAGCTAAATTCTCAGTGCCATACGGAGTACAACCTGAAGATGAAATTGTAAACAATCTTGAAGGCTCATTTACCACAGAAACAAATATATCCAACCATCAAGCCATCAATTCCAAGGTTGGTTTCCGAAAAATACACATATGTGATAGAAAGGTGGGGTGGAGGAATACTCTAGTATCCAGCCTGATATTTGGCACCAAATAAACAATCATAATATTGATTATCAACAGATTTAAAAATATATATTAATTAATTCAGAAAATGGCCATTTAGGTAAAAGTCTATGAAGAGAAAAAAAACACACACAACAACAACAACAAAAATTCTACATTCGAGAGATTCTTCTCATATTTGAAAACATAACAAATAATCTGGATAAATTCTAATGCCATTTATACTTAGAAACACAATCCTTTCCAACCACAAATCTAATAACATGACCAATCACAAGTTAAACACTATTGTGTTGACAGTTCAAAGGTGCTTCATATTAAAAAGAAAAAGCAATCTCTGAGAACTTCATCTAAATAGTCTGCTTTTTACAATCTCTAATATCTTTGCCTCTTCATCACACAGGACCTTTTTCTATCCCCAACATTTCAAATACTGCATACCTCAAATGGCTCCAGATGAATCCAGTTTAAGCTTTTCTCCTGAATTCTCAATTTTACAAACCTCAGCATTTCAGCATTATAGTACATTTGTTCTCTGTCCTCCACTCTCACACCAAATATGCATTTCTGTTTTCTGTTTCAGGAATTCAATGCACAGGAGCAAACTTTGCACACAGCACACCTCTTCCAATGGGAAAGATTCACTCAGTTAAGTTAGAAATGTCAACTCTATATTTGTCGACTCTTATGTGGTGTTATTCCATTAGTTCCTAAATCATAGACATTTTACCTTCTCAATAATTCTGCTTTATTTTTTTCCATATTGCTTTAGTATTATTTCAACTATTAAGTTGATAAACTTGTTCTTATATGTGGATTTAGTCATGCCGTTCACAATACAGTCTGAGTATAATCTCAATAATGTCCAAGTTCTCACTAGGTGAATATCAAATTTCTTAGAATAGCATGCAAGTCTCTTCAGAGACAAAAGTCAATATAAGCCTACCGTGAAGTTCCGTGAAGGCAAATACTTTTCAGTTTTGTTCACTATTGCATTTCCAGTGAGTAGGTACAGTACCCAGGTATCAGTAATTACTTCCTAAATGAATAAATACTTCTTCATCCTTTCCTCCTGGCCTCCTATTGATGATTGTTCCTGACATGCTCTTATCTATCCCCTTTTATTTCCCAAGAGACTCTGGCTTACTTTGAAATTCCATATCTAAATGTGAACCATTTCTGTGCAATTTTCTTTACCTTTTGCAGTCAACATTTATAAAAGTATTCTGTTCCCCAAGTATTCTGTGTGGCCATTTATTATCCTATTGACAAATTTTGCTGCAAATATTTGTATATACTTCAGAGACCTCCTTGCACGTGTTTACCCCCAAATGATAATTAAAAGCTATCTATATATATAAGAGTCTAAGGGACTGAATGAACGGACAACTGAACTGGTTGACTGGTCACTGTGATGCACACTGACCATCAGGGGCAGGCACTCAATGCAGGAGCTGCTCCCTGGTGGTCAGTGTGCTCCCTCCCATGGTTGGCCAACCTCCCGCAGTCCCCACCCACCCTACCCCTGCTGGCCCAGCTTGAATGGCTCTAATTATCTCCAATTGCCGGCCAGTACAAGGGACTGTGCTGTGCACATATTCATGCACCAGGTCTCTAGTCATATATATATTGGGTTATATATATATATATATATATATATAAAAGCCTAAGTGACCATTACAACAGGACAACTGACTGGTAGCTATGACATGCACTGACCACCAGGGATAGATGCTCATTGTAGGAGCTGCTCCCTGGTGATCAGTGCACTCCCACAGCCAACCTCCTGAGGCTGGCCAACCTCCTGTGGTCCCTCCACCTGCCAACTAGGCCCAATCAGTGAGGATCGGGAGTGGCCAAGATGGCCAGGCCAAGGGACCCCACCTGTGCACGAATTTGTGCACCAGACCCATTCAACAAATAGTTGGTGAATATAACATAAATGTGAATGTTTACGAAGGTTTATAGAGGTCTCTGAGAAATAAACACTAAAAAAAGCATTTTGAACAAAAATATAAAAAGTAGAAATGGTTCTTTATATAAGGGAAAGCACAAAATATAGTTAAATTTGTAATAAATACATAAATTTAAAAAGATATCTCTACTTATTTTAACTACAAAATGCCCCACGATAAATCTGGCCAGAGGTAGAATGCAGGGTCAACATGAAGAGAAATGGTAGGGAAAAAAAGTAGTAATTATAAATAGGCTCTATTCCAAAAGTTAGTTTGTGAATTAATTGTCTAGTGTTAGGATGACAGATGGAAGGAAGGAAAGAAGGGAAGAACAAAGAGAGAAAGGAGGAAGGAGAAGGGAGAGGGGAAAGGGAAAAAAAAGAGAGGAGGTGGGAGGGAGAGAGGGAGCAAAGGAAGAAGTAAAAATGCTTATATTCTCAGATCATTCCACTGAATATAATTTAATCCAAAATATACCTGAAATGGCACATATGATATTGCTGAGAAAAAAATTTAGCAATATATATTCCTCTGACCACCTGTATATTGCCTTATATCTTGAGAAATGTTCTCTAGCAGACATTGTACAATTGTTGTAAGTGACACTTTATAGATCTAGCTTGGCTCTGAAATTATATTGACACACTCTTGGTGATAGGTGGTATTGGCTCAATTTAAACCTGGAGTTGTGTGGCAATCTAGTTGCCTTAAGGGTAGTAACACATCCCCAGGGAGGTTGAAGAGATAGAGGTTGTACTCATGGTTATGTGTGTGGTACATGTGTGTGTTTTATTTTTAAAATTTGTTTTTTGAGGGTTCTATGCTCAACCTATATTCTATTTCAGTGCCAATAAAATGTATGAAGACTTCAAAAGAAGAATAAATATCGTAAAGTCTAAAAAAGGGAGGTATCCCAAAATTCCCATTCGCATATGTACACACTGACCCTCCTTGGCTTCAGAATGAGTCTGCATTGGCTACTCTGTCATGATTTCAGTGAATGCAGGTACTGATAGCATAAAGGGGTTTAGAATTCAATTTTCTAACTCTTGCAGGAGAAAAAGTATCCAGAGAAACATGTTCCAAACAGTTTCTTATACCTTCTCTTCCATAGCAGCTTTTGGTTGATGTATTCAATAGGTGCACTGGGTTTTCTGTTTGATTACTTGGGTTGTTGGTAAACTGTGATCAATTAACCTGGAGTTGATTATGCTTGGGTACTGTTTTCATCATAAAAAATCACTCATTGAAAAATACTACGTCTGTTTTCTTTACACATACATTGCTGAGTTTGCCAAGTAACCACCAGATAAGAATTTCAAATTAAGAGATATTTTATAACAATTTTATATTATTATTTTTACTCTGTCTATTCTTCCCAGTTCTTTCTTGGGCCCCTTTGTTCTATCTTCACATCATTCTTTGACTCTCCTTACTTCATGTAACAAAACAGCACTTACAGTTCTTTCACTTTCTCTCTCTCATCCCTCCTCTGCCCTTCCCCATCCTTCCCCTTCTCCCTCAGAAATGATTCACAGCGAATCCAATTAATTAATGCACCTCTCCCAATTGTCTTTATTTGGTGTTCCTAGACAGATCACAGGACCTTCCCCAAACTTAGGCAGTACTAAATGTATCAGTGAACTCCAGAAGAGAAACTTATATCCTCTTTGCCCTTCTAATTTTTCAATCTTGGCCACAGGACTTGCAAAACATATCTCCTAAATTGATCATTAGCAAGTCAAATATCAGATCACTTTACTTAATGGGGATAAATAGGGGTTAAATGGAGAGTAATGGGATCCCTTGAACCTCTGGGAATCTATATGTACAAAAGGCTAAGTGATCTGATCGACCATATGTCTGTCTGTCCATCCATTCGACTGTCAAAAGGACCAACCAGCAGTACATAAGACACACACTGGCAATTTAAAAATAAACGTTGACTCACACATGTGAAATATGTATAAAGCTCTTGCTGGCACCAATCGCATGTGTGTGTTTTAATCTGTCATTGTCAATCGTTAATTTGATTGTTTTTGTTGACATTCTGAAGGTGAAAGAAAGTGGTATTGTGGACAGAATATGTCTGGAGACTAATTATTGGCATGATGTATCTCTGAAGTCGAATGAAGCTGGCATCCCCGTATGACACTGGCTTCCCATTTAAATGAATTCAAAGACAATTTCCCATATTGCCAGCATTTGCGATGACTATTAATAAATCACAAAGACAAAGTCTAGACAGAGTAGGAATATTCCTACCTGAACTCGTTTTTGGACATGCTCAGTTATATGTTGCTTTCTCTTGAGTTTGAAGAGTATGTGACATGAAAGTAATAAATACTTCATCACAAGGAAAATTAGTCAAACACTCTGAAACTATTTTTACTCTTACTGTGGTGTACAGAGAGATATTAGAATAAGTTTAATCAATTTATCAGTCATTTTTTAACAATGTTGTTTTATATCACGTTTTTGTTATTTTATGTTTTTGTTGTTTTTATGTCTTTGTTGTTATATCATGTTATTATTTACTAATCAATTTATATTTTATTTTCATATACATTTTACTAATTTTCTTTCATCTCTAACACTTCTATTATAAAGAGCAGGCAAATAGCAATATTAAGATATTTCTTCCAATTAATCTCCCATCAATATGCACAAATCTGTGCACCAGGCCACTAGTAAAATAATAATTTCCCATTTCTTGATGACTACCATGTCTACCCCTTCCTTCAACATTAGTCTTAAAACCCCTGCTACTCATTGTAAATGGTACTTTTTGTCTATGTCTTCTTTCTCCTTTGGAATAATCCCTGCAGACAGTATAATAAGCTGCCAGCCAATTTAAATTAATTTTGCTAAATTAGGAAGAAGTAGATGTCCCTAACTGAGACAACAGAATTTCTCCTCTAGATCCCCAGAAATAACTCAGGAGAATCTTCAGCCCTGTAATAGATTCCCCTGGTGCGTGCCACTCTTAGACTGTCACAGATGTTTGCTGCTAATAGAATTTTGCGTTCCATGCCAAACATTCCTATGTTGCTGTTACTTCTTATAAAACCATAAAATTATGACTAACATATTTGGCTTGTTTTCTCAAGAAACTAATTTTATCACAAGGGAGAACATTGGGAAATTATTCTAGTGAATAAAATAATTTATTTCTTGAATTCTCATAACCCATGAATGACAAAAGAGAAACCATTTAATTTAAATTAGGAAGGGGCTTAACTAATGGGAAAATATTAGTTCCATTATCAAAAGTCTTCTGGTGACCACCAAAGGTAGCTTCACTGAGATAAATTTGCTCACAGGGTAAGTAAAGAACAGAGAACCGAGGAAGTCACCAACAAGGCAAAGGCCTATATTTGAAGGTATTCTGACACTATAGAATAAAATAAATATTCTGTATTATTTTCTAAAACAAATTAATCAACTTTATTCTAAGGGACTACTTACAAGTTTTATAGCTGTATTCATTTATGAAATTAAGATATACTTCAGGAAAATTCTGATCAATTAATCTAATCCTTTAAAATGTAGAATAGTTCGATCATCTTTACTCAGTAAAAATAAAATGGAATTTTCATTTCCACAGTGTTATGCTATCATAAAAACCTTAAGGAAATAAATACTATTGAGATCCATCACTCTCCACTTCTCTCTGTTGGAATCTGTGATCGAAGCCTGAAAAGTGCTTTACTTCTGCCCCATGATGGCACCTTTCATTTCCCAGCACCTTACCGCTCACAAAGAGCTTTCATGAAGATCATCTCCTTTATTTCTTCAACAGCTTTAGAATGTTGCTGATAATTATACCATTTAAGTAAAATGGAAAATAAAAGACTGCATGAGAA
Organism: Antrozous pallidus; assembly: GCA_027563665.1. Taxonomy (NCBI): domain Eukaryota; kingdom Metazoa; phylum Chordata; class Mammalia; order Chiroptera; family Vespertilionidae; genus Antrozous; species Antrozous pallidus. The sequence goes on along the minus strand of CM050526.1, from coordinate 25,310,200 downwards.
GATGGAGTTGAGATTACTAGACATGATATCTAGGTAATCTAAATAATACTTGCACACACAGAAGGCAAAAATTCACTCAGACGGCCCAAGGATTCTTGAATCTACTAAAGAAAATGTAACTTTTTTTCTTTTTTAAAAAATATTTTTATTGATTTCAGAGAGGAAGGAAGAGGAAGGTGGAAACATCCATGATGAGAAAGAATCATTGATTGGCTGCCTCCTGCACAAACACCCTTTTCCCCCCACACCCCCCACTAGTGATCCAGATCTCAATGCAGGCATGAAACCTGACCAGGAATAGAACCATGACCTTCCCGTTCTGGAGGTCAATGCTCAAACACTGAATCATGCCAACCAGACAGTAACTCTTTTTCTAACCCCCCCCCCTTTTTGTATCCATACAAAATAATGATAGTTAAACTTATTGTAGTAACTATTTTGCAACAGTAAGTCAAACTAGTAAGCTATATACCTTTAACTTACATGTCAATTATATCTCAATTATTTTGGGAAGACAAAGAAAGGTTTATAAAGTAATATGATTTATATATGAAAATAAATGCTGCTGACTTCAAATGTTGACCAAAGCAGAATCACTGTTACTACTTCTAGCCTACCTGAAACTCTAAAACTGAACAGAGTTTATAAAGTAGAGAATAAAATTGTGTCCTCCTAGTTCATAGACTGATGCTCAACCACCGAGTTACTCTAACTGGGCTTGACATCACCAATTTTGATAAACCAATATCAATTGTATTCCTATATAAAGTACTTCAAAATATATACCATCACTTATGTTAGTTAGTATCCTTGATAATAATGAATTACCTAAATGTAATGATGAGGAAACTTTTCACAAATTCAAATTAGAGACATTCTTTGAAACACTTGGTCCATACCCACTGAACATGTCTAAGTGAAAAAAGGACAAAAGCTAAGGAAGTGTTTAAACTTAAAGACGACGAAAAAGACAAAATATATGAAGCAGTATCAGATTCTGACTCACGGGGGAAAAACAGTGATAAAAATATTATTGGTACAACTAAAAAACTGAATATGGAATATAGATTAAATATTATAGCCAGTTAAAATTTCCACATTTCATTAATTATACAGGAAATACATGAAGTTCTTTGGAGTAAAGGGGCACTATATCGCCAACCTCCTCTCAAATGGATTATAAAATATTTCATATACATATTTATGAAAAAAACTAGAGGCCCGGTGCATCCTTACTGCCACCTGTTTGTTACTCCTAACCCTTGGACTCGCTGCTCCTTAGCACCAGCCATGAGCCTGGCTTCTGACTGAGTGGTGCTGCCCTTGTGGGAGTGCACTGACAACCAAGGGGCAGCTCCTGCATTGAGCATCAATTCACGTCATAGTGACAGGTCATTCTCCCGTTCAGTCTATTTGCATATTAAGCTTTTATTATATACTAGGGGCCTTGGTGCATGAAATTTGTGCACTGGGGGTGAGTAATCCCTCAGCCGAACTTGCCCCCTCAATGGGGCCAACAGCTGGCTCTGCCACGACTTCCTCTGCCCAACCCCGGCCGGCCCTGGCCTTAGCCCCAGCCACTGGTGACCACTGGCGACTGCTTGGCCCCTGGGGCGCCACACTTGCCAGATGCCTCGGACCCATTCCCCCAGCCCAGGCCTTAGCCCCAGTGGTGACCGCCCAGCCCCGGGGGCATCTCACACTTGAGAGGTGGCCTTGCACACGCCGCTCACACCACCACTCGCCTTGCCCCCCCACCTTGCACACTTGCCAGCCACCTTTGCCCTGGCTGCTGAATGCCAGGCCCCAGCCCTCCCCACAGTGCTTGCTGGCCTCCTCATGCATGCCCCCCACCTTGCGTGCTCTAGCCTCTTCGGCTCCGCCCCCTGCTACTGATTGGCTGATGGGCATGGCTGGTGAGCATGGCTTGTGGGTGTAGCGAAGGTATGGTCAAATTTGCATATTAATATTTTATTAGATAGGACTAGAGGCCCATTGCAGGAAGATTCCTGTAAGAATAGAGCTTCCTGCAGCCTGAGCAAAGCTCCCTCCCTTCTCTGCTGCCTTGCTCGCTCCCATCTCCTCTGCCTTGCTCCCATCTCCTCTGCCTCACTTCCTTCTCCATTGCCTCCCTTCCTCTTGTCTCTTCTGCCTTGCTTGCTCCCTTTTCCTCTGCCTCGCTCCCGTTTCCTCTGCCTCGCTCCCGTCTCCACTGCCTGCTTCCCTCCTTTCCCCCTGCCCCACTTGCTTATTTCTCCTCAGCTTTACTCCCTTCTACAGTACTTGGTTTCTTTCTACACCATCTTCTGTGTGTGGATATGCAAATTAACCACCATCTTGGTTAGGTTAGTTTGCATAACCTGCTCCTTATTGGCTGATGGGTGTGGCTTGATCGGAGGTATGGTCAATTTGCATATTACTCTTTTATTAGATAGGACTAGTAGCCCTGCACATGAATCCCTGCACCAGTAGCTCTCTGCAGGGCCTGGCCACTTTGAGCCCACTGCCCAGAGGCTCTCCACAGCCCAGAGTCCCATCCATGGCTAGGCGCAGAATGCTTGCCTTGTAGCCACATCGACGAAGCAAGCATTCCCGCATGGCTGCTCATGCTGCCAACTCTCAGCAGCCATCCCCCTGGGACTGGGAAGACTGGGTATTGGCATTGGCATCTTTTGGCTATGGATGCCATCATCTTTGTGATGGAATGATGGTTAATTTGCATATTACCCTTTTATTAGATAGGATAGAATGATAAGGCAAATGAGAAAAAATGTAAACTAATAGTGAGGCTAGGTAAAGACTATATATGAGAATTCCTTGTACTGTTTCAGATGTTTCCATAAGTTTGAAATAGTACAACACAAAATTGTAGGTAAAATATATGTGCTTCTAATTACAGATAATTTATCTTTATGGTTTAAAGAGCAAGATTTTCTATCAATGAATAGCATGTTAACAAATGACATTATTGGATGTACATATCTTAATAATTTAAAAACCTGCTTTATGAAAGACATTTACTGAGAATATGAATATTGTAATTATAATTTATAAATTAGTATAAATTAATTTCCTTAATATTCACATGGTTGTTAATAAGTAGGATGGTTTGCACATATTTTTACCAAATTATATTGTAAATGTTTTAAGAAACTAAAGATTCAAAAAATTTGAGATTGACATCCAATTAAGTGAACATCTGAATTAAAATAAAAATGTCTCTAAATTCCTAAGTCAACAATTTAAGATTTTACTGAGGTAGGAATATGGGAGCCTTCACTATATATTAAAATGACATATTTTAAAATGCATGCTTTACTTTCTGGAAATAAAGTTTAACAAGTTCTCTTGGGAGTATTATGCTTGGAAAAGGAAATGCCATAACTCTGAATTAATCCACTTCCCTAAACATAACTTTAAAACACGCCCCCCTCCGTGAAACATGAGTTACACTGAAATTTTAATTTATTGAGACTGTGCTACATCAATGATAGAATGATATAAATTGAATAAACTGATGAACTCAATTCCTAACATAAACTTATTTGAATGTTTAATTGTTGAACCTCAATTCAGAACCCTAATTACTATTTCTATATATAAAACCAACGGGTAAATTTGAATTATGTTTTTATTTAGTTTCTTCCTGGAATAGTTAGTTATTTGTTCATATAAGAATGTCTGCCTCTTTTTAAATAACCTTGTATATTCAGCTAGTGATTATGCTCAACATCAGCATTGAAAATATCGGGAAGAAAGAAAAAAAGCTAGCAAAAATATGAGTCAGTACAGCACATTTTCCTTCTCCTCAAGTTACTTGTTTGATTTTGAAGAAAACAGGGAAAGAATGTGGGTCTACATTTTTATAAATATTTAAGGCATTAATGTTACTAGCAGGGGAGGCTCAACCATGTAAGTGATGAACAGCTATGGGCTGCCTCCTGCACTCCCCCTATTGAGGATAAAGCCTGAACCCTGGTCCTGTGTCCTGACCTGGGGTCAAACTGGTGACCTCTTGGTTCCTGGTTCGACACTCAACCACCGAGCTACATTGGCTGGGCTCAAAGGTATTTCTTTATACTGGAATCCTGGCATAGTGCCTTGCATTAAAAGGTAATGTTCTGAAAAATCATAATCATATTGCCTGATATATCAATAACTGTCAACACATATCCCACCCCCACAAAAAACAATCTGACCCAAATATCCTGACACTGTGTCAGCAAACGTGCAGATAAAGAGAAGTGGGCGGGTGTTGATATTGACATCCTGTAGGAATCTTTACCTTGGAATCGTCAATATAACCCCACTTATAGAGACTATGTCCTTGAAATAAAAGATCCCCACATAGAATTCTCTCTAGTTATCAAACCATTTAAAGATGTGTTTATGCAATCTGGTGGCACATTTGTAGACTTTTGGTTAAAAAAAAAAACAAGCAAACAAACAAAAACCTGCTTTGCATCATAGGCAGGACCTGAAATCAATGTTTTAGAACTGCTTTAAGAATTAAGACACTTTTTAATAAAAATAAAACACTGAATCATGACAAGTAACATTTTTTTACATGCCTCTTGGTGATTAGTTAATTTATCTTTAATATAGCAACAGTATTAATTCTGTTCCCTAAATTATTTTTATAACAAAAATATCTTATGATAAATTGGAGACCACTATATTAGAGCAGCCTTGTGGTCACATATACCCAGAAATATGTCCTCCTTACCCTGGTTTACAGGTTCATGTAAACCTAAGCTGAATCACTTCCACAAGATTGTGTTATAATGTAACTTTGCAACTACCAGTGGAATTAAAACAATTTTCTGTAAACTAGCTAAACTTATGTTACTACGTATTAGCTATTCCATTTCTACATGGACACATTGCCATAAAGATGATGCATTAAGTAGCCTTATGAATAAATGACACATTTTTGTCATTAGAGAATAATGCCTTGAGTGTTTTGTTGTGTGTGTTCATTTGCTTGCTTGTTCTGAGAAGTGGGAATGGAATGCAATTTACCAAATTAGGAAGTTCAACTTCCTACAATAGTGAAACACTGCTCTCTGTGTTGGAAAATGGTGTGAAAAATGATATCAAACTGCTCCTCTTTTCAGAAAACATAATGAGCCAACAGCTGTAAAATCTAAGGTCTGTATGAGAAACCAATTTGAAATCTGAACAACAGAGAGGACATCCATTATTCAAATTGCCATCACTAGACAAGTATACAGTTTATTTGATGTAAACATAATTTCTGAAAGGTAGCTAAGAATTTTCCTCTTCAAATGAAAAATGAAACCCAGTCCCCGGGGCTTTGGCACAGAGTAAGCAGTCTTACATTATTGCGTTGCTTGTGCTTTCCAACTTTTGTATATCAATTGTTAGAAAGAGAATGAATATGGATATCTTTCTTTCTTGGTAAAAGCACACTTAATAATGATGTCATGCATAAAATTTCTGCTAACAATAATGAAAAGTCTGATCCAAAGCAACAATATCCCCACACCTGAGCTAATCTGCACATACCTTTGTTCTTTGCTGAAGGACCCTAAATGAAATATGTATGTATGTAATCAATACATAATTTAATTCTATGAAAGCTTTAAAGCATAATTTTTTTAAAAAATCAAAACCACTAAAGCAAAAAAAAAAAAAACAAAACAGGTGTCAAGTAATGAAGTTGGGATAAGGCATGAAAATTCATGAGTGTGGAGAGGGCAAAAGTCGGTGAGAAAATTAAATCAGAAATCTACATGCAAAAGGCTGGAACCTTTTCTCAGAAAAAAAAATTAAAGAAAAACTTTTTAACTTCAAAACATGTTCATTTATAATCTCTGGACATTCTCCTAAGATCATACAACAAATGGAGAAACATTCACTCAAGAAAATCTACTAAGTCTCAGTAATAACAGGGAGAATCTATGGCATTTAAGCTATGGCTCATTCACTCTCCCTGAGAGCTCTAGTCTGGAAGTTTCACTCTGGGCAAGTACAGCCAAGGAGACAGGAGCTTCCTCTCTCCCCCCAAATCCTAGGCTGGGCTATAGTTTCACTCGGGGAGGAAACAACTGCCATTGATACCAAGATGTTTCATTAATAAAGAATAAGACAGGTACAAATTACCCTAATGATACAAGACCTTAAAGTCAAGTTAGAGTAAAATAATAATAATAATAATAATAATAATAATAATAATTAATAATTAAAAGTCATACAGTGCAATGAGAAAAAATCTTAAGAATTAGACAAATTATAGACTAAAGTTATTGGGAAAAGGCACAGAAATAAACAAGGACTTCCATGTAGCTAGAGAGTTTAAAAGATTCCAATACATAGAGACTGGATTATAAATACATGGACTCACAGGTATCATAATAGAAAAAATACAAATAACCAAAAACATTTTTCTTACCACACAGACAACTATAAAAATAATTGGAAGTATACATATATGTGTAGGAAATATAAAAATCAATGGAATAACAAATTGATGAAATAAATATCTGAGAGGAATACTGTGGGTATTTAGAAAAACGCTACTGCATCTAATGCTGCCAATTGCAGCTCTGCCAAATACTAGATATGTAAACTTTGCAAAACTATTGTTTTCTTTTCCTCATTTTTCCTATATACAAAGGAAATAAAGAGTATGTCCTTCATGGAATTTAACAATAACTTTATATATCTCAGAAAAGTGCCGAGTATGGAGTAACTGCTGCATGCATGCTTATTATTATTAAAAGTATGCAAAGAAATCCTGACTCAGTAGCTCAGTTGATTAAAGCATTCTCCCAATATGCCAAGGTTTCTGGTTTGATCCCTAGTCAGAGCACATGCATACAAGAATCAAACAATGACTGCCTAAATAATTGAAACAAATCAATGTTGCCCTCTCTCTTTTCCTTCCTCTCTTAAAAAAAAATTAAACAATTTAAAAGTATGCAAAGAAATGTGTGAAATGAGCTTAGATATATCACTGTTTTATAATAGGAAAAATTGAAGAAAACAGTAAAAAAAATAGTTAAAATCCATATGACTGTCATTAGGGGAGTATTATATAATTTTACTAGAGGCCTCATGCATGAAATTTGTGCATGCATGTCTCTCAGCTCGGCCTGCACCATCCTATAGTTTGGGAACCCTCTTGCAGTCCATTGCGCTCGTCAGCTGACAGCCCGACTTCTAGCTGAGTGGCACTCCCCCTGTGGGAGCACACTGACCACCAGGAGGCAGCTCCTGTGTTGAGCGTCTGCCTCCTGGTGGTCAATACATGTCATAGCAACTAGTTGTTCTGCTGTTTGGTTGATTTTCATATTAGTCTTTTATTATATAGGATAACAAAATGTAAAACATATCAATATCATTTAAATATACATTTGCTGATATAAAACTATCATCAATAACTGACTGGGAGGGAGCCCTCGGCAGGTGCAGCGTGACTAGAATGAGTGGGAGGGGCAGGCAGGAACTGCAGACAGCCTTGGACTGCCAGTTTCAGCCTGATCCCTGCAAGCTACCCTGAGGGATCCCACCTATGCACATATTTGTGCACTGGGCCTCTACTCTACTAATAAAAGGGTAATATGCTAATTAGACCAGGAGACCTTCTAGGAGACCTTCCAGACAGAGCCATGTTGGCAGGTCCCAGGAAGAAGCACTTAGGGACAATCATACCAGGAGGGGAGGACAATTGGGAGTGATTAGGCTGGCAGAGGGGCCAGTTGGGAGCTATTAGGCTGGCAGGGGGGCAGTTTGGGGTGATCAGGCCAGCAGAGTGGGGCAAACAGGCTGGCGGGCAGATTGGTTAGGGACAATCACTCAGGCAGGCAGGTGAGTGGTTAGGAGCCAGTGGTCCCAGATTGTAAGAGGGATGTCCAACTGCCTGTTTAGACCAGACAAACTGTCAGTCGGACATCCCCGGATGGGTATTAGATTGGAGAGGGTACAGGCCGGGCTGAGGGACTCCACCCCTATGCATGAATTTTGTGCACCAGACCACCAGTATCCTATCTAAAAAAAAAAAAAGAGAGAGAGAGAGTAATATGCAAATTTGACCATACCTTCACCACACCCCAAGCCATGCCTACAGCCACGTCCACCAGCCAATTAGGAGCAGATTATGCAAATAAACCCAACCAAGATGGCTATGAACACTAAGAGCAGGAGAGAGGCTTGGGTTTCCCTGGCAACAGAGGAAGCCAAGCTTTCGTTGCCTGCCTAGGCCTCCACTCAATGCTACAAAATTTCAATTATGAAAGATACAGAAATTGTGGCAGTCACTGAGCTAGAGAGAACAGAGGCTTGGGTTTCCCTGGCTATGGAGGTTGCCATTGCCGGCCTAGGCCTCCACTCTAGGCTACAAAGTTTCAAACAGAAATGGCTGCTGCCATAGAGCCAGCAGAAGACTTGTCTCGCAGGTTACAAAGGTTCAATTGTAGACATAGATTAATCCTAGATCCCAGGGCCTCCTGCTTGGGTTGCTGGGGGGCGTGGCTGGCCTGTAAACCTCCACGGGCCCCTTGCCCAGGCTGCCTCTCACCCCAAGGGAACCCCCATCTTGATCTGGGACACTCTTCAGGGCAAACCAGCTGGACCCCACCCATGCACCAGTCCTCTATCCTATCTAATAAAAGTTATTTGCAGATTGACCATCACTCCAACACACAAGAGGGCTGACCCCATGTGGTCAAAGATCTTGCCCCCATGTGGACACAAGATGGTCACCACAAGATGGCCAGCAGGGGAGGGCCATTGGGAGATTCCAGGCCCTACAAGGGAGGGTAGTTGTGGGCAATCAGACCAGCAAGGGAGGGCAGTTAGGAGGGACCAGGCCTGCAAGGGAGGCAGGTGGGGGCGATCAAACCTGTAGGGGAAGGCAGTTAGGGGTGACCAGGCCTGCAAGGGAGGCAGGTGGGGGCGATCAAACCTGTAGGGGAAGGCAGTTAGGGGTGACCAGACTGGCAGAGGAGGGAAGTTGGGGGCAAACAGGCTGGCAGGGGAGCAGTTAGACATCAATTATGCTGGCAGGGTAGTGGTTAGGGGGTGATCAGGCTGGCAGGCAGAAGCAGTTAGGAGCAATCAGGGAGGCAGGCAGGTGAGCAGTTTAGAGCCAGAAGTCCTGGATTGTGAGAAGGATGTCCGACAGCCTGTTTAGGACCTACCAGGATCGGGCCTAAACGGGTAGTCGGACGTCCCTCGAGGGGTCCCAGATTGGAGAGGGTGCAGGCTGGGCTAAGGGACATTCCCTGCCCCCGTGCAACTGAGAACTTAATAAATGTCAGTTTAACTACGTTTTTATCCCATACATTTGAAATATTTCTTTACCTCCTCAAATAAAAAAGTTACACATCCATTTGTACTTATAATGGTGAATTATTGGATACTAGAGGCCTGGTGCATAAAATTTTTAAACTGAGGGCTAGAAGGAATGGGGGAAAGAAGGCCCTCAGCCCAACCTGTGTCCTCTTGCAGTCAGACATCCTTCTAGCAGTCCGGCACTCCTCGCTTCTTACTGCCTGCCTGTTTGCTGCTCTTTACCACTTGGCTTGCTGCCCCTTCCTTAGCACTGCTGGGGAGGCAGGAGAGACTCCCACCACCGCCGCTGAGCTCACCACCCATGAGCCCAGCTCCTGGCTGTGGGAGCACACTGACCACCAGGGAATCAGCTCTTATGTTGAGCGTCTCTCCCCTCTCCCCCGTGGTCAGTATGCAACATCTGCCCCCTGGTGGTCAGTGTGCATCATAGTGACTGGTTGTTCTGGTCATTCCACCATAATAGTCGCTTAGGCTATTATTGTATAGATAGCATGATGACACAAGGAAAGCACAACTAAAATGTAATTTGTTGACCTGTAACCTTCCCATGAAATGAGATGAATATAGGTGCAATAAACTTAAATTTTAAAATGTGTTTCATTTTCTGAGAGCTCCTTGGTGACAGGAGTGAAATTAAATAAAAATACTAATGTTCTCAACCCAGAAAACAGGATCATAAATCCTATTTCATATTCCAACCAAGTATTGTAAGTGATGCCTGAGAACCAGCCTACCTGCACTGAAGAGCAAGAATTCATCTGCAGAATGACATGCATATTGAAAACATGCAATATGTCAAATTCATTTGGAAATTTAAGATCACAGTGACATTCTTAATGCACACTTAACTTAGGCTTTATCCACTGATCCTGTAACACTACATTCATTTCCTCTTATATATAAGTTTGAAGTGAGAGAACGAATATTGAGAATTGAAGATTTGTATATGATTGTTTTTATTTCTGAGGTCTCCACACATTGGGCTTCTTTATTCATTCTCTTTTTTTTTTTTTTACTCTTCTTCAGAAGATTAATTGGTCTGTCTTGTTTATCTTCCTTACTATGAGATATACCTATTCTCATATAGCTGTATCTGAGATATACCAAGATGCAGATATAGTTTATAAGTTAACAGGTATCTTAATTCTTCATATAAGTCTTAGAAGGAGACATGAGAAAAGAAATTAAGTCAAAGTAGAAAAAGAGAATGTTAAATAGAGAAAGAAGACATTAGTTGAGGCCAGATAGCCTAAATAGAATAAGATTTAAAAGGAAGAGAAGTCAATTAGTGTCTGAATCAGTTGGGAGAAAATTACAGAGGCAATATTTTTGAAATAACTAAAACCTAAGTAATGAAATCTCATAAAATAAATGAGACTTGAGTGGGACTTTGAAAGATATGCAATTAATTCAGAGGATAAGATATATTCAAATTTTACTGAATGTGCATTCAAAGATCTGTCACATTGAAAGTGAATTGGGTTAAGGAAAGAAGATATTGCAAGCATGAACACATGAGGAACAATTGCCCAGAGACTCTGGATTGAAAAACTGAGTCAGATGATAAGGATGGGCTAGGGTACAGGAAATTTGACAGCCAGGTCAAAATGGAGTTAAGGAAACTCATCATAAAGAGAAGGAGGCCTTGTTGGCCTATACTGGTCTTAGTATAATATCTGTTATGGATATTTCTTAATCTCAAAGCCAGAAAAAAAATGACACTCCAAAAAGTTAATGATTCCCTAAATAGTACATCTCCCCAGAGCCACCTAACACATGTGAATTCTTGTTCTGAGGCCTCTGTGAGTTGTCAGAGAGTTGGGTGTCAGACCCTACAAGATATGATACAAGTGCGCTCATTAGAAATGTCATCCCCCTTACAATAGAGAATAGGGAAGATGTCATCTGGGAATTGCAAGATGTCATCCCAAAAGGCACGTTTTTCAAGAGGTATGCTGCTCATGGTTTATATGCTCATGTGCTCAGAGATCTGCCTGATAATTTAAAATGGAAGCTCTGTACAATACTCAACCTCTTGGTTATGCATGTGCAGAACTCTTCCAAGGAAGTCACCCACGCTATTTTATTCCGCTGGAGCCTAAATCCGCCACCCTTTAAATATCAACTGTCCTTCACTCCTCAAAGCAGATATAGTGCCTAGCTGTTATGTAATAGGGGGAGGCTTTCTCAGTCTGAAATAGCACTGCTCTGGTTTGTTTGTGACACAGGAAGCTGTGACATGCTATTTTAGTTGTGTCAGACTGGCTCAGGTGGCACTTGGCTGACACCTATTGAAACAGTCTCAAAAGCTATTCATGCTCCCATGGCCTAAGTGGCAATTTGCTAAGCATTTTGCACCAATTCTGTTCCATTTGTATTCCTTAGCAAGTCTTGTTTTCTTCTGCCACAGCACTGTCTCTCCAAGGATGATGATGACCAATGGATTTGTATGGGTTGTCCTAAGAGGTCAACTTATGGTGAATGGTTAAAACATCCAGGTAAGACTAAGAAAAATATGTTCACCCAAGAGATAAGCTTGTCTTGGCAAATAAACTTCCTTTCTTTACAAACTGCTGAAACAAATTGGTGAAACTTTATCTTGAAAGTTTGCTTTCTTTAAGGCACACATATTTCAGGACTTGGTCAACATTTGAGCAATCAAGGTTACCAAAGTAATGGCATTCATCTATGCATTCACTCATTCATTTAATAAACATGTATGATGGAGTTCACCAACTAGCAGCCAATGACTTGCATTTAGTTCTTTTGCTTACTTAGCTTAATCTCCATCACTTGAAAACAAAGTTATTACATTATTATGCACCTATTCATTTTTAATTAAAGGAGTATTCTAAATCTTCAAATAGAAAAAATGTCATTTAATGATGTGGAATTCCAAGACCCCCTCCCCCTCACTCCCCAGAAATATCAGAAGATCTAGTAACAGCCTGCATTTCCAGGAGGCAATGATTGGCTGAAACTCAGTGCAAGACATCTCCTGGCAGGACCCTGTGGGCTCTCGTGCTTGCCCCATCTCCTCTCTTTTCCCGACTCACATTAAATTTACAGTAGGCGGGGGGGAGGTCAGGGGGGGCATGTGCTGAGGGGTAGGGGAGGCTTAAATTTAATAAAAGTTAAAAATAAATAAATAAATAAATACATTTACAGCAGGCATTCTCCAACTAGGTTTTCAATGGTGTGATGTTTCTGACCTTGAACATGTAGGCTTGAAAGTGCCTTGCTAGAAAAGCATATATCTTTTAGGATGAGAAAATAAATTCTCTTTGTTGGAGAAGAAGCAGTGTGTTATTCTTTGTGCCTGGGGTATGGGTGTTAGATAGTTACTGAATAGACGGGATTTCTTCTAAAGATGCTGTCTTTGAGGGGGAGGGAAGAGTTTGACCAGTTTTGTTAAATCCTTTTAATCAATCCCCAGTCCAAAAGGTTATAGACTCCTGTTAGCAACAGTCCTATGTCATCCAGTTCCCACTGAAAAGAGGGAAACAGATACAGAACCAAGCTAGGTCAACAAGATTCTCTCCCCCAAGCATTTGGACATGAATTTTAGAGCTCTCAAATGTCTTCACGCGACAAGAATGATAAAATCAATTTCTGTGAGGCAACCTTATTTAACACTACAGGTCAAATAGCAAGAGAGACAGTCTTCAAAGAACTATGGCCACTAATAATAGTGACAAATAGATTCTTGTAAGAAAACAAAATTGGGGATCCTAAAGACTTTCTAGTAGCTAGCCACCATCCCTCCACACATGCATATACATACTTCTTTGGATTTCAAGAGATAATCATGTATTCTTAAAATAAAAGTTATTTTGCTTAACTAGCTTAATCTCTATCAGTTGAAAACAAACTACTGCAAAAAGAAAAGGGAAATTTTGATATTCAAAGGTCCTGAAAGATAAGACAATAATCTTGACATTCTTCACCATCCATCAAACTGAAGGGGCATGGAGAATAATGTAAATTCAGCTATGTGTTTTCATTTCATTGTTTGTCTTTAATCCACTTGGTTTTCTAAAAACAAGTGCTATTCTGCACTATACATATTTCCAGTTTGAAGCAAGCAGAATTGTAAATTATTGTAGTTTATTATTGCTATGTTATTCTGTTCTGTTGTGTGTTTCTCCTAGTTTGGATGTTATCTCTTCCCAATTTAAATGTAGCAAGTTGAAGCCATAAATTCATATTTCTTTTGTTAGAATTCCAGTAATAGATGAAATGACATTGAATGCTTGCAAGGTGGTTTTTAAAACCTCCTTCTGAGGAAGTAGTTTGGCACAGTCTCTTTTCACAAATGGAGGGGGGAGGGGTCACACACTACCAACACTTTCTCATTAATGAATTACTATGCATATGAAATCTATGTAGTCCTGGTGTGGGAACCATAAAGATTATTGAGATAGGAATAATGTAGTCAGCTGAAGTGATATTCAACTCCAGTGACTATTTATTTTAACCAGCCTTCAAATATTTTAGTAGAATGTATCAAGGGGGACCATTTCTTAAAATTCATGGTCTCTCTTTTGTTTGTTAACCTCAGATAAATCTCACCATTTCACAACTCATTATATAAATGGAAGGGATGGGGGAGTAATTTAATTGATTTAAGAATAAATCAGCAAGTGCATAGAGAACAAAAATGGTAAATAAGTTTTTGCACAATGAGCTTTTCTTCACAATGTTGTAATGAAAGGTGGTTTCTTATCAGACGGGCACTCAGATGCCCAGAGGCAGGGGTGCTTGGAACACTTGCTTGACTATGTGACAAGAGGTCATATTAAATGGGAAGAACAGTGAAGTCATTTTCCTGTTTATGCAGGAACCACTAAGTATATATAGGTGGTGGTGGGAAAGGTTACTATCTTTTTAGTATATAGTAAATTCTTATATTGAACAGAAAGAAGTATATGATTTATTCATAGAAGTCCATTTCACTTGCCTTCCCCCCAAAAAAGGGGAGTGGGGAGATAAAGGGCACTTAAAATACCTTGGTTTTAAAAATGTCAAATTTTTGTTTTTTTTTTCCAGCTTAATTGAGGGCTAACTATGAAAAATTATATATAATAAAGGCTGTCCACTTGATGATTTGATGTATGTATACAATGTGAAATATTCACTACAATCAAGCTAAGTAACATATGTATAACCTTAAATACTTACCATTTTCCTTTTTACAAAAGCATTTTTTTTTGTTGAAAGGACTTAAGGTCCACCTTAGTAAATTTCAAACTTACATAGTGTTATTGTTAACTCTCGTCTCATTATTGCACATTGATGTACAGGGGGAGGCGAAAAGACCAATCCAGGCTGGGGACTAGGAATAGAGAGGAGGAATGTGCAGAGCAGGCACGGAGAAAACCAACTGGTGTAATTAAAGCACATAAGTTGTGGAAGAACGAGAAGAATGTAATGTTAGCAAATTTTGAATGTCAGTGTGTTGACAGATTCAGGAAGGTCATTTGGAGGCTAGAGCCTTTAAGTTGACTCAGTATGAGGCATTTTTCCATGGAAGGATTTGAAGGAGAGAAATGCTTTGAATCCAGCATTGCCTTGCTACAGGGCAAAATGTGTATGGCTACAGGGGACATCAGTACTTTCAAGGGCCCCAGGCACTTTTTTCTTCCTGAAGTCCCTTCATTTACATATAAAAACATTTTTGTAGCCCTAATAGTTTTTATTTTTCTTCTGATTTGAAAATAAATTTAAACATTTGAATAGGACCTTAAAACTATCATGAAGCCTAAATACTGTGCTTGCCCGGCTTAACAGAAGAATTAGCCCTGTCTGGTCCACAAGAGAAACCACAGGGGGACTGACTGTGTAGTTAGAGGCTAAAGGAATTGTCCAGAATGGGGGCAAAAGATTAATTAAGTAAATGGGGCAAAGGGAAGAGTTAAAATCGAATGTTAAGGAGAATTAACAGGACATGGAAATGAAAATGAATGATAGAAGTCAATGATAAATTCTAGGCTTCCCTAAGCAAAGGCAATAGATGATACTTCCAATTTCCTTGTCTTTGTCCCTGACCTCTATTGACCTGTCAAGGCAGCTGACACAGTTCATCGCTCTTCTTCCCTTGAAATACTGTCTTCCTTCGGCTTCCAGGACACCTACTTGCCTAGTTTTTAGCCATCCTTTCTGTGGCCAAGGGAAGATTCCCACCCGTTTGCACCCCCTCTCTTCTGAGTCAAGTGGAACTAAAGCAACTAGTATTTGAGAAAGGATTCAATGCTGAGTTTCTTATCCAAATGTCTCACAATATTTTGGTCAACATGTGATTTGTACCTCTAAATAAAAAACAGCTATTCTCTTAAAAATCATCTCCATTTGATATTCAGGAATTGGGTCAAGTGTTAGAGAAGGGAATGCTGCACAAATAGAGAATGTCACAGATCTGCCCAAGGCCCTGCGTACATACAGCTGAGCATTGGTCGAGACATGCATGCAGAAGCTACCCAAGTTTGTTTTAGCTGTAATAGTGCCCTTACTCACACAGGTTTAAATAATCATCTCTATTATTGAATTATCTCTATGCACTGCTCTGTTCTCACCTAGAAAACCTTAAAAACAAGACCCAAATGTATTCAACTATTTCCAAGTAACTTAAATCCATCTAGAAAAGTGCTCAAGAATATGTAGTGAATGCAATAATGCCCAGTATGTAACAAAGTCAAATTCATAATCTGTCCCATCCCATAAAAATGATCAAACAGAATAAAGAGGCAGGAAATTGTGGCTTATAATAAGAAAAACCAATCCATCAAGACCAAGGAAGAAATATCCCAGTTCTTAAGTAGGTAGACAATGGCATTAAACAGTTATAGCTGTATTGTACATGTTCAATGTGTTCAACACTGAAGTCTATTTTTAAAAAGCCAGAGACATATATAGAAGACACTGAAATTGAACTCTGAAAGATAAAAAACTGTGTTTGGCATGAAAAATACATTGGAGAGAGAATTCCAGTGGCAGCTCTGACACAGAGTTTGGCAGGTATCATTTCTTTCTTTATAACAAGAAAAAGCTAGGCACAGTGAAAATCGCTGGCTTTCATTGGATCTATCAAGGACTTGAGGATGCAAAGCAAATAGCCTCACCAAAATATGGAGACAGGTATAGCCACAGACACAGCTGAATACTGTTAACCAGAACTGAAGACCTGGAGCCATACTGGTAGAAAGGCTTAAGTGGTGATTTAATGAAATGCGTGGATTAACATGATGAAACTGCCTGGAAGCTGCAGTTTCAGCTCCAGCCACACCAGGTTCTCAGATTCCCTAATTGTTCTGGCAGAAAGAAGGATGAGCAATCATTTTGCAATATACCCAGAGCCTTTTCCATAAGCAAGGGCTACTCTCCCTGAGGAAGAGAGACTTTGGCAGAACCTTATCCCAGCAAAGAGGAGGAAATTCTCCCTTCAGTCTCCATATTTTTGGTCTCATATGAAAACACATTAAAAAAAAACACATAGTGAACAGAAACCAAAGCTACAAAGTATTTGATAGAGGATGCCAGAACTAGGGGAGTAAACAGGGGGCTGGTGGAAAACTCTACAGGCAGGCATCGCTTTGTTGCACTTCATTTGATTGTGCTGCTTCACAGATGGTCAACGACCACAGATGCAGAGCAAGGAAGGAAACCCACAAAGCAACATCTTCATGAAGATAGAAACATGAATCCTCAGCAAAATATTCACAAATCCAATTCAGTAATTGATCAAGAGAATCATTTACCTTGGGCAAGTGAGATTTACTCTGGTATGTAAAACTTGTTTGACATAGGGAACAAGTAATTCACTATTACAGGATCCATACAGGTTATTATTACTATTCTTTTAGAAGTCATATGACCATTCAGTTGATGTAGGATAAGCATTTGACAAAAGCCAGACCTATTCCTGATAATAATTATTAGCAAAATAGAAATAGGGGACTTCCTCAATTTGTTCAAGAAAATACACAAAAACACAATAGCTAGCATTATACTTAATGGTGAAAAATTGGACACTTTCCTGCTAAGAGTGAGAGTAATGACAGGATATGCTTTCTCATTACTATTCAACTTCATACTGGAAATCCTAATTATTGTAGGCCAGAAAAAAGAAATAAAAGTATATCGCTTTTTTTTAAAAAAAGAAGCAAACCTTTTGTTATTTGCAGATGAGTTACTCGTTTATACAGAAAACTGACAAATTTGTAATTAAAAAAAAACACTCTTAGAATGCGCAAATATAACAAAATCAAAGGATACGAGTTCAATATACAAAAGTCGATAGCTATCTTATAACCCAGAAATAGTGAAATTTGAAATTACAATATACAATTTAGAATAGTTACAAAAATGGAAAACTCAGGTATAAATCTAAAAAAAAAGTGAATAAAGCTGACAAACTTTTAGTTAGACAGAGTAGAAATGGAGTTAGAACTTACCAGAGCTGAGGATGGTGAGCAAAGCCGCCTGAGGAATGCAGAGCCAGGCTAGGAAAATGGTCACTGTAAGTAACACTTGGCTACAGGCTCAGCATGAATTATTCTGTGGGGGACCTGGTCATGGGAGGGGTCCCCACAAGATGGTGAACTTTACGTCCAAATTCTTGGCCAAGGGCCTCCGGAAAGAGAGAAAAAACCCTGGGGTTTTCAGCAAGGACCGAGAGGAAGGGACCATTTTGAAAAACATCAGAACATTTGTAAACGAGGTCTGACCTCCCAGGAAACGTGTTTAGTAGATTAGCCTCTCACTGCAACTACATTCACCTGTTGGAGTATTAGCCGAGCCTTGCGGACACGAGGGTTGACAGATACTCTCCATCTGGAGCTAATCTTCTCATTGGGAGAAGAGAAATACACCCGTCCAGCCCAGTTTAGCCACCCTGTCCCACCTCTGCAGGAGGGTGAGAAACATTCATGAATGTCACAGTCCAGAGACAGACTCACTAAAAGAGTGACTTAATCATAGTCCTGTAGATCACTCAGCCCTCCACTGCCACCCCACCCCACTCCTCAAATTGTATATTAAAAATTATGGACAAAAATATATATATATGGGGCTAACTAGTTGACACTCTATATATAGAGTGTCAGCCTGCAGACTCAAGGGTCCCCGGTTCCATTCAGGTCAAGGGCATGGACCTCCATTGCTGGTGCATCCCCAGTAGGGGGTGTGCAGGAGGCAGCTGGTTGATGTTTCTCTCTCATCAATGTTTCTCTCTATCCCCCTCTCCCTTCGTCTCTGTAATAAATCAATAAAATGTTTAATATATATGGCTGACTGTGTGTCAAACATCACTCAGTAAAGCTTGTTAAAGACAAAGTTAACTGAAAAACATTAGACTGGGAAATAAATAACCCTGAGTACCAGATCATGAGAATGCCAGAAGGAGAAAAAGAACCTTCCTTTATCCCCCAGGTCAGAATTGATTGCTCCATCTTCTGTACTCCCACAACATATTGACTTGCAAATTTTTTTTAATCCTCACCTGAGGATACATTTCCATTGATTTTTAGAGAGAGTGGAAGAGAGAGGGAAAGACAGAGAAATATCCATGGGAGAGAGAGACACAGTTGCCTCCAGCAGGAGCCTAGGACTGGGAGAAGCCTGCAACCTAGGTAAGTGCACTTGACTGGAATCAAGCCCTGTACCCTTCAGTCTACAGGCCGAAGTCCTATCCATGAACCAAACTGCCTGCAATTTGTACAGTGACTCTCACTAGATGCCTCCTGTGGGAGGACAGAGCTGTGCCCACTGCTGCCAGCGCAGCATCTTGGGAAGAGCATAGCTTTAAATCATGCTTGTTAAACAAATGCAAAATGTAATTTAAACTTATTTCTCTTGCCTTAAGACAGATAAGACAGCAGTTGGCAATTATAGGATTGTTTTTTTTCCCCTCCACTTTTTAACCCATTACTATAGAGGCTTAGAAGTCGCCTTTATATTCTTAATACAAATGATAATAAAGATCTCAAAAATACACTCACCCTAGCCAGTTTAGCTCAGTGGATAGAGTGCCAGACCGTGGACAAAAGGATCCCAGGTTCGATTCAGGTCAAGGACCTGTAGTCGCAGGCTCCTCCTGGGCCTGGGCTCTTGTAGGGGCGAGTGCAGGAGGCAACCAATCTATGTGTTTCTCTCAGATCGATATTTTTCTCTGACTTTCCCTCTCTTCCACTCTCTCTAAAAATTAATGGAAAAGTATCCTTGGGTGAGGACTTAAAAATATTTATATACTCTTAATGATCAGTTAATCAAAATTATAATTTTGATTATATGTACAACACTTTTTTAATGAGTTTGAATTAAATTTATCTATTATAGATAATGCCCAAAACTGAGCTGGTTTTTATTTCTCTATAATACTTCTGCCACCTAGGCTCAAATTTTCAACATCTTAACCAATGACTGTTGTTGTTTTTTAAGAAACCTAAAATCTTTGTCAATCAAACTTCTGTCATCAAAAATCAATGGTAATGCAAGTTGTGAGAAAGAATGACACTACAAAAAGCCTGTTGAGACCTAGCCAGTTTAGCTCAGTGGGTGGAGCAGGAGCCAGCCAATCAATGATTCTCTCTCATTATTGATGTTTCTATCTCTCTCTCTCTTTTCCCCTTCCTTTCTGAAATCAGTGAAGAAAAAAATAAAAAAATATATATACATATATATACATATATATATATGTATATATGTATTTATTTATTTATTTATTTATTTATTTATTTATTTATTTAAAGCCTGATGGTTTTACAAAATGGCAAAGGATTAATGAAGTCTTCAACTTAATCTATGTTTTATTAAAGGAAATCATGCAATTTGAAAATCGTTAGTGTATTGACCATGTGAATTTCAGGGCCTACCATGACCATACTGTTTCTAGGCAAAATGGGTTTTTTTGCTCACAATTCTTATGAGGAAGCAGAGTTAGACATCCCTGCTGTGTACTTGTAACTCCATTAAGGTGAAGCTGGTTGGACTAAGGCAATGGCTGGCAAACTGCAGCTAGTGAGCCACATGTGGCTCTTTGATCCCTTGAGTGTGGCTCTTCCACAGAATACCACGTGCGAGCGCACACATACAGTGTAATTGAAACTTCGTGGCCCATGTGCAAAAATCGGTTTTCAGCCTGGACGAGTCTATTTTGAAGTGGCGTTAGAACACTCAAAGGGCCAAAGAGCCACATGTGGCTCGCGAGCCGTGGTTTGCCAACCACTGCACTAAGGTAATTTAGCTATACACTATCATGGAGCAAAATACTCTAAACAAGTAGAAAATAAATATTTATTAACTGAACCAATAGGATTTTAAAATGAGAAGCAGTGAGTATTAACCTGTAATAAGTTTCAAGACATAGAAGATGTTTGACCAAAGAAAAATGAGTGATTCACATTAATAATAGAACAGAAATGTAAAAACCAATCTTGTTACTGGATTTCTAAAGCTTAAGACCTACCAGGTCTTAATGTGTAATTTTTTCAGTTAGGTTTGTTGAGGTATATTTTGCATGTGGTAGAATTCATGTTCTTAGACGTACAGGTAATAATGTTGACAACTGTGTGCTTTCACATCACCACCACCAAAATCAGGATATAAAATATTTCCCTCCACCCTTGAGAGTTTTTCTTGTTTAATTAACTGCTCTACTAGTTTTACTGAGAGGTCTCCTTAAGTTCCATGAAGCATGGCTAAATTGAGCCAAAAAAGCCAGCCCCCATCCCCGCAAAGTACAGACTATATGAATTTATTTATCTATAGTCTCTATATGATATACATACATAATGTGTCTATATTACCTTTGCTTGTATTTATCAATGTATCTATGATATTAGAAACTGTTTTTCTCTTGGGACATGAGGTGATGCTAGTGATTAGAAGGAGACCTAACCGGAAGTTTATGGGATATTGGCAATGATATTCTGTTTTCATATGGGTGCTGGTATCCAAATATATTTATTTGATGCAGATTTACAGATATTATGATTATGACTTTTTCAGTTTATATATATATATATATATATATATATATATATATATATATATATATATTAGAGGCTTGGTGCACAAAATTTGTGCACGGGGCATGGGGGATGTCTCTCAGCCCAGCCTGAACCCTCTCCAATCTGGGACCCATTGAGGGATGTCCAACTGCCCATTTAGGCCTGATCCCATTAGGACATCCTTCTCACAATCCAGGACTGCTGGCTCCAAACTGCTTGCCTACCTGCCTCCCTGGTTGCTTCTAACCGCTTCTGCCTGCCAGCCTGATCACCCCCTAAGCACTACCCTGCCAGCCTAATTGATGTCTAACTGCTCCCCTGCCAGCCTGTTTGCCCCCAACTTCCCTCCTCTGCTGCCCTGGTCACCCCTAACTGCCCTCCCCTGGAGGCCTGATCCCTCTCAACTGCCCTCCCCTGCTGGCCTGATTGCCCACAACTGCCCTCCCTTGCAGGCCTGGAACCTCCCAACGGCCCTCCCCTGCTGCCATCTTGTGGTGGCCATCTTGTGTCCACATGGGGGCAGGATCTTTGACCACATGGGGACAGCCCTCTTGTGTGTTGGAGTGATGGTCAATCTGAAAATTACTCTTTTATTAGATAGGATAGAGGTCTGGTGCATGGGTGGGGGTCAGCTGATTTGCCCTGAAGAGTGTCCCAGATCAGGGTGGCAGTTCCCTTGGGGCATGATGTGGCCTGGGCGAGGAGACTGTTGTGGTTTGCAGGCTGGCCACCTCTCCCGCAGCGATCCAAGTGGAGGCCCTGGGATCTGGGATTAATTTAAGTTCTACAATTTAAACTTTGTAGCCTGGAGCAGAGCCAAGCCTTCTGCTCGCTCGGTGGTGACAGCCATTTCTGTTTGGGTTTATTTAAATTCTATAATTGAAACTTTTGTAGCCTAGAGTGGAGGCCTAGTTGCTAGGACTACAGAAGCCTAGCTTCCTCCATCGCCTGGGCAATATTAGCCTCTGTTCTCTCCAACTCCGTGGCTGCCACCATTTTGTTGGGATACAGCTTCTATAATTGAAACTTTGTAGCATTGAGTGGAGGCCTAGGCTGGCAAGAGCAGGTGAAAAGCTTGGCTTCCTCCATTGCCGGGGAAACCCAAGCCTCCCTCCTGCTCTCAGTGGCGGCAGCCATCTTGGTTTTGGTTTATTTGCATAATTTGCTCCTGATTGGCTGATGGGCATGGCTGTGGGTGTGACTTGATCAGCGATATGGTCAATTTGCATATTACTCTTTTATTAGATAGGATGCACACACACTGAGTGGCCAGATTATTATGATCTCTGAATGCATAATTATCTGGCCACTGAGTGTACAGCCTATATAATAAAAGTCTGATATGCAAATTGTCCCTTCTACCAGGAGCTCATCCAGCAGGTAGGCTAGCCAAATGCCCATGTCTCCTCCCCTTGGCCATGCTGGCCAGACCCCACCCAGGCACGAATTAATGCACTGGGTTACACACACACACACACACACACACACACACACACACACACACACACTGAGTGGCCAGATTATTATGCATTTAGAGATCGCAATAATCTGGCCACTCAGTGTATATACTTTAATCAAAGAGGAGATATATTAGAAGTGGATGGTACATAGAGTGTTTCTCAAATTGCCTTATAAACTATCGGTGCTGAAGGATAGATTTTTTATTTTCTGATCTATTACAGCACAATACATTAAAATAAGTTATAGAAAAAAATAATCAAGGACTGAAAACACAAATTATAGGCCCTATTTCTTTGGGATTTGATTCAACTAATATATAAAATTATTCTACAAATAATTTTGTACTTGTTTCTAAATGCTTACCTTCCATTGCTCTTTATCTCTGCACAGAATGGGGCTCCCAGTCCAGGGACTGGCATGCCCACAGATCACTGGTGTAGACAACTCTGTTAGGGAGGTCTTAGGGAAAACCAAGTCCAAGTTTCTTACTTGATTGATAAAGATGATTCTATTGGAATATTGCTTAGTTTTCTTTTTTATATTTTCTTGGAAATGCTGGGGACAATTTCATGTGATCTTTTTTTTTCACTTTTATTTTTTTAAATTTCTTTATTGATTAAGGTATTACATATGTGTCTTCACATGTGATCTTAATATGGATAAATTTATCATTTTGAAAAGATTATAACTTTGATCAAAATAAAACCACCTGTACAAGAAGGATAGTGTCTTCTGTTGGTCCTCCATCTACTGGCTCTGACATCCCTCTTGCTATTTCTTTGGTCCCACCTCTAGCTTCCATGAAAATCTGCTTCTAAAGGTCTTCCGTGCAGCCCCCCCTTTTTTTTTACAATACTGTCCTTTGGCCACTGGGACTACTTTTTCCACAAAGTGCCTGGGAGTTAACTGCATCCTTGTAAGATGGTGCAAAAGAAGAAAAATCCAGCCTCTTGCTTCTAGAAGGACCATCCTCCGAGGTACCATTAGCACTCTAGAGCACCCCTTGGGAATGGATTGAGATAGGGACTTGGAAATGTCATGCTGATTTGGCTTCTTTCCCTTCTTGCCCTGTTTTCTCCATTTACCTTTTAGTTTTTCATGGCAATGTTTTCTTCAATAGCACTTGTTTATGAATCCTCTTCTCAGAGTCTGTGATGGGGGAATCAGAGTTAAGACCAGCATAGACAACTGCAATAAATAAAATGATTTATAAAGTAGTTTGTTTTTTCTGATTGTGACACTATGTCTTGTGACATTTATTTGCTGGAATAAGTAAGCTATTAGGACCTGATTAGGTAGCTACTGGAGGAAAAGTGTCACTGAGCCTTGAGTCATTTCTTTGGGAAAGCATAGAAAGGTAGGAGGATATTTATTTATTAACAAACATTTTTAGAATTTTATCAAGGTAACATTTTGTGGAGCAAATGGTTAGTTTTGGTTTTAGAAGTATAATATGACTATAATTAATTTATTTTAATTTTTTGCTGTGTCGTAGATATTTTAATTGGTGTTTGTTTTTCACAGATATTTGCATTTCATAATATGCACATATAAATTATTTATATACCACAAATTCAGTAGAGCATATAATATATGAACATAATCAAATATAGCTTATAAACATCCCATATGTGTGTCTGTGAGAGAAATGATCAATATTATGGAGCATCCTTTCTTTTGGACTTTTATAGTCAAAGTAGATTCCAGTGGATAATTGAGCAACTTTGCATAGAATTTATTCCATGTGCAACCAATTTAACTTTAATACAATAAACTAAAGGTTCTAACTGTGAATGTCTTATACTTTTTCACTTAATGTAACTTTAATAACAGGAATTACTTCTGCCTCATTTCTAAGTATACTTATTTAAGAACAAAATTATTCTATACTGCTCTACTACTGGTTAATCGAAAACTCTGGACTATTGTAAAAAAATGGTTAGAAGCATGTATGACAACAACCTGCTATGTTGATATTGCTTTCCATCATAAATAAAAACTCTGTACACATGAACCTGAATACTTAAGATGGTTTCAGAAGCATCTTTTGTTTATGAAACATATATTATAGTTTGTGAAAGAGATGTTATTGAGTTCTAATACATTATATGAAACCAGCCCCAGTACTTCCTGTGAATGCTCTCCCCCTGCCTAGACTTATCACATGGTTTTGGGTGAAACCCCATGTACTATATGTCAAAGGCCAAAGAAAGAAAATAGAACTAAACTTCTGTGTGATGCAAACTCTGTTTTGGGCTTTTTGTAGTTTTAATATATATATATATATGTATATATATATATATATATGTATATTTCAGAGAGTAACAAAGAGAGAAATATCAATGTTGAGAAAGAATCATTAATCAGCTGCCTCATACACACATCCTACTAGGGATTAAGACTGCAAACCTGAGGATATGCCCTGCCTGACCTGGAATCAAAGCCTGATCTCCTCGTCCATAGGTTGATGCTCAACCACTGAGTCATGCCAGCCAGGCTCATGGTAGCTTTTGAAAAGTCATTTAATATTTATTTATTTATTTATTTATTTATTTATTTATTTATTTTGGCTACAATAAAAAAAAAAAACTTTGAATGACAAAAAGGACTGTGTATGGTAAACATGAGCCAAAATGATAGAGATGTTATAGTCATCTAAGAAAAAAACCACTGCTGTTTTGTGGGATTTTTATGTGGGGAATGCTTAGGAGTCACTTATTATGCTAGGTGAGTGAGAGAATGCCAGGACTGGATGGGAATTCCACGGCCACTTAGCCAGGCCCCTTTTCTTTAGGTCAGGAGCTGCCTAGAGATCACTGCTCGGATGCCTGTGAAAGGCTCTGGGAAAGTCAAATGAGCAGAAGAAAAAGCATTTCTGTGATTGTCGGTACCGAGAGCGTTGACATAACCTTAGTAAAGCTAACAGTTTCAAAGGAAGGGAAAATGTTTTGTGTGAAAGGTATTGGACTCTAATAGGTAGCTTATGAAATGTCAAACATTTCAGCCAAAAAGTTATATTGAAGCCAAGAACTTGAGAAGAAACACGTCCTCATTTCTACTCACTCACCACCATCTATTGCCCAGCCCTGACTTGACACCAAAGGAACCAGGTTAATGGGAATATCAATGTTAAAATCTAGAAATCTGACATTTAGATATTCTGTAATAATTGGGTTGCATTTGATATGTCTGGAATGTAGAGACAGAAATATTTTCAAATGAACATTAGCCCTAGAATTTGTGCCAACATCTTAATGGGATGATTACAAGTGTGTCTGGGCTCAGAAAATGGCAATAATTATTTGAAAATGTAACCGTTACATTGAAAGATCTGATTTTTCATCATTGCTATTGGTGTTATTTGCCTCTCTGTCTTTGTTTTAAAATACTGAGATTAGAGGCTCAATGCATGATATTCATGCACTGGGGGATCCCTCTCCCAGACTGGGAGCCCTCAGGGGATGCCCAAGGGAAGCTGGCCTAAGCCATCAGTGGAATATCCTTAGCACTGCTGCAAAGGTGGAAGAGGGTCTTGCCACCTCCGTTGCACTCTCCAGCTGTGAGCTCAGCTTCTGACTAAGCAGCACTCCCCTTGTGGGAGTGCACTGAGGAGGGGACTGCTCCTAAGTTGAGAGTCATAGCAACTGGTTATTCTGCCATTTGGTCAATTTGCATATTAGCCTTTTATTATATAGGATAGTTATAGGAGACTCAAACTCTCAGGAGTCATTTTAGTTTCCTCAACACCTAAGGCCTTCATCAGTGTAATAAGCCAGAGTTGACTTCCTCCCTTTGCTATTCTCAGTGAGCTACTCTAGCCCTCTAGCCTGTCCAGCTGTACTTGGTAAATGTGGCCCCTTGCCTGTCTGATAACAGGTACATTCCTGAGTGTTCACTGTGCAGCCACTGGGTTTAATGCCCAGATACCCCTAGGAGTTTTACCAGAACTAGGTTCAAGCCTTTTCTGAGTTTCTGTTTATTCTGTATCTGTGATATTTTAATGATAAATTTGCTCTAAAAATTACAATTACAAATCTCTTTTCCCAGAATTGTCAAGTTTCCATTTTTATTGAGAAGCGAGTGCTAAATGAGGGAGAAATTATTTTCATCTGACCTGGGAAACATCATACTTCCCTGACATGAGCTGAGGCCAGTCTGGCTGTCGCCTGCCCACCTCAAACAAAGCAAGGATCTTTTATGAGAAGCCTAGAAATCAATTTTCCGAAATCCAAATTTTATTGGGGCAAATAACTCAAAAGAGGAGTGACAAAAGTGAAGACCACTGTTGCCATGATAATGAATATATTTTGTTGTTTAGATTTTTTTAATGACAGTAGTGGTGGAGGGAGATTGATTAGAATTTCCTAGAGAGAAAAGAGGTATGTTGGTTTCATTGGCTGGAAAGGTATATTTGCCAGTTAACTTCAGTGCCACAGAGGAATGAGTCTCTTAAACGTCTGAGGGTTCCTTAGACTGATGGTTGCCAGGAGGGGAGGGTTGGGGGGCTGGGCGAAAGGTGAAAGAACTGAGAAGCACAAATGGGCAGTTACAGAATAGTCGTAGGGGTGTAAAGTACAGCACAGGGACTATAGCCCATAATATCATAATAACTATGTATGGTACCAGGCAAGTACTAGAAATAACATGGGGGAACAATTTGTAAAGTATATAATTATCTAACCACTATGCGGTACCCCTGAAACTAATACAAAACAATTTAAAGGCAAACTGTAATTGAAAAACAAAATAATAAAGTCTGAATATTCCTTGGGAAAACATAACTATCCTTTGCTTTGCCTAATTTAGGGGGGTAAATCCTATTGAATTTGTTTCAGTTTCTTGGATATCTTTATTTGTGTTAAGAGGAAAGAGACAAAGCCCATTAACAGATCCAATACAAGTTTTGAAATGTTGAGTAAAAACATAAGCTATAAAGAACCCAATTCAGAGCCTTAGTTGTGACAGATCAAAACGACCCCAGCTTGGCTATGTGAATGTAGCTAAGATGTCCATATCTATCACATTATTAATCTTTCTACTCATGCCACATTAGTTTGTCACGATCTGTGTCATTACAGCCATTTTCTCTCCTACTCCAGTCTTTGTGGTTTCAACTTGGCACATATAAAATCGGTAATATTAAAATTACTTTGCACACTTGCACTTTGAAGAAGCAGGGGGAGGGCTGGTGCTCTGGGTAGTGAGAGTTTACCCTAGACTTATGGTGTGGCAAATGGCAGATTTGGGGCTGTACAGCACCCTGTGGTATTGCCAATAAAGCTATGTTAACGTTCAGAAGGTTTTAAGGTAAACATTTAGGCTCTCTCATTTTATTTTATTTTACTTTATTTCCCATTGATTTTTTAAAGAGAGTAGAAGGGAAGGGGAGAGACAGAGAGAGAAACACCAATGTGAGAGAGACACATTGATTGCTTGCCTCCCCCATGCACCCAGATCAAGGTTAGGGATCAAGCTTGGAACCCAGGTAGGTGCCCTTGACTAGAACCAAATCTGGGTCCCTTCAATCTGAGGGCCAATTCTCTGACTTGCTCAGGATTTGGAGAGAAAGTCTCCTCTGAGTCACTGTACTAGTGCATGCGAAACATCTAAAAGTAAATGGGTTTTTCCTGTACCTCCAAGTACTCTGTGTATTTTCTGGTTGCCTGGTAAATTCTGTAACATTTCCACTGAACCAAACTGGCCAGGGCTAAGCTCTTTCCTTTTAGACTAGTTAAACCGAAATGAGTACCAGACTCTTATTGAAGTAGGTTAGCAAGGAAGAAGAAAGGAGTCAGAATAAAAAATTAGCTATAATCCTTGCTCTTGAATGGAAAATGTAACCACACACATCAAAACGTCCAGAGGGCAGACAAGTTCATGCTTAGCCAGGACTGGCATTTAATTTTGTGGGCAGGAATACATTTTCTCTTCCAGGAGAATGGCGCTTGAAATAAGAACAATGGCAATGCTGCTGTTCTGTTGGCTCCTCCATTCACCTCTGATTCGTAGCCTACCAAACAAACGAGTTATTGGAAAGAGAGGACCAGCTCTTTGTGAGAAGACACTGGCAGGAGCCAGGCAGATTTTCATTTCCTCCTAGATCTAAATGTCCTGTGGATTAAGGCCTACCCGATAGCAATAAAAGTCATCATCGCTTCCAGAGCAAATGCTAGATGCCAGGCACTGCCTGATCACAGATAAGCTCAATTATTATTATGTCCCCAAAAAGTAAGCATTAGACCCATTTGTATGGGTGAGAAAATTTAGACACACAAAAGTTAATGTTGGTGGCATAATGATCAAAAGTCAAAGCTAGGAAACTTTGCTTATGCCCATATAGTTAGACATGATTTTTACTCTTTTGGATTGGATGCCCAGTTGACTTCATCTAGCAGAGTCGCAGAAATTGCATTGACTAGATTCTTTTGGTATAAAGAATTTAGAAAAATCTACATTTTATGAAAGAAGCAACAAAAAGAATTCAGTTTGTGCGTGTGAGACAGAGTGATTTTGGCGGCATGCATGAAATGTAAGCTCAGATTTTTTCTGAGAGTAATGCTTAGAGTCCCTTGACAGAGTCAATAAAAATATGGTTTTGTGTCAGGCAGTTGAGTCTAGTTTATGCTCTTCTTCTGAAAATATGAACCAACTGATACAGCAAAATGAAAAGGGGTGGAGCTGCTGAAGCCGGTTTGGCTCAGTGGATAGAGTGTTGGACTGCAGAATGAAAGGTCTCAGGTTCGATTCCGGTCAAGGAATGTACATTGGTTGCAGGTACATCCTCAGTAGGGGGTGTGCAGGAGGCAGCTGATGGATGTTTCTCTCTAATTGATGTTTTTAACTTTCTATCCCTCTACCTGCCTCTCTGTAAAAAAATCAATAATATATATATATTAAAAGGGGGTAGAGCATGGCAAAATTCTCTAAAGGACCATAAATATAAATTCATGCATAAATATAAATTCATGCATGGGGGGTGGGGGATGTTCCTCAGCCCAGCCTGTACCCTCTCCAGTCTGGGACCCCTTCAGGGATGTCTGACTTCCCAGTAGGATTGGGCCAAAATGAGCACTTGGACATTCTTCTCACAATCCAGGATCCCTAGCTTCAAACGGCTCACCTTCCTGCCTCCCTGATTGCCCTTAACCGCTTCTGTCTGCCAGCCTGATAACCCCCTAACCATTAACCTGCCACCCTGATTGATTTCTAACTGCTACCCTGACAGCCTGTTTGCCCCCACCTTCACTTCTCTGCCAGCCTGGTCACCCCTAACTGCCCTCTCCTGCAGGCTTGATCGCCCCTACCTGCCCTTTCTTGCAGGCCTGATCCCTCCCAACTGCCCTCCCCTGCTGGCCTGATCAACCACAACTGCCCTCACTTGCAGGCCTGGAACATCCCAATGGCCCTCCCCTGCTGCCATCTGTGGTGGCCATCTTGCATCCACATGGGGGCAGGATCTTTGACCACATGGGGGCAGTCCTCTTGTGTGTTGGAGTGATGGTCAATCTGCAAATTAGTCTTTTATTAGATAGGATAGAGGTCTGGTACATGGGTGGGGGCCAGTTGATTTGCCCTGAAGAGTGGCCCTGATCAGGGTGGGGATTCCCTTGGAGTGTGATACAGCCTGGGCAAGGAGCCTATGGTCATTTGCAGGCTGGCCACATCCCCCAGCGACCCAAGTGGAGGCCCTAGGATTTGGGATTTATGTATCTTCTACAATTTAAACTTTTTAGCCTGGAGCAGAGCCAAGCCTTCTGCTCTCTCCATGGCAACAGCCATTTCTGTTGCTATTTATTTAAATTCTATAATTGAATCTTTGTAGCCTAGAGTGGAGGCCTAGGTGCTAGGGCTATAGAAGCTTGGCTTTCTCCATCGTCTGGGAAACCCTAGGCTCTGCTCTCTCCAGCTCCCCATTTCTGTTGGGATATATCTTCTAAATTGAAACTTTATCGCATTGAGTGGAGGCCTAAGCCTGCAAGGGCAGGCAGAAATCTTGGCTTCCTCTATAGCCATGGAATCCCAAGCCTCCCCCCTTCTCTCAGTGGCCACAGCCATCTTGGTTGGGCTTTATTTGCTCCTGATTGGCTGGTGGGCATGGCTTGTGGATGTATCGCAGGTACAGTCAATTTGCATATTACTCTTTTATTAGATGGGATGCCATGCTTGTAGACATGATCAGGCCTCTTTTTGTGATCAGCAATATTACGTATTCTTACAGAATCAATACTGTCACAGTTACCTAAACTTATTAACTAATTTGGAAGTCATCAGCTTTGTAATAATCCACATCATTATACACCAGAGTTGTCAAGAACAAAGGGATAGACAGGAGTATCTAGGACCATTTTTGATCTTCATTTTACTATTAAGGTGTTTTGTGTGCTTGAAATTCTGTAAGAGGCAGTTTTAAATGAGATCTTAGATGTCTCTAAATATGAGCTACATAGCCAGTGTGTGTGTGTGTGTGTGTGTGTGTGTGTGTGTGTGTGTGTGTGTATAAAAGAAGGGGATCCAGGTGCAATGAAGAGGTACATCTTGATGATGCATTGTACAAGCTATAGTTCCTTCATTGTAACGTTTCCCCAAAGCTTTCTTTATTTTGTTGCCATTATTGATCACTATAACACCCCATAACCTGAAATATGTCACCTTATGGTCGTATTATCAGGCATCGAATCTGGAAATGAGGATTTTGCCCCCACTTCAGCTTTTTGTAATTATTATTTGACTCTACATTATTTGTTTTTTGTGTTGTTGTTTTTAAAAATGACTGGCTGATGTAATATAACAGTATGTACTTTACTTTTTCACAGTTCTGATTATAACATTTTTTGTGTAAAATGCATTAGTACACATTATTAACACTCTCTTTGTTATATTGTCTTAAACCACTATAATAGATAATCATTTTTATACTGAGCAAGGCTTACTAATCAATAATTAGCTACCTGCCTACAAAGCTAACAATCTTTAAAATTACTTCTATGTACTTGAACATTAAGACCTAAATGCAGATATTGTATTTTCTTTATTGTTGAAAGATGCTCTTAAAAACAGGAAAGATGAGATGCATTCTTATTTCATTGTTCTTAGTTATTTAATACCTGTCTAGTGGATTTTACAAGTTCATTGGATTGAGTTATTTGAGAGTACAGAAAGTGTCGAAATTTGGAGATAGAAAATTTATTTTAACTTTTTGTAAATAACTGTCCTTGATGATGACATTCATCATTTATGTGTTATGATAACTCTAAAGAAAGAGTTTTCATAAACTTGATGAAATCTTATCTCCTTTAAACTAAATGATAGAACTTTTAACAATTCAAGTAGAGCTAGAAAATTTAAAGAAAGGTGATAAAATGGAGATAAGTTAATGAGAGTCACCGGCAGCTTTTTATAAACATTGCTTTTCACCTTGCCATTTCAATATTAAGCACAAGATTAAATGTTATTAAATAAAGGAAAATACTGTTAATCATTTTTGAGCATTTTTATGTCAGCAAACATATACTATAAATATAAAAGTTGAAAAGTAAACTTTAGGCAAAAATTTCAATACTTATTTTACAGCAGAAAAGTTTTAAAACAATTTCTACACAAATTTTTATTTTGTCAATATTCTAATATATTGAGAGGTTGAAAGAAGTATAAAATGAACACTTTAACTTGACTTCACTATATCCACTAATTATTAATGTTTTATCTCATTCACATGTTCTCTCTCTCTCCCAGGTGTGCATGCCTGCATGTGTGTGTGTATGTGTGTTTGTGTGTTTGCGCATCACTTTATTCATTGGTAATTTATCATTTATAGCCTCAAAATAAGACAGTCCCCTGTACAAGTAAATATTATTATCACAATATAAAAACTAATTTGATATTATCATATAATATACAATACAAATTAACTATTTTGACTTGTCTCCAAAATGTCTTTTAAAATTGCTTTTTGGGTTCATTTGTTTGCTTGCTTTGCTATGTTTTATAATCCAGAATCCAATTAAAGTTTATCTATAGGAGAGTTTCTATTTTTATTTTTTTATTTTATCACTAGTGGCCTGCTACACAAAATTTGTGCACATTAAAAGGGTATTAATTAGAGGAAATAATTTAATATTGCTATTTGCTCTTTCTCTATAATACAAGTATCAGAGACTAAATTTGTGCACGGTGGGGGGTTCCCTCAGCCCAGCCTGCCCTCTCTCACAGACTGGGAGCCCCCAGGAGATATCCTACTGATAGCTGAGGTCCACTCCCCATCAGACTGGCCACCCTCTATGGGAGGTGACTGGGCTGATCAAGGGAAAGCGCCAGCCCCATTACCCTTCTGCTGTAGCCACTGCCAATCACTGCAGCCGCCAAGATGTTTTCATCAACATCTCTAGTCCCTTCACTGTGAAAAAATAACAACTTTCTTTAGGCATTTTAAGATGTGTCTTTCATAGGATATGACATTTCTTTCTTTATTTTTTTTATCCTCATCTGAGGATATGTTCCCATTGATTTTTATAGTGTAGAAGAGAGAGGGAGAGACAGAAAGAAACATCAGTGTGAGAGGGACACTTTGATTGGTTGCCTCCGGCATGAGCTCTGACCTGGGCCCCAGCCAGGGAGAAGCCTGTAACCTAGGTACAAGCCCTTGATCAGAATCGAACAGGACCCATTGAGCCAAACCAGCTAGGGCAGGATATGACACTTCTTAGCCCCTCCAGCAGTGGATCTTTGTTTTTTCCTCAAGGAGTATGGTGGAAAAACCTAGATCACCTTCTTGGATTCTTATAACCCAAGTTACCAAGAACACTGCAAGGGACAGCGTACAGGAGCTTAGCCAATGAGTGGTCAGAAAAGGTGTTTACGCTGGAACTGGTTTGGCTCAGTGGATAAACTGTGGGCCTGCAGACTAAAGGGTCCCAGGATTGACTCCTGTTAAGGGCATATACCTTGGTTCGAGGCACATCCCCAGTGGGGAGTGCACAGGAGGCAGCTGATTGATGTTGCAGCAGAGCATGTGCAAGCGGCTGGGGGTGGGGCGGGAACATCCCTCTCTGAAGGCCAGCAGACAATCCTGTCATGGGCGCCAGGCTGGGGGGCAGGCAGAGACCCCTGAGCCACACACTGCAGCAGCCACCAAGGTCTCCACATGTTCCAGAGGCCAGAACCCAACCCTGTGGTGGGTGCCAGGCTGGGGGCATAGACCCAAACTGTTGCTTAGCTTCATAGCCCGCCCCCAGCAGCTTGGCTGCTGCACCCATAGTCCCGCAGTGGCTGGGGGTGTTCTGGGATACCTGCCACTCAGGGCCTAAGTACAGCACCAGGCTTGGGGGCATGCAGGAACCCCTGAGCCACACACGGAAGTGGCCACCAGGGTCTCCACATGGTCCAGAAACCAGCATCCAGCCCTATCGTGGGTGCTGGGCTAAGGGTGTGGACCCAAAGCGCCACTTGCAAGAGGCTGGGGTTAGGGCGGAAACATCCCTGTCTCCCGAGGCCAGCAGAGCCTCCGTCCTAACCCCAGCCTCTTGCAAGTCAGCCCTGTTGCAGGCGCTGGGCTGGGGGGCATGGGCATGTAGGGACCCTTGGGCAGCACATGGCAGCAGACACCAGGGTCTCTGAATGCTCTAGAGGCCAGCAGCCAACCCTGTAGTGGGCACTGGGATGGGGGCGTGGACCCAAAATGCTG
Source organism: Antrozous pallidus (assembly GCA_027563665.1). Classification (NCBI taxonomy): domain Eukaryota; kingdom Metazoa; phylum Chordata; class Mammalia; order Chiroptera; family Vespertilionidae; genus Antrozous; species Antrozous pallidus. The sequence continues at coordinate 25,275,736 of CM050526.1, read as the reverse complement.
TTTGGCTTCAGAGCTTGCGACCCATCACCTGGGCCTGATGACTGACAGCCCTGCCTCCTGCTCATTACCCAAGGTGCCCTGGGCGCTCATTTGCATGTCCCACACGACAGGTAAACCCTGCAGCTCAGTCGCAGCCTAACTCTCAGAGCAACCAACATTCGATCCTCATGAGGGGATCCTGTGGCATCAAATTCCCCTAACCACCCCGAGGTCACCTGAAAAGGATGCAACTCAGTCACCGTAACTGGAAAGGAGAGATCTCCTTAAATAAATACTGTGCGGGAGGAACCCATAGTGTGTGTGGTCCCTGTGCAAGGATGATACTCAAATTTGTGAGGTTTCCTATATTTTGCACCCAGCTCCCTGCTGGCGCACCATGCCTCCCATCCCAGCATGCTGCATCCTATGCCCAGCATTCTGTGGCCATGCACCCTGCTCCTGATAGGTGAGTAGTGTAGTGAAAGTACAGTCATGTTTGCATGTTTCTTTTTTATTATATAGAATTATTAATTTAATTTATTTGTTATGTATTGGTTTTGGGTGTATAGCTTAATAATTAGACAATTACATGTTTTACAAGTGTTTCCCTTGATTCCAGTACCCCAACTGGCACCATACATAGTTATCATAATACTAGGAGCCCGGTGCACGAAATTCGTGCACTGGGGGTGGGTGGTCCCTCAACCCAAACTGCCCCCCTCACATACAGGAGCCCTCTGGTGAGGCCTTAGGCCTTGGGCACCCAGCCATCACCATGTTCAGCTCAGACCCGGCTGCCTGCGACCACCTGGCCCCGGGGACTGGGTGCTCACCACCAATTTTGCTCACAGTGCCTGGGGGCCATGTGCTACCTGCCACCGCCACCACCACTGTTGCTGCAGCTGCTTCCCTTCACAGCACCCAGTTACCACCACCACCACCATTTCACCTCCACCCCTAGGACCCTGAGCTTGTGCCACTTAGTCCCATCCCTGCTCCTGATTGGCTGGTAGCATAGCCAATCAGGAGCAAAGGTATGGTCAAATTTGCATGTTTCTCTTTTATTATATAGGATTAGTGACTGTATTTCTTATGCTTTACTCACTTCCCTGTGACGTTTGTTCACTACCAGTGTGTGCTTCCTAGTCCCTTCACCTCTTTCACCACTGCCCCAATTCTCTCCTCTCTGGCAACCACCAATCTGCTCTCTGTGTCTATGAGACTGTTTCAGTTTGCTTGTTCATTTATATTGCTGTGTATATTCCACAGTAGGTGAAATCATATTTCTCTTTCTCTTTCTGACTTATTTCACTGAGCATAATACCCATTATGCCCATCTATGCTGTCACAAATGGTAAGAATTCATTCTTTTCATGGCCAAGTAATATTCCATTGTATGTATGCACTACAGCATTTTATATACTCATCTATTGATGAGCACTTGGGCTGCTTCCAAATCTAGGCTATTGTGAATGATGATGCAAAGAACAAAGAGGTACATGAGGCTTTCTCCAGTTAAGAGATTTTGTCAAAAAGACCGTGGTATTCTAGAGCAATGGGCCACTGAGAATAGAGCAAGCGCTACTCTACGGTCTTGGAATCAAGTATGCACTCTACATATCTCCCCATGATTTGGCAGGAAAAAGTGGTGAAGGAGAAGGGGAATGAGCAAATACCAACTCATCTACCCCTCTTAATTTCAGTTTTCTTTTTGGTCAAATATCGAGGTTGGTCTAGCAAAATCCTCATGCCAATACCCCAAGCACCAAGTCAGGTTGCAAGATGTGCTCCATCTGCCCATTGTGTTCTTAAATTTTTGACAAAAAACATCTTAAAATTAGAATAGTTCACGTGTAAGTGTAGATTTCTGCCTAGTTTTGAAAAAAATGGAATCACCTGACAAATTTGGACCCATATTCTTATTCGCCAACAATTTGTTGAAGCTAAGTAGCTGCTCCCATTTTTTAGATAGAGTGTACATGTGTGCTTCAGTGCTCGCCACTCACAGAATATTTGCAAATTTAGTTTTAATTATGTATGACTTGTAATGGGACAAAAGCCTACCTTCTCCTTTGAGCTTATTATGTCACCCACCTGGCTGGACAGGCATTTGCAGGTGGACGCTGAATGTAAGAACACCTTAGTTTCTTTCAGTTTGATTAGCAGATGTTATGAATGTAATAGAAAGATAATAGAATAAAACAGCACTAATATCTGCATATTTAAAGATCAAAGGTTAGGGAAGCACAAGAAAGAGGATTTACATATTGAATCTATTACTTTAACAATAGCCACTAGCATTTATTGAGCATATTCTCTGTAGAGAGAGATGCTTTGCTAAGCACTTTACATGCAACATTTTATCATCTGTTTTAAACAACAATAGCTCTACACATTCCTCATGAAGAATTAGATTTTGAGAGATAAAATCCATTGCAGATGTCACAATAACTAGTAAGAGTACAACTCACACTGGAATTCTGGTGGCTCTGTCTCTGATGTGAGGTTGAGCTCATCAATACTGTTAGAGTATGGCCCATTTGCTACACACGAAAGCTCGGGAAACTTCATTAGATTCCCTGTAACTGTGTTTTCTCAGTGTTAGTCTAGGATTAACATTACCTATCTCACAAGGTTGTTTAGGTTGACCAAATTATTTATAATAAATATAAAATCTAAATATAGGAACTGGTGTATAATGGAGACTCAGCCAATATCTGTACCTGTTTCCAAACTAGGCACTTGCTTAATACCCATGACTAACTCTAGTATGGGGCTTCTCTGAACTGCAAAGGAGCTAGTGATTGCATGAAAATGCCTTAGCTTCCCACTGCCCTTAGATCAAAGAATTATTTGCAGACATTAGTAAGATGGCATCTGGGGATCTGTCTAGAATAAAATGAATAAACATTTGCTGTCAAGTGTCCACTTATTGAGAAGCTGGTTTTGAATAGCACCAGGTGGACAAACAGCATGTGTAAATCTGCCAGTGATTTACAGACTTTATCAACTTTAAATCTGGACTTCTGAAAAGGGAAGATGCAGCCCAGGTCAGCCAGCATACGATAAGGCATTAATGCTATAGTACCAGATGAAAACAACAAAACATGTCTGTGAATATTGGAAATGAATCATTACACTGTAATCCATCCGGTCTTCTGCTCATGTAAATGGTTAAAGTGAGAGTTTATCCCAAGCTCTCCAAACAAACATGCACAGAAATGCCTGCTCCCCAAGCAGGCTCTGTGAACTAAATATGAGATGCAGGTGTGGGTGCTTAAAGGGACATTTCCTCGATTTAGTAAAATCTCTTTCTCTCTCCCCATATTTATATATAGTATATATAGTATGGAATTTGTAATTTATAAAGGCTTTTGTCCCATCACAAGTCATACATAATTAAAACTTACTTTGATAGGTGTTGTTTGTTTTAAGACAAAGGATATCATATTTCCACTTTAAAAATAGAGGATATAAAAATATTCAATAGATGTGCTCTGGCTAGTGTGGCTCATGTGGTTGGAGCATCATCCCACGCATCAAAGGGTGGCAGTTTGATCAACAGTCAGGGCATGCACACGAAGCAACCAATTAATGTTTCCTTCTCTCTCTCCCTCCCTCCCTAAACAAACAAACAAAAACATATACGCAGGTGAAGATTAATATATGTGTGTGTGTGTGTGTGTGTGTGTGTGTGTGTGTGTGTGTGTGTGTATTGAATAGACACAACATAACCTTTAGCTCAGAGGTTAGCAAATTATGGCCTGGGGGTCAAATCCTGCCTGCTGCCTGGTTCCATGAATATGCTGGGACAGATATGCTGAATTGTTTACATTATCCATGACTGCTTTCATAGCTACAGTAAAGTTGAGCTGTTGTAAGAGACCATATGCCCACAAAGGCTAAAATATATTATCTGACCCTTTACAGAAAAAAAAAAAAGTTCACTGAATCTCTGATTTGGTTCAATGCCATAGGCTTCTGTTTAATGTCACTTTTTCATTCCTCTATTGGGAAAGGAGAGAGATAAATCTAGGACATGCTGGCGGGGAATAAAAAAAAAAAGATTTTGTGACCAATAGATAAAAAAAAGGAGAGATATTCAAGGACAAAGAGGGAGGAAAATAAATGACCTTGTGATAAGTCTGTCCTCAAATCACACAACCATTAAAATCATTGGCAGGATTTCTTACAATCTGTCTGAAATTGAAGATTGTTTAAGGGGAACTATTGAAAAGAGGATAGACAGGGAATCAGAACATGAGTCATTTTGATGAACTTTCAGGTACAATATAAGCATATTTCAATGAATTCAATGGAGCCAAGGAGCACCAATGGGGCTGACCTATAACATTGTTTTAACACTACCATAGATTGGACTAAATTAAAGCACAGGCTGATCCAGGCCCCCAGAATCAAGCATACGTGTCTCAACATTAACGCTGTGTTAGAATGTTAATAAAGGTAGCTTCTTTGTATGCAGATAATACACAGAGATTTTTCAAACTGTGACCCCTGAGGACTAAGAAGGACTCCTGGTAGCCACCTATCCCCACCCCTAAAAAAAAAAAAAAAAGCAAGTCATTTCTGCACAGGGACCTCCCAGGCAAACTGCACACTTCATTGACAAGCCTCTGCACTAAACTGCCTGTCTACCCTGTGTACCTGCCCTCTGAGCCAGCCTTTATAAAGAAGTTCCTGGAGTCCTATTTCAACCAATAAAACTAAGGTTTTCCCATCCAATCAGAGCTTCACAGCTCTGATCCACAGGGGGGCTCTATTCTGACTAACCAGGGACCAGGGGAAGGGGACTTTTGTCTATCTAAGCCCTCTCCCCTCTAGCTCAGAGAGCACCTTTCAGGGAAGACTGAAGACTGCATTTCCCTAGCAGAACTGAAGCACCCAAGATCTCTTGCCTAAGCAGAGTGGAGCAGATGGGTGTGGTGGGGGGCAAGGCAGAGCGGAGTGCACCATGAAGTGGAGCAGAACTGCCTTGTTGAGGAGCAGCCTGGCTGCAGGGAAGCCTTCAGGCTGTGCTGTTTCCACAGCCATGCTTCCTACCATGGAACCTTTAGCACCAATAAACATTCCTTCTTCACTGCACTCCCACCCTGGGGATTCCTGTTGGCACCAAAGACCACTGGTGGACAAGATCTAATCACAAAAAGATAACTTACCGAACCTTATTAGGTCCCATATGCTCAAATGCCAATGAAAAAGAATCACTGAATCTGAAGTATGGAAGTAATCTAGAAAGCAAACCAATGTGTATGAGGCCATCAGTATGCCTCTCCTTACATTGTGCTGTGACATTTTGGTTTGATCGGAGTATTTGACATTGCCACCACTCCTCCATCTCTCTTCAAAAATTAAAAATGTAAATTGGATCTAAGTTACATTTATTGGCGAACATTTCAAAAGGGTTTATATCAAGGAACCCACGTTTAATCTGAATACAAGGATTTTGAAGAGACATAGAAGAAAGGTCTTGAAGAAGTCTAAACTAGGGCCCAGAGGCCAAATTCCTCCCGCCACCCAATCTAGGGCTTAGAAACAAGAATCCTAGAACTAACCAAAGAGCTGGGACAAAGAAACTAGACAGTCTCATCAGTACAGGAGACTGAACCAAATGCAGGAACGGAGGAGTCAGCTGCGCACAGGCAGTCGGAGCCAGTGAGGACATCTTGGCAAGCAGACTCGTCAGGGCTGTCTGAACTTAGGTGACAGGCTGACATTCCCAGTAGCAAGGTGGTAGCCACGGAATCTGGCAGCAGCATAGCAAGTGACAGCATCTCAAACAAGAGGGCCTGAATTTCCAAGACAGGTCTCCCCGCCCAGCCAGTGAACCAGAACACCAGGTCTGGAAATTAGGATGGTAAGTGATAGGTGTTCATCTAGGCAGACAAGTTATGACTGGGATTTTCAGCAAGGATAATGGCAAGTACAGAAAGCGTAAGTCCTGGAAGAGATAAGAAGCAGAGGATCAGTGAAAGAGGCCAGCTGGCAATTAAACAGGGTCAAAAAAGTTCAACAGGAACGGTGTTCTTGGCACCAGAATGTGAATGAGACTGCATTCCAGTCCTCTACAGACTTGTAGGATGAAGGCATCACAACTGAGAGGATCTAGTCATCTAAGTATGTTTCACGTTAAGGAATTTCACACATGTGCCTGTACACGCATGTAGTCACACACATATAAACAAAATAGAATCCAGATAAATATTTGCCCAAAGAATTAAGGCAAATGCATTATTAATGGCATATTATAAGGCATTATTATACTTGGGTTTCTTGGTCATAATATAGCCAGAAGAAAACTGGACTTACCAAATTAAGTAACTATTTGGGTTACTATATCCCCAGTGTCCTTCGGTCATGGATGGTGCTGATTCCAGAACCTGTCATTAGAATCAGGCCACAATTAAAGTGCAAGGGCTTTGATTGTGGTGGAGATTAGCAGAATCCTGACCAAGGGAGGTTTCAAAACTTAAACAATAACACTTGGTAAACGTCACAATCTTTGAAATACTGGCAAAAGCCTGTATCAGAGTATAAAGTAGAATATACCAACACAGTGTAGTGATCACCAGACACCACCACTGTGAGCTGCTTTATGAAATACAAGTCCTGCCACATTACCTTTAATCCTTTCCAAAATTATTTATCCAATTGACAAATAATAGTAAAATCTATAAAATAATTTAAATTTTAAAAATACATATATCTTATATATAAAGTATGACAGGGTGACTAATAGTTTGTTAGATGTTTTGCACCTAATGGAAAAAACAAAGTTTAATGGTAAGAGGAGAGGGATTTTCACTGCTCACTAAGTCCCCTGGACTATGTATATACAAAAGAGAAGACAGCCAGGGGAAACTATCATTCAAGACTAGGCAACATTTACACAAGACACAATAACCAGGCACAGGTGAGACAATTGTCAGCCATTCAGATACTTGCTCTCCATGATGCCAAGTGTCACTGACTGTGGTGTAACCAGCTGCCCATGTCTGTCCCTCATCACCAAATTTCATGAAAAGGATTTCCTTTGGGACAGTGATCAATTGGAGAATCTTTTACAGAATTGTCTGGAGGACTCCAAATTAATTGTATAACTGTATCTGAATTATGGATTCTTACTTTTAAAAAATACATATCTGTATTGATTTTTAGAGAGAGGAGAGAGGAAAATAGAACTAACAATGAGAGAGAAACATCATTCATGGGCTGTCTCCTGCATGGCCCCTACTGGGGTTCTAGCCTACCACCTGGGATATGCCCTGACAGGAATTGAACTTGGTGAACTTTTGGTTCCTGGATTGATGCTCAACCACAGAGCCGCACCAGCAAGGCTCTTTACTTATTTTCACAAATAAAGGGGAGTGTTACAATAATGGGGGTTTATAAATTACTAGTCATGAGGGCTGATCTCTATGATTGTCTTTACCACAAACTCCCTATGTTCTTTGAACAATGAAATGGGGAGAAAAAGATCATAAACTAATATTTATTTCATATCTATCATACAAGTGCTTCTGTTTATCTATTCTAAATTAATCGCTATAACTCACTTTTCTTGGCAGTGGAATAGCCTAATTATAATAATTCATAATAAAGGTGCAAATAATTAAATGAAAAAATAGACAATTAATATGCATATACAATATATAGTAAATATTTAAAAGATAATATTAGTGAGAGCATAGACATTGGTACATCAATAAACAGTCTCTGCAGAAGCAAGCTCTCATATACAGTGTTTGTCAATTTTCATGATGTAAATTGGAATATTCCTCAAAATAGCACCAATGTGACACACTATACACAGAGTAGGGAAGAGATGCTCAATCAGCCCTCATAAGCTGTTATGATCCCATGTTGTTGTACTACAAGTATAGAAAAATAGACATACTTACATATAATTGGTAGAACTTTCTTTTGTATGCTATGTATATTGTAATAGATTCAAAGTTATAACTATAAATAGCATTTGATGGGCCAATTAATTATGAAGATTTCTAAATATGGAAATTTAGACAATACCCCAAGATATCAGAGACTATATCTATAACTTCCTATTCACAATGAAGATTTTGGCAACTTTGTCTGTCATAATGAAGCTGAATTAATAAATAAATGACTACATAGATTTACATTATATGTATACTACTAAAACTTATTTTAAAATAGAAAAAGATAAGAAGGAAGAAAGAGATATTTTGGAATGATAAATTGTAATTTCAAAGGAAAGATATGGGGAAGGTAGTATAATGAGGATTTTCAGATTTACTTTCTATATTTCTTCACTATTAAAATTTTTAAATACATGTGTATCATAAAAATTGATACTATGACTAGTAATAATACTAATTGAAGTCTTTGAGAGATTCACAAAAATATCTGATACATTACAAAAAATGTTGATTACCTCATTTATTTGTTTAGGTCTCTGATTCTTTTATCCTCCAATCATAAAACTCCTGTAATCTTTTACCATGTCATTATAAGAAAATCTTTATTTATAATTTAAAAATCCTGTAAGTCTTTAACCTATTGTTTATTTAATGCTTGCAGTGGTGTGCTATATCATTACATAAACAATATTGGTTCATAAGGAGAACTAATTTTTAAATTTTCAGGAATTTTGTGAGGCAGTAGTTATGCAAGGTGTTATAATAAATAAGGTTTTTAAATACAGAATATAAGCTAATAATTTAGTTATTCGCTCTGATATAAAAACACTGCTTGTTTCTAATCATGAATTTAAAGTTCTTTTGTTGGTTTCTACAAAATAATTACTTACATTTCCCCTTGAGATCAGCATGTGCTCTCAATTAGGACGTTAGTTTATCAGTCTCAAATACGTGCAGCATTCAGGGAATTCTTTTTTCTTACTTGATAACAAAAGTAAGTAATAACTTTATTGAAACAATAATCATAGTTTATTTCCTTTTATGTAAGGACCGGTGACTTAAATATGTTTTTTCAACCCCTTCCTAATACTAAATACTATTTTACTAATATTTCTAGATTTTAGTTACATCATATCCCTTGTACTTAGACTAATGTCTAGTGCACAGTTAGAAGTCAAATATTTATAAAATGCATGGATGCCTAAATTAAAAAATGGCAGATAGAAGTAGAATAATCGATGATAGCTAAAAAGAGTCTCAATTTCAGAGATAACATATTATACTTGTTGTAATATAATTAATTAGCTAGTTAACCTAGCAGGTAAAGAATTCTGCTCTATTACCTTCACTGTTTATTTAAAATAATTCAAAGATGGCATCAACAAACACAGGATTTGTGTGTTTATTCTGGAGAGTTAACTGAGAAAATTACAGTTTTATTTCTGCATAATTCAGAGGAAGAATAAATAGTTGCAAACAAAACCTTTATTTTTTTTGTTTAATGTAATTAAGACACTTGAAGATCTGTTAGTAATCAATTTTCTTGTTTATTTACTAAATAAACTAAATCAAACGTATAGGTAGCTGTCAAATACTGATATATATTTTTTAAATTAGCTGTATCTTCTCCAAATTATAATGAAATGCCTATTTTTTTCTCTCTTGATTTTTGCACCATCTTTATAACATTCACCCCTTTACTTTTCCTTTGCTCTCTTATATTCCCCTCCTTTTTAAAATCTCCCCTGCATGAAATTTTACAATATATCCCCTTTGCAATTCCTGGGTTTTCTTTCTTTAGCACAGTTGCAGGCAAGGGATGTTAGCTTTTGGCTACAGTTTGCCATCAGCCTCCCCAAAGAAAAGAAAATACGTTCCTTGTGAGTGGTTGTGATATGTAGCAGCAAATTGACTTTTATGTGAGGTTTCTTCCGTTAAAAGCCTTCTAGAAGAATCAACTTATCCATAAACTCTTCACAGAATCAAGATCAGATTTATTGCCCATAAATTATTCCTGTTCAAGCTTTGTTGAAACTCAGCTGTGAATTAACTGCTGATTGTCATTTATCAGCCTCTCTAGCCAGTTCCTTCAGCTGCCTCACTTTGCGTGTGGTGATAATTTTCCCTCTCATATTTCTCTTCTACTTCTCTTTCACCCAGCAGCATTGCATGGTCTTCCAAGAGCACATATTCAGTAATAAATGTGGTCCAAACTAGACTGCTGGGCATAAATTTTTTTAGTTTTAATTTTATTAAAAATTTCAGCCCTACCCGGTTTGGCTCAGTGGAAAGAGTGTGATCTTTCCATAGGATCAAACCATAGGATCCCAGGTTTGATTCTGGTCAAGAGCATGGACCTTGGCTGCAGGCTCCTCCCAGGCCTAGGCCCTTAGTTGGGGCTCCTGCAGGAGGCAATCAATAAATGTGTTTCTCTCAGATGGACGTTTCTGTCTTTCCCTCTCTCTTTCACTCTCCCTACAAATCAATGGAAAAATATCATTGAGTGAGGATTAACTAACTAAATAAATAAAAATGTCAATAATTATCAATATAAAAATTTCAAAACTACTGAGATTGAGAAAACCTGTCCTGTATTTATGGAAGGTTGAAGTTCTATGTATCCCTCAACTCTGCTCACAAAAGTGTTTACTTTTCAATATTCCTTGGACTCTATGATCCAGCCCTATCCTGATGCAGAAAGTGTTAACATGAAAATCATTGTGGATGGTGTCAAAATGCTGTTTAAAATAATAATTATAAATAGCGGTATCAATGCTCAGTCACAATTAGAACATCAATGAATACTCATTGCTCATATTCTCCCTTTAGCATTAAACCATGATATGATAAATGGTCACATAGTTAATTACTTCACTACAACTTCAACATTTACAATACAGTTTTGGAAGCAATTAATCTAAAACTGGATTAGTGTTTGGACAGGACTGTGACAGAAATCTACCTGCTCCCAGCAGGTAGAAATCTACAGCTCCCTACTCTCCTGTAACATAAATATCCTGCATTCTTTATCTATCTCATTTCCATTATAGTCACCAACATTATAAAGAACAATGAGAATTGCTCAGACAGAACAAAATAAAATCTTATTTTTCCTCCCCCAAGACCTGAAATTGATTTTACTTATATTTCCAAAGTGATGTTTTTGTGACTCCTTATGAAAGAGCGAAATGCCTGGATCAAAATATGTCTACATCATCTACGTCTATGGAATGCAACTCATTTATGCCTTGCCATTTCTCACCACGTTTGCATGTGATCTGTCTTCCCTCCAATACATTCTCTTCCACATTAACTGTTACCATAAATATAAACACAGAGCTTCAGCCATGTTAGTCATAGGTTTTAAAACTGTGAATTTTACTCCCTTGACAGGATAAAATGCTTAGTGGGGCACACAGACCTATTTGCTTTCTGACACCAACCTAATGCCCCATTTTCATCTCCAATTAATTTTCTTTCCCATTTTACCTGTCTTAACTATCCTCAAAAGTTGCCATTCTTAAACAAACCAGATTATTGTGTATTAATTCACTTTTTAGGACACCACTCATATAGCATCTCTTCTCTAAATCCTATCTTTACTTCTTTACAGAAGTTTAGTTCCTTTTTTGTCTATGTTTCCAAAGTTCTGTGTAATAACATGCATTACATATTTATAACCATGATACTAATTACTGCTTTATTTCAACTTTAGGCCTGTCTTAATAACAGTGATTTTCCCAAAACTGCAACATATCTTAGTCTCTTTTATATCCAAGCACCTAGATATTTGGTTGCTTAAAATCCATTTTCCAACAAAGTTTTTTTTAAAAAATAAGTTAAAAAGCACACCAAACACATTTATTTTTATATCTGCCTCATTAACACTGACCCAAATATTCATCATTTGGGAAAAACACCTGATGGTCAGCTTATTTGTCTTTGTAGCATTGGTGTGATCATCAAAATAGTAGACAAGAAGAAGACCCAAGGATTCAGATAACACAAGCCAACTTCCTCGGTAGGACTGGTGACTGGCTCACCAAGTGAGCCAGTATAAAAATCACGTCCAATCTAGATGTCATCATTTTAATTTACTGAGCAGACTATCACCTTATTCTTTTCCTTTCTTCTCAACATATGTTATAGAGTAATTTTGATGTATTAAAATATTGCCTTTGATGAATCAGCAGCTCACTGTAGGGGGGATTATAAATGATTTTGAACTTGAGGTGGTTATTATTATTCCATAACTGTTTTTAGAAAGTATTAACATGAAATTAATGTTGATAGAAAGGGTATATGCATTTTAGCCATTTAATGTATTCAGAATACCAACCGGAAGTGGCATAAAATAAGCCATCATTATTGAATAAATGTTTTAGCAACATACATTATAAATTTTAAATGACTGGCATAAGCTATGCATAAAACATGGAGTTTATTAGTAGTCTTGGACTGTTTCCTTTCTAAGAAGCCATTAATATTGTGATGACCTTAGGTATACTGTAATAGGCCTTAGAGAGAGCCATCCATTAAGCCATTCTAAATTTAACTAAGATAAAGTAAATTCCATAATTATAGGTGCTTTTGCACACAAAAACATGGACTGAAGAGAATTTTCAGATGAAAACACCTGTAAAACAGATGGGGACCTGAAAGTGATGCAAGAAAAGTCTTCAGTCCTTTATCTTCTCTTCTGCTTTACCACTCAGTCATTTGCTCAGTATCTATGGTCACAACCTTTCTATTTCCCTCACCTTTATTTTTCATGTCCAAGTCTAACAAAACAGGATAATTTTTCCCCCACTCTAGTCTCAGAGGAAGGTCTTTGGGAATTTGAGTCAGTCAGATATAAGTTTAGAATTCCAGCTCTGTCAAATCTCAGCAAATTACAAAACCTCATTAAACCTCAACTATAAAATGGAGATACAACAGAAATTGCTATACAAAAAATAGCTATAGGTTTTATAGTAAGCATTCAATCAATGAGTGATTATCTTTTCTCCTTTTTGTTTTTCTATTTTCTATATTCTAAATCAAATCTCTAAGAACAATATTTTCAAACCAAACACAATTTTGTGATTGATATTTTCCATAACATAACAAGGTTATATTCATTTCTAATTTTAACCTTTTGGCCCATTTATATAAAAGCTACAGATTGTTTCTTTAAACAATATGGGTTAATAGACTAAACTCTAGAACTTTCTTATCTAATGTGTTAGCCTCTATTCACATGCAGCTATTGAACATGTGAAATGCGGCCAGTCCAAACTGAGATATCTGGGAATGTACCATACATATCAGGACCCAGCTACGTTCAGCTTATTATGTTTGTTGTTATGTGTCATAAATATCTTTAGGTCACATTTAATTTATTTATGTTTATGTCAGTAAATTAATTTTTCTTCCACTTTTATTGAATTTAGTGGGGTGACATTGGTTAATAAAATTATACGGGCTTCAAGTATACAATTCTATCAGACACAATCTACATTGTATTATGTATTTATCACCCCAAGTTAAGTCTTTCTTTCTCCCTCTCTCTTTTCTTTTGGTTGTGACATTGACTGGCTGAGAAAAACCGCAATAGTTACCTTATAAAGTGTTCTCCATTCTAGAATTAGCTGATTTTTTTTCTTGTTGCAGTCACATCTGATCTTTGCTTTGCTGTCCTCTATACTTCCTGAATGCAGAAAGTTAAAGCTAAATAACTGATTCTTTTTCTTCAGTCTGAATGTTATCTGTTTGCTCATCAGTGGTTTGTCATGATTTAATATCTCACTTTAAAAATATATTTTTTTATTGATTTCAGAGAGGATGGGAGAGAGAGAAATAGAAATACCAATGATGAGAGAATCATTGATCAGTTGCCTCCTGCATGTCCCACACTGGGGATCAAAACTTGGCCTCCTGGTTCATATGTCAACACTCAACCACTGAGCAACATCGCTGGCCTTCATTGTAAGTTCCTGAAACACCTCTACATTTACTCATTTTATCACCTGGGTCAATCAGAACTCAGTAAAAAAAAAACAAAAATAAAACCAAACAAAGCAAAACAAAAAACAACACCTGATCCACACTATTGTGGTACTAAAAGTTTTTTGTGACCTACACAAATGAGGGAGGGGCTAAAAAGTCTGGAAGAGAAGTGTCAGGACCCCCAACATAGTTGATAGCTAATCTGTCTGACCTTCTGTAGCAAGGATATCAGAGAAGCCAAGTGTGGACAGCCAAAGAAGTTAGATAAAAAAAGATCTTCAGGAGAGGTAGGTGGAAGGTCTGGGAAACCATGCTTTCTGTAGCATTCATATCTATGATCTGCAACTTTTGGTGAGCCTGGGGCCACTGTTCACCAGGCCAGCATTTAGGAAAATGGACATAGAGCAGTGGAGAGTGAAAATACATGTGGTTGGATATCTTGCATCTGTCTGTTACCATGTCTAATCACAATAACTCTCTAAAATTGATATTTTTCCTTTGGCAAATTTATCTTTTATTCAACTCTACTGTGGGCTTAAACAAAAAAAGATGATAATTCTAGAATGCATAGTTCTTGGCCTTCACCACATTGACATTCCAGCACACCATCTATTAATGGTGTTCAATTAAGGGTGGTAAAATTGTAATTTTCTAATTCTATAATTCTATATTTCCTTCTGCATTTATTACCTAGGATCCCTTTTTAATAAGGATATATTCCTCATTCACTAGACCTATTTGGTAACCCAGAAACATGTCAGAGAGAGAGAGAGGATAAATGCTAATCCCCACCAATTATAAATTTTCAGGGTCATAAGTTGTTGTCCTAGCAACTTGCAATTATGTCTGATCAGTGATTTTTTTTTTTGTTTTCTCTCAAATTTTTATTCCTCCCATCATTCCTTATCAGGAGATGAGATCTGCCAGTGTGAGCTCTTGGCTTTCTTATGTTTAATTTTAAATCAATTGCAATCCTTGCTATAATGTTCAGATGGTGCCATTATTTGTCCAGAACTTCCCCTTTACCATTTTGCACTGAGTCTGAAACTTGTGCTTTCTCTTAGTTTTTCTCAAATTTGTCATATCAAGTACCACTCTGCATGTATTCTCTCCTGTGGGGCTGATTTTTTTTTGTTTGCTTACAATACCATTACTCACTTCCTTTCTTTTATTTTTGACATTACCACCTCATGACTGCTGATATTCTGTAGAACATGTTCTTGGTGGGTATTTTGGCCAAATTCATTTATGCCTGAGATTTCTGGCAATATCTTTTTTGTCAAATTTTGCTAAAAATATCATTCGTGTTTTCTTTTTCCAAAAATTTACTTGTTCCACCTGGTTTTTTGGTTGTTTTGTTTTGTTTTTGTGGCTTTTTAAAAGATTAATTAAGGTATTAGATATGTGGCCTTATCCCTCCCTTGTCCCCCACCCCCGTTCCACCTGTTTTATGAGGTTATTTCATTTTAAAGCTATGTTACTATTATGCTCTTCCTGTAGGAATTTTCCCTATCAACTTTGGAGCCATTAGGAATGTATTTATTAAATCTATCAGCAATCTATGCCCTTGGCATTTTCACTTAAGGTACTAGCCTTAATTCCCTACTGCTAAATCCTTATGAAAATGAGTTTAATTCTTGCATAAGACAAGTATTTAAAAACCCAACCAAAACAATTATCATATCCCTACTGAGTCTGTTTTCCAGTTTGGACATTCTTATCTTTCCTTTACACATTCTTTATATATTCAACAAAAGGGCTGTGAACTAATCTGCATGTCCAAATTAGAGATCTGCAATAACAAGGCTGATGTGAAAATGTATTATTCATTGAAAACTTTAATTCCCAGGGGAAGAAATGGAAATAGATAAGCTAATGGCTATGCCCAGAAACATGCAAAGAAGCCAACATAGAATAAGGGTGAGGAGAGGATGGACAACACAACAAAACTTAGGGTTTAAGAACAAATCCTTCTTCAGGAGTAAGATAATGATGAGTATTTTTATTCATTCATTTGGTAGATACTGAGAGAGGTACCCTCCTAAATAGCATAGGTATTAATCTGAGTACCAATTTATTTAATAAGGATACTGATCTAAATTGGGTTCTTCAAATGTTCTTGGGAACTCCCTCTCTGTTTCTCAAAAGAGAAAAATGAAAGTAGACAGAACAAAACAATATTTTAAAAGTTTGAGAAGATGTCATCGGTAGTAGGAAATTCCTTTATAAAGATTTTTGATCAGCACTGTCAGGAGCTAGCCAAGATAAACAAAGAAAAACTTACAACACAGAATTCAGCAGAAAAGGTAAAAACAGAAAAACATAGACATCATCAACATGATAATATTAGGAACAGGATTGTTGAGTGGTTATCACTAAGTTGGCAAAATATCAGTCCTGTAATCCAGCAAACTACCAAGGCTGCTAAAGAAATTCATGATTCTTGGATCCCAGTCACTTTAAAGATTTGTAGATTGGAAACAATATTGTACATATATTCCTGGCACCCAGGACCATTTTTAGTTCCAGGCAAGCATGTTGGGTTTGTTCTCCATTGTTCTCTGTTTTTCCCCAGTCCTCTTAAGCTGAATGAACATAATTGTATTCAATAGTGCAGGTGTGATCTGTGACTGTAGGGTTTAATGGGACTTCAACAGTGTTGCTAAAAGCTTTTCTGATGAGCTGGTGAGTTTTTTTACTGAATTTTGTTTTATTTTTTCTTCTTCAAGTTTTTTTACTCTCTCTATGCCATTATAACATCCTTTCTTTCAATTATGAAAAACAAAGGACACATGTTCTCATAATTTTTTAGATCTTGTCTATGGAATTCTATGACTCTGATTTTAATGCATGAGAATCATTTTGGTAACTGATAATATGAAGTATTTATAGACAAAATGTGGCTATTATTAGATTTTAGTAATAATTATTAGTATTGTTTTTATTCCATCACATTTACTAGATTGAAATCTTGTTATATAAACCTTGATGGTGCTACTGCGATTGGTTTAAGCTTGAGTAATTAAAAATTATTGATTAAAATCACCCAATTGAATTTAATTGGACTCTTTTATTTTAAAATAAAGTAATTATAACTGATTTCTCTAAAATTTAGACACATTGATAAAAGTATGTGTGTTTTTATATACAAATGGATAATCTGTGAATTTATACAAAAGACATTAAACATTAAGACATGTAAAAGTTAACCCTTTTTTACTTATATATTCAACATCTCATTTATACTGAGAATAATCACATTTTATATAAATTACTTAATGACAATGATCATCATCAATATTATCATTTTTCTTCAGGGTTTCACAAACTATAATCATCCAAAAAATTTGTCTTGATGAGTATCAGTATATTTCTGTATCCTACCCCCTAGAATAAAGAGAAGTATGGTAAAAATTTCAAAAAGCACAGGAGGTTTGGGCAATTTGAGAATTTAAGTATCATAGGATTAAATTTAAAAATCAACAACAATGATGGAAAAACAAATTCAATGCCAATATTTCATGGCAGGTGAATAGTTGAGAAGCAAAAAACATATTTTATAATGTGCTGCTTTGCTTCTTTGGCTCATAGCTTAAATATTAAATATGCTTTGATTACTATGAAGACAAATATCAAACACTTTCAAATGAGTGGTTAGATATTGCCAAATCTAAAGTGGAGAACAATACTAGTTCCAAGGGATAGTAGTGATTGATATTTACTGGGAATGGGGTATACTAATATTATTTTCATTAAAATAACTTCAAGTCTCATTATTAAGTTTTAAATTTTATAATGGAAAACCTCATTTAAACCAAACTTACTTGTTTGGGAGACCAGAATCCATATAAGGTTATTTTTCTTCTAGCCAAAAAAACAAATATACAAATATTTAGATATCATTATATTAAGTCTGAGGGTCTTAATGCCATAATCGTTTGGGACATCTCAATTTTTGTATAAAATTGATAAAGGTTTTACTCTCTTATGCTAATTATTTGGGGGTAGTTGTTTTTCAAAATTCATAATTTTTAACATTTTTATAAAAAAATAAATAGAGTAGATACAAACTCTTAGTCAATGCCCCTACTGTTGCTAGAGCAGCACACTCAAATCAAATGCATTCCTATTTCTGCAGCAAGGAGTATGAATACTGACACTAACCAAAAGAAAGGAATACAAAACAAAGTCTTATTTTGGCCAAAGTCAGGGTTGCAGCCAAATCAATTTTTGCTAAGTTAATGAGGGAAAGACTTCATATTAAGGTACTAAATTGTTTAGCTCTATTTAAAAAGTTAGTATAAAGCATCTCAATTGTTAGTAGTTATTTTCTAAAAGTAGTATGAGAAAAGAATAGGGTTTTTTTTCCTCATCAAAATAAATGGATATTGTCCACAGCATCTTGATAACATTTTCTCACCTGCTAATTTATACCCAATAAGGATAATTCATTAGGCACTCCTAGAAACGTATCCAAGCCACGTGGAAAGCAAAAACCATTCTCATTAAGGACACAGAAAACAACCACGGTTGGTTCTCTTGGCTCCTCTTGCATCCCCTAGGTCTCACCAGCCTCTTTCTGCTACCCACCTCTGATTTTAAACAATGCACGAGAATCATTTGGGTAAGTGATACTTGCTACTTCAAGTGTGGCCTGAAGACCATCAGCATTTGCAGCAACTGAGACCTTGTAAGAAATGCCAAATCTCAGTCCCCATTCCAGATCAATGAAACCAGTATCTACATTTTTTAAATATCCCGGGGATTTTTATAATAGTCAAACTGATTAGTAATGACTCACCAGATTATGGAGAAAGAAAGTCTCAGATGCTTCCAAATAGCCTCTCACCATTCTTGTCATTGCTTCTGGAATTTCCATTTACTTCCTTTACTTAACGTTTGTAGTTTGGGAGATTTCCACTCAGAGGATAAAATTTTCTATGGATTAAGGTAGAGCCTTAAATCCGTAGCGTCCATTTAAAATTCTACATGGCTTTCTTGGGATATTTTTCTATACCTGGGAAATGATCACAGAGGAAGGGACTAATACATGGTCCATGATTTGGTTGTGGGGGAAGTTATAGAGAACTACTGTGACCATCTCTAAGAAAGCACGAAGGAGTGCAGCGAATGGGCGGATCTTGTCCTCGGGTGAATACACTTGCTAATCTATGCAAGTAAAGCCACTATCTCAGAAAGGCCTCTGGATCTGAGATTCATGGTTCTAACAGTTTTATGAAACCTGGCAGCATTCTAATTTTCACTTGTTTGTCATTTTCATGGTTATTTTATGGGCTTATGTCCCACCTCCTCTCTCCTTCACTGGAGAAGCCTTTTGGCTTGTCTTCAGAAGTAGTCCAGAAAGCAGGAGCTAGGGAGACCACCTGCTTCAGAGCATGGTTTTGTAGAAACACAATCCTAACAATCACAGGCTGAGAGGTAAACAATCAGAGGTCCTGCTGCCTGAGCAAAAGAGGAAACAGACCTGACAAACAGCCTGAAGGCTTAAAGACACCAGAGTCGATGCGCGAGTCCCTGAGCCATCACTTTGACCCTAAGACATTTTCCATATTATTTTTTTGGAGATAGTTGTTTAGATTGTCTGAGAGCCTAAATGTATGTTGTGTTCTAGTTGTTCCAAGTGGAATGAGTAAGCAGGTAACGATGGAGGGACACTGGGGAGGAAAGGGCAGCATAACTTAGCTAGTCTATGATCAATGGCAGAGTACATGAATGAAAGAGACTCGGCCTCCTGCTATGATGAATTTCACCTCTCACAAACAGGATAAGCTGCAAAAACTTTTGACAATTTGGGACTTCAATTCAGCTGAATCTTAATAAGTTAAAGATAGTGTATCAAAAGTTTACACAATTTTTAGACTTAAGAAATGATTTAAAACTAATAATAGTTGCTCTTAATAACGATATGCATTTCCAGCTAGGTAAAGCATTTTATGTTAAAGAAGGGGAATAAGGCTAACATTCTTCTGCATCTTCCTGAACATATAAGAATCGTGGAAATGCCCAGTTGTTGTTTGTTTGTTTGTTTGTTTGTTTTTTGCTTGAAAAAACTTGCAGAAGTTTTCTTCCAATGCAAGAGAAAAAATAAAACAATTTTAAGTGTTTTTTTTCACAGTTGTAAAGAGATACATACCAAAATTGCTATTTAAAATTAGTTGTCTTATTAGGAGTTTGCTAATATAATAATGCCTTTAAAGAATCCAATTTAACTTAATAACCTGGTTTGTTAATAAATATAGAAATACTGGGAAGCCTTGTTATCATAGAACTAGAGGCCCCTAGAGGCCCAGTGCATGAAATTTGTGCAGGGGAGGGGGGAATGTCCCTTAGCCCAGCCTGAACTCTCTCCAATCTGGGACCCCTTGAGGGATGTCCCACTGCCCGTTTAGGCCCTCGGGCCTAACCGGCAGTCAGACATCCTTCTCACAATCCAGGACTGCTGGCTCCAAACTGCTCACCTCCCTGCCTCCCTGATTGCCCCTAACCACTTCTGCCTGCCAGCCTGGTCAACCCCTAACCATTCACCTGCCAGCCTAATTGATTTCTAACTGCTCCCCTGACAACCTGTTTGCCCCCAACTTCTCTCCTCTGCCAGCCTGGTCACCCCTAACTGCCCTCCTGCAGGCTTGATCGCCCCTAATTGCCCTCCCTTATAGGCCTGGTCCCTCCCAACTGCCCTCCCTTGCAGGGCCTGGAACCTCCCAATGGCCCTCCCCTGATGCCATCTTGTGGTGGCCATCTTGTGTCCACATGGCGGCAGGAACTTTGACCACATGGGGGCAGCCCTCTTGTGTGTTGGAGTGATGGTCAATCTGCAAATTAGTCTTTTATTAGTTAGGATAGAGGCCTGGTGCATAGGTAGGGGCCAGCTGGTTTGCCCTGAAGAGTGTCGCAGATCAGAATGGGGGTTCCCTTGGGGTGAGGGGCGACCTGGGCGAGGGGCCTGTGGAGGTTTGCAGGTCAGCCATGCCCCCGGATGACCCAAGTGGAGGCCCTGGTATCTGGGATTAATCTATTTCTACAATTGAAACTTTGTAGCCTAGAGAGGAGCCAAGCCTTCTGCTCGCTCCATGGTGGCAGCCATTTCTGTTTGAAACTTTGTAGCCTAGAGTGGAGGGCTAGGCCTGCAATAGCAGGTTGCCAGAGAAACCAAGCCTCTATTCTCTTCAGCTCAGTGGCTGCGCCATTTCTGTATCTTTTATAATTGAAACTTTGTAACATTGAGTGGAGGCCTGGCAGGCGGAAAGCTTGGCTTCCTCTGTTGATTGGAAACCCAAGTCTTCCTCCTGCTCTCAGTGATGGCAGCCATCTTGGTTGGGGTTTATTTGCATAATCTGCTCCTGATGGGCTCGTGGGTGTGGCTGTGGCTTGTGGGTGTGGCAACGGTACAGTCAAATTTGCATATTACTCTTTTATTAGATGGGATATTTTAAACCAGCCTACATAAAGTTGATGCATTTTTCAATCTTAGCATATTCTAGTTTGTATGTATATAAATTCATCTTCCATCTGTGCCTAGCAATGTAAGGCCTTATGTATAATTTCACTGTGAAATATCAACGGGGAGATTTGAAGCAGTTGAAAAATGAAATATTTGAGAAACCTTGGTTCATCATTCCTGTTGCTCCAGGATTGAATCTAATTCACTTTAACACATTGTTGTGTTTTACTGAGTTTCTACTCTCTTGAACACTGAGTTATGTGTTCAGGTTATCAGATGATCTGCCTCAAAGAAGTTTTTAGTTGAGAGCATATGTGATGTAGGGTCAGTAAGAAGGTAGCCAAACAGATTATTGTGCTCAGGCATAGATACTTACATGTCAACTGGAACAATTTCCACTAATAACTGCAGTATACACCAGACAACTGACACTACTGTGAATAATTACAACAAACTTTGGGAAGTTCGCCTAAATAGACACTGTGCTCATTACTTTACACAGAACGTTTAGTCAATTTGCACAGAAAAAAATCCCACTTGAACTAGCTTAAACAAAAAGAGAAAATGCATTGAATTATAACTATGTCTTAAGACAATCAGGGATAAAATTCCACAGACTATCTTTATCTCTCATAGCTGTTTACTGATTAACTTCTTTCTCTATGACTGAGAATTGGTTTATTTCCAAGGGGCTGAGCGGAAAGATTGCCACTCCTCAAGGCTTACATTTTCTCAGCGTTGCATCACATGAAAAAGGATTCTCCAAACGCCAACTCCACAAAAATTTAGAATCCTTAAGGAGAGTCCCAGTAGGTTTTATCCTGACCAACTGTTGTTAGGAAAATGCCAGGAAGCTTACAATATTAGCATAAAATGATGCTCACCAGTCATCACCAGGAAAATATCTCCATTCATATTTGGATCTCATGATAAAATACATATATACTCTGGTGGTGGTGGCACCACCAGATGACTGTAAAAAACTGTGATGCAGCCTGGCCAGTATGGCTCAGTGATTGAGCATGCCTATGAAACAGGAGGTCAAGGTTCAATTCCAGGTCAGGGTACATGTCCAGGTTTCTGGCTCAATTCTCAGTGGAGAGCATGCAGAAGGCAGCTGGTCAATGATTATCTTCCATCATTGATGTTTCTATCGCTCTTCCTCTCTGAAATCAATAAAATTATATATTTTTTAAAAAATTGTGGTACAATCATAGCTACTGATAACCAAAGACACACCTCAACTTTGTCTCCATTTTGATTTGTGATTCTTACAAGAATCATTCAAAACATTCAAACTATAGCTAAGTGTAGATCTAAGACCTGAACATAGATTTATCCACTGTATTATTTGTTCGTTATTTTATCAACAGTACCACTCTTATTAGTTCAGGACAAGCATGGCCTCACTCAGCCCTGGCCTCAAGGAATCCCTATACCTCATTTTGTACCACTACTTTGGAAGCCAATACTCATAGCGATTTTAAACACACACACACACACACACACACACACACACACACACACACACACAACAAAGTCTGCATCCCCCTCCTGGACCTGTGATTGGAATATTGGCTGGGGTTGCATTGTGGGTTAGATGCCTGTTATGGGCATCTTATGCATCCACCTTCTGGTTTTTCCTACTTCCAGTTGACAGATGAATAAATCAAGAAAAAGCAACAATGCCCTCATACTTACATTCCTAGTAGGTGAAAGGACTGAGATTTGAACTCAGCATCATCTGGTTACCCAGTCTCTGCTCTTGTCCATTGTGCTCTGCTGAAACTGCCTGGAGCACAGAGGTTTTCAAACCTGGCTGCACGTGGGACTCCACTGAGGAGCTTTGAAAATATACTCATGCCCTAGCCTTATCCGCACAGAGCACAGATTCGCACGCCATTGATCCAAACTGAGGCCAGATGTTTGTAAAACATTCCCTGCAACTCTAGAATAGCTGTGATTGAAAACATCCAGCACCTCCGTTGGGATGCGGTGGTATAGCACAGGGGGTGAGAGCCTGCTGCTGCATCCAGGCTGCACAGATCTGAAGCCCAGCTCTGCTACCAGGAGAAGCTCTGTGCCTACTTGTCCTCGTATGTGAAATGGGGATTATGATGGTAGGACTTCATAGAATTGTCATGCAGAGAGAATGACTTAACATTTGTAAAGTATTTGGAAGAGTATCTGGATATAGTCACTGCTGCCCTGATGATAATTAGCTAAAGAGAACAGGACAAGAAACAGAAATAACTATTGGTTCAAAGGGACAGACTCCTGCTGTTGCTTAATGACACTGAGAAGTCACTTAATTCTTTGTGCCATAACCTCCTCACCTATAATATGAGACTAATTCTGGGACTCATTTTTCTCTACCATTCCCTTCTCTTCTTCTAGTTTATTTTATAATTAAAATGTTATATATATATATATATATATATATATAATTTAATATATATATATTTAATATATATATGTGTACCTCATTTTGTACCATATATCCTGTTTTATTTTGAAATGTACTAAAAAATTTGAACACTTGTCTTTGAAAAAATATATATATTTATCCTAGAAGTTTTGACATTTAGAGTCATTTCTAAGTAGCTTACTTTACTTTCAGCATTCAAAGACTATAACTGGGGTTCAGGTCAATCTTATTTTTCAGATTAGGTAATTCACAAATCATATGGTAAATATGGAAGAGCAATATTGGGGGAAGTAGAATTTAGGATTGCCTTAAATTTTAATCAACTCATTTAGATAATAGCAAAAATAACAGATTATCACTGAAATACAATAATTCAGTTTTTCAGGGAAGGTTTTTATTGAATCATATCTATTTTTTCTTATAAAGAAAAATGCATGATCTAATATTATTCAGGTTTGGGAAACTTCCCAGCAAAAGTTGCTGAGACAGGAAGACCTGTGATGGCTTTCATATTTTGGAGGTGACATAATTTCACTTTGGAAGTATCTGCAAATATTGAGGGAGGGACAAGTTATTTCCAGATCCAATTTGAAAGACTTAAAATTTCCTGACTTCATACTCTGTGATTTTTCACCTGATCTAATGAGATTGGTCCAGAAGAGATAATAAAGATAATCAAAGCTTTATATTGCTGCATGTGTTTTAGAGAGTTTATGTGCAAATACCTTAAAAATATTGTTTGGTTATGGACCAAATTCCTATACTGCATAATGAGGTTTTGTAAATATTTATTCAGACTTTGTTTTTCTCATGAGACCACAGTCTTCTTGAGGTTTATGTCTGTGTCTTCCTCAGAATACAAAACAAGGTATACGTGGGTCTCTGTGCTGTGTGGAAAGACAGTAGTTGTTTTTAGAAAGATAAATTATTGATATGCAAAGCTGGAAGGTTCCTGAGAATGGAGTGGGTAAATGTGATAAGGAAGTCAAGGAAAAGAAAGGATACAAATTCATCTCTTCTACCAACAAGTTTTGCTGAAGGACTTGAGTTTTTCTAACCAATATTCATAAGCAAAGCAGGCTTCTAAGACAAATATTATCACATGCCTGGGAAGAAACAAGACTTCTGTGATAAATATTATCATATTAGGGGCCTGCTGCACAAAATTCATGCACTGAGGGTGGGTGATCCCTCAGCCCAACCTGCCCCCTCACACATACTGGGAGCCCTCAGGGAATGTCTTTCTGATCACTCAGCCCCAGCCTGCCCAAGGCCTAAAGCCTCTGGCCAAGACTTTAGGCTTTGGGCACCCAGCCATCACCCTGCAATGGATCCAATGGCTGGCTCCATCCCAGCCATGCCCCTCCACCCCCTCTGCCCGGGGACTTTGCCCCAGCTAACACAGGCCTCAGCCCTGCCCCCCCCCCCCCCCGCCCCCGCCCAGGCCTTCTCTCTGGCCAGCCTGCGCTGGCTGCCTAGACCCCACCCCCCACAACCTTGGCCACCTCTGTCCCTCGCCTCCACAGCTGGGGCTATTTCTGCCCCACCCCCAGCCCTGGCTGCCTCAGCCCTGGCCCCTGCACTTTCTGGCTGGCTCCGCCCCAGCTCCTGATTGGCTGGTGGGCATGGCTGGTGGACGTGGCTTGTGGGTGTAGTGGAGGTATGGTCAATTTGCATATTATTCTTTTATTAGATAGGATGCTTGGGAAGAGCCAGGGCCAGCAGGTATTAGGTAGTTATAGAGAAAGAGGCTTTGAGAGTGCTGCATTAAGAAGGAAGCAGCCCTAGCCTGTTTGGTCCAAGGGATAGAGTGTTAGCCTTCAGGCTGAAGGGTCATGGGTTTGACTCAATCCCTATCTGGTTTGCATGTGGGAGGCAATCAATCAATGTGTGTGTGTGCGTGCATTCATGCATGCCTGTGTGTGTGTGTGTGTGTCCTTTCTTTTTACTCTAAAAATCAATAGGAAAGGATTAACAAAAAAAGAAAAAGAAGGAAGGAAGGAAGGAAGGAAGGAAGGAAGGAAGGAAGGAAGGAAGGAAGGAAGGAGACACTGAACCCTCTTTTGCAGCAGCCATCTAGGTGCCCTGAAGGAAATTGACTACATAAGTAAATATAAAGAAATGTTATGCTGAAGAATATTCTAGAATGAATCACTCTTAATAGAATATAAACCAAGAACACTGTCACCCTATCTTTTTCCTTGAGGAACTTCAGCAGTAAGACAATTACCTGAACTAATGGCAATGGGAACAAGGATAGAACCAAGTTCAATCAGGACAGGGACTAGGTCATTCTATGTGTTTGTGAACTGGTGGGTGCATCTGAGATGAGCAATGACAATGCTTTGGTGTACAGGTTGTAGCTGGGACATCAGGGTATGATGCTGGAAGCAGGAAGGGCAGAGCCCTAACTATTCTGGAACAACCAGGACATGGTATAGCAGCAAAGATCTTCAGAGCCTCATCTTCAAGGGACTGGTACTTAAGGCACAAGATTTTCCAACCTGTATTGCAGCAGATACAAAAGAAGAGAGTTTTTTTTTCGTGTGTGTGTGTGTGTGTGTGTGTGTGTGTGTGTGTGTTTCAAACTTCCCTGATGCCCCTGTCAATACTGGACTTCTTATTTTGTCAGGGACAACATCAGCATCAAAGGGCTCTGAAGAAAACCTACCGTAAGATTAAAGTTGGTGAGTCCATGAATATGTGAGCTCCAGATTTACTGGCAGGATAGCCATGTAACACACACACAAAAAAGATTCAACAAATACATTGATTCCTTACATGGTCATGGCTTTGAAGATGCAATATAAGTTGGATGGTCTGTAAAGAAAAATCTTGACAGTACCTTGTTTATGAGAAAATACTGTAGCTCAATTGAGCCTCTCAGTCTGTGAATCAGATAGACGTGCAAGACATTGCAGGACCACTCTGGATTCTCTGATCCTGCCAGTTAGCACCTGCACCCTAATGTTAGTTCCCTCTTCCCTACCTGGCCAAAGCCCTCAATGCATTGTCTCAAATTCCTCCATCTTCCCTAATGGCCCACCTATATCTAAAGTCACTTCTGTTCTCTTCTGATTCCCTGCTTTTTTTTTTTATTCCCCTGAAGAATTACTATGAAAACACATACTTAATAAATATACCCCAAATGACTAGGGAATTTGAGGTAATTATCACTTTTCATAATAAAATATTGGTTCATTCTATTAGTGGGTGAATTCTTCTCTAACTCTCCCTGAGAACTTGAGCAAAATTTGCATAATTTTCTCTTTAATTCTCTGCTTGCATATACTGCAATTACAGTAGTCATGATGTTATACTGTAATGCATATTTATTTCATATTAGGCTAGAAGTAGGAACTATGCCCTTGACTTTAGTACTGAATGCATTTAACACAGTGACAAATCTGCTGCGAGCTTTTAATAAATAGCCATTGAAAAAACTACATTACCTAGGGTTTGTGAATACTTTCAACCAACAATAATGAATAGCCTTTCTTTGAATATTGGTATGAGGCCTCAGTTAGTATTTGTTACATAATTTTAACAGCCCAGAGGATGTAATTGATATTTCAGAAGTCTAGTCAATAACATTTGTCTAGCACTCACTTCTCTAATTCTATAGCTACCTTAGATTACAGAGATCACTTGGATTACATGAGATTTGATTTGGAGTGTTTACAGGTTTAGAGGGATAAAAAACTTACACAATTAAGGGAACCCTCCTTAAGAACAAAACCCATTGCAAATGCAAATTTGGTGTAGGGACTTGAAAGGCCTGCCACAGGCCTGTGAGAGCTCTGAAGCTCCCAGCCATTTGCTTCATGGGTAATACCCCCTCTCTGGCATGTATAGAATTACCTGTACACAATGTGATGCAATACCTTTTCTCAAGTTTGCATAGTTTCATTGTAGGCAATAGTTATATATGGGATGCAGAGGCATTTTTTTAAGGGTAAGGAGGGATACAACTATTGAAAACATTATCTTTTATCTTTGTTCAAGATTCCTATATAAATATCTTCTAGGAAATCTTTCCCCCTAAGAACCCAAATCAAAATATAGCCTGTCCCTAATTTGTGAATGTGCCTGTTTCCTACTGATAAAGAATAAGAACATCATTAATACATCTTTAGAAGCCAGGAAATTATACAAATGATGAATTCAGCTGCTGTAACTCTTCACAGTCATGGCTTTCCAAAATCCTTTTCCTTTCTTCGTTTTAATTACTTAAGCTTTAATCATTCCTCCTCCTCCTCCTCCTCCTCCTCCTCCTCCTCCTCCTCCTCCTCCTCCTCCTCCTCCTCCTTCTTCTTCTTCCTCCTCCTTCTTCTTCCTCCTCCTCCTCCTCCTCTTCTTCCTCTTCCTCTTTCTCCTCTTCCTCTTCCTCCTCCTCCTTAGTTTTCTAATCTAAGTCCTTTTATGCTTATGTGTAAGTTACATAAATAATCTTGTATAAATAAGCACGTGAAGTTTGAATTATTCACCTTGGAATCTCATAGTTGAAATAAAAAGGAATGAAGATGGAAAAGATGGAAACCTTTAGAGAAGGTAAGTAATAACGCAGTTAAATTTTCACACCTGCATTCTCTATCTCTCATCTCTTTTGTAATGGAGAGACCTGGTGTCAGTGTGAGAGTTAGGCAAGAAGGTGAGCCTTCCTGTGGCAATTCTTGCAAGGTCAAGGCCAGCAGCACAATGTACCTGAACTGGAGATGCAGAGAAGCTGAAACTTGGCCTGCAGGAAGCTGAGAGCCCAGCTGGGTTGGGTGAGGTTGTGAATGTCACTTAGGCAGAACACCAAGCCCCAAGACAAAGGAGACATCAGAAGCAGGTTAACTGAAACCAAAGATGACAGAGTGATGATCCAGAAACAGGAGATGACAAGGAGGAAGAGATGAGCTGGGACAGGTTGGATCCAATGATTGACGCTTTTCCAAATCCATCCTATGGTCCATGGAGAGATCGGTTTTATGTAAAGAATTAGTGCAAGGAAAGATTTCGGAACCAGAGTCCACATGGTTTTCAGAGTCCACTCTAGTATTATGTTAAGCGAAATGAATTTTGGTTTGTGCAACTGGAAAAGGCTTCGTAAAATGAGTTATCTTATAGGTTGTCTGAACAGCCCTATGATCTTCAACTCCATCTGCTTCAGAAAGCTTCCTTGATCAGCCCAATTCAACTTCCAGTGCTCCTTCAAGCTCACCTGGGCTTCTTGTACATTAGTGACACTCTACGTTTCCAGTGATTTCACATCTACCCTGCTGCCATAATTATTTTTCAATAGCTTGACAACAGAGCTGAGCCTGACTGTTACTATAGTTTCTAATTGTTAGATTAAAAAATATGTATTTTCTATATTATAGTATAGTATAGTATACTATTATACGGTGTATTAAAAAACCACATTGATATTTATTTATTCTCATTAATTCACACATTAACTCTGAGATAAAGCTTTTACATTAGTATCTTCCTCCCTTTCTTGGAGGATAAAATTCTGAGACAGGAAAGAGTAGGTTATCCGTCTATAGTCACATAGCCATAAGTAAATCTAACACAATTTCCCCAGTTTTCTTATTTCAAGTTTCAAGTTCTTTCTTCTCTGATGCAGGAGTCTTAATCAAGTGGCTTTAACCACAGACACCATGAAGAGCCAAAACCTAGGATTCAGTGAATACCCGATTATCTATTCAAGTCTGGCAGTCAGAATTGGTTGAGGAGGCTCTGTGTGCCAAGCAGAGAGCTAGCTCCTAACAACTGGGCTTGCATGCTAATTAGGTGGAAAGTCTGAGATGAGAATGTATCTCATTGCCTTTGAATAATGACTGAAAGAGTCAACTTACAAAGTCTATCCTTGCATGTAGGATTCTACATAAAAGCAAAGCATATGGTGTGGTTCAGATGTTAATGCCACAGTGTTATCCCCACCTCAAGTGAAAAA
This sequence comes from Antrozous pallidus, assembly GCA_027563665.1. NCBI lineage: Eukaryota > Metazoa > Chordata > Mammalia > Chiroptera > Vespertilionidae > Antrozous > Antrozous pallidus. The sequence continues at coordinate 25,246,019 of CM050526.1, read as the reverse complement.
TGCTTGGGTGCACTTGGCCAGTTCTGGAGTCACCCTAATGCCAGCAACAGGGACAGAGAATTGGTTCAGGAACCACGGGCATCTCCTCAGCATTGCTGGGGCTGCTATCAGCCTTGGAAATGGTGCCAGCCCATCTAGTCATGCAGCTGCCTCTGCCGGCTGTGGCTCTCTGCGTGCTCATAGCTATTGCATTTGGAATGGCCTCAGTAACAGGTGGAATATTTAGGGAAGCCCAAAAGGTTGGTGAAGTAGATAGACTTAGTACATCTGACATATACTACACTTAAAACAGGGAAGAAGATGATGATTTTCTTCTCTCTTCTCCAAGAGAGATTCCATGCTTCAAGGACAAGACTATGGTCTGTGGAATACGGGAGATTTGGGTCTATACACACTGACTTTTATTTACTCTGTTCCTTGGGCAAATTTTTTGAAAGTTCTAATACTCAATGTCCTCATTTGTGTAAATGAGTATAATTACACTTTCTCTCTAAGGCTGTATTAAAGATTAAATTCATGTGAATGTGAATGATGTATAATTAAGTGGAAGGGGGGAAAAAGCGAGTTGCTGATGAGTGTGTATAACATTCTCCAATTTGGTTTTAGGTTACACTAGAAGGACACAAAGACAGAGATTAATGGGTTGTGCTCTATCTGAAAGACATTAGACAAAATCTGGAAGAAGCTAGAGTGAAATAGGGGTGAGGTAGGATCAAAAGAATCATTATCAGAGGTTCTTAATTCATACTTCATACTTTTTAAAGTATTTCAAATAAGAGTGAGATTGTGAGGAAGTTTTACCCTTTGTGTGTGTTTGTATGTTTTATCTATAATAATAAAATCATAATATGCTAATTAGACCTGACATCCTTCTGGATGAAGCTGGGGCTGCAAAGGAAGCCCAGGTTTCAGGTATCTGCTAGCAACCAGAGGAAAGACTCAGTCCTGGGTGCCAGAGGGAAGTCAGTGCTGGGGACCAGGAAAAGAAAAGTCCACTCTTGCACGAATTTCATGCATTGGGCCTCTAGTATAAAGATAACTAAGATATACTAGACAAACAGCATATGATAAAATCCTGGGTCACACTGCATATTTTCTGTAGATCCATTCCTTTTTTTTCTTTTGCCTTAAGGTTATTAAAATACTGAAATTAACATTCCTGGTTATTGGCATCTTTTAATAGAGATGCCATAAAAATCATTGAACATCCTGGAAAGTTGTAGGATAAGGGCTTTGCTGAAGCAGAGCACACTCCTAGGCAAGAGAATGGGTGCTCAGGGCTGTTTAGCATAACCAGCTGATTGGTTCATTCTTCTCCTTCCTGTGTAATGAGGAAGCCCATTCATTTGTCCCAGAAAACCTCTGAGTAAAACAGAAAGAGGGAAATCGTTGGCAACGATTTGGTGTTCTAGCTCTCATTCCACAATGAAACATCTTCAAGTCATTGAACTCAGGCTTCCTAGCATTTCTAATCTGAATAGTTGACTTACTTTTTTCTCTTTAAGCTAAAAATCTTTTGTAATGAGGTCAAATGAGATGGAGATTTTGAAAGATTTTAATTGTCTCATTTATTCATTCATTCATTCATTCGTTCATTCATTTATTCAGAGTTGTTTAAGGATCTACTAAGGTATGCCAAGGTAAGAGAGTTGAAAGTCCAGTGGTGGAAGAAGCCAACTAAAAATACAGCAAACGTCCTAGGCGTTCCAGAACCACAGAGAGGATCACTACCAGGAAGAATAACTTTTGCTTTGCAAACTATAAAACATTTTACAATACCTAGAGTTTTGTTATTATTTCTAATTGAGCCAAAATTGGTTTGCCAGTTCTCAAAGAAAGGTCTACCTATGAATTACCAACCTTATCTGTGTTATATTTAGCAAAGCTAAAGGAGAAATTATTGTAGTTCACTCTGTAGTTCAATCGCTCTTTATAAAGAGTTTAAAGGATGCACTATTTCCCTCCTCCCACTCGAAAAACACTCTGTATCATTTCCTCTATTCCTTTCTCTGCAATGTTCTTGTTACTTATAATTTGGCCTACAATCATGTTCCTATTCCTGGCATGCATTGCATTTTTAAACAATAACTCTCTAGAAATTAAATGTCCTCCAGCCATCCCAGCTCCAATTAATTGGGATGATCACTTAACTGCCAGGGGTTTGCTACCAATTAGAATGGTTTCCCCATTCTAGGCATAAGGCAGAGCTCTCTGTCAAGACATCTCTTGCTGTTAGACAAGGTCAGAGACCAAACAAACACATTACCGTGGTCTTAGGGTTCTTTCTGTCTATCCCTTGAACAGACTCTCAGATTTCTGTGAAGGCTTCAGAACATTTCCCATTTCAAACAGCAGCACTTGTAAAGTAAAAGTCAGAATCTCCGAACAGAGAGTCTAAAGGCAGAGTGAGTTAATGCTCCTTCAAGACACCTCAGGGAGTGAACTCCAGGCCTCTGATTTGGGAAGCTACCATCCCTCTAGCTTCTAATTGCCTGGATATATTACCATATTCCCAGGTAATTTAACACTTTTTACTTCTGGGGAGAACATTCCCATCTCATTAATCACATTTGACAAAGCAAAGGCAATAAGTCCATTTGGGGTGATTGTCTTTATGTGTAAACAATATTTCCTCCTCTTTAATGCTATGAAACTTACAGCTCAAAAGGAATACCCAGTTTTAAACATCTGGAGTTCAACTGATATTGCTGTATGACTTGTCAGCAGCTTCTGTCATAACACTTTTTCCTTTGAGCATGTGGAATCTGGAGTAGATTTCAGATGCTCAACTTCCAAGTTTCTTAATTCTTAGCATCATTACTTATAAAGCGCTCCATTGTTTTATGATAAAATCATTGAGGAATAGACATCTTTTTGTATCTCTAACATTTATGATAAATGGTAAAAAATAATTTAATTTTTTTCCCGTAAGTTCTATGCTAAATGTGGGATGGGGGTGGGATGAGACTGACATAATCCCAGTCCTGCCCTTCTCCCCTTTTTCCTTATTTTAACAAATGGTGTCACCACTTATATATTGTTCATGACAAAATTCTAGAAGTTTTCATTGATTTCTCATTTTCCCTCCCTCCTCTCTCTACATCCAGTCATTGGCAACCTTATGTCAAGTCCACTTGCACAATAACTTATTTTCTTTAAAAAAATCTTTGCCCAATGCCCTAACTGGTTTGGCTCAGTGGATAGAGCATTGGCCTGTGAATTGAAAGGTCCCAAAGGTCCCAATTTATATTCCAGTCAAGGGCACGTACCTTGGTTGTAGTCAAGTAGTGCAAGAGGCAGCTGATTTATGTTCCTCTCTCATTGATGTCATTGATATTTCTAGTTCTCTATCCCTCTCCCTTCCTCTCTGTAAAAAATCAATCAAATATATTTTAAAAAATAAAATTTTGCCCAAGAATATGTTTTTACTGATGAGAGAAAGAAAGACAGCGAGAGAGTAAGAGAGAGAGAGAGAGAGAGGAGAGAGAGAGAGAGAGAGAGAGAGAGAGAGAGAGAGAGAGAGAGAGAGAAACATCCATGTGAGAGAGAAACATTGAATAGGTCGCCTTCTATATGTACCCTGATCAGGGATAGAACCTGCAACCTAGCGATGAACCCTTACTGCAGAATCAAAGCCACCGCCTTTGAATATATGGGGTGATGCTCTAGCCACCCTAGCCACCCAGCCAGGGCTGCACATCATATTCTGAAAGCAAATACTCTGTCCATCTCTACTACCAACAAAATTGTCCAGGTCACCATAACCTATCACTGGAAATAGTATAAGAAGAAGCTCTGAACTGGTCTTCTTCCTATTCTCTCATTTCCCCAAAATGTATTGTCCAAAGACATTTGGTGATCCTAGAACATTATTATTCTAAAGACCAACTTTGAACCTGCAACATGAGCATCACCTGGGAACGTGTGACAAATGCTGAGTCTCAGTTCCCAGCTCAGACCTACGAAACTACATGTGCATTCTAATCAAGTCCCTGGGGATTTATGTGCTCACTAAGTTCAAGAGCACTGATCTAGAACATAAAGTAGCTCTGCTGCCCTTCTAGTTTAAAGTCTTCAGCACCTTCTTATTTGACCTAGAATAAAACCAGAATAAATCCAGCACGGCCAGTGTGGTTCAGCAGTTGAGTGTCAAAACATGAACTGGGAGGTCATGGTGCAATTTCAGGTCAGGGAAAATGCCTGTGTTGTGGGCTCAATCCCCAGTGTAGGGTGCACAGGAGGCAGCCGATCAACGATTCTCTCTCTTCATTGATATTTCTCTCTCTCTCTCTCTCTTCCTCTCTGAAATGAGTGAAAATTATTTTAAAAATTAAAAAAACATAAATACAAACTCTTTAATAGGCTTATGAATCTCTATGTATTTGACCTTTGCCAAACCCTTTGTTCTAGTCGCCTCTATATCTACAAAGGCTCATTTCTAATTTTTTATTAGAAAAATAAATCTGCCAAACACTATTCACATTTCATTTGAACATATACATCTGTTTCTAACATAAATATATTTTGTGAGTCAGGCATCTCACCCTAACTGCCCAGTCTGTTAATATTCCTCTCTCTTACAGCACCAACTTTTACAGGCAGAAGGAAAATAGAGATAGGTTTCCTGTCGGGAAGAGCTTGCTGGACTCTTTATATAAAAGCTAACAATGGAGCAAGAGATAGCTCATAGAATTCCTTATCTTAAGCATTCTCAGTGACTGGAGGGGAAGAAAGGAAATCAATGGTTTATCTAAGTTGGGAATGATTGACAAAGACAGTCTAGCAGTCCAGATCCTGACTCCTGGTGAATAAAACATTGTGAACACACTGGAAAAGTCTCCTAGGATAAAAGCATTGCATCACTGTAAATGCTTTTATAAGCCACTTCCAGCAACAAATGGGTAATCAATCAAACAGTCCCTTCATTTGTGAATGTGGCCCTGGGTCGCAGAGAAGAGAGTAAACAATTACTAATAATTACTTTCACGGGAAAGTACTAGAGATGTCTTAGATTTTAAACTTAGAACAGAAAGTAAGTAATTACATGTCCATTCTCACACTGGTTACAACATACAAGAGATGATTGTCTCTTCTATTCCACCAGCTTTCTGGCATAGCACAGTATGAAGGAAACAGGCTTTAGAATAAGACTACAAAAATGACTTGCATCTAAGTCTCAGCTCAGGGGAATATTAAAGGCATAAATTTAGACCAGTGTCTTTGATATTTTGTTTTCTTATTTCTATATAATAAGGAAGAGGGTAATTGCTTCATTGTGGGATAGGGGACAAAAGAGAGTTGTATGAGAGAGAATGAAAAAATATGTGTGAAGCAAAGAATATGTACCAAAAAATTATGACTGTTCTTTCAGTTATGATTAAAGAAAATAAATTCAAAAGAAGTCAGTTCTATGAAAAATTAATTAATAGACATAAAGTGGTATGTCATATATAAAAATAACCATGTGATTATGAATATCCTTAAAATATGGCCATGCAAACATTTTGCTTTGTTGAAATTTTCCTAGTAAAGGGGCTAAAACTTGTTTAACCTAAATGGGTCAGAAGCCTCCAAAATTACATAAGGTCTAACTGAGCTCAAGATTAGCTGTTATTATTACTCTACTTATAAGATTGCTATAAGAATTACATGAAATAATGTAATTCTTAATGACTGTCTAACAGTTTGACTGTTCAACCAGTAGCAATGACGTGCACTGATACCAAGGGACAGGTGCTCAATGCACAGACATGGAAACCGGAACAGACTAGTGAATCTCAGAGGAAAGGGGGAAGGTAGGAGGCCAAGAAGAGATTAACTAAAGATCTTATATGCATACTAGAGCCCCAGTGCATGGATTCATGCACTAGTGGGGTCCCTCAGGCTGGCCTGTTGGGATCAGGCCAAAACCATGCATCCCCCGAGGAGTCCCAGATTGCAAGAGGGTAAGGTCAGGCCGAGAGACCACACCAGTGCACAAATTCATACAATAGGCCTTTGGTATCTATCTAATAAAAGAGAAACATGCAAATTGACCATACCTCTGCGATGCCCACAAGCCACCCCACCAGCCAATCAGGAGTGAGTATGCAAATTAACTCAACCAAGATAGCAGCCACAGAGCTAGAGTGAGCAGGAAGCTTAAATTGCCCCCAGCAATGGAGGAAGCCAAGTTTCCCGCCTGCCCCGGCTGGCCCTGGCCTCCATTCAAGGCTACAAAGTTTCAATTATAGAAGATAAATAAATCCCAGATACCTGCTTCCTTCCACCCATCCTGGGCCTCCACTCAAGGAGGCACTGAAAAAAAAAAGCAAAAAAGAAGGGGCTCTGAGCTTGGGTTGCCAGGAGCTGTGGCCGGCCTGAAACATCTATCAGCCCCTCACCCATGCTGGCCATACCCCCATGGGATGAGGATCCCCGTTGGGGGGCATAGGCAGCCTGCAAACAGCCATCATCCCCTCATCCAGGCTGGCCAGGCACTTCAGTGGGATCCCCACCCTGATCCAGAACATCATTCAGGGCAACCAGCTGGCCCCACCCATGAACCAGGCCTCTATCTATACTAATAAAAAAGCTAATATACTAATTAGATTAGGAGACATTCCAAGAGACCTTCTGGATGTTCTTCTGAACAAAGTCATCATGGCAGGTCTGAGGTAAAGGTGGTTAGAGGCCAAGAGGAGAGGGCAGCTGTGGGTGATCAGGCTAGTGAGGGGCAGGTCCATTGAGAGTAAGCAGACCAGGAAGGGTGGGCTAGTTGGGGGTTAGCAGGCCAACAGTAGGGGTCAGTTGGAGGTGATCAGGACAGTGAGGGGGAGCAGTTTGGAGTGAGCATGCCAGCAGGGGGGCAGATGGGGGTGAGCAGGCCATCAGGGGAGGCAGTTGCGGGCAATCACACTTGCATGAGGGGCAGTTGGTAGAGATCAGGCTGGTGGGGGGGGGCCTTTAGGATTGAGCAGGCTGATGGGGGAAGTGGTTTGAGCAAGAAGGCCAGCAGGCAGAGTGGTTAGGGGCAATCAGGCAGGCAGGTGAGAGGTTAAAAGCCAGCAGTCCCGGATTACGAGAGGGAAGTCCAACTGCTGGGTTAGGCCTGATCCCTGTAAACCAGCAGTAGGACATCCTTTGAGGGGTCCCAGATTGGAGAGGGTGCAGGCTGGGCTCAGGAACAGCCCCACACCCATGCACAAATTTTGTGCACTGGGCCACTAGTTATATATAAAATGCTTAGTACGGTATCAGTCACACAGTTAATACACAATAACTTGCATTGAATTATATTAATATTAAATTAGCATACATAAAGGTCCATGTCATTCATGACATGAAAGAATAAGTAAACATAGTTTAGTTCACCTTGCTCATTTCTTAAATAGCTTTAACTATGTTCACTTAAAAGCTGCTCTGTGTAAGCAAGGATGTTCAAATGTTAGATGAGCTATAAAGCAAACTATTAAGAGTCTATAATATGATACTTTGTCAAAATGCTTAATCATGGTAGTATTTGCTGTAAGTAATATTATCAGATTCCTCCATGGAAGAGTTGGCTGCTGGCTTCATAATGTGAAGGATTACCTATTGCATTAAGAGCGCTATGCTTAAAGTGAGAAGCTTATGGGAAGAACTTGGAAATGGAGAATTTAGGTTGGCCTCTTCAAGGTGTTCTTTTCCTAACCCTTAAAATGGGTGGGACATTTTCCACATGTGGCCTCGAATGAGGTCAGAGATTTTAAAGAAATGCTTTGAGCCCAAAAAGAAGCAGCTCTAACTTAAGTCATTATATAATAGGTAATTGCTCCATAGTGATACTTTCGATCCTTCTGTCATTAACTACAGGATGAGAAGAGGCAGCCTCCTGAGAAACCCCTAATAATGTAGGGCATCTATTATAATGGTTCTTCTGGTTGCTCTGAAAGGCACTAAATGAATTTCAACATCAGCATGACAAACAGAAGGTGCACTTAAAGTGATATTATAAAAATGGCGTGATGTATGTCTTACCAGGGTCAGGTAGAAGTTGATGAAGAATGTGACACTATGCTTTAACTGACTACAGAGCTCTTTTGTAAAACGTGGCCTTCTTTTATCTATAGGAAAGGACTTAGTAGCCTGTATCTGTAGGTCAGAGCTGGAATTTTTGTCAATGCTTATTTATAGGGAATTTGAAACTATTCAGAATGCAAGCCGTTAGCTAAACTGGCTACCCCAGGAATCATAACAATTCTCTAAGTAACTAGAATAAAATCAGATGGACCTGGATTTTTTAAAAATATATTTTATTGATTTTTTTACAGAGAGCAAGGGAGAGGGACAGAAATCTAGAAACACTGATGAGAGAGAAACATCAATCAGCTGCCTCTTGCACACCCCCTACTGGGGATTTGCCTGCAACCAAGGTACATGCCCTTGACCGGAATTGAACCTGGGACCTTTCAGTCTGCAAGCTGACTGAAACCAAACCAGTTTTGGCCGGACCTGCATTTTAATTCTAGCTCTAACATTACATGTATGTGCAATTTGGGGCATGTAACTTAACCATTTGCTACCTCAGTTTCCACATCTGTCACCAGAGACTGTTGTGGAGAGGATATGGGTATGGATTCTGGCATAAGAATGCCAGGATTTAAATCCCAGCTGCTCTGCTAATACAGCTTTGCACGTGCCACTTCCATGTGCTACTGTATGGTGATCACCTGTTGTCATGGGTTGACAGGGAGGCCATAGAAAAATACTAGAGAGTAAGAGAGTGGCTGGCTCCAACAACAGAAAATAATTTTCTTGAAGTTCTGACAGTTGAAGACTTC